>CP050231.2:4697608-5956358 GCA_012066045.3 Morus alba | reverse complement strand
CCATGCCTTTCCGGTTAGTTCGCCTTCCTCATTTGCTATAATTCATCGATTTTTGCAGAGGATCATAATTTCTTTATTGGTTGCAGCATGATGAGCTAAAACCTATTACAAAAACTTTCACTGATTCCCTTAGTGAGCTTGGAAATCTGAAGGTAAATATCTATCTATTCGCGTCTTGGCTAGTCACTGTGTGCTGCAAGGATATAACTGTTTATCCTCTCCATTTCAGCTTGAACACCTACCACATGACTATAATGGATCTGCACTCTCACTAATTGAATCTTTGTCCAGGTATGAGACAATACTAAAAATGTGTCGATTTATAGTCAGTATATGGGTTGGGTTTATTATTCTTCTCCAGTGTAACAAACTTGGAGTTATGGATCACCACTCTGATGTAAAATTTTTCTTTGACAGCCTTGTTGTTATGGGAAACAACACGGAATTTGAAAGGGCAGTTCTTTGGCTGTCTGACAATCTAAAATTCGATGTTGATGCAAGGATAAATCTTTTCGAGGTATCTAATTGAAGCGATTCTTAAAATAGCATGCATATGAATGATCTCAAGCTTCATTCATAACATAACTTTAGATAGTTCAAACTGTGACAAGAATAGGCAACATAAGATATTTTTGAAGTGTTTAATTGAGCTGTTTTTACATGATTTCTATATGTAGTGCAACATAAGAGTTCTTGGGGGACTAGTATCTGCTCATATGCTTGCAACTGATTCTACAAGCAGGTTGGTTAAAGGAGCTTATAAAAATCAGCTGCTTAGTTTGGCTGAAGATCTTGGGAGACGATTCTTACCAGCTTTCAACACACCTACCGGACTGCCCTATGCATGGATTAACTTGAAGGTACTGCCGCTATTAAAGATAGGTTTTGACATCTGATATTATCCATCTTGGAAAGGGGAACCTTTATGAGAAAATTCTCCATCTGTTATTATCCATCTTAACTTGCATCACAAGCTTCTCATACTATTCAAATTCATCATTTCATATGTGGATTTTAAAAATTGTTATTTTACGGATCTTAACCAACAAATTGTTAGCATCTTCACAGTGATGCTTTCATTTTTGTATTGGCATATTTGCACCAAAATCTGTTATTTGAATCGTACCTGATCTTTTCACAGAATTCATCTCTCAATTCACAAATGTATGAAAAATTTTTGTGGTTTTGTTTGTAAGAAGGATATATGACTCTCTGCATCAATGGGAAATTCTGTGGACAGTATGGAGTGATGGAGAACGAGACTACTGAAACAAGTACTTCAGGGTGTGGTGAGAGGCTTATCTTTTTCAGTATTTAGATGAGGCGATCCTAGGATATGCTGTCCTGAGATCTTCTGATTTTTGATCTGGATTCAGGTTCTCTAATTCTTGAAATGGGAGCATTGTCACGGTTGACTGATGACCCTAGATATGAATCTGCTGCTTTACGTGCTCTTCGTAAGTTATGGAGTATGAGGAGTTCATTGAATTTATTCGGAACAACTTTGGATGTGGTAACTGGGGAATGGATTGAATATTCATCTGGTATTGGGGCTGGTACGTTTTATCCGGATAGTGGCATTTGTTATGTAATTATATTTTAGACTTCAGGTCATCCTTCATGAGATAGCCAAATATCATTTTTCACTATATCTTGTTGCAATTCATTCCATAGGTGTAATGGTCTTGGCTTCCATTACTTCAATTTGTAACCGCCATTACTTCAGTTTGTAACCTCAGTTTATGATGTTGTTTTTTTTTTTTTTTTTTTTTTTTTGACCTCATATAGGGGTTGATTCATTTTATGAGTATCTTTTCAAGGCACACATTGTTTTTGGAAAGGAGGAGTTTTGGAAAATGTTTCATTCGGCTTATGTTGCTGTGCAGAAATATTTTAGACATGGGCCATGGTACTTGCATTAGCTTCTATCTCTTCTCAACATTAGTTGCATTTCTTCTGCAATCTTATAAGGAAGGTTGTAAAGGCGTTTTTTTGATGTAAAGCTTGTGACAACAAATTAGGTACCACGAAGCAGATATGAGGACAGGAAAAGCAACTTATTGGCAGCTTACAAGCCTTCAAGCATTTTGGCCTGGCCTACAGGCAAGTAACGGGAGACAGCCATGTAGCAAATTATGATTTGAAACCTCAAAAAGACATTTCGATCTTACAATATAAATTGCATTAATCAGGTTCTTGTTGGAGATATTGCAGCGGCAAATTCATCCCATCGCAAGTTTTTCCACGTGTGGGAGAAGTTTGGAGTAATACCGGAGAGGTAGCCTGCCTTGGATTTGTTCTTTGTTGTGAGATTCTCTATTTAATATACCATAGCGGCTATTGGCTTGGTTTTTCTTACTTTCTTTTTAAGTAACTTTTTCCTTAAAAGTAAAAGAAGGAATTCTAATATGACCTGTAAAAGCTTACAGGTACTTGTTAGACCATCAAATGTTGCATCCTACTGAAAAGTATTATCCACTGCGCCCTGAACTTGCCGAGTCAACATTCTACTTGTATCAAGCAACTAAAGGTCCATTTTTTTTAAAGTAGTTACTATTATTCTTGGCTAATAATTTAGTTTAGGTGTTATGAGATATAGGCATCGAGATATATCATTACAGGATCTAGTGTATATGCTAATCATTACAGCTATGTGGCAACCAAGTTGCTTTGCTAGACGGACAGGAGCTACACAGATGTTAATTAATTATATTTCTACCATTTCGTACCAATATATATATATATATATATATATATATATCTACACTGATAATACATATCTCAAGCATATCACATAGCTGCATTGCTAAATATTCACTATTCCGATTTTACATGATTGTTGCGCTTTATCAGATCCATGGTACATAGAGGTGGGAGAAACAATAGTGAATTCTCTTAATGCATACACCAAAGTGGAAGGAGGTTTTGCTAGCGTTAGAGATGTAACAACCATGCAGTTGGAAGATCATCAACATAGCTTCTTCCTTGCTGAAACGTGGGCATTTGTTTTTCAACCATACTATATGGAGGGGAAAAAAAAAAATCAGCACAAGACTTTCTCATCCTCTCACATTTATTGGGAATAATATTTGCCTTCTTTCCTTTTTGCAGGTGCAAGTATCTATTTCTTCTGTTCGATGATTCGTTTCTGGCCGAACAGAACTATATTTTCACTACCGAGGGTCATCCTCTTCCTGTGTTAAGTGCGTGGCATGATAGACTTCCGGAGGCCTATATACCAACCAACTGGAGTTTTGTCAAGGTGCTGCTTTATTAAAAACTCTAGACACCGAATAAAGCTTTAACAAAAGAAAAAACCTGTAAATTTTCCCTGCATGAGCTGATTTCTAGCACTTACAGGCGTGAACCGTTTTCCAAATTCATGTATGTCTGAATTCTGGCACCAAAGGTATAGACATTTTTTTGACAAATTTTAGGTTTTATTTTGTAGAAAGAAAGGCTAGTACGGCAAGCGAGTTCAATGTCTTTGCAAGTATGTCCGGCCACCACATTGAACACGGGAGAACATGGTGGGCAATGGGTCGAGAGTGCTTGCCATGTCCCCGATGCGCGTAGTGACCATAGATGTATAGCCGACGAAGACTGTGGAATCGATTCAACCACTTGTAGACGAAGATCATGTAGCATAGCTAGCTATTGTGGGCAGTGGTTGTTCTTATGATACCAAAAATAGAACCAGAGATTCTTTTGGAAACAAAAAAGAATAAATGAGCACAACATGACACTGGAAGATTGCAACTGGCATGTAATATATTTATTATTGAATCTTTCGCGACTTTATTGATGGGGTACTTAGGATTTGGACAAAAAGAGGATAGAAATGCATTTATTGTAACTGGCATGTTCTTGTGCTCACAAGGATATTGTGGTTTGTTAATCTAACATTTTTTATTATTTTTTTGTGGGATTACTTTAGGAAATTATACATTCGATTCTAGGACACGAATTACATTTTCGAAAGATATATGGAAATGTGTATAATGCTGGTATTTTCAGCTTATAGAACCTCTTTTATTTTCATGAATGCATAGAGTGATAAAAAGAGTAACGTTAATATTTATTTTTCATGTTTGGCAGGTTACATTTCTTGGGATGACTTGATAGCCAATGAATCAATATCTGATCTTCTCTTTTTTTGATTAAAAATCATGAATCTGATATGATAAGTTGTCAAGTTTAACGTTGATGAAAGCTTGTTTTGACATCTTTTTCTCTAAATTACCTTAAAAGTATAAGAGTAATTCCTAACTAAGCAAAGCGGCAGTAGAGATTTCGTGAGATATCATGACATTTGATTTTATAACATTTATTGGACTTCATGTTTTCATGGAGGAAGCTAGGGGCCATCCCTTCCGACCGCGCTGCAGTGTTTCATTCACGGAAGACCTCTAACACCCGGATTTGGTGAAGGCGGTGATGATTTTGGCATGCAATCAGAACCGCTATGGCATGGATGAGGGATATAGCAATGGATACCGCGATAGCCTCGGCGGTAGTCAGGATCATTTCGCTTACAGTTGAATCTGCTCATTGATGGAGAACCATAAAACATTAGTCTATTAAGTAGATGATATGGCAATATATCATCACAAGGGGGTTCAAAATACAATATTATACCTACTGAATCAAACCCTAACACTAGATAGAGAATATTATTTGTCAACAATTTTATCAACTTAATTTCATTTAAAAGACAATATTCAGTACATCATTATAACCAATCCAACAACTTTATAGATTCATAATACAATCGCAATCCGACTAATTAATAATTTTGTATCTTTTTAAAGTCCTATTTAGTTTATATACTTAAACTCATGATTCTAATTATGTTATAGTATTTTTCATTTTACAAAATTCAGTTCCCATTAAAGAATCAAAATCACGAACTTAACACGTGAACCAAATGACTTAATGATGTACGCACAAACAAACATCATAATTATTTAAACCAAGAGCGTTTTTAAATCTCTACGACGAATTCAAGTACTAGGTTCATACTTACCTGCCAAAGCCATAACCAACCTGTTGGAGGTTGAAGAAAGGAACAAGGATTAGTATGCAAAATAGCCATAAAACAAACGTTAGTGACTTCATTTCACTCCTGAGTGAGCGGTCTCAATTTGTGTAATATGTATTATTCACGCGTTATAAGTCATATTTATACGTGCTTAGAGGCTGATTATGGTCAATTCTTTTAAAAGAAAATATAAAAAAATGAATTCTTCAATTTGAACTGAAAAGAAATACTAAAAGAACTGAAACCCAAAAAAAAAAAAAAATAGTAGTTCAGCTTGGTGTATTTGTGTTTTCAATTGACTGGGTTTCAATCTCGGTCAATGGCGCATACATGGGTTTTTAATTCTCTCTTCCGAGTCTTTTTCTTTTTCTTTTTCCAATTGATTGGCTAGCATAGTCAGTAAACGCTACTAGTAATTGTCTGATAATAGCACGTGTTTCTAAATTGACTCGTGGGATTTTATCGGTCTAACTCATATAAAAGATGAGATTCAAAAGTCTCAAGTCCGCTTAAAAAAATCTCACAAGAGAAAAAACCTTAAATTGGAGAGAATACACTGAGTTTAGTGTTCAATATCGGCCGGGACATGCAATTATACCGACCATAGTACTCGCACCTATGTTTGTCGATGGAAAAAACATCAAACACAAGCAGATGAAAAAAAATCCATCAAGCATGTCAATATATCTAATCTAACAAACATAAAAGAACCGA
This sequence comes from Morus alba, assembly GCA_012066045.3. Lineage (NCBI taxonomy): Eukaryota > Viridiplantae > Streptophyta > Magnoliopsida > Rosales > Moraceae > Morus > Morus alba. The sequence goes on along the minus strand of CP050231.2, from coordinate 5,950,603 downwards.
TGCTCCTTTTTATGTGCATACCTATCCTCTTTACTTTTTGTTTTTAACTTTTTTTTTATTATTTTTTATTAATTTTTTTAGGGAAATTTTCAATATGAAAAGTTTGACATCTAATGGTTATCTGGACAAACTTGTAAGTTAAAACCGGATAAGTTATGGACAATTATGAATAATAACTTGTCAAGTTATGATTTGACAAGTTATGGGACGAAAATAATAATTTAGCCTATTTATTAACTTATGTAAACTATTGACCTATTAATTTTAATTCATCTTTTTTTTTTTTTTTTTTTTTTTTCTCCTCTTACCTTTTTTTTTTTTTTTTTTTTTTTTTTTTTTATCTCTATTTTTTGTTTTCTAATAAACATAAAAGTGCCAAAATTCTTTTCTATTGTTTTGTCATATGACAGTCCCTCCTCTTATCTATTTTTCATTTTTTTACTTTTTTATCTTTATTTTTTATTTTTTTAATTACTTTTATTTTTTTGAATTTTTTTACATTTAAAATTTTGTTTTTTTTTTTAAAACATTTTATATTTCTCACTTTACTCCTGTAAAAGTAATCTTCTCACATGTGTTCATATTTTATTTTTTGTTAATAATTAAAATAATTTTCTTTAAATGTGTCTCTACTTAATTGTTTTCTATATAATATCTATTATATTAAAAGTTATCTTTATACATATTTTTTAAAAATTTCAAAAAAAAATTCTTAAATAATTATATAAATAAATTCTCATTATTTAATAAATAATAAGCTTTTTAGGTGTTTTTAACACTACAATATATGATAAGCATTTTTGGGACTAGGCAAAAAACTTTTAGATTTTTCTTCTGAAAATTAAAAAAGACACTAAAATTTCAAAGTGCAATGTTACACGTAGTAAATCAAATCATAAAACCAGATAACGAGGATATGTCAACAATTATATCATCAATTAACTTAATTTCATAAAAAAAATAAAAATAAAAATAAAAACATCAACTTAAACTTTTGGTACAATATCATTATAATCAATCCAAAAACAGTATAAATTTTTAGTTAAATATCACAATGAAACTAACTGATAATTTCATGTACTTTCCTTGAACAATAAAGTCCCTTGAGCTATAGTGTGTCAAACTATTCACTGTATGTCAAACATCTATAAATAACATGCTGTTTTTTTTTTGTTTTTTTAGACAAAAAAAAAAAAGAGTATAATGTTTCCTATCTTGAGTTATCGTTTATATCTGCCAGCCTTTATACGTCTCGATCCTTTGTTCAAGGATCTAAAAATGATCATTCCCTTCTAGTAATTCACTGATAGATCTCACAAATGATCCTCTTCATCGAACATCTTCAAAGGCCGCTTTTCGCGAGATGAATTTTGCAACAAAGACGCTTGAGGCTCATATGGATTCCTTAGATAACCAGCTACAAGAGATGGAGTTGCGTGCCTCAGCAGAACTGGACTGCTATTCCTGGAGGGTCTAGGAGCTGGAGCAGCTAGCAAATCTGGCGTTTAAGCATATTTCTAACCTCTAGACATATATTGAGCAGAAAATTGCGATCCTGGAGCTTAGCCTTGCAAAGACAGAAGGAGACTTACAGGCAACAGCTGAAGATGCAGAAAGAAGGTAGAGCTTATACTGGAACCTCCGAAATTGCGCCTCTTTCGTTTTGGTTGAAAGTGCGCATGAACAGTGGAAAACTTTACGCTTTCTATTATATAGATTAGTTCACTTTAGACCTCAAGTTCCACGACACAAATGACAAGTACGTGCGGAAAATGAATTGAAATATGTGTACAATGTTCGTACTTCAACCGGTAGAACCCCTCTTTTCATTGAGACTATAAAGAAGTTTAATCCTCTTTGAAAAGGGGGAAAAGATTAAGTACAACATAACACTGTAGCCAAAGGCCTATGAAAGGTCATAGTTTTTGTTGGCAAAATGCCAAAATCAAAGCTTGGCTTAACTTGTATCTACAAAACCAAAATACATATTCACCTAAAACTAAAGTCCACTAACCTATTGGCAATGTCTCGTTAGAAGGTGCAATCCAAAGCAAGGATTTTCTGAGCATCGCCTTCCCATGCAGTTGACTGCCTGTGGCGGTCTGTACCTTCATATGCTTGAGATCGGGCAATGGAGAACTACACAACTTTTTCACTTCATCTGGAATAATGAGCGCCTCCATACATTATCAAAAAGAAGCACAAAAAAAGAATGTCATTAGTAAGGATCATACTTGGAACAAAATGACCAGTCAATCAAATACTAAAGAAAATGTGAAAGGAACAAAAGTGATATGCATATGTAGATAAATACCTTTTCATGGAAAGAAAATACACACACTTTTTTGGAGCCGTTGAACACTGAAAGGAATTTTATTAGACTAGTGTACCATTCAATATTGTAATTCATTCTCGGGTAGGCAGGAAAATTGATATAGGCATCGAGTAGATTTGGCGCATTAATTGAAATTTTAAACATTTTATACCCACAGTAGCTGAAGGAGACTAAATTTGGGGTATCAATTGAAGCCTCAAGCAAGCCCAATCGACGATCTACAGACAAAACAAAGTCTTTTAGATGTTGATTACAGATCTTCATGTGTTGCAAGCCGTAGCAATTGGTTAATCGCAAACTCTCGAGGAGGGGAAGTTGAGGAATCAAATCTTCTAACCACTGGTCAGTCAAAAAAGCTCCAATAAGCGAGAGATTTCTAATCCCCCTACACCGTACCAAATTTATATTGCACTTCTTGCGGCCACCTTGACTATATAGAAAAGAATGAAGATTAATAGCTTCAACATCAATTGTATGAGTATGACGATCCTTACCACCACCAGTTCTAAAGTCCAAGGATTTCAGGCTCAAACTTTTAACTTTAGGATTTAACAAGCCATAGCTATAATTTACATGAAGTATCTCGAGAGAAGGACAGCCCATCAATAGATAGTCTAATGCTTGATTGGCCATTTGGATCTTCACGAGATACAACTCTTTCAGCGAAGGAAGGCTAGAAGGAAAAAGATAATTAACCGCTAAACCATTCAACTTTAGAACAGTTAATGCTCTTAAATGAAGTATGAACTGAGGTATGCAGTATCCTGCACCTCGAACCTGGAGGTTTAACTCGTGAATATTCTTCTTCAGAGGAAATCTCAACCAACCATTCATTCGACTACTGTCTCCATAGTCTTCCATGTTAAGCTTAAATTTAGAAATGGTTGTTTCTGCATAAGGGTGCTCCAAACACTCATCTATGAATTTATAGAACTTTTCCCGCCTGTCGTTTCTTTCATTATGTCTTTTGGAATCACGAATGTCCCTTGAATCACAGAAGTCTAACACCGGAACCAAAGTCCACATGCTTCTCCATCGCTTGGAAAGAAGGCTGGTCCGAATGGCATATAAGGTGGGAAGGAAAGATAACACGTGAATGATGATAGCATCAGGCAAGTCCGATATTCGATCCTCAAACACAATCTCAGGTCCCTTAACTTGCTCCATTCTGTTGTCATGTTTCCTTCTTTTCGTAGCCATAATAATAAGGGGTATATAATTAATACTCAAGTCTTTTCAGTCCTGAAATACCTGGATAATATAATGAATTTCAAAAATACATCACCAAGAACAAATATACTAAATAACTTTGTTGTTTCATCAAGTACAAGAGCAGAGGAAACATAAATATTTGATTCAAAGACTCCCATTCCACAGTTGTAAAGGTAATTTAAACTTCATATTTTTAATTGCATCTGATATTTCATATCACAAACAATATACATATACATATATCTAGATAATTTATCACAAACATTTTTCCTTTCCCAGGGTTCGTGACTTTATTAAACAATTAGCTACAAACAATAAGAACACGCAAATTTCAAACTCTCATAATATCTTATTACTATCTAAATTTATAGGCGGACTCGTCCAATTGCTTGCTTGTATAATCTATATTTGGAGTTTTGGGTGTACGGGATAACCGTGTTTGCTTTATATCATTCCATTAAGATTTTGGATTTTAGGGTTTTTCTGATTAATTCATGAACCATTCTCAGAAATTACCCATCAAAACAAAAAAAACCCAATTTAGGATTGACAAAAATAAAATTGACTCTCAATTTGGTATCAGCTTCCTCAGCAGGCAAAATGATGATTATCAGGGTTTGAACAATGATAGATTAAACCAATAAAATGAACATCCAAATCAAATATCATGCTGACTTGATCTCTGAAACCTAATCAGAAAGCAAGAAAATATTCCCACAAAAAAAAAAAAAAAAAAAAAAAAACACCATTCAAAATCCGAACACTAAGAATTAGCAGGTTATATAGTTAGAAAAAAAAAAAAAAAAAAAAAAAAAAAAGAGGAAAGTTACCTTTGAAACGTCCTGATAAATAAAGAGATAAACAAACGACAGCAAGTACGGAGTAAAATCTTTGGCGGAAGCAGACTCAAGAGAGAGGGAATACCGGAAAGAAGGTGAAAAAAGTCATGACAATTTTATTTTTGTTCTTATTATTATTATTATTTGAAGTGAAAACTGTGAAATATGATTTATCGGCTGTTTTGTGAAAAGTCATGATGAATCAGACAATGGTATTTGGAATTTAAATAATAATTTGTTTTGGTCATACTTGCAATAGAAAATTTTAAATAAAAATTTAATTTTTTATAGGAGTAAACATTATATTAAGAAGGTTTAGTATTCAAATTTATGAAATAAACTCAAATCATAATTTTTATATTTAATATTTAAATTTTAAATTTTTTGTAAAAATTATAATTAGCATAATTAATAATTTAAGTTTGAGTATATAAAATAAATGGATCCGATAAAATATTTCATTTTTAGTATTTAATTAAGTTTAAATTTCTATAAATACTTTAATGAATGCATTTTAAATCATTAGTAAGATTAGGTTGTACATTAAAAAGACCATTCCATGAATCAATTTCCTGGGTAGTGGACCGGTCTCGTGCTTGCAAGAGTAAAGGTAAGATCATCTATAGTATAAATATTAATGTTCATATTAATACTATATTTATCATTAAAAAGTGTAAAAATAATATATTTGATGTAATATGTTATTTTTTTAGAAGATTTTTTGATACGTTTAGCGTATTTGTAGATCAGATTTCTTTTAATCTTAAATCTGTGTAATTTTTAATTTTTACATAAATTTATGTAAATCTAACAGATAAAAAATTTAATCTACTAATATATTAACGTACCGAACAAGATCTTTATTTTATTATTTCAAATGCTATAAATGGTTTTAATTGTAATTATTTAAGCCTTAAAATTGTAAAAACAATTTGATAATATTAAAATAATTTGAAAATGACGATAATGCTACAGTGAAGAGAAAAAGTAAATATAACAATAAATAATAATTAAATGCTAATAAATTTGACATAATAGATACCGTTGTATTAGAGGGTGTTGTTTCCTTCAAATGTCAAATTTGCCTTTGATAGGATGGCACGCAACTCCTGCTGTTCCAGAGAAACCCACGTGGCTTTTGTTTATTTAGTGAACGTGGATTTATAATTATAATTTAAAATTATTTTTAATTTATGTGTATTTTTATAAGAAAAAATACTATAATAAGTTATAAATTATGATTTGAATATGATATGAATTTACTAATTTTTTTGTCTCATTTATTTCACCGATTTGAATTTAGAATTTGAATTTTATTATAATAAAAAAATTATTAGAAACAATAACATTTAAAATTTTTATTATAGTAAATTTTTTTTACATAAAATCACATCTCAACTCAAATTAAAAATTAAAAAAACTGTTAATTTTTGTTCACAAAGCTTCAATGTAGAATTTTCTGAACAAAAATCACGTGGTTAAACAGGACTAAGACTCGAATTAAAGAGGCCAAAATATCAGTCAGCGAGTAAATGCTAGTGGCTGATAATAACATGAAACACTGGCACAACTACATTTGGTATAACGTCAATATAGCATCAGCCGTGCACTTTTAACCCATCCTATCCAATGTCGGTTGACATAATGATTATTGGCCAACCGCTCACATTATGAGAATTATGCAAAGGCTCAAATCCTTCGTGAAAGACATGTACTACTTGTAACTTGCAGAAATAAATGTTGTGAATATATAACATTTTAACAATGACTCGCATATACAAGGAGTTATTTATCACAAACTAATGTTACACCATTTTAAAGTCATTATTATGCAAAATACATATCACGTTACACTTTTATACTTTCCCATGTATGCTAGTATATGCTAGTTTGTGCTAGCATACAACTTCAATTATCCAAAATTATGCTAGTTTATACATCTTCAAGACCAGAACGGTGATAAAAGTTTTGAGAGGCAAGCCTGGAATGCTCAATCAAAACATGTCACTGACTTGGTATTGACCTCAGCAAACAATACACTCCTCAAAAAAAAAAAAAAAAAAAAAAAAAAATAGAGAGCTTAAGGACATCATTGATATTAAGCGCCACCACTAATAAAATGTGGCCTCTACCTATGAATCTCACACTGCATGACTCATAATTTATTAGTAGAGTGATGAACACTATTAGTGTCTAATAACATTGTTCATATATACAATTCTCATTCCAAACATTGATTACTGATCATGAGCTGCTTTAGTTTTTTACAATTTTGCTGGCTCGCTTTGCACAACTGGTTTCTATTGACTTTTCTTTTTCTTTGCCCCATTAACTGTTTGTTTGTCCAGATTCCCAACACAAAAATCAGTGTCAAAGTGATTAGGGAAAAAAAATTAGTGTCAAAGTGCAGGGTACGAGTGATGCTCTGATATCATGCGGATTGTACCTTTGTTGGATTACAGTTCATACAATGTTGAACACTTGAACTTGAACTGTTCTGTCATTTATGTAAACGATGATATACCTCACACAAGATCTTTCCTGGCACAATTCAATACTTATTGTTATGTTCGTTTTGGCCATGAACATTTCCCTAGTTCTGCAAGAGTTTCTAAAGAATTGAGCCTTACACAATTCTCTTTTAAAGCGACCTAACTTCTCTCTCACATAGGTGATTTCATATTTAAGAGTAACCCACATTACTCTGCTCAGCATTCCCGACGCATAAGAATCATTAAAAGCATAACATAACCTTTACCGTACGGGCACCACTGTCTCATTGTAGGAATGGACAAGGAGTAACCCCCATAGTGATCCAACTAAGTCAATACAATTAGGTTGTCTTTTTGAACCTAGATCTTGGGATCTCCAGTTAATTAGGTTGGGTTTTCCTTCGTATTGAATTTCTATTTCATGGGTTCTAGTCTCATTCCCTTTAATGATTTTTTAACTAATTCTCGATCTAACCCTTTGGTTAGTGGATCCATAATGTTATCCTTTGACTTCACGTAGTCAATAGAGATAACCCCAGTTGAGATTAGTTGTCTAAGGTATTATGTCTACGACGTATGTGTCTAGACTTACCATTATACATGTTGCTCTGTGCCCTTCCAATCGCAGATTGGCTATCACAGTGTATACTAATCGTTGGCATAGGCTTTGGCCACTTTGAAATATCCTCTAAGAATTAGCCTAGCCATTCAACCTCTTCTCTTTATGCAGAGTAATAAACTCAGATTCCATAGTAGATTTGGCTATCACAGTCTGTTTTGAGGATTTCCAAGACACAACTACACCTCCAAATGTAAACACATGTCCACTAGTGGACTTTGAATCCTTAATATCAAATATTCAGTTCACATCACTATATCTTTCCAGTACAGCTGGATATCTGGTATAGTGCAGCCCATAGTTATGAGTATACCTTAAGTACCTTAGTACTCTTACTATTGCTTTCTAGTAGTCAACTCTTGGCTTACTCGTATACCTACTTAGTTTACTAACTGTGTATGCTATGGCTGGTCTTGTACAACGTATTAAGTACATCAGACTTCCTATCACCCTTAAATATTCCACTTGAGAGACATTCTCTCCTTTATTCTTTGATAGGTATAGACTAGCATCTATCGGAGTTCTAGACACGCCAAAAACATCCTTGTTGCATCTCTAAACTATCTTGTCTACATAGTGCGACTGACTTAGAATGAGCCCATCTGTTGTTCTCGTGATTGTCATCCTTAAAATCACATCAGTAGGTTCCATATCTTTATGTCAAACTTAGAATTCAACATATCCTTAGTAGACATTATCTTATCATTACTACCAACAATGAGCATGTCATCCACATAAAGACATAGAATGGCATAGTCATTTCTAGTCTCTTTGACATAAACACATTTGTCCCACTCATTGATTTTAAATTCATTTGCCATCATGGCACTATTTCGGTGCTTACTTTAAGCCATACAATGACTTCACCAACTTACAGACTTTCTTTTCTTGTCTTGGAGCCATAAACCCCTTAGGTTGCTCCCTGTAGATCTCTTCATCTAGATCTCCATTTAGAAAGGTTATTTTCACATCCATCTAATGTATCTCAAGATTTCACAAAGCTGCAATCGCTATTATCATCCTGATGGAATTTATTCTCGTCACAGGAGAATACGTGTCAAAGTAGTCTAGGCCTTCATGTTGTTTGTAACCTTTAATTACAAGTCTAGCCTTATACTTATTAATTAATCCATATGCCTTCATTTTCCTCTTGAAAATCCATTTGTAACCTAATGGTTTACATCCCGAAGGTAAATCCACTAATTCTCATATATGATTTTGCATAATGGTATGAATTTCACTCTTAATGACCTCTTTCTAAAAAGGACCTTCATAAGAGTTCACTGCTTCTTTGAAGCTTTGAAGTTCACCTTCTAGTAAATAGGTCATAAAATCTGGATTAAAGGATTTTTCTATTCTTGCTCTCTTATTGTGTCTAGGTTTAACCTCAACATCTTGTTCTTGGTCCAGACTATCATCATTAACAGTCTCATGTGCTCATTTAGACGAACTAGGTTACTCCCTGGACTTGCACGAAAATGCATATTTAAAGAGCGATGAATTTCTCGATTTCATTATCATGTTCTTATGTATGTTCGGGATATTTGACTTAAACACAAGAAATCGATATGCACTACTATTTCATGCATAACCAATGAAGATACAATCAACAGTTTTCGGATCTATCTTCACCTTTTACAGTGGAGATACAACCACTTTTGCAAGACACGCCCACACTTGCAAGTATTTGTAGGAAGGTTTCCTTCCTTTCCATAATTCATAAGTTCAAGGAACCTTATTTAAAAGGTAATTTGTCAACAAGATGGCTTCTCCCCACATGTTCTGAGGCAACCCAGAACTTAACAGCATTGCATTCATCATATCCTTCAGGGAACGATTCTTCCACTCAACCACACCATTTGACTGAGGTGAATAAGGTCGTGTGACCTTATGTATAATTCCATGTTGTGTATATAATTCACCAAACGGTGTTTGATATTCACCACCTCAGTCACTTCTTACTATCTTAATTTTCTTGTTGAGTTGATTCTCAACTTCTTTCTTATAGAAAACAAATTTCTCTATAGCTTAATCTTTGCTCTTAAGCAAATACACATAGTTATATCATGTGCTATCATCGATAAAAGTAATAAAATACTTATTACCACCCCTTATTTGCACAAATTTTAGATCACATATATCACTATGGATCATATCAAGTGGTTCGGTGTTCATTTCAATTCCTTGGAACAATGACCTTGTCATTTTAGCCTCAACACAAGTCTCACACTTATGTTTAGAATCAATGTGGAAAGTGGGTATGTGATTCAAGTTAATTAATCTCCACAGATTATCATAATTAACATGTCTCAGTCTACCATGTCATACATTGAAAGACTCAATCAAGTAAGTAGAAGCATTCTTCATTTCATTCATTATGGGCTTCACATTCATTACATTGAGCTTAAAAGGCCCTTCAATTACATGCCCATCCCCCACATATAATCCATTCTTGGGCAAAATAACCTTATCAGACTTAAACACTATGTGGAATCCATGCTTATTCAATAATGATTTGGACACCAAGTTCTTCAGCACATACAACACGTTGTTTAGAGTCAACTCTTTGCCAGAGGTCATCTTCAAGATTACCTGGCATTCACCTTGGATCTCAGATGTTGCAGAGTTTTCCATGTATAGCGTATCCTCATCTTTAACTAGTTTGAAGGAAGTGAACATTCTTTTGTCTAAGCAAACGAGCTGAGTGGCACCAGTGTCAATCCACCATTCCTTCAAGTTAGACCCGACCAAGTTCACTTCATAGACCCCCGCAGAAAAGCTAATATCGGAAACATCTTGAGTGATGTCTTCTATCTCATTAGCCTTTTTGTTCGTTTTCAGCATTTAGCAGTCTGCAATCTGCTGATTTATGACCCACCTTGTCACAATTAGAGCATTGAAATTTCTGCTTCTTAGAAATTTCTCCCTTTGGTCCCAGTTTGAGCCAGTCGCCCCACTTATTCGTACTGTACGCATTGTACAACGAATCGTTCAAACTATTCAACACATATTTCAGGCACATAAATTTAGAGTGCCTTTCAGGCCTCAGTCGCACTAATGACTTGTATGTCCAGCTCATTATCATTAAGCTTACGAGAATCCTCAGTCAATAATTCTCACTGTGGTTCACAGGAATTGAAACTGGTACTGTCGTAATTGGCATTCTCCCCGCAAGGATTGACACTCATGGCACAGCCACAAAGGCATTTTTAGATGTCGTACTTTTGACAGAGTTCAAGTTCAAATCAATAGCCATTTTAAAAATAATTTCTGAACCACAAATATCTTTTTAGAAATTTATTGTGTAATCATCGGGATTACTATCCTCTAAGAATGTTCCCAGAAAAGATGGGTGCGCGAGGCCTCCTTAAAAACTAACCTCCTAAACAGAATAACGTTCCCATGAAAGATTAATGGCAAGAGACTCTCCTTGAATCTGTCTCCTTAGACAAAACTTTCTAAGATTCTACATTTCAACCAAACCACACAATATTTTCAAATTTTTGTAAAATATCTGTACTCCTCCTAAGGTTTTGAATCCCAAAAAAAAAAAAAAAAAAAAAAAAAAAAAAAAAGCCCGAAACAAACATTTTTTTTTTTTTTAATTTGAAATAAATGTCCAAACAAAAATGAACAGAATTACAATTAGATTAACTAAACTAGTAAAAGTCAAAACATATATTATATATATAAAGTAACCGAAGCAATCTGGGAGCGAATTAAATAGAAAAGGTATATAATATAAATGTAATATAAATATGGCAGAACCAAATCAAAACGTTCAAATAATTAAATTGGAAAATTCAAATTAAAATCTAATCAGATGCAATGAGAAAATATACAAAAAGGGAAACAGATTGTAAGAATTAAATTGCCGAAATAATAATATATAGAAAAAGGCAAACAAATGTAATCGAAAGAAGCAAGAATAAAAAATTTTGACATAAATATTAGTTTACCAAAAACTAAAAAGGCAAAGAAGAAAATATCTGGGAAATTTTTTTTCTTGATCTCCAATTCCTGCGACGTCAACTATATCAGCAATATTATAATAATACTTTAAAATAATGAATTATTAAAAAAAAAAAAAACTTTAAATTAAAAAATACAGAGGCCGAATAACACATAATTTTTTATTTCCTTAAAGCATATTCGCCCTTCACTACTGGTGCACGAGGATCAAAGGATCAAATCTCAAGATACAACGGCTTTACAAGTAATAACGGCACACAACGATGTTACCCCTATGTTCTGAAGAATCTAGAGTAGGAGAGTAGGAGGAAGAATTTTGAGAGGAAAATAGAACTCTAAAATTCTAGAATGTTTTAACTGAGGAATTTGGGGTCCCTTATATAGGGTTTAGAAGATATCATGGCATCGTCTCTTTTTGATGTGAGACAAAACATATTTTCACTTTTTTTTAATTTCTTAAGAGTTTTCCTTTTAATTTTTCCAACATCACAGCAGTACTTTAAGAGTCAATTTCTCATTCACTTATTTACTATTTTGAGTATATAAATATATCATTTTGATCTCTTCACAGTGAATAACACAAATCTAAATTGAGCCATCATTAACACGAAGTGAACTCTACTCAAAATTGAGTCTCAAAATGGTACCTTGAAAAAGGATTTTCAAACTATTTTTCCGACAAAAACAAGAAAAGTTATATGAGCTTGAACTTACTACTTACTAGTGAAACATGAACACTTTAGTATGTAGTCAGCGTGGTCGACTAATCGTATTAATAACGTCATTGTCTTAAATATGACAGACTGCTAAGTGTAAAGGCGTGGTGGCTAGCAAGTAGTGTTTCTCAAATGAATTTGTGCACAATTATAGTTGTTGTTTTTTTTTTTTTTTTTTGGTGGTATTAGATTGAGAGGTGCAGCCTGCACTCAAAGCCAAACCTCTGCCACAGGGCGTGCGGCACGTGCTGTGCCAAGTGCAAGCACGTGCCACGTGTTACACTGGCATGATCACCCATCACAACCAAAGTGCCCTTAGCCCCAACAACTAAAGTTGGGTCCTGGTGAATGAAAGAAATTTAGACTTAGGGCTATTTTCTTTTCCCTTTGTTGGTTTGTCTCCTGATGGTCTTTATTGGTGGGGAAAACTCTCTTTTGATGTGTTTGTGTTCCTTTTTCTTTCTTTCTTTTCTTCTTCTTTTGGGCTAAATGTGTCTTTGTGTGCTGGGTGATGTATGAGCATATGATATGTTTATGTCATTGATTAGTTGAAGTTTGTTCTATTTGTATCATATTGAGCCAGTGCTAAGTAATCTTTCTGTGAGTTAATTAACCGAAAGGAGAACTTCTCTGTGTTTCTACGTCGAGCGAAAAAAATAATATACATACATACATATATATATATATATATATATATATATATAATAAAGACAGAGATACATAAAACATGTATAAAGAAAGTCACGCAATATTAAATGTTAATACATTAAATGTTAATACCTGAAAGTCACGCAATATTAAATGTGATTACCTTGTTAATACCTTAAATGTTAATACCTGAAAGTCAGGCAATATTAAATGTGATTGCCTGATTGGTATTAAGATGACATTGCAAATGCATTCAATTGCAAATGCGCTATGACATTACAAATGCATTGATAGCAAATGTTCAATGCCTTAATTGATGTCGCTCGTTTCAAGTATTATCATCCACACTTTTAATTAATAAGTTTAATTGATTGCTCGTTTCAAATATTATCATCCACACTTTTAAATTAATAAGATTAATTGATTGCTTAACTTGTTACAGAAAGTCACAAACACCATATCAACAATTGTAATTAAGGTATGCATTTATTTCTACAATTTGTTTTGGGATAATTATAATAATAAACATGACTCTTATTTATAAGCATGCGTAAAACAAATGGCTTAATTCTCAACCAATGTAGGACAAAAAATGATACATAAACCTATAGTAGAGAAAGATTTAAGTTTAGAATTCACGTTTTATTACAGAAAAAACTCTCAGAAACAATCACATCTAATTTTTTTATTACAGTAAAAAAACTTTCACATGAAATTACATATCAACTCAAATTAGTAAAATAAACAAACCATTAATTTGCTAATGATGTTGGACCCAGCTAAAGAGTCAAAAACCCAACAAGATATTGGCATAAAAATATTTGAGCATACTGCATCATCAAAGGCGACACATAGCTTATGAGGACAGGAAAGTCAAATTCTATTTAGTTATGGAAACCAAATTGAACCTTAGCATTAAGGTTAAAAGTCTTGTTATTTAAACACCAACTAATTATCGATTGAAAGCTGAAGGAGCTTGGATTGAAGCCACACTTCTAATTTAATGTTTAAGGTTAACCAATTGTTTATAGCAAGTCACCTAAAACGTCGGCCGCATTTGGAATTGATCTCTTTATTTTCACGTTTTTGAGAAAAAAATGAAAACGTTTTTAAAACGGTGTATTTGATGTAATAAAGACAAAAAACGGAAATAAAAATGATTTTTTAGTTTAGTGTAAAATGAGAGAGAAATGAAATACGACTTTTAGACGTTTTTCATTTTTTTCTTTTTGTTTTCTCTATCTCGAGTAGAGAAAAAAAAAGACATTAATGGATTTTTTTACACTAAAAATAGTCACTTAATAAAACTAACAAACGCATTTTCAAAAATAATTTCTATCTAAAATTGAAAACGTTTTTATTTTTATTTTCATACAAAAAATAAAATTATTTTAAAATGAGTTTCAAACACGCCTCATGTCATCAATTGTATTTAAGGTGTACAATTATTTATATAAATTTAGTCGATAACCATTAATGGTAAGCCACCTTGAAAACTCGTCCCCAGACACACCATATATAAAGAGAGTTAAATTTCTTATATTTGTGTGCGTATAAAATCTTATTATCCGAAGCAAAGAAAGCTCTCATGTGTGGTATGAAAAACACGATACCTGAACTATTATATTCGAATCAAATTTATTGAACGCACGATACATGTTATATTATGCGTTTGTATCATATGATAACCAGAAATGTAATGTGTGTCGAAATTTAATAAATTATTTCCTAAAAAAAAATCTATAAAAGTACAATGAAATAGACATTTTCAACTTTCTTATCCCAAACCAATATATGTACATCAAATAAATAATATTACTATTGCTGATCACACCATATAGTTTAGCCCACCTTAGGTACGCTTTCAAATATCCCATTCCAACTTGAAGAGCGCTTCTTGCTTTTTTCAAGAGATGGAAATGGAAATGTATCTAAGAGAAGATGGTTAAAATTAAGAAGCCGCTCATTTTTTATTAGATGAATGCTATAATTTAAATTATGGTTTATGATTCGCTATAGTATTTTTTCTCAAAAAAAAACACGCCAGAAATTGAGAATGAATGAATTATTTCGAATCTATTAATCAAACGTAATCTAAATCTTCACGTCTTTTAATAATGGCACCAACATTTTATACATGAGAAGAATCACAACACCATTGGCGTTATCTATTCAATAGCTTCTCACAAAGAATCAAAACAATAAAATGAAAGGAGACAAATATCCTTTAGAATGTATAGGTCTAAACTTTTACTTTTAACTTTTGATTAATATTCTTTTTATCAAATAACTACATTAGTAAAAAATGTATTAATCAAGAGTAGTAATAAAAATTTCATGCACTTTTAAGTGTAAGCCTCCATTATCTTTTTTTTTTTTTTTTTTTTTTAAGACTGTAATGTTCCAGAAATTTATTAGTACAAATCTTGAAATCATTCAAGATTTAGACAATGAATTTTTTTGTACACTTTTGAATTATAGTAGTGTAATTTTGTGACATTAATTAGTGAAGCATATTTTGTCACAATTCTATTGAAATTCCAGTTTTGAAAGTTTTATTATTACATATGAAATTATGAAATGATACAGCGAGATTTCTAGAAGAAAATAATTCCGTTAAATTTTCGACACGAATATGTAAAGTGAGAAAAAGTCCATGATAATAGCAAAAATTACAATTTCTGTTCACGTGACAATTGAGTTCAGAAAATTAAAAAGTTTAATCCGATAAAATTTGTGATTAACTATACTGAGGACCCGTTTAGTTCGCTGATTCGAGTTGAGATTTAATTTTATGTGAGAGTTTTTTTCTGTAGTAAAAAAGTTAGATGTGATTGTTTGTGGGAGCTTTTTACTGTAACAAAACTCAAATTCTAAACTCAAATCAGTGAAATGAACGGAGCCTCAAAGTTTAGAAATAACCGGTATCCGATATTTCTCTATTACACGAATTTTAGTAACAATAACCCAGTGATGCCAAGCAACATGTCATATGGTCGATAGAGCTAAAATCTACCGTTAGTGTATAAGTACACCGCAATTACTCTTAAACAGATAAAGTCACGTGATTTGGTATATTTTGGTTTTATCAAATCAAATGGGCCTGTAGGAAGGATTTTAGAGAGAATCCAATCTAAAGGCTTAGATCTAAAGTGGCTATGGCTTAGTTTAGTATTACCTTTTTCTATCAAAATCAGCTTCTTCTGTTTGTAGCATAAGTTAGTTTTAGTATTTGATAAATTTTCTTAAAAGTATCTTTTAAGAATTTTTTAAGAATCTATAGTTAAAATTAGAAGCAGTTTAAAGATAATTTTAACTTTTAAATTGTGCGGGAATCAACATAGTATAATTAATGAAACTTTCATAATATCAATAATACCCCTAATGAAATTTAAAATTTACAATATTCCCAAGTTAAAATTCAGACTTATAATATAATATAATATAATATAATAGTTATATTATAATAAATAATATCATAATTATATTAATAACTATAATATTATTATTTTATCATATAATATGACATTATAATAATATTATAATTATTTTAACAATATGATATATTGTAATTATAATATGATATTGTAATTATTATTTGATAATATATTATATATTATATTGCAATGATATAATTATATTTATTATATTAATAATATTACAATAAAATTATTACATTATATTATATTGATATAATTACATTTATTATATTAATAATAATATAATAATTAATATAATTAAATATTAATATAATCTTATAATTCTAATATTATTATATATTATAGTGTATTATACATGGTTATATAATATATTAATTATAATATATTTGTTTAATATAATATAATAATGATTAGATTAATATATTATAATATATTATAATATAATATAGTTGTAATTTTTACATATATTATAACTGAAATATTAATATTTCTTATGTAATATTATAATATGTTTTATAATATTGTAATTATATTAACTATTTTAATAATATTATTATATTTTATATCATAGTTATATAATATGTTATTTAATAATAATTTTATTGTATTATATTAAATATAATAATAAATATATATTATATTGTAATTATATATATTATATTATAGTATAATATAATATAATCGTTATTTTTAATTATTTCAATTATTATTTTAATAATATTATTATATTTTATATCATAATTATATAATAATATTTTTTTGTATTATATTAAATATAATAAATAAATATTGTATTGTAATTATATATATTATATTATAGTCGTAATTTTTACTTATCCACAATAATTCAACCCATAACTTACTAAACGCTATTACGTACACTGATTTTGGAACCAACACAACTACTATAATTATAGTTTACCAAACATTCTGATATATTTATGAAAAACATTAAAACTGAAAAACCTTTAAACTGCATAGTGACTGTCATTTTTTATTACATAAATGACAACAAACTTAAGAAGATATAGAAAAGGTCTCATGCATGTCACACAATATTTATAGTGGTTCACTTTAAATATAAAGTTGCATCTAGTTTCAAATGCCGTAAAATTTTACTGTGATGAAAAAGAAATTTACAATTGAAAATTACACATCTCTTAACTCATTTGTATTTTCTCTAATCTTTCTAATAATCTTAAAACTAAGTTCTTATCTATAGGAGCATTAGTAGTTTGTTTGATTCATACATTTAAATTAATAATTTTGATTCTTTATAACAGAAACCATTAACGAGAACTTATTTATAGTGGTGTCAAACGTGTTATATCGGGCCGGCACGACACTTTTGACACCAAGCCCGTTATGAGCCTGACACGGCTCTGTCCATTTACGGCTCGGCCATTCATGAACGGCTCGATCCATTTAACATCTCTATTTATTTAATTTAAATTTTTAATAAGAAAGCAAAATTAAAATCACGAATTCGTATGCCTTAAAAGACTGGCCAGCTCTATGAATAATGATGGAACACCCACTGCCCACACGTTGAGTTTCATCTCCCTCGACATCCACACACGTGATGCATGTCAGACCACATGACTCATGATGGCCCTCCTCCAAGGTATACGTCGTCGTCGTGTTGCTAAAATGACCATATTGGACCCCACTGCCTACCCTGGTCGATATCGTGACTCCAGATTTTATATACATTATCATTACAATATGATTGTATGAACTCAGCACTAAAGATATGATGGTGCAA
The DNA here is from genome assembly GCA_012066045.3 of Morus alba. NCBI lineage: Eukaryota > Viridiplantae > Streptophyta > Magnoliopsida > Rosales > Moraceae > Morus > Morus alba. The sequence continues at coordinate 5,932,565 of CP050231.2, read as the reverse complement.
CAATAATTGATGCTTGTATCAACTGGTGACCATTGCCATTTTTACCCTTTTTTTTTGTTAAGATTAATCAAACAATAGCTCTAAGGCTGATAATTAGTGTTATGCGTCATGTAATATGTATACGTGGTAGCGTAGTGTTATCCTCTCGTTCGTTTCGTAAATTTAAATTTTCAATTCGAGTTTAAATGTGATAATTTTTTAAAAATTTAACTATAATAAAAAAAATAAATATAATATTTTTTAAGAATTTTTAACTTTAAAAATTTAAAATTAAAAACTTAAATCAATAAAATAAAAAAAAATAAAAATGTGATTATGCAAATTTCACGTGACAACAGTATTGAGAAAGGCATGAACCACGTATATTTGTGCATAATAGAAAGTATAATGGTCCAATTTAAATTAGCCGCACAATCAGTTTGAAAATTGATAACTATGATGAAAAGACAAAAAAGTCCTTTATACTTTATTGGTTGTAGTAACTAAACCCTAGCCAAAAGCCTAAATTTAGTCCAAAATTACCCCTAACTCTCTCCTTGTTTTCTCCTCTCTTCCTCTCTCATTCCTCTCCCAGTGACGATGAGGACTATGCCTTAATCTCATTGGATTAAGTTCCCTCTCACCTTCTCTCTCTCTCTCTCTCTCTCTTCTCAATCCGTTTCTTAATTTCTTTCTTTTCTCGATTTGTTTATTTCTCTCTTTCTCCCTTTCCCGCGCGGTGGATTGGGAAGCTTTGACGGAGAAAATATCCGCCATAATTTAACTGCTTTTTTTTTCCTATTTTTTGAAAACTTCGGCCATGTGTTATTGTGGGTGCCGCTAGACGGCTACATACACACTTAAATGAAAATAAAAATGAAAACGAGGTTCACTTTTTATATTTACGTAATGCATATATTTGTTTGTCACGAAATGTGGTGTGTAATAACTATGATATTTCTTTTTTATATATATATATATATATATATATATATATATATAGTATATCATTTCTTTGAAAACAAATGAGCATATGAGGCGACCTGGCAGTTTTGGATGCCCTTTTTTTTCTGTTGTGTTCGAACTAAAAAAAAAAAAAACTGAAAAATTAGAGAATTTATTCTTAATAGTGCATGAGTCTAGACTTTTATTAATTACTTTTGATAAATACTCTTTTGTTAGTGTAATTATTTATCTAAAAATGTTTTGAATCTGGAGTAAGAGGTAAAATTTATGATTCGCGTACTTTTAAAAGATATTTGTCAAGATTACCCAACTAAACCCTAGTAACAATTTTCCTCCTATGATCCTTTTACCTATATATATATTTTTAACAAGCCCTACTGGACAGAAGAGCCGATTACGATTTATGGAACCACAACGGGAGTCATTCATGACGATAGCCATACAAAATTAATAGAATGGTATTAGCAAAACTTTTTGTTTATAACATCTAAGATGAACCATGCAACCACAGATATATAATATAACTTGAAACTAGAAAGATAGCAATAACGTCAAATTTCAATGTGGTTGAATATATAAAGAACCCATATTCGTGCTAGTTGTAAACTAATACATACATATTATCACTAAGATGCTGCCCTAGCTAAGAATTGCTAAATATTGTGTTAACAGTCAGTAGTTAAAATAACCTTAAAAAAAAAAACTCAGAAAGGCAACATTCTTATTTTCCCATGCCTAATTGTTATAAAAGATCCATATGAAATTTCTCATTTTAAAATTATTTCTAATTGCAATGCTAATTATCATCTTGAATTTAAATCTGGAATAATTCTGAACCAGCATGTTGATATATATATATATTTATAAAGACAAGCTTTTGCCGAATATAATGTCCGGCGGGATATCTCTTCTTTTGAGGATATTTGACTGGTAGGAAACTTTAGCTTTCAATAATTCATACATTCAAAAAAAAAAAAAAAAAAAAAAAAAAAAAAAAGTAAAATCAGATTTACTTTCAATAGATTTCCCATGACTGCGATATCTAACCAACTTTTTTTAACGCAACTTAACCTAGATCTAAGTTGTTTGTATTATCAACGTGAAAAACACCGATCGAACTTCGGAAATTACTTACAAATCCTCAAAGAGTTTTACGTTTTTCCAAAATGATGATGGATAACACTGGTTTTTAACTTATTATTTCACTTGTTTTTAATAAAGAATTATAATTGAAAGACAACGTGGGTTTGAAACCTACAATTACGGTTAGGGGAGGAAAAAAACGAACATATATGCTTGGAGATTTATGTTGGAGTAGTTTAAGTCAGACTGATGTGCCACAAGGAAGATTCGTGGAAGTAGATGAATAAGAATCTTATATATAATCTTTTGACTTTTTGTATCCAACATCGATTCTTGCATGGATTATAATTAAAGGGACAACGACGTCTGCTAGTGTTTTAAGGGAGAAAAAAAAAAAGTAGAGGAATAAACAGTTTGTTTGGTTAATGAATTCAAACCATTTAAGTTTTAAATTTTTATAAGAAAAAATACTATAACAGATTGACGTTTGATGAGCGTGATTTAAATCTCTCAACTAAATAAGCACTTTAAACTTTGCCATAAAATAGTCGGTTCTACTTTATTAGTTATAAGTACAGAACAACTCAATAACGATAACTTATGCGTGCATGTACGTATAGAATTGTCTAGATCAGACATATATATATATATATATATATATATATTAATGCAAGTTTTCTTATAGATATCTCACGCATAATAATGGGATTGTGAGTATTTGATTAAGAGCGTAAGAAAAAGAAATGCTTTAAGTCATTAAATTATAATATGAACATGCAATGCAGTTTGTTCTTATGAGCTTTCTTAATTTCTTGTATTAGTGATTTTGTAGTAATACGATAACATGCTAATTACATATTCATTATCTATATCAGCTTGTGGATAATCACTAGCTAGCTTAATTAGTGATTGCCACACATTAGTTATAAGCTGACCAGAACGATTAATAATTTTTCCTCTGTAATTAATAGCATGCATTATCATTCTCAAAAGAATATGCACACTGTCATTCTTTTATTTAATATATATATATATATATATATATATATAAACATGAATATATGCATAATCAAACTTCATTAATGTTTAACTAATATTGCTGGCTAAAATATCCCAATTACTACTAATGGGTTGTTAATTGCTCTCAACCAATTGATCATAGATGTATTTATCGAAACTTCAATATATTTAATACTCTAATATAGTTTAAACAAGCATGGTTTCATCATTAGTGCAAAACTGATCAAAAGCGCTACCTTTCTAACAAAACGGGTAAGAAAAAGGATCAAAAGTGCAGGCCACTTTCATAAAAGAACAAAAAGACCATATTCAAAAAAAAGGCAAATTTTTTTCACGTGTGGCTAAGTTAATTTGCTCTCCGTTTGAAGGAAAGTGGCTGTTTATTTCCTATGGAACCTCATGAATATTTGTATGTCACTTTTAAAAACACTATGATTACCTTCTCATTATTCTTGTGGTCAATTAGACTTGTGCGTTATTTTGTTTTAACAATTACATACTCATATTATAATTATATATATATATATATATATATATATTACAATCTTCATAAATGTGGAGTGTGGACCCCCTCAAGTCCCTTACTCATTAGAAAGAGGGTTTGAGTTGAAAGAGGAAAGTGCATCTGCATAACAAACATAGGAGTATTTACGTTGGAGTAAGCTACTTTGCTTTATCGATAGAGACTGTATTTTTATAGTTATTAATAGTTAAATTTATAGTATGAGCAGTTTTGCGTACTATAAGAAATGACGATAACTTATTAGCATTTTTATAGTCTAAATAAGAACGATTAATAATTTTTCCTGCGTAATTAATAGCATGCATTATCATTCTCAAAAGAATATGCACACTGTCATTCTTTTATTTAATATATATATATATATATATATATATAAAAACATGAATATATGCATAATCAAACTTCATTAATGTTTACCTAATATTGCTGGCTAAAATATCCCAATTACTACTAATGGGTTGCTAATTGCTCTCAAACCAATTGATCATAGATGTATTTATCGAAACTTCAATATATTTAATACTCTAATATAGTTTAAACAAGCATGGTTTCATCATTAGTGCAAAACTGATCAAAAGCGCTACCTTTCTAACAAAACGGGTAAGAAAAAGGATCAAAAGTACAGGCCACTTTCATAAAAGAACAAAAAGACCATATTCAAAAAAAAGGCAAATTTTTTTCACGTGTGGCTAAGTTTGCTCTCCGTTTGAAGGAAAGTGGCTGTTTATTTCCTATGGAACCTCATGAATATTTGTATGTCACTTCTAAAAGCACTATGATTACCTTCTCATTATTCCTTCGTTTCAAAGTTTTTCTTTTCCCACCTTTTCCAATAATTTTTGAAACCTTATCTATAGAAATAATTACATTTGTCTCGTGAATTATATAATATATATATATATATAAGCACTTCGAAAAATGTAACCAAAAAAGAGGATTATATAGTGTCCGATGTGCATCAAATAATGTGTTAATGAGTGTTGCTATATAGAACAAAAAGTTTTCTATTGTAGAGATAATACATATAACATTATTTGAACAAATAACTTAGGATTTGGCATAACTATGATAATATCTATCAAAATGTGGACGGTTTTCTTAAGAACGAGGCAGTTGTAAGTTGTGCAATTAATTAGTTCGTCAAATAATTATTGGAAAACAGAAAGTACCCTTTAACGCACCAGACAAGTTTCCACCTTTTAAATAGTCGTATAAATTTTCTAATTTAATCCCGTATGATTAAAATGTTGATGCGACCCGGTTAGCATATATATATATATATATATATATATATATATATGTGTGTGTGTGTGTAAATTTAGCGTTGCTATTTTACCTATTGATGAAATAAGGATAATGTACAAATTATTGCCAACATTTTTTCCTGGTGGAATATCAACTGTAGTTGGACTAGCTAGTTTCAAACATAATTATCGCTACATTATTTTAAATATTGTTATGCAAGTGCATCAAAATCATGGATTTCTTAATCTTCATTTGATTTCACTCATTGTGAGATTTTTACGATAGGGTATGAAAAAAATATGTCAATAATTTCATATTTTAAAGCATCAATATGTATTAGATGTCAATTTTGTATAATTTTTTCTTTTTTATTCTGATGAGATTTTGATCAGATTTAATATTCAAAAACACATTTTATTGGTAAGATATTTCTATAGTAGACAACTTATTTCATTTATTATCAACTTTCTTTTTTGGGAGGGATTTCGTTCTTAGAAAGCATCGTGAGTATGGTGTTAAGTCACCTTCATGAAGAAAAATATGGTGTCAAGTCATTTCAACAGAAAAATATATCTTATTCCATTTTAGAGCATCGGATCCTGCGAATAGACACTACTATATATTTAAGTCAAATTATTATTATTATTATTATTATTATTATTATTATTATTATTATTATTATTATTATTATTATTATTATTATTATTATTATTATTATGGTGCCAATGAATACGTGACTGTCCTTCAATAACTTATAATTAGAGGGGGGCCATATGAGTTACACACTCATGTAGGAAAGCATAATAACTAGAAAATGTGATTCCTTAGAACCTTTACTTCATTTTCTAGTGGAGTTTTCAACAGCTTTATTTTCAAAATTATGCAATAAGGGAAGATAGTTAATTGATAAAATGTGTTTTAGAATTCTAATTCTAAAAGAAATGTTTGAGAATTCCTAAATACAATCAATGGGAAAGGCCTTATCATTTCCGTAGATATGGTCTAAACCATCATAATTCTTGTGGTCAATTAGACTTGTGCGTTATTTTGTTTTAACAATTACATACTCATATATATATATATATATATATATATATATATATATATTACTATTTTCATAAATGTGGACCCCTTCAAGTCCCTTACTCATTAGAAAGAGGGTTTGAGTTGAAAGAGGAAAGTGCATCTGCATAACTTTTATAGGAGTATTTACATTGGAGTAAGCTACTTTGCTTTGTCGATAGAGACTGTATTTTTATAGTTATTAATAGTCAGATTTACAGTATGAGCAATTTTGTGTAACGTGCTATAAATTTTTTATATAGACTTGTATAAATTTAACTATTAAAAAATTAATATAACGTTAAAAATAATTATTTCTACCGGTAGAGTAAAATAACTTGCTAAAAATTCCTAACTTTCCTTGTTTCATGTAATTTATATTGTTGGGTTTTACTTGATCATGTGGCCTTATATGTTAATGATTGTGTATTAAAGACTATCACATTAGGTTAAGCCAATTTAAAGTGATCTAATAAGATTTTAGGTATTTTGAGCTTTAATGCATCTAATTAAGTATGAGTTTTTTATGTGTAGCGACCAAATCATTATTTCTACTTTTATGATGGGCCAAATTAAAAATAATGAAAGTTAATAGACAGTTAACTTATACGGTTATGGTTTCTGAATCACACGTACGTTTTCATTTTATTCTGATATCCCCTTATCAGAGAGAATAAAGAGAATCCAAGGGAAACTCTAAGGACTACGTGTAGATTTGGAAGACTAACCGCAAAACTTATAATTTGCGATCATCATGAATGATTTAGGTATGCATCCACTTTAGATCATAAATTCTTAATAATCTAACATGAATGATTCGGTATTTGGTGAAGATTTTCACCCTAAAGTAATTTTCTAACATATATCATGTTACTCTGATCTTCTATTCAATATCTAATACATCTCTTTTCCAAAAGAATACTGATAAGCTTAGGTAATGTTAATAAATACTATATATTAACGGAAATAGATTCCGCATAAAACAATATAATAAAGAGATTAAAAAAAAACATTAGCAATGTCTAGCACTACAACTTACAAGAGGGCAAACCCCACACCTTACTTGAATTGTGGTGTTAGATCCAACAAATTTCCAGTCACGTTGTTCTTTTATAGTTAAAATAAAAAATATTATTTGGAGTTAATTTTACTTTTGAACCCTTAATTATGTTTTTTGTACAATTTTGGCGCTGAACTTCAAAATGTATAAAGACTGCACTATAAATTGTGCTTCTTATCCTATATTTGGCCCTTCATTCACAACAACATTTGCTTAAAACTTAAACGAAAATCAACAATATGAACCTCACTTTTTTTTTTTTAAGGATAATATGAACCCCACCTTACTTTTAATGAATGGTATTTTTTTTTTAAAATAAAATCATACTTAGAAGTTTTAAATAAAAAGTTATGCTCTCTGATCTCGGTGACTAATAAAGTATGTGCCTATGTGAGGATTATAATTTATTTAAATTCGTTTTAAAGGAGTGATTTATCTAAAATATTGTTTATTAACGAGTAATATAAGGTTCATATGATTAATTTTGTTGATTTTTTTCAATAATTTTTATGACTAAAGGATCAAACATGGGACGAGAAGCATAAGTTGGGGTGCAATTTAGCATTTTTTGAAATTCAGAGAGCCAAAGTGATACTAGTGACTCTTTTAGTAATTTAAAATTGTGTTTTTTTTTTTTTTTTTTTTTTTTTTTGCTTTAATGTGGCCATCATTGTGTCTGTGCTTCTACTCATATTGGACTCTTAACGTACCATATGGTACAATGATGTAACATTAAGGTGAATTAGAAGAATAACACTTCTTAAAAAGCCGTATTAAAATTATTATTTATATAAAAATAATTTATCTAATTTATAAAGCAAAGTGATGCTTGTGAATAATTAGACTTAAAAAATGATACTTAATCTAACTAACTCAAAAAAAATCGCATCAAGCTCAACCCATCTAAGAAATATACAAGTGAGATTTTTAATTTAGACAAATTATAATTATGTCAAACACCTAATTTTTCATTTACTCGACAATAGGGAAGAAAACATTGATACATTAAGATCTCAAATTTGATATTGATACAGAATCGTCATTAGGATGGCCTCGTAATATCCCAATCACGAACATGATCTTCATGAGATCTTTCGTGCATATGATCATAGTCACATATTTGATTGATCACGATATGTGTTGTTGTTACACACTAATACTCGATTAATCAAAAAAATCCATAACTCAAAAACTCAATAGAGACAAAGTAGATAAAGAGAGAAATTCTGATAGAAATTTCACGAATATCTTATCAGTCATTTATGCTTTGACTATTTAGCCATTCATAACCACATCTCTTATTAAACACAAAAACAAAATATGAAAAATACCTTCTTCATTATTTGATAAAAAATGAATTGTCTGATTAATTCAATCCGTCAAGATATTAAAGATGTTATATAATTAAAATATGACACTTTTCCATTTAATGGATTTTATTTCAAATAAATTTCTTGCCTTTTGAGTCATGCAACATTATTATGAGCTACTTAAAATATAATTTCACATCACTTGTCATTTAAAAAAATTAAATTACAGGCTCATTTAAAATGTATACTAAAATTATTATTTGAGTTTATTAGTATAAATTTTATGAGAAAACAAATTTTAAAATTTAAACACTTTATAAAATAAAAAATACTGCATAATTTAATTTAAATATACCTTTCTAACAATCCTTACATTACGCGCTAATGACTCAAATATGTAAATGCTTTAAAAAAAGGCAAAAAAACAAAAACAAAAACAAAAACGATATAAAGACTGACGACGTGGACCCCCGTTTTACTAGTCCGTAACGCGCTTTAGCCGGGCCCCACTGAACACACCCACTCTCTCTCTCTCTCTCTCTCTCTCTAGAATGACACAAAAATAATCAACAATCCTCTCCTGAGCTGAATCCTCCAACCCCTTTCTCTTTCTCCTCTCACTCCGCTACCGCCTTTCTTTCTGGGCAATCTGTTTTTGTTGGCAACCAAAAAGAATTAGAAAAAAAATAAAAAGAAAGAAAAGAATCCAAAAAGCGAGAGATGTTGGGGAAGTTTCACGTCGAAGAAGCATCCCACACGCAGCCAAATTCAGATAATCATAATAATAATACTGTTTAGCTTCATTCGACACAAACACACACTTGGCCTCTTCTTCTTCATCTTTTGGAACCTTTCTCTTCTTCTTCTTCTCTCTCTCTCTCTCTCTCTCTCTCTCTCTCTATATATATATATATATATATATATGTATATATGTGTGTAATAGTATGATTAAGAGGATTGATATCTTATCGTTTTACGTGCCCACCACCGCATGTTGGTCCAATTGGATGTTGTTTTCCATGGTCATTACTGAAACTATCGTCACTTCTCCATTTCCAAACCTAAGTTTTTCTTCTTCTTCTTCTTCTTCTTTTTCTTCTTGTGGGTCCTGTTTCTTTGGCCTTCCATAATGTCGCAGAAGAGACATCCAGAAGATGGTAGAGTTCCTCGGTCGGAAGGGACGAGTCCCGATGATAAGCGTCGGAAGATTGCTGCTTTCAGGAAGTAAGGCATATTTTCTTCTTCTTTGTTAAGTCTTCTTTTTTCTTTTTTTGTTATATTCTGTTAGAATAATTACATGGTGTGAAATTTGGGATTGGGAAATGAATTGGGTTTTGTTTTGTTTTGTATAATTCTTTTGATTTGTTGTTGAATTTCCCGAGGCAAATTGGGTTGGGTTTGGTTTGGAGCGAATTGGGTTTGGCTTGTTTGCAAAATTTTTGCAAGTGGAAAGGGATTTTGTTTGTGGTGAATTTTGATTGAAATTCTTTAGGCTGAAATGCTTGTTTCTAGGAAATGATGTGTGTTGTGTGTGTGTGAGTTTATTTATTTATTTTGTAAAAAAAAAAAATTTGGTGCTTTCCAATGGTTATTGTTTTATCCTTTGGCTTTTATGCAATGAAGAGTTAAATTGAGAGTTCTTTTTAGAAGGGAAATGTTAGTGTAATTGTGTGCATATGAAATTTGATGATGAACTTTCACGTTGTGAAATTTGAGTGCATTTGGTTTGACATAATGCAAAAGTTGTTGGGAATTGTTTCACTTGAATAGTAAATGAGTTCTGTTGTATACAAGGGGATAAGAAAGAAAAGCGTTATGTGATAGTTATTCTAGCTGGTACTGAAATGTTGGTCTCCGAAAATAAACCTTTTTGAGCATTCTGAGGTTTATACATTTCAATGGACACTTAAAAAAAATTCAAACGCTTTCTTTCTAATGAGTTATCAACACCTTTCAGAGTCGTTATGGAGGCAATGCGGGTGCATTCATTGGAGCGATGCCTGGAGCCTTTGATTCGTCGAGTGGTAAGTGTGTTTCTTTTGATCACAGGTTTTGTATCTGTATATTCTCAAGTCTTAATCTGAAACCTTAAGTGAATTGTTTGTGAATTTGTGATGATATGCCAGCTAGCTGGAAAAACAACACTGCAATTTAGGAATCTTTAGAATTCTTTAAACTTGATAAAGAAATCAGTTATTAAGAAAGCGTTGGAATTGTAAGATACCACCATGCTTTGCAGGGTGCAGCTATGCATGGCAGCCCATTTTGTGTTGACATGAACACTGGCCTGATGCCAGGTATCCTTTCCACCTAATGAAGGCTGCGCTCTCTCTCCAAGTAGCCCTTTTAACCATAAAACTCCGCTATAGGCGCAACGTCTTATAAGCCACAGATTGCCTCTTCCTTAGACATCCACTTCGCATGTGTAATTAGCCGGGATAAGCCTTAGAATGACATATTATCTCTTTAATTTTTACAAGCATTTAATGAATTAGCTACCTTCTACTTTAAAGTTTTCAATATTGTAGAACAATTCACCAAGAATCGGTGTGCCTTAAGATGATGGGAGCTTCACAAATTTATCTTCTTGCATTGGTCTAGTCTGGTAATCTTGTCAATCTTGATTTGAATTAGCTTCAGCGTATTATGCTTGTTTTTGGAGAGCCTCGTAACTGAACAGAGGCTGGATGTCTTTCAATGGGAAAGAAGAAAACATTATGGGTTGAATAGAGATGAGATAAAGAAATTTGCCGGAAATGTTTCTATATTTTGTTGTGTAATGGTTTTGGGCCCCTGAACCTATGTTTTGTGAGTTTATCGTATTCTCTCTTAAGTATGCACGGGTTTGAGTTTTAATAATTGTTTCTAAACAAGTTCTCATGTCTTTTTCAGGTTAAAGAGGAAGTTGAGTTGGCCCTAAAAAAGCATTTGAACAATATGAAACAGTAAGAAATGATACTTTATGGATATTTTTCCAATTTTACTTTCCTCCCGCAAGGACAGAAGTTGTCAATATGACTTTGACTTCCTTATTATGTTTGATAATTAATCTTTGTATATAATGTTCAGGAGTTGCATGAAAGAGACCCATTCTTCCGAATCCAGGAGCTTAAAGCTACGGTTTTTAACTAATCCCTCTCTTCCAGTATTCACTGGAGCCCGAATTGAAGGAGAAGAATGTTCCAGTATTCAAATAGCCTTAGTTGATTGTGTGACTGGACAAATTGTTAAATCTGGGCCTGAATCCTTAGCCAGGGTAGAAATTGTTGTTCTTGAGGGTGACTTTGATGGTGAGGAGAGTGACAGTTGGACAGTTGAAGAGTTCAAGAATAACATTGTAAGGGAGAGAAGGGAAAAAACCCCTTCTCACCGGAGAGGCAGTTCTGAATCTCAAAGATGGTGTAGGTATTGTGGGTGAGATCTCCTTCACGGATAACTCAAGTTGGACGAGGAGCCGTAGATTCAGGCTAGGGGCAAGAGTAATGGATAGTTTTGATGGAATTAAAGTAAGGGAAGCAAAGACAGAATCCTTCATTGTCAGGGATCACCGTGGAGAATGTAAGTGCTCTTCCTTTCTCTTGCCCTCTTGTTTCTTGGTCCTAAATAATTGTTCTTCGTATATCTTTTCATTACATGATGTTTTAACGTAGATCTGTTAACTCAAAAAGTACTCATGAGTGGATTAAATGATTACTCATTATACTATTTGGTTCTCATTGCACAGTGTACAAGAAGCACCATCCTCCTTCCCTATCTGATGAAGTATGGAGACTAGAAAAGATAGGCAAAGATGGAGCCTTCCATAAGCGTCTAAGCCGGGAAAGCATCCATACTGTGAAGGATTTCCTTACCTTACTCTTTGTGGATCCTCCAAGACTCCGAAATGTAATTACTAACTTTTGTCACCTCAATCTTTTACCTTAAAAAAATGCTCCATCTTCAAAGAGGTGTCAAATCTGTATTCTAGTATAGAGGAACAAATCGTTTGCTTTAATTATCCTTAAAGTAACATTAATGTTTCATCCATGCATGTAACCCCAACTATAAGATTTTCACAAACATGTAAGACTACTTTTCAAACTGCTTAAGATGAGTTTTTCATGCCTGGATGGTGGTGCACTTCGTCTGAGAACTTATCAATTAAAAACTTGTTCATTGGCATATGCAGATCCTTGGGACGGGTATGTCAGCTAAGATGTGGGAAGTCGCGGTGGAGCATGCTCGGACATGTGTACTTGACAAGAGGACGTACTTGTACTGCCCTTCCAATTCACAGCAGAAAACTGGGGTTGTCTTCAATGTTGTAGGACAAGTAATGGGACTGCTTTCAGAAGGCCAATTCACTCCCATTGATAAGCTATCTGAAACTGATGGGGTATAGCATTCCTCGACTTTGATCTTCTTTCTTTTGTTTGTCAAATATTCTGGTTACTTACAATCAAGTCTCTCATTTAGGCTGACGCCCACAGCATGTTAATATCTGCATTTGAACACTGGGGGGAAGTCATAATTTTCGACGATGATGCCTCTCTTACGGGTGGCTCACCCCACCTCACAAACGTGCTTTACTCCTCAGGCTCACCAATGACAGAAAGCTCTACTGGGAGCAAGTTTTTGGCTTCACACAAGATTGGTGCATTTGAATATGCTCAATCAACCGCGTCTTCCCCAGATATCATTTCGTCTATATTTTCTGTCGGTGGGACCAGCGGCTTAGATGATTACGCCTTACACACCATTGACACTATGGATCTTAGGTATGATCAGACTCTGAATTTCCCAGGTCAAGTCACCAATTCTCTCATCTGTGACTCGGAGCCCATCGCGCAAGCTTTCTGTGACGAGGATCATCTGCAGTTTTTCGACACCGATCTTCAGTCGCAGAGCATCAGTTTAGAATCACAAGCTGATTTACAGAGTGCTGTGGACGGCTTCATGCGCAACACGGCTGTTGCCATTGCTCAGAGAAGATGGAAAAAGCTAGCCAGTGTGCTCAAGTGGTTCTTCATAATGATGAATCGAAAAAGACAACTTGCGAAAATCCAAAGATTTTGAGTCATGGGGCGTGAGAAAAGCCTTCTTCTGGTTGCAAATAGTGTTAGGAGTGCTGCCCGGACTTAGATTTTCGCGCACAGGTTATAGAAGTGAAAACAAGTTGGATATTCATAAGGTGTAAATACATCTGGTCAGTTCATTAGCGTGTCTTGGCTTTAATGGTGGCCACTGGCCACAGCTAGAAAAAAAAAAACTTATTTTCACTTCATGTTTTAAGTTGTAAATATCTAGATAAATGTTTTTCTTACATAAGCTGGTTTCTGCATATGGTTGATGCTTAAACATGAAGCGGAGTGAGGTGCTGAATATGTTCAGTAGCTTACATGGCGGATCATAATTTTGTATGAAGCAATGAATCATTTGTTCAATAAATTTGTCCTTTTACAGGGCTTCCTTTTGTTTTTTTTTTTTTTTTTTTTTTTCCCCTCTTTTTGTATAGACTAATTCGTATGTCATAATTTTTATTTTTGTTTTACTAGAGAAACAATAAAAGTAGGCATTATAAACAGCATTTTTCTTCTGTCGTCTCAAAATGATGTGTCCTTTTGCCTTAGAAATTTTCTGGTTAGTTTTAGTTCCACTTGAAAATTGACAAACTGTTTGTCGTTTTGACAGAAACGACATGTTTTCCATTTGAAAGTCTGTTGTCTACTTATCATTTTGGTTGGTAGGGGGTAAAATTGTAAGGATCATGAATTTATGAGGGCGGGTTATCAGCTCGTTTGATGGGAAGAAAAAGTTAGGACGATGAGGAGTAAGATATTCAAATAGTGAATTGGAAAAAAAAAATTATTAAATTAACATTAAAATAATTGTTCTTAAATTCACCAAATTCGTTTACTAAATTAAGAATTCTTATGGTTTTTATTTTTAATGAAAAGATAATTCTAACACTCAATCCAAATTCGTCAATTTATCTATTTAGCGACTTTAGACAACCTATCAAAAAATTTTTTTTTTTTTCTATTATCGATGATTTTTCATTATTTATTTTGAAAAAAGATAAATAATTTTTAAAGTATATAAATTTTAAATTTTTAATCCTTCACACTCAATTAATACTTTTTAATTAAAAAATTATATTAGTCTATAAGATTTTAATTAAAAATAAACGATAAAAATCTTAAAATAATGCTTTGAATGGGTGAATTCATTTTTATTCGCGTTTTGAGGCTTGAAAACGCGACCCGCCCCATTGACATCTTATACTTAACTATGTCAGCAAACGACATGTCGTTGAAGCTTGGAAGCGTACTGGTAAAGTGACAATAGAATCTAGGGGCCGGGGAAGAAAAAAACAAAAAAAAAAAAAAAAAGGCAAGCTTTGCAGCAAAGTTGATAGTTGGAGGTGGAAGAAAAAACTGATCATCCGACATCCATTGAAATGCCACCGGTGAAGAAGGGGAAGACGAAGGCCAAGGCCAACCCGACCGAGTCGACTCAGTCCGATCGGAATCCCAAGTTCCCGTCGTGCATCCGCGCCGTCTCTCCCTCCTCGGTGGCGATCACCGTCCACGCCAAGCCTGGCTCCAAAATCGCCTCCGTCACCGACTTCTCCGACGACGCCTTGGGCGTGCAGATCGACGCGCCGCCCAAGGACGGCGAGGCCAACGCCGCTCTTATCGACTACCTGAGCTCCGTCTTAGGGGTGAAGAGAAGGCAGGTTTCCATTGGCTCCGGATCCAAATCCAGAGACAAGGTCGTCATCGTCGAGGACGTAACCCTAGAAAGCGTTTTCGTCTCTTTGGATAGAATCTCGAAGTGTAGCTGACGAAGATGAGGTAGGTTGCAAAATTTGATCGAAATTGAATCTTAATTGTAGAATTTTTCTGTTTATTGTTAAAAAAAAAAAATCGGATTTTGTGATGAATATATTGGCAAGTAATTTAAAATGATAGTGGATGGTTGATTTTTGGTTTTTGATTTTCTTGCATTTGATTAAGTCTAGAATATTGTTGGTCTTGTGGTCTTACTTTGCAGTAGCTTCTGGTTAATTTGCTTGTGAATCGGGATTGTCTTGTAACATATACATTCATACATACATACATACATATATATATATATATATATATATATATATATATCTATGTATGCGTGTGTGTGTGTGTGTAGAGAGAGAAGAATCACATTTTGGGTTGAATAGATTGAACAACATAGCGAAATGTGAAATAGACAATGGTTACTTTGATTTATGTTGACGGTGTTTTCCGACAACTCGTTATAATCTCTCTTAACCGCTCACGGTTATGCTAAAAACCGGATAATTGAATGAACTGAAATATATCATGTTACTCTGATCTTCTATTCAATATCTAATACATCTCTTTTCCAAAAGAATACTGATAAGCTTAGGTAATGTTAATAAATACTATATATTAACGGAAATAGATTCCGCATAAAACAATATAATAAAAGAGAAAAAAAAAATTAGCAATGTCTAGCACTACAACTTACAAGAGGGCAAACCCCACACCTTACTTGAATTGTGGTGTTAGATCCACAAATTAGATCCAGTCACGTTGTTCTTTTATAGTTAAAATAAAAATATTATTTGGAGTTAATTTTACTTTTGAACCCTTAATTATGTTTTTGTACAATTTTGGCGCTGAACTTCAAAATGTATAAAGACTGCACTATAAATTGTGCTTCTTATCCTATATTTGGCCCTTCATTCACAACAACATTTGCTTAAAACTTAAACGAAAATCAACAATATGAACCTCTTTTTTTTTTTTTTTTTTTAAGGATAATATGAACCCCACCTTACTTTTAATGAATGGTATTTTTTTTTTAAAATAAAATCATACTTAGAAGTTTTAAATAAAAAGTTATGCTCTCTGATCTCGGTGACTAATAAAGTATGTGCCTATGTGAGGATTATAATTTATTTAAATTCGTTTTAAAGGAGTGATTTATCTAAAATATTGTTTATTAACGAGTAATATAAGGTTCATATGATTAATTTTGTTGATTTTTTCAATAATTTTTATGACTAAAGGATCAAACATGGGACGAGAAGCATAAGTTGGGGTGCAATTTAGCATTTTTGAAATTCAGAGAGCCAAAGTGATACTAGTGACTCTTTTAGTAATTTAAATTGTGTGTGTTTTTTTTTTTTTTTTTTTTTTTTTTTTTTTTTTTATGTGCTTTAATGTGGCCATCATTGTGTCTGTGCTTCTACTCATATTGGACTCTTAACGTACCATATGGTACAATGATGTAACATTAAGGTGAATTAGAAGAATAACACTTCTTAAAAAAGCCGTATTAAAATTATTATTTATATAAAAATAATTTATCTAATTTATAAAGCAAAGTGATGCTTGTGAATAATTAGACTTAAAAAATGATACTTAATCTAACTAACTCAAAAAAAATCGCATCAAGCTCAACCCATCTAAGAAATATACAAGTGAGATTTTTAATTTAGACAAATTATAATTATGTCAAACACCTAATTTTTCATTTACTCGACAATAGGGAAGAAAACATTGATACATTAAGATCTCAAATTTGATATTGATACAGAATCGTCATTAGGATGGCCTCGTAATATCCCAATCACGAACATGATCTTCATGAGATCTTTCGTGCATATGATCATAGTCACATATTTGATTGATCACGATATGTGTTGTTGTTACACACTAATACTCGATTAATCAAAAATCCATAACTCAAAAACTCAATAGAGACAAAGTAGATAAAGAGAGAATTTTGATAGAAATTTCACGAATATCTTATCAGTCATTTATGCTTTGACTATTTAGCCATTCATAACCACATCTCTTATTAAACACAAAAACAAAATATGAAAAATACCTTCTTCATTATTTGATAAAAATGAATTGTCTGATTAATTCAATCCGTCAAGATATTAAAGATGTTATATAATTAAAATATGACACTTTTCCATTTAATGGATTTTATTTCAAATAAATTTCTTGCCTTTTGAGTCATGCAACATTATTATGAGCTACTTAAAATATAATTTCACATCACTTGTCATTTAAAAAATTAAATTACAGGCTCATTTACAGGCTCATTTGTATACTAAAATTATTATTTGAGTTTATTAGTATAAATTTTATGAGAAAACAAATTTTAAAATTTAAACACTTTATAAAATAAAAAATACTGCATAATTTAATTTAAATATACCTTTCTAACAATCCTTACATTACGCGCTAATGACTCAAATATGTAAATGCTTTAAAAAAAGGCAAAAAAACAAAAACAAAAACAAAAACGATATAAAGACTGACGACGTGGACCCCCGTTTTACTAGTCCGTAACGCGCTTTAGCCGGGCCCCACTGAACACACCCACTCTCTCTCTCTCTCTCTCTCTCTCTCTAGAATGACACAAAAATAATCAACAATCCTCTCCTGAGCTGAATCCTCCAACCCCTTTCTCTTTCTCCTCTCACTCCGCTACCGCCTTTCTTTCTGGGCAATCTGTTTTGTTGGCAACCAAAAGAATTAGAAAAAATAAAAAAAAAGAAAAGAATCCAAAAAGAGAGATGTTGGGAAGTTTCACGTCGAAGAAGCATCCCACACGCAGCCAAATTCAGATAATCATAATAATAATACTGTTTAGCTTCATTCGACACAAACACACACTTGGCCTCTTCTTCTTCATCTTTTGGAACCTTTCTCTTCTTCTTCTTCTCTCTCTCTCTCTCTCTCTCTCTCTCTCTCTCTATATATATATATATATATATATATGTATATATGTGTGTAATAGTATGATTAAGAGGATTGATATCTTATCGTTTTACGTGCCCACCACCGCATGTTGGTCCAATTGGATGTTGTTTTCCATGGTCATTACTGAAACTATCGTCACTTCTCCATTTCCAAACCTAAGTTTTTCTTCTTCTTCTTCTTCTTTTTTTCTTCTTGTGGGTCCTGTTTCTTTGGCCTTCCATAATGTCGCAGAAGAGACATCCAGAAGATGGTAGAGTTCCTCGGTCGGAAGGGACGAGTCCCGATGATAAGCGTCGGAAGATTGCTGCTTTCAGGAAGTAAAGGCATATTTTCTTCTTCTTTGTTAAGTCTTCTTTTTCTTTTTTTGTTATATTCTGTTAGAATAATTACATGGTGTGAAATTTGGGATTGGGAAATGAATTGGGTTTTGTTTTGTTTTGTATAATTCTTTTGATTTGTTGTTGAATTCCCGAGGCAAATTGGGTTGGGTTGGGAAAAAGCGATATGGGTTTGGCTTGTTTGCAAAATTTTTGCAAGTGGAAAGGGATTTTGTTTGTGGTGAATTTTGATTGAAATTCTTTAGGCTGAAATGCTTGTTTCTAGGAAATGATGTGTGTTGTGTGTGTGTGAGTTTATTTATTTATAAAAAAAAAAAAAAAAATTTGGTGCTTTCAATGGTTATTGTTTTATCCTTTGGCTTTTATGCAATGAAGAGTTAAATTGAGAGTTCTTTTTAGAAGGGAAATGTTAGTGTAATTGTGTGCATATGAAATTTGATGATGAACTTTACGTTGTGAAATTTGAGTGCATTTGGTTTGACATTGCAAAAGTTGTTGTAATTGTTTGGTTGAATTCAATTGGTGAGTTCTGAATAGTAAATGAGTTCTGTTGTATACAAGGGGATAAGAAAGAAAAGCGTTATGTGATAGTTATTCTAGCTGGTACTGAAATGTTGGTCTCCGAAAATAAACCTTTTTGAGCATTCTGAGGTTTATACATTTCAATGGACACTTAAAAAAAATTCAAACGCTTTCTTTCTAATGAGTTATCAACACCTTTCAGAGTCGTTATGGAGGCAATGCGGGTGCATTCATTGGAGCGATGCCTGGAGCCTTTGATTCGTCGAGTGGTAAGTGTGTTTCTTTTGATCACAGGTTTTGTATCTGTATATTCTCAAGTCTTAATCTGAAACCTTAAGTGAATTGTTTGTGAATTTGTGATGATATGCCAGCTAGCTGGAAAAACAACACTGCAATTTAGGAATCTTTAGAATTCTTTAAACTTGATAAAGAAATCAGTTATTAAGAAAGCGTTGGAATTGTAAGATACCACCATGCTTTGCAGGGTGCAGCTATGCATGGCAGCCCATTTTGTGTTGACATGAACACTGGCCTGATGCCAGGTATCCTTTCCACCTAATGAAGGCTGAAGGCGCTCTCTCCAAGTAGCCCTTTTAACCATAAAACTCCGCTATATAGGCGCAACGTCTTATAAGCCACAGATTGCCTCTTCCTTAGACATCCACTTCGCATGTGTAATTAGCCGGGATAAGCCTTAGAATGACATATTATCTCTTTAATTTTACAAGCATTTAATGAATTAGCTACCTTCTACTTTAAAGTTTTCAATATTGTAGAACAATTCACCAAGAATCGGTGTGCCTTAAGATGATGGAGCTTCACAAATTTATCTTCTTGCATTGGTCTAGTCTGGTAATCTTGTCAATCTTGATTTGAATTAGCTTCAGCGTATTATGCTTGTTTTTGGAGAGCCTCGTAACTGAACAGAGGCTGGATGTCTTTCAATGGGAAAGAAGAAAACATTATGGGTTGAATAGAGATGAGATAAAGAAATTTGCGGAAATGTTTCTATATTTTGTTGTGTAATGGTTTTGGGCCCTGAACCTATGTTTTGTGAGTTTATCGTATTCTCTCTTAAGTATGCACGGGTTTGAGTTTTAATAATTGTTTTCTAAACAAGTTCTCATGTCTTTTCAGGTTAAAGAGGAAGTTGAGTTGGCCCTAAAAAGCATTTGAACAATATGAAACAGTAAGAAATGATACTTTATGGATATTTTTCCAATTTTACTTTTCCTCCATAAGGACAGAAGTTGTCAATATGACTTTGACTTCCTTATTATGTTTGATAATTAATCTTTGTATATAATGTTCAGGAGTTGCATGAAAGAGACCCATTCTTCCGAATCCAGGAGCTTAAAGCTACGGTTTTTAACTAATCCCTCTCTTCCAGTATTCACTGGAGCCCGAATTGAAGGAGAAGAATGTTCCAGTATTCAAATAGCCTTAGTTGATTGTGTGACTGGACAAATTGTTAAATCTGGGCCTGAATCCTTAGCCAGGGTAGAAATTGTTGTTCTTGAGGGTGACTTTGATGGTGAGGAGAGTGACAGTTGGACAGTTGAAGAGTTCAAGAATAACATTGTAAGGGAGAGAGAAGGGAAAAAACCCCTTCTCACCGGAGAGGCAGTTCTGAATCTCAAAGATGGTGTAGGTATTGTGGGTGAGATCTCCTTCACGGATAACTCAAGTTGGACGAGGAGCCGTAGATTCAGGCTAGGGGCAAGAGTAATGGATAGTTTTGATGGAATTAAAGTAAGGGAAGCAAAGACAGAATCCTTCATTGTCAGGGATCACCGTGGAGAATGTAAGTGCTCTTCCTTTCTCTTGCCCTCTTGTTTCTTGGTCCTAAATAATTGTTCTTCGTATATCTTTTCATTACATGATGTTTTAACGTAGATCTGTTAACTCAAAAAGTACTCATGAGTGGATTAAATGATTACTCATTATACTATTTGGTTCTCATTGCACAGTGTACAAGAAGCACCATCCTCCTTCCCTATCTGATGAAGTATGGAGACTAGAAAAGATAGGCAAAGATGGAGCCTTCCATAAGCGTCTAAGCCGGGAAAGCATCCATACTGTGAAGGATTTCCTTACCTTACTCTTTGTGGATCCTCCAAGACTCCGAAATGTAATTACTAACTTTTGTCACCTCAATCTTTTACCTAAAAAAAAAAATGCTCCATCTTCAAAGAGGTGTCAAATCTGTATTCTAGTATAGAGGAACAAATCGTTTGCTTTAATTATCCTTAAAGTAACATTAATGTTTCATCCATGCATGTAACCCCAACTATAAGATTTTCACAAACATGTAAGACTACTTTTCAAACTGCTTAAGATGAGTTTTTCATGCCTGGATGGTGGTGCACTTCGTCTGAGAACTTATCAATTAAAAACTTGTTCATTGGCATATGCAGATCCTTGGGACGGGTATGTCAGCTAAGATGTGGGAAGTCGCGGTGGAGCATGCTCGGACATGTGTACTTGACAAGAGGACGTACTTGTACTGCCCTTCCAATTCACAGCAGAAAACTGGGGTTGTCTTCAATGTTGTAGGACAAGTAATGGGACTGCTTTCAGAAGGCCAATTCACTCCCATTGATAAGCTATCTGAAACTGATGGGGTATAGCATTCCTCGACTTTGATCTTCTTTCTTTTGTTTGTCAAATATTCTGGTTACTTACAATCAAGTCTCTCATTTAGGCTGACGCCCACAGCATGTTAATATCTGCATTTGAACACTGGGGGGAAGTCATAATTTTCGACGATGATGCCTCTCTTACGGGTGGCTCACCCCACCTCACAAACGTGCTTTACTCCTCAGGCTCACCAATGACAGAAAGCTCTACTGGGAGCAAGTTTTTGGCTTCACACAAGATTGGTGCATTTGAATATGCTCAATCAACGCGTCTTCCCAGATATCATTTTCGTCTATATTTTCTGTCGGTGGGACCAGCGGCTTAGATGATTACGCCTACACACCATTGACACTATGGATCTTAGGTATGATCAGATTGACACTATGGATCATTGACTGGAGGTATGAGCTTTCAGACGAGGATCAATTTCCTTCAGCAGAGCATCAGTTTAGAAATTGATTACAGAGTGCTGTGGGCCCATCGCGCAACACGGCTGTTGCCATTGCTCAGAGAAGATGGAAAAAGATAGCCAGTGTGCATCAGTGGTTCTTCATAATGATGAATCGAAAAAGACAACTTGCGAAAATCCAAAGATTTTTGAGTCATGGGGCGTGAGAAAATTGCTTCTGGTTGCAAATAGTGTGGAAAAAGTGCTGCCCGGACTTAGGTTTTTCATAATGATGAATAGAAAAAAAACAAGTTGGATATTCATAAGGTGTAAATACATCTGGTCAGTTCATTAGCGTGTCTTGGCCTTTAATGGTGGCAAACTGGCCACAGCTAGAAAAAAAAAAAACTTATTTTCACTTCATGTTTTAAGTTGTAAATAGTTGGATAAATGTTTTTCTTAAATACATCTGGTTTTCATTATGGTTGATGCTTAAACATGAAGCGGGCCACAGGTGCTGAAAATGTTCAGTTTACATGGCGGATCATAATTTTTAGATAAATGAATCAATTTTGTTCAATAAATTTGTCATATTTGATGCTTAAACATGAGGGCTTCCTGAATTTGTTTTGTTTTTTTTCATTTTTTTGAAGCAATGAATCATTTGTTCAATAAATTTGACTTTTAATTCTTATTTTGTTTTGTTTTTTTTTTTTTTACTTTTGAAACAATAATGTCATAATTTTTTTTTTGTTTAAAGAGAAACAATTTTAGGCATTCTTTTTCTTCTGTCGTCTCAAAATGATGTGTCCTTTTGCCTAAAGAAATTTTCTGGTTAGTTTTAGTTCCAGTTGAAAATTGACAAAATGTTTGTCGTTTTGACAGAAACGACATGTTTTCCATTTGAAAGTTTGTTGTCTACTTATCATTTTGGTTGGTAGGGGGTAAAATTGTAAGGATCATGAATTTATGACGGCGGGTTATCAGCTCGTTTGATGGGAAGAAAAAGTTAGGACGATGAGGAGTAAGATATTCAAATAGTGAATTGGAAAAAAAAAATTATTAAATTAACATTAAAATAATTGTTCTTAAATTCACCAAATTCGTTTACTAAATTAAGAATTCTTATGGTTTTTATTTTTAATGAAAAGATAATTCTAACACTCAGTAGTCAACTTTTGAAAACTTCGTCAATTTATCTATTTAGCGACTTTAGACAACCTATCAAAAAAAAATTTTTTTTTTCTATTATCGATGATTTTTCATTATTTATTTTGAAAAAAGATAAATAATTTTTAAAGTATATAAATTTTAAATTTTTAATCCTTCACACTCAATTAATACTTTTTAATTAAAAAATTATATTAGTCTATAAGATTTTAATTAAAAATAAACGATAAAAATCTTAAAATAATGCTTTGAATGGGTGAATTCATTTTATTCGCGTTTTGAGGCTTTGAAAACGCGACCCGCCCCATTGACATCTTATACTTAACTATGTCAGCAAACGACATGTCGTTGAAGCTTGAAACGTACTGGTAAAGTGACAATGGAATCTAGGGGCCGAAAAAGAAAAAAAAAAAAAAAAAAAAAAAAAAAGGCAAGCTTTGCAGCAAAGTTGATAGTTGGAGGTGGAAGAAAAACTGATCATCCGACATCCATTGAAATGCCACCGGTGAAGAAGGGGAAGACGAAGGCCAAGGCCAACCCGACCGAGTCGACTCAGTCCGATCGGAATCCCAAGTTCCCGTCGTGCATCCGCGCCGTCTCTCCCTCCTCGGTGGCGATCACCGTCCACGCCAAGCCTGGCTCCAAAATCGCCTCCGTCACCGACTTCTCCGACGACGCCTTGGGCGTGCAGATCGACGCGCCGCCCAAGGACGGCGAGGCCAACGCCGCTCTTATCGACTACCTCAGCTCCGTCTTAGGGGTGAAGAGAAGGCAGGTTTCCATTGGCTCCGGATCCAAATCCAGAGACAAGGTCGTCATCGTCGAGGACGTAACCCTAGAAAGCGTTTTTGGCTCTTTGGATAGAATCTCGAAGTGTAGCTGTCGAAATTGAATCTTAATTGTAGAATTTTTCTGTTTATTGTTAAAAAAAAAAAAAAAAAATCGGATTTTGTGATGAATATATTGGCAATTAATTTAAAATGATCGTGGATGGTTGATTTTTGGTTTCTAATTTTCTTGCATTTGATTAAGTCTAGAATATTGTTGGTCTTGTGGTCTTACTTTGCAGTAGCTTCTGGTTAATTTGCTTGTGAATCGGGATTGTCTTGTAACATATACATACATACATACATATATATATATATATATATATATATCTATGTATGCGTGTGTGTGTGTGTGTAGAGAGAGAAGAATCATATTTTGGGTTGAATAGATTGAACAACATAGCGAAATGTGAAATAGACAATGGTTACTTTGATTTACAATATGTGCAGTTCATCATGTTAAACCATGCTTACATCTCTTAGATATAAGTTTATCCTCTCGCGGTATTCATGGTTCTGTGGTTGCATGGCGTAACAATTTAAAATAGCGTTTATTCATCATGTTAAATCTCGACCACAAGGTTTCAGATGTTTCTGTGGTTGCATGCAAAACAGAAGTTCTAGGTGATGGTTTTCTTATCTCAAGTATAAAAAGTATATGCTATTTAAATGGACTTTTGTACAATGGGAATTTGTTGACAATTGAGAATTTAGCTATATACATATGGGTTGGAGTTGTTTTTTAATTGTTATTAAGTGGGTTATTCTCAGTATGGATCTCAGGTATGATCGGAGTTTGAATTTTTCAGGCCAAGTCTCACTAATTCCCTAATCCACAACTCCGAAGTCCAAACACATCGGTCAAGTTTCCTCTCGAAGTTTTCTGGTCTGCTGCAGTTGTTGCCATTGCCAATGTAAAGGTTCATAGAAGATGAAAAATACAACAAGAACAACAAAAGGGACTAGTCAGTGTGCTCAAGCGATGCTTAGTAATGGTGAATCTGAAAAGAAGCCATGTTGCGAAAGTTTAAAGCTTTAATGGTGCCTGGATTTAGATTTTCGGTGCAGGGGATGGATGTGAAAACAATTTGGAGATTTATAAGATGTAAATATGTCTGGTTAGTTCATTAGTGTGTCTTAGCTATATGATTGTGGCCAGAGCTGGAAAAACTCCTTTGAATTTAGAAGTGAAGGTGTTGATGATGTTCGTTTTCTTTCTCGAGTAATTTTTATATCTACATTTTATTGTGGCCATCTTATCCCCTATTAAAACTCGTCTTTATCATTTTTTGTGCTACATTTTGTTTGAAAAGCAGACAGTTTATCATAACTGTATCTTTTAGAAACTCAGTAGCTAGGCCTTTTGAAAAGCCTAATGAAAATGTGAGTGTATGACGCTGCCCCCACTACCATCTCGGCCTCATTGTTGCGAGCCCTTGGACAAAAATACAAGGTTGGGAGCCTAGTAACGTACCTGGAGGCGTTGATGAGGCTCTGACCAGAACGCTCATTTTCTCTCTCTCGCTCGCCTCTCTTTAGGGTCGGCTAGCTTTGAAAAGAAAAATTACATAAAGTGGTTGAAATTTGACAATGCCAATAATAACATCTTAAAATTCCAACATATGCTTGCATATTTTCATTGGACACTGGTGTGAATTGTCAAATGACTGGTTTATCCCCATATTTCGATCAAAACTTCATTGCATGCACATGACTTGGGCCTATATATATATATATCCATAAATCTCCTTTCATCCATTCTCTTAAACTAAACAACTACCAAAAAAAAAAAAAAAAAAAAAAAAAAAAAATGAAGAGCCAAAAACAAGGCCATGTACTTGTTCTCACATACCCGGCACAAGGCCATATAAACCCACTCCTCCAATTCGCCAAACAGTTGGCCTCCAAAGGCCTCAAGACAACTCTAGCCACCACTCCCTACACTCTGAAATCCATCACCACCACCACCACAACCTCTTTACAAATTGAGCCCATATCGGACGGATACGACGAAAGCGGATTCTCACAAGCCCCGAGCCTGGAGGCCTACTTGGAGTCATTCAGAGCCGTCGGATCAAAGTCCTTGGAAGATCTGATAGTAAAGTCGAACAACACAACATCACCAGTAAACAGTGTCGTTTATGACTCGCTGCTTCCTTGGGCTCTTGATGTGGCCAGAGCACATGGTGTTCTCTGTGCCGCTTTTATGACCAACTCGGCTTCTTGTTGTTCCTTGTATTGGCGTGTAGATAGAGGTGGCTTGGATTTGGAGAGAGAAAAAGGGTCCGTCTTGGTGGCGCCTGGAGTTCCTCCACTTGGGGTTAATGAGATGCCTAGTTTTCTTAATGGGGGTATTGCTCAATCTCCTTATTTGGCTTTGATCATGGAAGAGTTCAAGAGATTAGAAGAAAATGATTGGGTTTTCTGCAACAGTTTTGAAGAATTGGAGGGTGAGGTAATTGATGGCATGTACTTTTTATAACTCTATCATAACTCAAATTTTTTTTTTTTTTTTTTATAATGTTTTATCTTATAAAAATTTAAATTTAACTTTTTTATTAACATTTTTTATTACATAAAATTCACTTTAAATTTGTTTGTGTTGAGCATAAGTAACTTTTATATCTAGCTAACAGCTTTTTTTATAAAATTACTCTAATCGTAAATTGTTTTGACTTATAAAATTCAAATTGACTAAACTAAACCGGCAAAATCCATCATATAATACGA
This sequence comes from Morus alba, assembly GCA_012066045.3. Classification (NCBI taxonomy): domain Eukaryota; kingdom Viridiplantae; phylum Streptophyta; class Magnoliopsida; order Rosales; family Moraceae; genus Morus; species Morus alba. The sequence goes on along the minus strand of CP050231.2, from coordinate 5,905,938 downwards.
TTTGATTGAATCGATTATATGTAAGATCGTTTGATTTAATTTCTTTTTTTTTTTTTTTTTTTTTTTTTTTTTGTGGAAGATAATATTTTTAGTTTGATGGTGAGTTTTATCCTTCATACTTCTATTTTAATATAAGGACGTTTTTGTCCTATGAATTTTGATTGAATTGCTACCTCCTGAATTTTCAACTGTCACAAAACCCTGAATTTAATAAAATATTATAAAACACCCTAATCGATGAATACTGATATAATTTGGGAAAAAAAAAAAAAACCCAAGCACTTAATATGAAAATAGAAATATAAAATTATATCATAAAACACTAAAGTCTCATTCACTTTGCGGATTTAAGTTTTCAATTTGAGTTGAGATATGACATTTTGTAAAAGCTTTTCACTGTAGTAGAAAAAATTAGATGTGATATTTTTGAAAATTTTTTACTGTAAAACATAAAATTAAAAACTCAAATCGGTGAAATGAACAAGGCCTAACACATTTGGATCTCTCATTTTCTCTCTAAAGGCCGATATACTACTATGATTTTATCAACTATATTTACCGTCTAATACAGCCTAAAACTGCTGATGGAAAGTAGGTATTTATAACAGGACAAACTATCCAATCTAAAGCACTAAAGCTATTTGTCATAAGTGAAATCTAAGAGAAATAATTAGATAGAAAGTAAGAACCAATGTGACAATGAAACACAAATCACAGCCGTACCTTAGTTGAAGTACAAAAGTAGACAGTCTTCCGCCCTAGGAAGGGAAACAAAAAGGATTCTAGTTTGAGGATTAAGCTACCAAAAAATATAGTTTTATTTGTGTCAATTTACTTTTGAAAAAAGTGCCAAAAATTAGAATATATATAGAGGTAAAGTCTTAACTCCAAATGCCATACAGTCAGACAAATGTAATTTTTTTTTATATGTACCTAATTTTTTTTATATGTACGTGCAACATCATTCATTTATACATGTAACTTTTTTCGTATGTTCATGTAACACTTAAAATTACATTGGGCGTGTAACGCTCAAAGTTACATTAGGCTAAACTAATATTACATTAAACAAATTGAGTGTTAGACACGCGTATAAATAATGTTATACATGTATAAGAAAAAAAATATATATGTCTGACTGATTGGGATACTAGACTTAAAAGACAATTCCAAGGCATACACACACGTATAGTTATATTCATTCCTTATTATGTTGGACAGCTAGTGAAAGCCATGCAAGGACTCTGGCCCTTACAAATGGTGGGTCCAATGGTGCCATCAGCCTACCTAGACCAACAAATAGAAGGAGACACATCTTATGGAGCCAGTCTATGGAAGCTAACAAGCAACCAGCACATGACATGGTTGAGCACAAAACCACCAAACTCAGTCATTTATGTGTCGTTTGGAAGCATGGCTGACATTTCACACAAACAAGTTGAAGAAATAGCATGGGGTCTAAAAGAAACTGAGAAGCATTTCCTTTGGGTCATAAAAGAGCCTAAGAACAAACTCCCAAATGGGTTCTTGAATTCACTAGGAGAGGCAGGAATGGTGGTGACATGGTGTGACCAGCTAGAGGTTCTGTCCCACCAAGCTGTCGGTTGCTATGTGACGCACTGTGGATGGAACTCGACGCTGGAGGGGCTGAGCCTCAGTGTCCCGATGGTGGCAGTGCCGCAGTGGAGTGACCAACTGATGAATTCCAAGTTTGTGGAGGAGGTGTGGGGGGTGGGAGTGAGAGCCGGGAGGAATGAAGAAGGGATTGTGGAGCGGGAAGCGATTGCAATGAGTGTGAGGGCAGTGATGGAAGGAGAGAGAAGTGGAGAGATAAGAAGGAATGCATTGAAATGGAGAGTGGCTGCAAAGAAGGCTGTTAGTATTGGTGGAAGCTCAGATAGGATTGTTGATAGCTTTGTGGAGTTGCTGAAAGGGAAGAAAAATGAAGGTTGAGGACTGAGGTTTTGCTAGCCTTTTGGATGGGCACAAACTATTTTATATATTCCAATCTCAAATGGTAACAAAAAAAGTGCTACTCCAAGTAGGGATCGAGCCGATTCTATTTCCATATATAGGACAAATGTCCCAATACTGCGCCTTTTTGCTATTACTTTATTTTTCACTAAATTTCATATCTCCCATCAAACTAATCAACTGAACAAACTTATACTATCTGAAATTAAAATGAATGTTATAAGCTTGGAGTCACATTTACATTCCTGTAATAATGAATGGTATGAAAAGAATTCACAAGTGTGTATTGGCCCAAAAAGTACTACTAAAGCCAAAAGAAAAGTTCCATGCCTTTGTATGGTATCATATCATATGAGCTCACATCTTGCAAGAGTTGCTGTCCTTACATACTTCACTCTGTAAAATGAAAAAGAAAGCCAAGCATGTATTAGCTCTGAATTGTTCGTGTTTTCTAAATCAATAAGAATAAGAACCATCTTGTGCTCTTGTCATGCAATCATGATCAAAGAGAGAAAAATTAAGGCGATCTTGAATTTGATATGCCTACCTTGTTCTTTCGTCGTGTTTCCATTATCTCTTCTAGAGGCGGTCGGCCTAAAATCAAATCAGAGAATTTGGGTCATACAATTATAATCCAAAGGACTTGATGTGCAAAAGTAATTTTTAGATCTTCACTTGATAAATGATAAACATACGGCTGAGCTAATTTAAAAGAGAAAAACAAAATGATAGGTTGAACTTACTGAATCTGGTCCATATATATCACACATGTATTTTCCGTTTTCCTACTTTTATTTATATTGGGGGCGCTTCAGAGAAAAACACAAAGTCTGAGTGGCATGAGGTATGTGATTCTCTTGTAATCTTATCCTTTATTATAATGAAATTATGCAACGGCTGAAAATGGATGTAGTTACCACTATAAATCCTGTGTTTTTTTTTTTTTTTTTCTTTTCTTATTTTATTCCTCTTGTTGTAAATGATTAGGGCATCTAATTCTTAACAAGAAGCAAAGAAGGCATAACTATACTCAACTATTATAGTGGAACATTTCCCACAAATGTGACTTTACCTGTGATTGGAAGACGGTATTTAGCCCAAACACTGTATACAGCATCAGCTATTTTCCCAATCTGAGAAAAGATAATTTTATGTCAACTACAAAACAAAGATGAACCAGAGATAAAACAAAATTTTGTTTGTAAAACCAACAATGTATTATAACGAGCAAAAGGAACTTACAGGTTCATATTTGGTTATGGCATAAACCCATCCAAGCCCAACTTGTTCATATAGCTTTCTAAATGCCTGCAGAAGTTTTTATTAACTTAAAGTTGGTCCTTCTTACTAATGCACAAGAGAAAGAATTACAACATAATATATAGAGATAAAATTATTAAGTTTAAAGTTTAATGAGCCTTACATCAACGTCAGTGACTACAGTTCCATCATCAAGAATTGCATGAATTCTTCCCATAACCTTAAATTGAAAAGAGAAAAAAAAAAGTTACTATAATGAAGTAAAAAATGGTAAAGTGAAAGAAAATGCTGGAATTTCTCTCCATTTTGTGTACATTTCTACTTTCCATTTGGCCATGTTATCTATAATTAATCAACAATTGGTAAATGGAAAGAGTAAAAAAGAAAGTCTTTGTTTTTATGAACATCGATATGTACAAATTCACAAAATATGTAGAGCAAACATATTTTTCAACATTTTTTTTTCCTTAAAAATTGTGTCTTCTATTGACATATTCATTGATAAATCTCAACAATAGTGCTTAATTGGTAACTCACAGTTTCAAAGTCTAGCCCTTGATTCTCCTCAGGAGAGTAATCCTCTGAGCTAATGTCCACAAACTTGATGGTTCCATATTGTTTATTCCTCTCTCTAAGCATGTTTACCTGACGACACATAACATGTAATATAAAGCCTTAAAATTGCAAAAAATAAAAAAAATAATAAATAATAATAATAATAATAAAATGGTGTCTTTGAAACTTTTAAGGTAAAATAATATTTAACCTCGCGCATGCAAAGTGGGCAATCTCCATCATAGAGCATTTTGATCTTCCAATTCTCCGGTGGTGGTGATGGTGACGATGATGATTCATCTTCTTTCTTCGGAATTACAACGGCCTGATCACTCACTGCACGAATTCCAAACTTGGGTTCTGCGAAAAACTAAATAGAGAAATGAATAAATTGAAACACAAACTTGATCATATTCACCAAAATATGACTTGGGTACTCCCGAAAATTGAAGAAAAATATTTAGAGAAACAATAATAAAAAGAGTAGTTACCAGGTAAATTATGTATTACGGGAATAAATGGTGAGATTCTTTGATGGGAATTGGGTGTGAAAGAATGAGGAAATGAAAGGAGAGATGGGTATGATCGTGTTCTCTTGCAACAATAAGCAGAAACTGCGGCCACTCCTCTCAATGCCATATTTTTGCCTTTCTTTTTTTTTTTTTTTGGTTTTCGTCTGATTTTTTTTTTTTCCCCTTCTTGTTGGGAAAGAGTTATAGCAAACTATCAAGTAACAACCAGAATTTTTTTTTTTTTTTTTTTTAATTGCGTTGAAGATTTCTCTGCTTCAGCAACAGTTGTTAAAATGAAAACATTGGAGAATTTTTCTTACTCTTAATAAATATTTTTTTATTAGTATAATTATATTAAAAAAATTATAAATTAAGAATAATTCATAAAAATTTATACATTATTTATCAAGATTACCTGAGAAAAGTGTTCTTGTACGTGGCTAGTTGGGCTTCATTCACCAGGAGGAGAAGCTAGTGGTTCTTGATTGGCCACCTCATTTTTTTGCTTCACTTTACTTGTGTAAGTTGTAACCACCAAAAAAAATAACGACATGGCGTTTGTTGAGTTAAAACGATGATAAAACGACATGTCGTAATGATGACCATGAAAACGACATGTCACTCCTGCACGGGTCGTATACTTTCCTTCCCTCTCTCTCCTTTCCTTTCTCCATGTACGCTGAGGCTTGAGACCCTCTAAATCTCATCCGTCAGTGGCTGCTTCGCCTTTGATCGATCTGCGTCTTTCTAACCTCAGAGCTTCAGATTCACCAAAATCATGGCGTTCTTCCTTAACAGAACCAACATCGGTTCCCGCTTGCGCTCTCACTTCCAGGTTACTGTCTCTCTCTAGCTCTCTCTCTCTCTCTCTCGCTCTCTCTCTCTCTCTCTCTAACTTTTTGCTTTCAAAAACCAGGGCACGCAAAACGATGCGCTTTCCCTCTCCCGTCGCCAATTCCACATCGAACCAGGGCCGCGCGAGCAAGCTGTGAGATTCTCTCTCTCTCTCTCTCTCTGCTCGATTTGTGCTTATTATCATTTGATTTGAGTTGATTCTTCTAGGTTCTTGAAAAATTTCACATTAAATAACAGTAGCTTTTCCTTTGACTATTTTCATTTCTTTTATCAACCGAGATCATCTTAGATGAAGCAAACTAATTTTTTTTTTTTTTCGGGTTCTTGATATTTGTATTCATGTCTATTAGGAAAGAATTTAGAGCTCATCTCGGTGTGTTGATGATTGGTGCAACTATTATCACCCCCAAAATTGAAAATTTAGGGTTTTGGCTTGCGCATTCGTTAATTTCATTGTGAAATCTCAACATTAGTGCTGGTCAAGTTGACCATCAATTATTTATGTTTTGGCTCCTGATTGTGCTTCTTAGGAATTTGAGCTTAGAATTCGAAGTTTTAACTGTACTTCTAACAAACTTTAGATTTTGATAGAAAAATCGTCAATCCCTAGTTTTTAGGGTTACATTTACAAGTTTGCTAGTAAAGAGGAGTGATTCTTTGTGTATAAATATATGGAGATAATATTAATTGTGAGAGAATTATGCTAAATGTGAACCCATTGGTTTCCATTCCCTGCTTCGGCATTAGAGAATTCTTATAGTCTAAAGATTTGATCTTATTTTGTGTTTTATTGCAGAAGACTGATTGTATTAAATGCGCTTTTTTTTATTTTAATTTTGCGTTTCTTGTACTGAGCTGAGTAATTTGCAGCTCTTGGCTGAAGATCCTTCTCTAAGGAAATACAAATCGCACAAGAAAACTGTGAGGCGACTTAAGAGAGTTGGAGACGTCCTCACTATAGTTGTTGTCGCAGGTAATGCTGATGCTTATGTTGGAAATTTGATAGGATTATTTTCTAATATTCTATTTTTGTTATAGTTTTAAGGAATTTTCTTTAGTACTCTCATTGTTCTTTTCTCTACTTAAAGTTTGGTAAACTACATTCTTATGATATGCGTGACATTGTGATCTTTCTTTTGTACTAGCTTAGAGTAACGCTGTTAGTGTGAGCCAGCATTGGGATTTTTTTTTTTTTTTTTTTTTATATATAACAATATAGATATGCGCTTTTGTGTTAAAGACTTCCCATAAGAGAGTTCTAGTTGCTGACTGACTTGGAGATGCTCAAAATAGGGAAGAAAGGGTAAAAAACTTGGGTTTGCGCCTAGGTCAGCAAGTTTACAATCTGAAGAAAGGGAACAAGATGGTTAAAAACCTAATGTTACCCAAATGGTAGTGGCCGGATCTTGGTATGTTGGACAATCTGAAGAAGGTGGAGCTTTTCAAGTAGGAAAGTCCTTGGAACAGATCAAATTTACCGTCGCTCAGAGTAACATGAAGAATTATAGACATTTTACTCATAATTTGTACAATAGCATGAACCATATTAGAAAATCATGTAGGTTGTGATCTGTGATATGTAAAAAATGAAAACGGAGGATGAACTGAACTTATTATTTGGGCAACCTTCATTTGTAAGTTTTTCATTCAGTATCACCAGCATTCGCATCTCTGGGGCATGAATTTGTGGCAACTGTGTTAAATAATTAATTTTGCAGAAAGACTACGTTGACTTTCTTGAAAGAATAGTTTTCTTACAATTTGGCGAATTCTAAAAGTACATAACTTTCCCCCTTGTGGCCTATTTTTTACCTATCTTGCCAAAGTAAAATAGAATCAAGCATATGAAAGCTATTCAATAAATACTGTTTCCTCAATTGTTAATGGTACATTTGGTTCATGGGTTCAAAACCCTGATTCATGATGCTGATTTTTGAAATTCAAATTTTTTGTGAGAGAAAAACAATGTAGAGAACCAAGAACTATGATTCAGAACCAGAGACGAACCCTTGAAACAAACATCCCATGAGTGGCCATTCTGAAATATGTTTTTCTTATGAAAAATTTGAGCACCTTGCGATTAGTCTATCATGGCTATGGATAGGATAATATCATTTCATATCATCAATTTCAAAGCTTACATGTGCTTTTATTATGTTTGTCCCAGGCTGTTGCTACGAAATATATGTTAAAACACTATTGCGAGAAGAGGCGTGGAAGGCTAAGGCTGCAGGTGAAGGAGCATCGTGAAGAGTCCATCTATTTGGCATGCCCACCCACCCATTTTCTGGCAACAACGGTAGAAATACTCTTCTGAATAAGAATAAAAACGGGAAATGATTCCTTTCAGTTGCGTTTAAGTTTTGCTCGCTGATCTCTTTGTTTCTTAATAAAACCTGTTGCAATGGAGGTTTTTAATCTTGTCAATGGCTGCAATGAATATGTTGTGTTCTTTCAAAGTGAATGTTGTGCTCTTTCAAAGTGAATGTTGTGCAGAAATTGAACCCGTGTGCAAGCTTGAGCCTTGAGCCTTAACCAGAAAATGAGACTTACATTTTCAATCTTTTCCTGACTTGGGTATTATAAATGCTAGTTTTATGGTAGGGAATGAAAAAACACCCTACTAATTAGGCTTTGTTTGTCTTAAACAGTCTGATCATTTTATTCATTTTGATGAGATGTTGACTAGATTTAACATTCGGAAACATGTACTATGGTACGGTAAAAAACTCCTTATAAATGTTTGTCAAGAAGTTAAACGCAAGTTACTCGGTTAGCATGGTGTGATTTGGTGACCTACCATGGCGTATATAGCATATGTTCCAATAATTTGGAAACTTTATAAATAAAAGCAAAGATCGCTATGAAATTAAGGGTGGTGGTAAAACAAAATGTGCTGTTTACAGATTGTTTCCAAGTGACACCAGATTATCATGTTTTTGAATTTGACGGAGCCTTTAAGAACCAAAACTGAATCATGTGATAATTTCAATTTCAAGGACTTGGTTGGAAACTTGGAATTGACAAACACACTCTGCAAAATTGAACCATTTCTCAACATTGGCTCACAAGATGTTCGTATTTGTAGCTATTTGGGGCGTTGGTTGTATAGGTAAGAAGTAAGATAACCCTTGTCCAAGTTCTATTCAGTTAATTTCATCTCAATTCAAAAGTTGTATTCTTGAAAATATTTAGGAATAATCAAACCCTAATTTACACAGTTTACTTCTTAAGTCTCATTCATTTTATCAATTTGAGTTTTCAATTTTAATTTTATTACAGTTAAAAGCTCTCACAAAAAGTTACATTTAACTTTTTCTACTACAGTGAAAAGTTCTCACATAAAATCACATCTTAACTCAAATCTGTGAACTGAATGAGGCTTGTATGCAAGGCCGTTTAATTATTAAAAAAAATAGAGAATTTACCCTTAAGAGTATGTGTATGGACTTTTATCCCTTACTATTAATAAATATATTTTTGTTAGTGTAACTTTTTAACTAAAAAGGTTATGAATCAATAGTAGATGATAAAAATCTTGACTCGTACACTTTTAAAACAATATTTATCAAGATTACCTCTTATTGTTTCTTGTTGTTTTTGTTGATTTTAATAATGCAAAACAATTAGAAATATTTACAAAATTATTGAACTTACTCTTAGAAGTGTATAGATTTAGATTTTTATCCATTATTCTTGATTAGTACCCTCGACTAATATAGTATTTGATTAAACAATATTAATTAAAAGTAAAATGATAAAAATTAAGACTCATACAATATAAAGAGTATTTATCTTATTTTCTCTAAAATATTTGATTGGAGAATGTGATTGGTTTGGTCGGTAATCATTGGTTTGGTTTGATAGTAGTGATGCTCATGAAATATATAAAAAGGATGGGGAATTAAATTTTAACGAAGCTCTTTAACTTGTTTTGTCCAAAAGCTTTTTGAAGAACCTCTCCTTGAAGAGATTTTTCATTATGATTAATTGTGTTTTTCGGGATTCAAACTCACATTGAAAGTTACTCATACACTCGTTAAATATGGAGACGTTTGGTTCATAAATTAGAATCATGTGATTAAAATTATTTTTTATTTACATGTATTTTTTGTGAGAGAAATACTGTAGCGAACTACGAATTATGATTCGAATCAGGGAATGAATCCCTCAACCAAACAATTGTTCTCTAAGTTTAAAAGATGAGAAATTATATTTCTTACATGGTATCTAATAAGATTGTATCATTTGGACACCTGCTCAATAAAATACCTATTAGGAAGGAGAAAAATAAAAGTAAAAAGTTAATTTAGAACAAAATGTCTAAATGGTATAATTTTATTAGACGGATATCTAAATGGTACAATCTCATTAAACGAGTATACTATATAAATAATATGACGTGATACACCCAGTGTACTGAATAATTTCTCTTAAAAGATTATGTGTGTGTGTGTGATATATATATATATATATATATATATATTGCTGCCAATAATTTGGAGGGAATGTTATTTTCTATTATTATTATTTTTCTAAGGCAAAGGCCATGTAATACTAGCAGTTAGCCAAGTACACAATACTAGTGTACTAATACCACGGGACTATTATACTATTACTGATACAAAGAATACAAATACAAAGATGGGGGTGGAATGCGTTGTCTCTCTCCTCACCATATTTCATCGTCATGTGTATATAGATATACACGTACGTATTTATAACTGGATTGGCTTTGGCGGTTGTGTATAGAGAAACGTGTTCGAAGAATAACCTCCCAAATCCCATAATACAACCAAAATATCATGTGGAATTCGCCATCGGATTGGAGGCTCACTCTCCCATATATATACACACACAAATACATATACCTATAAATATATATTATTTCCGGTACAAATCCCTTGCTATACTCTCTTTCTCCTTGATATATCATAATTCTATATTCACAACTACGTGCGCATTGCACAATTGTAATTAATGTCTACTAATGCTAGTAGTACTTGTGCTGCTTTGTCCCACAATAAGTCCAAAGGTAACAAGCTAGGTGAGTGCTATACTAATTATGTATTTGTCATGTTAAGAATGTTGATTAGTGTTGACTAAACTCTTGCTTATGACCTATTATAGAAGAGAGCGATGAAGACTTGTTTAGAGTTCCAGACATGGAGTTGGAAGCTCTTCAACCTCCCTCCAACTCCAACAATACGCTGCCGCTACCGCCGCCGCAGCAGCAAAAGATGGAAAATCCTGAAAAAGGGCGCAGAGGGCGTAACCCCGTTAACAAAGAATATAAAAGACTCAAGAGGTATCTTTATAAGTTCTAGCTTAGCTAGTTAGCTAGATAGATAATACTGTTATATAAATATAATTATGATTATTATTGGTAATATCGATTGATCTGTTCGTGAGTTGTTTTTTTTTTTTTTTTTTTTTTTTCCGGCTTCTGAGCAGATTGCTCAGGAATAGGGTCTCGGCCCAAGAAGCCCGAGAAAGAAAGAAGGTTTACGCGAGCGATCTAGAATTAAGAGCTAAGCAACTGCAAGAAATCAACTCACAACTCGAAGAAAACATCTCCACTTTGAACAACGAAAACTCCATGCTTCGTAAGGTGTCACCTCTTTAATCTTTACTCAATAATTTAATTAATTAATTCAATCACTTTCTGCTGCAATTAAAAGCATTTTAGATTTTACAGTTAATTCTACAATGATATTTTAATATTCACCGCAGCTTCTCATGAACACTAGGCCTAAAGTTGGTCAGAGCATTGACCCAAAGAACGACATCCAAAGTGAGCACTAACTGATCTATATGTGTTTTTTTTTTTTTTTTTTTTTTTCAAAAAAAAAAAGAAAAAGAAAAATTCCCACAAATCTTGTATTCCATTATCATCCGAGATCAGAAGCCTCTAGTTAGTTCTATTGATCTATATGGATGTATTTGAACCTGGTGTACCTTTTTGTATATTTTTTTCTTCTAATGACACTTGATACATATATTCAGACCATGAGATTGATTCACAGATTTGTATTAATTTTTTACATATCAATCAGGGACCTCAAATCAAATTTGGTGTTCTAAATGGTATCTAACAAACTAGATATTTCACATCGTTTTAAAATTTAAAATGCTTTTTAACTTTCTTATACTTTAATGTTTTGAGTCCACTAAACGACAAGTTAGATATCCGACTATGAGAGTATATAAAGATGGCTCTTCGAACTTGTTTTTATAATTTAATCAGGTTATTTTAGTGCAGTGTAACATTCGGCACATGATTTTTGGTACAAAATTCATGTGTAATATAGGTGAATTAGCTTGGTTTTATCTTCTTCTGCGGTCTCTAACGCCAAAAGAGAGCGATAGGAAGTTCACCATGGATCTTGGAGCTCTTCTGGTAGGTTACCCTGCCAACCTGAGAATTGCATCGGAAAAAGGTGAAAAATGTGGCTTACTTGATCCGTGTTGTGATAACTTGTGTTACACCGATTTCCTCCAAGGAACTTGCTTAAACATATTGGCATAGGTAATACACGTGGGTTACTATATAGTTGTTGTAAAGGACTTTCTTGTACCGGTTCTTTTTCTTGAAGGTGGTGTATAAGATAGGGCTGTACACGGTTCGGCCGGAACAGTTTTTCACACCTCCGACCAACCAAATCAACAGTTCAGTTTGTTCTCCACCGGCAATTGAAACCAATCGGTAGAGAGAAACTAACCAAAAATCAACCAACTGACCATGGTCAGTTTCGGTTCAGTTTAACAGCCAGTTAACCTTTTTTTTGCCTGGCCTCTGTTGGCATCTGTTTTACTGTTTTAGGCTGTTTTGTTGTTTCTTCAACCTGTTTTAAACTTTCTTGTGTGTGCTTTGTGTTACAAAAAAAGTCGAAAACCATAAAAACCTAAGTACCAACTTAGAAAAGTCCATATTACAGTCATCCATAAATAATGTCTGATCCTGATGAACAAGCATCCAACTTATAAAAAGTGACTCCACCGCTGAAAAAGAAAAGTTATAACATAAAGCAAATTATAATAAATCTTAAGGAATGATGACAACATTGTCATTCAAGAACTAACAGAATTACCTGCCATGATTTCCTCAGATTTCTCCAAGTTTTGTACCTCCTCTTTGCCTTCCTCGGTCATGATCTTCTCCGCACGATCAACCGACAACCAATTCCTAGTGCACATCAATGCCTCAGCCATTATGGGATGCAAAGAACTTTGAAATGTGTCCAGAACTCTACCACCTCCAGAAAATGTTGATTCAAAAGCAACCGCTGCTACTTGAACTGCCAAAATATCTCTGGCCAGGAGTGCTAAGGTGGGGTATATGTGACAATTACACTTCCACCAGAAGAGTGCATCAAAATCCTCAGTGAATGGCTCAATCAAATTAACCAAGTAAGAATCCACATCATTCTTCTCAACTTGAGTATCACGTTTCCCAAGACCTTTCATAACATATGAGACACGTTTAAGTGGGAGGGTTTCAGAAACTTCAGTCCTAAGAGTGGATTTTGGTGGCTTATAGCTTGGAACCTGAAGATCATAAACCTGGAGCAAATCCTTGAGCATCCGTGTAGTTTTCATGCAAAAATCTTCAATCCAATATGTTGGCTTATTTTGCGACGAGAAACAATGTGTCACCAATTGCAGCTTGTCTCCAGGATCAAGCACAACAGCTAAAACCAAGACATCATAAAAGTCATTGATATCTCCCCAGTATTTGTGAACTTCTCTTTCACTCTGAAAGCCATATTTGTTGAACTTCCAGAATCATCGCATTTAGCATTTGCTCAATTTCAAAGATCACACACACAAAATAATAAATAAATAAATAAATTTGATGTTGCATAACTTGACCTACAAAATATCAATGATAAAATGCTTTAAGGAATTCAACATATTCTTTCACCTTTTTCCAATCGTAATCCCGCGGCACAAAATCATGAAGAAGCTGGAATATCTCAGAAAGAAGGTGGTGCCTAGCCGTTGAGGGCGTCTGTTGTATTTGTAGAGGAACAGTACGATCTTGGACTGGCCCCCTTCGCATGACCTAGAAAGAAAAAGAAGTCCGTGCTACTATGAGGCCTCTAAACTCCTCCCTCATGGGCAGTCCATCTCATCCTCTTCCGGTTGCCACATCAATCTCTTTGAAATAGTTATCATAATTTCCATCATCAATCATCTGATCAAATCCCTTTTGAAATTTCATAGCCGTACTAAGCATCAAATAAGTGGCATTCCATCTTGTTCTCACATACAAGCACAACTTAGACTTTGAGTTTATACCCTCCTCAGCACAAGATTCTTAAAACTTCTTGAACCTCAGTGGATGACCGAACATACCTCACGGCATTCCTGACGCTAGCAACTGACTCATCAATGTCCTTAAGGCCTTCACTCACAATCAACTTAATAATATGGGCACAACAACGCAAGTTTAGTAACTTCCCATCCATTAACATACCCCGATCCAAACTTGACAGCATTTTCTTCAAAGTACTCAAAGCTGAATCATTGGAAGTTGCATTATCAACAGTTATTGTACTGACTTTGTTGATTCCCCACTCTCTGAAGCATGTCTCAAGCTCCTTACAATAATTAGCCAGTCTTGTCCCAGGTACTTCTGTCATGTGCCCGCACACTATTGACTTTTCTTTAGGTTTTGTTTCGGTTTAAGTGGGTGTAGGTTTATCATGCATAGTCACATTCTCAGGAATAGTCTCAAGATGTTCACCCCCATGCGCATATTTTAGATTGTGTACACATCCAGCCTTCAATTACAAACAACATGTTCTTTTAAACTAAAATATACAACATTAAGCATTTAATTTTAAGTTTTTTTTTTTTTTTAAAAAGACAAATTTAGATTCTCAATATCAAGATAATTTAGTATTCACAATGTCAATATCAAATTCACAATAACAGCCAATTCACAAATCACAATATCAATATGAATAACAAAAATTAGTTTTCAAAAATATCATAAAGACATAAATCATGTCATCTCAGTCGGTATATTCAGATTTAAATGGACAAAAACTTAACCTAAAAAAGTAAAAATTCTAAGAACATAAGGTCATAACCTAAAAACTAGAAATCGTTCCTCAATCTCAGTCATTTACACTCATTTATCAGTCCATATTTCAGCAATAAAAAACTTAGAATTAGAAGTGAGAGAGACACGTACTTCTACCTTGCTAGTAGCTTACTTGCTACTTCGGTTGAAATATGAAGTTGAAACTTGAACTGACGCCGGAGATGACAGGGGGGATAATACGACGAACGGACAGAGAGGGAGAAAGAGGAAGCACAACGGATAGGGCAAGGAAGCAAAATTAGAAGAGATCGAAACATTGCAAGAACTAAGGACTAGGAAAATCAAGGTTGAACGAAGAGAAAGCAAGCAATAATGGGGGGAGAGAGAGAGAGAGAGAGAGAGAAATGGAATTTGAGGCTTGAGCTACGAAAAATTAACCAGAGGATTTACGTCCGTTTAGTTAGTTGAATCCGTTTACGAAATTTTTTATTATAATAAAAAATTTTTCATTTATTTCGTTGATTTAAGTTTTTAATTTAAGTTGGAATTTAATTTTTGTGAGAGCTTTTTATTGTAATTTTGATTGTTAATAGTAAAAAAATTTTTCAAAAATGAACAAAGTCTAAATGTAATTTTTTAAAAATTTTTATTATAATAAATTTAAATTTTAAAAATTGATAAAATTATTAAAATTTATAAAACTTTGAGAAACTAAACTAGAGTTTTCTTCCACACATATCTAAAACAGCGAAGTTTGAAGTGTGTGTATGTGTATATATATATATATATATATATATATATATATATATATATTTTTTGCTTGATTCGGTTGAAAGGGAACCTCAAATACCTAAATACGAAACCGACCGTATCAAAGAACGGTCGGTTCAGTTTTAAAGCTAATTTTTTAGGTTTACGGGTGGGTTGAGGCGGTTTTTATCGATTTCAATTTTTTATGAACAATTTTATTTTTAATATAAATATTAATGTTAATTATATATTTAATATAAAAAAGAGTGATAATGGTATTTTTAACATTTTTCTCGTACTCTAATGTATAATGTTATATCAAATGTTAAACTTATTTTTTATTATAATTTAAGTTTTAAAAGTTGTAAAAGTAAATTTTTAGTTTTAATATACTTTAAAAATGTAAATATTGCAATAATTATATGAAAAAATAAACATATCAAGCAATAAGAATCAAATGTCAAATTTATCATTTATTATATTTGATGGTAAATTTACCACAAAGTATAGCATACAATAAATTTGACAAGGTAAATGACATCGGATTGGAGAGTGTTTTTTATACTTAAAATATTAAATTTACCATTAACACTTTAATTATAACATTGCATTAGAGATACTCTAAAGGTAATCGAAAACAGTATGCTGGTGGAATCAGATATCCTCTTTTAGCTTAAGATTTTGAATTAATTTCATGAATGTTCCATAAACTGTTTGCCTTAATCCAACATGCTTCTTAAATTTCAAAAAGGACACATTTTGTATATGGTAAAAAATGACATCGAATCCCACATTATTTAAATACAATAACATACATTAAACAACTACTTATAAATATATTGAGTTACCTTACTTAATAAGTTGACTTTTTAAGATGAAAATTCAAGTCCTTAGAAAGTCCACTTTCCTTCCCATTTCACCCTTAAAATTATATTAAATCATTCAAAATACATCTCTTATAAAAACTACTTTTGATATAATAAAGATTGCTGAAAATAAATTTATTATGCTACATTTAAAAAATATATTTTAAGCAAGCAAATAAAAAATGGTATGTCAAAAAAGAGGTATGTCTCGTTCATCATCGATGTTTACGCCACCCAACTCCTCTCCCACCAACTTTGACGATCCCAGCAACGAGAATCGAGAACTAGTGGAGTCGGAGTTTGTCAAGGTGGATCGTGGCTTAGGTGCAGTGATGAAATATGTTGCTGTTGTTGTGCTTCGTCTATGGTGTCATTGCATTGCCGAGATTTATCACAATGTCAATGAAAGAGAGAGATGAGAGAAAATGAAAAGAGAAATTTAGGAGGACGTTAGGGTTTCAAGTACAAGGGTAAAATTGACATTTTACTGCATGAACTTAAGATATTTCAAACTTTTCAGAGAAAGTGGTAAGAGTGCGTGATAGATCTTAAAGAAATGATAGGGAGCCTAATTAACTGTCGAGATAATTGTTAAATTTACTTTTGTATGAGTCTAAATTTTTATTTTTTATTTTTTGATTAATATCTTTTTGACTAATATAATTATTTAACTAAAAATAACATTAATCAAAATGAGAGTTAAAAATTCAGACTCATGAGAGAAAAATGACATTTTCCCTTAACTACCTTAAGAAAAAGAGCAAAAGAAAACTAAAAAAAATTACTGAACTTACTCTTAAAAATACATAAATCTTAATTTTTACCTATTACTCTTGATTAATACATTTTAACTAATATAATTATTTAACTAAAATAATACTAATACTGATTAAGTGTAAGGGGTATCTATACTTATGCACCACCCTAAAAAGAGTATTTGTCTTATTTCTGCCCGACTTGGGCCCATTTCTTGATTAAACTTGGCACGTTCGACTTACTAACAAAGCCCAACCTCCTCCTCCTCTCCGTCCATTTTTGTCCACGCAGGCTCTCTCTCTTTCTACTTCAACCCACCCTGGCAGCGCTGATAGCTCGCCGCCGACTACAGGAGGTACGCCGGTTTCTGCATTTCTTAGTTTGCTATTTCTTCTGTTGTTCGAATTATACTCATTTTCTTCAAATTTCCATTAGAAGTTTTTATGATACGTGAAAATTTGCGTAATGTTTCGTTTAACTTCAAAATACAAGGCATTTTCTACGTTTATAGAGCAGAAACATTTGTTTTAGTCTCCAATTCTGATGTTTTTCAAACGAAAGCAACTTTTTTTCGAATTTAAATTCCTCCAAAAGACACTCTTTGGCTCCTGAGCTGAAGAAGGTAAGCGAAAATGAAACATTTATTTTATTTTCCTCCTTTTCTTTTGTGATTGAGATTAGCCGTTAAAATAAGAAAGAAAAAAGCATAGCTTTGTATTAAGGACTATGCGTTATATAAAGCTGATTGTATATAAATTAAATTTCTAAATTGGACTTCTTTAATGGATTTTTTCGTGGTGATCAGTATTTTTATTTTGATTTTTCTACATTTTACGACCCTACGATCATCATCATTATTATTATTTTGTAATTAGTTGTGTCATTTTGGCCAAAATGGTGATCATGGGTCACCTTCTTGAGTATTAGTAGATGTGTTGTTCTTTGTTAGCAATCTTGAATAATGGAAATTGTTGATAAATGTCTTTGAAAAAGGCGTGTTGATTTTGAATAACAGTGTTTTCACTTTTCCCAATTTGTCATTCTGTTTTCTAGTTATCATAGCTTCCACTATCCTATGCCACAATCGGACTGGAATAATGTTTCTGTTGAGATACTTTGGGAGAACTCTCCTTGCTGCAGCCAAGTCAGATACCTCTGCTGCTGTGGCAGCTGCTACTTCGTCGTTAGATCAGGATGCAACCCTCTTTAGAAGTTCTTTGAGGTAGATTGAAGCCCAGAAGACGATGAGCTGGTTGACTATGGTACATTCCTCTTTTTATTGAAACTATGGTTGTTCTATTACTTTTTCTAATAGGCTGTTTTATTATTCTTTTCTGCTCATACATAACATACGTATGTTATGTATTGTTGCTAAGAACTCTTTTCTTGAATAGCAAGTAGGTAATAATACTACAGTCACGTATGTAATTGCATAATGTGTTTATGTTTATCTAAATCTTGAAGGACTTATTATCTTCGGCCATTAGCTATTCTGATCGTTTGGTCCAACTGAAGCGTCTTTCTTTAGCTTCAAAATTAACTATGACTATCAATTACTTTGGGAGACATTCTAGAGTTTCATGGTTTTAGGAGGCTTGAGTTGAGAGAGAGAGGTGTATCAAGTTTTGTCTGTTTTACGCACTTCTTTTTTTTTTTTTTTTTTTTTTCTATTTTGATGGGATTTAGACCAAATCCATTTTTTTAATGCATGTGTATATGTTCGTTTGAAGTGTAGGAGGACTCCTTACTGTGACCCATTAGCTTCGCCGATCATATCCATGAGTTTGATCAGACTAAGACATCTCTCTTCAGCTTTACAATCAACTTTGTATCATAAACTTAACCTCAAGACGACTATAAATCTCTCCATCTTAGAGACCCATTCTACTAAATGCCAAAATTTGAGGCAGTTCAAAAAAATTCTCTCACAGATGATCCTAACTGGCTTCATCAAAGACACATTTGCAGCAAGCAGGCTTCTCAAGTTCTCGACTGATTTTCCCTTTGTTCATATTGATTACTCCTTCCACATCTTCAACCTCATTGAGAACTCAAATGGGTTCATTTGGAACACCATGATGAGAGCCTATGTTCAGAGAAACTGCCCTCAAAAGGCTGTTTACTTGTTCAAGTGTATGTTGGAGGAAAATGTGGGTCCTGATTACTACACATACCCGATTCTAGTTCACGCCTGTGCCATCCGGTTATCTGAAAATGAAGGGAAACAGATTCATAGTCATGTTTTCAAGGTTGGTTTTGATTCGGATGTTTATGTTCAGAACACCTTGATCAATATGTATGCTGTTTGTCAGAACATGATTGACGCACGTAAGCTGTTTGATGAAAGTCCTTGCTTGGATTCAGTTACGTGGAATTCGATTCTAGGCGGGTACGTTCAAAACGGGGATGTTAAGGAGGCTAAGTATATCTATGATCGGATGCCAGAAAGGAATATAATTGCTTCAAATTCAATGATTGTGTTGTTTGGTAAGGAGGGTCAGGTAATCGAGGCTTGTCGTTTGTTTGATGAAATGCCGGAGAAGGACATGGTTTCGTGGAGCGCGTTGATTTCATGTTATGAGCAGAACGAGATGTATGAAGAGGCTTTGGCTATATTTGTGAAAATGATTTCTAAGGGAGTCAAGGTTGATGAAGTTGTGGTAATAACTGCTCTTTCTGCATGTGCACATTTGTTGGTCGTCCTGATGGGGAAATTGATACATAGCTCGGTCCTCAAAATAGGACTTGAAACTTATCTTAACCTTCAGAATGCATTGATTCACATGTACTCAACTTATGGGGATATAATGGCTGCCGAGAATTTGTTCCGCTCTGCCCACCATTTGAACCAGATAACTTGGAACTCTATGCTATCTGGGTACTTGAGATGTGGTTCAGTTGAAGACGCCAAGGCATTTTTTGATTTTATGCCCCAAAAAGATGTTGTATCATGGAGTGCAATGATATCAGGTTATGCTCAACATGACCAATTCGCTGAGACTCTGGTGTTGTTTCAGGAAATGCAGAGTTTTGAAGTTAGGCCCGATGAGACCACGTTGGTCAGTGTGATATCGGCTTGCACCCATTTGGCTGCCCTTGACCTAGGCAAATGGATTCATGCATATATAAGGAAAAACGATCTGCAGGTTAATGCCATTTTGGGCACTACCCTTATTGACATGTACATGAAATGTGGTTGTGTGGAAAATGCATTGGGAATTTTTCATGGAATGGAAGAGAAGGGAATTTCCACTTGGAATGCTCTCATTCTTGGGTTGGCAATGAATGGGCTTGTAGAGAAGTCACTGGACATATTTTCGGAAATGAAAGCATGCGGCGTAACACCAAATGAGATCACTTTTGTGGCAGTTCTTGGGGCGTGTCGACACATGGGCTTAGTGGACGAGGGTCGTCGCCACTTCAACTCCATGATTCGAGAACACCAGATAGTACCGAATGTTAAGCATTACGGGTGCATGGTTGATCTTTTAGGACGTGCAGGCATGTTGAAAGAGGCTGAGGAACTCATCGAGAGTATGCCTATGGTACCGGATGTTGCAACTTGGGGTGCCTTACTCGGGGCTTGTAAGAAGCATGGCAACCATGACATGGGGGAAAGGATTGGAAGAAGGCTCATTCATCTACAGCCTGACCATGACGGTTTCCATGTGTTATTGTCCAACATTTGTGCTTTACGAGGTAACTGGGACGATGTTCTTGAGATTAGGGGAAACAATGGTGCAACGTGGTGTGGTGAAGACTCCAGGTTGTAGCATGATTGAGGCAAATGGAATAGTCCACGAGTTCCTTGCAGGAGACAAGACACACCCTCTGATAAACAAGATTGAGGCGAAACTGGATGAAATTGCGATCAAATTGAAGATGGAAGGTTATGCACCGGACACAAATGAGGTTTCCCTTGACATTGACAAAGAAGAGAAGGAAACTGCTCTTCTGAAGCATAGTGAAAAGCTTGCAATTGCCTTTGGGCTTATAAGTACAAGTCCTCCAACGCCAATAAGGATAATGAAGAATCTGAGAATATGTAACGACTGTCACAACGCAGCAAAGTTCATCTCAAAAGCTTATGATCGAGTGATTGTGGTGAGGGATCGGCATCGCTTTCATCACTTTGACCAGGGATCTTGTTCTTGCCTAGATTATTGGTAGCAGATTAGCACACACAACTCAAAATTAGCCATCTCTCTGTCAAAATATTCAATTGTAAAAGCTTAGAAAATTTAATTTGAAGAGTTACTTTTTACTCCTCAAAGATTCAATAAGAAATCTTCTGAACAAGGTTCAATACCTTTCTCATACCAACTTCAGTTACTACACTAACAGACCAATGGAACTCAACTCAGAACTACTTGGGTATTATGGTGGAATAGTTTCACAAATGTGATCTTACAGCCCATACACTGTATACTGCATCAGCTCTTTTCCCTATCTGAGAAAATATGATTTTGTGTTAACCACAAAACAAAGTCGTATCCTTTTCTGAAGCGATCGATACAAATCGCATACAAAGAATGTGAGACGACTTAAGAGAGTTGGAGATATCCCACTATAGTTGCTGCAGGTAATGCTGATGTATATGTTACAAAGTTGATGGAATTATTGTCTAATATTCTATCTTGGATTAGTTTCGAGATCTTTTCTTTAGTACTCACTGCAATTTATATGTTTGTGTTCTTCAAAGTGAATGTTCTGCAGACATTGAAGCCGAGTGCAAGCTTCAGCCTCAACCAGAAAATGAGACATAAACTATTTCCAATCCTTGGTATTATAAATGTGTAAATCTCAACCAGAAAATGAGAGACAAAATCTTTGCAATCTTTTCCAATCCTGGGTATTATAAATTTGAGGAATTTACAGTATGGTACGGAAAAATACCCAACTAGTAGGACTCCATTTGGTTCACTAACTTGAACCCATAATTCTAATTCTACTCTCTCACAAAAATTTGAGTAAAAAAAGTTTATGTCAATGGGTTGTCTCACAAAATTTGAATTCACAATCAAAATCACTAACTTGAACTCATAAATTAAATACACCAGAAATATGTATTAGATTCCTTTGTTTTTGGGTAATTTTTTATTCGATAAGATTTTGACCATATTTAACCATATTTAACGTTCAGAAACATGCATTATTATCCCAACGTAAAAACTATTTATAAATGTTGGATGAAATTTTCATACAGAGTACATACAGTTAGCACGGCGAGATTTGGTGACCTACGTTGTTGTTTATAGCATATGTTCAATACACGATGGAAATCAGACTAGTCGTGGTCCAAGATGCCAGGTATTTAAGGGTGGTGATATCCAAAATGTTCTGTTTACAGATAGTTTCCATGTGACCCCAGATTATGTGGTTGAAGGAGCTTTAAAACCCAAGTTTAGTAATTAAAAGAAATGTTAAGAGACAAGATGATGAGGCCCTTCTGTGTTTTTTTCCTGAATGTTGTTATATGATACATTTATTAATTTAATAAAGAAAATTGAAAATGGACATCAATTTCTAGACTTTATGTGCTTCCACACTGGGAATAAGAAAATGAAAATGCAAACTTTGGTGGCTCTTTTTCTCTTTTTCTAAAGCGGCTTTGCTGGTTTAGGTTTAGAATAATACAAATATATAGGGAGCGTTTGAAACTCGTTCTAAAATATGATTTTATTTTTTGTATAAAAATGGAAATGAAAACGTTTTTAATCTCAGATAGAAATTATTTTTGAAAATGCGTTTGGTAGTTTTATCAATAGATTATTTTCAATGTAAAAAAACTTATTAATGTCTCTTTTTCTCTCTCTTTGCTTGAGGGAGGAGAAAACGAAAACAAAAAATGAAAAATGACTAAAAGTTATTTTTTATTTCTCTCTCATTTTACACTAAATTAAAAAATCATTTTCATTTCTATTTTGTCTTTATTACGCCAAACGCCGTTTTAAAAACGTTTTTATTATTTTTTTTAAAAAACGTGAAAAATAAAAATGACATCAATTCTAAACACGGCTATATAGTTGCCCACCAGCGGTGATCATGACTAAGCCTCTCTGCGTTGTTGAATTGATAGTTATACATTAAATAGAAGGTGGGGCTTAGGTGGATCCAGCCTAGGATTTGGTTCAAAAGCCCGCTTGTAGGCTTGGAAACTCCTCATTCATAAAGCAAGATATTAGGAATAAATTTAGAGAATAGTTAATTTGGTGATGGAGAGAATGAAGATTTTCTATGAGACTCGGAAAAAAGAGTTATTGTCACTTTCTTTTGATTTTTGGCACTTTCTTTTGATTTTTGTCACTTTCTTTTGAAATAGTGAGGTTGTGTGTTTAACGTTTATGAACTTTAAAAGATTATTGATGAGAATAGTAATAGATATTCTTTCCATTTCATTTATAACATATTCAAAAAGTTGTATTGGGTGAGAACGTGAGGATGCCACTTATCACATAAAAAATACTCAAACATTGTATAAACTTGAAATTTTATCGGAAGCTTTTCCTTCTCTTTCATTTTCATCTATGCTCAAGAAGGTATCCTTTTGGAAGTTTTTGCTTACGTGTAGATATACACTTACCTTCTTGTAGCTTAGGAAGGAAGGAAGGAAGAAAGCAAGCACGTATATAGGAAAGGTTATCTTTTAGATTTTTTTTTTTTTTTTCATCTAATTTGAATATTTGATATTGACAATAATATTATAAATTTAGGTCATATTCACTTTATCGATTTGAGTTTAAAATTTAAATTTTATTACAGTAAAAAATTTTAAAAAATAATTACATTTAATTTTTTTATTACAGTAAAAAATTTTCATATAAAATTACATCTCAACTAAAATTATAAATTTAATTCAGTAAAATAAACAGATTTTTATTTTGTTCAAATATTCTCCCAAAAAAACTATAAAAAATAAAATAAAATAGATAGAGTGAAATTGGGGGAGATATTACTTTGTTTGTAATTCCAAAGTGATAAATAAGGACAAAAGAAATTCCAATAATGCATCATATTCATACCCCATCATCATAATTATTTTGTCATCTTCAACCTTTAGAGTTGCCTCATCATTTCCACTCGCTAGAAAGGAGCGTCACCACACTTGCACCGAAATTAACCATAAATAGAGTGCCTTCATAATGTTTGTGCTTTGTTTGTCTTTTTGTTTTCTTTCCTTAACCTGTTGCATCAAATTCTAATTAGATATTTTTTGAATTTCACTAGGTAATTAATATTGATTAGAAGTAACTCATTATTACAGATCGTCTTTTTGTATAAGCGGATGTTGTTAACGTTGTTTGTCTAGTTATAAGACTTTTATTCTTTCAGTTGACGCTATTACTATTAAAAATATTAGAGTTCATTTAGTGTGAGTATTTAAATCAGGATGATTATAATTATGAATTTAAAATTAAAATTATGATTCACAATTTTTAGTTTAAATCATAATTCAGAATTAAGGGTTTGAATCATTTTAAATTAAGAGGGGAGTAGTTTTAGAATCATAAGTGATTTTAGTTTAAAATATCACATCAAATTCTAAATAATGATTCAAAATCATTCAAATCAAACACTGATTCTGAACCATAATTTAAAATCATTATCAACAAACATTGATTCTGGATCTATCTACCAAACGACTCCTCAATATCTCAATGTGATTAAATTGAAAATCAATATAAACAAACATTAATTTTAAATCAGAATTTAAAATAATAATTTTAAATTTATCTACTAAACGCCTCTTAATATCTCAATGCGATTAATGATAATTTGTGTCTTTATGTTTATTCTTTATAAAACAAGATCGGGACTACTCACCTTTTGGTTTAATATGCTTTTTATTCTCTTGTCAGATTTACGAGATAAACTTTATTTTGTTTCTCTTTTTTATGATTTTGACTAATTTGACCTTTGATTGAAATTTTACATTTTTCCAAAAAAATAACTTGACAAAAATAATAAACGTATGCAACCTCGTTTTTCTTAAAATGCATCTGCCAATTGAAAACCATCTTAGAAATTTCTCATTAATGACCATTTTCAATAGTAACTTCTTAATCAATTTGCAAATGCTTACAAATATATAAAAGAAAAGAAACTATTGAAATCATGTTTATTCATTTTCATTAAAAAAAAGTTAATGTTAATTCGTTAGACATTATCAAATAAAATTTTAAAAAAAAATCACTGAACTTGAAGATAATGTATAAGTTTATGTTTTTATTCATTATTTTTTTATTAATAATTTTTTTATTAAAAATATATTAATAAAAAATAAAAAATAAAAATTCAGACTCACATATAAATATTTGTCTCATTTTTCTGTTATAATACTTAAACGAACTTGCTAAAAAAAAAAAATGCTTAAAACGAATCACACGCGCTCTGAGACGGAGTAGTTTAACTCCCTATTGGGAGAAAAGCGCAACATGTAAGAATCTATCCGGAAAAGATTTTGTGATATGATTCAGCCAATCATAAACACGCGTCCCACTGAGGGTAGCATTGTAATTCGATGGGGTCCGCGTTTGTCAATGGAGCGTGATGGCTTCAGGACCCAATTACCATGCTGTCCCCGAAGTGGTGCAGCTAGCATGTTTGATTGGTCTAAAATTTAAAAAATAATTGGAGAAATGAGCATTCAAGATTGACGTTGACTTTTATCAATTTGAATTTATAATTTGAATTAAAATGTAATTTTATGTAAAATATTTTTATTATAATAAAAATATTAAATGTAATTATTTTTTTAAAAAAATTATTATAATAAAATTTAAAATTTAAATTTAAATTAGTGAAGTGAACGGAATTTAAAAAAAATTTAAAAAAAATTGACTATTGACAAGATTTTTGCTTTAAGTTGATAAATTTGTATAAAAGTTTTATAAGTTTTGTATACTTTACTAGTTAAAAGCACGCGCCTCCCGTATGCATTTCTTAGAACTTTTTATAAGATTTAATTTTACCTATTTACTATCATCCTAATAGTTGAGTTTAGCAAAAACAATAAATTAATTAATTAACGGAGCACATTTAAAAGGGAGAAAAGTTTTTAATAGAGAAAATCAGAAAGTAAATTATTTATAGAGTATATATAAAAAAAAATATTTGAAGGGTATAAATGAGAAAAATGTTTAAGCAAAGATACTTTCGAGAAGACGCTATTGAGGAAAGTAATTAGAGAAAATATTTGCGAGAATCATGGGTGGACAAAAAAATATTGAGTACAGGAAAAAAAAATATGTTTAGATTATTGCACATATGAGAAAATTTATTTTAATAAAAGTAGTTTTTGGAAGAAAAAAACGTTCAATAAGGTTATTTGAAAATAGAAGATTTATAAATAAACAAAAAAGTAAAAAGATTGAAATGCATATCTCAACCATACATGTATTTTGGTTAAATGTGTACATGTAAAAAAAATGTGAGTACATGTTGTAAAGATAATATATATTAGATAGATTAAGGAGTTGTTTGGTTAGGAGATTCATCCCCTGATTCGAATCATGGTTCGTAGTTCATTACAGTGTTTTTTCTCACAAAAAATACACATAAATCAAAAATAGTTCTAATCTTATGATTCTAATCCATGAACTAAATGTCTTTTAAGTATGTTAAAGAAAAGTTAAAAAAAAAAAAAAAAAGAAAAAAGAAGTTAATACTTTACAGGTAAATGATAGTGAATTAAAAAGGACTTTGTTTTGAAGGAAAAAAAAATAGAGATGCATTTAGAAAACAGTCCTGAAAAAAAAAAAAAAAGAGGTATTTTGAAAAATTAAAACAAAAAGAAATAAAATTTAATTTTTTTAGAAAAAATTAATGACATATTTGAAAGAAATTATTTTAATATGAAGAAAATAAGGAAAACAAAATGTATTCAAAGAAGCACATTGTAATAACTTTACTGCTGAGGAGCTTTTGGTAAAAAGGAACAAAAAAAAAAAAAAAAAAAAAAAAAAAAAAAAAAAAAAAAAAAAGAGCAAAATTAGGTGGTGGAGTCAACAGTTGACAATGAAAGAGAATGCGCTAAAATTTTTTTTCTCTTTTGTGTATATTAAAAATTAAAGATTAAAGTTTCATTTATTTTGTATTTTTTTATTAAATAATAGAATAGAGATAAAGCATCAAGCACTAATAAAAATAAATAAATTACATAACGGGATTCACCTTCTACTAAAGGTGGTACTCTACTTAACAGTTAACATGATATCTCTAAACGTTTTTTTTTTTCTTTTTATTTAATTATCTCTAAACGTTTTTTTTTTCTTTTTATTTAATGTGATTTTAATCAATCTAACGTACTTAGATAAAAAAAAACTCCAAAATTATAAGCCCATCGCAACAAAAAGCAAAGTCATATTCCAAAGTTTGTTTTCCTCTGACAGTTTCTGAGCTGTAAACCTCAGATTCTCATATTTGAAAGTGAAAGAAGCAGACGGACAAAGTTGACAAAAAAAATAAAAAATAAATAAATTTTGTCTCTCTCTGATCTGCTAATAAAAAAAACTAGCGGTGTTCGTGTTCCTGTTGTTGGTGGTGTTAAAGTTTTTGTGGGTCTGTTTTGAGAAAGCTAAAAACAGGAAGGTTTTTTCTGGGGTTTTGGTTGGTTTTTTTTGTTTTTTTGTTTTGTTTTAGTTAAGATGGCAACATTTGCAGGGACAACACAGAAGTGCAAGGCATGTGAGAAGACTGTGTACTTGGTTGATCAGCTCACTGCTGACAACAAAGTTTATCACAAGGCATGTTTCAGATGCCACCACTGCAAAAGAACCCTCAAGGTCTCACCTCACTCTTTTCTTTTTTTTTTTTTTTTTTTTTTTTTTTCTCATCATCATGATTTCTTTTTCTATCTGATCATCATCTAGATATGTATCTCTGTAGCTCTAGCCTCTCTTGCTTTATATATAGATGAATATGTATGTATATGTATAGTCTGAGGTCAATTATGAATCTTTCTATGTGAGTTTGGTTTAGTGTTGACGATCATGATTGTTAACTTTTGTTTTTGATTGATTGGTTGATAATGATCTATGGAAGAAAATTGAGACTTGATTCAATTTCTATAGTACCATCTTGTTTAGAGCATTAAAAACAAGATTATTTTGCTTTTCTGTTGTTGTGTGTTGTTTTTTTACTTTTTTTTTTTTCCTTTTGGCATGTGATGATAGGAAAGCTCAAGGCTATGATTGTTTTATGTGTATATTTTGATCCCTATGAAGGCTGTAGATAATGTTTCCATTAGTACCTTGGTGGTATGTATCAATATATAAGTCCTAATGTGAAAATTCTCTTAGGGAGCATTTCTCATATATTCATATGTTTAAAATATCTTATTGAGTTTAAGGAAGTGGCTAAAGAGCTTGCCGTACCAATTCTCTTCCTAGTGATTCAAGAGAGGGATTTCAATACCAACCAAAGAAGAAGGAAAATGCAAATGAATTGAATGCATCGTTCGGTTTTCTGTTGGACAAGTCTTTGACGAATCTTCAGGAGATCCTAGAAACATGGAAATGGAGTAATAGTTGAACTGATGGAACTAGAGTATGATTTATAATATTGAAGACAGCTATAGTATCATGCCTTAGAACTTGTTTGGTTGGAGGGAAAAGTGAAATGACGGGTGAGCGGATTAGTGGAAGGATCCTGTGCGGCTGTTTGGTAGGAGAGAAAATACGGGGAATAGGGATTCTAAATCTTTTAAAGAACCTAAATTTTAATTTCTCCCAATATAACGTGATTAGAGTAGGAAATCCATATCAACCACAATAAGAGAGAGATCCCCTCCTTCCTCTCTATTTTCCTCACCTAGGTATACGCCTTTCTTTCCTTCCTATTTTCTTTCCCTCTTACCCAACATCGCCTTGTTAGTGTTAAGATGTTCTCTTGAGGTTACCTTTTATGTGATCATTATTGTGTGTGTGTGTGTGTGTCTGAGGATTAAGCACAAAAGTACAGAATTTCCATGTTTTTTTCAAGATAAACATACCATGAGGTTGTATATTTATGTGATCATTATTGCCATATTTTGAAATTGAACTTTATCTTTTTATCTTATGCCTTTCTGCAGCTGAGTGATTATTCATCCTTTGAGGGTGTTTTGTACTGCAAGCCTCACTTTGATCAACTCCTTAAGATGACCGGTAGTTTGGACAAAAGTTTCGAAGGTAATAAAGTCGTTATCCGTTCAAAACCTTCGCCTAATCAACATCTTAGAACAAAATTGTCCATTTAATGTTCATTTCAGTTAATTTATTTTTATTTATTTTTAGGTACTCCAAAAACTGTTAGAGACAGATCAGCTGATCAGGTACCATGTCTTGATATGTTAAGTCATCAATTTCAGTTGTGGAAAATCATATTTGGTATTAGAATTCGAGGATTTTTGCTGTTTTAATTAATTGTGAGAAATTGTTCAGATCCAAACAAACAGCAGAGTCTCACGTTTGTTTGCTGGCACTCAAGAAAAATGTGTTGCTTGCAAGAAAACTGTTTATCCAATTGAGAAGGTAACCTTTAGCTTTTGATGAAAAAAAATTGTGAGCTATGATGCAGAATTTTATATGAAACATCATAATTAAGTTCTCTGATCTGATCATAATTCCTTTCAATGCTGGCATATGACAAATCTTTGTGAGATCTGTGCGTAATAATCGTGTATGTGTATCGAAAGAGGCGTTTTAGGCTTTTAACAATCTGCTTTTATCCCGAAAACAAATCCAAAAGAGATGAAAATAAAGGGAACCCTGCAGTTTATTTAGGATCAATGAGCTTATTCTTGAGTGAGCGGATTAGACACTGACTGTGGCGTTTTCAGGTGGCGGTCGATGGTACGTCATACCATAAAGCCTGTTTCAGGTGCACTCACGGTGGTTGCGTGATCAGCCCGTCGAACTACGTGGCCCACGAGCAGCGTCTCTATTGTAAGCATCACCATACGCAACTCTTCAAGGCGAAGGGAAACTTCAGCCAACTCGACAAGCATGAAGATGTCAAAGGGGTGACTGAGAACTCACTAGCCGTGTAACTTCTCCACACCATGCTCTGTTTGGTCACAAGTTTCTCTCGGCGGATATCGAAAACGCTACTCGCTGTAGTGGTGAAAAAGAAGAGTCTAGTTTGAGTTTTCACTTTGTTGCGATTTTTTTGAGTGTGAGCTTTCAAATGAAAAATAATAACATATATTGGTGAGTTTGTTTTCCAAATAAAACTGCGTGGTTAGCCCAAATGTCTTGCGTTTTTTGTTTTCGTTGGCTGATTTGAGGCTTGTTGTGATGTAGGAGGACATGTCATGGTTTTCAGCCTTTTTTTCTCTTCTGTAATCCTTCTTTGTTTTTATTTGTATACCAATACTTATACATACATGAAGTTTGTTCAGAATTTAGCATTTTGGAGTCAAAAATGTTATTGATGGGTATGCTTGACTTTACCCCAAGAGAATGTCTGCCACAAAAGTTGTGAAATTGATTGAATGTCTCCATTATTTGTCCCTATCAAACACAGTTTATTGAAAGAATTACTCATGAGGTTTATGGTCTTTTTGCTGACAGGTAGCAGCTGTGCTATAACTACTCAAAATGTTCAAATCAAAATTCAAAATCAGAGGCATTATACTTTTTACATGGGTCGGTCCAAAATGCAACATTATTATTAAACAACTTTAAAAAAGGCTTTATTTTCTTAGAACACTAACACATTAGTAGGTTAAATTTTTTGTCCATCTCAAATTTGTAAAAAATCACATAAAAATTAAACTAATGGTTAAAAAAACTTATTTTATCAATACGCCAGACGTATAAGAGAATTTTCTTATTTTATTTTCTTTTATGTTCTATGATCCTTTTTCATTCCTACTATTCTATTAACGATTTTATTTTGCCGAAATCAAGGCTTCAAATAAATATTTCTTAAAAAGAATAATAGCCGGACACTTTAATATCTTTCTTTGTATATACTTAAGTGGGTGAAATCACTTTTAACTTATCTAAAATCAATTACTTAGACTAAGAAGGAACAGTGGATAAATGAGTTAATTGCATAGCATAGGTGCCGAAAATAATAAAGATAAAATGAAGATTTAGTGGTAGGACGGGAAATACTTGGTGATATCGCACATTTTTTTAACATAAAATCGTATTAGAACAAATTAAACAAAAGTAACATATCTCACACATTCCAATTCTATTCAAATTTTTTTAAGACAATACTCATTTCAAAAAATGACTTGTTCATTGACTCAATATTAGTAGGGCTGGTAGGACCAACCATTTGTAACTCCTTCTAGTAATAAGTCATCTTGACTCAAAATGAATAGTTACACTTAACAATTATATATTTTTAAAAATATTTAAAAATACTATTAGAAATAGACTTTATCTGTAGATACCACAATGAAAGACTCACTTTTTTTTATGTCTTATATTGTAAGTAGTACGTTTAAACATCACATATGTCTTATAGCATTGGTCGAAATATTCTTTTATATTAATATTAATAATATTAATATTAATATTAATATTAATAATAATATTAAGGTAAGCTTAATATTAATAAAAATAAAAATAAAAAGATTCTCTGATTGTGGTTGAAAATTCTTAGGAATTTAAATAACATCATATTGAGTGGTATTCAAATTACCTTAAAATAAGAGAAAATGAATCCTATAATAATTACTTTTATGAGAATCTAAAAATTATAATTCTTATATTAAACTAGGATGAGAGCCTAGGATGCGTAGATAAGAGATTTCTTCCCTTTCGGGTGGATGGTTCGAAACCTCTTGGTGCATTCCTTTAAGGCAATCGCCGGTATACTAGCGATTTACCTTAACTAAGCGGACTAATTCTAGATACCCACCGGTTAAAACTAAAATAGATACCCACCGGTTGTGTCAAAAAATATGTGTGAGAGAGAGAGAGAGAGAGAGAGAGTCCATAACTACTATACGTTACCAAAACCCTTTTTGTTGTAATCTCATTCTCCCCATTGCATGTGACGTATATAGCATAGAAAAATACCACAAAACAGCAAACGCGAGTGATGAAAAGGTCCAAACTCAAACACCTTAATACTTTTCTTCGTTTCAAATTCAAAGCTTTTCCCTCTTTCTTCTCCTCATCAAACACATTACCCGCCATTTCCAGACCAACAAACAAAATCCCATTTGACCACCCAATCCCACAAACACTTTTTCAGTTGCTAAAGAAGGTTCCTTCACTCCCCAACCTTAAACAAATCCATGCAAAGTCGTCACTTTTGCACTTTCTTCTCATGCTTCTTTAACCACTTCTCTCATTAACTGTTACCTCTGTGTTAAGGACCTTAAAAGGCAAGAATTCTCTTTGATCGTTATCCTTCTTCTTTGCCTCCCACTTTGGTATGGAACCTCATGATCAGGGCTTATTCCAAGCTTCAAAACTCCCAAGAATCTCTACATCTTTTCACTCAAATGTTGGCCATGAATGAGGGCCTTAAGGCTGTCCCTGACAAGTATACTTTCACCTTCGTGATCACCTCTTGTTCGCATCAGAATTCGATGCATTCCGGGGAAGTTGTTCATGGGATGGCGGTGAAAAATGGGTTGGAGTCGGATTTGTTTGTTGGCAATTCGGTGATCAACCTGTATGCCGTTTTTGCGAGGTGGGAAGATGCGCAGAAAGTGTTTGATGGAATGCCGGAGAGAGACGCTTTCACGTGGACTAGTCTTTTACGCGGGTATACGCGGGGTGGGGAGATTGATGAAGCTTTTCGGCTGTTTGATGGAATGCCGATTCGTAATAGCGTGTCGTGGGCTGTTATGATATCGGGTTTTGTTGACTGCGAGAGGCATGTTGAAGCTCTCGGATGTTTTCATGACATTTTATCCGAAGGCAAGGTGAAGCCTGATGAGGTTATTCTCGTTTCGGTTTTATCTGCTTGTGCTCATCTCGGGGCTTTACATCAAGGGAATTGGATACATGGATATATAAATGGTAATCAAATCAAATTTAGTAGTAGTATTATAACTGCTCTAATTGACATGTATGCAAAATGCGGAAGAATAGACCGCGCGAAACAAGTTTTTCACACAGCTTCCAGAAGAGATGTTTTCAATTATACAAGCATGATCAATGGCTTATCCCTTCACGGACTTGGTAAAGAGGCTGTGCAAGTTTTCTCTCAGATGTTGGAGGAAAATGTTACCCCTAATGACATTACAATTCTAGGACTACTAAATGGATGTAGCCATTCGGGTTTGGTAAATGAGGGTTCATCAATCTTCTTTGACATGGAGAGCTCGTGGGGTATCATTCCCAAGATCGAGCACTACGGATGTTATGTTGATTTGCTTGGCCGTGCCGGGCTTTTGGAGAGGGCATTTGAGGTTGTCAAGAGTATGCCAATGCGCCCTGACATTGTTATATGGAGGGCTTTGCTCAGCGCATGTAGAATCCACCGCAACGCTAAATTAGGAGAACAAATTGCAATCCACATTGAGGAGTTGGACCTTAATGGTCACAACGAAGGCAAGGTGCTTCTCTCGAATTTAAACGCTTCTCTAGGAAAATGGGAGAGGGTTGCGGAACTGAGGAACCTAATGAGTAAGAGGAGGAAGAAGAAAAACCAATCAAGCCGAGGGTATAGTTGGATTGAAGTGAATGGAGTTGTTCACGAGTTTCGAGCTGCAGATCAATGGCATCCTCAGATTGCGGAGATTCAAGAGAAGTTGCACGAAGTTCTGAAACGGGCTGGCCTAGGAGGCTATGTTGCTAGTACAAGGCAAGTTTCGTTTGACTTAAGTGAGGAAGACAAAGAGCACGCGGTCGCTTATCACAGTGAGAAGCTAGCTGTGGCTTTCGGACTGATGAGTACCGAGCCTGGGAGTTCCATTAGGATAGTGAAAAATCTAAGGACATGTGATGATTGTCATTCAGCTTTAAAGGCCATCTCTCTAGTTTACAAGAGGGAACTAATTGTCAGAGATCGTTCTCGTTTCCACACTTTCAAAGAAGGAATATGTTCATGCAATGATTATTGGTAGCTACTGTATGAGTTGGGAATTATCGCTCCGACATAGAGTTAGTGAGGGTATATTGGGGATTTCTCCCACGTGCATTTAGGTTAATTTTTTTGAATTCAGTATGGAAGATTTAACCCCATGTTATGCACTTATGCTTATGCATAACGCAGAAAGTTCCATGAGTTACTTGTAGACAAAAAAGGAAAAAGTTGGAATCTTTGAAAGGTATATTTATATTTCTGCTTCACAAAAAAGTGATGTATTTGTTTGTCCAGAAAAGAGACAATTCTTAAGTGATGTTATAAGTTTGTTGAACAATGGCAAACATCCAATGGCCCGCGGGTAAGAGCACTATGTTTTTTTTTGTTGGAATCTGAAGGACCCAAAGTGCATAATTCTGAGAAAGTTTCATGCTTGGGGAAAAGCTATTCTCTCCTGAGCTGGTTGTGATCGTCTTACTTCAAAAAGTTTGTCTATTAAGTGGAGCAATATTCGTAAAGTGAAAAAGATCTTCACACCAATGAAATTGGGAAAAAGCAGGGAAAAAAAAAAAAAAAAAAAAAAAAACCATCTTTGGCTATGTCACCCTCTTGTCTTGCTCTCTTGATGCTGAAGCGAAAAAAAAA
Organism: Morus alba; assembly: GCA_012066045.3. Classification (NCBI taxonomy): domain Eukaryota; kingdom Viridiplantae; phylum Streptophyta; class Magnoliopsida; order Rosales; family Moraceae; genus Morus; species Morus alba. The sequence goes on along the minus strand of CP050231.2, from coordinate 5,871,730 downwards.
TTACAATGGACAAACTTTTTATCTTTTTAGACAAATAGCTGATTTTTTTTTTTCAAGGAAATGACTATTTCTACATATCAGTGATGAACCATGGTTAATTAACAATAAATTAATAAATTATCGAGCTGATCAGTGAAAAACTACCAAGTTAATCAGTGATAAACTAAACTTACAAATCCCAGGAAAAAAGTAAAATAAAATAAAGCCATGGGCGTGAGAAGTTTCTGCTGCTATTTCCAGCGCACTAAGAAAAAGACACACTTTGATGGTGTCTCTCTGCTCTCAAAAGTCAAAAGCTACAAGTATATAAATGATTGATCACAGGTAATATTGAGACCTTTTTATGGCACTCTTTTCTGCTAAAAAAGACTAACTTTGTGCTAATGAATGATGTTTATATTTGCATATACTTATATATATTCCATTAAGCACATTAGATCTTGTGGCACTTTATTTGTTGTCACAACATAGCTACAACTGCAATTATGTCTAGCTCTGCCGTTTTTCTCCATCATGACTGCGTGCATGCATGATCAACACCTTTTTCTTTTGGGTTAAAACTTTTGACAACTTTTTTGAAAGTGCATGAAAATTCGACTTGTTCGTGCACGATGTTGTTTTGAACTATCAAATTTTTATCTAATTCTATCAGTTATGTTAACTTTTTATTTTGGTGTGATTTTAATAAAGATTTAATGTTTAGAAACTTTCTTTTTAGTCGAAATTGTTTTTTACCGAAATCGATCAAACTATGTCGTGTACTCAATTGAAAGCTAAGAAGAATTTGTGGTTGTCATGTGAAAATTTTGCGGTTAGCACTAAGAAAGATGAAATGAACTTTTAGTTTAGTGTTGATTGTTCTGATTTATGTGAAAAGAAATCAGAAATGAATTATGATTCGTGGTTTGCTACAGTATTTTCTCTCACAAAAAATACATGTAAATAAAAAATAATTTAAAAATAATTTAAATTCTCCAACTAAATGTCCTCTAAATGTGTGTGTCGTGAGCTTCTTGGTTGTAAAAAGTTGACTAAACTAATAATAGAAAAGTTCATTGCATTATTGTACTGTATTTGCCAAATGCTTTTTGTACAGTTCTTATATATATATATATATATATATATATATATACACACACGTACACATATATACAATTTTTTAGGGATAGTTCCTGTAAATTAGTTGTTCCTTTTTTGTATAGTTCCTGTAGAATTAGTTGTTTTATTCCGGTAAATTTCTGTGAATGGTCTCCCATAGCTGACAAAATATAATATGGTTGAGCTATGCACCATTTATTAAATGATTTTTTTTTTAATTTCATGTATATAGATCATCACTTTTTTTGTCATTAAGAAGAGGTTTATATAACTTTCAAAAAAATAATAATAATAATAATTGGTGAACTCTAACGCTTATATTATACTGTAAACAATAGAACCCTTTGAAAAATCTGTCACACAGTTCTTTTTTAATGAAAATGTTTTAACATATAAGACTTGAGATTTTCAAGATTGGATCGGCTGTTCATTTCGCTGATTCGAGTTTAGAATTCAAGTTTTACTACAGTAAAAAACTCTCATAAACAATCACATTTAACTTTTTTATTATAGTAAAAAACATTAACATAAAATCACATCTCACCTCAAATTAAAAACTCAAATCAGCGAACTAAACAGGCATTCACGAGATCTCTATTAATAACAGTTAAGTAAATGCTATGTTACTTTACAAATTATAAATCTGCAAAACAAAGATCTAAATTCTAAACCAGAAACAAGAACAATAATCCAACCCTGATAAAAAGGGCAATAATAGTTCTCTTCTCAAAAGTAGGAATTTTCATTCAAGTACAGTTTTAACACTCTTTCCTATGCACAACTATGGATCGCTCCTTCACTCAGAGTCAGATCTGCAATCAACAGAGTTTTTTTTAAGTACACCCCAACTCAGTCTTATACCTGCCTACCTCATTGGATAATTTACCCTTTTTTTTTAATATTGTTTTCAGGAATTTTTACGGTAGAAACTATTCTTTCTCGTTACCGAGAAGTTCCTTTTCTGTTTGTCAAGTTTCTCTGCAGGTTTTGCTTCCATGTAATTGCTTATGGCACTGTTTGGATGATGAGGAAAAAAAAAAAAAAAAACATTTTCTTGCATTGTTGTCAGCTTGCAGCTTCTGAAATGCTGTGAAGTGAAGGTTGCCATGTTCTTGGCCTGGCTGTGGCTGAGGCAGTTGCTGAAGAAGTTGTTCTTGGTCGGTGTGGCTCCTGTTTACTCACCTGAAGATATATTAAATTAGATATGTGGTTGTTAAAGAGTTTTTTTTTTTTTTTTTTCTCTTTTAAATTTTTTCGTAGATGATAAAAGGAATATTTGGGGAATAATGCTTTAAAACTGAACCCCATTTATTTAATCAATCATTTTCATTGATTCTTTTCATTGATTTACTAATATATTAGCACAACTTGAGGTAGAGCTGGACCGTTCATTATTAGTCTTTGTTTCCCTGTTTTTTTAATTATTAGGGCCGTTAATTAGCCCAAAAAAAAAATTATTAGGGCCGTTACTAAAGGAAGGGGGTCTAATTATTATCCCTGATATCATGCTGATTCACTAATAATTAAAAAAATAAGAATTTATTGTTTATTGGGTAACTGACTCTTCTTAAAATTGGGTTTTGTGAAGTTTTAATTATGACCAGTAAATGCAAAGAGTGCTTCAAGAAGAACAGAATTCAAAGTTTGATAAGAAATTTGCATCAATTGAACACAAACAAAAATTAAAAAAACATATATGAGATGAGAGAACCCAAAATTATTAAAAAAAAAAAAAAAAAAACCCTTACCTGGTGTAGTTCCTTATCCACCGTTTGATTTTGATCAGATCTTCTAATTGCTGCCACTGGCTTTTTTTCTCGCCCAACAATCTCTACTCTCATCCCTCCTTCTGAAATATGGTTGTTATTTGATCTCTTTAACTTTGCTTGCTTCTTTGCCCACAAACCTTTCATAACCTCTAAATAAATAAATAAATAAATAAATTCATTAATAACCTCAAACATCATGACCAATATATCCCAAAAACAACAACAAAAGATGTAGAAAAAAAAAAAAAAACCAGCAACCTTGAGTGGTGATGAGCCTATAAACTTGGCCAAGAACAAGAGTATCCGTTGGCCTGAGAAGCTTGATGCGTGTCAAACGAACGGCGCCATTGTTGTTGTTGGCAGTTGCATTATCGTTGATATTGGGATTGTTGGTGGCGTTGTTGGTAATATTGTTGTTGTTGACGATATTATCCTCGTTGGGTTTTGAAGTTGAAGGGCACAAAGTGGTGGAGATGAGAAGAGCAACATAGTGACCAGGATTTGTCTTCATAATCTCACTAGCGCTCACAGGCCAATACAGTTTCTCTACTTTCCCACTTGGGTATTGTATCACCAGAGTTGCTGCATCAATGGCCTGGCAATTTCCCATCTCTCTCTCTCTCTCTCTCTCTCTCTCTCTCTCTCTCTCTCTGTTCTTGTTTCTCTCTCTAGAAATGAGGTGATAAGCAAAAGCAAGAGGGTGGGTTGGTGGGGGTGGTGGTGAGGAGAGTGAGAAGGGAGATATTGTTCTAATGCAAACAAGCGCTTTATAGCAAACGACCTCTTAAAAAGTCTCTCTTACTTTCTCTCTTAGTTTTTACGGCCTTTTTGAGAATCTTTTAAAGAGTCTTTAAAGTGGGCAACAAGGGTAGTTTAGTAATTTCCAAAGTGACCATGTTGGCCCCACATGACATGATGTGGTGTGCTGGGATTGGTCGCGTGAGGAACAGAAAGTTTTTTGTTCTGTTTTATTTATTTATTTTTATTATTTTTTTTTAGGGTAGAGAAAAGAACAAAGTTTAAAGATAGAGATGAGTTGATATTTATTTCTGGAACGGTTCAGATACGTTACATACTTTTGGTCTCCTCTTGCCTTTATGTCATCCACCGTCCGTTAAATACTAGTTATGGGCAATATTTTCTTGCCACGTCACCATTTTACTCTTTTTTATTTTCATTTTTTTTTTGCCTGGAATTTCCATGTCACGTGAGAAATAAAAAGGTTTTTTTTTTTTTTTTTTGAACAGGATAAAAAGAGTTAAATTCACTCAAAAAATAATAATAATAATAATAATAATAATAAGAGTTAAATTCCTAAAACCGTTACGAGTTTTACGTGGCTCCACCACGCTGTCAATGAAGTACGCATTCCTTAAGCGCCTTTTTTTTTTAGTGTGTCAACACGCGCCACTGTAGATTTTATTTGAGTATTTTGCATATTTACCCCTGAGCTTATAGGGTTTTGTCAACTTATTCCATGAACTTCTAACTTTAGCAATTTACTCCCCCCAACTTGTAAAACTATAGTTAGTGTGCCCTAGTTTGATGATAAATCTCGTAAATTGGTGACGGAAAAGTACATTGGATGGAAAATTCCAACATTTCCATTTAAATCCTCACATAAATCTATAAATTGTTTGGACTCTTTTGACTGTAAATATGATAAAGAAAATTAGAATAAAATTGACAAAATTAGGCATATTATAACAATTTTACGAGTGGAGGAAAACTATCAAAATTAAAAACTTCAGGGACAAGTTGTCGAACCCTACAAATTTAGGTGCAAATGTGCAAAATACACTTTTTGCCCTTTTCCTTTTGGTGTGGGAAGAAACCATTTAACATGCTTATTTGAAGTTTTTGTATTTTTCCTTCTTTTCTTTTTGTATTACTAGATGCAATGGACTTAGGTGTAGAACAAACTAATGAATGGTAGTTATAGTATATTAATATTCCTTATATGACATATATATATGCTTCATAATGCTTGGACGTCTAAAGTTATTGTTTTTGTTTTTTTCTCTCTCTGTCTCCTTTTTTTTAATGTGTCGTTTATAAAATTATTATTAGTTTTTGTGACTTTTTTGAATGAGATGGACCCCCCTGCGTGATGCGTGACGCTATTACAATTAAATGTTTATGATTATTGCATGAGTATTTTTGTCAATGTTTCCTCAATATTTGACTGAGACTCTTTTCTCTTATTATGAAAAAAAAATTAAATATTTTAGGACCCGTTTAGTTCGTTGATTCGAGTTTTTAATTCGAGTTGATATGTGATTTTATGTAAGAACTTTGTACTGTAGCAAAAAAAAATGTGACTTTTTTAAGAGCTTTTTACTGTAATAAAACTCGAATTCTAAACTCAAATCGGTGAAATGAACGGGACCTAGGATCTATCACTATTATATATTAGTATATGTGTGTATGGTGTATAGAAGATCAATTATTAATTTATTCCCTAAATGATTTTTGTATCTATCAATTGAAGAGGCGTCTAATAAATAAGAGTTATTAGTGCTTCCGTTTCATATGTATTCTTGGTCAGATGAAGCATCAACAGCCACTGACCACCTCTCCATCTGACACCAGAAGTTGAAGAAATAAAACCCTGCCCAATTTGACATTGAATTCAAAAAAAATTTAATGCCCAGCGTGGCCCATATAAATCACAATGGACCACCAGAGAAAGGGACTTTCATTAGAGAATCCTAATTTCACTTTGGCATTTTTACTATTTTTTTAACTTGCATTTTTTAAGTGAACAATTGATTTTTTATCCTTTGAATTGGAGAATTTGACTTCTGTAAGTCATGGATAAACCTGAAATAAAATACTAATAAGTGAATTTATCTTTTTAAACTTATCTTGAATATATATTTTAAAGATTTTTTTTTTATTTTTCAAAATCATAACATCTAATTCGTGTTTGGTTACAAATTTATCTTTAAGTTGGAACTAGTAATTCGTCAATTTCATTGTCGAACTTTGTTGTTGACCTAAAGAAAATCATAAATTTAATATACGTACAAAACAATCTTGAGAATACACATGCTAATAGGGCGGTAATATAGATTACGAACACGACAACACGACTTGAAAATGACACGAATTTCATAAGAAGTTGAGAAAAAAGAGGCAAGGCATATTTGAATTGACCTAAAATTCATATGAAAAATATGGATCAATTTCGTGTCACAGATCGTATTCAGATTAATTATAAATTAGATTGAAATAATCAAAGTACGACACGAACACGATAAGTGACACAAATTGCACCTACTAATTTTCATTTTTTTATTTTTTTTTTGTTGATCCTACATGGTGACTTTTGATAAACTCATTCTACAAAGTATAAGATAGTAAATACAGCCTAAAAAAAGGTTCACAAATTTACCTTAAAAAAACGATCTCATTCAAAGAGAAAGATATTAAATATCTGGAGTTTTTTTTGTATATTATATGGATGATCCGATCTGCAAAGATCATGATTAGGAATTGTTTGATCGTCTTTTTCTGAGGAAGAGGCGAAACATAATCAACTTGAATTTCCGACCCAGAGCATGTTATTGACTCAACCACAAATCTATTGAATGAAGGTAGCTTGCTTACTCTCAGCCACTAGTTAGAAGAAAATCTCTTGACTCCGCTTATGCTCTTATGGCCCTTATGCAGTAAAGAAAGCAAGTGAGGCGGGGCCATTCGAAGTAACGTAAAAGGATTCGATGTTGCACCATCTTCAACAAATAATTCTCTTTTCCTTGCATTACTTTTACTAGCTCCGGTGACGCGCGTGGTGAAACGTGGTGACACAAATCAACACAAGTCACAAGAGAGTGTACGTTTCATGTTGCTCACCGAACGGGACCATAGAAAAAGAGTTCAGAGAGAGAAACAAAAAAAAAAAAAAAAAGAAGAGAGAAGAGAGAGAGAGAGAGAGAGAGAGAGAGGATTTTCTTTCTGTTGTTTGGAGAAAAGGAAAAAAAACGTGAGAGAGGAAAGTAAAACTTTTCTAAATCCATTTCCCAAGTCGCCAACACGAAATAAGTGCGTGTCGCGTGTGAGGAGCTTCTTTGGCCCATACCTTTTATCATTCTGTTTTGGATAATTTCTGAATGGAATTTTTACTTTTTTTTTTTTTGTGTCGTTTATCAGTATATACATTCTTTATGGTCGTTTTTTGAGTTACAGGGAAAAAATAATAATAAAAAAGCATTCAAAAAAGAATATTTTTGGAGCCCCATCTTTTTCTTCTTTCTTTTCTTGGCATGAATGGACGTGTCATACACTGTCTCGTGTTTTGGCCATGTCAATGACTAACAAATTTCAAAATATTTTTCTTCTTTTCTTTCTGATTTAAAGAGCCAATTTCCTTTTTTTTTCATTATACAATATGAATTTTTATGAGTCATTATAAAAATTATAATGATAGAAAAACTTCGAATTATCAGATCATATTTTGTATTTTTGTGAATGTTTCTTATATAATATTAAATGATGGTAAATGGATTATTTAAGGTCCATTTCACTACAATAAAAAAGAATAAGCGATATGTCATCGTAAATAACGCATTTTTAATAATATATCATCGCAAATTAACCGTCGTAAAAAATTAGACGTAAATAATATATTTACAACGATAATATTTTGAACTGTTATTGTAAATAGGCCAAATTGTAGTAAATTTAAACTCAAGTTTTGTGTTAAAAAGTGTTTCTTTTAGAAAAATTAAATTTAAAAAATTATGTTACAATATTTTCTCTTATAAAATTTAAACTTGGTTTAAATTACTTTTTTAAAGGCATCTTCCAAACGGGCGCTTATTTTAATTACGGTCGGAGTTAGATTTTGTTTTGTGATAAATGGCTCTCACATGGTAATAATCAGAACAAATGCAATCGATGGATGCTGGTCCTCAGCCTGATTGAACGGAGGCAACTTCTCTACTTGAAAAGTGCCCTTCTTTAGCTCGCTCGAACGTTTTGAGTGAAGTCTATATTATTTTTTTTTATTCGATTATTCATTTTTAAACTTTATTTAATCCGCAAATTACTCATGTTTGTGTTCGCGATATATAGAGGCTCAAAAGGAATATTTGCCTTGATTCCTACCTGCAAGTGCTTGATTTGCCTAAAGTGTAGGTTTTCTATGTGAAGATCATATCAAATTTATAGATTCAGATCTTCTATTCAATATTTGATGTCTTAATTGATATGCAATCAATCATATCATATCACATCATCTCGTGATAAGATAAAAAAAAAAAAAAAAAGTTAAAAAAAAAAGTTTATTTTTTTTTCACAATAGATACATTAATTAGACATTAATTAAGACATCTAAATTAGACAGAAGATTTGAGTATCAAATTTACGAAATAGACGCACGATTGTCAACAACTCTTCTTCCTTTTCTAATTGATCTTAGATTTCCACCGTCTGTAACCAACAAGTAATTCGTAAAGATAGTAGAAAAGGTTTGAACATAATTTAAATAATCGTGTTTTACAATGTAAAGTTGTTTTTATAAAATGTACACAGGGATTAGGATATTCAATCAAATTATTACCATGGTCAAAATACCCTAAATTAGCTGATATTTCAAAATGAAATAAAAGATACAACTAAAACTGGTGTCACTAAATATATAGATATATATATATTTATTATATAAGAACCGGTTATTCACTATTCTATAGTTTTCGTTTGGAATTGGTTTCAAAGGATTTTTAAAGCAAGCATATAAAAATGAATAAAAAAAAACGTTTTTATTTTCATTCGATCAAATCATTTTTGAAAATCCACTAATAGGTAAAAAGTTTTCGGACTTAACCAATTCAAGATTGACTTTGACACCTCTTGTAAAAACCCTAAATGGCTAGCTTTTGGTGGTTTAATTTCACCCGAAAACATGTAAAATATTTAAAATAATAAATATTAAATAAATAATAATATTAAATATATTAAATAATAATATTTTAAATATATTAAATAAATATTATGTATAAAATATATGAATTCTGAGATAAGGCGATTATCGACACAAAAATCAAAGCACGTAATCTCCTTCGCATATTCGGTTGCTATTCCTTTTAACTTGATTCTCAAAGACTCTAATCTCTTTAAGGATAATATCTTGATCTTCAAGCGGTCCATTAGAGAAACGATTTTGAAGTAAACCATTTATCAAACTCAAACAAAATCTATGTTAGATATTTGTTTCAATATCAAATCTGTTTAAATTCGAAAAACCGCAAGTCGTCCTTGATCTCCTCCACGAGATCCTCGTGAGCATTATCTGAAAGGATCGATTCATACGAAAGGATCTGATTTCTTCTTTTAAAAGTAACCCAACGAATTTGAAATTCAAACTTCCTTTTTTTTTTGTCAAAACGCACAGTTTAAACCAAATGCCTTAATACAAGTCGTTTTAACAATTCTTGACACTTTCAAAATAACCAATTGCAACATAAAGCCCAACTAAGCCAATAGATGCCCAAAACAATAAGTGAGACCAAAACAACCCATCCGACTCAACATATATATATATGGGAGAAAGAGGAAAATAGGAAAAAAAAAAAAAATTAAAAGGCTAATAGTTTATATAAGTTAATAAATAGGCCAAATTATTACGAAAATCCATAAACATGCGGTTATGAACCATAACTTGACAAGTTATTTTTATAATTGTCCATAACTTGTCGGTTATGAACCATAACTTGATAAGTTTGTCCATAACTTTTTGGTTATGAATCATAACTTAACAAAACCTATTTTTCTATAACTAAAAATTTTTATTCTTTTTAAGCTTTTCATATTGAAAATTGAGAAATATATAATGTATAAAAACGACATATAGTTGAAGACTATGAGTAGTCAATGATCAGTACGTACTCTGGTAGGGACTAAGAAACGCTTCATTTTAAAATAGTCTTCAAAGCACCTTTATTTTGATTTTTTCCCCCTATTTATTCCCCAGTGTAAGGCAATTGTTTATTTGTACAAAAATAGCCGTCCTTTGGCATTTTACATATTTTCTCACGTTATAAACAATTATTGAACACTTTCAAATGGCGGATGATTACACGTAGGAAAAGAAAAATATCAAAACGGCCCCGTTCATTTCGCTAATTAAAATTTAAAATTTAAATTTTATTATCAGTAAAAAATTTTCACAAACAATCACATTTAATTTTTTTATAATAAAAAAACTCTCACATAAAATTACATCTCAACTCGAATTAAAAATTTAAATCAATAAATTAAACGGCACATTATATGCTCAAGTATGGAAATAAAAAATAAATAAATAAATAGTTCACCGACTGAGAAATACATGCACTGGTTTTGATTTTTGTTGAGCCATAACCTCCAATGAATTTGTTCGAGTTTTTGAGCACCCACAGGAAGCTACTGTGCTCTTACGTCGACACAAATCTTGTTTAAAGTTTGACCCGCACTTCTCTACATGATAATATTAGATTTGCGGGCGACTTTTTAATAATTATGTTTCATTGATGATTGCTTCATAAAAATATAAATTTAATAACGTGACCGGATAAAAATTTAATTTTATTAATTATTATATATTTTTAAATTAATTATTTAATTTTTATGATTGATTAATCAATATTATACTTTTAAAATAATATATATCCAACGTATGAATAATCAATACACACAGTTAAAATAACAAATATCCACATATGAATAATATTAGAGTAATTATTGAAACACCACCCTAACATATGTACATATACATATTTATAGACAAAAGATATTATATTCATGAAAGAAGTTAGAGGTGCAGCATAAAATAGATTTTATGTAATAATATATCATAGTAAAAATACATAACAATAATAAATTTACTTGTTTTATATCAATATTACACTTTTTTAACTTGATTATTATGTAAAATAAATATCATGTTATACTTCTTATTTTTACAAGAACATCGATGAAAATTAAATACCTTATATATATTATGGCATTATTTTTTTTTTTGTCACTCTTTTTGTTCATTATTTAACAGTTGAACTCTACTATTTCATTTTCTGTTTAAATAAAAATATATTATGTTAGTGGAGTTTACATATCAAATATTAAATGCAGAGAGTGACAGAAAGAATAATACTATAGTATTCTTTCTCTTTTTTTTTTTTAATATACTACAAAGTAATTCTCCTACAAACATACATAATATTTTAAAATTTGAACATCATATTTATCATCGTGATGGGTGTTAGAGAATTGGTATGTGGTGAAGAAGGCATCCATGCTGGTTTGTTCAAACTTCAAACTAGCCGAGCAAACAGTGTATTTATTAAAGATGTGGATCCCATATTAATGCCCCTTATCAGATTTCCTTTCTTTGAAAAATTATTTTATGGTTCACAATTCTAAGGGTCCACACACTATTTCTTCTCTGTATCACTATCATCTATGATTACACCAACATGGGATCTTTCGTCTTACATTATGCTTTGCTTGCTTACCAATTCCATTTTAGGGTTCAAAATCTAAAAAAAAAAAAAAAAAAAAAAAAAAAAAAAAAAAAAGAACAAGGGTAAAAAGTAAAAAAAAAAAAAAAAAAAAAAAAAAACATTTTTAGTTTAGTAAGTGGGGGAGGAAGAGATTTTCAATCCACGATGGTTATGTGTTTAACACACACACACACACACACACACACACACACACACACACATATATATATATATATATATACACACACACACACAGACACACACACATTTGCGATATTGTTTTTAATAATATTGTAAGCATACGTTATTGACCATTCATAAGTACTCTCAATGGCAACGAGGAAAGACAATGATCGCTAGTCTTGGACGTGGAATGTATTTGGAGGACTTAAATGCAATAAAATTAATGGCACAGCCAGTCAGTGAGTACATACCAAGCTGTCTTGAAAGAAGAAAAGAAAAATGATTTTCGTTAACATCAAACACAAAACTATGCTAACAGAATCAACATCACTATAATATATATTACATACATAATATATGTAATATATATTAGTGTGATTTTAAAAGTTACTATAATATTTACTCATTAGTATGTGTCGTTATTTTAACAGTAAGATATTAATGATGGTAATTAATTGAGCAGTTGATAAAAAATTTACGACTTCTTATCATATCAAGCCATCGAATTTTTATATTTAATATGAGTAACCACCAATAAAAATGTAATTATTAAAAACTCGTTCATATACAAACAAACACATTTAATTTAAATAGGTAGATTAAGGAATGTAAAAAACAACTTTTTAAGAGATAAAAGGTTACCTTTTTTTATGTAATAAAGAATATTGTATTTGTTTAGGGAAAGTAGGGAAAATAATTTTATGGCACATGCTTGAACATTTTTATGCATGAAAATTGAAATCAACAAGGTCACATGCCAAAGTGGAGTTCTCTATATCTCGAGAAACTAACACCATAACAACTAGATAGGTCTGTAATTTGACCCCAAAAACATTAAAATCAGTGGTGAAGATGAGCAAAATCCGGCAAAACGATTGGGAACTTCGATATCTAGGTACATGGGAAAATTCCCCACTTTGGTTTCACATTTAGCTGCAGAAAGAAAGCGTGTATAATGATCAATAAAAAAACATAGGACTCTTTTGTTGAATTTCCTACCTTATCTTCAGAATTATTCTTTATAGAGCAGAAGATAAGAAACAGATTTACATGTGATATTTTCATTAAATTCTATCATATATATTATTTTCGTTAATATGAACCTGATGTCAATTATTTACAGTTTAGAACTATGTACTATCACTAAAGTTTCTTTTTTTTTTTTTTCCCCATATTCCATAGTAAAATTGAAATATAGCAAAGTTTTAAAAATATTATAACAAGAATAACAAAATTGATATCGTTAAAATAATTATAGTACAAAATATGGCGTTATTACGATAAGTCATATATCATTTTTTTTTTCTATTTTTATAATATTATGAAAATTTTGCTAAATTCACCAAGGTATGAAATTTGCTATGTAGTGCAATTATCTCAAAAAAAGAAAGAGAGACTGAGAGAGTAAATGAGTGAAGGGGTTTAATTTTGGTGACATGCCTTTAACAAGTGATTTTGGTTAAGGAAGGAGGAGTTTTTTTTTTTTTTTTTTTTTAAGCCAAAGTAAAATTAATGTTGCAATGTCCATGATAATGTAATTCTAATTAAGCAACTTGTTAAAAAAAAAAAAAAAAAAAAAAGAAGGAGATTTATAGATCATTGGGTCAAAATTTACCAAACAAATGTTAGAAAAACCATAAAACTAAATGGGATTTGAGGCTAGACGTTACAAATGGAAAGAAGGGAATGGAAAGAAATAAGAATTATAATAAGGAAGAAAGAGAGAAATAGGTCAAGACTTGAGTTGAATTAAAATTAATAGGTCAATAGTTTACATAAGTTAATAAATAGGCCAAATTACTATTTTTGTCTTTAATTTGTCTGGTTATAAACCATAACTTGACAAGTTATTATCCATAATTCACGATGTGTGTCCATAACTTGTCTGACTATGAACCATAACTTGACAAATTTGTCCATAACTTATCTAGTTATGAGCTATAACTTATCAAGTTATGACCTATTAATTTATATAACCAAAAATTGGCTAATATACTTTCTTAATTAGCTTATTTTCTACTATTTCCATTATAATAAGTGCACTTTACAACTAATACAACCCTGATTTGACAGGCCCAAATCTTGAAAACCATTTCTTTAATGTCCTTAGTAGTATATCCATGTCATGTGAAATGTTAGGTATAAAAATGGCTGATTAAGTTAATCCCAACTAAACAATGCACTCTTATTTTGCTCAAAATATGGCCAGACTTATGGGGGAGTATAATACTACATCAATTTAAATATTAAATGAAAGATGTTAAACCCCCCATTTTGTTTAGAATCTTCAACTTTCAAAATATTTGTGCTTGATTTTTTTTTTATTGAAAAAAAAAAAAAAAACAAACAAGTGGGTTCAATTCATCTTCTTCTCATTTTCAAGCATTGAATAGGGTGGAAAATGCAACATTTTTGTAGGTCCCCTTGTCATTGCCTTGGCATTTATGGTCCTAACTAGACACCTCCAGGCTCCACCAAACAGCGAGGACATCATTTTTGAAATTTTTGTTGAGAGCTGGTTTTTGTTTCTTTCGATCTCTGTACTCTGTAGGTCCCAATATTTGTGATTTCCATTGGCATTTAAAGGGTTCTATTTAGATCTCCACCAAACAACACACAAGATGTATTGGGGATTTTTGTAACGAGTTGGTTTCTGTTTCTTTCTCCTTTATTTATGCCCGTACTAATGGTCCTCACATATATAATTTCCCCAAAAAATAAAAATTTATGTCCTCACGTAAGCCAAAAGGCGAGTGATGATGCTAAATAAATTTTTTTTTTCTTGAATCCTAAAAAGTTGTTTATGATGACATATGTGTGATGTGTTTCTTTTATCAAATTATTTGTAGCGGGAGTCATTTTCGTTTTACCGATTCGAGTTTTATTATAGTAAAAAACTCTAAAAAATAGTTACATCTAGCTTTTTTATTACAGTAAAAAGCTCTCACATAAAGTCACATCTCAACTCAAATTAAAAACTAAAATCAACGAATTAAACGGGTCTCTTTGAATTGTTAGATAAGCAAATAATTTTGAGTAAATAATTCTTAAAGGATTTACCATCAAATGCATAGAATAAAAATAATTTCAAATATGTAACTGATTTTGGACATATGATCTCTTTTCATGTTACAATAAGATAAATCTCATTACCGCGTGAGGACAATAGTCTTCTTTTTTTTTTTTTTTTTTTTTTTTTTTTTTTTTTTTTTTTATGAACCAAAACGGTGAGCCCATGTACTATCAATTACCAAATGAAAATCTTAGGAATCAGTTTTGACCATAATGTTTAACACAACAGAGAATAAACTTTTTAGATTCAATCTTTAATTATCACATAAGAATATCAAACCCCTTTTATGTTATCTTCACCACACTCGTACCAATCCATGACTTTTACAATTTCAACATTCAAATTTCACAAATACATCATTCAAATGCGCAAGTATATCGTCGTAACTTTATTCAAAAATCGAAGTTCGTAAATTCCAATATAAAATGCACTGAGTTGTAGAATTCCCGACCCAGTGCTGTGAATTTTCTCCTGACATCATAAAAGTTTCCTGTTGAACTCATTTACAATCAATTTTATTTAGGCTGGGATGGTGGTTTCACTTGAGTTGTCAGGCTTCAAGAACAGTTTCAGCCTCCATGTTTTCTGCCATTTGACCATAACAGAAGAATATTCACTTCAGTTCTCATTGTGTATATATTTATACCATTTACGCCTAAAAGTGATGACTAAAAACTTTCTTCATGTGTTCTCACTATATTCATGTCTTAATGCCCCAATGGGTCCAACAAGGCAAGCTGGTCCTTCTATATCATTATATATATATATATATATATATATATATATATATCACCTATTAGTAATCAAGTGTAGACCATGAATTATTTTCAAACTTGGCCTTATTGACTACGCTGCATACGAAACATCCCTCAAACCAATACTGAGGTCATAGTTTCCCTGCATAGTGTCTGCAATTCCATAATTCCAATTAAGGACTATAAGCCTTTAAATCATTTAAAACATCTATATAAACAAGAAATGGGTTTTTTTAGTGCCGTTTCGTTGAGCGATTTCAATACCCTTTTGTGCAGTTTTTCATGCGGTGTAGTGCAATAATTGCACTTTTTTTTTCCCTTATTTCGTTTTTACTAAGTAATTTTTCGAAACATTACGCACATGGGGAGTTTTTTTCCTCCATCAAGCGAAACGTTTTTTTTTTATAACTTTTTAGACGTTTTTCCTTATCTTTTGCTTTATATTTTTTTTCCGCTTTCGTTTTTATTTCTTTGGTCCTTTTTTCTCTTTCTTTCACTCTTTTTCTAAATAAATAAAAAAAAACAATTTATATAATTGTTGTTTTAAATAAGTTACACCAAAGTTTTTATTGCATAATATGGGATAGGATAAGGCTTTTGTTTTAGAGTGTGTTTGATTAAAGGAAAAGGGATGGGAGGAGGACAAATCTATTGTTTGGTTAGAGGGTTAAGAGAAGGGAGAGACTCTCCTTTGAACCCACCAATTTAGATTCTTTCATAAGTTTACATGTATATAAAATCTAACAAATTTAGTATATGTTTATTTCATGAGTTTAAGTTCGAACTCATAATTTTAATTATGTTACAGTATTTTTCTCTTAAAAAAAATTAAATTTTAAAAATCATAATCAAAATCACTAATTTAAATCCTAATTTAAACCCATGAACTAAACATGCCCTTAAGATTAAAAAGAATATTTTACGCTCTAAAATAATTGTTAGCAAATAATAAAATAGACACCAATTATCCTTTCCAACTCTCTTAAAAAAAAAAAAAAAAAAAAAAAAAAAAACAACATAGAAAGATTACTACTATAATCTTTACATCCTTCATATTACACATCTCGTTCAACTCTTTCTACCAAACGGAATGTAAGAGAATACGGTTCGATCCCGCATTGTGTCAAAAAGAAAATACACATTCGTTCAAGGCTGACGTTTCTCAACATACCAAGCTACCATGAATTTTCTCAAAAAGAGATTGCATAACTAATTTGGTACGCCATTTTCTCTGTACTTTCTCTTCTCACCTCAAGGAAGAACAAAACAGATGGAGAGCAGACAAACTTCATTGCTACTTTAGATTCACTTTCCCTTAGTTGGATTTACAGCAAGGAATATAATGGAATAAAATCGTACTAAAAGCGTCATACAAAAGGAAAGAGACTAAAACTAATACTGCTTAAGCGTGTGAAAAAGATGCACAATTAACAACAATGGTTTTATAACGTTACAGCAGGGAGAAAGAGCCAGTGACATGACTTCAGACGGATCAGTTACTCGATAAGAGAAAACTCCGTCGTAACTCAACATCCCCAAAAATTACACAGATGGGAAGTATTTGTTTAGATTGAATGGAAGAGAATAAAACTCCTCACTTCTTGTGTCACCCTTGAAGGACCTGAACTTGTCCCACCAATGTTTACCTCTGTCTTTCCTGATTGCGCCATCCCTCTTATGTAACGTATTGTCGAGGAAATACGCCACGCAGCCCGCGACAAACGCTTCTGATTGTAAGGGGACGTTGATGATATCGTTAAACTGCCAAGCATAGAGGAAAGGCATTATGTGGAGATTCATGATTAACCATCACATGACATTGACTAAAGCTTAAGCACTTTAAAGACAAAAGAACAAGGACATCTGGTCCCTACCCATCTTTCGCCGGTGTGAACTGGACCGTAACCGTTGATTGCTGTGTACTCGTTGAAATACTGCGGTACAGACAAACCAACAAAGATAGAGAAGCCGAGGATGAACTTTGTTCGGAAGCTATTGAGGTTGCAGAACTGCAGGAAGCTTAGACCACCCGAGCCTGCGCATATGGAAGAAAACATAATATAATGTTGCTCACATTTTACCAAAAAAAAAAAGGGAAAAGAAAAGAAAAGAAGATATAGCTCACTTAAACTACTCAAGAAATGAATCAGAAATCACACATCTGCTTGTTAAATGGTTAAATCAAAGCTCATACCAACATAAGCGAAGAAAAGGCAGTACAGAGCAGCAATGATGGGAGCCGGGATTGAAGCAAATACAGCTCCGAACTTCCCTGTAATGGTTAGAAAATGAGTAATTATAAGTAAAAACTGTTCCAAGTAGAATCCTAATTCCAGAATATCTCATATATTACCAACTTACCAAGAATGGAGAAAAATATCATGAATCCCGCCGATATTTGCACCACCCTTCGACTGCCAACGCGTGTCAAAGCCAAAAGACCAGCATTCTCTCTGCCCATATTAAAGGGAAGTTTTCAGGTAAAAGTGGAAGTTCAGTTCTTAGTTAAAGATAGAAAGTTAAACAGCTTAAGTCCGTCCATGTTAACATTCTTACACAGATACTGAGGACCCATTCACAGTTCCAAACAACCCCGAAATCAGAATGCCAATTCCCTGGTCGCAGAAATATATCATTAGTCAACAATGACCTGAAACTAAAAGTCAGTAGAATTCCACAACAGATCGGAGCATTGCAGAAACAGACAGTATTGTTGCACACCCTCCATAGAAGCCAGAAAGAGATTTATTTTTTGCCTATATATTCAACCCTGATTTTGATGTTTTTCAACCGTCCTACCATCTTATATATTTCAAGTACATTGTCATTTCGTACGGAATAATGCTAGAAATCCCAAACTTTTTAATATCAATTCACATGGTATATGAGCGACCATTCTTTTATTGGTAGGCCTTTCAAGTTAATATTACAAAATTGCATCTACCAATAGAGAGATGACAACTCATTACCATGTGAGTTGGTATCAAAAAATTGGGATCCCCACCACTATTCTTTCGTACAAGATGGGCAAGCTTTTCTATTTTGTGAATTTTTAATCTGCCTGATGCTGAAACATAGAAAGAGGACATACCAAATATGGAGTACAAGTGTTACATCTATGGTACACTAGCCTACAAACGCATCCAAAGGACAATAGAAGTTGTGGTGGAAATGGAATAAATGCAGACGTGGTGTACCAAAATTTGGATAAATTTCACACATTGTGTCATGTGGACATTTTTCATACCTGCCAACCAACTCCACGGCTGAGAATAGAAGGTGGAATCGCCGTAGCACTAGCATACCTTGCAACCGCAATAAAAGCACCAGTGGACTGTTTACATCGTTCGTCATATGTTAGAAATCACTCATCAATTGGACGAAATTACATAAGCTTCAAAACAAAATGTGGATTGCATGGTAGCATTTGATTATGCCTACAAGGGTTTTGTAGTTTCAAACAAAGTTAAAATAATAATAATAATAATAATAATAATAATAATAATAATAATAAATAAATAAATAAATAAATAAATAAAATTGAAAAAAAAAACTGTCCTTTCATTCAAAGAATTTGAATATAATATGAAATTCAATGCTTTTAAAGATTGGAGAATAAAAGGTAATCACACATCAAAAACCCATACGTGGAATTCAAAGCAAGACACTGAAAATAATTGAGAAGGTTCAAATAAAGTGGCAGTGAAAAGAAAAGAGTGGTGATAAAGGAAATTGCCTTTTGGTTTTTCATTTTAAGCTAGTAAAGAAAGTGAAAAGGGCCGGAGAAAACTGACCTCCACAAGAGCAACAAAAGAAGCCATCATCATGGCAAAGGCTTCACCAGCATCAAAAGAAGGTGCTCCCCATTGAAATGGGTAAGGAACTCTTATCCTGCACAACCAAATTCTTGTAAGGACAATTTTATACTGTTAATCGATAAGAACACCAAGCCATGCCCGTGTCTTCTTTCTCCTTCCCCGCTCTCCAACCAGTTACACAAGTGAGTTAATTATACATCTAAGTGAAACGAATTATGATTCCATACAAATTTTTTTTTTAAAGAATAATGCATACTCCTAAGAACTGAAAGTCAAATAAACAAGTTACTAACATCTATACCAACAACAAAAATGATGATAAAAAGCATCATCATTGTCATAGGCATCATCATTGGTATTTGACATAGTAGAAATGTTGGAAAGAGAAACTAACACCAAGAACACAATCTATACTAACCATGGAGCAGCATCAATAAGTCCTGCCCGATCAGTACGGCAGCTTGCTTGTGTTTTGGGGGCTGCATCATTGTATGCCCCACCAACAGTGAGCAGGTGGGCATAAATCCACACAATCACCACCGTAAATATGACAGCAAACCGGTCAAAGACATGCTTTCCTGTGTGAAATATGTGCGGCAAATACTGCACAGCAGTTATTGACGAAAACCATCTTAGCAATAAAGAAACAGGCAACAGAACAGAGTTAGAGAGACACGAAAGCTAGAAAAGCAACAGCTTTTATGGTTATCAGAATACTTCACCTGTGAAACAAAGACTAAAAGAATAAGCTGTGGAAGTCCAATCTCAACACATTTGGCAACCTAAACATCCAGGAGAATCATTAGCAAACAATCGTCACAATGAAATTCGGTTCATGCATTAATTGCACTGTACGGAAAGAACACATACCCCAGGAAAACCTAACTCATAGAGGCCAAAACCAACTAGAGCTACCAAAGGAACAGCTGAAAGTGGACTTAGAAACCTGGCAAAAAAATGAAAAAATAAAAAATTTAGCATCACAAATTTTAAGTTTGGATTCTTGTTTTAAAAATACTCCTGCAAAGAAAACAGCGAAAAGTGTATAAAAAGTTGAGTTAACTTGTACTTTCGATTCAAGTAATATCAAGCACTCATTACTTAGCACCATATGGAATATAGTCACTCAGGTTTTTTCTTTTTCTTTTTCTTTTTCTTTATTTTTTTTTTATTTTTTATTTAATAATGGTCTCATGTGAGCCCAACCCATGCAAGCCAACCAATCACAATTATTTGCTAACAATTCATCCAAATTGTTCAGGCATTACTGAATATTATCTAATGTGAACCAACCTGGTGACGTTGCGCCAAAGGCCACTGAAACCCAAGACAATCTGAAGAGTTGAAGCAACAATGAGAGAACCCTGAATTGCTCGCATTGTCCTTTTAAATCTCTGGAATGATATAAGAACATTCTCAATATGAAAACAGAAACTTTCAATGTCAATGAGACTTATGTAATCTTCAACAACACCAATTTTCTTCATGTTAAACTATTGAAATGAAATCCCATAAGGAAATTGAAAACTTTCATAATTCAATCAATGACAATGTCAATAAAAATCAGAACTATTTTCTTTCGGCACTTGGGAGGGATCCCCACAAACTATGTGGATCTGATAAGCCCCAATTAAACTCTGGATGAGTGGCCTACTAGGCGCTACAGCCCACTTGTAAAAAGAAATCCAAGGCCAGTTGAGCTACTCTTGGAGTTCCAAAAGTATGGTTAACATGTAATTGAATGTGTATTGAATTAGTCATTAATAATCAGCTTGATGTTTTATAAGAACACCACAAGGTTAAATGTTAAGGTGTTCAGATGGTGAAACCTCATCAGGATCTGAGGAATCGTTGAATCGACCGGCGAGGATAATTGAAATTGTGGTGGGAACAAAGGTATACGACCCCCCAATAACAGCAGGTAATCGAGTCCCAAACAATGTCTGCAGCAATGTGTTCAAACCGGCGACCAAGAGCAGCGTCTGGATCACCTTAGCCTTCTCGTCCTAAAAGTTGGCAAATACGATGATTCAATGAATCATTATTGATATATCAAATCAAATCAACAATGATATAAGTGAAATTCCTTCTTAGGCCTTACATTTCCACCTCCCATCTGGGGAACAAGAGCAGTGGGAATGAGAACCGTGGTGCCAAGCATCACAAGATAATGCTGAAAACCAAGCAGAATGGCCTCAGCTGCATCAGAAATGGGCCACCGTTTTAATGAGTAAATATTTCATAAACCTCATTAGTCATTAGAATGGTAAGTGAGAGTAACAATAGAATTTTGCTCAAATGACTTGCAAAGATTCCAGATTACCCAAGTGCAAAAATAAGTCCATTTAAAATTTCACCAAATTTGTCATGATGTTGAGAGATGTTCAAGCAACCATTCCCATATGGTAGGTAAGAAACGTATAGATAATCTTAAAAAGTGACATTGGAATAGAAACATTTTGTGGGAGAATTCTATGGTAGGGTATGAAAAAATAACCTACTAGCAAGGCACAATCTTTAATCGTCAAATGCTTGTTAATTTTGGTTATGCCATATTTTCTTAACCCGATAATGATTCTGACATGATTTGACAGTTGGAGATTGTGTCCAACATATAGAGTAATATTTCGTACCCTACCACAGAATTCTCTCATCTTATATCATTTGCATAGAAATACAGTCAAAGTGGAGTCAACGTATTTAGCAGTAGGTATATTCTTAGATAACAACTAAAACAAAAGAAAACAAGATCCTAAGATCCTAAAATATTACAGGAAGTAGGAAGGACATAATTAATATAAAGAACTAATTAGGTGAACAATAAAATTAAACAATAATTCTCACAAATACCAAAAAGAACAAAAAAAAAAAAAAAATATTTCCTTTCTTACATGATTGGATTTATTTTCTCCTTTTCCTTTTTTTTTTTTTTTTTTTTTTTTTTTTTGGTGGTACAGACTTATCAATATAATCAGCTTAATTTCTTTCGTCTTTTCAAAAGAATAACATTCCTTTATGTAAAGTGGTATCTGTGTCTGGCAAAGATAAAGAGGCAAGGCAACTTAGAAAAGCTACTTTCAAGTTTCAACAATTACGTACAAAGGATAAAGAGGCGAAAAGAAATAAATTAAACAAATAAATAAACAAAATCACCAAAAGAAAAGAACATACACAAAATATACCTAAAGGATCCAGAAGAATCAGACTACTAACAAAAAACCCAAAAAAATCATAATAAGTGAATAATCCAACACTTTCATCATGAAGAAACAAAGATTTCAGAATCACAAATCAAGATAACAACCAAAAACAAAGAAGAAAAAAACCGAAAAAAAAAAGAAAAAAGAAAAACTCACGCCATGTAGGTGGACTGGTAATGCAGTAAGAGATTCCGGGTAGCTGATCCTTTGGTGGATGTGGCTGTGGCTCGTCTGCCTTCGGACCAGCCATTCTATGTCTAGAACTTTCTCTCTCTATAAAAATAACAAAACAAACACTATATGAAACCCAAATCTGAGCAAGACTCAGATCCCAAATCTACCGAAAAACACCAAAACTTGAAGAAAAACAGAGAAACTAGTGGAAAATTCAGTGACCCAGAAGACTGAAAAGAAACAAACAACTCACATGTATGATAATGATAGAGCTTGAAAAAAAAAAAAAAAGCAATTAATATGTTGCACAGTAGAGAGCTAAGCTTAGCTTTGAAACAGTGAGAGTTTTGTAATGCGTATAATAATTGAGCAAAAAAAGATGAATAAGAAAGTTAAGGAGAAAAAAAAGAAAGAAAAAGTACCTTTTAACTAGGTGTGTGTAGGTTGTGAAGCAAAATCGAAAGCGGTGAGAAAAGCTTAAAGCCAAAAACCCATATACCCCACTGCCCAATTTTTTTTTTTTTTTTTTTTGGCTCCTTTTTTTGCTTTTTGGTCACTCCAAAAGAGAAAAGAAAAACAGAAATGATTTTGCTCAGTGCGTGTGTATATATATATATATATATATATATATATATATATATATAAGCTGGTGAAGATTAGTGAATGAAGGAAGAATGATGATCGGAGCTAGCTTAGCAGCCTTAGCTCCACTGCTTTTTCGTTTCTCTTTCTCTCTCTAGAAAGTATAATGGAATGTGGGTATTTCACCGTTTCTCTCTCTTAAGATCGTGTACGGTTCTTCCAACCTGAAATTACGTCCCAACATACATAATAAATTTGTTGGATTTTTTTTTTTTTTTTTTTTTTTTTGCTTTACTTTTTCTCGCTTATTTTTTTAGCTTTACTTATTTACTTGAAACCGTTTAATTTTTTAATTTAAATTAAGAATAATTTTATGTTAAAATTTTTTATTATAATAAAAAAATTAAATATGTTTGTTTTAAAATTTTTTATTATAATAAAATTTAAATTTTAAATTTAAATAATAAAATAAATTGAAAATTAACTGCATCTTTTTTTCTCAATTACGTGTATCATGGAATTAACACTCTATTAAACATAAATTAATAGCATTATTATTTAGTTTTTTTTAAGCTTCTCTAAGGAATCTCAAATTTTAGTTAAATTTTAACTAAAATGACTAAAAAGCTATTTTAATTAATAATTTTTAAATGATTCAGTCTAATTATCCTCTCTATATTACTTAAATATAAATTATTTTAATATTATTGAATTTAAAATATAAATAACTTTATTGAATTTAAAAAAAGCTTTTACATTAATAGAATAATACAAAAAACTAAATGGCTAATATCATGATATATTTAATTAGTATAAAATGTATTCTTTAAAATTACTAACCATTTAATTAATGGTTAAAGTAGAAAAAATTAAATTATTAATTATTTTAGTTAAAAATATGAAATGAATATTGTTTTCAAAAAAATAATGTCGTATTACATTTCTTATTTTTAAAGGTTCGGACGGATTAAGTACAGACTTTTTTTTTTGGTTAATAAGCTTTCGAGTACAGAGGTATTAAGCTTTTTTTATTTTTGCTTTTATTATTTTTTTATTGTCCAATGTTGACTGTTAAGTTATTTAAGCAAAACTCCGTAACAAAGAAAAAAGAGGAAAAAGGGGGGGTGGGGGAAATCTTATGTTAAGTATTGTTTGTTTGTTGGGCAATCAACGACGTCGTTTTGTAGTAAGATAGAACAAAGCTGTCTTGGCAGTATCAAGTATCAATTCACGGATTCCAAGACACCCATAGAAAGGTGCACCTAAAAAGTCTCTCCCTAGTTTTAATTAATAAGTTTAGTTAATAGATTTAGAATTATAATTTAAAATTATTTTTAATTTATGTATATTTTTTATGAGAAAAAATATTGTAATAAGTTATAAATTATAATTTAAATTATGACATGAATTTTTACTCTAAACATAAAATTAGTGTTTAGTATGAGGATTTATATCATAATTCGAATCATAATTCATGACTCTAATAATATTTTTTCTAAAAAAACACATAAATTGAGAATGGTTCTGAATCTGTATGTTTATAAAATGTTTGTTTCAAGGATTCGTCACTGATTCTGAATCATAATTCTTAATTCTCTACAGTATTTTTCTCTTATAAAAAATTTAAATTTTAAAAATCAAAACCATAAATCAAACCTACAAATTAAATATCTCATTAATAATTAATCAAATAAGATATTATAGTTGCTTCCCGAAAAGACATTAATGCCCTTAAAAGGTGAAATTTTAATGGACGTTTAATTCATAAATTCAAAATCATTCTCTATTTATGTGTATTTTTTTAAAAAAAAAATATTATAATAAATTACAAACTATGATTTAAATCAAGATACAAATCTACCAACAAATCAATCTGTTAATTATTTTCCTGCAATGAGGATGGAGAGAGGATGGAAAGTAGTTTGGGAATTTCACTAGGGTGGCCGCGTGGTGGCTGTAACAAAAGAATCTGTTGGGAGTGCCCGAAAGGAAAAGAGGGAGAAAATAAAAGGACAGCCGACAAATTCTCTCATCCCTAAATTCCAGTAACAATCCCCCCAATCACTGCCTTGCTGTCGCGTAACAACTGTAAGCCTCTTTCTTTTTCTTTTATATTTTCCTCTTTGGTTTTTTCTGTTACTTTTTATACTGCCCTGGTCCTAAAATCCAATGGACTCGTTACCGCTGAGTTAATTTTTTAACGGCTCGATTTCCGATAAAAATGATTATGTGTAATTTGTTATAAATTTTTTATGGCCCGTTCATTTTATTAATTTGAGTTTAGAATTTAAGTTTTATTACAATAAAAAAATTTTATAAACAGTCACATTTAACTTTTTTATTACAGTAAAAATCTCTCACATAAAATCACATCTCAACTCGAATCAGCGAACTAAACGGGCTCAATATAAATTTTATAAATTTAACCGTTTAAATTTTATAAATTTAACCCTATTTAGTTAGAGGATTCATACTATAATTAAATCATAGTTCATAATTCGTTATAATATTTTTTTTATAAAAAATATACGTAAATCAAAAATAATTTTAATCTTATGATTCTAATCCATAAACCAAACGTCTTTCCATAATTAAAATTAAAACATTGTAAGAAATAATATGCTCAACTATAAAGATATTAATTTTATATACCTTTGTTTATTTTAATGTGTTTTTAATTAGATTATTATAAAAAATTCTTATTATTAAGGTAATATGGATAATGCCAATGTTTTAAGCTTTCGGACACGTTGTTTAATTGTCACATAGATCACCAATATTTTCTATTTAATTAAATTTCATTATACATGCATATATTTTCTAATGTGTTTAATTTTAAAGTATGCGTGAAAATATATTATATATTAAAATTTAAATATTTTTTATCCAAATATGGATAAAGAATGTGTAAACATTAATAAACGTATGGATGCAAATGAAATTTTAGTTCGACAGAACAAATTCTATTCTTGACATATTTTATGCGTGTGGAGACATAGATATGTATATGGGATAAGAGAGTGAATATTATATAAATATATATATATATATATATATATATAGGGATGAAAGTCGTGTTTAAAATTAATCTTGTTTTTGTTTTTTACGTTTTTTGATAAATAAAAAATGAAAACGTTTTTAAAACGGTGTTTGGCGCAATAAAGATAAAAATGAAAATGAAAATAATTTTTTAATTTAGTGTAAAATAAAAGAGAAATAAAAAATAATTTTTAGTCATTTTTCATTTTTTATTTTTATTTTCTCTTCTCTCAAACACAAAGATATATATATATTAATAAATTTTTATACTAAAAATAATTTATAAATAAAATTACCAAACTTATTTTTAAAAATAAATTTTATCTAAAATTAAAAATATTTTTATTTTATTTTCATATAAAAAATAAAATTATTTTATAATAAATTTTAAACGCGTCATAAATGCTCACACTATATGGGTGGGGAAGGAGGAGTTGTAAAGATGTAGGCACATGGTATTGTTGTGGTTGGTGATTCAATTCATGGCTGGTCATTTACATGTATTTATGCAATTCATTTTTATTGGTCAAAGTGTGAAACATATACGCCCAAAAAACACCGAAAAAAAAAAAAAAAAAAAAAAAAAAAAAACCTAAAGAAAATCACCTCTTCGAGAAAATACAAGAAAATAATTCATTTACATACAAAAAAAAAAAAAAAAAATAATACATACAAAAAAAAAAAAAATTATGAGGAGAATAAAGTCAGCGAAGCTTCGAGTGTTTGTATCTGACATGAGAAAAGAGAAGAGAAAAGTCGGTGGGCATTAAAAAGTGCATTATTCGCTCTTTGTTTTGGCCAAGCTAAAGTTTGTTGCAATCAACTAACCTATGAGGTAGAAGTAGATTGTACGACTTTGATGCATATAAATGTGAAATAAAGTCATTTATCCTAAAATTTAGAGTAAATAGGTTAAAGAATCATTTTTAATTTACTAATTCGAATTTTTAATTTTAATTAATATGTAATTTATATGAAAAATTTTTACTGTAACAAAAAAATTAAATATAACTGTTTCTGATAATTTTTTATTATAATAAAATTTAAATTTTAAACTCAAATCGGTGAAATAGACTGGATCTAAATCTTTCTTTTTAGTACTAGTTTTTGTTGCAATGAGTAATTCTTATAAATGTTGTGGGTGTGAATTACTCAACATATCTGATTGGCCGATAGTATAAGAAATTAGTTTAAGATTTAAAAGCCACATCATCATGTGAAAAGCTAAGAATAAGAACAAAAATCATTTAGAATGGGATTAGGTAATGAATAGGCATTTCATGGCCAATATTAGGGGGATATTGGTTATTTTAATTAAAAGTATAATAATTAGAAAATACGTGGGTTGTTCTCCTTTTAAAGCAATCGTCGAGACTAATCAAGCTTTCTTTGACCCAATTTTTTAACTAAAAAAAGTTGATTAATTATCATTATGTTTGCTCAAAATTCTTGTGCCCACATGATAGTTTCAATTATGCCACTTTGAAAGATTAGGTGTGCACATTGATTGGTCCATGAACAACTTTTGTCAATATTTTGAAAGATGAGAAAAAGAAAATGGGCATTGGGAATATTATATGGGGAAGGAGCTGAATGAGTTTGTCCTCTTCTTTGAAGGCTGTAGATTTCCTTGTCAACTTTTATTATGTGTCAATCAAGGAGATATCAATATCACATTGGTGGGAGCTCTTTAAAGATATGTTTCAAATCACCTAACCTTAATTGAATATTAGAATGATTGAAATCACTTGGGCAAAACTATAGTATGCTAAAAATGATTGAAATATTGGAAAATTGCATTTTAGAAATTATGGGTATTGTTAAAAATATTGAAATTTAGAGAGAGAGAGAGAGAGAGAGAGAGAGAGAGAGAGAGAGAGAGAGAGCATAAAAAAAAGGTGGATGAAGGGGAAGAGAACAAAGGACAGAACATGGGTGTTGTTTTCAGCTCATTAGGGGATGCCCCAATTCACCCAACTCTACCATCCATGCAATGAAAGGGACCACCAATTTATCAAATTCTATGGCCTTTCTAGGTCCTTTTAGACTATAGAAAGATGGCAAGAGATATGGTTGTTTGTTTGATGCTTTTTTATTCTCTCACTCACACACTTTCCTTTTGCTCTTTTTAATCCAAAGTAGACAAGGGTTGTTTGGTAATGCATAATACTAGACTTGTTAGTGGTTACTATGTCTATTTCACATTCACACCAATATCAACATGTACTTATTAGGCCCCATGACTAGAGAAAAGGAAACTTCTCTATTTATGTTTTCCCCACTTTGAATTTGGTTTATTTATTATTGTCAAGAATATGATTTGAATTTGAATCTAAATGGAATATTAATAGATGGTGAGAATTGTTGATACAATAATTGACTCATTATTTATACCTTAATTTTGGAGAGAGGTATTATGTTTGGAAGGTATACTCAAATCATAATTATTAATTATAAAATTTAAAATTTAATTTTTTAAGAGAAAAAAATTATAATAGAGTTTAATATTTTAAATTTAAATATATGAAATAAACAGTCTTAATAAAAAAAAAAACACGAAAAACTTGGAAGTTGTTACTATCATATACTAATTTTTATAACTAGTCAGAATTATCTAATGAGTAATAATTAACGGTTATATATCCCAATAAGTTAGTGTCACATCATTTACGTGGATATTTGTATACGTGAGATCCTCTGGAATTCTACCACCTCAAGGCAAACACCAGAAGAAGCCAAATACTAAAGTTAGAGTGGAATATTGCCAAAAAAAAAAAAAAAAACAAACAAAAAGAAAAGAAAAGAAAAGAAAGAAAGAAGAAACGAAACTACGATTATGACATAGGATTAACACCAAGTAACCCCATCTTCTTGAAAAATTACGTCTATTTAGGTGGCATTTAGTTTAAACTGTGGTTTAAATTTTTTTATTATAGTATTTTATTTTACAAAAATTTATATTGTTATCACTTAATATGTGATTTATGCATATCTAAAAAAAATCACCATAACGCAAAAAATATATATAAATTAACGGGTGTATTTGAAATTCATTTTAAAATAAATTATTTTTTGTATGAAAATAAAAATAAAAACGTTTTTAATTTCAGACAAAAATCATTTTTAAAAATGTGTTTAGTAGTTTTATCATGAAATTATTTTCAGTATAAAAAAACTCATTAATGTCTCTCTTTCCCTTTCTCCGGTCGAGAGAGGAAAAAATGAAAACAAAAAATAAAAAATGACTAAAAATTGTTTTTCATTTTTCTCTTATTTTATACTAAATTAAAAAATCGTTTTCATTTTTTTTGTCTTTATTACGTCAAAATGTCATTTTAAAAATATTTTTCATTTTTTTTTTTAAAACGTAAAAAATAAAAACGAAATCAATTCTAAACACGACTTAACATTTTCAATCTAAGCAACAACACAGAAAAGTTAGGCTCAACGTGACCAATAAAAACAGTTAAGACGTAATTTAAATCACAGTTTAAACTAAACGCCACCTAAATAGACGGAATTTTTCAAGAAGACGGGGGTTACTTGGTGTTAATCCTATGTCATAATCGTAGTTTTCAAAATTGGCCTATGAAAGAATCATGAATAAATGGGGGACTAGCCAGAGAACTTGACATCACCTGTACCACCTTTATATATAAACTAAACCTGCACCACCTTTATATAAACTATGTTTTTTTTTTTTTTTGACAGTGCTTGAATATCAACTTGCCAGAGTCATATTCCTCTCGTAGGAAATTCGATAACAGGCCAAAATTTTTACAGATTTTTGGATTTCAAATTTATATCATACTTTATTTGTGGTTAGATTTATTTTTTAAAATATATGTGGTTTAAATTTATGTTACGTTTTGTTAATTTTAATTAATTTTTTTAGGAAATACAAATCCAAAATTCCATGACTTAAAAGTAAGGGGTTTTTGTAACATTCTTGAAATCTCTCTTCCACTAATTCACGAGCAAAAGTAGTAAATGGGCACATTTGTTTTTTTCAAAAATTATAATAAATAGCATATTTGTGAAATTAAATTAAGTAAATGGTATATTTTAATATTATTTTGAGTAAATAATAATTTACCGTGTAAATATTTCCTTCATGATTGATGAAAAGATTTTTTTTTCACATAAAATTTCTTTTTACGAGTAATAAATATATTTTTTACTATTATAAATGAAATATTTATACGGTAAGTTGTTATTTTACTTCAATTAATTTTAAAATATATTATTTACTTAATTTAGTTTCATAAATCTACTATTTGTAACATTCTTCTATTTTTTTTTTTTTGAAAGCAAGCGTAAGCCTTCAGTATCTACTTTTATTTAAAACAAAATAGAATGGAAGTAGAATCTAAAAGCTAGAAAATTCAACTTCTATATTATTGTTTGTGCAAAGTGTTTTTATAAACTTTTACCATACATTATAATTACATTCTCTTCTCTTATGATAATTACACTACATGCCAAAATTTCATACCTTGATTTGAAATTTAACAAAATTTTTAGAATATTATAAATATAGCAAAAATGACTTCATCATTATTATAATGACGCCACATTTTATGTTGCATAATGATATAGTTATTATTCTAATGATTTTAAAATTTTGTTATTTTTGTAATATTTTAAAATTTTTGCTATATGCCTAAAAGCCCTATTTTTTTTTTTAAAAAAAAGCCATATATTTTTTTTTGGGAAATTGTAAGAAATAGTCCAAAATTTAAAAGTTTGGAGGTAAATAGGTGATGTGATTTTTCACAAGCATACAAATCGTACAAGTAATATAATGAGTGAATAAGATATCGTTCCCACAGAGACTAGCTTAACAATTACTGAAATTTATATTTTTAACTTTATTTAGATAAATAACATCTCTGAGATAGATCAAAACTGAAAAGAAAGCAAAATAAAATAACAAATTATACGCAAAATAATTATGAAAAGAGATCAATGCAAAGGAAATACTAGAGCATACAAGTTTCACCAAGACAATTTCTATTTAATTATAACTATTCGCTAACATCGCCTCTTATTCATGTAGTAGAATGAAAATCTTAATTTATCTAATAGTCTTTATGGGGATGTTATTAAAAATATTTTCAACACTTTAATTCACTATTGCTAGATGTGAATCCCGCCATTTTAGAAATTCATTAAGTTCTTTAGTTTTTTCTAAAATTGCTCTCGCAAGTCATAATACTATCTCTCGATGTCCTACGCACCTTACAATTCCTTTTATTAGAAACTATTCCTAAAAATCTCCTTCTCGGGTTTCAATTTAGGTTTTCAATTCAATTCAACAAGTGATCAATTTATTGAAAACATTAAGAACAATAAAAGAAACACATACATGAATGGAAAACTCTTAGTGAATAAACGTCATTGAAAGAAAATAACGGAAATTAAATATTCATGTCTTGGCTATACATGTAGCCTTAGTCTAGTAATTTAGAACATCATTGAAAAAGAAAACATAATGACAATAAAATTTAACATAAGAAATTCAGGAAAGAGTAAAATTGTTTGGCAAATTCAAAATTGAACTCCGTTCTCAAACAAATCCTCTTTTCTTTCGTAGACTCGTCTTCTCTCATTATTTTCTTAGCCAAAAAGATGTAGAAAATAACCCTAAAAATCATATTTATAAAGTCTTAAATCGTAATGGCATTGTCATAAATTTATGGAACTCCACATCACTCAAATTGGCAAAAATTTGAAGTATCGTTGTGACCCTGGCCTGAAAAATAGCCTATCCACGCGATGCTTCAAAGTAGAGCCGCGGCCCTACTATTTGGGCTCGTGGCCCTGGACGAAAAATTACTTTTCTCTATAATTTGGTATCATGGCTCCATTGCACAAAGTCTAGGCTCTTTTTTTCGTGGGTTTTTAATTGCAAATGAACCATTTCAAGGCCTAAGCGCTATCTTTCAAGGCCAAGGCTCTCCAATCTCAATTTAGCTCTAAAAATTGCTCCAACATGCACCTATGAACTCCAAATGATGCTAATCGGCTAAACCAACTAAAATTACGTAAATTAACTACTAAAGTTACTCTAAAATCAACAAACACTCAATTAGATGTATCAAAAAATAAGCATAAATCCAATGTATCAATAGACCAATTTACCAACTTATGAAAATGAATAGGCCATTTTATATTTCTAATTTTTCATTTCTAAATTTACCATTTTCTTCTATTTTTTTTCCTTTTCCTTTTTCTTTCTCGATTTATTTTCTCTCTATCAAAATTGCGCATTTGTTAAATAGAAGAAGAACTAGTCTTTCTTCACTTGAGGTTCGGTCACCAGAGCTGCAACTCGTGAGTCTCCTCTCCGCCGTCGTTGCACCTCCATTGACATTGAAGTCCCTTCTCATTACTGTCTGAGATTCTGTTTACTCATCACTGCTTCGACACCAGATCTCTAACAAGTGGCAATGCTAGTTCTCCTTAGTGCAAGATCTCGCAACAACGTCTCTCCACGCTTGGAGACAAACACTAGTTATCGACCTCTCTCCTCGTTGCCGTCAGCATGCAGCTCCATTTGCTGGATTTACATATCTGAGTTGGCCAGATCTAATTCTATGCTTAGCGAGTTCGCCAGATTCGGATCTTAATTTGTGGTTTTGGTGGATACAGATGTCCTTTTGACCACTAAGGTCGTTGTTAATTGAGACTATACGAAAAAAATTTCTTTTTGTTAACTACATTTTTGTCTTCCTCACAAGAAGAAACAAGCATTTTTAATGAGACGACAATTTACAAGCAGATTGGTCTTTTTTGATATGGAATCATTGATCTGACATATTGAGTATTTTTTTTTTTATTTTTGTTTATGCAAAACAATCTTGAGGAGTTATGGGCACTATTAAACTTTTTGTTGCCTAACATCTTCAACTCATCTAAAGCTTTTCCTCAATAGTGCAACAAACTATTTGAGAGTAATAATAATAATTCAGTGCATGAAGTAAGTGATGTTTATAAGAAATTGATTTTCTTTATTCATTCATTTCTTTCGTTTAATTTGGTTATACTTTATTCATCATTCTAATTATTCTTTATTATTGGCTGATAACTATAAGAAAGGCCTTACTTTCTAAAGAGGATCTTTTGTTCATAAAATGATACATTTACTTTTTAGTCGTCATATTTTCCAGTTGAAAGTATTTTTTTTTTTTTTTTTTAAATTTGACAATTTAACTTTTCTTGCTTTTTGTTATTGTGCAATGCAGCTTTATGTGTTTGGATTCTTACCATGTGATTGTACCACCATAAAAAAATAATTTACTTTCATATGTTCTACACGTCTATGTGATATATGCATACCTCACAGATTTAAGAATTAGAGTTATTAGCTTTTGAAAATCAATTCTCCTATATGATGGTCTGTAGATGATCTCAAGTGCTAATCTGTGACATTAAAGGCTTAGCAGATGGTCTGGAGCATTGTGAGCTTCTCTTTCGTTCGCGGTGCTAGTTTTTTGTAGCTGGTAAATAGCTTTGTTCCTTTTCTTCGTTGGCGGTGTGCCTTATAAAGTATCTTTTCATAAAAAAAAAAAAAAAAAAAAAAAAATCTCCTATATGATGCTTATGAGTCAATTATTTTTGGTAGGTGGAAAATGAACTACTCGAGAAGTTTGAGAGACTCAAAAACTAAAGCAAATAAGGGAAAATGTTATAATTTACTGATAGATTATACTTGAATCGATAGCAGATTATTATTCTGAGACCTAAGATTTGTTTTTAAGATTTGAATTTATAAATTAATTTTTTGTGTTATTGATTGTTTGATATTTCTTTTGTGTTTGACTTTTTCAATTTGATTATTGTTGTGGTAAAACTAGTGATATTCGTTGAAAAAACAACATAATGTAATAGATTATGTTTAATAATTTGGCAGTTTATAAAACATAATTTGTCAAGTTATGAACATAATATGACAATTAATGGATTATAAATTAACAAGTTATGGATCATAATCTTATAAATTGATAGATTATGAAACATAAGTTGTCATGTTATAAAGCATAAACTGGTAGTCTATGGATCATAACCTGTGTCAAACTATGATTGGCGCCGGTGACCAGAGGCCGGCAGTCGGGTAATTTGTTAGGTTATGGATTATAACCTGATAGACTATGGCTAGCACCGGCGACTGATAATTGGTATAAGCTATCAGGTTATGGATCATAACTTGATGGACCATGGTTAGCACCGGTGTAATTTATCAGGTTTTGGCCGCTGGCAGATATAACCTATTAGGTTATGGATCATAACCTATTAGGTTATAGTGCGACTGGTCAAGACTCGGGAGACCGCCGATATATCTTATATTTACCAAGAGTATTTTTAGAAATTCATGTGTTTTTAAATCTAGATTTACCTTAAGTTAGCTTATTTATTAACTTTTCTAAAACATTGACGTAGTAATTATAATTCCTCCAAAATCTTGGCCTATTTTTCACCTTTTTTTTTAGTGTTTTTAGGAGTTAAATGGGCCGTAGTAGAAGCTACTTATGCAGCCTGCTAATTAAGCAGCCCAACTTGAGTCCATTTACTGATCAAACTGGGCCACATTCAACTCCTAAATAAAGCCCACTAATTCAGGCCACCAAATCCCAACCTCTTCCTTCTCTTCTTCCTTTCTGCTTCCCGCGGATTCTCTCTTTCATTCTCACCATCTTCGTCTTCAACCCGTCGTCTGTGAGAATCTTGCCGCCGATCAGCCGAGGTACGCCGATCTCTGCATTTCTCAGTTTTTTCTTTCTTCTCTGCGTTCCATTTTCCTCATTTTCTTCAACCTTCTATTGAATATACTAAAAAAAAATGCTAATCTTTCGTTCACTTTCAATTTGTGAAAATCCTAGGGTTAGAACTTTGGCTTGGAACTTTTTGGAGCCTTGATTTTGGGGAGGAAAAGAAAATAAAATGAGAGAGGATTTTATTTTCTCGTGTTTGGAACCGAAAAGAAGCTGTGAGAAATCGCAATTTGAGTGAGGAAAATTTATCAATCACAATTTTGCTCAGCTAAATATTGATTTTTTGTTGATTCTGTGTTCTCCATGGGTTAATAATTTGGATTTTTGAATTTTGAATTGCGTTGGGCGAAGTAATCTCTTGTTTTGGTGCTTTGTTTTTTTGTTTGTTTGCTTTTCTTTCTTTCTTTCTTTCTTTTTTTTTTTTTTTTTTTATTTGGTTTGTGGTTTTTAGCTAATGTTAAGTTCTAGACGATCTGTTTTTTTTTTTATTTATTATTATTATTTTTTTTGGTGAGTGGTTTGTTCTTCTTTGATCTGGGCTGGAGTTTTGTGTTTTTTTTTTTTTTTCTTTTTTTTTTTTTTTTTTTTTTGGTATCAAACAGTGGATAAATCGTTTATTTTGTTGTTTGTTGGAATTTTATTTTGTTTTTGTGAAACAATTTTTGGCACGTTTAAGTTTTCGGTGTTGTCTGTTGTCGTGTCTTCTTTGATTCTGACCCATGTTGGATCCACTGCGAGTACAATTTTGGGCTGAATTTTACTGAAACAAGTTTTGGTTGCCATTTAGTTCTATAAATTCATGGAAATTTAGCTGCAAATTTTTATTTTGATATGATTCAATCAGAGCATCTTGTAAGTTTTTTATATTGAAAGCGCTTGATGTGGGTATATTCCATCTTTCTATATTACTTGTTCTAATTGAACTTGGAGGCCTTGACACTGTCTTTTGTAAGTGTTTGTGCTGCTTGTGCTAGTTAACGTTGTTTTGTAACAACTCAATCGCAATGATATATGTTTTATTTGCACTTTGTTATATACCATTTGTTTAAGAGGTCCTAGAAGTAGGTATTGATGCTTTTATGTGTATGTATCTACACCAATATGACTTTTAAAGTGGTTTAGGTTTAGAATTAAAATCCTTTTTTTTCCCAAAAAGTTATAAGAAATATACTAAATGATACCATTATTCTGAGTTGAAATCCACAAAAAGGCACCTTTTATCTTTAGCTGAAGAAGGTAAGCGGAGACAAGCGGTTATTTTCTCTCTCTCTCTCTCCCTCTTTTTTTTTTGGGTTTTAAAAGGAGATATTTCCTAGATTTGTGTTGATTTAGTTTGTTAGTTATTATGAATATACTTTAAATGAAGCTGATTATATAGAAATTAAATTTTGAATTGGATTTTTTTTTAATGCATTTCTGTTCATGGTGATTGGTGTTATTATTATCTTTTCAATAGATTGTTTAATTTTTGTTTTTCTAGATTTTAAGAACCTCTATCTAATCTGGTCTTATTGTTAGAGTGATTTTGGTCAAAATGGAAATCGACAATCATTGGTCACCTTCTAGAGTGTTAGTGGGTGTGTTTCTCTTTGTTCTCAAGCTTGGATAAGGGCCATTGTTGAAAAAATGTCTTTGAAAAAGAGTTTCATTTTTCCGTCTTTGTTGTTTTGTTTTGCAATAATTTTTGCTTCCACTCTCCTATGCAGCCATTGGACCGGAGTCATGTTTCTATCGAGATATATTGGGAGAACTTTCCTTGCTGCAGCTAAGTCAGAGACTTCAGTTGCTGCTGCAGCTGCTACTTCTTCAGTTAGGACAGGATACAACCCTCTTGAGGAATTCTTTGAGGTAGACAGAAGTCCAGAAGACGATAAGCCAGTTGTCTATGGTACATTCCTCTTCTATCGATACTATGGTTATTCTATTACTTTTGCTAATAGGGTGTTATGTTATCCTTGCTCTCACATATACGTTAGGTACTCTTGCTAGCAAATATTGCATAGAACAAGTAGGCATACTATAGTATTGCAGGTAATGAAGTGAAACCCGAATGTGTTTTGTGCCTGGGGTGGGAGTTCCCTTGATTTTGAAGGTTCTGCTAGTTGTTGCATTGTTAACAATGTGGTGTTGGAACATGAAACAACCCACAGGGTGTTGGTTGGAATGGTTAGGCCGTTAGGTTTGTTCCCCTGATTTTGAAGGTTCTTGCATTGATATGTTGTTACATGCAAACATAATAATGTGGTGTTGGAACATGAAAACAGCCCATGGGGTGTTGGTTGGAATGGTTAGGCCTTAGGTTTGTTCCACAAGGTCTAGGGTTCGCCACGTCATGGGCACCTGCATGAAAAAAGAGTCGTATAGTTTCCTATGTTCCAAAAATTGTGGGGTTTGGCTGAAGGTTCTAGTTTGACACTAGGACTCACAAAGTGAGTTCAGGGGATTTCTGGATTAAAAAAAAAAAAAAAAATACTGGTACATGAAAACATGTATTAAATACATGAAAACATGTATTTTTAATTGGACACAGAAGATTGTGTCACTGTGCGAATGTGGTTAGGCCTTAGGTTTGTTTCACAAGGTCTAGGGTTCGACCACCTCATGGGCACCTGCATGAAAAAAGAGTCGTATAGTTTCCTATGTTCCAAAAATTGTGGGGTTTGGCTGAAGGTTCTAGTTTGACACTAGGACTCACAAAGTGAGTTCAGGGGATTTCTGGATAAAAAAAAAAAAAAAAAATACTGGTACATGAAAACATGTATTTTTAATTGGACACAGAAGATTGTATCACTGTGTGAATGTGTGAATTGAAGGAAAAATGTGTTTTACATGGTTTGATACGGAAGTTTGAAGTATAACAAACTCCGACAATTTCCTAAAGGTACAAGTGCAAGTGTAGAATCAATCATGGGGTCAATGGGCACGAATCCCAGGTGATTTTTCTGTGCTTGTTATTTTGGCGGAAATTTAACATAAAAGCATAAGTTCAAGCATTTTACCTCAGTTCACCTGTACCAAAGCACTGAAACTTCAACTCAATCATGATTCTCCAGTATGTGATTCTATTTTTATTATCATTTTTTTTTCCACGAAATAGATTTTGAAAGTTTGTTCCTTGATGAGTTGCCTCTGTTCTTATCACATGAATAATAAATGATGCTACTAATTTGCAATTGTCAGGTCGTAGTTGGAAAGCTTCTGAACTGCGCTTGAAGTCTTGGGATGACCTTCAAAAGTTGTGGTATGTCCTGTTGAAGGAGAAAAACATGCTGATGACACAACGACAGATGCTTCATGCACAAAATCTTCGCTTTCCTAGTCCTGAGCGAATTCCCAAGGCATAATTCCTATCTCGTTGCACCTTGTTATATGTCATTGTTCTTAAAGGCTGGATCAAGTTGTTTCTTCTTTTTTTTAATTAACTTTATGAGTAGTGATTTTATCCTAAAATCACGAGATCACCGATACATATTCATCTCTCAGTCTTTAGCCCACAGTCGATGCTCTTCTTAACAAAGTTCACTAGTAATTGCATTATCTCATTTAGGTAAAAACCACTATGAATGGTGATCCCTTTCAATGAGAAAAAATTGGTGAAAGTGGATTATACCAGTGAATCGCTAGCAGAAATCTAATGTTTCTGAATTATAGTTTCATATTGGCAAACTACATTGACTAGCACTCTATGTTCCCCGTTCATTTTCAAAATTGTATTAAATGCGTTGAATTACTGTCGATTGTTGTGAATTGTGATGGTGCAACTTGCATTTTACAATTCACATGAAGTGCGGTGACCTGACATACCACGTAGTAAGTTTTTTCCTGCCATCTTTTAGTTAGTCAAGGTTCAAAAGAAGGAAAGAAGCTATAATAATACCACCGTACAAAATAAAATTTTGTTCTTGCCAGTGTCGTATTTTACCTTTTTTTTCTTCAGCATAAAAAGTTTTCCTTGCACGAGAATGCTTATTTATTCTTGATGATTATTTGTTTGTTAAATAAGGTGAGGAAGTCAATGTGTCGTATCAAGCATGTGCTTACAGAGAGAGCAATTGAAGAACCTGATCCAAGGAGGTCTGCTGAGATGAAGAGGATGATAAATGTCTTGTAATGGCTTCCGGCTTCTCCTTTCTTCAACCATACTCTCTGTTGGGTATGTCGGTGTTCTGCAATATAACCTTCTTGTTCTGAATTTAGAATCAGTGACTTTAGGCAATTCACAACGTATTGCCTTATGATGTGGAGGGACTGTTAGTTGCCTGTTTATGAGTTAAGTTTAGCCATAGCGTCTTTGCTGTCTTCGCGTTATTTTCGTTAGAATTGGGCAATATGGATAGAAAGCAACAATTGTTCTTCGCGAAAATTTTCCATGCGAAAGGACTGAAATTTTGGTCTTCTGCACCAATAGGCCTCCGTCTTTAACTCATTTTAGTTGAAAGGGTATGTTGCAATCTGTTCTCTTTTCATGTTTTATGTTTTTTCATTTTTTAATTTTTTTTATCTTTGATCTTTCAAAGTTTCTAGCTTTCTTGTTAAAAAACAGAAAAAATATTCCTTTTTGTGAAACATTTGATGTCTTCGTGAGGTACAACACCACCTTCTAATGGTATTGGAAATAACTGTACTGTCATTTTTGCCCCCTCCCAAATATAGCTGGTCTCTGAAACACTTAAAATCTGACAAACTCACAGTTAAACCTGACCAAACTTGTATGGAAGTCAGTTGAACTTTCCTTTTGTGGTAACAGTACCTTCCTGCTCGGTGTCTTTTAAAACCCATTTATGCATCTTTATAGCATCAATCAATGTTGCACAGTCTAGCATAATCATACCAGTCTTGGCATTTCAGAAGCATTTAAGTTGCCGACCAACACGTGCACTTTTACCCTGAATGGCCCGTTTCCTTCTCACTGTTTGTTTGCAGGATTCAAATAAATATTGCCCCTTTTTCCACCGCTTTCGCTCAGTTTAATTTAATTTAAAGGGTGAGCATAAATTAAACTTATGTTTAATAAATTCACAGTTTAAATTATATTATTTATTCAAATTGAATTAAACTGTTTCATTTAAAATTTAATTTCTCTTCAAATTTAACCGTTTAAATCATTTTTAAACTGTAAACACAAATTTAAAATGGTTAGTTACTAAATATAAATTGAGATA
This sequence comes from Morus alba, assembly GCA_012066045.3. Taxonomy (NCBI): domain Eukaryota; kingdom Viridiplantae; phylum Streptophyta; class Magnoliopsida; order Rosales; family Moraceae; genus Morus; species Morus alba. Next base: position 5,831,620 of record CP050231.2, on the reverse strand, counting down.
TTATTCTCTATTCAAACTTAAAATTCATATTTAGGATTTATTCACTTCACTAATTTGTGTTTGTAATTCGAGTTGAGATGTGATTTTGTGTGAGAGTTTTTTTTTGTAATTAAAAGTTAGATGTGACTGTTTTTAAAATTTTTTTAAATTTTTTGTAGTAAAATTTAAATTTTAAATTTGAATTAGTAAAGTGAACGGGATCTTAAATTTTTCTATTCAAATCAATACACTTAGAACTAGTGACTTAAATGAGGACATTATCGAGTGTTACTTTCTATGAAGCTGGTACTATTTTTCAGCCAGTCCTTGTTTTCTGGGGCCACTAGTCTGGTATAAGAGAATTATTCTATGCTTCTTATCATATTCGTGTTCTGAGACCACAACAATTCGTGGGTATTATAAAAATGTACACTTCGAGGATGAAGATTGAAAATTCTATTTTTAACGTAAAATGTTGTGTCTAGGATTTGACAGTATCGGTGTATAGTTATTGTGCTTGGTCTTGTTCTGGAAATGGTCCAAGGAATCACATAAAGAATGCGGAGGCATTATCTTCTTTTAGTTGAGAGATGCGGAGAGTTGGATCTGCGCCTTAGTTGATCAAGATTTTACTTCTCTATCTATAATTTTTTTGATCATTAATGAAATTCCAACTCATCAAAAAAAAAAAAAAACCATAAGCTATTATGAGAATAAATGACCAATTAAGATTTTAAACACTAACCTAATAAAAACTTGTCATATTAACCCGATATAAAAAATAATAATATTGGGCAATAAGTGACAAGAAAAAAAAAATGGCTGTTTTTCTCACTTGAAAGCAACACGGAATAAAAACCATTGTGAAACTTATAAAAATATACATTGTTGTTCTGACATAGTGCAAAGAACATTCAAGACTCCATCCAATTCTCTCTTTTAGCTCACACATACCATGGTTGCTTGAAACTTGAAACCTCAAAAACCCACTTTTATCTTCACAATGTTAAAGGGGAGAGAGAGAGAGAGAGAGAGAGAGAGAGAGAGAGAAGTAGGCAGTGCTCATGCTTACTTAAGCAAGAAGGTCAAAAAATCAAGTTCCTGCCAGGAAACAGAACATTTACATCATCACCCTTTTTTTCTTTACTTTTTAGTAACGTGTGTTGGAACAACTCAAGACAACCTTAACTTCTTCATCATAATATATGCCCCTCTTCTCTCTCAAATGTTTATCCTTCATAATTACATGTTTGCCCCTCCACGACACACCCTGGCCCACCCCAATCACCGCCCTTGGTGTCCCACCAATTGGCATTTTGCCCACCTCCCAATTGATAAATAGATTAATAAAAACAATAATTAAAAAAATAAAAAAATAAAAACCCAAGTGTCAATAATGATCCGGGGGTTCAAAAAAATTTTTCTCGGCGAGAGCACAACATAAAATACAAGAGACACAAATTAGCTGTAGTTAGAATTCTATTATGTGGGAATTTTATATAAATTTCTTTATTAAATAAGGATAAATTAATTTTCTAAATTATTAAGCATGGGGACGTTTAGTTAGATGATTCAAACCATGTGATTTGAATTATTTTTATTTATGTATATTTTTTGTGAGAGAAAATATTATAACGAACCACGAATTATGATTCGAATCAAGAAACGAATTCTCTATCAAACATAAAAACATTTTTGATTCTAAGTGGGGGCATATACCTCCCACTTAAAGTAATGTGGCTTCATCATGTATACTAGTAAAAAACAGTTCATTAAGAAAATTTGTTGGGAGAGTCTTCTTAATGAATTAAAATATTACCGTTGCTTATATGTTACTAATTTGCTATTATCGAAGAGAACTATATTATTATTTCATGAATTTCATAGATCTACAAAAAGGTATAAATTTTATCAAATTTAACGTTTAAAAAACATTCAAACTTAATTTGAGGACGATTTAAAATAATGAGACGTATAAAATAAAAATTTTTAAAGAGCAATCACATCATATGGAATTTACCACCAAAAAAATCATATCATATATGCGTGGAAATCTATTTTATTTCTGGCCTTGAAATGTGAGACTCCTCAAGTCCTATCTCTCTGAGTCTCACTTACACTTTGCACATCGAAAGTCAAACATCCTTTGATGAGTCAACACATCCACTTCGATGCCAAGTCCAGTCACACATTCTTTAAAAATAAAAAAATAATAAAAAAATAAAAAAATAACACACACATCCTCTCGAGTGTCACCCAGGGGTGGTCCTATCATTCTCTCTTTTTGGGCTGCCCGATCTGCCCGCCTGCCCGAACCGTGCCCTCTCTTCCAAGTACCAAGTACACCTTTGCTTTTTGCAGTCTCTCTCTCTCTCTCTCTCTCTCTCTCTCTCTCTTCATTTTCTCTCTCTAAATTCTCTCTTTCTCTCTCCTTTTCTCACTCTTTGACACAGTTGGATCGAAAGGCGGCTCGCAATCTGAACCTCTCAATTGGATCTGAGCGACGGATTGGATTGATTGTTCGGCGGTGGTGAAGGAATCGTGTTGGAATTAGGGTTTTGCTTTTGGCGAAATTCGTCGGAGCTAAGGGGCCTAGGGTTTCCTATTTCCGATTCGATCAATCGATCTAGGGTTTTGCAGCGGGAGTTCTGAAATTGGAGAAATCGTTCGAAAGGCTGATGATTTTCGTGGGGGTTTAGGTGGGAGGGGGAAATTAGGGTTGGGATTGATGGTTCTCGTTGGGATTGAGGGCACGATCGAGGCGGGAATTGGGGAAAATGCAAGGCTATGCATGGGAGGAGGGGAGGTGAGGAAAGGAAACGGAGTCGGCACATGTGGACAGTCCCCACGCGTGTAGTGGTCGCGGCCGATGGTTCCTCTTCGACGTCTTCGTCTTCACCAAATTCGTTTTACAAGGTTTGATTTTGTTTTTCCCTTTTTTCGTTCGTTGTTCCTGGGTGGGTTTTCCTTTTCTATGTGGTAGTTTTTGGTGTTTTTCCGTTGTGCTTCGAGGTTTTGTGGTTCTCCGGCGGATATAAGGTTTTGGGTTGCGTAATTTAGGATTTATTTCATTGTAAAGCTTGTTTATTTTGGATTGGAAGAAGTTGAATTGAAGAAATGAACCTGATTTTGGGGAAAATAATGATGATTTTTTCGCTTGCTGGTAGTTGGTAATGGAGATGAGGAAATGGAGCCAATTTGGGAAATCCGAGCGAATTTAGGTGTAGAGAGAAGGAGATGGAAAGTGGGTATAACAAATGGTCTGTTCACTGACCAAGGTCGGAAAATGGTAGAATCAGTATTAGAGTAGCTAGTCTTTATAGGGATAATTTTCATTTCAGCTGACCATAAGAAGTTCCAGAGGCTTTAGACTTTCCCTTTGGATGTGTTTGATCCTATGATAAAACTATAATCTTATCTTGTGTCCAAAAGGAAGATTAGAATTTAGAACCCACCCCATTTTTTTTACTTGTGTCCAAAAGGAGGTTTACTTGGGACCGACTAGCTATTAATCTTGAGAATAGCCTGTTAGATTTTCTAAGTGACAATTGTCATGGGAATTATGACTAATCTAATTAGCTATTAATTCTGACTTCTCATATAAAATTCACGAGATTGTTTACGTTGGATTTCTTGAGAATAGTCTTTTTCTTTTTTTATTTTATTTTACTTCCTTACAAGGAGGTTTTCCCTATTTTGTTTTCCTCTCCGTCCTCGATCACACTTTCATCATTTTCTGTCCCTTGGACTACCTTTCAAATGGAAAGTCTGGGTTGTGGGGTGATAGAAATTTAGGGCCCGTTTAGTTCGCTGATTCGAGTTTTTAATTTGAGTTGAGATTTGATTTTTGTACGTAGCAAAAAGTTAGATGTGATTGTTTTGGCTTTTTACTGACAAAACTCGAATTCTAAACTCGAATCTGAGTGACTTTAAAATCATTTTCTTTGATTCTACGTATAGGAGTCTTGGTTATGACTAGGATTCTCTGAGACTGGCTTAAAATAGTCAAGGGAGTAGCTAAGACTGTGAAAACTGGAAAAAAAATTGCTCTTATCATATAGGCAAGAAAAAGAGATTCTTGCATATTTTAATGATCAGTGAAACACTCGTGTACTATAGTTTATAGCTTTTTGTCATCAAACATCAGTAAGTTGTAATAATGAGAACGTCTGCTTGGTTTGGCGTAAGAATACATGATAGAGTTACAAATGGTACTGAGTGTGTTTCTGAAAGAACTGTATTACATCCCTTGTTATGAGAAAAAGGAAAACTTTTTAAAGGAGCTCATCTTGGATCACAGACCATCTGATATGTAGCAGCATAAATATTGGTGGTTAATCTTTAATTGATACCCAGATTTTTTATATTTTTATTTATTTATTTTAATGGAATTTTTTTACCTCATTTATGTCATATTCTAAGATAACAAATAAGTAATTTCCTCTTTCTTATTTTTTCCTTTTTATGTAGGACGGACGCAAGATCAATATTGGTGATTGTGCTCTGTTTAAACCTCCCCAAGATTCTCCACCTTTCATTGGAATAATTCATTGGATAACAACAGGCAAAGAGAATAAGTTGAAGTTAGGTGTAAATTGGCTTTATCGACCTGCTGAAGTGAAGCTCGGTAAAGGCATCCTGTTGGATGCTGCACCGAATGAAATTTTCTATTCCTTCCATAAGGATGAGATTCCTGCTGCGACGTTACTCCATCCCTGTAAAGTTGCATTCCTCCCTAAAGGTGCTGAACTTCCTCCTGGGATTTCGTCTTTTGTGTGCCGACGTCTTTATGACATCACAAACAAGTGTTTATGGTGGCTAACTGATAAAGATTATAGTAATGTGAGTTTTGATTCTCTTTCATAGCTTGTGTTTCCCTGTTATAGATTTGAATCTTTGCTGCAGTTTTTGATGTCATTTCTTTTGACAGGAACGACAAGAAGAAGTAGGTCAGTTATTATTCAAAACGCGAGTAGAAATGCAAGCAACAACAGTGCAGTCAGGTGGCCGATCTCCCAAGCCATCAAGTGGTCCAACATCAACTTCACAGTTAAAAGCTGGGGCAGAGAGTATCCACAACAGTGTATCATCATTTTCTTCTCAAGTGAAAGGGAAGAAAAGAGAGAGAGGAGAGCAGGGTACTGAGTCTGTCAAACGGGAACGCATCACAAAAATAGATGATGGGGATTCTGGTCACTGTAGAAATGAAAACCTATTAAAATCTGAGATAACCAAAATAACAGAAAAAGGAGGGCTTTTTGACTCTGAAGGAGTTGAGAGATTAGTGCAGCTCATGCTACCTGACAGAAATGAGAAGAAAATAGATTTGGCTGGCCGGTCAATGCTTGCTGGAGTTATTGCAGCCACAGATAATTTTGATTGCCTCAGTCAATTCGTGCAGCTTCGAGGTCTGCCTGTATTTGATGAGTGGCTCCAAGAGGTCCACAAAGGAAAAATTGGTGACAGTAGCGCATCGAAGGATGGCGATAAATCGACCGAGGACTTTCTCTTGGTTTTACTTCGTGCACTTGATAAACTGCCCGTGAATCTCCAGGCCTTGCAAACATGCAACATTGGGAAGTCAGTGAATCATTTGCGATCTCATAAAAACTCAGAGATCCAGAAAAAAGCCAGGAGTTTGGTTGATACATGGAAGAAACGTGTTGAAGCTGAAATGAATATCAATGACATGAAGTCTGGCTCGAATCAGGTTGTCTCCTGGCCTGGTAGATCACGTCCTGAAGTTGGAAATAAACATCCAGGTGGATCTTCTGATATTGCCATAAAGAGTGCATATGCAAATTTTCAGGCCACTAAATATCCTTCAGTTAAGCTTGTCCCAGGGGAGAGTACTACCAGATCTGCTTCTGCCTCTCCAGGCTCTATGAAATCGGTTCCATCTCCTGCGTCAGTCAGTACTAATCTAAAAGATGGGCATCCTCGGAATACTGGTGCTGGTGGCAGCATGTCTGATGTTCCTTTGACAACAGCAAGGGATGAGAAAAGCAGCAGTTCTAGTCAGTCTCACAACAATAGTCAATCTTGCTCTAATGACCATGCCAGAACTGGTATTTCTGGGAAGGATGAGGCAAGGAGCTCGAGTGCTGGTTCAATGAATGCAAATAAGGCATCTGGTGGCTCTTCACGACCTCGGAAATCAGTTAATGGAATCCAAGGCTCCCTATCTGGAAGTCAAAGGGAAAGTTGGACCGGCAGAAATTCTTCATTGCACAAGAATGCAGCAGTAGAAAAATCATCACATTCTGGTTTGACAAGTGAAAAGGTAGTTGATGGGGCTACTGCAGAGGGTAATAGTCATAAATTGATTGTCAAGATTCCAAATCGAGGACGCAGTCCTGCACAAAGTGCTGGAGGTTCTTTTGATGACCCTACAATCATTAGTAGCAGAGCTTCTTCTCCTGTGCTTCGGGAGAAGCATGATCAGTTTGATCGTAGCTTGAAGGAAAAAAGTGATGCTTATCGAGCTACGGGTGCCTCAGATGTAAATGCTGAGTCCTGGCAAAGTAATGATTTTAAAGATGTGCTGACTGCCTCTGATGAAGGGGATGGGTCACCTGCTACTATGACAGATGAAGAGCGTTGTAGGACTGGTGATGAAAACAAGAAGGCTGTAGAAGTATCAAAAACTGCATCCTCATCATCAGGAAACGAACATAAATCTGGGAATTTTCAGGAGGCTTCCTTCAGTTCTATACATGCTTTAATTGAAAGTTGTGTGAAGTATTCTGAAGGTACTACATCTATATCTGCTGTTGACGATCTTGGTATGAATCTGCTTGCTAGTGTTGCTGCCGGAGAGATTTCAAAGTCTGATTTGGTTTCTCCATCTCGTTCTCCACAAAGAAACACTCCAGTAGAGCTTCCCGGCACAGACAATGACTCCAGAGTGAAACTAATACCTGCAGATGACCTTTGTAGAAATCAAAGTCGGTCTGGTGATGTCGCTGATGATGAACTTGGGAAGCATTCTAGTGACTCTGTTAACCTTGAGGCTAAGGATGGAGATGATAAATCCGTGCTATGTTTTGAAGGGAAACCTAAGTCTAAGCACACTGGGAATATAGAGTATTCCAGTGCAGATTTTCAGCAAGCTGAAGGTGACGAAGAAAGCAATGGAAAATCAAATGAAGTTATTTTAGCTCCTGTCCTTCCGTCCCCTTCAAAGACAAGTGAGAAAACGGCAGGGGCAGATAGTGAAGAAGGCAAACCAACTCAAGAGAAATTAGCAGTTGGAGTAAACGCTGATGGCAATTTAGATGTTAAACACAATAGAACTGATTCTTTGTTATGCGAAGATAAGGCCGGTGATGGTGGCTCAAATAACGAAGTTAAGGCATCTGTTGAAGAATCATATTCATGCCCAGCCATAGAGACCGATGCTAAGATTAAGTATTGCCTGAATGAAGGTATGGATATGGACAATATTCTGCAGACAGATGAGAAGCCACCTGTCTCAGTGGTGAAATCTGAGTCCGTTAAAGAAACTTGTGAAGGTATGTTGCCTTCTGATTTGGGCAAAGATTTGGTTTCAGAAAAAGCCCATGAAGTGAAGATGGAAAAGCCTGATACTGTTGATACTAGGTCTGAAAATAAAAGAACTGATCCAGAAATTTATGCTTCTACAACCCCTGAGAATCGAGTTGTTGCTGGTGTAATTTCTGGTGTTACTCATCAAAGTAGCGAGTGTATAGAGTGTAACTTGGATACCAAAAAGATTGGACAATGTGGTGAACCAGTTTCTCGCAAGTTGTCATCTGCAAATGATGTCCAAGAGGCAGAACAACCTGTGAGGTCCAGACTTTCCAAGTTGACTGGCTTGGAAACAGATGAGGCTGAGGAATCTAAGACTGCAGATGCTTCTTCCATGCTAGCTGCTGGGGTTTTAGACACGGATGCGAAGGTGGAGTTTGACTTGAACGAGGGATTCAGTGCTGACGAAGGGAAATATGGGGAGCCTAAAAACTCAGCACCTGGATGTTCACCTGCTGGTCGTTTGATTAGCCCGTTACCTTTTCCTGTTTCATCTGTGTGCAGTGGACTTCCTGCTTCAATAACTGTGGCTGCTGCAGCAAAAGGGCCGTTCCTTCCACCTGACGACCTATTGCGGAGCAAAGGGGAACTTGGTTGGAAGGGATCCGCTGCTACAAGTGCATTTCGTCCTGCTGAGCCCAGAAAGATTCTAGATATGCCTCTTGGTGTAACAAACAGTTCGCCCCCTGAATCAACTGCTGGAAAGCAAGGACGCCCACCATTGGATATTGATTTGAATGTACCTGATGAAAGAGGTCTCGAGGATATGGTATCTCGATTTTCTGGTCAGGGGACAAGCTCTGCTTCTGATCCAGCTAATAATTGTGATTTGGCACGCAATCAGTCTAGTAGTCTCACCCCAGTTCGTTCTTTTGGAGGACTGGATCTTGATCTGAATCAAGTTGATGATACTTCTGATATGGGCAATTACTCAATTGCTATGGATAATCCTATTTTGCAATTTAAATCATTATCTGGGAATGCTCTAAGTAGTGAAATAGGTGCTCACAGGGATTTTGATTTGAACGATGGGCCTGCTGTTGATGAGGTGATTGCTGAACCAGCACTCTTTACTCAGCAAGCTAAGAGTATTGTGCCATCCCAACCTCCTATTTCCGGTCCTAGAATTAACAACACAGAAGCAGGGAACTACTCATGGTTTCATCCTGGAGCCACTTACCCAGCTGTTACCATTCCATCTATTATACCTGACCGAGGGGAGCCGCCTTTTCCCATTCTTGCAGCTGGCGGGCCGCAAAGGATGATGGTTCCCCCTATTGGTGGCAATCCTTTTGCTCCTGATGTCTACCGGGGACCCGTTTTGTCAGCTTCTCCAGCGGTGCCTTTTCCTTCTACCTCGTTTCAGTACCCGGTCTTTTCTTATGGAACCAGCTTCTCCTTGCCGCCTACCACATTTGCAGGTGGTTCAACAACATTCTTGGATTCATCAAGGGTTTGCTTTCCTACTGTGCATCCACAATTATTAGGACCTGCTGGTGCTGTTTCTTCCAATTACACAAGGCCTTATGTGATTAGTCTTCCAGATGTCAACAATAACAGTAGTAGCGAGAGCAGTAGGAAGTGGGGAAGGCAGGGTTTGGATCTTAATGCCGGGCCTGGAGGCCCAGAAATAGAGGGGAGAGATGAATCTTCTTCACTTGTAGCAAAGCCACTGTCGATTTCTGGTTCACAAGTCCTAACAGATGAGCAAGTGAGGATGTTCCAGATTCCAGGCGGCACCTTGAAAAAGAAGGAGCCTGAGGGAGGGTGGGATGGCTACAAGCAATCCTCATGGCACTAGGAACGTATATTAGTGATTCTGGTGACAAATGAAACTTGTAAGTTTCTGGTTTTGTACTTCTCACTCTTGTGTGAAAGGTTTGTTGAATTGATTTTTGAAATAAGGCTTCAACCCCAAAGCGATTGTCCCCAATAGCATAGTCTAAGATTGCATAGGGAACATTTTGAACGATGTTTTTCCGTGTTTGGAGGTACAGGATTTACCCAACACAACAGGCCATAGAAACTGTCTTCTGTGGTTTGAATTAGTTCAGTTTAATGACATTTGATTATGGCAGCCTGTTGCGATTGTAAATGCTGGAAATGAGGGAATGGTAAATATAACTGCTTTTACCTAATTGTTTCAAAGATGAGTAATAAGGGTTAACAAAATTTAAACAAATACTGTTTACTGGGCTATCTTAGAAAATTATATCTTTACCCTTTTTATTTTCTCATTAAGATTTAAGATACTTAATAGCATAGGAGAGCTTATCACTTTGTTCATTCCTATAATTAATATTGAAATTTTTTCCTTTTTCGCCTACCGTTGAAATTTGAATGAAGTGCTTCTCTTTCTTAAATGTCTAAAGAGTTTTTTCTGCTCGTCGTTGTGTTTTCCCTTCAGAAATGCCTTTTCAATCCAGCTTGGGTTATATTTTTGCTCAACAGCTTTGGTTATATTTGTTATTGATTGAGACCTATTTTTTTATATCTTTATTTTTCAGTGTTTTGAGGATGGGCATTTGCTAACCCCTGAGATCATCATCTAACTTGTGTGCTTCTGGAGGATGGGTGGTAAGTGAGTTATTTGATGTTGTTCATAGTCTCCGACCCCCACCTCTTTGCTGTATCAATTGTATCTTGAAGGGAATTTGTCCGGGGGTCGACAAGCTGTTTGTTCCTTAAATTTATTCTGGGGTGGCTTCAGATCAGTTTCCCTTTTGTAGATATTTTAACTGTTCGAAATCATACACTATTTGCCCACAAACTCAAATTGGTTCCCATATTGGTGTTTCATTGCATCAACTAAATATACCGTTGGACCCAAAACGATCCCCCTCTCCAATCTTTGCCAATAATGGAAGTTATTTCGGTCTACTTCTTAAAAAAAAGGAAACCTTTTTGTATGCTTTTTGCTGTTAATTTATCCACGTCATCATATATTATATTTTTACATATATTGTATAAGCAGAGTGGTTGTCAATTTTTGGCACTCGGCTCTTCTTGATATGGTATCTTTTTCTTGAAACGGCTGATATTGTGTTCTCTGATTATTATTCCTTTTTTCTTTTCTTTTCCAATTCACTAACCCAAGTTTACGTGTGAAATTTTTGTCCAAGTCTGATCAATATTTGTTCTGGTTTATCCTTGCTCTTCTAGATTTATGATTTATCAAGTGTTCTTTTTCTCACGCGGGGTGCGGAGGGGGCTCTTTTTGCCATTGTCTTGGGTGTGGAGGGGGCTCTTTTTGCCATTGTCTTGAGTTTGTCATTGCATAAGTAGGTGTTTGCAGATGCTATACCCTTTTTTTTTTTTTTTTTATTGTTATTATTATTATTTTCCCCTTGTGACGACACTGCGGGAGAATGGCGATAGAAATTGGGAATTGTTCAATTTATGTCTTCAAGCTATTTGTAAAATTGACTCTCAAGTGACATTTCTATATGTGAAGTTGTTCCAATTACTCGACCCATGTGCTTGTAAGGCGCTGTTTTCCTCCTGTAAAGCCGCATCTCTCGTTTCACTTTAGATATAAGAACTCTTTCAGAAAGAGAAGGGTAGCTTGAAAGTTGTAAGTAGAAGTAAATATTTGTTAAAAGCTGCAGTTTTCAAGTCTTTTTATTCTGTGCTAGGCCTTAGTTTTGTTTTCCTGCCTTTGGGTTCCCATCAGTTTTAACTATAAGTTGATGCCTTTGTATTGTGAAACACCAGAAATTATAGAAGTTTGCTTAATTTAAGGATATTCCTTTGTTTTAATTTAGGAAAAAAAGAGAGGAGATTCCTTTGGTTTGAACAGTGTCTCATTTGCTATCAACTGGAAACGAAATTGTACTCCCACTGTGGCGGTGATGTGAGAAGTTGCCTTGTTAAAACAGGGGATCTTGTGGTTTTACATTATTGTTGTGTATAGAACTATTACCATACTACAAATGACCAACAAAAGTATAAGAATTCCTCGGGTGAGGTGTGTATACACGAACCATTACTTTCGTAATTGTTTAATAGCATGTTTGGTAAAAGAATTGGAATCCCGTTTTAAATAGTTCTGTAATAGTATTTTTTCTATCAAAAATTTGAATTTTGGTTCAGAATATCTTCGCAATTATTACATAAACATATCTGATAGAAGAAATGCAATTTCAAATGATTATTATGAATGGAGCACGTCATGTCGTATACGTGATGAGGTCATGAGGATAGTTTTCTAAAAGTCTAGTGTCAATCAACAATTTGAAAGCCTTTTCCACCGTAATTGAAAAAGTTGCAGAATAACTTGCCAATTGAGGACAAAAGTGCTCAAAACTGTTTGTGTAATGCTCCAATGAGGATGAAATTTGCAAAGGAATGGCATCACTAAAGCAGGCAGGGGTTTCTCGTGTAAAAGAAAAAAACCTTTTGAAACCTCGATTCTTTACAATGGTCCACCAATATATGCAAAAGTTAGTGTCTAAAGGATACTATTTTCCCCATATACTTTCAAATATAAACTTTAAGAAAAAAATAAAAAATACAAAATAAAGGGCAAAAAAAAGGGTCGCAGTAGTAGTAGTCACTGTTGGACAGAGCTATGGTAAGATATGCTCTACAAGTTCCATCAGAACTCCAAGTGGGAGACTCCCAAGAGCATAACAAGTTGTTGCGGCCAAAAACGAAAACTATGATCGCCGCAAGACTTTCATTTGAGACACACGAGTTTCCTTCCACAAAGAACGTTTCTGCAGTTCGAAACAAACACAAGCGGATTACGCCCGAGTAACTAGAAAAAGAAAGCAGTAACAATCCTACTCGAAAAAGACATGAGAGAAACAATACAACATGAACAAGAAAGCATGAAAACCTTGTACCAAAAGCAAAGGACACAACAATGTGGTGAAGAAAGAGAAAAAGGTATTATTTAGTCGTATGGCAGGGCATCTAACAGTGTTACGAATGTTTACAAGAGAGAAAAAGTACAGACATTAGGCATCCTCGGCGTTGCTTTTTCTTCTTTTCTTTTTGCTTCTGCGGCAGTTTGATGACAACCTTGATTGCTGCATCGAAAACTGCTTTCACATTCTGCAAATTGCATTAAAAAAGGGTGGTAATTCAGAGTGATAATCACTAGAGAAAAGTGTTGGCCAGACAAGAAAGAACATCCAAAAGCACTACATATGTAGATGTAGATCGTTGATACTTGATAGAACGAAAACCATCACCACAAATAGCATCAGCGAGTTCTTTGAAGAACTCAACAAATGCTACAGGATTAACAATGTCACGAGACAAGATTCATCTGGCCGCGCTATGCAGCCATAAAACACAATTATTTGCTAGCATGTTGGAGATATAAAACTTGTACATGTGCGTTTTTGTATGTATGTGTACCTGCTGAGTTTTTGAGCTGCATTCTATATAATATGCAGCGCCTATCTGTTTCCGCAGTTCCTCGCCCTAAATAATTAAAAGATCAATACCATCAAGGAAATTACACAATAAAACCATGTCAGAAACAAAAACTTCAGAATCCAAATCACACCTGTGCAGTAGTCACAGGCACCAATCCTGGATGATCAGCCAAATAGTGCTTATCCTCACGAAGATCTATTCCATTACACAAACAAATGAATTAGTCGCAACATCGCTGTAAACTCCCTGTCTCTATGATGATCGCAAGAAGAATTTCGTTTAAACCCACGTACTCCTAAATCATGCATTTTTTCTAGTGCTAAATGGTGTATTTTACTTGCTAGTTGCTACAATTGAAGTGGAAACTCTTGCATGAGGGGTTATGTATTATGAAAGAAACTATCAAGGCTTCAATTTATAGAGATCAAACACTTTTAAAGCATGGAAAGTTGTGTTTTTCACTGTACATTGAATGTCAAACACTTTTAAAGCATGGAAACTACACTGAAAACTAACTCAAAGCGAAATCTTGAGCAACGGATTCAGCGGTGAGGGAAGCAAATAACTACATCTTGAGAGTGATCTAAGATTAGAAGAAGAAAAGATAACATGCACCGAGAGCATAAATTATTGGTCCTTTTAACTTAATGAAAACGCTGTTCTTTTTGGGTCTTCTGTCACAAATGTTTAACCTTAACCTTTAAAATAACAAGCATAGGAAAAAATATTGATTTCATAGGAAAAACTGTTTCAACAGATAAAGCACCTCCTTCGACCGATCTTTCTTAATTCCTTCAAACGGTTAGATTTAGTACGGAACTAATTAGAGCTGTCCCATGAAAAAAGGCCAATTTTTGAATGTGTTACAAAAGCTCTCAACATTTATGGCAGAAATATCGGTCACCTAGTCTAATTGAAGTAGAAAAACATAGTTAAAACTAAAAAGATAAATTTTTATCACTATGTTTTCAGAACTCATAAGGGTTAAATTCAAGGCTTTCTTGTCTCACTCACCGAGTTTGGTGCCCACGAGTACTACAGGAACTCCAGGAGCAAAATGCTGCAGCTCAGGAATCCACTGAAAAACAGAGAAATTTATTTAAAAAAAAAAAAAAAAAAACTATTAGTGAGTCTAAAAATACAAAGCAAAAATAACAACACATTAAAACATTCAAAAGCATGAATTTTGCACCTTTTTCATGACATTCTCATAGCTTGCACGACTAACTAATGAGAAAGCTAAGACAAATACATCAGCCCCTCTGTAGCTTAATGGCCTTAATCGATTGTAATCCTCTTGCCCTGTGAAATAAATTTAAAGAAAAAATATATATAAAAAATAACAAACTTGCCCAATTTGGAAACTTTTTTGTGATAAGATCAGACTGAAATTCTGAGACTTTTTAAGGCATAGTTACTCATTTTTAGCAATTGTTTTGAAACCCAAAAACTAAAAATAGAAAAAAATAATCATAATTAAGCATTTCATTAATGGAAAATGATTGAGAATTCTTTACCAGCTGTATCCCATAAGCCCAAGTTCACTGTTGTGCCTTCAACTACAACATTGGCACTGAAGTTATCAAACACTGTGGGTATATAATCCTGAAAAAATAAAATATAAAAAATTCAAAATATGGGATTAAGTAAAGTCAACGGTATGAACAAGATCAGAAAATTAAGCAAGAATTCAAGCACAAAAAAAAAAAAAAAAAAAAAAACTTTGTTTCAGCTGAAACCCAGGTGAGTTTAGAACCCAAAACTTCACATGAAAGGAAAAGAAAAACAATTTGTCTAGAGTAGAGAGAGAAAGAGAAGTAGTAATAAAATCTTGAAAGAAGAAGAAAAAGCTGGCAAAGCCCAGAAATTTACTGGTAATAAAGAATTGAAAAGACAGAAAAGAACAAGAAAAGAATCCAAAAACTGAGAGACCCACGAGGATCTTCTTTCTTTCACAAAGAATGTCTAGAGAGAGAGAGAGAGAGAGAGAGAGAAGATACAGTAGGGAATTTGTTGCTTGTGTAGCAAATAAGCATGCAGGTTTTCCCAACTGCCCCATCTCCTACTGTCACACATTTGATGAACCTTGAAGCACTAGAAGCCATGGAACCCAAACCAAGAAACAAAATACTCTCTTCCCTCTCTCTCACTTTCTCTCTCTAGAGTTCTCAAAGAGAAACAACAGAAAGAATACAAAAAAACTCCAAAAAACGAAAAGAAAAGAAGGGTGGGGGGGTGGGTTATTGGGATTTACACAAAGTTTATGGCTTTTGATTTAGAGTGAGAGACAGACAGAAAGAGGCTGGTTGGGTCACATGATTCTCACTCATTCACTCCCTCTAATGTATTAAACTCTTGTTTTATTATTATTATTATTATTATTATTATTATTTTTGTTTTTTGTTTCTTGTTTTTCTTTTTTGGGTTTTGGCAAATGAAAATAGAAAAATATTGGGACGTCCTGTGACTACAATAAATTCCATCAATTTCTCCTCTTTACTTTGACAGACGGGAAGTGGGTCTTGGTTGTAATTTTCATTTTTTAAGGAAAGAATGCAAGTGTGGGGTAGGTTGTTTTTATCAATTAACTTTTGAGTTTTTATCAGCAGAAATTGCTGTTTTAATCATCCAATTAATTTTTCATTTGCATCAATTATAATAAGAGATCAATTTTATGTCATGGTCTTTTAATGTAAATACGTATATAATTACAGAATTAATCCAACAACTTAAAAATTAATGTTGTTGGTTTAGGTCCCTTTTTTTTTTTTTTTTTCTAATCAATTAACTTTACCGATTCGAAGTTTAGAATTTGAGTTTTTATTTCTAAGTAAATATTTTTTTGAGAATGGAGAAACACTTAAAAGATCAAGAAAACATGAAACAAGACAACACATCTAACTTTTTTTTTGTTATAGTAAAAGCTTTTACTCAAAATTAGGTATAATAACCGAAAAATAAAAAATAATGTTACGGATTGAAGTGAACGGGTGGGCGGGGGGTGGGTTTTCCTCATCAATTTCTTTTTGATTTGAGTGGTTTTAGTGTTGCATTTTTATCTTAAATACGTATATAATTACATTAATTAATCCAACAACTTAAAAATTAATGTTGTTGGTTTAGCTCCCGATTAACTTTACCGATTATGGAGTTTAGAATTTTAGTCGTAAAATTTTTTTTCGCTTCATCTAAGCTTAATCTAGAAGAATCCCTCATCAATTTCTTGATTTGAGTGGTTTTAGTGTTGTTTTTATCTTTTCTGAGACTTTCAGAGATCGATTTTTACAGAAAATTTACTACAGTCCATTCAGGAAAGCCAATTATGCAGAGAGAATTAAAAGAGTCTAGAATAAGTGCTACACATTGTGCCTGCCATCGAACCTTAAATCCTTATATTAAGACGTTAGTGGATCTATCAATTTTAGTTTATTGTATTCAGTTTTCTATATTGAGATTTTTGTAAACATTATGCTTTATTGTTAATAAAGTGTTGTTTTGCATTTTAAAAAAAAAAAGTTTCAATGATTTTTTTTTAAAACTTTTCTTTGCTTGAACTATGATTTTTTTTATTATATACTTTCCATCGTATTTTTATAACCGTTGTTAGAATTGTATCATATAAAGCATTTTTTATACTCTACCCACTTTTTTCGTCATTATATTATTTTTCAAAACAAAATATAGTCATTTTTTTTGGGACTTTCTCTGATGGACAAAATTTTAATTATTAGATCTGATTAAAATTATATTAGATAAAAAAAATTAATGTAAAACATATAATTTTTAATAAAAATTGTTAAAAATAGAAAATTACATCTTAGTAAATTTTTTTTTTTTTTTTTTTTTTTTTTTTTTTTTTTTTTTTTTTTTAACGCAGATATCTCTATCAATTCATAACTCCATTTTTTTTAATGCAAATATCTCTATAAAAGCATTTATTAATCCTAGGATTCCTGGGTTTGTTTTGTAACCTCTGCAGCAAGATTGTCTTTCTTACCGTTGCCTATTGGGCGGTTGCATCCGTGACACACTTGCATGGCTTAATTCTCTCTCTCTCTCTCTCTCTCTCTCTCTCTCTCTCTCTTTTTTTTTTTTTTTTTCATTTCTTTGCTTCTTAAAGATGATTCAGTTATTCATAACAATAATAATAAAAAAGAAGACGATAATTCATAATAAAACTTCTATGTGGACGTATGAATAAAAATAACAAATTTGACATATCTATTAGTTGAGCTAGAGAATAAAAATTTCTCATTTTGATTGACTTCTGCATACTATCTATGTCCCCGTAGCAAACATGAGAATTTTACATATCATATTCTTACTCTCAAGATTACTGCATAATAAACGCTTTTAAAAAAGATGTGAAAATGGTATGCCAAATAATAATCACGTTATTGTTAATATTACTGCTCTAACAAGTGGAACTGTAATATGCAAAAGCAGAAAAATTGGAACCCTAACTCTGATCAATCCATTTTTGTTTTTTTTTTTTTTTTTTTTTGTTTTTTTAAAAGGATAATTATAGCATTAAGTGCTCCATAACTCTTCAGTTCCAATTTTAAAAGGATATAATTTACAGCATCTAACCAGAGTGGGGCCAAAATTGGGATATAAAGAAATGTCACCTACTGCATTAATCAGCTGCATGAAATGGTGGAAAACCATAGGACCACACATGCATTATTTTTCTTTCTTTCACAATTTCAGATTGGGGGTGGTCAATTGTTGATAATCCTTTTGGCCCATTTCCCTTGCCATTTATGGCTTTTGTCACCTTTTCTTTCTCGGAGAATTGGTGAGGAATGTTTCTAACCTTGGTTTTTATTGGGGACCATATTCATGAATATTATGTCATACATATCCTTGTTCTTTACACTAGAAAATCAATAAAAAAAATAGATTTTGAATTCTTGGCATGTAGAATAATTTACCAAGAATTATAAGATATGTTTCCTTTCTTTGCTCACTTTTTTTTTTTTTTGGTTAAAAAAAGATCTCATTGATGTCATCTTGTCCTCTCATCCTCTTCGTAACTTTAGATTTTTACCCACTTCTTGCTGCTTTTAGAAGGGAGTTGGTTGGAAGAAAGAAAAAAGAAAGATTTAAAAAAAAAAATAAAGAAACCTTTTGGTAAGCAAATAAAGACTTACAACTATATGTTATAATATATTTAGATACAAGACAAGAAAAGCAAAATATAAGTCTAGGTCGGCTATAATAATGCAGGCTTTAAAAGCGTTCGGTTGAAAGCATAAGTAACCCTTAAGCAAAGCATTAAAAAGGGCTCTCCACAAAGGGGATAAAAAATTGAAAAATAATAAAATAAATTAGAACGGAAAGAGAATGGACGATTTGCTTAGGCAAAAGAATATAAAGGGTCCAGATTCAAAAAGAAAGTTGTGATTTGATTCCTCAAATAAGTCCACTTATGGAACTTCTTTTTTACTCAAAAAAATTCCCTAACTAATTGTTTAAAAAAAAACAAGAAGAAGAGAAAAACTAAATTGGTTATTTGCTTAAAGTAATGTTTATTGATGTATGATGACATTCTGTACAATTAGTCACTGCAATTATTTTTTTGGTGGATAGTGCTAATAACAAAATCCATTATAATATCTATCACTATGTTAAATGAAAGTAGCTTTTTCATATTTTACTTGCATGTTAAGCTTGATTCTTCAGAAAGATTGCAGAGTAATTAGGACTCGTTCATTTTATTAATTTAAGTATTCAATTTTAATTTTACTATAATTAAAAGTTTTAAAAAACAGTTATATCTAACTTTTTTACTATAGTTAAAAATTGTCAAATAAAATCACATCTTAATTTCAATGAGGCCCTGGTGATCTTTAAAGAGAATTTTTTTGTGGCTACTATAAATTTACCAATATATTCAAATCTGCTCGAAGAGCCTACTTAAGAAAATATTTCTCTTTTTTTAAGCCAAGTAAGCAAATTTCTTGAGATGCACAATTAGTTGCCCTACATAATATGTACTTTAATCTCATAAATTGGCATATATTTATTATATATATATATATTTTTTTTTGTCATGCATGTCATACACATTTTTGTAACTATATGTGTGGTTCGCATTTATGCCTAACAAACAAATTGAGATAAATAAAACAACATACCTTTGCTTTAGACTCTTTTGGTCTATTAATGACACGGAGAGGAGGTCGTGGAGAACGTTGAGTGAGGGTTGTGGGTTTGATCTCAATATTTATGGTATGTTTGTTTTACAACTCAAGTTCTTAATTTTATGTACGTTAGAGAAAAATACCATAATAAAAAAGTTAAATTGGAATTTTTGTGTAAAAAACACTGTAGCAATAGTTAATAAAACTTGAGTTGTGACTTGTGATGATAATTTGATAAGACCTCAAATTTAACCTTATTTTAGTTTGTCGTTATTGAATGTAGTGACGAGTGAAGATCGTTCGCGCAGAAGATTGATCTTAATTAATAAATTATAAATCTTGCAATTAAATAAAAAGTGATTTTGAATTCTAAACTAAAGAAACTAAAATTAAACAAGAAATCAAATAAAACAATGCTTGAAAATAAATAAAGAACAATCAATAATAAAAGACGGTTAAAGGATTAATTTCCACCTTTCAACACTAGAATTACGATGAATGAATGATAAAATCCCCAATTTCCTATAGAAACCACCGAACGTAAATAGTAATAAGCTCTGCTATCCCAATCCTTCCTTAATTTATCGTTAAATAAAACAAGCTCTTTATTTAATCACTTTTTCTCAAATAACCTATAACAAACTCTCTAGATTCAATTCAATGGAAGCATTAAGTTGAGAAAAATCGGTTAATCAAGGTGGTGGTGTGGACTCCCGCTAACAAATACTTTCACTCACAAATTAAGGTTTATAAAATTTTTCATATGATGCACAACGTGCTCATGAGGCACTAGCAAAATTTTTAGCTAGTGTCTAATTACCATTGTCTTTTGCAGATGATGAAGCATTTGAAGAATTTATTTAGACTGTATTTTATTCACAATTTAAAAGTGTTAGTAGAAACACAACTAGAGCTGATTGCATGAAAGTTTTTTATGCAATGAGAATCGCTTGTTCACAATTTTAAGTATATTAATGCTACAGTCTCTTACACATCTGATCTTTGGGAGGGTTTAATAAAACTGGTTATTTATGAGTCACGACTATTATGTTGACGGGGATTGGGTTTTGTAAAAGTAAATTATTGGTTTTCGTTTATGTCCTTTTCCATATAATGCAAATGCTATTTTTTCTACTATTATGGAAATTTTTAATTTTTATGGTATTGAAAATAAAGTTTTAACCATTACTTTTGATAATGCATCAGTACACAGTTGCTATCAACATGTTCAGAGCAAATTTGAAACCACCTTTTGGTGAAATTTTTTTTCATCAACGCTATGCATGTCATATCATAAACTCAGTAGTCCAAGCTAGTATTAAAATTATATCCCATCATCTAACTAAAATTAGGGGGCGTTATCTTTCGTCTCAAGTTTGGGACCTTGGCTCCAAGAATTTTGACAATATTACAGGAATAGCCATATGAGGCCAAGAAAGTTTCCAACAGATGCTCGACATAGGTGGAACTCTACCTACTTAATGTTGAAAACTGTTATTCCGTATCAACAGATAATCACTACATATATGAACACTAAGCATGGTGAGCATTTTCTTTATGATGCAAATTGGAAGATTAGTGAGTACTTCTTTAAATTTTTAGAAGTATTATACAATGATACCGAATTACTTTCCGGTATGTATTATCCTACTGCTTATCTTTCTTTGCATCAATTATTTAATATTTCTGAAACAATTGCTTATTATAGGCATAGTAATCTTTTTACACCCATAGTAAGTGAAATGGAAAGAAAATTTAAAATTTATTGGGCCGGTTGTCTAATTTTATATGCATTAACAACAATTTTAGATTCTAGATGTCAATTAGATGATATAGAGTCTTTAATGTCTGCTACAAAATATAATTTATCTATTGATATGGAACTAACCATTGATGATGCAAGGAAAATGTTAGAACATATATTTGCATTGTATGAAAAAAATACAGAATATGATAACAACAACAATCAACTTTGACTTCAAAGAGTAGTGTCGGGCCTCAAGGTTCATCATGGAGCTTCTTGAAGAGAAAAGAGAAAGTATCGGATCATCATCAACACATGGATTGTCTTCAGAACTTGTCAAATATTTTGAGTCAAATTTTGTAATTGATGACGACAAACTATACATCTTAAAGTGGTGGAAGAGCAAGCAAGATCATTTTCCAACATTATCCATTATAGGCTATAGCACGTGACATTTTGACAACTCCAGTGTCCACAGTAGAATCAAAACAAGCATTTAATGCAAGCAATCGAATTCTTGACGATAAGAGGAGTAGAATGTGCCTAGATATCTTAGAGGGGCTAATGTGCGTGAAACATTGTGAAGATGCAAGAAGACAAAAATTGTTGGTAGCCGAATGGAATTCGGATGCGGAAGCGTGGCGGGATGCAGATCGTGTATAACAAAAATTTTCATAAAACCTTTGAGATACTCTATAGATTATATTAATTTATGCATGAATAAATTAATCTCATTAATTCATTTATTAAGAACTCAATTAGGAAAAATACCTGAAGGCCGACTCGGTTGATAACTTGAGTTCTTTGACCTTGAACAATCCTTGCTCTAAAGCTTTGTGTTTAGAAAACCAATGTCTTCCACGTCAATTTTTAGAATCCACGAAAACGTGTGTGTGGGCACACATGAGACAAAACATGTTACAATAAATACTCGAAATTCCACAAACACCAACGAATGCACGATGTGAAATTTTTGGAGAAAATTTTTTTCCTTCCTCTCTACAAAGAGAATTTCGGCCAGCACTATCAAAATAGGGCAAAAATTGTTTTCAAAAATTGTATCCCACAGTTTTCTATCATTATCTTATTTATAGAGTAGAAGTCAAACTTCTAAAAGGAATCCAATCTCTATCTCTAAGATAAACCTTGTTAATTATCTCCTATTTGAATTTGGAACAAAATCTCCTCTTATCCTTATCCATTGTGGCCGGCCACCTTAGGGGATTTTTATCCCTGTGTGGTGCCAATTTGCAGATAGGGAAGGAAGAGAAAATCATCCTTTATCCTGTAGTCCAATTCTGACTCAAATTCAAATTTCAATTTAAGTCACACTTAAATTAATTTGAATTCTAAATTGAATAACTTATCAAATAAGTTTAAATGGATAAATCTAGATGTGTTCAAATTCAAATTTAAATAATCAAATTATTTAAATAATAATTAATTCTTAATTAATTATTTTTGAGTGTTTAATTTTATAATTCTGTAATTCTAAAATTTCCATGTTGCCCTTTGTGTCTGGCAGAATTACTAGGACGACATGGGGACTAATGGACTTATAATCCCGAGCTCCAATAAATTTAATAATTAATTAAACACTTTAATTAATTAATTAATTCTATTAATTCCAATAGTTACTCCACTATAAACTTGGAATTGCACTCTTGAAATTATAGATATAAATTACTTCTAAACTGTGAAGTGTCCATTTGATATAGTCATTGCATATAGGTCAAACCTCCATAAATAATTCATAATTAGAGCCAGGTAAAATCCGTTAACCTCTCTAATTATATCTTTATCCTTGAGTACTATTGATTCTCTAATGGACAGTGATTCATAAAACACATTCATGAATCGAAGCTCCTACTGGTCCAAGTACCGAATCAACCCTCAAGAGAATTATTTATCTACTTCTTTCTTAAGAAAGAATGAATTCCATCTCGTATAATAACATTCCCGGCTACCTATTTCATCATGTCTCCAAAATACAAGGAATAGGATTCAGGATCTCAGAATCCGTACCGAGTAAATCAAAAGACACAAATCCATAAATAGGAGTCTGTTAAGAACTCAGGATTAATATCATTCTATATATGACCATCGGTAGAATCAATTAGAATTTCTATACTTAACAGAAATTATTAGATTTTCATATTGTGTCTGTGTCCTTGTTCCACATAATCTCATTATGTGAAATACACTCATTCAATATCTCGCCATATTAACAGTGTAGATAACATCGTTCCATTCTAAATGGGAATGACATGTATTAATAATGTTTTAATTAAATATTATGAACTTTAATTATATTTATTATGAACATTACTTTTTGATTATTATCCTTAAACATTATCCTCTCGTATATAAAACTTATATACAATGTTTAAGGTTACATAAATAATCATGGAATTTTCATTGATATTCATAAAATATTCACAAATATATACACATAAAATTGATGAATAAACTCTTTTATTAAATAAATAATAAATATCATATTACATCTTATGCTTTTAGGACACCATTCCCAACAAAAACAACATTATACAGATGACACACTTTTAGACTATTTTTCAAACTTAGATATAAAAAAATCTTCTGGAAGCAATTCAGCCACAGTGTAATTTAATTATCCTTGTATACTGCACTCTTTTTTCCTTTGCTAAGGTTTTATTCCGATCTCTCCAATAGTTGCACTTGGCAAGATTTCTAACAAGGCAGTCATTTACTTGTAAATATTAATATTATTTCAATAAAATCACATTTTTGTAGGCCATATGATATATTTCCTTTTTTTGTCATTAAATTTGATAAAAAATGTGAATCCAGTGTAATCCGGTTGACCGGTAGTAGAGAAGTAGTAATCCACCGATTGATTGGTGATGCCTCTACCTTTGCCCGGCCGGGTCGACCGGTGCATGCTCAACGACCATAAATTGGACCGTTAAGCTTCAACAGGTGGAAAAGGGCTAGGGTTGGCCCGTGAAGGGCCTAAGCCCGGGCTCAGCCTGGGCCCTTATCGATAAGGGCGGGGCCAAGGTCGGACCTTAGGGTTTTTGCTCAAGTCAGGCCCAAACACGACCCTGTGCCTGGCCCGGACCAAGCCCATGACGGGCCTGGGGATAGAAGGGCCGTGTCGGCCAGGGACGGCCCTTTTGAGACCTCCATATAGGATGACACTATTATAACATGTGTTTTTCTTCCAAGAAAAAAAAAAGAATTTATGTAAAAAATACTATTTTAATATTTTGAAGAAAAGAGTGGGTGATTTTTTTAGGATTGATCAGTAGCTTCATCTGCACGCATTCATCCGAATTCATTACCTAATTGACTGGCTAGTTATAGTTTTGAGTAAATTTCCATTCTTGGTGAAAATTCTGTCAAAGACACATTTTTTTTTTTTTTTTAATGTTTTTTAATGCGTATAAATGCATCATTCATGGGCTAATCCCCTCTAGAACAAGACAAGCAAATAATCACACAAAATAGTCTTCATTTGTATATAAATGTTGTCGTTGTTGATGTTTTAGTTTTCCTTTCAATTCCATCTAAAAAGTCGTACATTCTATTAAAATCTCAATTAGCAGTCTATTCTAGTGTTTGATCAAGATTTAATACACCTGCTACAACTAAAATGTCAAACTCAAATACATCTTCCCTTACATAAGAATTTTTAGCTTTGCTCACGTACTAGATTATAATATAGGACTTTTAATTTTCGTGTTTAATAAACTTTGTTTTTTCCTCACCAAAACGTCACTCCCCTTCGCGTCGTTTCTCATTGACATAGTCATTCCCCCTTTGTGTCGTTTCACACAGGCATCCACCCAAATATCTATTGAGATAGGCAATATGCCAAGGTTTTTAAGGTTGTATGGACTTTTATCATAGGTACTAAAACTATTACAAAGTATACCACAGTGACATCATTTATAAGTTTTTTGTACTGAGCAAAATCATACTTGTACTTTTGTGTATTTCATTTAGTATTTTTGAATTTTGTGACAGTTTTATGGTTTATCATGTATATATTTGTGATTTTTATGAATTTTACATTTTTTGTAATAGTTTATGTTTACTTGCATATGTCAATTAAAGTCTAAAACTTGTGGTGTTCCTTTAAAGTGTCCAATATCTATTAGGAGTAAATATTTACGGAAATCTGTGAAGATGTGGGCTCTAAAGGGTGGGACTCTGCATGCGGACAGGCCACTAGTGGAGTCCCTTTTTGTGTCTGATGAGGGATAAATAAATCCCCACCAGAATACATAGGCCAAAAGAACGCTCCTATTCATCTTCATTCGATATACCATTTTTCATATTTCAAAGTAACCAATAAGTATCATGCAGAAGAGAAGAAAAAAAACGAGAATTGTGTAAGCGGGAAGAGAGAAAGAGAGCTGTTGCATGCATGGTAAGGAAGGAGAGAGAGAGGGCGACAGTGACGTCGGGGAAGGAATAGAGAGGGGAAATTGGACGTGCGGTTGTGCATGGGGCAAAGAGTACGTGAAACGGTGAAAGTAGGTATCTCTTGGATTGTTTGTGACTGTTCTTCCCTTGCTCACCCCTTTGATGCTTGATAAATTGTTTCATCTTGCTCCCTTGTGATGATGATCTTGATATAGATTTTGCGGCCTCATCTTCTAGGGCTTGCAACTTTGTGCTTCCATTTGTTTTCATTAATTTTGAAAACATAGTAAGAGAAAATAGAGAATATAAAAGAATTGTATTTTCTGATTTGTGTACTGTGATGAGAACAAGAGAGAGGGTATTTATACAAGTAAAATACTGCCAATAGGGAAACTTAAACGTGAGATATCTACAATCAAGGGATAGAAAGTTTGGTGTTGATTGGGATTCAAGTTTCTGTGGACTTTGATTATGAAGAGACTTTTACTTCCATAGTTAGTTAGAAAATAGAAAAGGGAAAAGCAGCACAAAACTACCCCTTATAACGGTCATATTTCTAACACTAATCTTTAAATACTGACTCTTACATAACTAGATCCTTTTGAGGTTGATCAAAGGTCCGAACGCATAAAGTTACCGGAATTACCCCGCCATCCAAAAAGGTAATCCATCAGATTACCACCTGTATCTACGAGACGCCGCTAGAGGGCAGTCTTTAATCCATGTAACTTTCTCAAAAATAAATCCTTTCTAGGACTACGTCTACAACCGCACTTTTGTGGCATGTTGGATTCTAACTAAAAGTGAAAATATATATATATATATATATATATATATATATAGAAATAATGGATAATTTTTATAATTGTTTCACAAAAATCTACTAAAAAATAAGTTAATCTCACTGTTGTTCCTTAAACTTTGGGATTATTCTCATTTTGCACTCTGAACTTTAAAAATTTTTACTTTATCATTGAATTAAAATAATTCTATAAATGCACTTTGTTAGAATTTTGTTTAAAATAAAAAAGAAAAAAGGCACCAGTACAAACTTGTGACTTAACGATGGTTTAAAATCGTCGTTAAAAGATTAGACGATGATTTATGTATAAAACATTTAAGACGGTTTAAAAACATCGTAAAAACCTCTTTAAAAACGTCGTCTATGGTAACATGGTATTATGATGCCACTTAATTTTAGATGATTTTTTTTTTTTTTTTTTTTTTTTTTTTTTTTTTTTGGAAAACTATCATCTAAAGCACTTTAGACAACGGAAAAACGTCGTCTAAAGTTTTTTTTTTTGTTTGAAAAAAAAACGTTACCAACTTGGGCAATACGAAGAATATTAATATAAGGAACAACATTCAATCCTCTTGTATCAAATAATCGAATACTCAATAGATGTTCTAACCAAAAAAAAAAAAAGCTTCCAGTCTATTTGTATTCCCTTAATTTAATAATTATAAGTTAGTGATACAAAAACTACAAAATAAAATAGAAAAGCAATAATAATAATAATAATAGTAATAATAATAATAATAACAACAACATATATCCAACAAATTCTGTAAAAAATGTTCGAAACTTATATTTTTCAGTTCATCAAAAGAGTTGAGCTTACTAGAAAGTCCTTCAATTTTCGTAAGTCTTTGCTTCTATAACCTGCAAAGAAAGATGGAACTTCAAAAAAAAAAAAAAAAAAAAAAGGGTTCTGAAGCATAAACTAGTATCCAAGGAGAATACAATGATAAAAATAATAAAAGTTCATGTTGCGTAAGAAAAGATCTCGTTGCTCTCAATTAATCAATTACCAATTGATTTCTAATAACCAAATACGTAATAAAATGACCAGCCATTGCCCTTGAAAATAGCTCAAATTCAAAGCTCATTCCCCTACAAAACATTCCAAATAAGCAAGTACAAGACTCTTCAGCATCAGTCATCAACAATTAATATGAGAATTGAAAAAAAAAAAAAATTGTTTTAGCTGTTTTGTCAAACAACTTGTGTTCAAACCAATCAATTTATTATAAAGTGAATTGTAACCAATAAACCTTTTGGAAAGTTACAAGAGATTTTTCAAAAAAAAAAAAAAAAAAAAAAAAAAAATGAAGAAAGCTACAAGAAAATATAATATTGGTTTCTTAAAATAAACTAAAAACATAAATAGCTAAACTTGCAATTTTACCGACAAAACAATTAATGTCAATAAAACTAGATACCATTAACGTTGAAAAAAAGTTGATCTTAAGTAGAAGTGTAGAACTAGAACATGAACATGATGATCAGAGAGCCACTCATTTTAAACAATACCATTCCAAAATTTTAACATATTAAGATATATAGTCCATCCAATCCCAATGATTTAACCTATATCTAGAGAACATAATATATAAAACTTGAACAAACAAATTAAAATAACAAAAAATAAATCACCTTTTGTGAAAGATATTAAATTCAAAGCTAAGGAATAGAGATAAAATTCTGTAACAACAAAACAATAACTCGATGAAAAATCAATGAAAAACCTATTAAGACAACATGAACTACTACTATACAGAAACAACAAACATTAAAACTAAAGAAGGTATTAATCCTATAAATTTCTCACCACAAATTTACTTGGGCACGACTTACCCAAAATCCTAAGGGTGCTTGTGGAACTGTTTTCTAGTTGTTTTTGAAAACGTTTTCGCATGTTTTTTGAGGCACGAAATGAAAACGTGTGCAAACTGTGTTTGTTTAATAAATATTTTGAAAACAAAAACAAAAACAAAAAACAACGGGCCGTTTGGAACTCGTTCCAAAATGATTTATTTTTTGTAAGAAAATAAAAATAAAAACGTTTTCAATCTCATAAATCATTTTTAAAAATGTGTTTGGTAGTTTTATCAAGATATTATTTTCAGTATAAAAAACCCATTAATGTCTCTGCTCGAGAGATGAGAAAATGAAAATAAAAGATAAAAAACCCATTAAAGTTTTTTTTTTTTTTGTCTTTATTGCGCCAAACGTCATTTTGAAAACGTTTTCATTTTTTTTTCTCAAAAAATGTGAAAAATAAAAATGAAATCAATTTCAAACATGACCAATAAATATGGTTTTTGTGCAGGAAGTTAGAAAGCAATTAGAAGTTGTTTTTCCTTTTCCGTTTTCATTTTCTAATACTTACTATTAATGTTACATTAAATTAATTAATTATAATATATTAATTAATAATTAATAAATAGATATGAGTATAACTAATAAATAGATAGTAACTGCTTAATTATTAACTATTATTAAATTATTATTATTAAATTTGTAATTTTATTAATAAAAATGATAAATATTAAATATTAAATAATTGTTTGGTTAAAGATTAATTATCAAAAATTGATTATATGATATATATTAATAATAGAATAATTAATAATAGGTTATTAAATAATAACTAATAATTAATATATCAATCATATATATTAATTATAAAATATTAATTAGTAAATATTTGATTAATAAAAAATAGTAATTGCTCAATTAATAATCAATATTAAATTATATAATAACTTGTAATATACTAATCAATAGTTATTAATAATTGATAATTAACAACTCATAATTATTTAAAGAATAATTATAAAAATTGATCATGCAATATATCAAATAATAAATTATTAAATAAATATTAGTAACTAATTATTTAATTATGTAACTAAAAGTTAATTATTTAAATAGTAAATAGAATATTAATATATTATTTATATACTAATTATATTTTCTTAATACACTTATTATTTACATATGAGTACGTTATTAACATAACAATTATTTATAAATGATTTATAAGTACTATTTTTTAATTATTTAGCATACAAATTCATTATATAGACAATTTAATTACCAATTTACTCATTAATTATAACATAGCTATTATTATTATATAATTAATATATTAAGTTGTATTTGTTAAGTGATAATCAATTTTTAATTACTTAATATATTAATTTAACATAATTAATTACATGTACTCAAAATAAATTTCATAAATATAACTAAATACGATTTTATTTTTTTATTATATTTAAAAAAATATCTTAAAAGACTAAAGAAATGCAATTTTAAAATTGATCCAAGAATAATTTTTAAAATAATATCATTTTTACTTTTATACTAAAAATAAAATTATTTTGAAATCGTTACCAAATGGACGTTAAACTTCCCCTTTAGGGTGCGTTTTAACGTCCGTTTGGTTGCAGTGACGGAATGGTAATAGGAATGGTAATGTGAATGGTAATGGAATGGAATTGGAATGTGCTGGAATCATAAACTGATTCTTTTGTTTGATTGGAGTTATGGAATCAATACTTGAATGAGAATTATGTTGTTTGGTTGATAACGGAATGGAATGAAAATAAACTGTATTTTGACAAAATTACCCTTGATTAATAATATTAAATAATTTAATATTTTATTAATTAAAGTAGTAAACAAAATAATTTAATTATTAAAAAACTTTTTATTTGAAGAATAATAATTTAAAAACTATATTTCAATTGTAAAAAAATAATATTTAATATTTTAATAATATTAAATATATTAAATAAATACTAATATTACATATATTAAAAAATATTATATTAAATAAATAATACTATTAAATATATTCAATAATAATATATTAAATATATTAAATAAATAATATTAAATATATTAAATAATAATAATAAATATATTAAATAATAATAAATGTATTAAATATATTAAATAATAATATTAAATATATTAAATAAATAATAATATTAAATATATTAAATAATAATATTAAATATATTAAATAAATAATATTATTAAATATATTAAATAATAATATATTAAATGTGAATCAGGGAGTTTTTAGAGATAATGTGAATCAAGGCTGAATGGAAAATCCATTCCACAGCCCTCCCACATGAATGGTCATTCATTCAAAATGAGTGAATGGGCTTTCCGTAGGAAAGTCCTTTCTAACCCAAAAATGAAAGCAAACAATGGAATTTAGTGGAATGACTTTTACTTTTCATTCCATTCCATTCGTTCTAACCAAACATAGCCTAAACTACTTCTTAAGTAGATTATTCATTCTCTTCTCCCAAAACCTCAGGTATGAATCCCATGAACTCCAACATCATCTCAACATCTTCAATGGGAAGTCTCTTTCGTAGATGTAAAAAAAAGAAAAAAAGAAAAAAAAAACATAGAAACCCATACTATGAGCGTTTTAAATGTAAAATTTCGCGTGTAAAATATTAACCCATTAGACATGATTTAATGATGGTTAAGCTAATAAACGTCGTTAAATCCTTTTAAAATTTTTCTGCAAAAAATAAAAACTCAGTAGCTTTTTTTTATTTATTTTTTATTTTTTACATTAGATGATGGTTTTCTAGTAAATCATCATCTATTTAACGTCATTAAATCTCTAAATTGTAGTGTGAAAAAATAGATATTGAGATCATGTGTTGTTTCTTTTAAGGCCTGTTGGAAGTGTATTTAAATTATAATTTGGGTTTAAATGTTTTGGTTTAAATTCTTTGTGAAAGAACTATTAATATGAATATTTTTATTTAAATTCTTTATAAAAAGAAAAATATTATAGTAGAATCATAATTTGAATTTAAATACATGTACCCAACAACCCTTTAGAATTCCTTTTTAAAACAAATGAAAAAAAAAAACATACTTAATTCTTTTTTTGTTTGATTTTAACAAAAATTTTAATAAAATGGGTTACATGAGATTAATTTAAAAAAGAAAAGTGGAGGTTTTTGAAGTTAGAAGAGAAATTGGAAAAAACCTCAATGTTTAGGTGTATCGATGAGATTAACTATAAAAAGGTTTTTTACTCATTAATCTTTGAGCTTGTATTTTTAAACAACTTGTCTCTTAAATTTTTAATTTTAATAATTTACTCTTTAAATTTAAAAAATTATTACAATATGTTTTATTTTATGACGATAATTACATTAAATTAATATAAAAAAATATATTCAACTAAAAATTTTAAAATTTTAATTTAAATATAACACAAATTTTTTAATTTTTTAATTTAAAATCTCTTAAATTTAATAAAAAAATTTAAATAAATATAATGAAATAAGATACATTACAATAATTTTATAAATTTGTCTTTAATTTAATTTAAAGGACGACGTGCAAAAACCCTTGAAAACAAAAAAAAAAAAAAAAAAAAACAAAAAACAAAAGAAGGCGGTGTCCTTTTCCGTCCCATCTTCTTCTTCCCGCATTTTCCTTCGATATTTCCCTCTTTGCACAAAGAGAGGGAGGGAGGGAGACCATTTCCTTCCATATTACTTTTCAAAAGAAGAAGATTGAGAGATCCTAAAATCTCCCCCCAAAAATGGGAGAGACGAAGAGAAAACGTGGCCGTAAACCCAAAACCCCAACCCTCGAAAACCTCGATTTCCCACCACCCGCCACCTCCAACACAGCCGCCGCCGCCGCCGCCGCCCCCACGGCGACGGCGACGTTCGACATCGAAGACGTATTCTCCGTCAGCAACGTCGAAATCGTCGACCCCAGCCCCCAGTTCCGCCGCCGCGGCCGCCCAAAGAAGCTCCCCAAAACCTCCGACAAGCCCGACAACAGACGAATCCCTAGGCCGCTCGAGAACGGCGACTTCACGGCGCCGGCCATGGACATCGTCGTCTCCGCCGCCGCGGAGCCCGGCCTCGCGGCGAGGGTGGTTCCCGCCATGGACGCTGTGGTGAAGGTGTTCTGCGTCCACACGGAGCCGAATTTCTCTTTGCCATGGCAGAGGAAGAGGCAGTACAGTTCGAGTAGCAGCGGGTTCGTGATTGGTGGGAGGAGAGTGCTGACGAACGCGCACTCTGTGGAGCATTACACGCAGGTCAAGCTCAAGAAGAGAGGCTCCGACACCAAGTACTTGGCCACCGTGCTCGCCATTGGAACCGAGTGTGATATCGGTATTGAAAAGCCTCTCTCTCTCTCTCTCTCTCTCTCTCTCTCTCTCTCTCTCTCTCTCTCTCTCTCTTCTGTGTTTGGTGTTTGAGATTGTTGCTAGCTTAGAGGTGGGTTTTTCTCATCTTCTAATTGTGGAAATGTGAAAATGATTGTTTGGCAGAAAGTTTTTGGGGGTTTCCCATTTCATTTGTGCATTGTTTGTGGATTGACAATGATAAGAATACATGCTTGACAGAATCTTGGAGTTTATTCTCATTCCTTAGATAATAAAGTAAAACATTATGGGTTTGTCTTCTGTCCAGGGGTCCACTACAAGAAGTGAGCATATAACATGATATTTATTCTATGTAACAATTATTTTGACAATGTATAATACTAGTTTGGGATAAATAAAATTCCTGTTTCACACTTTTCCAAAAATATATTATTATTATACTGAATAAATGTCATGTTACACCTTCCACTCTACACGTTACAATATAGGCGGAGGACCGTAGCCTTTGACTCGTTAAGTTTCTGAAAAAAGTAAAAGGGGCAAAGATTATTTAGTAATAATTTAGTAGACGTTTGGTTCACGGATTTAGAATCATGATTCAGAATTATTCTCGGTTTATGTTTGGTTTTTTGTGAGAAAATACTGTAGTGAGTCACAAATCATGGCACGAATTCTTATACCAAACACTTAGTAAATGTTGGTGCTAATACTGACATGAACGTGCATTCTTTCCTTTTAGGGGCTGTAATGAAGTAAATGTTAGTATTTAGTTATGGCATTTACTTTTGACTTTCATATGAGGGACTATAATGTGAAGTAAGTGTTAGTGTGACTATTGGAACTGCCTCAAGTTGCGTTCGTTTCTATGAGGGGATAGTCGTGTTGAATTCTTTGTTTGTTTATGTGATGCAGCGATGCTTACAGTTGATGATGATGAGTTTTGGCAAGGTGTATCCCCTGTGGAATTTGGGGACTTGCCTGCACTTCAAGATGCCGTGACTGTTGTAGGTTACCCAATTGGAGG
This sequence comes from Morus alba, assembly GCA_012066045.3. Classification (NCBI taxonomy): domain Eukaryota; kingdom Viridiplantae; phylum Streptophyta; class Magnoliopsida; order Rosales; family Moraceae; genus Morus; species Morus alba. The sequence continues at coordinate 5,798,416 of CP050231.2, read as the reverse complement.
TGACACCATTTCTGTGACGAGTGGTGTCGTATCACGAATAGAGATCCTGTCATATGTTTATGGGTCAACTGAACTTCTAGGTTTGCAGGTTGTGAGATAATGACCTGGCACTCTTCCTTTTGTTGGGTCTATGCCACCATTCAAATTTGTCATAATTCTTCTTTCATGGTTGTTTCTGCAGATAGATGCTGCTATAAATTCAGGGAATTCGGGTGGACCTGCTTTTAACGATAAGGGTAACTGTGTGGGTATTGCATTTCAGTCCCTTAAACATGAAGATGTGGAGAATATTGGTTATGTCATACCAACACCAGTTATCATGCACTTCATTCAAGACTATGAAAAGAACGGCGCATATACAGGTGACTTTTAGATGTTATTGGAATTTGGAAAGTTATGGCCAGTATAGTACATTGCTACATTATGTAGTTATAGACTTGTATAATGTATACTGTACGAGACATTATCCAACCATAGCAGACATATTTTTTCTTTTTCTTTCTTAACTTGTTTTATGTCTTTTGGTCAGGATTTCCGATTCTTGGGATTGAGTGGCAGAAAATGGAAAATCCTGATTTGCGCAAGTCTATGGGTATGAAACCTGAACAAAAGGGTGTTCGCATTAGAAGAGTTGATCCCACAGCTCCAGAATCACAAGTTTTGAAGCCATCTGATATAATTCTCAGCTTTGATGGTGTTGATATTGCTAATGATGGAACAGGTATATCTCCATTTGATGAATATCTGTTTCTGTTTGTTGTTCATGCATAAAAGCACAGTAATTGTTTCCTGTTATGTTTTATTTGTTTTGTTCTTTTTAGTTATTGTAACTAACAGATAACATGTGAAATTTCCGAGTCATTTTGATCATGGGAAATATGATGCTTCCAATAGAAAAAGTGAGAGTCAAAGCAACTTTTGCAATGTGTCATATTTACTTTGGCTTCCCTTTTTTTTTTTCCTTAAATTTACCTAAAGATTTTTTTTCCCTATGTTTTCTGGGTACTGCAACTCTTTTGGGCGTCTTTTGTTCTATTCTCGGTCTGCTTCTTGCTCTGTGTTACTTAAAGTCTCTTTCTTGTTTATTTTCCAGTACCTTTCCGACATGGAGAACGCATAGGATTTAGTTACCTCATCTCCCAAAAATATACTGGAGATAGTGCTGCAGTCAGGGTCTTGCGCAATTCGGAGATTCTCAATTTTAATATCAAACTTGGGACGCACAAAAGACTAATACCTGCACACAACAGGGGCAGACCCCCATCATATTATATCATTGCTGGATTCGTTTTTACAGCAGTTTCTGTTCCCTATCTCCGATCAGAGGTTTGTAATTCACTGTTTACTGTACGGACAACTAGTTTTGTTTATTTGATCTGCTTTCTATTGCTTGATGATGGAAAATAATCCAGTGGATGGTCAGTACTACAGCATCAATATTCTATTTGATTTGATTTATTTTTCTTGCCCAGTTTCACTTCTCTTTATGCCTAAGTACATTAAATTTAAAACCTTTATAATTTAAATGTGTTTTCATTATTCAAGGATCAACTATACCATTTTTTCAGAACCAATTACAGCTCTAATTCCACTATCCTTTCTGCCGTTGCAAATATTGGGGTATTAGTATCCGTCATGGTAGAAGTTTCTCGTCATTCAGTGTCCCATGCATTGTAACTGGTTCGACTTTAATTGCTCTCAGAGGCGTCAGTATAAATGCTAGGAGAAATTTTACTTCTGAGCAGTGAGCGTGGGCATGAGGTCACATTCTAACTTCCTACATGTGCTTACAGTATGGAAAGGATTACGAATACGAAGCTCCTGTGAAGCTATTGGACAAACTGCTGCATCATCTTCCACAGTCACCAGATGAGCAGCTTGTTGTAGTTTCTCAGGTTTTCCTCTCTCTTCTCGTCCGTTGCTTGCAATGTGGTAGAATGAAACAGTTCTTCTGTCGATGGCTGCTGCTGCTCCTTTTTTTATTATTATTACTACATTTTTTTTCTTTTTGTTCTTGACATGTCTTGGAAAATCTGTTGTAGGTTCTTGTGGCTAATATCAACATTGGGTATGAAGAGATTGTTAACACCCAGGTTTGATTGAGATTGATGAATACTATTTGCTATTGCTCAGTTGCTTCAAAAAGTGAGGTTTCAAACGCCTTCTAATTCTTATGCATGTTATAGGTTCTGGCTTTCAATGGTAAGCCTGTGAAGAATCTTAAGAACTTGGCCAGCATGGTAGAAAGCTGCAACGATGAGTTTTTGAGATTTGATTTGGAATACCAACAGGTTTTCCATCCATCCCCCCTTCATATTGTTTACTTGTTTGGTGCAAAATTTTCCCCGCCGTTATATTCACTAATAATCCTCGTGCAGATTGTGGTCCTCCGAACAAAGACGGCAAAAGCTGCTACTCTAGATATTCTGGCGACACATTGCATACCATCAGCCACGTCTGATGACCTAAAGACATGAAACCCAGTCCTCCATGCCACCGATCATTTTCCTTTTGGCGTGTTGTAAGCTTTTGGAGTGGAATATATCAATATGTACTCGGCATATCAATAGGTGCTCTGCGGGAATTCTATTAGAAATTGGTGATTGTCCAAAGCAGGTAGGCCTAGGCACCTTCTTAGATTTTGATATTTTTACGGTTCTTTAAAGTGGTGGAAATATGGAAAATAGTAAAATTGAGAGGTGGTCCTCAAATTTTGGTACTTCCATGATGAGTTCCGTAGAGATTTATAGCACATTGATAATTTTGGCCGCAGTGAATGGAAATTTTATTGAAGAAATTCTATGTCCAGACAATTTTTGCCTTTAGATGCGTCATCACATCTTTCATGCATTACGCTTTATCCAGAAACATATATAGCAAATCCAAAAGAAATTATTTCACATTTGAATCCTCTAACTGGTCATATGTGCCACTTAAAACCGTGCCACTTGAAACCGTGGCTGTTAACTAAAGTTCATTTTAGTTTTCTAAATGCAGCAAACGTAAATTCCTAAACATCTTGAGTCGTTTAAAAGAAGCACTAGTATGTAAAAAATGATATTTTCATTTGTAGCCTTAAAACAATGTCTTCTATTCATTGGTTGCAGTCAGAACGACTTTACCGACATCTAGCAGCCATGTTCTTTGAAAAGAAAATCTCGGATTGCATACCGTGTCTAGATTTTGGTATTATAGCTAAGAAGGGCTCCCCAGATTTCATTAAGGTATTAAACACATCATTCTTCAGCTGAATGAGAATATGGAAGTCAATTTTCACCAGTTTCAAACATGCCTATGGCTTTCCAGAAGAGGGGTCTGCAGAGATGGCGTTGATGATTGCAACTCATCGACAACTCCATTGTTCTCAACCTTTCCCTCTTCCAATTGCGCCCATACCACTCCATAAAAGCCTGTCACGATAACACTGCCAGGAAACGACGGAAAACATGCAAGTAAATTTTATGATTATGACAAGTCACTTTGCTCAAGCTCTACGCAAGCATTTTTTTTAGTTTTGTCATTGTTTCACAAGTAGAAAGTATAAAAACACATTCTAAAATAAGATTTTCTTTACCTTCCTATAAAAAGTGTCGCCTAGAAAGATGGTGCTCATGAATGCAGCAATAGCAATCCACACGGGCTTAAACATGACGGCAAAGACGGGTCCTTTCTTGTCTATGCACCATGTAACTATAGAATATGCCATCACACTTCCAAAAACAGCCTGTGAAAGTAGTTTTGCAGATCATAACATAAAGCATTCTCATAACTGAAAACCCATTTAGCAAAATCACGTTTTCCAACTTCTGTTGTACTTACTGAATAGAGGACAGAAATGAGCTCAATATCAGGTGTGTGTATCCATGCACTTAGATCCCTTTCTACAGCTAAAGTAAGAATTGCACATTGAAGGGTCCCAAAGAAGTAAAATAGTACAGTCCTTTGTGATGGCTATCCCTTAAGCGTAGCTGCCTTGAAATGTAGTGAACATAAAAAATAAAAAAATAAAAAAAATCAGTGCCATGCTCAAATTTTATAATGAAAATGAAGAAAACGTTAAAATTTTTTTTTTCTTTCCTCGTTTTTAAGATGGAATTTCAGATCATACCTGAGCAGTGTTCCATATTGCAAGGCTTAAATTAGCACATGCAAGGAAAAGGCCTCCTATGATCCAATTACTAGCCGCTGTCAAATTCATGAGGGAAGATAGTTTTGGTGATAAATAAGTGTTTGGAGTAGATTGAGATTGAGGGACAACAATTGCAGGGCCTTTGTAAATGGTGACTATCAATGCTTCTGAGATTGACACTAGAGTGCCAATGATTTTGATCTGGCCCTTTGAGTTTCTCAGGTCTTAACTTTTCCATTCTACAACAATCAAGACAGTCTTGTAAAATTCTTAAAATTATGATCTTACTCATTTAACTGTAATGTAATACACCACTTACACTTAAAAAGGTCATTTTTAGTAACTTGTATTGTATTATATAAGATGTGTTGTATTATCATAATATAATTCCATATTTTAATACAATTAAACAAATATACATTGGACAAGTAACCATCATTGCTCAGTTTTCTAGTTTTTTTTTTCCCTCTAATTATAGAAAGAACAAAACTAAAGATCCGGTTTATTTTATATATTCAAACTTAAATAATTAATTATGTTAAAATATTTTTTTTTTCATGCGAATTTTGAATTTTAAACGTCAGAATAAAAAATTATAATTTAAGTATATATTTCAAACGAGCGTAAATTCTAAAGTTTAGATTTTTCCAACCATATGTATTGAAATCCCAGTTTTTTATTTAGCTATTTTCTTTTGGTATTATTAGTGCCAACATATGGTCAATAATGGGCACATGAATCAGAAAATGTTTTGTCTTCCTAAGCATTTCAATCGTTGTAGAAACTTGTCCTGTGGTCCATATCTTTTTTTTTTTTTTGAATGGACATGTAGAGCCATCTTCTATTCTAACACTTCAATAATTGGAGGTGCAGCCAATAAACAAAAAAGAGCTTAATAATTGGATCTAAGACTTTCCTTCCTCTCTCTCTCTCTCTCTCTCTCTCTCTCTAACCTGAAAAAACAGCAAGCACATCTAACCTGAAAAAAACAGCAAGCACGAAAGTGATGGCTGGAGTCAGGTTGCTCATAGCAGATGCAAGTGTTGGAGAACTGTAATAAATAAACAGTTCTGCGTCACAGTTATCCCACACCAAGTGGGGAAAAAAAAAAAAAAAATCCCATCAAGCTAAAATATTTATTTTGCCAAAATAATAATAATAATAATAATAAAAAGAATAAGATGAAGGTGCGAAGCAATCCCACTTTGAAGGACATACCAAGCAAGACTGAGGAGGAAGAATTTACAAAGGAGAGAGAAACCGAGTTGTGGTCTCTTTTCCCTGTTAATTAAGAAGAAAGTTTAGTAAAATTTTAAGAGTTTCTTTAGTAGGGTATTTTTGACTGTTAAATCTAATAAATATCATATGAGATCATTTTTAACTGGATAGAAAATTATTAATAGTTTATTTTTTTTCGTATAAGGAAAACTCTTAAAAAAATACATATTTACTTATTTGGTGATCAAATCAAGAAAGATGTGAGGGGCAAGTGCATCGGAGTAGACAACAAATAGAAATGGATTCAATCCTTTGGACATGGCTGCTTTGGTGAGTGTGGTCAAGCCTGGTAAAAGAGTCTCCACCATAACCACGGCCAAAAATGGCACCAAAACATTCAACCATGGAGTCACCCCCATCAAGTCCTACAGCATTGGAGGAGCTGTTGAAGAGTTGTTAGGTAATTGCCTCAAATTAATTTTGTGAAAGTAATTATTTTTATATTTTTTGGGTAAATTGTTCTTTTTTGTTTTTTAACAATAGTTACATGTAGTCTATACATAAGTAATTTATGTAAGGGTTTGTATGGACAGAAAAAGTGGAGAAAGAGCAAGTGCCTCCATTTGAGAGAAAGAGAGAAGTTTGAGAAGAAAGATAGAAAAAAGGTGTAAGAATTTTTGGGTAGAAAGAGATTTGAGAAAATTATTGAATGTGTAATAATAAAATTGTTAGTGATTGTTTTTTTCTTTTTTGTGGACGTAAAATTTTTTTTTTAACTATCAAAATCTTTGTCTTCTCTATTTTTAATAGTTATTTCAGTTTCAATTTATTTTTTCGCTGTGTGAGTATAAGGGCATGTATTTCCCCAACTATTAGAGCTGTGGTGAATATCTGAAAGAAAAAAAAATCAAGATGATGCATAGGATAAAGTTTGAGCAAATTGAGCATTTTGCCGGGAAGAGTAATTTCAGTCTATAGTAGAGATTATTAAAAGCGCTGCAAAGAATGAAGCTAGAAAATATGAAAAATGAAGATTGGGAAGAATTAGAAGTGAAAGCAGTAAGCACAATTCGTTTAAGTTTGATTCCTGAATTGAAATATAGTATTATGAATGAAACATTTCCTTCTGAGTTATGAAAAAAATAGAAAAAATTATATGTCAAAATCCTTAATAAATAGACTATATTTGAAAAAGTAATTGTATGAGTTGAAGATAGATGAGGATGTTAGAGACCATATAAATAATTTTAATAAGTGCATAACTCAATTATCAAGTGTAGAGGTCAAAATTAATGATGAAATAAAGTTGTAATTTTGTTGGCCTCCCTACTCAAATCGTTTGAGATTTTGGTCACTACATTTTTAGTTAGAAAGACTACATTAATTGTGGATAAGGTGTCGACTACTCAATTAGAACCTGTAAATATGAAAAATTCTAGTAGTACGTCTCATACTGAACAAGTTTTAGCAGTGAAATCAAATTCAACTAGGGGATAGGAGCAAGTCACGAGCGAGATATTATAATAAAAGAGATGATTGTTCCCAATCCCGACCAATGAAGGATATTGAGTGCTACTATTGTCACAAGAAAAGGGACATATTAAGAGAAACTGTGCAGAATTGATGAAGTATCTTGAAGAAAAAAAGAAAACAAGAACCTCAAGAGACTTCAGATTCTGCAAATGTCGTTGGCAACAAGTATGAGAGTGAAGACAATGTTTATTCTGTTATTGCTAATGAAAATATTTCCGATTCTTGGATTTTGGACTTTGGATGCTCGTTTCATATGTATCCACATAAATAATAGTTTGATTCCTATAAGGCCTGTGATGCTGGTACTTTATTTATGGCTAATAATTCTAGTGCTAAAGCTGTTAGAATAGGTATTGTAAAGGTGAAGATGTTTGATGGAGTTGTGAGGACATTAATAAATGTTAGGCATGTTCCTCAACTAATGAGAAGTTTGATTTCTTTGGGGGCTTTAGACACATTGAATTGTGAGTACTATGCGAATGATGGTTTTATGCAAGTCAAGAGATGTGATTTAGTAGACATGAAGGGTGAAAATGTTAAAAACTTGTTAGAGCTGATTGAAACTACAGTTGTAGGTGGAGCTATGAATGTGAAACCATGTCAAGAAGAATCTTCTTTTGTTGTAAAAGAAGTTGTAGAAGTAAAAGAGTGGAACAAGATGCTGATGACAATTGAAGGTAATAAAGTTAAGATAGTGAAGACTTATAACAGTGAAGATACTTTGAAGAAAAAGAAGTCAAATTGTCATGTCAAGTTTGATGAGAGTTTAAACTTGACACATGTTTATTCTTATTGAAGTAGTATTGTCGTCCTCCATGAGGGGTGCAATGATGAGTGTCGAGATTGATACCTAAATAAGTGAGTTGAGAAAATTTGAGTCAATGTGAAGATTCTTAGGTAATTGTCTTAAATTGGTTTTGAGAATGTAACTATTTTTGTGTTTTACTATTTTATATTTTTGGGCAAGTGTTATGAGTTATTTATAAATAAGTGCTTTATGTATGGGTTTGTGTGGAGAGAAAAAGTTGAGAAAGAGCAAGTGCCTCCATTTGAGAGAAAGAGAGAAGTTTGAGAAGAGATATAGAAAAATGGTGTAAGAAGTTTTAGGTAGAGAGAAATTGAAAAAATTATTAAGTGTCTAATTATAAAATTGTTAGTGATTATTTTTCTCTCTTTTGTGGACATAAAATTTATTTCTGAATCACCAAAATCTGATCATCCCACTTATGGTTTAGTCATACCACTTATTGAAGAGACAATTCATTGCTATTCATTTTTCATTGGACTGCCACATAACATCTTCTTGTTTTTTCCCCTCTTTTTCTCCCATTTTTTCCTATTTTTTCCCTTCCTTTTTAACACTTTTTTTTCCCTTTCTTTTTGCTTTATTGTACAATATGCTTTATTTTAGTTACAACAGTTCATTTCAGTTCCCAAAATGCAGCAACCTTAATTCCCAAGTGCATATTAAAAATTATACAATATAATACTAGACAATACTATACTATACGTTACAATATGATATAATATAACATGGTATATCTAACTTGTCCTAAATATCTTGAGTCGTTTAGTAGTACCAGTATTGAAAAAAATGATCTTTACTTACAGCCCTCATACTGTGTAGTTTCTATTCATTGTCGTAGCCGGGATGACTCTATGAATTTCTACCAATTATGTTCTTTGTTTTATCAACTTAAGGATAGAATCGAAAAGAAAATCTCGGATCATATATAATATCTAGATTTTGGTGCAAATGGCTAAGAAGGGCTCTCCATATTTCATATTCTTCATCTGATTTAGAACAGAGAAGTCAAATGCGTTGGTTCAAACTTGGCTCTGGCTTTCCAAAAGAGGAGTCCGGGGTGACGGCAATGGCGAGCGTGACTCATCAACAACTCCATGGTTTTCAACCTTTCCGTCTTCCGATTGTGCCCATATTACCCCATAGAAACCTATGACGATCAGACATGCTCCGATAACACTGCCAAGAAACAGTGGAAAGGGGGAATATGCTTGTAAGTTTATGAATTTGATCACTCCTTTTACTCAAACACTTCACAAGCAGTTGATTTAGTTTTGCCATTGTGTCACAAGTAGAAGATATGAAAACACATACTAAAGAAAGATTTACCTTCCAGTGTAAAGCGTGTCGCCTAGAAAGATGGTGCTCATGAAGGCGGCAATGGCGATCTCCAAGGGCTTAAACATGACCACAAAGACGGGCCCTTTTTTATGCATGCACCATGTTAGCAAAGAATAAGTTACTGCATTTCCAAAAACAGCCTGCCAAAGTAGTTTTCGCATGTCGTAAGCATTCTTATAGCTGAAAAGCAATTTAGCAAAATGTTTTTCCAACTTCTATTACTAGTGAACATTCTCCCTTTTCTTAGTCCACGGATGTAGGCATCTTAACAAACCACGTTTCTTTGTTCTTCTATTCTTCCTTTCATTTTTCTTATTCAATAATTAGTTCATGCTTACTGAATAGATGACGGAGACAAGCTCAATATCGGGTCTGATTATCCACGCACTTGGATCTCTTTCAAGAGCTAAACCAACTATTGCACATTGAAGGGTCCCAAAGAAGTAATAGAAGAAGAGTATGGTCTTCTGGGATGGGAATCCTTTAAGTACCACCGCCTTCAAATATATCGAAAATGGAGTTAGTTTCGTACTTAAACTTCATAGTGAAACTAACACTTTTTTGCCCCCCTTTTCTAAGAATGAAATTGGAATTTACCTGAGCAATGTTCCATATTGCAAGGCATAAATAAGCAGTTGCAAGGAGAATGCCTCCGATGATCCAATTACTAGCCGCCGTCGGATTCATGGAGGAAGATAGTTTTGGTGCCGAAATAGTATTAAGAGTAGATTGAGATTGAGGGACGACAATTGCAGGGCCGTTGTAAATGGTGACTATCAATGCTCCTGAGATTGACAATATAGTGCCAATGATTTTGATCTGGTCTCTTGTGCTTCTCAGATCTAACTTTTCCATTCTACACCAATCAAGACGGAAAATCTTGTAAGTTCCTAAAATTATATTTCTACTCGTTCAAATACAACGGAAGACATTACCTAGTCACTAGTTGGAAAAGTACCCATTATTTACCATGGTTTCTAGAGCTTATTTTCTTTATTTTTTGTTTAAAGGACAAACTAAATCCCTGTTTGTTTAACTCATTTGAATTTTGTTGATTTGAACATTTTTATTTGAGCAGAAAAATTCAATTTGTTTGGCTTAAATTATAGTTTGAATTGGCGTTTGGATATACAGTTAAAATTTTAAAGAATAAAATTCAAATTTGTGTTTGATAAGTGCAAAAAATAAAGAGAGTAGACACATTTTTACTGTTCAATTGAATTTTAGAGGGGGCTTTAAACTAAGTTGGACAATTTAACTCAGTTCAAAAAGAGAATATAATTGGGATGGCGTGTTTACCAAACATGAATTTAAACTTTACTCACTGTTCAAACTGAGTTGAATTGAACTAAACTAAGTAAAAAATAGGGGTTAAATTGTAAAGTATAGATTTTTCCAAACATTTTGACAATTGTAGATCCAAATAGAAATATCAAAAGGGCCATGCTGGGCTGGCATGGCCCTTCTAACCCCAGGCCCGTGGCGGGCCTGGGCCGTGTCAGGGTCGGGCCTGATGAGAAACCCTCATGCCCAACACTGGCCTTCGGCCATAGTCCACAAGGGTTAGGGTCAGGCCTAAGCCCTGGCCCTTCACGGGCATGCCCTGACTCTTTTAATTTTTTTGTAGTATTTAATTAAAAAAAATATTATATGCCCTCAAAAAATGTTATTTTATTGAATTAAAATTATACGAATAAGTACACATAAATGACTGTCTCGTTAAAAACCTTGCCAAGTAAAACCCGTGGGGAGATCGGGACAAAACCTTAGTGAAGAAAAAAAAGTGTAGTATTCTAGGATGAGTAAATTACAAAACTGTGTTTTCAAAAAATTTTGTTATGTCTAAACTCAATCTTAACCTAATTTTCTTAATGCACTTGAGTTTCACTTATGATTAACAAGTTTTTTTAAGTTTTTTTTTTTATAATTTCAAATTTGATGACAAAAAAAAAGTAATATATAATATGCCCTAAAAAAAATGTAATTTTATTGAAATAATATGAATAATTACAAGAAAATGATTGGTCGACCGGATGGCATAGGTAGGCCGGTTGGTCCTAAAATGCATCAAACTTCATTAAAATTTCATGTCGCGGTCCGTGCTTGGCCTTTTGTGTGCATGGACCGTGTCTGGAGACTCTGGACCTTGGTGGGCCTAGGCCGTGCCTGGGTTGCGGGCCTAAAACATGAGGCTCAACCCAAGCCCTTCCGACGTGCCGGACCGGCTTGGTACATAACAATATAAGGTTGGGCCGTGTCAAATTAAACACTGTAGCGGGTTAAGTCGGGCCGTCCATAGACGGTTCGGCCCAATTAACACCTCTAGATCCAAACGTTTTGAGGAAGAAGATAGAACATTATAACCTGATGAAAACAGCAAGAACGAATGCGATGGCTGGTACCAAGCTGCACATAGCAGATGCAAGCGTTGGAGAACTGTAGTTTACACCAACAATTGCGCAATTCTGCATCATAACTATCCTACACCAGCATATAAAATAAATTAAAAAAAACCCCCATCAAGCAAACAAATTAATTTTGCCCAAAAATATTAATAGCAAAAAAAAAAAAAAAAGAGTAAGAAGAAGCAATCCCACTTGAATATACATACCCAACGGAACTGAGGAGGAAGAATTTACAAAGGAGAGAGAAACTGAGTGGTGGTCTCTTTGTCCTGAAAATTATAGGAAGAAAGTTCATAATTAGCAGACAAATAAACAAAAACATGGGATTTGTTTGTTTGATAATCAAATCAAGAAAGAGTGAACGACCTTTGGAAAATGAGAAAAGGAAGGAAAATGGGAGTGGCAAGTGCATTGGAGTAGACAACAAAGACATATGGACTCATTCCTTTGGACATGGCTGCTTTGCTGAGTGTGGTCAAACCAACTGAAAGAATCTCCACCACTACCATTGCCAAAAATGGCACCAAGGCTTTCAACCAGGAACTCAACGCCATCATTATCTAAATTCGGGTCCTTGAGAATTGGAGCACCTCTTCTGTTAAAAGGTTGCCAGTACCAGTTGTTTGCTCATTGGCTTTATGAAAGCGAATTGTGGCCATAAGCTTCCTGCTTCCATTATTTGGCAGCTTTGCTTAAGAAAAAAAACAAACAAACATTTTTCACCGTGCGATCAAAAAAAAAAATCTACTGATGGAATTCTCACTTTTAATGATTTAAATTAATTTTTAATAATTAAATTTGTAATAAAAATAATTTTATTTTAACGCTTTATAAATTTTTAATATAAATTTATATAAATTTAATCATTAAAAAATTAATTTAATAGTTTAAAATAGAGTTCTACCAATAAAACTCTATGGCAGAGATTGCTAAAAAAAAAAAAAAAAAAAGAAGAAGAACCACATGCTCAATTATTATTTTTTTGTTCTTTTGAGATCAAGATCACATGCTTAATTAAAAAAGTCTTTATCTCCATCAGGTGGAAGGTAAGAATACAACAATATCTTCAAAACAAAATAAAAGAATAATTGAATGAACCACCTACTCCACATATTATAATTAGGGAGTTTTTTTTAAGAGGAGTAGAAAAAAAAATTATCAAAATATCATACTTTTAATAATTAAAGTTGTATTAAAAATTATTTATTTCATATTTTTATTTAATTTAATATTTTTTAAATTAAATTCGACGGTTTAAAATGAACCATACCAATAAAAAGATTTACCAAAAATACCTTAAAACTAATTCTCTGACAACTTAGGTTACTCTCCTTAATTATTAGTGGGGCCGGCTAGGACCAATCAAGTTGTCTGTACAGCTTTATCGTTGCTTTTAGTCTGCGTTCAGTTTTCTGTACTATCTTTTTTTTTTTTTTTTTTTTTTTTTTTTTTTCCTATTGTAATATCAGCAATTACAAAAAGAGCTAATAAAATGGGCAAGAAATCAACTTTAAAAAAAATCTGAGATTGTATATATGTAAAGTTAGAGTCTGTTTGATTCATAGATTTAAATTATTTTTAATTTATGTATATTTTTTATGAGAAAAAATATTATAATGCAAATCACGAATCATAATTTAAATCAAGAGAAAATGAATCTAAAAACTAAACAGACTCTTAGTCAAGCAGTAAAAACTATTGAATTCAAATTCTAAAAATTCTAAAAATGTAGCAGACAAATTCACTAATAGTTTGAGAAATAACTTCCCTAACATCCTCAATTATGAAAGCTTAAAGAGCTCTCGAACTCGGTCTTCCAACTGCAGCTTTTCTAACATCCTCATAGTTTAATGAAGATTGATCTGTCGCTTTTCTCTAGTATATTTGGTATAAGATATTCTAATTATTCATTTACCTCACGTAGTTTTTTATGACACTATTTACAGTCTCTCTCTCTCTTTTTTTTTTTTTTTTTGGCTTCATTAATATATATTAACGGTAAAAATTATTCAACTCAGAATGTTACCTATCTGTGAATACTCACATATTGACTCTTATAAATTAATCAAGAATAATTATAAAAAATAAAGAATATTAAAATTTATAGTGATTCAGTATAAATTTTTTACCTACGTTTATTTATAGATACATTAATATTTTTAAAATTATAATCGCTTGGAGTAGTAAAATAGTGTGTAAACAATTATTTAGATTGTAGTTTTACATATCCTCAAAGGTATATCATTTTATATTTTACCCTTGTTGCATTTCAAATTTAACTTTTACCATTAATCTTGAATATTTCTCTCTCAAATTCTTAAACATTGAAAAAAAAAAAAAAAACAAAATTCTCTTATACTCTACATTTCTTCATTTATTATATGTTTATCATTTAAATTGATTACTTTAAACAACTAGCAATTGCTAAATGAGACGCTCCAACATTTTTTTATGCGTATTTTTCATGTGTTTGGTTAATACATGATCAAATATTCACCTTTTAAATATCTATAGTGTTGATCATAATTTACAAGTGACAGTAAGTAATATTGGAATTTTTATCTTTCATATTACTATATATCTCAAGAATTTTAATTTAATTAAGTCCCCCACTGAAATAAATTTCTAGATTTGTCACTGTACTAACACATATGGAAACTTCTTTTTTAATTGTATTTATTCTGATTAAAAAAATACGTTAAGGTAGCCTTATTTGCTGATTATGAGGATTCTATCTATAAGCCCTATCAACAAATTAACGTTTTTCTTAGCTACAAAAATAACAAAGATACAACCTTTTTTATTTTTTTAAGAAGAACTAAAAGAGTACTTCACAACCGCCTTGACTTGGCGTTTTGGCTTAAGAGCATCTCCAATGGAGCTTGATTAGTGTATGAAAATGCACTTTAAATATTACTTTTAATTTATACAATATTAAAATATTTAAATTTCATTTAAATAATTTTATTATTTTTATTCATAATATTTTTAATTAGACTTTTTTTTTTGCAGCTTTTTTTTTCCTTTAATTACATGGATATTGAATCCACTTCCTCCAACCAAGCTTTGACACGTGTCCTAAAAGAATTTCTTCCCTAAAAAAGATACAATTTTTTTAGCCTATTTTTGTAATTTTCTATTTTTATTATTAATTTGACATGTAGCCTTTGAAACTATAAAAAAGAGGGTTAGCCTAAAAGCTTTTAATACGCACATAAATCTCGACTCTCATATTTTGTCTTTAGAACATGTGAGAATGTTTTGCAAGCTAGGTTAGAGTTCTCTTGGTGATCGGTTAAAGATGAACTTTTGTTGAGTGACTCAATTCGGCTTTTGATTCCTTGTGCTATAAAGTTTAATATTTGAATGAATTAAATCTCATCTATCTTTCTTTTACTTTTCAAAATATTGTATGCCAATTTTTTATAAGTTCGGTCATGCTTTTCTTATGTAATTCTATCATGCCTTTTTTTTTATTTAAATTATTTTGCAAATTGTCTTTTACTGTAATATTGTCAAATTGATATATCGTTAATTTTAGATAACTTGTAATAATAATAATTTCGGAGTCAACATAGAGATTTAATTTATTCAATCTTTTTGCAATGAATCAAAACTTGAGTTCCCAATGAATGGGATTCTTGACAACGTTTTTTGTTGAATTTTCTTCATACAAACTTTCTCCTTTTTATTTTATTTGCAACTAAATTCTCTAAAACTCTTTTTTTCTTTAATTCACTTGTTATTTACTTTTCTCTAACGCTCTTATTTGGATATTTTGAATCCTCTCGTGGATAAGACTTCCTCCATTGAAGCTTATGAACATCACTTTTTGCGTTAATCGCTCTTTGTCCTAAATTCTAACTAAAATGGCTAGAAAGCTAAGCTAGTAACTTTTTCTTCTCCCTGGGAAAATTGCTTGATTTAAAGGATATTTATTATTTATTTAATAAAATAGTTTATTCATCATTTTATATATATATGAATATTTTATGAATATTAAAATTCCTTGATTATGTGTAATTTTATTTAGTTTAAGGATTTCTTTTTCATAATTTTAATTAAAGTTATTTTTATTATTTGTTTCCATTTATTTGACATGCAACCTTTGAACACTATAAATAAGAGGGTTAGCCAATATGAATTTCTTTTTGTAAGAAATTTAATTTTTAATATTCATATATAGAATGATCTTAATTTGAGTTCTTAACAAACTCTATTTATTTTGTCTTTAGAACATGTGAGAATGTTTTGACAAGTTGAAAGGTTAGAGTTCTCTTGGTGATCCTTCTTAGAGATGAAATTTTGTTGAGTGTTGATTCACTTGGATTAGTAAGAGCGCTCTTTTGATTGTTTTGTGCTATATAAAGTTTAATATTAAAATGAATTAAATCTCATCTATCTTTATTTTTACTTTTTAAAATATATATCAAATGGACCAATTTTATATAAGTTCGGTCATGTTTTTCTTATGTAATTCTATCATGCATTTTTTTTTTATTTAAATTATTTTGCAAATTGTCTTTTCTACGGACACAAATATTGTCAAATTGATATATCGAATTTAAAATTTTAGATAATTATTAATAAATAATAATTTTTAAATTTGAATTTCAACATAGAGATTTAATTTATTCAATGTTTTTGTTCAAATGAATCAAAAGTTTGAATTGAATTTGAATCTGAATTAAAATTGAAACATAATGGGATTCTTCTTACATTTAGGTACCAAGGGATAAAACCCTAGGATGGCGGCCATCAAAGGGATAAGGGGAAAGGATTTTTGTTCCAAAATTCAAAATTTTAAGGATTTCATACAAACTTTCTCCTTTTTATTTTAATTGCAACAAAATTTTCTAAAACTTTCAGCCCTTTTCTTTAATTCACTTGTTATTTACTTTTCTCTAACACTCTTATTTTGCTAATCTTTCTTATTTTTATTTTGTTATCTCTCGTGGATCAAGGAAACGTGGAAGACTTTGGTGTTCTAAACACAAATTGACCGCTTATGAACATCAGATATTTTGGCTACAAGGTATTTTAATCGGTTGATCCTTGAATCTTATAAATTTAAATTTTAACTAAATTCTAACTAAAATGGCTAGAAAGCTATTTTAGCTAGTAACTTTTTAATGAGTCACTCCGACCATACTTTCTATTTTAGTTAAAAACATGAGATGACTAATATGATTGGAATTGGTCTAATTTTCAATAAACCGGTAACTTCAAAATCTTACACAACAGAATAAATATCTTTCTCCACAACTGCCAAACATTTTGCCAATTTTTGTTACAAATTTTAACTTCCAAATTACACACACCAGAATAAATTTCATTCACAATACAATTATCATTCTCACTGAAATACTATTTTTACTCATAAAATGTCACTATATGATCTCCCGCTACAGTGTTTTCTCTCATATGAATTCATTTTTTAATTTAAATTCTCAACTCGAACAAGTGAAATGACAAGACCGAATTAGAAATATGAAAGTTCTCTTATTGGAATGCTAGAGGCTCAGGATACAAAGTCGATTTCATTGGCTCAAACATGCCTATGGCTTTCCAAAAGAGGCGTCTGCGGTGACGATGAGGGTGACTGAAAACTCGTCAACGGCTCCATAGTTTTCAACCTTTCCGTCTATCGATTGCGCCCATACTACTCCATAGAATCCTATGATGATCACAAAGGCTCCAATAATACTGCCAAGAAACGATGAAGGAAGATATGTTTGTTAAGTTTATGATCATGAGCAGTCACTTGGCTCCAATACTTCACAAGCACTTGATTTAGGTTGTTTGTTTTTCACTTGTTGAAAATATAGGCCTTGTTCATTTCACTGATTCGAGTTTTCAATTCTATTTTTATTACAGTTAAAAGCTCAGTTCTCAGAAACAGTCACATCTAATTTTTTTGTTACAGTTAAAAGCTCTAATATAAAATCATATCTAAACTCAAATTGACGAATTGAATGAGACCATAAAAACAAATTCTAAGGAGAGATTTTACCTTCCACTATACAACGCGTCGCCTAGAAAGAGGGTGCTCATGAAGGCAGCAATAGCAACCCCGACGGGCTTAAACATGACCGCGAAGACGGGTCCTTTCTTGTCTATGCACCATGTCACTATAGAATACGCTACCACACATCCAAAGAAAGCCTGTGAAAGTAGTTTTGCATGTTATAAGCATTCTTTTAACTGAAGAACATTTAGCATAATTTTTTTTTTTTTTTTTTTTTTTTTCCCCAACTTCTACGCTTACTGTATAGAGAACAGAGATGAGTTCAATATCGGGTGTGATTATCCATGCACTTGGATCTCTTTCCATAGCTAAAGCAAGTATTGCACATTGAAGGGTCCCAAAGAAGTAAAAGAAGAAAAGTATAGTCCTCTGTGATGGGTATTCCTTGAGTATTGCTGCCTTAAGATGTAGTGAAAATAAAATCAGTTCCGTGGAAAGAGAAGAAGATAAATGTGTACGTTGTATATACATGCACACACAAACTTAAGATTGAAATTGGGATGATTAATTTCATTAATGTTCCTTGATTTTGTATCCTATTTCATCATGTCCCCCAAATTTTAAAAAGTATTCATTCTGCCCCTGAATCATCTACACTAATTCGAAATGCCAAAATTAGGAAAATGATCATGACGTGACACTACTTCTACTTTTATAAGTTGTTCATTTTACCGATTCGAGTTTAGAATTCGAGTTTTATTATAGTGAAAAATTCTCAGAAATAATCACATCTAACTTTTTTATTACAGTAAAAAAAACTCTCACATAAAAAAGTCACATCTCAACTCGAATTAAAAACTCAAATCAGCAAACTAAATGGGCTTTATAATAAATAAACTATTGATTTTAAATCAACTCGTCCTACCATACATTGATACAAAATCAATAGTTCAGGGGATGTTTTGAATCATTTTTCATACTTCAGGGGAAAAACTCAAAATTCAGGGGACATATGAAACGAGATACAACATTCAGGGGGCGTCTATGATATCAAACCGAATGGGGATATACCTGAGCAGTGTTCCATATTGCAAAGCTTAAATTAGCACATGTAAGGAATATGCCTCCGATGATCCAATTATTAGCCGCTGTCAAATTCTTATGGGAAGATAGTTTTGGTGATGGAGAAGTGTTGAGAGTGGATTGAAATTGAGGGTCCACAATTGCGGGCCCTTTGTAAACGGTGACTATCAATGCTCCTACGATTGACACGAGAGTGCCCATTATTTTGATCTGGCTTGTTGAGTTCCTCATGTCTAATTTTTCCATTCTGCACCGAAAAAGACGCACAATCTTGTAATAACTCTCCATATCTTTTGACTTTTCAAACATTTTAATAATAAAAAATAAAAGGAAAAAGATCTAACCCGAAGAAAACAGCAAGCACAAAAGTGATGGCCGGAACCTGGTTGTTCAGAGCAGATGCAAGTGTTGGGGAACTGTAGTTAACACCAGTAAATAGACAACTCTGCATCACTGTCGTCCTTCGCCGAGGAAAGAAAAAACACATCAAGCTTAGAAAAATCATTTTCCAAAATGAAAAAAATGAAGGCATGAAATTGCAATGACATACCCAGCAAGGCTGAGGAGGAAGAATTTACAGAGGAGAGAGAAACTCAGTGGTGGTCTCTTTTCCCTGTGAATTAGGAAGACAGGTTAGTAGACAATTTTCATTATAAAAAAGAAGAAAAAAAAAAAAAGAAACATGGGATTTATTCTTTTGTTGATCAACTCAAGAAAGACCTTTGGAAAATGAAAAATGGGAGGAAAATGAGAGTGCCAAGTGCATTGGAGTAGACAATGTAGACAAAGGGATTCATTCCTTTGGACATGGCTGCTTTGCAAAGTGTGTTCAAGCCAACAATAAGTGCTTCCACTATCACCATTCCCAAAAATGGCGCCAAACCTTTCAACCAAGCAGTCGCCCCCATCAAAGTCCTTGAGAATTGGAGGAGCTGTTGAAGAGCTTGTACCAATTTTTTTTTGCTAATCAAGGGCTTCTACCAAATTTATTGTCTCAATGGCCTTTTTTTTTTTAAAGGTCATAAGCGTTTTTAAAAGGAGAAGTGGAGAACTCTGCATCACTTGTTTAATAAAATCTAAAGGTATGGGTGCCCTTTAATTTTGGATCTATCTCTATCCCTAGTTTACCTGCTAAATCACACCTGTCTCTTGAATTTTAAATTAATCCTATTTAGCCTCCTTGGTTAGAATTATTTTAAAAAAATAGACAGAAAAAGACATGGTATGATTACGTGATTTTTATATTAAAAACAAATAAATAAATAAAAAAGACCATTTGATCACACTTATCTACATCTTTTTCTATTTAATTAAATAGAAATTCTAATAAAAGAGCTTGAATAAGAATTCCATCCTGAGATATGAGATTTATTTTCTTTATTTTTAAAATATAACAATCTGAATTTGCATTTTTAATTTCCATTTACTTCAAAAAAATATTTAATAAACTATTCAACAAATATGTTGGCCATTGCTTGCGAACCTGGTACTAAAATCTGCAAGTTGACTTGCTTGGATAAGGCATATCATCACTTAGAGGACGTATAGTAGAGGGATTCATTCCCTGATTCGAATCATGATTCGTGGGTTGTTACAGTATTTTTTCTCATAAAAAATACATGTAAATCGAAAATAGTTCGAATTATATGGTTTGAACCCTCCAACCAGAAAATATCCAGAAAATACGTAAATCGAAAATAGTTCGAATCACATCGTTAATGTAGAAGTTTAATTATAAGACTCATTAGATCTGCGTGGGAAGGTTACAGTCGGCGACGAGAATATCTAGAAAATACGGTTTGCTGTGGATATTTTGTATTTTTATCCCCTAAACTTGCGTCACTAAACTTTTTTTTTTTTTTTTTTTTTTTTGTCAATTTTCATTTTGCACCCCCCTCATTATTGTGTTAAATCGATGATGAAAAATTACATTTGAAGAAAAATTCAACATCCCCTAAATCTCAATCTCTTAAATCCAATAAAAAAATTTCAGTAAAATTAGTAAAATAAGACACATTATAACTATTTTACAAGTTAAGGATAAGTTGTCACAATGATGAGTTTAAAGGCAAGTTGTCAAAACTATGTAAATTTAAGAGGCAAATGTACAAAATATTCTATTGTTATAGTTGTAAATAGTATGAAATCTCAGATATAATTTATTTTAAGTCTTTATTTATGAGGGTTTCAAAAGCTTGCTAATCAAAAGTTTGTACCAAATTGTTGGCTCATTGATCTTTTCCCAAAGGAGAATGGTCATAGGTTTTTTTTTTTTTTCCTCTCTCTTTTGGCCGCTTTCTTAATAAAATATTAAACAAGAATCATGTTGTTTTTTTTTTTTTTTTTTTTTTAGGACCAAATGACTGCTTTCTTAATAAAATATTAAACAAGAATCACGTTGTTTTTCTTTTCTCCTTGTTTTAAGGACCAAATGACTGCTTTCTTAATAAAATCTTAAATAAGAATCACGTTGCTCTTCTTTTTTTTTGTTTTTTTTTTTTTTTAAGATATGTTGCCAAATAATATAAGCTTATGGCCATCATTCTCTTTAATTCATATGCAACTAATATTAACAACTAATTATTGCCAAGAAGAATGGTCATAAGCTTTTATAATTATATTAGTTGGGCTCCCCACGTGCAAGTAACTTGTATGTTAAGTTTTAATTATTATGTTATTATTAATGCATATAAAATTTTAATATAAAATTTCAAAAAGGAAAAAAAAAAAAAAAGGGCAAGAAGCCAAAAAAAAAAGGGTCAAAAAAAGGTCTAAAATGAAGAAATAAATAAATTTTAGTGTAGAAAGAAATAAGTTTTAGTTTTAGGCAAAAAATAATAATAATATAATAACAAAAGAAAGGACTTGAAAAAAAAAAAAAAAAGCGAGGAGTGTCGTTTTGATTGAAATCCGTATGATTCCATGGGCTTTTGACACTTCTAATACATGTATAGATTATTTGGCCACTTTCCTTAACAAAATCTTACCCACTCTGATTGTGCTAAACACACCCGCTAAATACAAATTGAGCTGGCCTCCAATTGTGCTAAATTGAACAAGATTATTCTCTTTAATAATTATTATATTTGTTTTCTTCTAACGGAATAAATATATAGGCAGAATTTCTAATTTGATATTGATGTTTGTATATTTTTCTGTAAAATATATATATATTTTTTAAAATGTGTATATTTTTTCTTAAAAGATGTACATTCTTTTTTTAGTAAAATATACAATATGTACATATTTTAAAGAAAAAATATACACATTTTAAAGAAAAAATATACATATTTTATAAAAAAATATACAACTGCCGTTTCAGTCCGCATACCAAACTAGAAACTCATCTTAAATATATATACGTTACTTGATTCCCACTCATTACATTTTTTTTTTTCTCTTTTTTTGCTTTCTGAGGATGCGTGGCCTGTAAATTAATGAATCTTGCAACATAAAATTTGGTTATTTCTCTCGACACTTGTTGTTGATGTAACTTTTTTGTTATTTCCTTTTTTATCCTTTTATTTTCCCTAACTTATTTATTTATTTACTTTTTGTTATTTCCTATTTTATCCTTTTATTTTCCCTAACTTATTTATTTATTTAAACATGAACTTCATTACTTAATGTGTCATTTCAGCAGAATTTGTGCCGAACTGAATCTAAATCTAATAATCTAGCTTTTCTTACTTGTTGGCCTATTATGTTGAAATTGGGTTCCACTCACCGTGCCCAAAAGTATAGGCCGTCATATGGGCTAACACCTTGTTTTACTTTTAACTATACCTGTTTATTTTTCCCTTTATATTTTGAGATATTTAGGCAACATATTTTTAAGGTTAGATTGATTTTATCATGAGTACTAAAATTATTATAAAATAAATTACAGTGACATCATTTAAGTTTCGTGTATTAAGTAAACTTATACTTATATTTTTGTGTATTTCATTCAGTAATTTTGTGAGAATTTTGTGTTTTTATGCATATATTTGTGATTTTTATGAATTTCTCAATTTTTAAGTATATTTAACTTTAACATTTTCTATAATAATGTATATCTCCTGACATATATCAATACAATCGTGAAATTTATGGTGTTCTTGTAAAGTGTCCTTATACTTTTATCTATTATTTCATATTTAAAAACTCAAGTAAACAGAAGGTAATTTTTTATTTTACATTTTTTAAAGGGTCGATTCTAGAAAATTTTTTTTTTTTTTTTTTTTTTTTTTTTTGCGGCACAAGAATATCTTAAGCACAGATAAATATCAAATTAAGTCAATATATCATTTATGCTATATATTTTATAGTGGGATAGTTTATATATACGTACAAATCACACATTATATATACGTACAAATCACACATTATATGCGCACACACATATCAATCACACATTATATATACGTACAAATCTTTCTCTCTCAAACACACAAAAAGGAAAGACAAAATCATTATCTAAGTCTATTATTGATGGTTTAATTAGAAAATGAAGTCAGAGATTTAGCAAATTAGAAACAGCAAAAATTAAAGATATATGTAAACCGTACCTATTTATCGTCAGATTCTTCAACTAATATGAAGGTTTGGAAGATGGACAATCATTGGCCACTTCTCTCCAATTTCATCTTTGCATCTTTCTTCTAACGCATCGGAATCCGCAATCCCCAAATGTGTTAGGGACGTAGTTGTTCCATCCCATCTGGTAAAAACGACAACTTTCGGCAGTTGCCAATCAAAAGCTTCTCAACTTTTGGCAGTTTTATTTCATATGTGAGAAAAATATTTGCATTTTTTTTTTTTTTTAATTTGTGCAATATTGCTAACATGCTTTGACCATGATCTTCTTTCAAAAGGATCGTCAAATGTCTCAAATTTTGATCACACAACATTTTAGTGTCAGAATTTACTATGATGTACTCATGTTGAATGATTGAAGTTGCGAGATCATGAATTAAATGGTGCATTTCAAACTCGAGAGAGATTGAAACTAGCCTCTTCATCACCAAGATATTGAAAGAATGATCTTGCACACATCTCTTTGAAAAGCAATTTTACAATATCCTCCAATTCCCACTTCTAAATCATGTCTAATCTTTCCACACGAATGTTTTTTAGAACTATTGAGCAATAAGAAAAACACTGATTCAAGTGTGGCGACATTGTACTGTAACTTAATCTCAGTAGAGATAGAATAGGGTCATTTTCCTCTTGTTTCAACTCCCACATCTCTCTATCCCTCACATATTTCCATTCACCTTCAGCAGTACTTGAGGAAAGTAAACTTCCCAATGTCTTCAATGCTAAAGGAACCCCTTTGCACTTTTGAACAATCTGCCTACCAAAATCTTTAAGTTCTGAAAATTAATTGTTCGGCCAAGCAACGCTTTGTGGAGCAATAAGAAGAACAAAAAGCAAGAAGATGGGAAGACGGTTAAAGCAGGTGGTCAAGAAGGCTCTAGCGGAGAGATGGCCTTCAACGCCGGAGGTGGAGCCATCAACTTGTTCCCCCCGGCAACATGGTCACCACCATGAGCGCCGTCCTCGACTGTCTGAAAGCTTGCCAACCTCTTCCACCTCTTCCACGAAGTCTGCGACGCTCGCATCCCACTGTCCTCTGCCTACCACCACCTTCGCATGTGGATAGTTTCTATAATTCATATTACTTAAGTTCAAACCATATTGACACATTCCGTTCCGAATATCATCCAAAACAGTTGGATTAATAGAACATTTGGATAACAATATATCGTCAGACAATTATGAAACAATGCTGTCAATCTCACCTAGTCAGCTTGTAAGGATGAACTCATCATCAAGGAAATGAACGTTGTCAACCTCGTCCTCATTTATTGCTTCAATAAATTTCCTTGTTTTGAATCAGTTCTACTTCCCGCAGAGAGATGAATTAAGCGATGCATTCCTCTGGTAGTCACCATACTTGTTAATGCTATATAGCCAAAATCCGATATTTTCAATTGTTAAACTGTTATTCATATCATACTAAACCATCCAAGACAAAAACAAGAATGCCAATTGTCAGGGTCCGGTCAATTTATAGGGTCGACTTGTCAGGGGTTAACACGTGTAAATGCGAGATTTGTCATGGTTGGGCCTGTACTCTTGAGTAGGCCTGGTACAAAATAGAGTAACAACACCAATTCTCAGAGTTTCAACTTGTGTTGATTTGTTTAAACTTTATTGTCTTCACCTTCAGTCAAAATAAGCTTTTCTCAGCTGATGACTGAGAGAATCTCAATTCTTTAATGAAGTTAAGCATATTATGTCATGCTATCAGGGAAAGATCAAGTTTCAATACCATGAGATTTGACAGTTTGAAGGCGAGATTCTAGTGGGGATGCACTAGATTTCGTTGAAGCTAGTTATTCTCTCTGGTTTCACTTAAAAAAAAAAAAAAAAAAAAAAAAAAAAAAACAAAAACAAAAACAGGGAGAAGAGCAACAACTAAAATCTTTGGTGCAGTCACTAAAATCATATTTACTTTATGGTTGTGTTATCTTCCCCCCTTTCACCAAAAAAAAAAAAAAAAAAAAAAAAAAAACTGAAATCTTATGTGTAGTTGCTGAAATAATATTTTTGTTGTAGGGAAATTTGTTCATAAGATTTCTTTCGTACGTATACTTATCCTACTTTCAAAAGTTTGTGCAAAACGATTCGTATTCATAAGCAATGAGCATTTCATATATATTCACATCTGCACATCCCTTCCAATATTGTTGCAAATCGCACAAATGTTTTCAGTCATTTTATTAATTCTTTCAAATCAGAAGCACACAAATTATTCAAATTATTGACCAAGGGAAATATAAGAATATGCTGATAGATTCACACAAATATACTGAAACTTATGACAAACAATTATTTTTACTTCTATTTAAACAGCGCACAACACCAACATTGGCAACTGGGTACTTGAGGCTTCCATCCTGGAGCATTCAACAGAACTGCATACATATGGACAAAGAAATTTAGGATGAAAAAGAAATGGATTTGTGCTTTTCCTTATAAATTTTGAACTGACATGATGTATGGTATGTTTAAACATATCAGAAAAAAAAAATTATATAAGAAAATAAAACTTTCAAATTAATTAGTCTCTAGTTTAATATAACTAGCTTCTTGATAAAAAATAAATCATGAGATTAGCTTCTTGTTAGTTGATACACTTACCGGACAATATTTGTGTGTGTGTTTGTGTATGTGTGTGTATTAATGTATTTGTGTGCGTGTTTTGACGATTGGTTATGGGTATAAATAACAAGCATGTATATTACTCGGTCATGTCATTTATCTAGCTACCATCTTCAATTATTGTCTTCTAAAGTAGTAGAATTCTATATAAATAATGATTTCCTCTTCTGAAATCAATATTCCCACTAGCAACCGCATAAATATACTAGAAAAAACAAACAGTTTCTAATACACACATAAAATAAATATGCTACCATCACTTTTTTTTGTCACTTTGCTATATTCACTATACGATACGTGGATCCCACAATCTCATTTTCTGTCTAAAAAATAATATATCATATTAGTAGAGTCTATAAGTCGCGTTTTTCGTCTTATTAAATTAAATGATTGTAATTTTATACGAAAATTTTTTATTATAGTAAAAAATTTAAATATAATTATTTATAAAAATTTTTTATTATGATAAAATTTTAATTTTAAATTTAAATTAATGAAATAAACAGATATTTTTTTCAATTAAACTTTTATAATTGTTGGGACCAGGCCTTTAATGTATTAATTAAAACCGGCATTTAGTTTTGTTGGGAGCAGGCATTTAATGGAAATGGACGTAAAACCGTTTATGTGATTGTCATGAATTGAAAGAATTATGGGATCCCCTGTGTCTTTTGAAGAGGATGCAAATTGAGTTGAACATTGTAATAATTAATATTATTATGGGAGAGTTTTATAATTTTCCAAACATTTGTGATTTAATTGCAACTTATACCTTTAGCCATGCGTACGTGCCTGAAAAGCCAAACTAATTGTGTTGTAAAAGATCACTACAAATTATATGTTTAAAGTGCAGATGCCTCCTTTAAACTTATTAAAACATCAATATGGGATGTTTAATTAGCTAATTTTTCTAATTAGTCAGTAGCAAAAAAAAAAAAAAAAAAAAAAAAAAAAAAAAAGATAAATGACCTCTCTTTTGCTTGCTAATGGCTAATTATTTTGTTCATTAAGTCTAATTAGTAAATCCTTATTGTATTATTGGCTCCTATTTGAAGAAAATAGGGATGCTTAACATGGAATTCACATCACTTGGAGTCCGTTTAGTTCGTTAATTTGAGTGTTTAATTCAAGTTGAGATGTGACTTTATATGAGAGTTTTTTACTGTAACAGAAAAATTAGATGTAACTATTTCTGAAAATTTTTTACTGTAACAAAACTCAAATTCTAAATTAGAATTGATGAAATGAACGAGATAACTCCTTACTACTTTGACATGTTTTACATACTATTAAAAAGGTACGTTGAACTTTAAATACGTCTTCTTACTACCCGGGCCGGCCCAAAGAAATGTAAGGCCTTTGGTGAAAACTTAAAAAGTGGCCTTTTCACATAATAAAAATGAAGATCTTAAAATTCAATTAAATCTATTTTAATTTATTTTTCTTGTATTTTGAGGTGTAAAATTATTAGTTAAATATTTATATTGACGTTTATCTAAACAAAAATGCTATTGTGAATCTCAAGCAATATTAATCATTGAATTGACAAGAAAAAAGTATGAAAGGAAGATATCAATTTGATTTAAACGAAAAAAGATATCAATTTGAAAAGCTCTTAAAATTAATGTTGATGAGTAAGTAGGAACAAGCAAAGGTATAAACAAGATTGGTCACGAGAGATTAGAGCTTTTTTTCCTTTTTTTGTCAACTTTTTTTTTTTTTTTTTTCAATTTCTTAGTAGTATGCAAATTAGATAAAAGATCAGTAAAGTGTGGTAAAAGATCACTACAAATTATATATTTAAAGTGCAGATGTCTCCTTTAAACTTATTAAAACATCAATATGGGATGTTTAATTAGCTAATTTTTCTAATTAGTCAGTAGCCAAAAAAAAAAAAAAAAAAACAAAAAAAAAAAAACAAAGATAAATGACCTCTCTTTTGCATGCTAATGACTAATTATTTTGTTCATAAAGTCTAATTAGTAAATCCTTATTGTATTATTGGCTCCTATTTAAAGAAAATAGGGATGCTTAACATGGAATTCACATCACTTGGGGCCCGTTTAGTTTGTTGATTTGAGTGTTTAATTCAAGTTGAGATGTGATTTTATATGAGAGCTTTTTACTGTAGTAAAAAAATTAAATGTAACTGTTTTTTAGAGTTTTTTACTGTAACGAAACTCAAATTCTAAATAGAATTGGTGAAATGAACGGGGGTATCTCCTTACTACTCTGACATGTTTTACGTACTATTAAAAAGGTACGTTGAACTTTAAATACATCTTCTTACTACCAGGGCCGGCTCAAAGAAATTTAAGGCGTTTGGTGAAAACTTTAAAAGCGGCCTTTTCACATAATAAAAATGAAGATCTTAAAATTCAATTAAATCTTTTTTAATTTATTTTTCTTGTATTTTGAGGTGTAAAATTATTAGTTAAATCTTTATATTGAAGTTTATCTAAACAAAAAAGCTATTGTGAATCTCAAGCAATATTAATTAAATGAATTGACTGTTGGTAACCAAATCGAATTTGGATGCGGAAGCGTGGGGGAACGGATCGTGTATAAGAAAAATTTTCAGAAAACTTTTGAGATACTCTATAGATTATATTAATTTATGCACGAATAAATTAATCACATTAATTTATATATCAAGAACTCAATAAGGATAAATACCTGGAGGCCGACTCGGATGATTAACTTGAGTTCTTTGACCACGAACGATCCTTGCTCCAAAGCCTTGTGTTTAGAAAACCAAAGTCGTCCACGTCAATTCCTTGAATCTACATAGACGTCTGTGTGGGCACACTCGAGACTTAAATGGGTTAAATCAAACACTCAAATTTTTCACAAACACCAACGCATGCACGATGTGGATTTTTTTTTGGGAGAAAATTTTTTTCCTTCTCTCTATAATGGGAATTTCGGCCAGCCCCCTTTAAGTTAGGTTAAAAAATTGTCTCGCACAATTTTTCATCATATCTTATTTATAGAGTAGAAGTCCAACTTCTGGAATGAATCAAATCTCTCTCTCATGTTTGAATTTTGAACAAAAATTCTTCTCTACCTTATCTCCTTGTGGCCGGCCATGCTAGGGTTTTTAATCCCTATGTGTGGCGCCAATTACAGGTAGGGAAGGAAGAGAAAATCATCATTTATCCCGTAGTCCAATTTTAATTCAAATTCAAATTCGAATTTAAGTCAAACTTAAATTAATTTGAATTCTAAATTGAACAACTTATCAAATAAGTTTAAAAAGATAAATTTAAATTATGTTCATGATTCAAAATTCAAATTTGAATAATCACATTATTTAAATAATAATTAATTCTCAATTAATTATTTTTTGAGTATTTAATTTTAGAATTCCGTAATTCTAAAATTTCCATTTTGCCCTTTTTGTCTGGTAGAATTACAAGGACAATGTGGGGACTAATGGACCTATAATCTCGAGCTCCAATAAAATTAATAACTAATTAAATACTTTAATTAATTCTATTAATTTCAATCGTTACTCCACTATAAACTTGGAATTGAACTCTCGAAATTATAGACATTAATTACTTCCAAATTGTGAAGTGTCCATTTGATATAGTCATTACATATAGATCAATCATCCATAAATAATTCATAATTAGAGTCAGGTAGAATTCGTTAACCTCTCTAATTATATCTTCATCATTGAGTACTATTGATTCTCTAATAAATAGTGATTCATAAAATACATTCATGAACCAGAGCGCTCTTACTAATCCAAGTACCGAATCAACACTCAAGAAAATTATTTATCTACTTCTTTCTAAAGAAGGAATGGATTCTATCTCGTATAATAACATTCTCGGCTACCTATTTCATCATGTCTCCAAAATACAAGGAATAGGATTTAGGGTCTCAGAATCCGTACCGAGTAAATCAAAAGACACAAATACATAAATAGGAGTTTGTTAAGAACTCAGGATTAAGATCATTCTATATATGACCATCGGTAGACTCAATTAGAATTTCTATACTTAACAGAAATTATTAGAAATTCATATTGTGTTTGTGACTCTGTTCCACATAATCTCATTATGCGAAATACACTCATTCAATATCTCACCATATTAACAGTGCGGATAGCACCGTTCCATTCTAAATAGGAATAACATGTATTAATAATGTTTTAATTAAAGATTCTGAACTTTAATTAAGTTCATTATGAACAACGTTATTGATTATTATCCTTAAACATTATCCTCTCGTATATAACATTTATATACAATGTTTAAGGTTACATAAATAATCACGGAATTTTCATTTTGATATTCATAAAATATTCTTAAATATATGCACATAAAATGATGAATAAACTTTTTTATTAATTAAATAATAAATATCCCATTACAACTCATGCTTCTAGGACACTATTCCCAACATTGACAAGAAAAAAGTATGAAACAAAGATATCAATTTGATTTAAACGAAAAAAGATATCAATTTGAAATGCTCTTAAAATTAATGTTGATGAGTAAGTAGGAACAAGCAAAGTTTTAAACAAGATTGGTCAAGAGAGATGTTAGGATTTTATTAGTTGGCATGTTTTTGAATTGGGTTGTACAAAATTCAAAAATAGGGTCAAGTTCATGATTAATGTAGATTTAGATTTTGAGGTAATTTTGGTTGCTAATTGCTCTGAATTTAGAATGATTTTGTTGATGGAAATCAATATTTGGAAGGACATTTCAGAGAAAATTTGGAAGATTTGATTGACATATTCAAATTTGGAGATTTACAGATTTGTTGGAGAAAATGTGCTCATATAGAAAAGTGATTTGCTGCATAATTGATTTGAAGAGATTTGAAGAGATATCTTAGATATATTTGATTTGGAGTGTAAATGGTATTGATCTTGGTGCCAAAGGAGTATATGCTGCATGTGCTCTGCAAAATAAGGAAAAATTTGGATTGGTGCTATTGTTATATATATATTGTATGTGTGTACGTGAAGGGGTGTGCCTTGGAAGAAAGAGAAATTATTTTTTGTCTTTGAGCTTTTAGAAATAAAAGGTGACATTTGGGCCGAGTTTTCATAGAAGAAATATTTAGAAAAAGTCTATGTGAGACTGAGCCTTTATGTGTTGATTGAATATCGTCCTTTAGGAGAAGGATTATAAGCTTTCGGGAGAAAGCGTACTGCCAGCTGAAAGGATTTCGCTGTGTAGTTTTGAAGACAAGTGGTGCTCGTTGGACAAGGTCATTAAGGAGATTCGACACGACGGTGACAACGATAAGGAGGGAGTCTTTGGGTGTATAAGTTCGATTGGTGCTTGTAATCCTTTGAACTTAGTGGATTATTCATTGTCTGGGTGTGGCCCCATAGAGTAAGTGTGCGCACTGAACTACGATATCATTTTTTGGTGTCCTTTACATTTATGTATTATTTTCCTACAATGTTGTTTTGCGGGTTTAATTTCAGATTTTCTATTAAAAACAGTGTTACAGTAAAGTGTTATAACACTTTCTATGACATCAGTGATAAAAACGGACCTAACAATTGGTATTAGAGCGGTTCACTAACCGTTTGCTTGGTGAGATTTTAGGAATTGGTCTGTTATAGCAGGTACGGATATTTTGAAAGAAGGCGGTTCAGTTTCTCGTCCTCCACTCCTAGACGGTTCAAACTACTCTTATTGGAAAACACGTATGAGGGCGTTCATCAAAGCTGTCGATGAAAATGCATGGAGAGCTGTCTTGACTGGTTGGGAGCATCTAGTTACAAAGGATTCTGAAGGAAAAGAGATATTGAAGCCCGAAACTACTTGGTCAACCAAAGAGGACAAGTTGGAGAACAACAATTCTAGAGCGCTGAATGTTATATTCAATGGGGTAGATGCGAGCCAATTCAAGCTCATTTCAACATGTGAAATAGCCAAGGATGCATGGGAGATACTGCAAATGGCTCATCAAGGAACGACTGTCGTGAGGCTCTCAAAACTTCAACTCCTCACTACAAGGTTTGAGAATCTTCGAATGCAAGAAGATGAAACAAATTCTGAGTTTAATTCAAAATTGTGTGATATTTCTAATGAGGCATTTGCCCTTGGAGAGAAGATATCAGAGGAGAAGCTTGTGAGGAAGGCCTTAAGGTATCTTCCACAGAGGTTTGCTTACAAGGTGACAGCTATCAAGGAAGCCAAGGAAGTTCAAACAATGAAACTTGATGAGCTAATGGGTTCTTTGTGCACTTTTGATATAAATTTGGATGAAAGCAAGGAAGGAAAGAAGGAACAAAGCATTGCCTTTCAAGCCGAAGTTGATTCCGATGATGAAGAAGACTTGGCCCAGTCCATAACGAGGTTGTCAAAGAAATTCACCAAGGTGATGAAAAAGGTCAATAGGAAGAATGAGAATTCAAGAAATGGCAACTCCAGCAATTTTCAAAAGAGTAAATCTACAGCAAATAACATAGAATTGAAGACAAAGAATAGAGGTATTCAATGCCGAGAGTGCAACAGATATGGACATATTCAATCTGAATGCGTCAGTACCCTCAAGAAGAAGAAAAAGTCGTTCAATGCAACTTGGAGTGATGAGGAATTAAAAGGGAGCCAAGAAGAAGATGATCATGTGAGCAACTATGTTGCATTTAATGTTTACACTGATCAAATTGCTTCAGCCGACAGTGTCACTAATGGTGCTGCAGATAGTGTTACAACATCTACTGCGACAGATTTTGCTGTTAAACAAAAAAATGAATTTGACTTAGAATCTGATTACAACAGTGATGGTGAAGAGCTCACAGAAGATGCAATACAGGAAGCGTAAAAACCATGTTCAACAAATGGGTTAAAGTCTGTGAAATGAATAAGTCTCTACGGGAGCAAGTTGATGAGCTTGTTAAAGAGAAGGATGTGCTTAAGAGGGCTGCCATAAACTATGAATTTCAAGCTATTGAAAATGAGAAAAAGTTGCAGGACACAAGGGTAGAATTGGAGCGCACTCAAAAGTCACTTAAATGATGAATTCTAGCACCACCAAACTTGATCATATTCTCTCTATGAGAAAAGCTAGTTGCGATCATCATGGACTTGGCTACACTAGTGAATGTTCAACATCCAAGACAATGTTTGTGAAGGAGACACCCGCTCCTGAATCTCAGACTATCCTCTGTAAGAAAGGTATTATCTCACCCCCACGACATAAAAAGTTTATTCCCATATGTCATTAATGTGGTTTAGTTGGCCATATAAGACCAAGATGCTACAAGTATTTGAATGCTTTGAAGAGAGGTATGCTCATGAATCCATCAAATTCCTCAAACTCAAGAAGGACACCTAAAGCAAAGATTGATGTGCAAAATAAATATCCTAGACGTGTTTGGGTAACGAAATCTGATTTAAGGTGTCATAGGGATTGCACTTCCTTTAAAGCATGTACAACTAGCTCTGAGTATTGTGGTAATGGTTACTCCAAGTTTTTGATAGATGATAAAAGCAATATGCATGGAAGAATATTATATTTAGGGGGAGTAAGACTCGTAAAGGACTCAGGGGGAGCAAGTTGTAGAAATCAATGAATTGGAATGTGATTTGCAGGAAAGTGTTATACCGAGTGTTACATATGGTGTTACAACACTTTCTGCGATAACAAATTCTAAAAGGTTATCCAATTATTATTATTTTTTTTATTTTGGCATATTTTTGTCAAAAAGGGGGAGAACATTGTACTTTTATGATTTGTCTAGTTTTTGAATTTTTATTGAAAATAGGAACTTGTGTTAGTTTTGCCAAAAAATACCAAAGGGGGAGATTGTCAGGATTTTATTAGTTGGCATGTTTTGGAATTGGGTTGTACAAAATTAAAAAACAGGGTCAAGTTCATAATTGATGTAGATTCAGATTTTGAGGTAAGTTTGGTTGCTAATTGTTCCGAATTTGGAATGATTTTGTTGATGGAAATCAATATTTGGAAGGACATTTCAGAGAAGATTTGGAAGATTTGATTGACATATTCAAATTAGAAGATTTACAGATTTGTTGGAGAAAACATGCTCATATGGAAAAGTGATTTGCTGCATAATTAATTTGAAGAGATTTAAAGGGATATCTTAGATAAATTTGATTTGGAGTGTAAATGGTATTGATCTTGGTGCCAAAGGAGTATATGCTGCATGTACTCTGCAAAATAAGGAAAAATCTGGATTGGTGCTATTGTTATATATATATATATATATATTGCAAGTGTGTTTGTGAAAGGGTGTGCCTCGGAAGAAAGAGAAATTATTTTTTATATGTCTTTGAGCTTTTAGAAATTAAAGGTGACATTTGGGGCCTAGTTTTTATAGAAGAAATAATCAGAAAAAGTCTATATGAGAGTGGGCCTTTATGTGTTAATTGAAGATCGTTCATTGGGAGAAGGATTATAAGCTTTTGGGAGAAAGCACACTACCAAAAGAAAGGATTTCACCGTGCAGTTTTGAGGACAAGTGGTGCTCGCTGGACAAGGCCATTAAGGAGATTCGACATGGTGGCGACAACGTCGGGGAGGGAGTCTTTGGGTGTATAAGTCCGATTGGTGTTTGTAATCCTTTGAACTTAATGGATTGTTCATTGTCTGGGCGTAGTCCCGCAGAGTAAGTATGCGCACTGAACTACGATATCATTTTTTGGGGTCCTTTACGTTTCTGTATTATTTTCCTGCATTGTTGTTTTGCTGGTTTAATTTCAGATTTTGTATTAAAAACAGTGTTACTTTACTGTTATAACACTCTCTGTGACACCAGCGACAAAAACGGACCTAACAAGATATTAGAGCTTTTTTTTTTCCTTTTTTTTTATCAACTTTTTTTTTTTTCAATTTCTTAGTAGTATGTAAATTAGATAAAAGTAGCATATTTTTATAAGTAGGTGAATATAGCTATTCTGTTTTCATAGAAAAATAAATAAAACGGATATAGTCAGTTGATGTATAATATACGCGGTGTTATATGTATACTAGTCCGCTTAATACATCTTATGCTTAAAAAATTAAAAAAGAAACGTCTGAGTTGTTGAAACAATATTGTTGGTAGAATTTGAAATAAATGGAGGAATTTTAACTATTGATATTCTGAAATAAATAAAACTATTAGGATGTAAAAAAGCTAAAAATCTCATATTCCAAAGAGAAAAGTTACCACCAAAATATCAATTTGTTGCCTTTTTATTAGTATTACCATAAATGATCATAGTTAATAGATATAATTAATTAGCATTCTTCATTATTTGGAGGCCTTCCTTATTTAGAGGCCTTAAGCCATTACATAATTGGCCTTAAGGAAGAGCCAACACTGCTTACTACCTTAAAAAATGTTTCTTTGCGACATAAAATATCAAAACTACTCTTTAAGTAATTAACCACAAAGTAAAAATTTGAACACAATTATAAAATATTTAAATAACATTTAATTTTCTTTAAAAAAAAATCAGATCTGGTTATTCAAATCCCCTCCCTTCCACCCCTTCCGAGCATCGCCACTCTATACCTATCCCCACTGCTCCCAGCCTTTGCTGAGACCACCCTGCCTCACCCAGCAATCAATATCAATTGAGAAATCGAACAGCCCCATACCCACCTCAATTTCAATAGCCAGACCCAACCACTGCAACAAGGCAATCGTAGCTGTAACGTCCCTCCAAACTCTAATTATGGTTTCGTTATGTTTGTCGATTCGAGCTTTTAACTTTGCAATATAAGTTAGATGTTATTTTTTGTGAGAGTTTTTAATAGTAGTAAAATTAGAGTTGAAAACTCGAATCAGTGAAATAAACGAGGCCTAAAACATTCACTAACCACTGAAGAAGTGAGTTGCACCTACGTTTGTGATCAATCATGACTCACGTCATCCAGATCAGTGGCGGCAAGTACCCATGATAGCAGGGATGAAGCTAGGAAAAATTTTCAGGGGATTTAAGTTAAAATAAAATTTTAAACTAAATTAAGTATGTTATAAAATATAATTATGAGTAAAAATTAAGAGGGTAAATGAAATAATATTGAATATCTTACATAAAATTTAGAATCAGAATTTTTTAGAAGGAGAAAGTAATAAATTTTACATAGGTTATAAATGAAAACTTTTGAAACAATTTATATAATCCTTAGAAATAAAAAAAAAAAAAAAAAAAGGGGGGAATTATAATTTCAAAGATAAATATCAAGATAGCTAGCTGGCTAGAGCACCCCCAAGCTAGTTCCGTCCCTGCACGAATGGCTCAACGCGATGGGCAGAGATCACGTAAGGATAAGAAAAGAATGACGACGCAGAGACAAGAAGGTGATGACACAATAAGAGATCAACATCTGGGTTTGCGGAGTGATCATTTTAGGTTTCCATGCGTTTTGTGGAGGTGAGGGCGGAATGGATGACGGGAATGTGTGTGGGTTGGCAGCTGTTTCTCAGATCTCTCAAAAATGTTTTGACCTTAAAAATTGTCTTATTTAATCCAAATTTAGAAATCTATAAATAGGCAACTTAGGGGTTGATTAACAAGCTGTTACCATTATATTCGAGCCATCAAGAGATGAAGAAGAAGAAGAAGAAGAAAAAGAGAAGATCCTAAAGATTTTGCTAGCTCCTTCTTCTCTTCTCTCTTTATTTTCTTTAGTTTTTATATTCTTTTTAATTATTTTAGGTTAGCTTTTATTTTGGTTAACGGTAATTTCAAAACCCTAGACATGGATTGTGATTTAATATTTTCATATTATTTTCTAATTTTTTATTGAAATTGCTTATGTTCTTCCAATATAAATGTTCGTTATTGTTCTTGTTTTGTTTGGGTGCCCAACTAAATAGGACTAAAGAATATTCTATTACTAGATTAGGAGTCTTGATCTATAATTGTCTTGGTTTTCTAATCATTAGTATCGAATTATGGTCAATAATTGTAGGAGGCTTTTGTTTGATTGCATGTGAAACATACTCTAGGTTGAATGATTTGAGCTTGTGTGATTATTATCGATATCAACCTATCTTTCTCATCATAATGCTTTCTTTGGATTGAATTTAGAGAGCTTTGTGACGACCCTCCTACGAGGCCGCCACTGTAACTAACTTTTTAACTTGTACTTACTGAAATTTCTTAAAATTTGCGGAACATTTTTTTTTTAAAACATAAGAATGAATACTTTCATAATTTGTAACAATAATTTCAAATAAGTGAATCACTAATTTCTTAAAGCTTTTCTTAATTTTAGTTAAGATAAAACCTTTTAGAAATATCTTTCAAACTAGTCATTTTAATTGGCCATCTCATTTGACTTTAAAATCGATTTCGTGAAAAATCTTAAATTCAAGTACATTTTAAAGTCCTTTCAAAATCAATCATTTAAACCGTTATGTTTAAAATTCGTTTATTTGTTGCATGAACTATTGCAACGTTCTAAAACTTAAATACTCAAAACTAGGGTTGTTAGCTGCAACCTTGGTTTTCTTAACATATATATGTACGTATACTTTTAAACATACATACTTAAAACCTTTGAATCATATAAACATATACATGATTTTTCTTAAACTTACTGCGGAAATAACTGCGTAAGCGGTATCCATTCCCATCTCCACCATTCGTCCGCCGCTCACCATTGCCCTTCAAGAATTGTCGATAGGTTTCTTACCCACAAAGATGAACATATCTCGATTGAGCTTTTCGCTCGCAAGTAGGAACTATATCTCACAAAATAATCGTAAGTACACATGTATAAATATGCATGAGCCGATTATGCTTGATTATGATGTTTTATCATAGTCTTATTATCTTATCTTATCTTATCTTTCTTTTCATTGATGGGCCGAAAGTGCTCACGTACCACTTGCGGCGCAATCATCGGGACGTAAGGGTTTGCAAAGGTCCCCAACGACCCGTGATTTAAATTGAACCGAGTGCCTCCCCTTGCGAAGGACTTTTTTTTTTGTTCATTTATCTCCCTTGTGGAGTCTCGATTACCTCCCTTAGGTCGGAGGTAATACGACACTCAACCGAGTTTCTTCTTATAAGTTCCTCTTGACTTATTAAGGTGTATGCAATATGACCTAGCATAGCATACTATAACATTAAATTAATTTAAACACATATAATTCATTTTCGCTTATGTGTATGTAAAAAGATAACATAGCATCGCGTACAATACTTAAAAACATAAACATGCATATATAACATGTGTAATTTTTTTTTCTTTAAAATCTATTCATTCATCAGTAGGCTAGATTCCTACTTTACGATGAAGTGGAATCCACTTTTCGCCAAATTGACCTAATCATTTTATTTGCTTACTTCTGAAAATAAACACCCACTGAGAGTGTGAGGTTATCTGTCGTTTGCTATTCTATTTTAGCAACTTATGAAGGAATCTAACCCTTTTCTTAAGGCATGTATTCCTTTCCTTTACTGAAGGATAATTCGCTATAAGGATCAATTTATTAAATCCTCAAAATCTTATTTTCCTTAATTGCCATTACAAATTTGTGCTAAATTGATAATTCATTAATTATCTTATCCTTATAATAAGTCTAATAATTTAGTTAACTAATTTTGGTAATTAATTAACCCTCTTATTCATATATCGAGTCTACATAAGTTAGTTAATTAATCTTAGTAATTAATTAACTTCCTTAACCATATTCTAAGTCTTAGATAATTTAATTAATTAGTTTTAATAATTAATTAAATTATCATCCATAATACACTTTTAATAAACTTTACTTTACCTCACTTGATGGTCTCATGATAGTGTTGAGGTCCATATTTACCGTCGTAAAATTAAGGGTCTAGCGTTTTCGTTTTTTACGATTTTCGCTTACATGCTTATTTGAAAATCGTTAAGTTTTATTGAAAAACTACATATGACGCTTTAACATAAATATAAACCTAATTCACGAATCTCATAATTAACGTATTTCGTGAAGATCATACATTTATATGACTATCTTAATTAAAATGTAAGCAAGGTTTGTACTTGCCTGGATTTTTTGTCTCGCTTTGTCGTGTCCTCTGCGTATTCCTCAAAACTAATTTTGGAAAAATGCAAGCACTATGAATGATCCTTGAGGAACATCGTAGCTTTTCTTTATTTTAAACACTTAATTCGATCTTCACTTGTTTAGTCCGAACCACCTCGTCTGCGTGCAACCAGTACTAGACCATTCTTATCGAATTGAATTTGGTTGAACGGACGTCACCATTGGAAACGAGTCGGGATATGGTCTCGGATCATCAAACGGAGGTCGATCGAGAAACAACACCTCGCCCGAAATATTTGAGGGAGGCTCCGGAGAGTTTTTTATGGCGGACTTGGGTCCCCCCCCTAAATTGACCCTTCCGAGTCCATTGGTGCGGTCAATTTCACACAATCGCCTGTAAAAGTACCCATCGGGATTGGCAACGTCGGTAAAATCCGGAGACTCAAATCTCATTTTCCGGCCATCAAATTAAAATTGGTTTTTTTTTTTTCACTTTCATGTGTGTTGTGTATCAAAATT
Source organism: Morus alba (assembly GCA_012066045.3). Classification (NCBI taxonomy): domain Eukaryota; kingdom Viridiplantae; phylum Streptophyta; class Magnoliopsida; order Rosales; family Moraceae; genus Morus; species Morus alba. The sequence continues at coordinate 5,759,227 of CP050231.2, read as the reverse complement.
AGAAAAAGAAAAAAGAGATGACGGCTCAATTTTGGTAAATGATTTGTCGGGATTAAAAGTTTTGGAATATTCGGTGCTCGGCCAAATATGAAAATGGAAACAAAAAACAAAAATTGCACTGAGATAGGGACTGGAATCATCTTTTTGGATGGCGGAAAATAAATACGGGAAGAAAAAGGGGATTGCGGTGATTCCGGCGGAGTTAGAGGTCGTGCCGCATGTCATTAAAAGAAATTCGAGATCTTTTTGGCAAAACGGAGGGGAATCTCAACTTGAGTATTTGGCCATTGGGGGTTTTTGAGAAAACGTGAGAAAGAGAGAGAGTGAGCGTGAGCGTGAGCAAGAGAGAGAAAATGATAGAAGCCTAAAAATTTCACTATATATAGTGTCTAATTAAGACAAGATTACATGCCGATCTTATCCTCAATTATTTCCTCTAAGCAGTTAAATTTTTTGATTAGAGGTAATTAATTTTGCTCACGTAATTTAATCTATTACTTACAGGTCCAATATTAATTTTGAATAATTCAATATTGTTTTACATTCTTACTCGCGTAATATTTGAATGTTTCAAGTCTTGAAATAAATTCTAAATGAACAAATTCAAAATCTAAACTTCAAAGATTCTATCTGGAATAGCGTTGTTTTCAGCGGTGTCAACTCCCGAGCTCACATTGTACCCTTTCGCTATGGGTATTTACCTTGTGACTTTAACCTAAGCATCGGCAATTAAGGTTTTTCTCTTTTTTAAAATGTCGGTGTTTTTTTTTTTTTTTTACACGCTAACATCGTGTTGTGCTTGGAGATTCTTGAAATTAAGATTCTCAAACTATACTTATACTAAAAATTATTTCGCTTTAAAGTACGGCAATAATTTATCGATCAAATTTACTTGATCGAAAACATGAACTCAATATGAAATTTACTACGTAATTTAGGAATACAAATATTGATTCCAAATCACATAATATTTTCTAGGAAAATCCTTGCCTTAAATAAATAAATTGTATTATTTAAAGTCTGGGATTTTCTACCATTACAATCTACCCCCTAAAAAAAATTTTCGTCCGAAAATTAGAACAACTCAGGGTAGCTTTTCCTGTATTCTCTTGGCGTTCTCAAGTAGCTTCCTCAATATTATAATTTCACTACAAGACTTTAACCCGAGGAATTACTTTATTCCTTAAGGATTTCTCCTTGCTAGCTTGGATCTGACGTGGTTTCCCCTTGTAAGTGAGGTCTGCGTGCACTTCGACGGGTTCCTGATGCAATACATGCGATGGATCTGGCATATACTTCCTCAATATCAATACGTGAAAGACATTGGGTACGTAAGCCAATTCTGGCGACGCTACTAGTCTATATGTGACTTTACTAATCCTTTCGAGGATCCCAACTATCCGACGCATCATGGGTTGAGTTTCTCTCTTTTACCGAATCTTATTCTTCATTTCATCGGTACCACCTTCAGGAAAACTAAGTCTCCTACCTGAAACTCTATATGTCTGCGGCGTTTATCCGCATAGCTCTTATGGCGACTATGAACTGTATCAAACCTCTTTGTGATACGTCTAACATTCTCTGTGGCTCTCCTGTTAAAGTCTACTATTTCTAGATGCTTCTCCCTAGATTCATACTATTGAATTGGGGACATTATAGAGAGCTTCGAAAGGTGTCATTCTTATTGACATGCGATAGCTGTTGTTATAGAAAAACTCTATCAAAGGCAACTTTCTATCTCGGTTCCCTTTAAATCCATGACACATGCTCTTAACATATCTTCTAGGGTCGGATGGTTCTCTCGGATTGACCATCCGTTGGGGTGAAAAGTTGTACTATACTTTAACTTAGACCCCATTACATCATGTACACTCGTGAAATGGTTTGTCTCTCAATAGAATAACCGAGTTTGATCGGCAAAAAGTGTCTTTGATCTAGTCGATCGATCTAACGATTATCCAAATCGTATCGTTACTATCGGATATTCTAGGCAACTCTACCACAAAAATCCGTCGTGATTTGATCACACTTCTATTCTAGAATGTAGATCCTCTCGCAATTCTCCCCGCTAGATGTTGTTATTCTACTTTAACTTCCTATCAATCAAGGCAATTTCAACAACATCATTCTTCTATTAGAGTAACGAATGGTTTGGATGAGATAGTTTGTCTCTAAAATGGTCGATCACTCTTTTTAGTCTCGATTGTCATTTCAATCTTCAACCAAATTAATCTTTAGGATTAGTCAATCAATTGCCTAGTATGAGTCGTGATTGATCTCGAAACTATTTTTTAAAAAAACTTAACATAGACTTAGACTATGCATTTCTATCCTTGATTTGGTGAGACTCTATTATCGGAACTATCGATCTTGGTCACGGGTTATTGTAATATCCTCTTGATACACCCTTGTGAGAACTCTCTAATTCGAGTGTGATGTACTACTTTTGTATAACTTGGATTAAAATGTTCATCCTTGTGGTTTTTGGGGGTACTGCGTAGTTTGTAATACTACACATTGAATCATTGGATTATTCCATGATTCTATAATTCTCCTCTCATGATCATTGCTTAGATCTTAAAAATATTCTTAGTTATTACTAATCGAGTGCTTACTTATTGGTTCGTCAATTTGTCTGAACCATTAAGAATGTGATGACTTATCTGAAGTCAAACAGTTTACTTGAACTTTCACTCTCATAGCCAGTATTCTCAATCATTATCTGACATGGTGTACCGTTAAGTCATTTCTTTCATGTCTCATGGTACTCTTAAACATTATCAGATATACTTATTAGGCTTTTCATAGTATATCTTGTCATACTGAGATTTTACACGTCATTCTAATATGAGCACGTGTACTGAGAGGTTTTAAACCTGTAGATTGCATGGCTTATTTATGGAAAAATCCATAAATAAGTAGACTTATTTATCTACTAATTCTCCTTGACATTACAATTCACTAGGCTTATATAAATTTGATCTTCAAAATTAAAATGAAGTCAAGAAAAGTAATGTTTTTTTTTGTTATTCTTCATGTGAAGAGCATCTTCCATTGGCATTTTTTTTTTTCCTCGAGAATCTTACTAAGATTATTGAGCTTTCTTTCTATGAGGTCTCTTTTCTACTAATCCATGATCTCAACTTGCTCTCTACTCTTAACTCCCTGCATTTCTTTATCGGGATCTTGATTTGATATATGGAATGACTCAAGAATCTATCATCTTAACATTTTCTTAATGGGTTCCCATTATCCAAATCGTTATCATTAGTAATAGTAGTAACTATAGCTTACTTATATACTTGTTCGATACTTTGGGATCTATATTTCCTCAATTAAACTTTCTCTATTTTTCTTGGGTACTCCGCCTTTCTCTTGGAGTATGAGTGAAGAAAGATCGATCTTCTTGTCCATACTTATAGAAGCTCTCTACTTTGTTCTAATAGTTTTCCCCATTGATTATGAGCTATCTTCACTTCTACTTTGTTTGTCATAATCACCAAGCGGTTTCTTATCAAAACTATGGGGCCTCAATTTAACTATTCTCCATATATATATATATATATATTTATACTTAAGTTGGAGCTTCACCTATCATCGACCAATAGTTCATATGACTTACGAAAAAAGGTACCTCAAATCCTTTCTCACATGTAAAACTGTATTGTAATACTCTCTTATTCTAACTTATTGTAGAATTTGTGGCCAAACATCGTATCATATCACGATTGTTTAGGCACTTTTTCTGTCTGAACCTTATTTCATAGAGTAGCGAGACCCCCTTACGAATCTAAATTTCGTACAACTAGTGTAAGACATACTTCTACAAGATAATGTTGTGTTGATTCGAGTCTCAGTAAATGACTACTTGAGGTTTACCGACCTTGTATTTGTCTTATAATCATCGGACTTAATAACTAGTTTCCTCAAATACTTAAGTCCTTAAGAAATACATGTATCAACCTCATCGACATTCTTATCTTCTTCTTTGGAGCTCTAATCTGTTTATGTTTCTATCACAAACCATTCATAACTCTCCTTCAATTTTTTTTTTTTGAAGGATAGTTATTGCTTACACAACTAGCTACATCATCTTTTCCTTTGGGGTTACCAATGTACCCTTTAACGATGTGATACTCCTCAATTGTTCATTTCTTATGCTTTATGAGTCTTTTTTAAAGGGTCTACCCTTTTCCTTTTTATCTAGTGTCGAGTTCAAACTACTCTCGAAAGTATGAACTCATTCAAGGAGATACCATCTACGTACTTTAGCATTCTTCCTTCTAATTTACTCTTTATATAATCGAGTTCTTAAGCTCATTTCATCTCGCGTTTACTTTCCTCAAAGAACAATTATTTTAAACTTATGACTCTGGAAAAATTCTAATAATTTCTCCTTAAAATAGGTATATTTCGAAGTATTACCTTTTGTTGACATTTTTGTTCTTAAGTGGGATCATCCATCTTTCGATCCTTGTACCTTTCAGAGCATAGATCATAGTCTTAATGATTATACATCTATCCTTCATAACCTAATCCTCGACCTTTAAACTCAATAAGGTCATCCTCCCAATGTAAAAATGATTACACTAAAAAATTTCTTCCATTTTCTTTATATTCCTAGATTGATAATAGTGTTCCCCTATTTATCATCAGGCATGGTATATATAAAACAAAGTCCTCAAACCATTGTTACGTTTGATACCCCATTATCTTACCTTTAACTTACTTATCATACTGACTAAACTATTAGTCCTTATCATTCCTTTACTTATGCAAGAGATCTTCTCCTTTAAAAGGATTCCATTTCATATCCTCCATTAAGAGTTTGACTTATAAATTCATAACTTCCATCCTCAAAGTTTCAATTATAAGTCCTAATAAATCTACCTTAGGTTGGCATCACAACTAAATTTTTCTTAATAGATAAACACTATCCTTAATTGGTTTGCTCCACTCTTGTTGTGATTTCCTTCTTACAACGCATCTTGATTTGACATGGAAATCATATTATTTCTATTTCCTTGCTTCATAATATCTAATAATGAGCCACACTTTGACTCTGAGGTTTCTTATATTTCCTTAAGTTGTAATCCCATTTATCAAGGGATTTCACCTACTTAAGTTAATCACCTTGAGTAGATACGTAGATGAGCACCCTTATTACTTTATTTTGATCACATATCTCTATTTATAGTCACCTTAGTATCTTATCGACTTGGCACATCTAATCCATGATTTTCTAATGGATAAGCTTATGACAGTGTATTGTCACACCTTAATTGCCTATTATCTTACATCATCACTTGTTTTCGTCCAATCGATACTTCACTGCAAGGGCAACTTTTACCTTTAACATCTTTACCTAATGCAATCTTAATTCTTTTTAGCGGATTTTAAACAAATCCCAGAATCAGATTCTTCAATCATAAATAGGGTAAGAATATCTCCCCTTGAGATCGTTGTAGAGGGATTAGTTTGGTCAAAACTAACATAGAACAACATCCTTCAATTTGTCCATTACCTTGATTGTTCTTTTCTTATCACTTAAACTGCTACTTACATTTAAACTCATTGCATTAGTTATTGTACCTATATCCAAATGAGATTCTCAACATCTCAAACCTCTTTTGCATTTGTCTTAACTTATAGCCTTTGTGCGTTATTTATCATCACATTAATACACATAGGTACTTTCTATGAGATTGCTAAACATTTTAAGGCTAGCAATCATCGTGTATCATATCTTAAGCGCGTCGCTTAACATCTACCATAAGCTGGTATTGCTTAATGTTGAAGCTCTATTTCCTATATCGTATCTTGATATACATATATAGTCGTCGAACGTGGCCCACATCTAGCTTGACGGGGTTACATCGTCCATCTATTTATTAACATCGTATTTATGCTACATAGTCATATCCTTTTCATGGATCCATGCAGAAAAGCTACGGCTAGCAACACAGTCAATGCTTCTTCAAAAAGAGTCTCGGTAGTTGTTTCTTTTCAAACAGCTGCACGTGGCTCCGATACTTTGCTTGGCTTCAATACTTTGCTTGGCTTCATTACTTTGCTTGGCTTCATAGCCCAACAATGATCACTAAGAGGTCGCCTCAAACGATCACACTTCTCGAGATATCATCTTGTCAGCCCAAGGGAATACAACACAGTAAAATGATGGGGCGGTTCGACTTGAATGGTCCTTAATAGGACGATCTTAATCGTGCAAACATATGAACCTTTCATTGCTCGTTAAATAAGTGTTCGCGTCTTTTAACTACAATAATCTAATTGACATAAACATACTTTAACTTACTTGGACTATGGCGAAGCAGACGCGTGACGACGTGGAGTAGGATGGCAGGATACCGGCTCTGATACCAACTGTGACGACCCTCCTACGAGGCCGCCACTGTAACTAACTTTTTAACTTGTACTTACTGAAATTTCTTAAAATTTGCGGAACATTTTTTTTTTTTAAAACATAAGAATGAATACTTTCATAATTTGTAACAATAATTTCAAATAAGTGAATCACTAATTTCTTAAAGCTTTTCTTAATTTTAGTTAAGATAAAACCTTTTAGAAATATCTTTCAAACTAGTCATTTTAATTGGCCATCTCATTTGACTTTAAAATCGATTTCGTGAAAAATCTTAAATTCAAGTACATTTTAAAGTCCTTTCAAAATCAATCATTTAAACCGTTATGTTTAAAATTTGTTTTATTTGTTGCATGAACTATTGCAACGTTCTAAAACTTAAATATCAAAACTAGGGTTGTTAGCTGCAACCTTGGTTTTCTTAATATATATATGTACGTATACTTTTTAAACATACATACTTAAAACCTTTGAATCATATAAACATATACATGATTTTTCTTAAACTTATCTGCGGAAATAATGCGTGTAAGCTTTGTATCCATTCCCATCTCCACCATTCGTCGCCGCTCACCATTGCCCTTCAAGAATTGTCGATAGGTTTCTTACCTACTGACATGAACATATCTCGATTGAGCTTTTCTTTCGGCAAGTAGGAACTATATCTCACAAAATAAGCTGTAAGTACACATGTATAAATATGCATGAGCCGATTATGCTTGATTATGATGTTTTATCATAGTCTTATTATCTTATCTTATCTTATCTTTTTCTTTCTTCTTGATGGGCCCGAGTGCTCACGTACCACTTAGGCGCAATCATCGGGACGTAAGGGTTTGCAAGGTCCCCAACGACCCGTGATTTAAATTGAACCGAGTGCCTCCCTTGCGAAGGACCCTTTTTTTTGTTCATTTATCTCCCTTGTGGAGTCGATTACCTCCCTTAGGTCGGAGGTCGGGTACGACACTCAACCGAGTTTCTTCTTATAAGTTCCTCTTGACTTATTAAGGTGTATGCAATATGACCTAGCATAGCATACTATAACATTAAATTAATTTAAACACATATAATTCATGTGCCGCTTATGTGTATGCAAGATAACATAGCATCGCAGCACAATACTTAAAAACATAAACATGCATATATAACATGTGTAATTTTTTTTCTTTAAAATCTATTCATCAGAGGGGAGATTCCTACTTACCCCGACGGAGTGGAATCCACTTTTTTCGCCAAACAAACCTATTCTGTTATTTGCTTACTTTCGAAAATAAACACCCACCGAGAGTGTGAGGTTATGTCGTTTGCTATTCTATTTTAGCAACTTATGAAGGAATCTAACCCTTTTCTTAAGGCATGTATTCCTTTCCTTTACTGAAGGATAATTCGCTATAAGGATCAATTTATTAAATCCTCAAAATCTTATTTTCCTTAATTGCCATTACAAATTTGTGCTAAATTGATAATTCATTAATTATCTTATCCTTATAATAAGTCTAATAATTTAGTTAACTAATTTTGGTAATTAATTAACCCTCTTATTCATATATCGAGTCTACATAAGTTAGTTAATTAATCTTAGTAATTAATTAACTTCCTTAACCATATTCTAAGTCTTAGATAATTTAATTAATTAGTTTTAATAATTAATTAAATTATCATCCATAATACACTTTTAATAAACTTTACTTTACCTCACTTGATGGTCTCATGATAGTGTTGAGGTCCATATTTACCGTCGTAAAATTAAGGGTCTAGCGTTTCGTTTCTTTACGATTTTCGCTTACATGCTTATTTGAAAATCGTTAAGTTTTATTGAAAAACTACATACGACGCTTTAACATAAATATAAACCTAATTCACGAATCTCATAATTAACGTATTTCGTGAAGATCATACGCCTTATATGACTATCTTAATTAAACTGTAAGCAAGGTTTGTACTTGCCTGGATTCCGAGCAAATCGGTTCTGACAGTGTCTCGCTTGTCGTGTCCTCCTGCGTATTCCTCAAAACTAATTTTGGAAAAAGCTGCAAGCACTATGAATGATCCTTGAGGAACATCGTAGCTTTAAACACTTAATTCTGATCTTCACTTGTTTAGTCCGAACCACCTCGATCTGCGTGCAACCAGTACTAGACCATTCTTATCAGAATTGAATTTGGTTGAACGGACGTCACCATTGCGTTCAGCACGTCGAAACGAGTCGGGATATGGTCTCGGATCATCAAACGGAGGTCGATAGCCTGAGAAACAACACCTCGCCGGAATATGGCGGCGTACGGCGGCGGAGGCTCCCGGAGAGTTTTTCCGCGGCGGACTTGGGTCCTACCCCCCCTAAATTGACCCTTCTGAGTCCATTGGTGCGGTCAATTTCACACAATTCGGCCTGTAACAGTACCCATCGGGACCGGCAACGTCGGTAAAATCCGGCGACTCAAATCTCATATTTCCGGCCATCAATTATTAAAATTGGTTGAGGGGTTTTCTTACCCACTTCCTTCTGTGTGTTGTGACACCAAAATTACGACGATCCAACGGTTAGATCGTCGGAACCACCTCCTCCCTCCACGGACGACGGCAACGGCTCCGTTTTCCGGCCAAACTGCGACGGTGACGGTGGCTGCTGGTCGGGATCTGCTGGGCGTCGGCTTCTGAGTCGATTGGTGGGGGTGGTGGCATCCACGACGGCCTGGAGAGAGAGGAACAACGGCGGCGGCGGAGGCGATTCCGGCCACCACGGACGGCGGTGCTCCGGCCATCATTGAGCTATGAAAATGGATGGGTTTTCTTCGTCTCACTGCACTGAGTCCATAGGGACTGGAATCATCTCGATCGGAGGTCGGATGGCGGAGATATCACGACGGGAAGAAAATGGTCATTTCGGAACTTCCGCCGGCGATTGCGGCTGATTCCGGCGGAGTTAGAGGTCGTGCCGCATGTCATTGAACTCAGCTCGTCGAGATCTTTCTATTGACACCGGCGGTGTCGAAAACGGAGGTCGGAATCTCAACTTGAGTATTTGGCCATTGAGGGTTTTGTGAGAAAACGTGAGAGAAGAGAGAGAGTGAGCGTGAACGTGAGCAAGAGAGAGAAAATGATAGAAGTTTAAAAAATTTCACTATATATAGTGTCTAATTAAGACAAGATTACATGCCTGATCTTATCCTTAATTATTTCCTCTAAACAGATTAAATTTTACTGATTAGAGGTAATTAATTTTGCTCACGTAATTTAATCTATTACTTAAGGTCCAATATTTGAATAATTCAATATTGTTTTACATTCTTATTCGCGTAATATTTCGAATTTGTTTCAAGTCTTGAAATAAATTCTAGACTGAACAAATTCAAAATCTAACTTCTCAAAGATTCTATCTCGGAATGACGTTGTTTTCGACGGTGTCAACTCCCGAGCTCACATTGTACCCTTTCTGCTATGGGTATTTACCTTGTGACTTTAACCTAAGCGTCGGCAATTAAGGATTTTCTCTTCTTTTAAAATGTCGGTGTTTTTTTTTTTTTTTGCTAACATCATGTTGTTGTGCTTGGAGATTCTTGAAATTAAGATTCTCAAACTATACTTATACTAAAAATTATTTCGCCTTAAAGTACGGCAATAATTTATCGATCAAATTTACTTGATCGAAAACATGAACTCAATATGAAATTTACTACAGAATTTAGGAATACAAATATTGATTCCATAAATCCTTCAGTCACATAATATTTTCTAGGAAAATCCTTGCCTTAAATAAATAAATTGTATTATTTAAAGTCTGAGATTTTCTCAGTCATTACAAGCTTATTCTAAGTAGTTTGAAGGAAAGAGTTTAAGTGAAGAGCTTGCTTTGCTTAACGACAAACAAGGAAAGATTAGGGTAACAAAGCTTGTTGCTACATACAGTTGGTAGTTTTAATAGGAAATTGGAGATAATATTGCATTTCATTATGATTTCATTGTCTAGCGGTGGAGATTGATCCTTTGACAATTACTTAATTATTATTGTTTTCTTCTTTATTTATTACTAGTTTTGTTTTCTTTAATTTCATCTAGTTTAGATTAATAGTTCCAAATCCTTATTTTATATTTTTGTTAGCAAAATTAATAACTTGCTCAATGGGAACGACCCTCGCTCAACCATCATACTACACTATAATCACATTTTAGAAAGGTTTATAAATTTAATATTCCCTTTGAATACACCATCAAATTTTTAGTACCGTTGCCGAGGATTGATTTTTTTCTTAATTTGTTTTTAATTTTGTCTTCATGTTTATAGGTTTTCTTTTATTTTTGATATACACGTGAAAATATCATCAATATGGGATATGATTGTTTGACCGTACTAGAGTATTGTATTATATAATAATGTATAATACAATGTTTAGTGTGACTATCGTATTGAATAAGCTAATACAAATGGTAAATTAATATGGTATATATCATATTATTGAATGTGACTCATTTTTAGTGTATTGTATTGTATTATTTTGTTTGAAATCTATAATTCTTTTCAGTGTTGGGCACGACCGAGGGTTATGGTTAGGCTGACATAGAGTCATACCAGAGCCTATAATGTTTAAAAATTGAGGAGCACAATACAACTTTATAATTTTCAAAATTACATTTCGATCTCAACTTTTTTTACAAAATTACATTTTGACACTAGAAATTTTTACAAAATTACATTTTGATCGTAAATCTTTTGAAAAATTAAAGTCTTACCTAAACTTTTTGAAAATTTATATTTTGACCCTAAAACTTTTAAAATTTTACATTACCCCTTATACAATATACGTTATGACACAAAATATTGTATTGTGTTGACAATACAACACAATATAATACACCTTATACAATACAATACAATATAAGTTATCAAACATGGTCATAATCATATGTACAAGATTCATCAAATAAGTAAATTTTAATATTTCAACTTAATTGTTTGTTATATGATCGAGCAATATGATCTATAAGATCATCTATCCCTATCCGCATTCGATTCATGTGTAAGTTTGAGCTATTCATCTATTTTGGTTGATAACAAAAAATGTATAGCTAGTAAGTATCTTCATAACTTTTTCAAACTTTTTATTTATTACGGAATGATTATAAAAACATCCTGTTTATTTTGATAATAACACGAATACTGTGCTACTTTATTTGTATTAGATTAATGTCCTTGAATTTCTAAATCCTTTCAAAATCTGCCCCTACTTTTCTTTGAATGAAACATACAAAATGTAACACTTCATCTTTGACGTAATGAGAGTTTCGTTGCAAATTCATTCGGGATGGATTAGACGAATACAGGAATATGAACTTCTTTTGTTAGCATACTTAATAAGTAGTTGACATACATAGGCACTGGTATGGTGATATTGAGCAACAAACATTAATAAAATACAAATCCTATATATGAGATGCACAATATTAGAATCCATCTTTAAAATGCGAATCCTATATATGAGACATACAGTATTAGAATCCATCTTCTATTAATTGGGATGCTAAAAAATAGTCGAGGTATTTCAAACAATTTCTTAAAATATAGAAAAAAAATGAAATTATTTAACCGAAGATTCGGGTTTGAGTTACCAAAGCATACTTATTTGTAGTTTCTACCCACCATTACCACCAATTTGCACTATTCGACCTCATTGGAACAGAGCTTTCGATTCGCCAATAGTTGGCTAGAACTGGTAAAGCACCAAATTGAGAGTGCAGCAACAACAACAATATTAAAGTTAATGTACATATATATAGAGACACACACACACACACACATATGGTCGTGCATGGCGATAAATCAACAAATATCAAAACAGAGACTTATGGATTATTTAATAAAGAAAAACATGATGATAATCAGTGCAAGGACAGCCACATGGAAAGCGCGATCTAGAATGTTATAGGCTTATGGCATATAATTAAGGAAAAAAAAAAAAGAAACAATAAGAAATAGCACAAAAATGGAAAGATCTTGGTTTCTTGGTCTGATGAGATATTTTTTTCAGAGAACATCTTGTCGTTTGAAGATAGTTTTTTTTTTATTATTTTTTTTTATTTTTTGCATTTCGGTATCTATATCTATCTAAACCCCTAATAATACAGCTAAATTAATTATCCGAATGTGAGATGGTTTTAGATATTTGTTTAAGCCTCATCCAGCTGAATATCTCACATAAGATATTTTCAAGATATTTTTGTTTATCAAAGTCGGCGTGGCTCAACAATGTCCTACGATTAAAAATATATATATATATATCATAAATATAATCATATAGATGTTTGATCAGCTACATGTAATTGGATGTTAAATATTCAAAATCTTGGCATATACGTAGATGAGTACATTATAATATAGATTTTGCTTGCGATTCTCTGCAGCAACCATTTGAAGAAGAAAGTGTGGCACACAAATATATTGTCCTTGCGACACTGGGCTATGTCACCTATATCTATAGGTCAGTAACGCACGGTGGCATGTGAGGCCTATTAAATGCGAAGAAGTATATATAATGTATAAACCATGCAACTATAATATATATAGAGAGAGATTAGCAACTTATTCCACTATGCTAAGATAATTTTGAAGCTTGGACAAGTGTCGATCGTTTCCCATACACCCTTAATCATGAAGTTTCTTCCAATTCAAAAAAATAAAAAAAAATAAAAAATAAAAAAAAGTCATGAAGTTCCCTTAATTGTATATAGTGGGTGGAGTTCACTAGTAGTATTATTATACGTACAATGCATAATATATTCATCTATATATTTATCTATTATATATACATATATACATATTTATTTATGTATACATCTAATAATTTGGACGTGTGAAACCCTTTTTGGTTTATAATTAGTTTTGAAGTTTGTTGAGGCTAGAAGATATTTATGAGAGAAAATGGGACCACTGATAATCTATTAATTCTTATCCCTTCAATTGTTTATAGAATATATTGAGAGGTTTATGGGTAGTGGTGGGTATTTGTTTTGTTCATCTTCAAAAGCCATTAAATTGGTTATAATGTTAGAGACTCTACTATAGCAAAATGGGGAAAAAAAAAAAAAAAAAAAAAAAAAAAAAAAGAGAAGGAAAGATAAAATCTGTCTAGCTTATCATGATTTTGTATTACTACTGTCACATGAACACATGTTATTCCTCCGAATAGTGTTATAAAATGTTTCTTTTTTGGTGATTGAAATGATTTTCTTTAGTACAAATTTTGGGTGAAAAAAAAATATTTCGGTGTGGATTGCTATATAGAGGGGATATTGGTCAAATCTTGTTCTGGTTGAACACATCTACCAAGTTCTAAGTGGAGAAAGTTTTCTGGTGATATTTCCTTTATAATTTTTTTTCTTTTAATATTATGGAAAAAAAATACATGCTAGCTCGGTATACTATAGTCAGTAGTACAATAGAATACCGCTAGTGGCACAACAGCAATTCGATACTTCCGATAAACTGTAGGATTACCTTCAGTATCATGATAGAATACCATTTGCAGCACGAAGCTGGACAATTGTTGATCGTTTCAAAATTTCAAATGGTATTACCACACCTAAAGTGAGTGAAGTTCATCGATCCGTAGTATTATTAATATAACATAGTATTCATATGCATATTTTTTACAAATAAATATTATCGCTTCACCCATGATATCCACTAACTCATGTCTGTCCAAGCTGAGAGAGAATATAATTGAAATATTACCTTTGCTAAAAATGAACCCAAAAAAAAAAAACGTAAGAAGACAGAAAGAAAACATTTACCTACCAAATCAGATTTGGTATCACTATTGTAATCGCTACGCTGATATAAATACATGTTAATATTCCTTAGGACTTTTGCTTTAGGAGGGCTTCTTTTATTATTGTTGTTGTTGTTGTTGTTACACCATGGTCGAAGAATCAGACCATCTGAGTGAGTTGAGTTGTTAAGAATCCGGAAGTTGGGATGAAACTTGCTAGCCGAGAAGTACCAGAATGGAAGGATTCTTAGGTTGAGGAAAAACCCAAATGGATGTCTGAAGTTGGTCGAGGAGTCTCATAAAATATGCAATGTCAACGACGTTGAGGCGTCAGTAGTTCGGATACAAGGTCGAGGTCAACCTAAGCCCGCAGAATCAGGACGAGATAACTCTTATCTCTTATTTAAATTCAAATGGGAGATCAAAAATCACTAGTTCCATGAAATCCTATTTAAATCTTAAATTGCCTAAATTGGCATAACTTTTTTGCATTTAGAGAGATTATGTAAGTTCTTTGAGATTTAGTGCATACACAAGTAGACGTAAGCAACTATACTATATTTTGGCGAACCGCTATAAACTTTGATGTTCTTTTATTTTTTGCATTTATTTTCTAGTTAATTTGTGAGTATTGTTACATGAGTGTTCCCGAAGAGAACAAATTTTGAGTTAACGAATTAACACCGTCAACAATTATTCTTTTAATTTTGGAAATGATCTACATTTGTGTTTAGGACAAATTTTCGGTGAAACAAACGGGATTTCTTTAATTGAGAGGCCATGTTGGTCAAATCTTGTGCCGGTTGGCTAGATTTGGCAAGTTCAAATTACTAGCTAGCGAAGCTTTTTCTAATTTTTTAATTTGTTTTTTTTAGCATTTAAGTAAACAAATAATCGGTAGCATGATAAATTATAGTTCGTACAGTAGCCATCTGATACTTCCTATAATCAAACAAATTACCTTCATTTTCACAATAGATGGCGTTCGGAAACATGATAGACAACCGTTGATTCAAAAACTGCAGATTTAATAGTTTAATTATGGTTTCAACGGTAGAATCCTCTTAGTACGACGTTAAAAATATAAATTAAAAAAAGTATATGGTTCGCCATGATTTTATAGAAAATTATTCTTACCATTCTAAGTAATTGAGTGCTATTATTTCTTTTTATTTTCTTCCTATTATTTGAGTGGTAATTATTTATTTTTAGTGGAGGGAATAAATAAAATTTTTTACCCTCTTGATTGATAGTTTTGATTTTTTTCCTTAAAAATTTGTAACATCGTGACACAAAACCGCAATTGAGCTAGGAAAATGATTCGTACACTTACTCGTCCTTTTGTTGTAGGGAAATTTGTTCATAAGATTTCTTCCGTACGTATACTTATCCTCCTTTTTAAAAGTTTGTGTGTAAGATTCAGTAGTTACAAATTGCAATTGGGCTAGGAAAACGATTCGTATTCATAAGCTCTGAGCATTTCAAATATATTCATATCTGCACATCCCTTCCCATAATGTTGGAAATCGCACAAATGTTTTCAGTCATTTTATTAATTCTTTCAAATCAGAAAAGCACACAAATTATTCAAATTATTTGACCAAGGGAAATATAAGAATATGTTGATAGATACACACATATATACTGAAAATTATAACAAACAATTATTTATACTTCTATTTAAACACCACACAACACCAACATTGGCAACTGGGTACTTGAGGCTTCCAATAGCTATAGGCTTCCATCCTGGAGCATTCAACAGAACTGCATACATATGGACAAAGAAATTTGAGATGAAATAGATATGGATTTGTGCTTTTCCATATAACTTTTAAACTAACATGAAGTATGATATATTTAAACATATCACTGGAAAAAAAAAATTTATATAAGAAAATGCCACTTTCAAATTAATTTGTCTCTAGTTTAATATAAGTAGCTTCTTGATAAAAAAAAAAAAAAAAAAAAAATCATGAGATTAGATTCTTGATAGTTGATACACTTACCGGACATTATGTGTGTGTTTGAGATTTGCTTTTTTTTTTTGTTAAAAATGTCAACTAAACGATGGGTTACGGGTATAATCAATTATTGTCTTCTAAAGTAGTAGAATTCTATACAAATAATGATTCCTCTTCTGAAAACAATATTCACTTTTTATCACTTTGCTAAATAATTATTGTCTGCAACCAGTATAAACATACTAGAAAAATCAACCATAAAAAACATCACTCTTTTTATCACTTTGCTATATTCTACTATCTCATTTTTTATTTAAAAAATAATATATCATATTAATAGTCCACATGTTAAATAGTAAATGCAGAAATTGACAGAAAGAGTGATGCTAGCATTCTCTCATATATAATACACACAAATCATTCTCTCTCACACACGCACAAAGGAGAGGAAGAAAAAAAAAAAAACATAATGCAAGCCTGTTATAGAGATTCAACCCTGGACAATGAAGAAGAGATAACTAATTAGAGACGATAAAATTAGACATATACGTAAAGCATACCTGGACACAGTAAGATCATTTTGAAGTTTGGAACGTCAGCAATAATCGGCCAAACCACACAATTTCAGATTTGTATCTTTCTTCCAATGCCTCGCAATCCATAATCTCCAAATCTGTTAGGGACGTCAGCCGTTGCATCCCCTCTGGTAGAAACGACAACTTTGGGCACTTGACAATCAAGAGCTTCTGAAGTGAGCTGAGATTTGGAAACCACTCTGGCAGCGCAACAAAGTTGGGACAACCTACAATACCCAAACGCTGCAAACTGTGAGCAGCTCCTTGTAGCCAATGGGGCAAAGCAGTCATTTGTGGTAAGCCGCCAATGATCAATGATTGAAGACTCATCTGGATAACTTCATTGGGTCCGATCGCCAAGTCAAGCTGTTCACACCGACCTATCATAAGAGTGCGTAATGTAGCACAATATCTCATATCGTGTGGTAAGGATCTCAAATTTCCACATTGAAAAATTACCAACAATCGAAGAGACTTCAAGCGTCCAATTCCATTTCTCCGGAAAGTATGTTTGTTTTGCCGTTACAAACAAAGTTCTGAGGTTGACCAGATTTCTTATATCTTTAGGTAACTCCTCGAGCTCTGAACACGCAGCAAGTACCAGAGTTTGCAAACTTTGCAATTTGCAAATGGAGTTGGGGAGTTTCTTTATCTTTTTATTTCCTCCTAAGTTCAGATATCTCAAATGCTTGAGCGTGCCGATTGTAGTTGGCAACACCTCAAATGATAAAAGGCTTAGATCAAACAGCCGCAAGTATCTAAATTTCGAGATGCATGTTGAAAGGAAGCACTCTTCGACGATGGGGATCTCTTGCTCTGTTTCATATCTAAGAAAAATACTCCGCACTTTTTTTAATTTATGCAAGATTGTTGAGATGCTTTGACCATGACTTTCTCTTAAAAGGATCGTCAAATATCTCACATACGGATCACACGACAATTTAGTGTCAGAATTGACTGTGTAAACCTCATGTTTAATGATTAAAGTTGCAAGATCATGAATTAAATCATGCATTTCAAAGTCTTGAAACAAATTGAAAATATTCTTTGCATCCTCAAGATATTGAAAAAATGATCTTCCACAGAGCGCTTTGAAATGTGATTCCCCAATATCTTCCAAGTCCCTCTTATCATTAGGTGACTCAATGATGCCGAGTGCCATCCACTTCGAGATAATATCTAATCTGTCCGCACGAATGTTCGTTGGAACAATTGAGCAATGAGCAAAGCATTGTTTCAATTGTGGCGACATTGTTCTGTAACTTAATCTCAGTGAAGATAGAATAGGATCATTTTCCTCTTGTTTCAACTCCCATATCTCACTATCCCTCACATATTTCCATTCACCTTCGTCTGTACTTGAGGAAAGCAAACTTCCCAATGTCTTCAGTGCTAAAGGAACCCCTTTGCATTTTGGAACAATCTCCCTGCCGAAATCTTTAAGTTTTGGAAATTGTTCAGCCAATTGCTCATCTCCAAATGCATATTTGAAAAATAAAGACTGAGATTTCTCCTCCGAAAGACATTCTAAATTATGTGCTGGGGTTGTGCCCATGACAGAGGCAACTAAAGAATTACGCGTTGTCGCTATGATTCTGCTTCCGTTAGCACACGCAATCAGCAACAAATCTTTCACCTCGTTCCACTTGCTACGATCTTCATTCCAGACATCATCCAAGACTAGTAAAAATTTTTTATCCTTTAAAGTGGTTCGTAAGAAAATTTGCAACTGATCTACGGACAAGTTACTGATATCATTTGTTCTTTTCAGTGCTTGATCTATAGAGAAATTTTCATCAATCGTACTAGTTGCACTAATAGCAGATTTGAGAATTTCTCTCGTTAATTCAGCAACATTAAAATCTTGTTGGACACAGACCCACATTTTTAAACCAAACTCTTCAGTGGCTTTGTCATCATTGTAAACTAACTTTGCAAGTGCAGTCTTTCCTAGACCCCCAATTCCAACTATTGGAATGATAGAGATAATAAGATTATTGTGATCCTTCTGTAATAACATATTAACGATCTTTTCTTTCTCACTATCTCTACCTATAATTTCTGAGGGCCTAACAAAAGAAGATGTCATCTCCCTCCTCCCTTGCATGGGATCCTGCTGCTCAATTAGATGAAAATTTATCCTATCTTTAGCGGCATCATCTAACTCTTGCCTTATCGCCTTAATTTGATGACCAATGCTAAGCCGAAACGCAAGTGGATTGGAGCTTGAGAAGAATCGGCGTACCTTTCGACCAATGCTGCCATGTGTCTTCACCACTTCTCTTCTTAGTAGTTCGCACTCGAATTCCCCCAACACGTCCTGAGTGTCAAGGAAGACATCTTTAAGCCGCCTCAACCAGACTCGTAGCTCTTCGTTTTGTTCTTGCTTCTTCTCGGCAACTAAGAGCACTGCTTTGAGGGTGGACATGGTGTTTTCAAGCTTCTTTAGGTCCTCTTTCATGCCCCATGCCAAGCAAACCTCTTGCTCCGCAGCAGTTGCCACCCTTTTCAAGACTTCTGCGGCCGTGCTATAAACGACTTCCATGGTTATTTTTTAGGCGAGGTCCGGGAAATTGAGTGAATTGTTTTGAGAATTGAGAATGATGTGGGGATTGAGGTTTTGGTGGTTATAGCGGAAAGGTTTAAAGGCATTAATCAACACGAACAAATATCAAAATGGCATAATAAACATGCAAGCTGCTTTTTCATGACTTGTTGGACAACATTGAAGACAAGTATAAACTTTTTCTTTAATATGACGCAGCACAATGTTGGATTGTGTTGGGAGGAAAAAATCATTCTTTTCTTTTCTTTTCTTTTCTTTTCTTTTCTTTTTTCCCCTCCAATTTGCCTTGGTTATGACTCTACCGAATTCTATTGTGGTGGTTTTTTTTTTTTTTTTAAATAAATGTCAAAGGATTTGAGCTTAAAACTCAATAAATTTAAATAACTTATACACCCGCTAAATACAAATTGAGCTAGCCTCCAATTGTGCTAAATTGAACAAGATTATTCTCTTTATTAATTATTATCTTTGTTGTCTTCTAACGGAATAAATATATATACTTTGCTTGATTCCCTCTCATTACATTTTTTTTTTTTTTTTTTTTTTCTTTCTGAGGATGCGTGGCCTGTAAATTAATGAATCTTGCAACTTTTTTGGTTATTTCTCTCGACACTTGTTGTTGATGTAACTTTTTTGTTATTTCCTTTTTTATCCTTTTATTTTCCCTAACTTATTTATTTATTTAAGTATGAACTTCATTACTTAACGTGATAATTTCAGCAGAATTTGTGCCGAACTGAATCTATATTTCTAACCGAATCTTGCTTTTCGTACTTGTTGGCCAATTATGTTGAAATTGGGTTCTACTCACAGTGCCTAAAAGTATGGGCCGCCATATGGGCTAACACCTTGTTTTACTTTTAACTAGACCTGCTATTTTAACTTTTATATTTGAAAGAAAAAGTAAAAGGGAAATAGTAGAAAATAGGCCAACATGAAAAGCTTAAGAAAGGAAATAGGCCAATTTTTAGTTATAGAAATTAATAGGCCATAACTTGTTAAGTTATGGTTCATAACCGGACAAGTTATGGACAATTATGAATAATAACTTGTCAAAAATACACGAGATTATGGACGAAAAAATAATAGTTCATTTCTTAAACTTATGTAAACTATTGGCCTATTAATTTTAATTCATCTCAAATTTTAGCCTATTTTCCTCTTTCTCCCATTTGAAAGAAAAAGTAAAATAGGTTAAAACTTAAAATAAATTAAAATTAATAGGTTAATAGTTTATATAAGTTAATAAATAAGTTAAATTATTATTTTTATTCATAATTTATTTAATTATGAATTATAACTTAATAAGTTATTGTCCATAATTGTCAATAATTTGTCCAGTTATGAACTATAACTTGACAAGTTTATTCATAACTTATCTAGTTATAAACCATAATTTGACAAGTTATGGCCTATTAATTTCTATAACTAAAAATTAGCCTATATACTTTTTTAAACTTTTTATATTAGCCTATTTTCTACTATTTCCCTTTATATTTTGAGATATTTGACAACATACATGGTTTTTAAAATTGGATTAGCTTTTGTCATAGGTATTAAAACTATTACAGAATAAACTACAGTAATATTATTTAAGTTTCGTGTATTGAGTAAAATTATATTTGAATTTTTGTGTTTTCATTCAGTATCATTAAATTTTGTGAGAATTTTATAGTTTTTCATGAATATATTTGTGAATTTTATGAATTTCAGGATTTTAAAGTATTTTTGGCTGTAGCATTTTTTGTAATAGTTTATGTCTCCTGATAATGTTAATACCGTAAAACTAATGGTGTTCCTATAAAGTGGCCTTATATTTTTGTCTATTATTTAATATTTAAAAACCGAAGTAAACTAAAACTTGGTTCATAACACTACTTAAATCTATGTACTTTGACGAAAGAAAAAGAGGTTTCTATTCACGTTAACAAAAGGGGAAAATTCCTTGGCTCAAATCTCCAACCCTGCTTATAACATAACAAAGAGAAATAATCCGTTTTTTTTTTTTTTTTTTTTTCTTGCAAAAACATCACAAGCACAGCTAAAGCCCTGTTTACTTTGCCGATTTGAGTTTAGAATTTGAAAGTTTTGCTACAGTAAAAAGTTCTCATAAATAATTACATCTAACTTTTTTACTACAATAAAAAGCTCTCACATAAAATCATATCTTAACTCGAATTACAAACTCGAATTAGCGAAGTGAACAGACCCTAAGTCTCTCTTCATTATACGTATACACTATTTACTGCACTCTTTTTATCACTCTTTTTAATAAGAACCACCTTTCAAGTATTCTATATTTACCTCCCTTATCAAAATTGTCCCTTTTAAATGAGCTGATCAAAAGTTATAACATATGAAAAGGGACAGTTTTGAAAACAGAAGGTAATTTTTTATTTTACATTTTTTATAGGGTCGATTCTAGAAAAATTTATTTTCTTTGTTTTTTCTTTGCGGTACAAGAATAGCTTAAGTACCCGATAAATATCAAATTAAGTCAATATATCATTTATCCTATATATTTTATAGCGGGATGGTTTAAAAAAAAAAAATATATATATACAGCATCGATGGATTGTGGGTATAAATAACATGCATGTGACTATTCTGTCATGTCATTTTTCTAGCTACCATATTCAATTATTGCCTTATAAAATATAAAATTCTATAATAATATTCAAGAACACGTACATACTAGCAACTAACATAAATATACGAGAGAAATCCAACAAAAAATAACACACACACACACACACACATATCAATCACACATTATATATACGTACAAATCTCTCTCAAACACACAAAAGGAAAGACAAAATCATAATCTAAGTCTATTATTGATGATTTAATTAGAAAATGAAGTCAGAGATTTAGCAAATTAGAAACAGCAAAAATTAAATATATATGTAAACCGTACCTAGTCATCGTCAGATCCTTCAACTAATATGAAGGTTTGGAAGATGGACAATCATTGGCCACTTCTCTCCAATTTCATCTTTGCATCTTTCTTCTAACGCATCGGAATCGCAATCGTTCCATCCCATCTGGTAAAAACAATTACATCTAACTTTTTTGCTACAGTAAAAAGCTTTCACATAAAATCACATCTCAACTCGAATTAAAAACTCGAATCAGCGAACTAAACGAGAAACTAGCCTCTTCATCACCAAGATATTGAAAGAATGATCTTGCACACATCTCTTTGAAATGCGATTTTACAATACCTTCCAATTCCCTTTTATTATTACGTGACTCGATGATTCCGAGTGCCATCTACATACAAATCATGTTTAATTTTTCCGCACGAATTTTTTTTTGGAACTATTGAACAATAAAAATAACATTGTTTCAAGTGTGGTGTCTGAGATTTTAACATTGTATATAGATGTATATTCTTGGTCTTGATGTCTGAGATTTTTCTTTCATGGTTAATTTTAGTAAAATCCGACAAAAAATTTTAGTAAAATTAGTAAAATGAGATGCATTATAACTATTTTACAAGTTAAGGATAAGTTGTCAAAATGATAAGTTTAATGGTAAGTTGTCAAAACTATGTAAATTTAAGAGGTAAATGTACAAAATATTATATTGTTATAGTTGTAAATAGTATGAAATCTCAGATATAATTTATTTTAAGTCTTTATTTATGAGGATTTCAAAAGCTTGCTAATCAAAAGTTTGTACCAAATTGTTGGCTCATTGATCTTTTCCCAAAGGAGAATGGTCATACGGTTTTTTTTTTTTTTTTTTTTTGTTTTGTTTTGTTTTTTTTTTTTTTTTTTTTTTTTTTCTCTCTCTCTTTTGGCCGCTTTCTTAATAAAATATTAAACAAGAATCACGTTGTTTTTTTTCCCCCTTTTTTTAGGACTCAACGATGGATTTCTTAATAAAACCTTAAATACGAATGTTGCTGTTGCTCTTTTTTAGGAGAAATAGAGAAATATATTAAGATTTGAGATGAATTAAAATTAATAGATTAATAGTTTACATAAGTTAATAAATAGGCTAAATTATTATTTTCGTCCATAATTTGTCTAGTTATGAACCATAACTTAATAAATTATTATCCATAATTCACAATTTTTATCTATAACTTGTCTAACTATGAACCATAACTTTATAAGTTTATTTATAATTTATCTGATTATGAACCATAACTTGACAAGTTATGACCTATCAATTTCTATAACTAAAAATTAGCCTATATATTTTTTAAAACTTTTTATATTGGCCTATTTTTTACTATTTCCGTTTTTTCTTTTCTCCTTTTTTAAGGACCAAATGACTGCTTTCTTAACAAAATCTTAATAAGAATCACGTTGCTCTTTTTTTTTTTTTTCCCTTCTTTTTTTAGGACCAAAATCAAATGATCTGTATTCAATTGCAAATCTCTTGAAGACGTGATAATATTAATAACTAGAGTTTACAAAACAATAATTAAAAATTGTATAAACATTTTAATAAACGAACATTTAACATTCTTGTTTTAAGAATTTTTTTTTTTTTTTTTAAAGATATGTTGCCAAATAATATAAGCTTATGGCCACCGTTCTCTTTCATATGCAACTAATATTAACAACTAATTATTGCCAAGAAGAATGGTCATAAGCTTTTATAATTATATTAGTTGGGCTCCCCACGTGCATGTAACTTGTGTGTTAAGTTTTAATTATTATGTTATTATTAATGCATAAAAAATTTTAATATAAAATTTCAAAAATAAAAAAATAAAAAATAAATAGGACAAGAAGCCAAAAAAGGGTCAAAAAGGTCTAAAATGAAGAAATAAATAAGTTTTAGTGTAAAAAGAAAAAGAAACTAAGTAAAATTTCAATAGAAAAAAAAAAAAAAAAGAACAAAATGATGTAATAAATGAGGTATAAGACAAGAGAAACGAAAACGAAAAGGAAAATGAAATTTCAGAATAAAAATATATAAAAAAGATAAAAAAATGACTAAATTGCAAAATAAATAAACTTTAAGGTAAAAGGCAAATAATAATAATAAAAAAGAGAGGACTTGAAAAAAAAAAAAAAAAAAAAAAAAAAAAAAAAAGCGGGGAGTGTCGTTTTGATTGAAATCCGTATGATTTTATAGGCTTTTGACACTTCTAATACATGTATAGATTATTTGGCCACTTTCCTTAACAAAATCTTGAGGAAATGCTCAATTTAAAAAAAAAAAAAAATGCTCAATTATTATTATTATTATTTTTTACGATGTAATAATAAATGGAATTTACAAAATATTAAATAAAATTTGAATACTCTTGTGATACAAGATCTATTTTCTTTATTTTTATTTTTAAGTGATTTTGCTTTTTTTTTTTTTGGATCAAAATCACATGCTTAATTAAAAAGTCTTTTGAAGATGTAATAATAAGTTGAATTTACTATATATTAGGAGAAGCAGATCTAGGGTTGAGGGAACCAAGGAGAACCAATCTCATAGATGCGGTTCTGTAAGGGGAGAGGGAATCACACTCAAAGGCGATCGGGGGATGGGCTCGGCCTTGTGGCAAGTTGGCGGTGTGAAGAAGGGAACAGCTCTAGGGAGGGGACAAGCTGGACGCAGTGTGTGGGTCGGCGAGGGAGTGGGGTGGCGTGGGGGTGGGTAGTGGTGGCTGATGGGAAAAAGAGACTTGAGTTTTCTTTAGAGGATAAAGGGTTGAGATTCGATATTATTACATTATTTTTGCTTTCTTTTTTTGAAAAATTGTTTGGATGGTTGAGATTAAAAGGTTTAAAAATCAATGGTTGAGATTAGTTTAGTTCATACAAAATATCGATTTTGCCCTTTCAGGAACCCCATGTGACTTGCACATGTCTAATTTCGTCTAAAATTTAACAGTCGTTACCCAAATGTGCCTAACTGTAATAGTTAGACAATTTCAAGAGGTTGATTGCTAAAATTGAAAGTTAGGGGTGCACTTCGCTAAATCACGATAAATTTAGAGAGCAAATGTGCTAAAAAAAACCCTAAAATAAAGATACAAAAAAAAAAAAAAAAAAAACTTTGGGTCGGGTTGGGTCGGGTCGGACGGGTTATTCGGGTTCGGCCTCATCTTTAGTATTGTTATTCTGTCATATCGTATAAAAGTTAAAAGTTTTTCCCTCCTAGCAAGTCGATCCACCTGTATTTTTTATGACTGTTGGCATAAATATCTCATATATAGAGATAATTATTTAAAATAATTCCTTTTAAACTTCATATTTAAGACATGTTTTTAATTTAATAATATTATTAATGGGTCAATTTTATGATTATTGAAATAATATATTGAGATAATATCATTATGGATATGATTAAAGAAGTAGAGGAATGTCGTTATGATTAAGTATAAAATCAATTTAGTACATGCTATTATAATAAAAGAGTTAATATTTTTTGTTTTTATAATATTAAAATGATACATTCACGTTTTAACAAACATCAATTCAGTACCTTAAAACCCATTTTTAAGAGATGAAATATCTAAACTACATTTCTCATTAATTAACAAAGATCACAACAATTTTAAAAAACGAAATTTGAAAATTTTGATTTACTTTTAATTTTCTTTCACAATTAAATCTCATATTGAAAATTAGAACTTCACTAGAACAGAAACATTGGAATCAAATCAGAGTCAAATTAAGCCCTTCTACAATTAAAAAAAAAAAAAAAAAAGAATAACAAAAACTCAGATTTGTTCTACTGATCTTGCACCAAACTCATGATAATCTGAACCAATCTCTCTCACAGCAAAACATCTACACCAATCTCTTCTTTTACATGAATACCCACAATAATATTCTTACCCAAATGAAAACCAAAAAGCCACAACAAGATGAAAACCACTTTTTCACCCTTTAATGATTTGAATATAACAAAGTTTTTTAAGAATTCTTGAAGAATCGTAACAATCAGTCCAATCACCACATCTCAGAGCCCCCAAGCCTCGGAGCCCGAACCCATTCGCCGTTCGACGGCCCATAACATTCAACTTAGAAGACAAATTTGAGGCCTACATCTAAAAAAAAAAAAAGAGATTAAGATTTGAGATGAATTAAAATTAATATGTTAATATTTTATATAAATTAATAAATAAGTTAAATTATTATTTTTGTTTATAATTTATTTGATTATGAATTATAATTTGATAAATTATTATTTATAATTCACAATTTTATCTATAATTTATTTAGTTATGAACTATAATTTAATAAGTCTGTCTATAATTTATCTGATTATAAATTATAACTTAATAAGTTATGACCTATTAATTTTTATAACTAAAAATTGACTTATATACTTTCTTAAACTTTTCATATGACCTATTTTCTACTATTTTGTTTTAAAATGGTATTTTAATATATTTTGTGTTAGTTAAAATTAAACGGTATTTTAGACATTTTATGTCGAAAAAAAGTCAAGACATGAAAATGATTGTGTTTTAAAATTTAAAAAAATTTCATTTAAAAAATATTAAAAAAATATAAAATAAAATCAAACAAGTTTCAATTTTATTTTACTAGTTTTAATGATTTGATCTCTTTTATTGCAAGTTTAATTTTAAAGACACGTGTAAAAACAACCTCTTGACCTCTTGATCTCTTCGGTTTCGTTTTGCATAATGGACATGTAATTAAAATATTATAAAAACCCGATGCTTTCCATTTGGACTATGTCACCCGACCCGAATCCGTCTTTCTGATTTTCTTCCCCTTTCCGAGATTAATCACCCGCGGTCTCTCTTTCTCGGATTAGGGATCTGAAACCCCCAAATCCTTTCTTTGTTCCAATCCATTTTCTCCACTAATATATGTCAGTACAGTTTCAGAGAATTCTGTATTTTTCTTCATTCAAATCATTTTTTACACCGAGAAGATGGCTGAGCCCGATTTCGAGGATTTTTTGGAGAAGAGACGGGTCAGAAACCCTCTTGTACCAGTAGGTGAGTTCCCATTTCCACTATTTTCAAATTTTCATTTTTATCTTCTCCGAAAGTTTTATTCTTTTGTATTTGTAGTTTTGTTTTGTTTTTGTAGGTTTTCTGTTTCATTCATGTGCGTATGCCCAAGTAAAGTTGTAATTTTGAGGAAATTTCTGTGAGACATAGGTTAAAGCATTGAGTTAGGGTCCGTTTAGTACCTAGATTCGCTTTCTGATTTGAATCATAATTCGTGATTCGTTACAGTATTTTTTCTCAAAAAAATACAAGTAAATCGAAAATGATTCTAATAATATGATTTGAATTTATGAACTAAACAGACTCTTAATTTACTTATAGAAGGGAAATTTTTTATGGGCTGTGAAGATTCCTAGTGAACATGACAGAATATGTAATTATGTCTCTTTGAAATTTGTTTGAGTTGAGAATTTGAGTTAAAAATAAATTTATTTGAGAGAAAATACTTTAATAGAAAAAGTTAAATTTAAATTTTTATAAGAAAAAATTATGCAGTTTTTACGTGAGTTGTGATTCAAACTAATGCAACGAACAGGGTTTTAGACTTTTTTTTTCGTTCTTCTTGTGAAATGCGAGTTTAGGAGTTTGCCGAGATATTTTATTATTTGAGTTGGATTGAAAAAGTTTTAAGTTTTGGGACAAGGAACCAAGAAAGTGGCTTAGAGTGTTGCTACTTTCTTGTTCTTAAAGTTGTAAATAGGCTTGAGGATGGTTTGTATACTTTACATCTTGATATAGGTTGTTGGTTGGTAAAGAGACGCGGTAAAGTACTTTGGTCTGGACTTTATATGGATATTGTAATTGAAAAACTTTATATTCATTTTGGGTTTGATTCGTTTGAAATAGTTTTCTTATAGAAATTCAGGTTTAGCATAGTACCAATGTGGCCTTTGAAGTTGTGAAGCAAGGCAATAAGATTTTGATGTTTGTGAGGTTTGAATGAAACTGGATTATCGAAAATGTTCCAGCTACCAGCAAGGTTGCTAACCCAACATTATCTGCAGAGTACACGGGAAGTTTTGGTTAGGAATTGGAAAAGCTGGGAGTTAGAGATACTTTGGGTTTTAGATTTCTGAGTAGCTTTTCTATCATGGGCGAAGAGGGCAAGTTAAGATTTAAATGTTAGTTGGAAAGGTAGTGCAAATGAGCATCAAGTCAATCAAGCAATTCCTAAAAATCTTCATATTTTTTGGTTTAGAATCTTCATAACTCTTATTAGAGACTTAGAGTGGCTTTTTTTGTCCAGTTAATCCTGCATTGCTTTTGATAAAATTACAAGTTTTCTACCACTCTGGTGTCAGGATAACCCAAAAGTTAGGAAATTTGGGCTGCTATATTGATTTACCATGCACAATTAGATGATTTAATATCATAAACTTGGACAAATTTTCAGGTTTATTCTAACTAAGCCATTACCACACCTTCATTCCTAACCTTATTTAAAGACAATACTCGTGTCTAATTTTAGATCGAATTTGACACCGATCAGTAGAAGTTTTGCAGGATTGGCAATATGAAGTATTACTTTTGTAATTCATGAGGCAGTACTGTAAGTTAGAACTTTGTAAACTTTTATAATTTATGCTTTATAATGGTAGCGATCCTATGAAAATTTTGTAAACTTTGAAAGACAAATAAGTTGGTCTTATGCTTCTTTGAAGCTAACATTTTACGACCTTACACATTCCTTTAGTTGCCATCTTATCTTATAAAATTGTGTTGTAATCTTTTTTGCTAAAGAAAAAGGGTTATAGAGTAGAAAATTAGAGAACGGCAGACCTAGATAACCCAGGTAGGTGTAGCTCCCTACGTAGTATATAAATCCCTCTTGAAGTGGATTGCTCATATGAGCTGACCACCACGGCATCCCCCAACTCGAGCCCACAACTTCTTACATGGGGGTACAAGTGGGCTTACCACCCGTGTCGAAGCTCTCGGTGGTAATTTACGTTCTAATCAAATTTGTAATTTGGCTGATTCATTGATGTGAATGTTTCAGGTGCTCTTTTGACTGCGGGTGTTTTAACAGCTGGTTTGATCAGCTTCAGGCAAGGGAATTCTCAGTTGGGTCAGATGCTAATGAGAGCTCGTGTGGTTGTCCAAGGTGGAACCGTCGCGCTTATGGTCGGCACTGCTTACTACTATGGAGACAATCCTTGGCAATCAAAGTAGAGAATTCTCATTGCGTATTCGGAAGTCAACATAATCAAAATATGTGATTTTTGTCAGTGAATGACCATGTTTTTGTCTCAAGCAATATTCAATATTACTTCTGCACTTTTCTCCTTTAGAAAAGGTACATAAATACTTCAGTCTTTGTACTATTATATATTGAACCCCCGTCGACAACTCAATAAATCAACAATTTTCAACGAGGAACGCTTCCGTTTAGTGAGGTTATTATTATTATTATTATTATTATTATTATTATTCCTTCATGTGTGTTTTGTTTGCTGTTGATTTTTTGCTAAGTCGTAAGAGGTTTTTTTTTTTTTTTTTTTTTTTTTTTTTGGGGGGTTCCTGTTTTATTAATCTATCTCATATAAGTTTTGAAGGAAAAAAATGATGCAATTTTGTTTCTCTAACAATTAATATTGCACCATTAGGGCCGTGATCATATTTTTGGCGTGCATATGTTTTTACTTCATATTTTAAAGATGA
This sequence comes from Morus alba, assembly GCA_012066045.3. Lineage (NCBI taxonomy): Eukaryota > Viridiplantae > Streptophyta > Magnoliopsida > Rosales > Moraceae > Morus > Morus alba. The sequence goes on along the minus strand of CP050231.2, from coordinate 5,729,362 downwards.
ATGAGCTTATAATGTAGGACTTGTATTCTTTTATTTGTTGATATGAAGAAAAAAAAAGTTGATATTGAAATGAAAGAGAATGAGAATGAGGTGGTGGATAATGCTTAAACTAAGGAAGGTGAAGATATGCCAATGGACACTAAAGAAAAACAACCGGTAAAAAAAAAAAAAAAAAAAAAAAAAAAAAAAAAAAAAAAACCTGTTTATCGATGACCACTCATAATTCTAAAGTTAATTACTTTGAAAATTAGTTATAATCTACTTAGAAGTCTAGGTGTGAAGCTCAAACTGCCCAACTTACCGTCCAAGCCACTCATCCAAAAAAAGGGTCCAAACCGCTTAAATTTTAGACAATCATGGATTGCATTTTTCACAAACCGCCATATACTCAAACTGTTCATATTGCATGCCGTGCACCCCTAACTACTCTTGGACTTGAATCCGAGATCATGATTCAATAAATTGAAAATTACTCAGCATCACTAATTGCATATTTAGTAGAGGGCTTTTACTATAGTGTTTTTTTTTCTAAAAATTTAAATTTTAACCCAATGAATTTAAAACCCATAAACTAAATAATCTATAAATATCAGCAAACTCTTTTTGTCTTGATGGAATTTACTTTTATAGATACAGAGAGGTGGGCCTCATATGGTGAGACTCATGTAGGGTTTATTTTTGTATCTGATGGAGATAAATCTCTATCGGGAAATCAGAGCTGCTCCACAAATACTAATTGAGCCAGCATCATTTAGCTAAAATCGTAATTTCAACCCAAAATTGCACACAACATTTTGGGTTGAGCAACTCTCCAATTTCCACTAGATTTTTCTTTGCATCCGAGCCATTGTTTAGTGTTCAGATCATTGCCATTCGATTGGAATTAGAAATTTCCTCGCTAGTGGGAGAAGAGAAAGAAAGAAAGGGACAACCAATCAGAAAGTTCTTCATCAGAAATTTTGTTGCATGTGTAAATAGCCCTTATAAATATACACACGTACATATATATAAGCAACCTCTGTTTCTTTCTGTAATTTCTCGGTGAGAATTTATGACAGAATATGAACAATATTCTTATTGGTAGAATGTTGTTTTGAATTGCTTGATGTGCATAAAATATCCACTACAATGTCATATTTTTTAAATGCGATAATGATAACCTTTACTCTAGCAATAAAGTACTTTCCTTTTAGTCTAGCATATAGACCACCCTTTTCAGCCAAAAAAACCGACAAAAAAAAAAAAAAACTCAATCCAATATGGAATCATAAAAAATAGGGAGAAAGAGAAAAATATGTTAAAATTTGAGATGAATTAAAATTAGTAGGTTAATAGTTTACATAAGTTAATAAATAGTATTCAAATTATTATTTTAATCCATAACTTAATATCGGTTATGAAAAATAACTAATGACAACATTAAAATTATCTAAAACATCAATTATGACATATGTTTCCGGTTATGAACCATAAACATCTAAAAAGTTTGAAAATATATTTATACATTTAAATAAATTTATAACCAAATATTTGAAAATTTATGCATAAAACATAATCAACCATCTTAAGTTTCTATAAACAAAAATTAAAATATATTTAAACTTTTAGGTTTTTTCAAATCATATTGGCCTTTTTAATCAACCATTTCCATTGGCAAAAAATATACCAACCCATATGAGCCTCAAAATTGTTACACCACCTCCACACTTATGGCATGTTTACTTACAAAATTAAAAAGTGGAAAATGAGAGTTAATTCCATGTATTTTTTCATTTTCATTCTGAAAATGGGAGTGAGATTGATTAGACCTACTCAAATTTGAGATTGAGAAATGAGATTGGCAATCCCAACTCCCCTTGAAATTGAGACTCTCATTCCTGATATTAACATTAAATCACTATCATACATTTAGTTTACTTATAAATATAAATTAAAAATAAGATTCAAAAAATAATAATTACAACCTATATTTATTATTCATTTGCCTAATATTACAATATTAGCCTAATTATTTTTAACTTTAGTATAATAAATATGGACTTTGTTTTGTTTAATAAATTAAGAATACATTTTAATTTTTTAACACTATTTTTTATTTTTATTTATTTTATTAAAAATTTGACAATGTATTTTTATATTTTAAATAATTGTTCAATTTATATTTATTATTTTATTACCCTATTATTATACTAAATATATTTAATTATGATTAATTTCAATATAATATTTACATAATTTATTTTTTAAATTATAAATATAAAATCGACTTAAAAGGGTATTAGTACTTTTGCACTAGTTTATTTCAATTTAGAGTACTATGATTTTGAATCATACCACTAAATATTAACATTAAATAACATACATTTAGACTTTGATTTTACTAATTACAACCTATATTTATTATTCATTTGCCTAATCTTACCCACGTTGATTCATTTTTCCATTTTGATTATGACTTTGTTTTGTTTAAAAATTAAGAATACATTTAATTTTTTTATGCCATATAGGACATCATTTATGGGATCAAGTATCTATCTATTTTAAAATAATTGTTCAATATATTTTCCATTTTAGTTAATTATACTAAAATATTTAATTATGATTTTTCAATTTTTTTTAAGGTTTTTTTATTCTTTTTACTGTGTAATTGTTTTTCTTTTTTGTTTTTGTCTTTGTTTTTTTTTTATTTCTTTATTCTTCCTCTATTTTTTTTTCCTCTCTCTAACGATTTTGTATAACCATTTTTCAAAAAATATGATAAGCTTTTTTGAGATTTCCTTTCTTTTGTTGCCTCTTTCCTTTTTTGTTTTTTTTTTTACTTTATTTCTATTTTTTCCCCTTTTTTTCCATTAATTTCTATAACCATCTAAAGAACGAAGCTTACATTTAGAGTATCCTAGCTTGTTATCGTTTAGAGTATGTTTAATATATTGGTTTTTTATAAGTTTTAAACTTATAAATTTAATTTTACTACACTATTTTCCTTTTATAAAAGATTTAAATTTTAAAAATTATAATTAAAACTATTAATTTTAAATTTTAATTTAAACTCATATACTAAACGCGCACGTGCGTTTAATTCCTTAAGAAAATGGGCGTTGTGGAACAAGTTTATCCTGACATTACAGGTCAGATGACGTGGAAACCAAATCCCATATCCAGCTTACTTCAGTCCAACGGCCGTTCCGATACGAGGAGATGAATCTCCTCAAATTCCGTGCCACTCACTCCAACTAGTGGACTGGCTTATTTCCACCAATCAACTCTCACCGGACACGTGTCCACTTGGTCCCAAACGACCTCCATGTATACTTGGGCCCCATTCAAAATAAATTTTGGCCCAATTCCAACGTACGACACAGTTTCCCTCCACAAATCCAACCCACGTTGGCCCACCAATCTCATACCAATCCCCATTATCAAACCCCAATAGTCTATATAGGAAACTTCACATTTTGATAATCTCATTGCGAATTTGAGGAATTTGTTTGAGTTTCTTGAGAAAGTTGTACATATTTCAGATGGGTTTTGTTGGTCCGTGCAGAAAATCGTGCTGTGAATACAAGAACGACAGAGTTTTTGCAAATGGAGGTGTCGTTTTAAAGAGGAAAGGAAAGCTGAAAATGAAGTTGCATAGGCTTCAGAGGATCATCCCCGGTGGGCAGGGGCTGAAACCAGATCAGCTCATGGTTCACACGGCTGATTACATTCTACATTTGAGGCTTCAACTTTGTGTACTTGAAGCTCTTCTTAAACTACATGACACATAGCTTATATGTATATATATATATATATATATGTATGTATGTATGTGTGTGTGTATATATATATATATATATATATATATACTAGCTAAATGTATTGTACATATAGTTTCTATATTGTTTCTTTGTTATATTCAACTTTTTTTTTTATGTGTTTCTTTTATTGGGTTTTTGTTTGGATTTGTAATCCTCAAGGACTAGAGGTTTGTAACATTGTATATAGATGTATATTCTTGGTCTTGGTGTCTGAGATTTTTCTTTCATGGTTAATTAGAAGATTTTTTAGTAGAAATACACAGTTTTGGTTCAATTCACGAATTGCACGAGCCAAGATAATGGAGTCAAAATGAGAATTCTTGAATGGAAAATTGATCAGAATAAACCACTAGATAGATACGTGCACTAACTAATAAACGACACCTTTCTATTATCAGCAAAAAAAACGACATGTTTTTTTTGTGTTTGTCAAATAAAATAAATAAATGCCAAGAAGCTAATATGGATATGGACATAGTTAGCTTATCTCTCCATCCCTCAAAAACACACCGTCCCGCCGCCGCCGCCGCCACCCCTCCCTCTTTTTTCCCCCTTTTCTAAGAACTTGACTGAATTATCCTTCTTCCTTCTCAGAAAACCATTTATTGCTATTAAAAAGCCTTTTTTTTTTTTCAAATCATAGCAAAAGTGCCAAACTGGTAGACACAGACTAAAAGGATCCAAACTGATTGAGTTTGTAATTCAACAGATGTGATTTTATAGTTTTTATTTGAAGTTTCGAGAACCTATAAAATCTTGCACTAGGCCAAAGCCATAGATATTTAAAGTTTACCTCAAATTTTAACCCTTTCATGGATATGGGACAATATTCTATGCATGGCCTCCCTGAAAAAAGGTCTGAATAAACGCTATCAAAGCAAAAATTATACAGGAAACTTTTAAAAATTAAAGTTATACAAGTATATTTCAATACAGGAAATGGGCAATTTATTTTTGAATTATTGTTAAGACAATATTAGAGAAGGATTCTAAATCATTAGTAGTTTTGTAACATTATCCAAAACATTTGCATGACAAAATGGTGGCTAAAATAATATAATTTTTTTTTTTTTTTAGAAATAAATAATAGAGATTTTAATCTGTGGTTTATTAACATAAAATAGAGGTGTTCAAAGTAAAAAGCCTTTAAAGCTTAATTTGGAATTAGAGTAATTTGATGAGTGGAATATAAGTCATCCACTTATAATTTAAAAAATAGGGGAAAGAAAAAAAAAAAAAAAAAAAAAGAATTCATCCATTTTAAACTTTGAGTTGATAGTTGAGCCAAAAAAATTCAGATGTTGCCTATTGGCGTTGAATTCAAGCAATGCCAAAGGCATTTCCAATCCTTTAAAAAAAAAAAAAAAAAAAAAAAAAAAAGAAAAAAAAAGGGCATTTCTAATCATGACCACATTATGTTGACATAAACATAAACACATAAACTCTTGACATAGTCTTGAAGCTTTCCAATCGTTATCGTTTTCATTGTATTTACAGAATTAGTAGAAAATGGGTGAATATAAAAAATTTAAAAAAGTATATAGATTAATTTTTAGTTATAAAAATTAATAGGTCATAATTTATTAAGTTATAATTCATAAGTAGATAAATTTTGAACAAACTTATCAATTTATAATTGATAGTCAAACAAGTTATGAACAAAAACCGTAAATTATGAATAATAACTTATCAAGTTACGGTTCATAATCAGACAAGTTATAGTTCATAAGCAGATAAGTTATGGACAAATTTGTCAAGTTATGGTTCATAGTCAAACAAGTTATGGACAAAAACCGTAAATTATGGATAATAACTTGTCAAGTTATAGTTTATAACCAGACAAATTATGGACAAAAACAGTAATTTGCCCTATTTATTAACTTATGTAAACTATTGGTCTATTAATTTTAATTCATCTAAGTCTTGGTCTATTTCTCTCTTTCTCTCTTGTATTTGTTTCCTGGATAAAAAGTGGTTAATAATGTAGAAATGTAAACATATTTATTATAAATAAATTACATATTTATATGGCTAGTTTTGCTAAATATATTTTATACGTCTAGCTAGCTGGTAATTAGTTTCTCTTTTTTCTCTCTTTACAACAGGATTTTTTTTTTTCTTTTCAACAAGTAAAAGAACAAACTTATTTCCCAAGCAAAAAGAACAAACTCATCAAATATGTAATCTACAAAATGCCAACCTATTAGATATCATAGTAATGACAACTTTCCATCTAATAATTATATTAAATTCAATAACTTATTTCTACCTCTAAAAAACAATCACTCATTTCTGTGTATAAATAATCAAAATAGAGTTAAAGAACTCTACCAAAAAATTAAATAAAAAAAAAAGAATAAGAAATTATATGCATTTCTTAAAAAAAAAAAAATGTATTATTTTCTCTTTGGAGTAATAACTTATATGAAAATTCTTCTTTTTATATGGGAAGAATTCTTCTATTGGACATATGAAAAATTACTTTACCTTACATTTTAGCAATTTTATATAATCTTTTATTTTAATGTGAGTCTGTAAAAATTTCTAATTTGTATTTTTGTTATTGCAAGAAGAAAAAGGTGACTCCCAGGATTAATTATCGCTAATTAAAATTATAGTTAACCTAAATTTCGGACCACGTTGTGTTTAGACACCCATCATTTCAACACGTGCTCATGAAGACTTATATTAATGTGTTTTACTTTTATTTACAATTCACACGTCACCATTTCTCTCTCATTTCTCCATACAGTTTTCTCTCTTTTTAATCTTCTCTTCTTTTCCATTTTTTTTCCTTTGGTTCTCTGCGAATCTACAATCACAAGGCTCGACCCATCAACAAGTTGTTTATAATCTGTCCGAGAAAATTCAGTTTCTGTTTTAAGGTACCCAGTTTTCCTTTTTTCTTTTTTTTTTTTAATCTTTTCCATTTTCTGTTATTTTTGTAGCAAACGAACAGAGGTCAAATCTTAATCCTTATTTGTGTTTTTAGTCTGATGGGTAGGCTGTAGATCTTAACAAGATTGCATTTTTTTTCCTCGCACATGCAGTGCTGGAGTTTATAACAATTTGAACCCACATTTTGACATTTGTTTTCTCTATGTATTTTAATGGATATGTTGATAATACTTTGGTCAGAAGATATGGTGTAGAAATTATCTGTATCTGGGTTTTTAACTGGTTGTTCTAAAACGGTGCAAAAAATCATAATTTTCTGTTTTTCAATTCATCTTCAGTGAAGAAAAATGAAAAAACAAAAAGAAATAAATGGAGGAAAGCCAAAATGTGGATAAGATTCTATGCTTATATCTTCTGGTCATACTTTGAGGGTGAAGATTGTCCAATTATAAACTCTTTTTTTTTTTTTTAATTTCCAAAATGTGAACTTTTAACTTTTATTTGAAAATGTTTTTTGTTGACAGATTTTGGCAGGTTGTGGAATTAGTTTTGTTTGGATCAAAATGTCTTCTCCAAGTAAAAGAAGAGAGATGGATGTCATGAAGTTGTAAGTTGCTCTTTCTTATTACCCCTAATTGGCAAGTGATAGATCTACATTATTGTTGTTAGTGCAGTTATCTGGTTTTCATATGAGTTGACTTTAGAGAATTGATGGTAACATTGCTAAGGGTATTCTCTGTTTCTGGTGCGAAAGGAAATATGGAAAAATGCTTCAAATTTGTGGTGTGGAATTCTTTTTTTCTGTTATGAATTAAACCGATTACATTACTAACGATAGCAATGAGCTAAAGAAAGACAATGAAGCACACGTAAGATTGATAGTGGTTCATTCTCAATGTGAGTGTTGCGTCCACTTTCAATTTCTGTGGAATCACACACATAACGCCTCCACACACTCGACACTTTCTAGTTGTAGCAATTTTCCCCCTCTATCATAGGCTTCTGGGAGGATCAGAACGCTTCATCTTTCACAAATGTTTGGCTAATCATTTTAAACTTACATTAAGCTTATGGCATTTTTTTTTTTAAATTTATTTATGACATTATGTTAGTGCTATCCAGGATGATGAGTGATTACAATGTGGAGACAATAAATGATGGACTCAATGAGTTCAATGTGGAATTCCATGGTCCAAAAGACAGTAATGTTTTCTCACTCTTCTACTTCCTAATCACGTATGCTTTTCGAGATGAACTTTTTGTGTGTGTGTGTGTGTGTGTGTTCATGGGTGCTTACATTGAACAATGAAACATTTTAAAATGCACAAGCTGTTTCATGTAAAGCAGAATATGGATTTAGTTCCTTGGAATTTATAAGCAAAAGATATATGAAAAGCTTTTCTCTTGGTCGCTAACTTGAATATTCTGACTTTAGAAAGTGGAAACAGTTCGATAACTCTCTCTTTCTCATGTTTTCAATACTTCTTAGTTCTTTCACAGGGTAGTGCTCTTGCAGCCACGTTTTCGTTTGATATATTACTTTTTTTGTTACTAAGTTTAGCTAACATGATTATGGTGGCTACACTTGTAGGCCTCTACGAAGGTGGGTTTTGGAAAATACGTGTTGAGCTTCCTGATGCTTATCCTTACAAGTCTCCTTCTATTGGATTTGTGAACAAGATTTTCCACCCAAATGTTGATGAATTGTAAGCATATTTTTGCTTTAGGATCTTTTGATTGCTAAAAGGTCCCATCTCTGTTGCTCATAATACACATGGATTGTTAAGTTTCTTATAGTCTCAATATAGTTGCTTTATGGTCTTTTCTACTAACAAGTTGAAAGTTGGTCTGATGTCGTATTATGCTTTAATCTCTTTGTCAATAGAACTGACTGGTTCCTGTGAATGATTTGCAGATCTGGTGCTGTCTGTTTAGATGTAATCAATCAATCATGGAGTCCAATGTTTGGTATTTATCATCCCATCTTAGTGAAAAAACTGAGTTCCATTTATATTAAATTGTGGAGGCTCAAACACATTGTCTTGTATTATGCTTCTCCCTTTCACAAATTGGTGAAAAATTCTCTTTCTATTATTTTACTTTCTACCGTTTTCTCCTTTTGAATTCACGTCTCCTTTTTTCTTTTGCTACCACAGATCTTCTAAATGTTTTTGAAGTTTTCCTTCCACAACTTCTACTGTATCCAAATCCTTCCGACCCACTCAACGGTGATGCCGCGTCATTGATGATGAAGAATCGGAAGCTATATGATCAGAAAGTGAAAGGTGAAAATTTTATGTATAATTAACCCCCTTTCCATTTGTGTTGGCTCAGTATTCAGTAAATAGAACGAAAAAAAATTGCTTTATCAAATTCTTTGAACTGACCCTTAAGAATGGGTGGGCGATGCATGGTGACGAAAAAAAGTTGTAAGTTTTCATGAATCTGATTTTTGCTTCTCCTTTGGAGGCGTTTCTAGGATACAGAAAATCACTCAAATTAAAAAGACATTCTGAAAAGACGTTTGAGGGAAATTTGCCCTTTTGCTTCATACTTAAACTGATGAAAACAAAGGGAAATGTTCACCTTCACATGTCTTTCGTGTCATTCCGGATATTGTAAAAGAATCAAAGACCAAATATATGTTTACCTTCTATTGATTTGTGATCACAGAATACTGCGAGAAATATGCGAAAAAGGAGCATATTGTCAACTTGACACCAGAAGAGGAGAGTGGTGATGAAGAGCACACTACCGATGAAGAAAGTGATCAAAGTGACGATGATGATATTGCTGGTCATGCAGACCTGTAATGGTACTTGGGGGCTATTTATAATCTTTTCATGTAAGCCCTTCTTTACAGCGGCAGTATAACACATACCTACTAGATTCCCTCCATTTAATTGCAAACCTATTTGTAGACTAAATTTAATTTATTTGTAAAAATCAGGAACTGTGTAAGAAGTTGTATCTTTCAGATCTCACAAGAGATGCAATGGAAAATAGAGTGATGGAAAGGAACCATTGAATATTTCTGTCATTTGTCACTCTCTTTCATGTTATATTTAGATATGTTATTCCTTTGTTAGCCTATCTTATTTTTTTTTTTTTTTTTTTTTTCATTTTTTCATTTAGACCAATGCTTTCAAAGAGCCAAAATGCAATTATTGTACCCTTTTAAGTGTAATAACAAAAGGCCAAGTTTAGGCATTGGTTTAGTATGAGCAACTGTTAAAATGTTGAATAATTCTTCCTGATCTTCAAGAGACTAAAATAAGACATTTTGGGACGTTAAAGAGGTAGGTTAACTCTAGGACAATGTGATTAGACCGCCACAAATGGGAAAGGAAAGAATTCCCATTGTAAATTGAACAATTGCCATGATTAATTAAGACATTAGGAGGGGCTCATACTTGGCCTTTGAAATTTAGATTCACTTGGATGTTTACAATCAGTTTAATTTAATTGCACTGTGAATTATAGTCTAGAGGTAAGATGAATAGCTGGATTTGCTCTTTGATCCCTGAAAAGGCATGGAAGAATTTGATATCATGATATTACAAGTCAATATGTCTGCATAGCTGTTTTAACTGCATAATGAATACTGAGATGCCCTTGATGTAGAATACAATACGATTGTTCACGTTCTAACAACTTTATCTTTGAAAAAAAAAAAAAAAAAAAATCATGATATCAGAGCAAATTGTCCTGTTTCGAATCATAATAATCGTAATTTCATAACTTATCATGTGTGTGCCTATTGTCTCTTTGATACGGCCGTATTAGGCATGTTGAGTTCTTTGTTTAGGGCCCGATTGGGATAGTTTATGCTTTTAAGTAGTAGAAAAAAATAAGCATAAGTTAAGCTTTTTTTATTAATATTTGGATAGTGCTGAAAAGTACTTTTATATCTAAGAAGAGTTTTTGAACTTGTTTAGGTAAGTTAAAAACACTTATTGTTATAAAACGTAATGTAATAAAAGGATATGGAAATGATATTTAATTTGTTGTTCACAAATGAAAGATTAAAAATGTAAATAAAAAAACTTATCATAAGCACAAAGAGATGACTTGTTCTAAAAGTGTTTAAAAAAACTAAAAATGCTTTAAGGTTGTCCATCCAAAGTCCAAACAGGTTCAAAAGTGACTTTTAGACTAAAGAAGTGCTTTTTTTAAGTTAATCCAAACAGGTTTTGGTTTGGCTAACTCATAAAGGTGAAGGGTTGAAATAATACTAATTTTGACCAATTTCCTAACCGCATGAGCTTTTACAAGAATTGGTAGACTAAAATGGGAGACACGAAACTATATGTTAAATTTCTTCTCGTGATAAATTAGTACCCACATAACATATTTTTATCATTGAAATTTAAACTTCTTATTGTAGTAAATTAGTTGCAATTCCTTTTTCTTTTGGTAGAAATCCCAAAAAATTTATCGGTACAAAGAAACGGGCTAGATCAATAAGAAAGTTCCATTTGTTTATGTGACCCTTGGCCGAGTAAAATCTTAGTAGAATCCAGTCTGTCCTGAATGCTCTTTCTAGTTACACTTCTAACCAGTCTGAACTTTTTTGTTTAATAAATAAATCAAATTGTGATCTCTTTCAAAAACGGTAAAAGAAAGAGACACTATATAATAATGTAATTAAGAACCATAAAGTACTGTTTAAAGTAAACGACTTGACTATTTCAACTTGCCGGCTCCTATAAAAAAACTCTTAATTCACAAATCACAAAAATGAATATGACAAACCAGTCTTTGTTAGTATCGGCCATATTGGCATTTTTAGCATTGCAAGTTTGATAAATAGAGAACCAAACCACAAAAGAAGCGGTTTCCACTGAATCCATACTTTCTTATCAGAAAATGAAAAGCGTTCCCATCTGGGCACTCTCCATTTTGATCCTTCTCACTTTTCAAAGATCGAACTCGGTGGAGGACGATGTGAAGAAGGCGCTAATCGAGTTCATGGACAAGCTTTCACATGGAACTGCAGAGAGACCAAGCAACTGGGGTTGGAACATGACTTCAGACCCTTGCAGAGACAAATGGATTGGTGTTATTTGTGATGATGGGCTTAAAAAGGTGAAGAGAATAGTCCTCGAAGATCTCAATCTAACGGGAGCTTTTGATGCAAATTCTTTTTGCACGGTGAAGTCCATTACAGTCCTGAGTCTACAACGCAACAAGATCATTGGACAGATTCCAAGTGAGATCGAGAACTGCCGGTCCTTGACTCATTTGTACTTGACCGGAAATCAATTCTACGGAAAACTTCCCGAGTCGCTTTCCATGTTAAGCAACTTGAAAAGATTGTATATAAGAGATAACAACTTCTATGGCGAGCTTCCAAATCTTCCGCGCATATCAGGCTTGACAGCTTTCCTGGCTGAGAACAACCAGCTAAGTGGTCAAATACCGCCTTTTGATTTCCCAAACTTCAATTACTTCAACGTCTCCAACAACAACTTTAGTGGACCAGTTCCTGATGTGCAAGGCAAATTCAAAGATAAGAGCTTCTTGGGCAATCCTTACTTGTGTGGAAAGCCACTGCCAAATGATTGTCCACCGATAGCTACTAAACAGAAGCCAAGAAAGTCGTCATCTAAGCAGATTCTTCTCTATTCAGGTTATGTAATTCTTAGCTTGGTTGTTTTGCTCTTTGCCATATACAAGTTCCTCATAAAAAAGAAGCCTAAAGAAGAAAAGAAAGACGAGGTTAAGAAGCAGAATGTTGCACTAGATAAAAATAGTACCATGCCTAGTACTATCACTTCCGAGGAATTCAGGAATGGCAAGTCAGAATACTCTTTAACATCCATTGAAAGTGGGAGGATTCCTTCTCTTATAGTTTTGATGAGTTCTATGACTAGTGGTTTGACATTTGAGGAGTTGCTTAAAGCTAGAGCTGAGTTACTTGGGAGAGGAAAACATGGAAGCCTTTACAAGGTCATGCTTGATAATGGGGTGTTCTTGGCTGTGAAGAGGATCAAGGATTGGGGGATTTCGTGCAAGGATTTCGATAGGCAGGTGAGGAGGTTGGACCAAGTGAGGCATCAGAATGTGCTGCCACCCATTGCTTTTTATTGCTCGAGGCAAGAAAAGCTCTTGGTTTATGAGTATCAGCAAAATGGTAGTCTCTTCAAACTTCTCCATGGTAAGTAGGTAACTTCACTTTTCACCTCAAGTAATATTTTGTGTTTTCTTGATGATGCTGTGCAAAGGGTTGTCTTCTTTTTGTAATAGAAGGTAAAATCAGAGTAGTCGATGACATTATAAAGGAAAAGAAGGTTGACTAGGTTACAAACAAATAAGACATTAATGGCCTTTACTATGGTATAAATTGCTTCGCTAGATAGATTTTTCTAATTTTGTCATGGTTTAATTTTTAAAGACCCTGTTAAATATAGACTCATTTCTAAACAAAGTATGCACAACACAGTATATTAAAATATAAAACTATTATTGGCCCACCTCATACCAGCGTAAACTTTTTATGAGAATTGATCAACTAACATAGTATTGGAATAGAGGTCTTGAGTACCACCTCATACGTTTGCTCATTGTCTGGCCTACACAAGGACCCACCTCCTATAAGCTTAAGCTTTTGGGATAATTTGTAAACTAACTTCACTTTTACTTTATATTTTAATTTATAACTATGACTTAACCACTTTGGTTAATATGTTGGCTGCTTCAGAAAATTCTAGTGAAAAGCATACAAAAAGTTATTATCCATATCCTGTGGTTGAAATGGTGTCCACCTTTGTTTTGATTTGCTGATCATGACAGGATCTCAAAGCGGGCAAATATTTGAGTGGGTGAGTAGACTAAGTGTTGCAGCCAGTATTGCTGAGGCAATGGCCTTCATGCATGAGGAGCTTCATGAGGATGGCATTGCTCATGGCAACCTAAAGTCCATGAACATTCTCTTCAACAAGACCATGGATCCTTGCATTAGTGAATATGGTCTCATGGTTGTTGAGAACCAAGACCAGTCATTTCTCTCTCCACTCAACAGCATAATAACACAAGAGGACTTTGATGGGGTCCAACCATATAGCACCTTCAAGGTTGACATCTATGCCCTTGGGGTGATTCTTTTGGAGCTTCTTACTGGGAAGTTGGTTCAGAAAAATGGGTTTGATTTGCCTGGTTGGGTTCAGTCAGTGTTGAGAGAGGAATGGACTGTTGAAGTGTTTGATAATGCCTTGATCTCAGAAGGTGCTAGTGAAGAAAGGATGGTGAACTTGTTGCAAGTTGCACTTAAGTGCATAAATCCTTCTCCTAATGAGAGGCCTAATATGGGCCAAGTTTTTCAGATGATAAATGCCATAAAAGAGGAGGAAGAGAAATCCATATCATTTGCACCATGAAAAGAAGAAGCAATGTTATTATTAATAGAAAAAACAAGTTAGACTTGTTTTTTTTTTTTTTTTTTTTTTATTTATATATTTTTGTTATCTATAATGTATGAAGGGCATTACAACAATTCTTTTCTTTTGTACGTATGGTTTTTACATGTAGTTGTGTTTTCTTTTAGCATGTCCCAAGAGTTAGAAATTTTGTTTGAGTTGAGGCATTTGGATATGATATTTGAAACAGATCAGGAAAGAAAAAAACAAGAATGTTGTTATTATGTATTCTTTAACTTATCAATCTACCCTTTACAAAAAATTAATTAACCAATAAAGGCAAGGTTATTTTAAGCAACTTTATTTTGCATAACTCTAGATTTTAACTTAGTAAATACTATAATCTGGAATTAAATTCCTTCTCCTCAGTCCTAATTCTTACGAAATTAAGTTAACAAAACAATGGAATGATTAAGTTCCAATTCCTGCACTTTCCTTTTATAATTAAAATATGGATTTGTAGTTGCACCGGTTCGTTATAGTTTCATCCTCTGGTGAGTTTAAGCTAGTTTGTCTTTTACAAAGGAAAGTGTTGTATGCCAAGAGTCCCACATCGGTTGGAGATGGGGGCCTAGGGGTGCATAAGCACCCGAAGGCTAAACCCTCCTATCAACCGAGGCGTCTTTTGAAGAAGGACAAAACTGTGAGGGCCCAGCCCAGGCAGAAGGCCCAGAGCGGACAATACCTCGGCCGGTAGGCCGGCCGGTGTGCTAGATTCTGATGTCAACAATTGGCGCTAGAAGGAGGGCCGGGTGCCTTGAGCGCCAGACCTCTTCCTTAGTCCCCGACTCGGGGGGCATTGTTGTATGCCAAGAGTCCCACATCGATTGGAGACGGGGGCATAGGGGTGCATAAGCACCCGAAGGCTAAACTTTCCTATCAATTGAGGCACCTTTTGAGGAAGGACAAAACCGTGAGGGCCCAGCACAAGCAGAAGGCCCAGCCACAGGCATGTCCAGAGCGGACAATACCTCGGCCGGTGGGCTGGCCAGTGTGCCAGATTCTGGTGTCAATAGAAAGAGACATCAACTCAACTCAGTCACAATAGAGAGCAAAGATGCCCTTAGTAGATGTGACAAAATGCACTAGAAGAAAAGAGTATCAAATTCAACTTTTTCTTACCCTCTTTTTTCTTTTTGTCTGGGCAGCTTCTCAAGGATCATATGGGTTTTTCACCAAGAGTAATGTAATTTAGAAGACTAGTATTTTAAGATTAATGCACACGAGTTTGGTGTCTTGGACAATTCAAAATCCAAATATTTAGTCACCTAATTCTTTAGAAATTTAGGACCCGTTTGAAAGTATACTCAAACTATAATTCTTAATTTATGACTTGTTTAAAAGTATACTCAAATTATAATTCTTAATTCTAACGTTTGAAATTTAAATTTTTTGTGAGAAAAAAACACTGTAACAGAATTATTAATTTGAGTTTGAGTATATATTGTCATGATCACTAGGTGACAAGCTGGACTTTCTTGGTCACGGATAACTTTTAGTTTTTTGTATAATCTTGGCAAATACCCCTTAAAAGTTTATGAGTCAGGATTTTTAATTTTTATTCTTGATTCATAACCTTTTTAATCAAATAATTATACTAATAAAATAGTATTTATCAAGTGTAAGTGGTAAATGTCCAAACTCATGCACTTTCAATGATAAATTTTCTATTTTTTTTAGTTGTTTTTTATTTTTTATAAATTTTTATGAAAATCCATACTCCTATACGTTGCCACTTTAATTTTTAAACGACACAAATCAGTACCTTGTGTTTTTTCAGGAAATGCCCTTCAAGTAATTCTGCTCATTTTTGTAAGACTTAAATTGCCCTTTATCTTTTAAATAAAAACTCCATATCAATTATTTTTATTGCATAAAATTTTAAAAGTAACAAAAAATTAGAAGCAAAAAAGACTTGTATGTCCCTAATAATGTACTTTTTATTTTATTTTTTTTCCTTTTCTCTTTTAACATAGTTTCAGTTAGAAAGGATAGAATTGAGATGTTTTATCTTGAAAAGACCTCAAGTAGCTAAGGATATATTTTTTAAAAAAAAATACAAGACACATATTTAGTGTTGGGGGATTTTCCACCCACAATGCATGGTCATGTCACATGCCCATGACAACTACTTTAATCGGGAATGAGGGAAAACCCTAATCCTAGTAAAGACCGAATACAATGACATGGACAGATGTTTATATCGATTGAGGTAAGGCTCAGACCTTGATCGAAAGCATGATCGAGATCGTCAGAGAACTTCGACGTGCTAAGACCGAAACGGATTGAGATAAAGAAAAGGTGTGAATGACGCATCAAGGGCAAGTAATGTCCTATAGCCATGGCACATGCCATCCCCTTCTCTCAACTAATGCGATCAACGAGGATAAGACATGTGTAAAGAGAATAATTGAATTGAAAGGAACATTAATTGGATTAGAAAATTTCCCAAGAACCTTCCAAAGACAGAATGTCAGAGGAAACCCTAATGCATAAAGGAATGTGACATGTTATGATCATAAGAAATCAAGAACGTTCATCTAATCATGACACTCAACTTATAAATAGAATAAGATCAACTTGAAAATGGACATCTTCTGAAACCTCTTCTTCTTTTAGCCTTATTGTTACTCCACTTCTTGAGCATTTACTTGACGTGAGCGTCGGAGTGTTTCTACAGGACAACCTCCGGTGCCCCTCATCTGTGGAGTGACTTAAAGAGGAGCGGAAGAAGACTGAGTTGCCCCAAAAGTCTGTTTGGAAAACCACACAGACATCTAGAAGTTGATGTTTGAAAACCACACAAACATTTAGTATTATATAATTACTATGATACTAATCCAGTAATTTACTAAAATACAGGGCAGCATGCATGATGTAACTTTCCTTTAATATATTTATAAAATAAACTAATACTTATAAATATGAGTACTTTTATTTATTTGTTTATTTCTATTGACGACTTATAATATGAGTAGTTGTTCAAGAGGAACTAAACAAAACTCTCTCAAGAGATTTGCCTCGTTGGTGGGTAGGAAGTAGAAACTAACAATACAAAACACAGAATTATGAAAAACTAATGCCCTTTCATGATCAGTTATAATCATCACCCATCTCCAGTGGGCAGAATAATGAACATGATATAGTTACCATGCGTGGAAGGAAAAAAGAAAGTGGTGACCCCACCATCATGCTTTTGTCCTCTAACCTTTAAGATTTTCTCCTTTTGCCATCATGTTTTTAACTCAATTATTGATCAAAATGGATGGTTATTATATGTCTTCATTTTTTGCACAGATCCAAAACTTATTGTCTGGTCAGGTGGTTGAGCTTCAGACACCTCCCATTACAGAAATGTCAAAGCCTTTGCATGCAAATATGACTCTCAACCAAAATTGTCCCTTGCCTACTTATGCTCATTATTTTTGTAGTGATAGGGATCTTCTTTTGTTAAGGCCAATTAAGGTATATTGTCTCGACCTATCAGTAGGCTAAACCCTTTTAACCGTAGAATTGAATTTTGAGTTTACTTGTCATGGTTTAACGAATTGTCCTTTAAATTTTTAATTTTAACAAATTATCTTTCAAATTTATAAATTTGTTATAATATGTCTCATTTAAATAAATTTATTTAAATTTATTATTAAATTTAAGGGATTAAAAGTTAAGATATTAAAATATTTGTATTACATTTGAATTAAAATGTTAATTTTTTTTACTAAATATGTTTTTTTGACACTAATTTAATACAATCACTATTAAAATAGGACATATTATAATAAATTTAAAAATTAAGGAGATAATTTATTAAAATTAAAAATTTAAGGTGTAATTTACTATATCGTATAAATTTAAAAGACAAATGTATTAAAAACTTTCAAATTTGTGAATATCCACGTTAAAATGATACATCGTATAACAGAAAAGTGCTCCTAGTGTTAAAAGTTTTTCAACAAAAAATTTAGTAGAATAAAAACAGGTGTAAGATGAGACATAACGTTAATAAAAGAAAGGGCATGTTTGTTATTGTTTTCGTTTTTCGTTTTCTAGTGAAATTAAAAAAGAAAACACACCTGAAAACGTGTTTGGCGTAAAATTTTTAAAAAACAAAAAAAAAAATCTGAAAAAGTGAAACAAAAAAAGGTGTTTTCATTTTCTCTGCAGATTTTTAAAACGGATTTCACTTCTTCTTTTTTTTTCCATTTTCTTCCCTCTTTTAAAACTATTTTTGTATTATATATGTTTATTTAATATATTTATTTAATATATTATTATTTAATATATTTAATAATGTTATTTATTTAATAATATTATTATTTAATATATTTAATAATGTTATTTATTTAATATATTATTATTTAATATATTTAATAATGTTATTTATTTAATATATTATTATTTAATATATTTAATAATGTTATTTATTTAATGATATTATTATTTAATAATGTTATTTATTTAATATATTTAATAATGTTATTTATTTAATATATTATTATTTAATATATTTAATAATATTATTTATTTAATATATTATTATTTAATATATTATTATATGTTTTAAAAATGAAACCAATAAGTTTCAGTTTTTTTAAAAGCGAAATCAATCTCTAAATAAAATTACCAAACCGCATTTTCATAAATAATTTAAAATGAAATTAAAAACATTTTCATTTTTATTTTTGTACAAAAAAAAAACGTTTTGAAATCAATTCCAAACGCACCCCCTTCCTTTTTCTCATTTGTATGCTAGGAATAGTGTAAAGTTTCCTTGATTAGACCGGCAAATTAACAGGGTAATAATGATTAAAATGGTAATTTTTTATTAATCTCGATGAATAAAGAAGTGGACATATCACTGTGGATTAACATTGTGGTGTGGTGGACCTCACAATAATTCTTCCACCATTTTCCTGGCGATTTTTTTTTCTCTTTTTCGTCCTTGTGCAGCTTTTTCAGTGTGTGTAGGCATAAAAATCATCAGAAACACAAAAGAAAAAGGGGGGGAAAAAAAAAAGATAAAAGATAAAAGGGGTCTAAAGAGCTCAGTCCTTGGAGCGCAGATGAGAAGGGCCAAGTAGCTTTCTACTAATTTGTGCCGTGTCTGGTGGACAACTGAGCTCTCTCTCTCTCTCTGAGCTGGTCCTGTTTGTTGTGACCCAAAATCTTTCCAATTAGGCCCTTTTAGAATGTCAACTTGTATGTTGTTTTGAAATTATCAAAATCAGAAAACCTGCCCATTTGTATGCAATACATTATAGCAATCCAATTGAAAAGGAAAAAAAAAAAAAAAAATCAAAACCAGTACCCATCACCGAACAAAGGACCCAATATTGTTTCATGTCTATTCTTCATATCAGAAGGTAAGTTTCCTTCTTACTATTTCTCTTGAATCTGAGAAACTACTTTGAACACATTTCTCGCTTATCTACAGCAAAATTTTGTCATTTTAGCATTGTTGTTTTTGTATCTCCTGACATGTCAAGAGTTCGAAATAAACTTGATCAAAAAGATGGCAGATTTGTTTCCCCTAATGCTATACCTCCTTCATTACAAATTCCTTGGGGTACTGCTATTAACGGACAAGTAGTACCAACCCCACCACCTTCATCTCTTAGCAGAATCAGTCCAATACTTGTTTTGGTCATAATTTTTCTAGCATTTATCTTCTTCATATCTGGTATTCTACACTTACTCTTTAGATTTTTCATCAAAAGGGCCTCTTCTTCACCAATCTATCAATCCAATATTAGGCTCCAAGAAACCGCATCCGGTTCTCATGTTCTCCAAAGACAGCTTAGACAGCTCTTTAGATTACATGACTCAGGCCTAGACCAAGCTGCTATAGATGCTTTGCCTGTGTTTTGTTACAAAGACATTGTTGGTTTAAAGGAGCCGTTTGATTGCGCCATCTGTCTATGCGAATTCTCCGAACGCGACGATCTCAGATTGCTTCCTGCTTGCAGCCATGCTTTCCACATTGATTGCATTGGCACATGGCTGCTATCAAACTCAACATGCCCACTTTGCAGGCATACCCTTTTGGTGTCTGACATTTTTTCGGAGAATCCAATGCTGAACTTTGAGGATCATATTGAGATCTCAAGTGGGTTGTCAAGTGATGGAGAAAACAGGCAGCCAAATAACAGGAAATCATTGGCTAATGTGGATCAGGAAGGCAGTTTTGGGGGTGTTAGGAGAGTGTTTTCTGTGAGACTTGGGAAATTCAGGAGCTTAAATGGTGGGGCAGAAAGTGCGGGAGAGACTAGTAGGTGTAATTTGGATGCTAGAAGATGTTACTCAATGGGGACATTTCAGTATGTGGTTGGTGATTCTGATTTGCAAGTGACTCTAAGCCGCGCAACAAGCGGAGATCGCCGCGGAAAGTTTTCAGTTGGTTCGGATTTGGAGGGGAAGAAAATCAGTGGAAGGCAAAAGGGTGAGAGCTTCTCAGTCTCCAAGATTTGGCTTTGGTCTAAAAACAGCAGATTCCCAAGCTGTTCTGATACTGATATAAGTCTGCCAACCTCTCTAAATGTAAGTTTTTCAAACAATAATCAAACTCAAAATGCAAGTATGTCATATAACTTTTGAGTATATAGATGAGACCAGTGGTTTCTTGGTCATCAGTCTATATACATACCAAAGACTAAAATTGTATGTTATTTAGGCTTTTTTTTTTTAAGTCTTCTTTTTTTTTGGTTTCTGAACTATACTCCAAATTCCATTTTGTTCACTGATTTTCATAATGTCCCGTTACGCATTAAAAACAGGTTCCGAGACATTTTGAAAATCAATGGCCAAAATGGAATTGGACCGAATCAAAAATAAAATTAACATTAGAAGCATTTTATTTAGTTTGTTTTCTTTCTTTCTTTTTTTTCCCCGACTTGTACGAGAATTCTGCAATGCAATTTTTACATTTTGATTATTTATTATTATTTTTCTGTTTCTCCTTATAAGAGAAATCTTCAATGCAATTTTTGTTTTCAATTATAGGTTAGTTCAATTCAAAAGAAGAATAATGCAATGGACACTAAAATTTTAACTCTTGTGTATATGATGCGGTATGTGAGTTGTTATTTTTATATTAATAGATGTTTAAAATATTATCACGTCAATTAATAATAAGATATTATATCTATTTATAAAAAGATAACAATTCACATATCAAATCAATTAATACACAAAAAATTAACTTGAAATTTGAGTTAGTGACCCTAACATTGCACTTAAAAGAAAGGAAACATTAAAGATACAAATAGATAAACAAAGGTGAGAGATTGCTGCATTGTAATTTTAGTTAAAAAAAATTCTGGTTGAATTCACGTCCCCGTCACTGGTCGCAAAAGCACATTCAATTTCAAAGTAATATTTGAAGCTTCCAGATAGTAGTAGATTGGCAGAGAATCCAAATAGATCGGTGGAACCAAGCATAAGCAGTAATCACACTGTAATTGGCGTGCAGTACTTTGGTAAGATTGGATAACCATTTGAGAGATTCTCTTGTGCACATATTGTACCAGTGGGTTAGTTTTAACGGTTAAGTTTGCGTACGTTTTAATTTTTATGTGATTTATGTAGATTTGACAGATAAAAAATTTAATATGTATGTTAACGTAGTGAAGAA
This sequence comes from Morus alba, assembly GCA_012066045.3. Lineage (NCBI taxonomy): Eukaryota > Viridiplantae > Streptophyta > Magnoliopsida > Rosales > Moraceae > Morus > Morus alba. The sequence goes on along the minus strand of CP050231.2, from coordinate 5,707,616 downwards.
GATTTTTAAAGCATTTTACGCAAAAATAAAATTTTGAAGAATTCAGATATAAGGCAAATGATGTTAAGCGACAGACTTTAATTGACATCAGTAGTATATCGATATACGACAACCATGCAACGCAATAATAATAATATCAACAAAGAATATCAATTGAAATGAAAAATACGATAAAAGCGCAATTAGAGGAATGAGATTTAGGAGCAAGAATTTGTTATACAACTAAAATAAATACGACATACCCTGAAAATGGCATCATTTGTTTGGCACAGGGCATAACAAACAGGAACGACAATCATATCAAAATACGACAAACGATTAGAAAGATGCATTGCAAAAGCGACAAAAAAAAAAAAAAAAGTGATAAACGATAATGGTCTCAATAATAAATGACATAATCCTGGATGGTTACAACTAATTATTACACCACTAGAATAAAAACGACGACCGTTGACAATAGCCTCATCAAACGCCAACGAAAGCAACGTAGCATTAGGATGAGAAACGACAACAAATTCAAAACACCATCCGTGCGTAAGTTTGTAGTCTCATTAGTCTAATGGGACGTTTGCTTTATATATTTTGATGATTCTAATTTTTAAAATTTAAATTTTTTATAAAAAAAATACTATAAAAAATTAAAAATTATAATTCAGAATTAAAAATAAACATTTTATAAAAAAATCCATATCAATTGAAAAACGCCAAAAAGTAACGCATCTCATCAATATGAACCGATGACATTTATCACAATAAATTACGCATACAATAATAAATAAAAAACGAGGTGGAGCCAGTTTATTTATTCAGAGAGCGTAGTGAATCTGGTAAATACTTCACTGGTATGAGTTTGAATCTAGTAAATATTATATTTAATAGTAAATACTTTACTAATAATTTTTAATTTATTAAATATTGTGTTTATCAATAAATACGGTATTTAATGGCAGCTGAAATTGGTCATGAAATTTTTGAATAAAAATGATAAATATAACATTTACTAATAAATATAATATATGATATTTATTGATAAATACAGTATTTATCAATAAATACATAATTAAACAGTTGTCAGATTCAGTGCATGAAGTTTCAGATAAGTATGATATTTATTAATAATTATGATATTTACTAATAAATATAGTATTAAACGGTCGCTGGTGTTGATACTTGAATTTTTAGATAAATATAATATATTAATAAATACGGTATTTACCGATAAATATAATATTAAACGATCATCGGAGTCGGTGTACCCAATTTTTAAATAAATATAATATTTACTAATAAATACAATAATAAAATATTTAATTTATTAATTTAAAATTTTAATTTATAATTTTAATTTTTAAAATTTAAATTTTTTATAAAAAAAAATACTATAAAAAATTAAGAACATAATTCAGAATAGAGACGAACTTTGAAACAAACGTCCCATGAGTCTTCTTCAATCTTCAGTGTTGCTGTTTCTATAGTCAAAATAAACCTATTGGACCATTCGCTTTGACCTTCGTCTCATAATCTCTCTTTTCAGTTCTCACTCTCTCTCACTCTCTCTCTCAACAATGGGAGCGATGGTCGAAAGACCGACGGTTCGGGTCACAAACATCCCTCAAACCGCCATAGCCACGGACCTCCAGACTTTCCTAGAGTCAAAGCTCGGCCCGAACTCGGTCTTCGCCGTCGAAATCTCCACCGAGCGCAAGAACTGGAAGTCACGCGGCTTCGGGCGCGTCCAGTTCACCTCCCTCGCCGCCAAATCGGAGGCCCAGGCCCTCTCCCTCTCCAACAACTTCGTCTTCCGGTCCCGCAACCTCGGAATCTTCGACACCCACGACGACATCGTCGCGCTCCCCGTCGATCCCAAGCTCCGCCTCGAGGACGGCGTTTTGCACGCGGGATTCGTGATCAGGGACGACCGAATGGCAGTGCTGCAGTCCTGGGAGGGCGTGCGGGCGTGGGCCATGCCCGAGAGGAGTCGGGTCGAGTTCTGGGTCTGGTCGGACGGGGATTGTTACAAGCTCGAGGTTGCTTTCGAGGATGTTTTGGAGACTGTTGGGTACTGTTTGGATGATGGGAAACTTTATGCTTTTCTCTTGCAGGTAATGTCATACGTCCACAAATTCAAAACTTTTCTTGTTTTGATTTTTAATTTTTTTTTGGGGTAGAATTTGTATGTAAATTTTGTTTCTTTGTTGCTGAACTGAAAACGACCAAAGATCTTTGGTCCATACTTTAGCTGAAAAAAAAAAACAGTGATTTTAAACATTTTTTTATAGAATTTTTATATAAATTTTCAATTTAAGTTGAAAACTCAAATTAGCCAAAGAAACGGGGTTATCTTCATTTTGTTTCGTTTTGTTTCATTCTTTTTTTTGTTTTTTTTTTTTTTCATGTAGAACTTAATATCTTAAGATCACACTGTTTTTTTCTCAGCTAAAGTATGGACCAAAGATCTACAAGAGAATTTGTAGGCCTTCAAAATTCGTTGCTGATCGTTATCACATTTGCAAGGAAGATTTTGAGTTTCATTGGGTGCGTACTACTGATTTTTCAGAGTCGAAATCGATTGGACACTCAACGTCTCTTTGCTGGGACGCAAAGGAAGACTTTCTATCTTCAGATACTTTTAGAAGTTTCCCTTATTATAGAGAAGGTATGAAAGATCTAATCTTGGAGGACAGTGATGAGTTCTGTTCGGTATCTGAGACAGTTCCGCTCATAAAATGTCCGGCAGACAGCAATTTGTCGTATGAGATCCTTTTCCAGCTGAATTCCCTTGTTCATATGCAGAAGATTAGTTTTGCTTCCGCAGATGCTAATCTCATCGAGTATTTCGGCAGTTTAAATATCGACACTGCAAATGCAGTTATCCATAAGCTGCACAAGCTTAAGTCCACTTGTTACGATCCTCTCTCGCTTGCCAAGACTTATGCACACATCTTAGAGAAAAACACAAAAAATCCTTCTTCAGCCATCAAGAGATTAACAGAGAATAGTCTGATGAGTTGTCATAGAGCCTTAATTACTCCATCAAAGATCTATTGCATGGGTCCTGAGTTGGAAACTTCGAACTACGTTGTGAAAAACTTTGCTGAACATGCTTCTGATTTCTTGAGAGTTACTTTTGTCGAAGAAGATTGGGGTAAGCTTCATCCACACGTGGTTTCCACAAGTATTGAGCAAGGTATATTCGCGAAACCTTATAGAACCGGGATATATGATCGAATACTGTCTATTCTTCGAAATGGGATTTTGATTGGAGCTAAAAGGTATGAGTTTTTGGCGTTCTCTGCTAGTCAGCTCCGATCAAGTGCAGTTTGGATGTTCGCTTCTAATGATAATGTGAAGGCAGAAGATATTAGAGAGTGGATGGGCTGCTTCAACAAAATCCGTAGTGTGTCCAAATGTGCAGCGAGGATGGGTCAGTTGTTCAGTTCTTCTAGGCAAACTCTTATTGTTCCCTCACAAGACGTAGAGATCATTCCTGATGTTGAGGTTACAACTGATGGTATTGACTACTGTTTCTCTGATGGTATTGGGAAAATCTCCTCATCTTTTGCCAGGCAAGTTGCACAAAAGTGTGGGTTGAAAGAAACTCCTTCAGCGTTTCAAATTCGCTATGGTGGATATAAAGGGGTGATTGCTGTCAATCGTAGTTCCTTCAGGAAGCTATCTCTTCGTAGCAGCATGCTTAAATTTGAATCAAGTAACCGGATGCTTAATGTAACGAAATGGAGCGGCTCCATGCCCTGCTATTTGAATCGGGAAATTGTTTCTCTTTTGTCTTCATTGGGCGTGAAGGATGAATCATTTCTCGCATTGCTACACGAACAATTGCTCCTTCTTGGGAAAATGCGGAAAAATAGAGAGGCAGCACTTAATTTCTTGGAGAATTTGAATGGATCTGATTCTTCTAACATCCTGGTCAAAATGTTGCTTCAAGGTTATGAGCCAAATGCAGAGCCTTACCTTTCTATGATGGTTCAGTCATATTACGAGAATCAGTTGTCTGATCTAAAAACAAGATGCCGAATATTTGTCCCAAAGGGTAAGGTGCTGATAGGATGCTTGGATGAAACTGGGATTTTAGAGTATGGCCAGGTTTATGTCCGATTAACCATGAAGAAAGCAGAGCTAGAAGCAGGGAATCAGAGTTTCTTTAGGAAGGTCGATGATGAAACATCTATTGTGGTGGGGAAGGTGGTTGTCACAAAAAACCCTTGTCTTCATCCGGGCGATGTCAGGGTCCTTGAGGCTGTCTACGACACCAAATTAGAGGAAGAAGGCTTGGTGGATTGCCTTGTCTTTCCTCAAAAAGGCGAAAGGTTTAAATCTTGTTTATTCTTAAAAAAGCTTATGTCCTCATTATATGTATCGCCAATCTCAACTAGGTAAAAATGAAATAAAGAAAACAGTTCAGCTAGTAATTTTTATAAAGCAGAAGCAGAGTTGAGGAGTGAAATTTCATTATAAGGAGATTTTCTGATTGAGAAGGATAAAAAGTTTTAAGTTCATTTGTTACTTCTTAATGAGCAACTCATTTAGTACCCTCGTCATCAGCTTGTCTTTAAATCACTTAACATTTCCATTTATTTTGGCTTAGTTTCGCATCCGTTCATGTTTGTGAACATTTCTTGTCCAAGAGGAAACTATGATTGATTCTTCAGTCGACTTTTTTGTGTCCTTAAATGATGTTTATGCAATATATAGCGTTCGAATGGATTTTTCATCATGGTGAAGAACTTTTTCCACAGGCCTCATCCTAATGAATGCTCTGGTGGCGATCTTGATGGGGACTTGTTTTTCATAAGTTGGGACACTAATCTCATCCCACCTCGAACGACGGCCCCCATGGACTACATTGGACGGAGACCTCGTATAATGGATCATGATGTTACCCTAGATGTAATCTCATAACAGAATATGATTGAACTGATTACAGAAACTATAACATTTAGGTCAACTTTAATTTGACTTTGCTTGGATTTGCAGGAAATTCAGAAATTTTTTGTTGATTACATGATCAACGACACCTTAGGCGGCATTTCTACTGCACATTTAATTCATGCAGACCGCGAACCAGAAAAAGCCTTTAGCGAAAATTGCCTGCAGTTGGCAACATTGCACTCCATGGCCGTCGACTTTGCAAAGACTGGTGCACCAGCCGAAATGCCAAGGGCCTTACGACCAAGAGATTATCCGGATTTCATGGAGAGGCTAGACAGACCCATGTATGTCTCCAACGGGGCATTGGGGAAACTCTACCGTGCAACAGTAGAGTCAGAAGCGCAGGGAAGTTCAAACTTGGTTTGGTCGGAGAAGACTGCTGAAGCAGCCTATGACCGTGATTTGGAAGTAAATGGCTTCGAGGAATTCATTGGGCTTGCAAAGAGCCATAGAGACATGTACATTGATAAGATGAATGGCATAATGATTTACTACGAATTGGAGAGTGAGGACGAGGTATTGACAGGGAACCTCCGAAAGCGTGCGGCCTATTTGCAGCGCGACAATAGAAGGTACTTCGATGTGAAGGATCGGATTCTGCTGGCAGTGAAGAGCCTACAGAGGGAAGCCAAAGGGTGGTTTGAGGGCAGCTGCGAAGCGAAGGAACAGCAGAAGATGGCCTCAGCATGGTATCATGTGACTTACCACCCGAATTATTACCAGAAAAGCATCAACTGCTTGAGCTTTCCTTGGATCAAAGGTGACATTTTGCTCAACATAAAGTCTATAAATAGCCAAAGAAATAGCACTTGAAAGACCAAATCATGTACATAGTCCAATCACTTGGTAACTTCTTCCGTGACAGTTTGACCATTGTTCTGTTAATGAACTTAACCATTGGTGATTTTAATTCTAAGTTTTGTTATTGGTCTGGTGTTCAGAATTACTGAGTTAGACACCTTAATTTTACTCTATAATTAAAAAATTAAAAAAAAAATATAAATCACAAAATATAATTAAAAAAAATAAAATTTTTAACGGTTCACGGCTCCACAACTTAACAATCGTAAGTATTGATGTATTATTTACAAATAATTTGTTGAGGAAAGAAAATAACTCGGAGGAAAACCCGTTAGTGGGTCTAAACGAAAATTATATTATAGATGCTAAAACTGTATAGCAAGTTAATCCATAACGGTTATATAGAATATTAAGGTTTTATTCACTTCGCAGATTCGAGTATATTTTAAAAACTTTTTATTTTAACAAAAAAAGTTAAAATGTGATATTTTTAAGAGTTTTTTATTGTAAAAATTTAAAATTAAAAACTTAAATCAGTAAAATGAAACGAGATTTAAGATATTTTTCTTTGCAGACCAACCAACATGCACTCCATTATCATTACCTAACAAAAAGAACCAATAAAGAAAAACCAAAAAATAAAATAAAATAAAATCTAACAAAATAAATATTGATACATCACAGTGGACTGCTGAAAAATATCACAATTGGCAAGCACAAAAAGCGATTAATAAGCTTTTCGCTAAAAAGAGAAAAAGATTAATAAGTTGTCACATCTCTATCAAACAAAAATAAAACAAATGAGAGAAGAAGAAGTGGATGCAATTAAGCGCAATCTCTATCTCTAATCTAATAATTTCTTAATACAAATGATAATGGTTTTGCTGGTCAAGGCACGAAAAGAGTAGGGCCCCATTCCCCACAACCTTTTTTTGACTATTTCAACAAAACGACACTAAACAGAATTACTTGTAAATTTACATTAATATTTTTGACAACTTAATTATCATCATCAATAATTAACCAAACGAAAACCCTAATCAATTTTAATACAAACTTTTTTACTCAAAAAGAAAAAAAAAAAATACAAATACAAAATACAAACTTGCAAACCGATCTCTATAACACTATTTCTTATCCTCATCCCTTTCGTTTAACTATCTTTTGTACAGTAAGTACACCACAAATCTCTGGAAACAAAATCATTAAAATTGAATTAAAAAAAATAATATCTATATGACAACAAAATAATAATAATAACAGTAATAAAAGTCTAAATGCGCCGTCACATGACGTCACAGGTCAACCCTCCAGCCCACAACGGCGGACATTCCAGCGCACAATTAGCCGTTGCCCGTTGGCACCAGCGGCGCAAGTTAGCTCCCCTTTCACGCGAACACCGCCACGTTATTACTACGCGGCTCTATGGCCACCGGCTGAACCGGCGGCGGACCCGAAACTGTGCCGTATCGGCTCGAGAAATCACGAAAACCGGCGTAATCGTCCTCCTCGGGATTACCGTTATGCACCAGGCCTTCGTCGAAATTGAGGGAGTAACTCAAGGGGTCGTACTGGAATTTCCCGTGCCGATTTCCTCCGCTTCTGTTACGATTAAATCTCCGGATGAAGGTCTTCCACTTCGGACCAGCGACGATCTCCGACCACTCGCGGAGCTTCTTGAAGGCTCTGATTCCGCGGGACCACCAGTGGTCGCCCTGTGCGGTCTGGATTCGCTCCCACCAGGCCACTCCGACGGCGGTGGAGGATCGCCGTGAACCGATGCAGGGGAAGCAAAAACCACACCGCGTATTGGCCAGTAGAGCGTTGCTTCGGCCTTCGCCGAATGATTCCGGATCGTCTCTGCGGTTCATCTCCGGGTCTTGCACCGCCATGGATACAGGTTTCGTAGTGAGAGAATGGGGATAAGTTTCTCTCTCTATCTCCTCGTCTCTCTCTCTCTCTCTCTCTCTCTCTGAACTCTCTCAATTCCGTGACATTAACATATACGTGTTGACAAACGAAAGGCTGTAACGGATATAAGCGGTGACCGGGAAATACCGGTTTCGATGTTTTCTTTTGCGGAACTCAGCAAAGTTTGCAACTCCTGGGAAAAATACCAACCTGTGCTTCCGGTAACCCTGGGTGGGGTAACGAAGAGGGAAGGGTATATTCGTTATTGAACATGTCGTTTTGGGCCATTTTGGACCCTTGATAGAGACGATGATCAGGTGCTTCACGGTTATAGAGAAATACAGTAGGATGACAGGCAGGGGTGGGCCCGGGGCCCCGGGCTCAGGTGTTATGTTAACGAAAATAATAGAAAATAAACTAATATAAAAATTTTAAGAAAAATATAAGTTGAACTAACTTGTTAAGTTTTTTAATTATGGAAAATTTAATAGATTATAATTTATTATGGTTATGATTCATAATCAGATTAATTTATAAAAATAAATTTTTTATCAAATTTTAGTTATAATTCTAATATAAAAATTTTAGATAAATTATAAAAATTAAAGATTAATTTAAATTATAGATAATAATTTATTAAATTATATAATTCATAACTAGATAAAATGGACAAAAATGAAATAAAAATAAATAATTTAATTCTATTAAATTTAACAAAAATAATAAATTTATTAACTTATATAAACTATTAATTTATTAATTTTAATTCATCTTAAATTTTAACTTATTTTTTTCTTTCTCTCTTATGTTAATGTAATCAACCAGGAACTTGGTGCCTGGTGGGGGCTAGTAATTTTAAATGAATGCTGATTAGGGAATCTAGGAATCAAAGGGTCCCACAAGTCCAACTACGTTTTTCTCGTTCCCGCTGAAGAAGGGTTTCTGACATCGAAGCTTAAGCTTGCTAATTCACACTTGGAATATTCTAATTCCATTTTCCAAAGTATTTTATGGAGGATAGATAATAATTTCCCTATTAAATAAAAAACGAACTTTTTTTTTAAAAAAAAAAAAAAACCACTTTTCTTATTTTGGATTTTGGCGGTAGGTACGAATTTTCCTTCAAGTGAAAAAAAAAATAAATAAATAAATAAAAACCTTCATTTTTGGCAATGGTGACTCTATCTATGATATGGATGGTTGTTGGCATGCTTTGGAGAGTGGCTGTTTTGTTTTTTATGAAGCTTCTAAAGGGGTGCATGCTCTGATCAAAGATTGGCACCGAGAGCATGTGTCTTCCACGCGTCGAGGGATTGGTGGTTCTTCTGTTCCTTTTTTTTAGCTCCATGTTGTATTGCTCGTTTAATCCCTCCCAATTTGGAGTCTGTTTCATAATCGAGGGCTTTACTTGTGTGGTTTTAAAATTTTCTATGTCTTTACTACTTATTTCATTCTAATAAAAGTGTGTTGTTGAATTCGCCATTTAGGGGGAGTTGTATGTCTAGTACACTAAATTTGTTTCTTTAAAATATAGCGGGTAGCCTTAGTGTCATTGATATCTTGATCTCGATCGTTTAGAAATTTCCATGGATAGTGCGTTGTTGAAAGAGCTATATATGTGCTCGTTACTATTTTTTTTTTTTTTTTAATAAGAAGATTTCATTAAAGGCAAAAGCAAAGACAACGGACAAACAAACTAGAGATGAGAAAGGATAGCACAACTTCTACCTAACTCACTCTACAACATCCGATAAAACAGAAGAAGGCAAATAAGAAACATCTACAATCCCCAAAACAAACGAAGTTAGACAACATTTCACTAAATTATGTGCAACAAAATTACAAGATCTAGGAGTCCAGCAAATAACGAGGTCTTGCGGATGAGGTCCTTCCTACATATGTCCTCCATAATCAATCTTCCACGCCATTTCGGGACTAACTCTGAGAGAGCATTAGCCACTGCCTTACAATATGTTTCAATGACAATAAGGACAGCTGACAGACCTTTGCTTGGACTAGAATTTCCTAGAGAGCTAAGAATTTGAGAGTCTCCGCATCATTTGGGTTGAATCTAGCTGAGAAGCAACAAAGAGTCTGCGAATTACAGTTTCAGATAACAACCGATTTGACCGCATCATCAAGACCAAGCGCAACATCAATATTCAACTTCACACACCCTACCGGAGGAGGCAACCAGCAAGTAGACTCAGCAACAGCTACTTGGGTGGCCAAAAAGACTGCTTTGGCGTTAAGGAATAATGCAACAACATTGACAGCCACACTGGTAGGGTTAGCAGAGCAATCCTCATGGAGGACCTTATTGCGAGTCAACCAAATCTGGTCAAATAAGATACTAGCAAAGAGAATGAATTCATCCTTGTTAACACCTTCCCAATCTAGATCCACACTAATGTTAAAGAAAGCAGTTATAGACTCATCGTGGATGAAGTCTATCTGGATCCCCCAACCAGAAGAAAACCACAAACTCTTGGCGAATTGGCAGTACAAGAATAGGTGAGTGGCTATCTAAGTCTCCGCACCATAAAGAGGGCAAGAAGGGTCAATATCAATAATCCTACGAGCAACTAATCGCATAGGAAGAACATCCCAAATCAGTTGCCACCACATAAGGATATGCCTCTAAAGCACTTTAGCATGCCAGACCTTCTTCCAATTAACTGTGCCCACAAACGCACCACTCCAATCACCACCCGCCGCCAACTTGTAGGTTGATTTAAGACTATATTCACCAGAAGTTTCCCTTATTTAGATCCATCTCGATTCCCCCAAGCCTGGAGTAGGGATAGAAAGAATAGCTCTCACAGAAGCTTTATCAAAAGCTGCTTTAATAAGCTGCACATTCTAAGTCCCAGGGGTAAGAATCAAATCCTTCACCTCCCGCAAAGTAAGAGCACACGCACGCGTTGAAGAATTAGGATGGAGGCCAGGAAGGTTAAGAACCTAAGCATCATCCTAGATACTAATGCCCTCCCCGTTACCAACTCTTCGACACACCCCTAAGGATAACGTTGGAATATTCCAAACAACTATTTTCTAAAATGCCGACTCACTTGGCTTAGCCACAACATTAAACATGTCTCAACCATTCTCGTACTTAGAAAGAATAACAGAAGACCAGAAAGTGCCATTATGATTCAACAACTTCCAACCTCATTTGACAACGAGGGCATTACTGAAGTCTTCCATCCGGCACAAGCCTAGACCCCTGAAAGTCTCAATAAACATGCATAGTTTGAGCTGCTTGGATGAACGTTAATCTACTAGCTTTAGACAAAACCATCACATTCACTTTCTCAATAACTTCCTTCTAATTAGAGCTACAAGCTTTGGAATCAAACATCTTAACTCTCAAATGCTTAGCATCCAGCTGCATACGAAGCATATTTAATAAAGAGCTCAGCCTAACGGACACCTCATCAGGAATATTAGGGCTAAAATGAACATGAGATTTATCTTTATTAAGTTTATGTCCAGACTAAGTAGAGTACTTCTCCAAAATTCTCATTACACTCGCCAAATTCTCCTCCATGGCATAACCAAAAATAACAAGATCATCCGCAAAAAAAAGATGTTAAAGCTCAAGACCAGATCTCCCAATTTTGAAGCCCTTGAACCGATTGTCATGACATTCACTTTCAAACAATCTACTCAGAAGTTCACTACAAAGAATGAACAAGTAGGGGGATAAAGGGTCCCCTTGACACAAGCCTTTACCGGGGAAAATCACCAAAAGGACTGACATTCAACATAACTAACATTTCATTACTTGCAACACAAGAAAAAATTTTATTCATGAATCTTTACAGAAACCCAAAATTACGCATCATGGCCTCAAGAAAATTCCAGAAGACCCAGTCGTACGCCTTTTCCATGTCGGCCTTAATTAAAAAAAATAGCCTATCTTCCCTTTCAATCTCTTCTTAGAGTGGATAACTTCGTTTAGCACAACACTATTATCAACAATAAACCACCCCTACAAAAGGAGTTGGGAGAGGAGATATTAGATTAGGAAGAACATGTTTAATCCTATTAGCCAAATTTTTTAAAATAATCTTATAGACTACATTACACATGCTAATCGATCTGAAATGATTAAGGTTCAAAGGGAGCACACATTTCAAGATGAGGGCTAAATTGGTTTTATTTAAGTTTTTCAACAACTCACATGTGGAAAAGAAATGTGAAACAAAAACAATGACATCCTTACCAACTATGCCCCGAAAATGCTGATAAAAGATTGGCGACATCCCATCATGTCCCAGGGCCTTCAGAGGGTTCATGTCAAAGAGAATGCATTTGATTCCACATCAGAAGGGGCAAGCAGCATTCAAGCAGCGGCGACATAAGAAATAGCTGGGGAAACCAAGCCTTTAGGGGAAGATGGCGTTAAAGGCTGAGAAGATTTCTGCGAAATAATCCACAAAAGCATTCTCAATGTTATTTCTATCTTCCAACCATACGTCATTACCAATTGTTGATCCTCTCAATGAAGTTCTTTCTTCAACAGATTATTGTAGTCAAGTGGAAGAATCTAGTATTTCTATCGCCCTTATTATACTAATTGGCCTTGGCCTTCTGCTTCCACAACAATTCCTCCTATTCCAACAAGTGCTCCAACTTGCCATACACAATACGCCAACGGGCCTTAAAATCTCCGAAAAAGTTTCCCTGATTAGCTAGATGAATCGCAGACAATTTATTCCTCCTTGCTCCAATCTTAGCCTGAATGATCCCAAATTGGTCCTTGTTCCAAACACAGAGGGCCTTCCGGGTAGTGCCAGTATGTTTGATAAGTTGAATTTGTGTCGTTGTATGGTGGACAAAATTCCAAGCCCTCTTTACTACCCAAGAGATGCGTACATCTTTCATCTAAGCAGCCTTAAACCTAAAGGGGCGAAATAAGTTGTAAGTCAAGCCTCAGCGTGTCAATAAGGACCGGACAATGGTCCAAGCTAGCAACAGTGGAGAATATGAACTGTGACCTGAGGGAAAAGGGTTCTCTAAGCTAGGGTTGTTCATAAACCCGAACAACCCGCAAACCCAACCCACCGCGCCCTAACCCAAGTCAAAAAAAATAACCCGCAGTATTATTTTTAAATTTTCATCCCATTATACCTCTGGCCCGAAGTGTTTGGGGTGGATTATGGGTTGGGCCCATAACAACCCGTAATCCCCAACCCAACCCACACAACATACCCCCACCGCAGAGAATCTTCTGTTGGGCTGGGCAGCAAAGCGCTATGTCTAATCTCACTCAAGAACACCCTCCCACCGTAGAGAATCTTCTGTTACACCAAGTGTAATGACCATTCGAAGCCCTTAGATCAACTAGCCCCAGCGAATTAGTCGTTTTGCGTAAGAATCTCGAGCCATAAGTAGAAGATGAAGACGGCCCCGAGCATGACTGATCAGAGGCTAATAGAGTACCATTCATATACAAAGAAAAGACAAGGATTAGTTAAGTTCTTTTTTTAAAATTCTCCACAAAATCCCAAAACTCCACTTTCTCAACTCGTCTAGTCATCCCATATAAAGCGGAGTTGACCCGCTACTAATTCGGAGGATTTGAAGTAATTATACAACTAATGATATTCTTACTATCATGTATAGAGGTAAGTTCACATCGGTCTTCCATGCAAAACAAAAACCACCCGACGTACTTTCAACGAGAACTATAACTATGTTAGGAAAACCACACCCGTTGAGGCAATTGATCAAAGAAATAGCCTGCCACTTTTTTTTATTACACAATACAATCAGACCATTTTTCCCTCACCAACGCCCCCACTCGAAAGTGGGGGCGGGCAGTCAATTCAAACGACATTCTCATAGATTTCAAGAGATTCCAAGGATGAGAACACCATTTCACAAGACTGGGTCTCAACCTCCCGTGACATGTGCTCGGGATTTCTTCTTGGAAGAAGGGTTTAGAACATTTGTGATCGCCCTCACGTTGGGACCGTAGGGTGATATGTGCTCAGATTTCTTTGTTCAGGGCTTTGTGAGGCTCAAATATTTCAAGAGATTCCAAGGATGAGACCACCATTTCACAAGACCGGGCCTCCAAAGTCTACTATTGTCCACTTTAATCAAATCAAATAGGGGACTGTCTTTTGCTTACGATGATTATGAGGCATATTTTGTAGATAGTTAGTTGCACCAATAAGGGTGGGAGAAGTATATGCTTACTATGGTATTGATCCGCTTGGCCCAGTTCCATCATGAGTTCCACTACTTCAATAAATTCCTTAAAATTCCTCCAATAGCATGTCAGGGTCTAATGGTCCCTAGCTCCCTTCATTGTCCTTAGCAAAGCCTGAAATTTCTTAGACTCACAATGTTATGCACGCATATCTTCTGCACTGTCAGAGGCAATACCCAACAAACGTAGCTCACCAAAAGGCACGATGACCATAGCGGTCTACTCATGCAAGCTATATGTACTAAATGTCGGCCTCTGAGAAGGTCGTGGAATACCAAGCTCCACCACTTGGGTGGGGGTCTCCGCCACTATCCTGGTCACTTCTCTTCGTTCCCGCTTCTTGTCTTCCAAAAGTTCATCAATAACAGCTCGGGTGTTAGGGGCTTTGAAAATTGTAAAACACATACTAGATATCTCTCGAGAAACCATGAAGACTTGAGAAACCATGCACTTCAGAGTTGTATTTTCATGTGTCATGATCAACCATTCCACACCTGAAGCATATGTGAGGCATATGTTCATATTTAAGCTAGCTCCATTCTTTAACCGCATTACCTAGCTCTGTCGACTCGATGAAAAAGCCCACCAAGATCGGTTGCGAGATGTCAACTACCACCTAGGCTCTAAAAGAACACCCCCAAAAAACCAATCCCTTCTTCGGAATATTAACCTTTAAAACAAGACCCACTTCTTTTCCCAGGGTGAAAGCATTTTCCTTCGAGAAAAAATCCACCAAGAGTCCATGAAATTGGACCTAGAAAATGGAGAGATTAAAAGGGATTCTATCTACCGGCGTTGAAGGAGGCCAATTGCTGGTGAGAAGATAAGCACCACTAACTGTCCAAGCTCTTCTCTGAAAGACTCATTCCTTATCAGCACCACTATGAAAATAGAAAGTGAACGTATTGTTTGAGCCCAACTCGCGCACCGTCCAGCTCCTAATTCCATGCCATGAACCAGATAGGATAGCCTGAAGGATAGAAATCTTGAAGATCCTCGAAGAAAAAACTTTTGCTACTACCACCGTTTCAACTTGGGATTCCAAGAGAGCAGAGTTTGGCTTAAGGCAAATAACATCACTTCCGGCCAAGTCTTCCATAGGAGAATGTGAGCTATTAGCCATAAAAAGGAGGATACCAAGGAGATTTAGTCCAAACGAGGAAACTAGAGATAGGCTAGATCAAGAGAGACTATCTACAGACACTACTAATGACTCATGAGAGTGTGGATTAGATGAATAGGGAAGAGTTCAATAGAAATGGTGAGGCAGAGACTTGAGCTACAATTCCACCTTCACTTGTAACGCTTAATTTAGATAGAGTGGAATCTTTTTAGGTTAAAGCACAGATTATTTATTTGTAATTTTATCTATAAAGAAATTGTATTGGTATTTGGAGTTTTGCTTTGCTTAGCAACCCATATTCATAAGTCTTCACTTTGTTGTAGGAATTTCCATCATTCCATTCTTCATTTCCACCTATCTGAGCTCTAAATTTGCATGACATTTCCCATCATTAACATTTTTATGTGCTCGTTATTTGGTGTGCGTATTTAATTTACAATAGTCAAAATTCAATATATGTTTCCCCCTTTGTCTAAATTTATTGGTGGATCCGATCTTTGTTTTGAGGTCGCGTCAATGTTTGTGTTTATATCTCTTTATTATTATTATTATAATTTAAAAAAACCCCCTTTTGATTAGGGTTATATATAAACCCGAAAAACCTGCAAACCCAACCCATCATCATCTCAACCCAACCCGAAAAAGGCAACTTATAGCATTATTTTTTATTTTTTGACTCACTAAATGTCTAGCCCGATGTGTTTGGGATGGTTTGTAGATTTGACCTATAATAACCCACTTACCTCAACCCAACCCGCACAAACATACCTAATAAGAAGCCTATGAATGTGGACTGATAAAAATAGTTGCTTTCTACAGTGCTTACTTTGAATGAATTTGAATTAAACCTCTAATTTTTGTTTGATGTTAGTTTGACTACTTTTTTTCATGTTTGATATTGGATTAAACTTTGAATTGCTATCTATTTAATGGACTAATCAGTATTATTTCTATTTAATGATGAACTTTGAATGTTAAAATTATGTTTGATTATATATATTATTCTATTTGATGATCAGTATTATTTGAATATGAACTTTTAATGTTTGAGTTATTATTTTTATTTGATGATGAACTTTGAATGTTGAATTAAACTTTAATTCTTTAAATGATGAACTCAACCACTCAACCCATCCCGCTCCAACCCAACTCAAACATTATTAGGTTATGAAATTTTTTTAATATCGTTGGGACCAAATATAATGCAACCCGCACCTTTTAAGACGGGATAAAAAAAAACATATTCCGCACCAACTTAATCTATGTACAGCCTTATTTTTTGATGATTGGCCTTCGGCCCTTCTAATAAACTCTTTATTCCCTTTTAGCGGAGAGATAAATTCCACTTTATTAACCCACGAACATTATATATGGACCTCAAATTGGATGGGAAGATTTGTCATCTGCTGAATACTGAGAAAAACAAAAAGTTATTTGATTGCAAGTTCAGAAGAAAAAAAATGTGTACTAGTCCCTTTATTCACAAAAAAATAAAAAATAAATAAAAAGAAAGAACAAAAACAAAAACAAACCAAAACAAAACAAACAAACGTATAGATCACTGACCTTAAAAAAATTGTAATTAGTGAGACCATGCAACTAATTCTCGTGTAAGCAATAATGCGGTATTGTTATGTCAATCATCATGACAATTGACAGCACTACACATGAACGTAAAAAATACTATTAATCAAGCTAATTTCGCTTGTATTAACGTTGCATAGATAAACACAACGCTAACTAGCTCAAGTGTAATTAACCACATGTTGAACTAAGCAAATACATCAGACTCGTTTAATTCACTGATTGAATTTTTAATTTAAATTAAGATGTAATTTTATATGAGAAATTTTTTATTATAGCAAAAAAATTAAATATGACTTTTAAAAAAAAAAAAATTACAGCAGAAAAACTCAAATTAATAAAATGAACGAAACTAAAACAACAAACATTTTCCTTATTATACAATACACAGTTTAACTGTGTAAATAAACAGGAAAAATTTGTGTATAGATATATTAAACACGCCACATTGATAAAATTTCTCCAAGTCGAAACGATAAGAAATGAAAACTATATCGAAAACTCGAATAAATATATATAGCTCGAATAGAATCTTTATTACATTGAACCGGTAGCTATTTACCATGTTTTAAGTTCCTCTGACTTTCATCTGTGATTTGAGTGTTGCTTCTATATTTGACTTGGACATGCAACATTAAACTATCTGGTAGGGTTGGATGAATGAACGAACTTGGAGATATTTTGTAAAAGAAGAGAGAATATTAGGTTGTTTGGTGGATAGAAAACTAGGATTAGGAGGAGGGGGGGAAAAAAAAAAATGAAAAATTTACGAAGCAACCATTTTTTTAATCCTTACATAACTATGGAAAGAAAAGCCGCGATTAATATGTGTGTGTGTGTGTGTGTGTGTGTGTGTGTGTATATATATTAATATACAGCAAGCCGCCCTATTCATACACTATTTTCTATTATCTTTTCTTCGCTTCTACCAAACACTACAACAGAAACTCTCCCCATCTGATTTATTTACCTCACTTAAGTTTACATTCTCCTTAATTTTCCATCCCTCTCACCGAACACTGAAAGTTTGTTGCCAAACAGCAGTAGAAAACTTAGGTTGAAATGTCATTTTACAATAGGATTATTTTCTATTATCGCCAATCTACAACTCCAAATTGCAACCAGACAATATTGGCTGGTATGATGAAAAAGCTACTCATTTTTTCCTTTTATGTAACATTGCTTAACCTCCAAACAATGTGATTTGTGACCAAGACCAAATTTTCCAACCACGGACATACAAGGCAATTTTCAGGTCAGAAACAGTTTGTGCATATGGGTTGAAGTGTTCAAAATGGGCAAGATTGTGCAGTAGTGCAGGTCATAATTTTCTTAACAAATTTGTCCAATCATTGTTAGGGAAAAAGAAAAGTTCATGGACGGTGGATGTGGAAAGAAGAAAGCCTTGAGGAGTATAATTGAAGCAACCTAATAGATAAATAACTCTCTCTGAAACAATACCAAACCGGCCTTTATTTTTACACAATGGATTGCTATAAATATGGGTTTTAGGTTTATTTATCAGAGCAAATCTAGCTCAAAGTTGCTTTCTTCCAGTATATTAGGGCTCTTCTCATATTCTCTTCTTGAAACAGCAACCATGGGGCTGAAGGATTCTGATCATTAGCTACATTTCATCAGCTAAGTTAAAGTAACGCTCAAATTCCTAAACAAATTATAGTTAAAATTCCTCAAGAATCAAAAAACAGTTTCTCTACTT
The DNA here is from genome assembly GCA_012066045.3 of Morus alba. NCBI lineage: Eukaryota > Viridiplantae > Streptophyta > Magnoliopsida > Rosales > Moraceae > Morus > Morus alba. The sequence continues at coordinate 5,689,304 of CP050231.2, read as the reverse complement.
TACTACTATACTACCGTGCCTTAACCTGATCACAAGCTACAATATCAATCAGAATTCTGGTTACTTATCTGGCGATTATCTTCTACCAATTATAAGCCTAACTGACAATCTACTACGAGGACTGGATTTGTAGCAAGGAAAACAAATATCAATTGTATAATCATAGATACAACAGAGAAATTTGCGACGAAAGATTATAGTATCAACTATTGCATAAGAAATGAGAGTTACCATTCCTCAAGTAGTAAGGACCCATTAGGGCTAACTTCTCATATACTCTATTCTTGCAAGGAGACCTCAAACAACATTAGAATCCCATGCAAAGGGTATTCTTCAATTCAAAACATCAAATACACATAACTATTAAAGCCAAGTTTTTTGCACAAACAATATCAACCAGAAATACTGCTGTTTTTGCTACCAGGTCAAACACCTTAGCTAAGAGTTAGTAATATAGCAGGAACTCTACTAATGCAAAGTTGCACATAAGAGAAAATTCACCATTTACGACGCGAGAGCCCCTCCAGCTTTCGCACCATGAACGTCCCAGAAAAACCTTCCGGCATCATCAGACTTTCCGGTATCAATAGCTATAGCACCGAAGATTGCTCTGAAAGCACCACAAACCACGGAAGGAGCGGAAGAATCGGTCTTGGGAGATACCCTAACTATGTTCTGCAACCCCAGCCTCGTACCATCAACGGCACAGGTCTCCACCTTGGAGATTTCTGTGAGTCGAAGGCTCAAATCCTTGGAGGAGATGTCGATATCCCTTTGGAGATAGTACATAGAGGCAGATGTTTGGATGATACTGGCGCCGAGCATGCTCAATGCTCTGTTGTTCTCTTCTGAGAAAGAGGAGTGGGTCATCGCGCGCCGAAGAAGACCAATGCCTGTGAAATTGTAGCTGTAAAAAAACAATATAGCAAAAAGGTTTCATTTTAGATTGTACAAGACCTGACTTGTTAAAGAAAAATGTCATTTCTATTTCCTTAAGAGTTTCATAGGAAACAGACAAAGCTGATGATCTAGATTGAGACATGAAAAGTGGAGGGCAAAATAAGAAAAAGATACGCCAAAATTCTTCTTATGAAGACTTTGTAGAAGCAGAAGTTTTCACTTGGCAGTTGAGAGAATAATCAAAGTGCAACCAAAATTTTCTCTTTTTTCCCTACTTCACTGAATCCAAACGAAGATTGGCCCAGATTATAAAACCCATTAAAATGACTGATTTGCTTCTTAAGGATTACCCAGAGTAAAACAAAGAAGAATTACTTCTTGAAAGAAAATAATGTATATTCCTGTAGTTTCGCAGGAACCAAACTAAGCTGATTATCCACACTATAAAGACATGAGAAACCGACGCGCAGAAAAAACACCCAATTGGCTTATGAAGGATTTCTAGAGCAAAAGGTTTCATCTTGGTTATTGAGATTAAACATAGAAAAGAACTGACGTCTTTATAAATTAACGTGTATATGTGTTTGTGTATGTATGTATATACATAAACAGTATAATATATATGCATGAATTTGTATGTATGGATTTCTAAGTTTAGCGATGTGGTGATAGTGAAAAGAGAAAAAAAAAAAATAGTATTTCCCTTTTTCCTACAGTTTCACAAATGCCAAACTAAGATAATGATCCAAATTAGGAAACACATTAAACGCCCAATTTGCTTCTTCATGATTTACCAGAGTAAAATAAAGAAGGAAAAAATAAATACCCGATTCGGTTCTGAAGGATTTCTAGAGCCGTCGAAAATGGCGACGAAGAGAATCGGAAGCTTCTGTGGCGAAGCTCAAACGCTGACATTCCCTGAGCAAAACGGCGAATAAACTCCATTAAAATGTACATGATGAGCTAAAAAGGGAGACCAGAAACCGGAGGAAAATAGAGAGGAAAGTTTTGAACTTTCTGAGAAAACCTGGATTTGAGGAAGGATTGCCATGGCGGAAATGGAGAAGAAGATCGTGAAGCAACGGATCAGAAGCATTTTTTTTTTTTTTGTCGATTGGCGAACTGGAAAGAGTGAGAAAAAAACCTAGAGTTACAGAGAAAACTTTCCCTTGGGTTCTGAGAGACGAACTCGAGAGTAGCGCCAATAGCTTTCCCTCGGGACCTCTTTGTACGGGCGATCCATGCATGCGACGTGTGTAACGTAACAGTCAAACAGTCAACCTAAAATCCTGAGTTTTTTAAAATTTAGCCCAATTTTTATTTTGACAATTTACTTTTCAAACTTTTAGAATAATTACATTGTGGCTCGTTTTATCCATTTTCGTTGATTTTTATCAAATTTAAAGGATTAAGAGTTGAAAAGTTGATTAAATTTATATTACAGTTTGAATCCAGATATTTTTTGTTGAAACATGTTTTTTCATCACAAATTTAACACAATCATATTACAATAGTTTAGTAAGTTAAAGGAGCAAATCATCAAAATTAAAAGTTTTAAGGATTAATTACTAAAATTCTAAAAGTTCAAAAGGAAAATGTCTAAAATACTTTAAAATCCTGGTCTATCTAACATATAATAAACAATGCTATTTGATATTAGCAGTGTCATGTACCACTCATTAGTAAAAGATGAGTCTCACAACATGAGACCAACATGAGAGGCCAGTAGTGTGGGAGCAATGTTTATTGCAGGCATAACTGCATTGATGTCAAATTTGAGACAAAATGGGATTGGGCTATTGGCTCATTTGGGCTCGTTTGGGCGTCATTTCTAGGACATCCCTAGTGCCAGGAGTATGGGTTGGCGGGCCTGGCCGAGGCCTGAATTTTTAGGGCTCGGGGAGCAGGGACCCATGGCCACTCATCCAACCACTAGGGCGGGCTCGGGATTGGGTTGCCCAAGAAACAACCACACGGCAGAAGCCCGCCACCGATTTGCCTATCCTGACCGACGATTGTCGCTTTTTTTATTTTTTAAAACAAAATTTAATTTTTTTTTCATCCGGCCCGAATGCCTAAAGCCCGTGTAACGGCTAGTTTTTTCAAATTTTGCACCCGACCCGACATGCCACCCGAAAGCCCGACCACCAACGGTTTTTTTTTTTTTTTTTTTTTTTTTTTTGTTGCCCGATTTTCGGCCCAAACCCAACCTGTCAAGACAAAAAATAACCATTGGATCCGAATTTAGAAAAAAAAAATCAATTTTTTAACCAAAAATTCCCTATAAATACTCCTCATCCCCAAACATTTTCCTTACCTCAAACTCTCTCACAATTTTTCTAAAAACTATCACAATATTATAAAGTTCTCTCTCTCAAATCGCTCTTATTTTTTATAATATATTCTTTGAGTACAAAACGTGGAAGAAAGATAATTTCTTAATTTTAACACAAAATAACTTAATAATTATTTATATACAAATACAATTAATATATAATAATATATTATATAATTTATATATACAATATTATAAAAATTAAAAAATATATATATATAATAAAATAATATTTTTTGGGCAGTTCTAGTGGGCTCAAGCTGCCAAACCAGGCTCGCAGCTCATCCATGAACCTTCTCAGGCTCGAGCAGGCGGCCCAATAATTTTGGACAGGCAGGCTTAGCTGTAAGCTCAACTTCTGTTTTTTCAGACGACCGTAGACGGTCCGTCCAAAATTCAAATACTAGACATCCCTACTCTTTTGAAGTCTCGTCCCTAATTTTGTGGCTCACGCGTGGCATGTTAGAACCACGTGTCGTTGGTTTAGTGGTGCATTGACAATGCTTCACCCATCACTTAATGCCTGACTTTTCTTATTATTTTCGACATTGATGGTCATCTCATCTCTGTTAGAAGTTTTGACGGTCTTATTTTTTGTTGTTTTTTCTTCTCCTTTTTGTTATTGAGTTTGGTTTGGGATGTTTTATAATAAGGGTTGTTCTTGTCTTATCTTACTTATATTAGGTTTGGTTGTGTTTGTCCCGTGGATTTACTCTTTTACCCTTTTTAATGTATGATCATGGTGTTATGATATTCTCGATATTAGTTAATTATTGTTTCCATAACTATAAAGGCTCAAAAAAAAAAAAAAAAAAATAAAAAAAAAAAAATCATGCATGAGCTCTATTTGTGGTGCACCTTTTCAGGTGATTTCACTTTGTAAAATTCGGTACAGAATATCACATTTTCAGCAGTTCATTCAAGTTTACAGGAGGAGCCAATTATTTGTCAATGTTGTGCTTCATGTAGTATTTTTATGCTATGCAATATATTTATCCGTTCAAGAAAAAATATCGGCCTACACTTAACGAATCGTGTGAGGTTTGGTGGCTGGCAATTTTCCTTGCATCTCTTTAGGAGAATCATTTGGTAACCTATGAAAAAATACATTAGTAGTAGGACACAACTTTAAACTATCAAATCTTTATCAAATTCCATTTAGAAGACACTGCCAACCTAATTTAAAGGCTTAAAGATTGTGACTCACTCTTACCAATCTTCCTCACGTATTCAGCTACCTTTCAGGAATGGAACATCTCACATACTGCTACGAGCGTCCAAGTTTCCGCTGCTTAAAATACCAAGCTTATTATATATATATAAAGAATTTTGCATGACAATTCCGTGGTCCCCATATGCTCAATTCTCCAGCAAGTTTAGTACGCAAATGGAATAAGTAAGGGTGCGTTTGAAACAAAAATTCGTGTCATGGTTCAGATTATAATTCGTGATCGCTACAGTATTTTCTCTCATAAAAAACACACGTAAACCGAGAATGATTTTAAATCATAATTCTGAATCATGGTTCTGAATTCATAAACCAAACATCTTCTAAAGTTGTAGTGCTAAGTTTGAGTGGCCACGAGGAAACTTCTAGAAAAAAAAAAAAAAGCAAAAAAAAAAAACAACTTCCACTTTCAAAGAAAGAATGATTTCATGTAAGAGCAAAGACAATCCATATGTACAAACTAATGATGCTCTTGTGTCTATGAACACTAACTAAGAGTAAAATAAACCTGAGCCTGTGAACTAGGAGGTTAAAACCCCATTTACTGACTGTGTTTAAAGATGCAACTTCATATCTAAACTGTTTCCAACTTCCGAAAGTATAAACAAACCCGCAGCTTCATGAAAGCACTGCAAGTCAGTAAGAAACATGAAGCTGCAAAATCCGACCTTTCAGGAATGAATATGTTAGTACCAATTGTAAGGAGTTAATCATGAATTCTTGTACTATATATCCGCGCACATTGCAAGGAGCATCAACATCATAGGTGCGCACAACCCCGGCTTGTGTCTCAAACAACAATCTGGGAAGAGACTTGAATTTCGGCAGCAGGCCTTGATTTGAGACTTGAAGCAGCTAGGCCTTGGAGCAATGTCATGACATCGGAGGTATCATCCAGATAGTACTTAGCTTTGCTTGGTTTCTGGCCAACAGTGCATGCAAATATCTCGGGAGCTGCAGGGAGAGACGAATCAGAAGCAATCCGCAGTATGCTTTCAAACATGTCCTCATCGGATCTGTCATCCCCAATGCACATCACGAAATCTATTGGCTTCCCATTCTCGATCATCCTTGAAAGAACCTTCTCTATGACTAAACCTTTAGTAACTCCCTGCAGTGTTTATAAACCAACGTTAAGACAATAATGTAATGGAAAAAAAAGGAAGATGAGAAGGAGCTCGTCTCAAACACACCTGTGACTTAACTTCGACGATTTGCTGTCCCCGCTTAACGACCACAGGCTCATTTGTGAGGACATTTTCGAGATGATCCAAGAGTTCCATAGCCTGGCAAGATCCGAAGTAAGGATCAGCATCTTGATGGTGCCATACAAAAGCACTCTCCTTGTGCTCTATATAGGAGCCATCAGTAGCCTCTGTGTATAATTTCATCACAGGCTCGGCAATTTGTTTCCAATCAAAATCTGCAGCCAAGGGACTGGTTTCCCAATTTGATGTACTACTCCACCTAGAAGAATAATCAAAGAGAATAAGAGGAATTATTTCGGATTCCCTACATTTCTGAAAAACAAATTAAGTCATGGAGCTTAATTATTGCCCCTATACAAAGAGGTTGGGGAAAAAATGTGTGATATTCTACTGTAATCTACTTCTTTTCACTGTAGTGAAATTTTTCAGTAGCTGAAAGTGAAAGTAGCGCTTGACTTGAGAGCCAAACCCGGTCAATTGTGTCCCTATAAACTTTTTGTGTTATTGTTTTTTCTACAATTTTACATTACTCTCGCCGGTATAGAATTAGGGCATCTAATTCTTAACACAATTATCATAATGAACTAGTCCGACACAATTATCATGATAAAATAGTCCAAACTCACACTTAAGACTATCAAAAGAAGCAGCAATATTAATGATGAAAAGAGCATACCTTACGAAATATCCATGCTCGGCTGCTATACCAAGCTTCTCACATTGAGAAAACCAATCACCAAGAGAGTTCTTTCCCCTACCACTAACTATAAAAACAGTGTTCTTGGGATCACTGCAAAGGTTGTTCAAAACAGAAATAACTTCAGGACTGGGGACTTTAGAGATTGAAGTTTGAGGCACCACTGTTCCATCATAATCCAAAAATATCGCCCTTCGACTAGTCCTCCTATATGTGGAGAGAATATGTTCGATAGACAGCTTTCGAAAACTCGGGGAAAGGGACAAAATTCTGAAACCCAGACCGAAACCGATCCCCCAACAGCGTTTACTGTAGTGATCTTTGCAGGCTCGTTCCAAGTCCTGGAAAAAACTGCGTGCCCAATAGGCCACGTCATGAGAGCTGATGTACCGGTAGTGCTTCTCATGTCGCAACTGCTTCTCTAAATTAGGCATTGTTGATTGCCAAATTGAGCGCATCAGCTACCGCTTCTATGTCCCATGGATTTACCCTGATTGCTCCACTTAAAGACGGCGAACAACCTATGAACTCCGAAACAACGAGAGTACTTGTCCGTGGGGAGTCAAAGGAGATTCCTAAAGCCTCATCCATTTTTGGAGTCCCCTGCCTACATACTGTATACTTATACGGCATTAGATTCATACCATCTCTAACAGCATTTACAATGAAACATTCTGCCAGAGAGTAATATGCAGTTTTCTCGTGAAGAGGAACATTTCGGTCGATTAAAACGACAGGTTCATAGCCTGGAAAACCAAAAGTCTGGTTGATTCTTCTAACTGTCATGTATGTTTCCCTTTTGGCTTCTTGAACATCCTTTCCTGTGCTCCTTGCTGGGTTCACAATTTGAACAAGAACTAGTTTGCCAAGCAACTGAGGATGCTGAATCAAAAGTTGTTCCAAAGCCAACAACTTTAGACTTATGCCCTTAAAGATGTCCATGTCATCAACTCCTAAAATCACTTTTTTCCCCTTGAATTGCTCTTGAATCTCTTTAGCCTTGGTGGAAGATAATGGGTGATTTAGCGCGAATTGGAGGCGGCCCATATGGATCCCCACTGGCAGAATTTTTATGTTAACCCTGCGGCCAAAGTATTCAACTCCAATGTAGCCCCTCTTAGACTCATACTCAAGACCAAGCATTCTACTGCAACATGACAGAAAATGGCGGGCATAGTCGAATGTGTGAAAACCAATCAAGTCTGCATTTAGTAGTGCTCGAAGAATCTCATCTCTGACTGGGAGTGTCCGGTAGATTTCTGATGAGGGGAATGGACTATGGAGGAAAAACCCGAGCTTTACTCGAGTGAAATGCTTTCGCAAAAAGGTTGGTAGAATCATGAGGTGATAGTCATGAACCCAAACATAATCTTCTTCTGGATTGATCACCTCCACGACCTTATCTGCAAATATTTTGTTAGCGGAAACATAGGCCTGCCAAAGCTGGCGGTCGAAACGATTACAATGGTCCAGGCACATCGGCAGCATGTAATGGAAAAGAGGCCACAAATATTGCTTACAAAATCCATGATAAAACTTCTTCTGAATTTCAGAAGGAATGAATGTGGGGACACAACTAAACTCCTCAAGCAGTTTCTGAGAAACTTCTTCCTGTTCACTTGAGTCTACATCAACCTTCAAAGATCCTACAAAAACAACCTTACTACCGGAGGGGAAACCGTCCTTAAGTTGCAACGAAAGTGAATCCTCATCGAGACTGAAGCACCATTTCCCTGATTTCGCATCCTTTTGAGCATCTAGGGGCAAAAAATTTGTCACTATAATTTTCTTTTCGCAGCATTCAGGTGAGGGAGATCTTAACCCTTCGTCTATGTCCGAAATGATTCTCCGAGCGGTCATCACTCTCGGAAGACTTCTAGGGGTTTGTGGGAAATTCAACATGTCCCCAGATGCCAATTCCAACAAACTAATGCAAGATCTTGACAACATGGTTTAAATTAACAATGCTTTTGTGAGGACCTATGGAAATAGCAAGTAAACACAGCAATAATTAACATTAAAAATGCTAATTGTTAACATGTAAACTAATCCAAGGATTGTCTCTTCCAAGACAATTCTTTTGTCATACTGACTAGAGTTCAATCTCAACATATTGACAGAAAAACAAAAACAATAAAACAAATAAATATCAATAGTTGCAAAAAAAAAATGCAAGGATAAAATGAACCAAGAAAAGGCATATCTATACAGAAAACATACCTACTTTTGTCAGGTTGGAAAAAAGAATGAAACTTGCCTCACGTAATTTATTTATTTATTTTTTATGAAATGTTCTTAGCCTTTTAGATTAAGTTCTATTGAGAATACTAAAATCACAACTTGATCTTCACATGCATCCTCTAATTAAGATTTGGCCAAAAAAAAAAAAAACAATTAAAGTCACCTTATCTGTCTTCTAAGGCAGGCATATGTATTATAATAATATATTATATTATTATTATTATTATTATTCTTATTTATTATTGTTGTTATTATTATTATTATTATTTTTTATTATTATTATTATTAGGCTAATTATTTTTATTATTAAATTTCTAAATATCATCCAAATTTCAATTCAAAAAAAAATTTAAAAAAAAAAAAATGGAAAAGATTTAATTTCTTGATAAATATCAATACTAAATCAGGCTCACATCGAGAGTCTCTGTACAAATAATGGCCAGAAATAATAATTCTCAATTAATGCAAAAATATCCCACATTCTTTATTGATGATGGTATTCAACCTTATCTATAATTATTATTGACATCCACACTCAAAAAGAATTTTAAAATTTAAAAAAAATTTAAAAAAAAAAAAAAAAAAAAAAAAACAACAACAACAACTCATTTAATACCAAATATTTTATCGTTCTCTAAAAATTCATTTCTGAAACGTTTCTTCTTCTGCTTAAGAAAAGGTTTTTTCTTCAAAGATTGGAAATGCAGAATATGTATGGACCAAATTAAATAAATAAAAAAAAAAAAAGAGACAGAGAGAAGGAGAAAGTTTCTACGCAAACAAACAGAGCAAGAAATTGAAAAGGGAAAGAAAAATGAAAACGAAAGAATGAAAGAAAAAGAGAAAGATTTCCAAATTTCGAATAGCCTGAGAAAAAGTTTAACCTGAAAATGAGATCACTGGTCCAGCTTCTACAAAACTTCGTGATAACGGTAACAGAATAATATCCTGCAACAAAACAAAACAAAACAAAAAAAATTTAAACATAAAAAAAAAAAAAAAAAACGAAAAACGGAGTCTTGTTTGGCTTCCGAGAAATGAAAGGAAAAGAACAGAGTATTTCATCTACAACAACCCACAAAAACCCAAGTGCTCATTTCTCACAAACTTTCTTGGAAACCAAACGGAAAGACCCTTTGAAGCCTGAACCGAAAATTAAAAAGAAAAATAAAAAATAATAATAAAAGACTTCAGGGAGACCAAAATGTTAAGGAAAACATACAGAAACAGAGAAGAAGAGAAGAACAAAGCCGACGGAGAGAGACTTATCCAAAGAAAAAGATTAATGTGAGAGTTTAAGCTAGATTTTAACAATAAAAACAGAGTTTAGAGAAATTAAGGAGAAATGAGAATGAAGAGGCGGGTGGGTATATACTTATATTATATATATATATATATATATATATGTGTGTGTTTGTATATATGTATGTGAAACTATAAATGTGCGTTTGTTAGGTTCGAAACCGGTGAGGTTTGTGAGAGAGCTTTTAATGGTTTCGAAACGGACCAGTAAAATAAGAAGAATAATAATTAAATAATGAAAGGAAAAAAAATGATTTGAAGATATGTATTGGAGAAGATGAGAAAGGAAGAAGAATTTCCGGGTTTGGTTTGGTGTTAATTTAAATGATAATAAAATGAGAAAACGGTAGGATTATGGAATAGTCAGTCATTCAACGAAAAGCACCTAGAGAGAGAGAGAGAGAGAGAGAGAGAGATTTAAACGTACAAAGTCAAAAAAAAAAAAAAAAAAAAAAAGAGATAGATATAGAGAGAGAGAGAGAGAGACTATACATACATATAACATACGGTCGGATGTGCAACTCCTCTTTGTTCTTGATGACTCTTACGTTATAGTCTGTACGGGACATGTTCCTCCTACAAAAATGACCCACTTTTCTACTTTATTACAAAACTATCCTTCTAATTATCTTATGAGTGGTTAATATATTTTCTTTTTTTTTCTTTTTCCATTTTTTTTTAATAAAGGATCTAATACCATCCCTTATCCTTTCAAAAAAAAAAAAAAAAAAAAAAAAAGCACCAGCCCTTATCATCTCAAAAAAAATAAAAAATAAAAAATAAAAGAATTCCTTTATAATCCAATTACCATGTTAAGAAAAAAAAAAAACTATAGATATTTAGGAGATGTGCTAGGCATATAGTTTTTAACATTGAGAATATTTTTTATCTGTTTATTTCACCGATTCGAGTTTAGAATTTAAGTTTTTTAACAGTAAAAATTTTCATAAACAATGATATCTAACTTTTTATTATAATAAAAAACTCTCATATAAAATCACATTTTAATTTAAATTAGCGAACTAAACGAGCTCTTTGTATCTCAGTTTCGTAGAGCACTTGGAACTTAGACATGTTTCAGAAATTAAGCATAACATTGTGATATATAGTTATCACATTGTAACAGTTTGTTTATGTTGTCAAAGGAAGAGTTATCCACTGCAGGATGGAAAAATATCTAGTCTGTATAATACAGGTTTTAACCCTCAAATTTTGTTATGATTTTCTTAAATTGTGATGCTTAATCTTATATGACTCTAATTTGACTCTAAAATAGAAATCTCCCTATCATACAATAATACATATCCACTTGCTCACTACAATATAAGAAACCGCTAAAAGCTGTGTTACATTTTTTTAGAAGATATCTAAATAATTGGTAACAAACACAATTTTGTATTGTTCTTTGAATCAATTTATAGATTCGAAAGGTCAGTTTCCTTTAATATTGAGTTTTCCTAAAGTTCTTGATTTTATCCAAAACTAGCCCAGCTCCAGTAATCTTCAGGATTATGGAACGGGTCTTAAATGAGTAATTAATATGACCATGTCAAATTTCAAGGGTTGGAATTCAGAAAATGGAAATTTTGGTGCTTGTTTGCTCTCAAATCATAGCAACGGATTTTTTTGGTTACCGATAAACTAAAGAGACGTTTTGTTCATATATTAAAATTATTTTCAATTTACGTGTATTTTTTGTGAGAGAAAATACTATAGCCAACCATAAACCGTGATTCAAATCATGATGGGCCCGTTCACTTCGCTAATTTGAGTTTATAATTTGAGTTGAGATGTGATTTTATGTGAGACTTTTTATTGTAATAAAAAAGTTAGATGTGACTGTTTCTGAAAACTTTTTACTGTAGCAGAACTCAAATTCTAAACTGATATGAATTCTTTAGTCACCAAAAAGGCAGTCCTTACTCCTTATTGTCCAAATAAAATATGTTATCATTCAAATAGTGTTCTTTGATTTACCAACTAATTTCATCGTCCTTTAGTATTTATATTAAAATCAAGTTGACCAACCCTTCAAACCTAAACCAATATATCTAACAAGGCTAATGTGTTATATAATGGCATTCACATGGATAAAATTATAAACAAAGACCATGCCTACAAAAGTCATATCATGAATAGAATTTTCAAAATCAGCAACCGAATAGTGGAAGAAATTGGATTGCCAATAACAATCTGTTTAGTTATTAGATAATTATCGAGCATATGAGAAACGTAGAAAGACTTGGATAGACTTCAGAATTTTCTCCTATTAGTTTAATAAAATACTAATTTTTTGACCATAAGCGTATCCTTTTGTGGGTTAAATAAAATTACATTTTTTTTCCTCTTCATTCCAAGGCATGGAATGCTATTACCAAAAAACAAACAAAAACAGACATATTCTTTTAGAGTATAATTTGAGTATAGTTTTTGAATTGAATTTGAATTATAACTTAAGTTGAAGGTTGTAATTTGAATAAAATTGAGTAAAATTGAATAAATTTAGAACTTAAAAGAACGTGAACTTGAATAAAATTGTAACTTGAGTTTCAACTTTATCTGAGTTTTGTTACAAAAGAACAACCCTAGTTGTCCATACTACAAAATGGAAAAATATTACTATTCAAGCAAAACCATATTATAAAAATGAGTTGTCCAAAATGGATAAGTTTTACAATTCAAGAAAAACCATATCCAATTTAATTATACGTAGGATACCTGGATAAATATTGTTTTTTTGTTTTGATTAACTCCTACCGTTCTCTCCATTCTTATCCAAATTATTTTACCATGGATTTTAATAGTAAAATAAGATAAAACGTTATTTGTATTATCTTCATCAATTCTTGTGCCCACTACAACATAAGATAAAATAATTAAGACAAAAAATATTAGCCAAAGTTACAAATTTATCTAACTTACTAAAAGTACATTTTTAAAAAAAATTCTATTACTTGATTAGTTTTAATCTAAAAAGTAAAAATATATAGGTTAATGTTAAGAGGTAAAAAAAAAATACTCTATTTTAAGAGGTATTTTTAAAAATTACCCATAAAACTAAGGTCACATATGTTATTTAAGATTGATAATCTTTTGTATGGTGCGTGATAAAACTTAAGATTTCACATAAATAAATACATTAGGAAATCTTTTTTTATTATTGTTAAAAACTCTTAAAATTTGTAATATTTTATACTTATTTAATTATTTTTATAAAAAATTTATATCAAGACCAATATTGCAAAGTAGATAAATAAATCATGGGGTTGTAATTAGTCCAAAAAGAACCAAAAAAATTCTATAATATTCAACATTAGAGATCACGAGTATTTATGGACTTATTTAGTTCCCTAATTTGAGTTTTTAATTCGAGTTGAGATGTGATTTTATATTAAAATTTTTTATTGTAATAAAAAAATTAGATGTGACAGTTTTTTAGAGCTTTTTACTGTAACAAAACTCAAATCGGTAAAATGAACTGGGCTATAACTTTTAAAATTAATATTTAGGATTTTCTCCTCTAAGACATTTTTATTGGTAGGGATAGTTTTTTACCATTAAATCTAATTAAATCACATCATATTAAAAAAATACATAATAAATAATTTTTAATATAAATTTAACAACTGAATGTAAGAAAATACTAGTAGTTCATTTTTCTTAATAATACCATATAAACTCCCTTAATATGATTAGGTGCAATCACAAAATGAAAGAGGGTAAATCTGTAAAACACGACCCAATTGGCAAACAAGATGAGCCTGGGTGATGGAGTAATTTTTTTTATATGTAATAAGAGAATATAGAGTTGATTTTATTTAATCCAAAAAGAGTATAAGGAAAATACAATACATAAATAGATGTAGCTCTTCATTTACAGAGTGAATCACTATAAATTTTGTGTGTCCTCTCATTTTAACACAATCTTCATATTTCTCTTACTACAAAAAAATATAACAAACACTTTATAGCCTAATTTTAAATATACAATTAATTTCTAGTCGGTAACCCAACGGAATACTAGAGAGATGATTTGATGTATTTTTATTAATAAAATTTTACCATCAACAATATACATAATAAATAATTTTTAATATAAATTTAACGACTAAAGATAAAAAAATACTAGTAGTTTATTTTTCTTAATAATACCATATAAACTCCCTTAATATTATTAGGTGCAATCACAAAATGAAAGTGGGTAAATCTGTAAAGCACGACCCAATTGGCAGCGAAGAGCCTGGGTGATGGAGTAATTATTATTTTTTTTTTTAAAAAAAGGGGGTAAGTTGAGTGGAGCTGTAAAGTTCAAAGATTGACAGCAATATGTGTGTGTGTATATATATATATATGTGTGTGTGTGTGTGTGTGTGTTATGCTTTCACTGTTTAACGGCTGGCTTAATAAAAAAAGATAGAAAGAGGAAAAAAAAAAAAAGAGAATGGATTGGTGAGAGAGAAAGATAGATAGGATTAAAAGTGAAGAAAGGCAGATTCTTAAAAAAATGGTGGGTTGGAGTTCGGGGGGGGTTGGGGGAGCGTGAAAGACGGTGCATGCGGCTGCTCGACCACGCAATGCTCTTTTATTAAGTTGCGGTGTGTGTCGTGTTGGGTTTGTCTGTCTGTCTCTGTCTATCTGTCATTGATTTTGGATAAGATTTTAGGAATCGGATCTCTCTTCTCTAACTCCAACCTCCATTTATATTCATTATTATTATTATTTCTTTCACGTTACGCCGTTTCTTGTTCCATTGTTTCTTTACCCATCTAACTTTTTTATCTCTTACTCTCCTCTTTTTGGTTCTAGAATGTTGAACCTTTTGTTTTTTGTTTTTTTTTTTTTTTTCTTCTAGGGAAATCTCTGGTGTGCATTAAAAAAATAACTATTTTTTTAACTGTTAAAATTATATTAAAAATTATTTATTTTATATATATTTTTTAATTTAATGTAATTTTTATCATATCTTATAATTAGAGACTTACCTCATTGATAAGTATACTCCACTAAATAAATTTTTTTTTTTTTTTTTTTTTTTTTTTGTGTTTTGCTCGGTTTAATTTTAATTTCGTTTTTGTATATTTTATTGGAGACCTCATATATATTCTATAGATGTACATTTTTAATTACTAGATCTTATTAACATCACATCAAAATACGAAAATAAAGATAAATAGTTTTTGAGAATTTTTTCTTTTCTCCTTGTTTCTTTGTTTCTCCTTTAGGCGATGCTCTAGACTCTTTGGGGGGGCCTTTTTTGGTGGAGGGACTGGAGTGGTTCCGGTTCTCCTTGCGACTTGGAGGCGTATGGGAGCTTCAATGTCCTCACCCATTGAGAGATTCGAGCCTTATAGGGTGGTGGTAGGTGAGGCTCTTTCGACTATTTCTTCTTGGAGATGGATCAATGTTTTTTGGTGGGTACTATTTCTCAGAGATGGATTAATGTTATTTGGGTACCTTTTTGTTTTAATTTCTATATTAGTCAAATAATGGTGGTGATGTTTTCGTTGTTTAGTTTTAGGCATTTATGTTATTTTTGTTGGTTTTTCATTGTAATAACGGGATGGTCTCCCCACCTTCTGTCATATTAGTTCGCATGTCATGTTTTCTTACGGTGTTGTGGTAGGTCTCAATGCTTTTGGTATCTTAATCTTGATCAATCGGAGTTATCCGCCAACTATTTGCGGGTTTTGTGGTGTGTTTGGAAGGGCCAAATTTGTGCTTGATTGGGGTGTGCCTTTTTTGTTTCGCCTTGTGAGAACTTGTTATCCTCTTTATCATTTTAGTCAAACTTATGTGGTATGGATTGAGCCGCTAAATGCGCTCGGGTCTTTTGTGTCTTAACTAGTGATTGTATTATTTTGATTTGGAATGTATATCCCTTAAAAAAAAAAATTATAATTTATGCATATACATATCTAACGGTTAAAAATAAAACTTTATTAGTATTGATTTTTCAAGTAATATCGTAAAAATCTTCAAAGTGAAAATATGATTAAAGTTATTAAGCAGAGATTTAAAAATGAAGAGAAACTACATTTAACTATGGAAAAAAAAACACAATGAGATCATAATTGATAGTTTTATAAGCGCAACGAGACGTCATTAATGAAAAATAAATTCTCATTTAGAATACCCAAGTTCTTTATTCTTTTTTATTTTCGTCTATATAGTTACGATACGGGATCAAAATCACACCCTTTCAAATTCTCTCTCTTTTTTGTCTCTAGTGTTTGATGCTGAGTGTCTTTAGTGATCATATAAGCAAGACGATGGTAATAATTTTTTTAGTGCGCACATCATAATTAACAAAAACGTATCCGTTTAGAAAAGTTAACACTTTTACCTCTAAAATTAGACGGGATAATAGCAAGTTGTTTGTCCCCTGAACTTTTTAACTGTTGAAAATTACTCAATTGAATTTTATAAAATATGATAAAGTATACCTGCAATCAATTTATGATATTAAAATTTAAAAAAAAAAAAAAAATGTCATAATGCAAGCCATTTTATTGTGTTCTTTTAAACAAGCTAATGTAACGTATACTCTATCAATCTGATCCAAACTTGATCAATGGTTATTGATTTATGGACACTTTTCAATATACTATATTAAGTTTGTGGAAAATTTATCGAAATTGAAAATATAAAAAATAATTTTCAATCCTAAAAATTCATGAAGGAGATGTGACAAATAATATTGAGAAAGTTGGCATGTTAAGATATGTCATTAATTTATCTTTAAATATAAGAAGATTAAGGTCTGTTTATTTCACTAATTCGAATTTAGAATTCGAGTTTTGCTACAATAAAAAGCTTTCAGAAACAGTCACATTTAACTTTTTACTACAGTAAAAAGCTCTCATATAAAGTCACATTTTAATTCAAATTAAAATTTGAATTAATGAACTAAACGGTTTCATGACATATAAAAAACATTGGTCTATATAACTTGCCCCAAAAAAGTAACTGAGCATAAGATCTAGCTTGTAGTTTTCCTTTGCTTTTTTTTTTTTTTTTTTTTTTCTTCTTCTTCTTTTAAACTAGTGGAAGCATGAAACACGAGTTTCCCTTGATAATCACTTCCATTTTGATTTTAAAAAATATACATTTTATAGTTTTCTTTATGTTATTCATGTGATTTGCATCGATAGAATGAAACTTTAGCGGTGAACTTCTATTTTACCTTGTTTGAAAGATTTAGATAGATTTAGTGCGGTACAAAATTCAGCTACTACACTTTAAACTGCACTAAAAAGGAATATATGTTGGATCACTTCTCTATAAATTTAGTGGAGACTGGATTAGATCAAAACCTTATCAATCTAGTGGTTTAGTATCTTATAACAAATACACGTATTTATTTAAGACAGAAATAAAGGACAATTAGAAGTTGATTGGTTTGCTTAATCATTTTTAAAGGAAATTTTGAAGATCACGAAAAATATCAAAACATGAGAAAGTTAGAGTAAAACCTTACGCATGATCCATGATGTTTATTGTATCTTTCAAAAAAATATATGAAAGTTAAAAAAAAAAAAAAAAAAAAAAAAGAATTACCGTAGGTTTTTATTTTTCATCCGTCATATTTATATAAAAAATTGTTTATTTTGCATATTTTTTAATTTGATTTAATTTTAATCTAATTTAATAGTTAGAAAACTAGTCCACCTACCAATAAGATGGCCTACTAAAGAAACTCACAAAATATACGATTATTCTCATTAGTGCTCCCTGAATTTAATGGTTATTCTCAGTTTAATCCATAAATTTTAAAAATTCTCACTTTGTCCCTGAACTTTAAATTATTCTCACTTAACCCCCTTTGTTATAATTTATGTTAAAATCAGATACAAAAAAAAAGAGTTAAGTGTGATCTTATAGTTTTTATCTATTTCCTTTTAACATAATTTCAAATATAAAGACTACATGACAACATTATTTTTTTTCTATCTATTTTAACAAAAATTACTACAAAAAAAATGTAAAGTGAAAATAATTTAAAATTTAAAACATAAAATAAAAATTTTTAAAGTTTAAAAATAAATTAAGGTGGCGTTTGGTTTATAGATTCAAATCATGTGATTAAAATTTTTTTTAATTTACGTGTATTTTTTATTAAAAAAATACTGTAACGAATCACAAACTATTATTTAAATTAAAAAATAAATTTAAATACTAAACAAGCATAAAAATGACCATAAAATTAAAAAGAGCGAGTAATAATAATCTCAAAACATGTTAGGTTCTATAGTGGGAAACCATAAGGATTAGGTAGGTTTAAAGTGGTGGATGGAGTGGCAGTAAAGTAATTATGATCAAAGAGAGGGCCATTTTGCTTGTGCGGGAGTGGCAGTAAAGTAATTATGATCAAAGAGAGGGCCTTTTTGCTTGTGTGGCAGTCTCAGTGGGGATAAAAGTAAAAAATTATGATGTGACATTTTTTGAGTTTTTAATTAAAAAAAATCTAAAACTAAAAACTCAAATCAGTAAAGTGAACGAGACCTCAGTGTGGATGAAATATGGACAAGGATCTAATTTAAATGCTCCTTTTTTCAGATCTCTTTATATCATCCTAATCTAATCTAACGCCCTTTTTCTTCTGCCTCGTAGGCCTCCCTCATCCTATGTTATCCGATTCCACTCTATTTTTCCTTCCCCCAAACAATCTAGTACAGACTTTTCATACTCCCATAGACCTATCCCTGTCCCTCGAAAGAACATAGAAACCAACCCCACTTAGGTGGGACCCACTTGAGCAACAATGACATGCCACCTCACGTGCTTTCTGAATTATGACTGGCTGTTCTGGACACGCGTCAACTGTGTGTCACTTCAGATTTTTCTTCGGTGCCACTTTTGTTCTGTGGATGGTTGTGTTTGTTGTTAGTTGAGGGATTTGTCTTTGTTTGATAAGAGAGACCAAAAACAAAACGAAATGAGGAGAAAAATAAAAGGAGTGAGAAAGATATCTTTTTTTTATAATATATATATATATATATATATATCCCTTAATTTATTTCATCAATTTAATTTAAAATTTAAGTTTTATTACAGTAAAAAATTCTCAAAAACAGTTATATTTAACTTTTTTATTATAATAAAAAATTATCACATAAAATTATATTTCAACTCAAATTATAAATTTAAATTAATGAAATAAACGGATTTATATAAATATATTTATATTATTATAAGGCGATCAACGTTAACATGCCTCCTTCAGTTTCAAAGTAATAGAAATGTTTGCTAAATACTCTATAGATGAGGCTATTTTTTAAATAAAGAATGCGTTACTCTAATCCTACTAAATGTGCTTGTAATAAAAATATACGGACATGATTTTAGACACTCTTAATCAAGTATTAGACTGACAAAAAAAAATGATAGAAGACAAAAATGGAATAAAAAATATTTGATTTTGTTTATTTTATAATTATAATCTTATCAAAATAAAAAAATAATACGTGAAATAGTTATTTTTTCATTAAAGACTGAAATGTTTATTTGACATGCTATTTGTTGTCAATATTTTCTATTTTTAATTATTTTTTCCAATTTGAAAGATTAAAAAATGACGGCCCCTTGAATTCATATTTTTTTTTTTTTTTAATTCTCTCCCTATCAAATAACCTTAAAATCTCTTTTTTTTTTTTTTCCCATCAAAACTCCTACTCCAAAATTTCGGGCCTTTTTTTTTTTTTTTTTTCCATCTTGAATAAAAAGTTAAATGTGAAACTTTTAATCAGAAGCAAAACTCGAATTCTAAATTTCAAATTTCTTCTTTATCCAATTTGCTCTACCAAACATAGGCTTAGTCTATTTTTTCAGTCATGGATGACGAATGTAGATTGCTTGGGATTTAGGTCATAATTAAGAGTTTAAGTATGTTTTGTTTTAGAGTTGGAATTTTGACAAAAGTATTTGTCAATCAACAAGTCGGCAAAGTTCTTGATCGAAAGGGAACAACTTCTAAGAAAATGAAAAGTCAGCCATTCTTATTCACATCTTTTTGGAACAAGTCATCATAAATTCTAATTTGAACACGTTAAATATCTCTTTCAACTATACATTATGAGAACATTCCACTGTAGAATTTTCCATTAAAAAAAAAAAAAAAAGATTTTAGCTCAATTTGTTTATGTTTTCATTTTTATTTTTTACATTTTTCAAAACAAAAATTTAAAAACGCGTTTGGTGCAAGATTTTTTAAAAAACAAAAATAAAAACGTTTTTGTCGTTTTGTGAAAATTTGAAAAACATAAATAAGTTGTTTTGGTTTTTCTCATTTGTTTTCATGATTCGTGGTTCGCCATTAAAGTAGTTTTTTCACAAAAAATACACGTAAATCGAAAATGGTTCTCATTTCGAAGCCGGACCCATTTCATTTTTTTTTTTTCCTTTTCCTTTTCTCTCTTTAGCCACCCATTTCATTTTTTTTTCTACCATTCTTCAGCCCAGATTCCTCTCTAATTTGAGCTGCGCCATTTGCTTCCCGGTCAAGCTCCTTTGTTCTTCTCGCTCAATTTGTTTCCTCCAGTTTCAATTTCTCTCTTGTCTAAAATTTTTTCTCCGGTTTCCTTCTCGCTTGACTTGCGTCATTTGCTTCTCACCCGAGCTCCTCCGTTCTGTTCTCGCCTAAGCTCCTCCGGTCTCTTCTTGCCCGATCTGTCCCGTTCTCGTCTCGCCCTCTTCTCACCGAGGTATGCCCCTAGACAAAAACGTTTGATGGTTTTCCGTTTGATTTGGTTGAGTATTTTTTATGATTTGGTTTTTTTATGGGTTTTTTTGATATGTTTTTGATTTGATATACTCAACCAAATCGGTTGATATGTTTCTGTTTGATTTGGTTGAGTATTTTTTTCTAATTTGGCTGAGTTTGATGGTTTTTAGAAGTTCTCTGATTTGCTGATTTTTCCCCGTGTTTTTTTTTCTTTTGTTGATATGTGTGTGTTCTGAGTTTATGTGTGATTATTCTAAGTTTAACAAGCCCTGGGAGGCCCCCATTGGGGTTGAATTAGCCCCTGGGAGGCCTCCTATTGGTTGAGTATTATTTATTTCATATATTAAATATTATTATATGTTTTTAAAAATTAAATTACTAAACGCAGTTTCAGTTTTTTTTTTTTTTTTAAATAAAATCAATCTATGAATAAAACCACTAAACGCATTTTCAGAAATAATTCTAAAATGAAAATGAAAACGTTTTCATTTTCATTTTCATACAGAAAACAAAATTATTTTAGAACCAATTCTAAACGCGGGGTATCATTTTTTAATCAAATAACAATTTTATTACTATAAATATAAGCTTAGGTAATAAAGAAAAAGAATTAGTTCAATATCAAATGAAGGAACATATATCATGTACGCACGTGATAGAGCACACATTAATTAACAAATTACACCTGCAAAGAAGATAATGATATTTTGATAAAACACATAAGTAACAACATAGGACAAATTTGGAAAAGTATCAACTACAGTAACCATTCATAAGTGAACTTCACGACACTTGATGTGTGCAAAGGATAAAAATAAACTTAAGTCCAACATTGTTTACATATAATAATAATAAACACCAAATTATAAAAGACATTAGGTTGTCCAATTTAATAGATTACTTTTTAAGAGAGAAATTCAAATCGTGAAAACGTCAAATTTCATTATAGTATTATAATCAAACCGGCTTAAATGAGTGACTTGACCCATTTAATAAATATTAGAGGACATTTAGTTAGAGAATTCAAACCATGATTTGAATTATGGTTTATAATTCGTTATAATATTTTCTTTTATAAAAAATACACGTAAATTAAAAATAATTTTAATCTCATAATTCTAATTTATAAACTAAATGTTTTTTTATGATTCTAAAATGAGCGTTATCTCACGAGGTGTGAATTTAAACATGTACGTTTACCTATTGAAGTAATACATACATTATCTTAAAGTAATTTTCTATTATTTTGAACAACTTAAATTTGCAAGATTACATATATATGGTATTTTGTTGTGGACGTCAACAGTCAAAGATTAGAAAACGTGGAAGAGAAAATAAAGGAAGTAAAAAAAAAAAATAATAATAATAATGACAATAAAATTGTAAGGGGGCCGTGCCGTGGTGGTGGGGGGTGGGGCCGGAGTTATCCAAAAATCCAGTGAGGAAAGCTGTAAAATGCGTGCGGGAGGTGGGGGGGTGGCGTGGGTCAATGGGTTTCCAATTCCAAGTCCTTATCCGTTAAAAAGAAAACTCCCCCAAAAAGTTCCAATCTTACAAATATCCTGTCTGTGGGCCCAACAACACCCCTTTTTTTTTTTATTATTTTATTTTTATGGCCATGGAATGTTCCATGTTCTTCTCCTCCATCTTATCCTTTCCTTCCACGTTCCACACACGCTTTATCTTTTTTCTCTTTTATTATTATTTCCTTGTTCATGGGATGTACTAAACGTAATTTTTTGCTAAATAGCTGTATATATTTATTATTTAATGTGGAAAATCTAGACTAATGTTGTTTTCAAGCCGTTAGAATTTAAGGTCATTCTTTTGTTCAAGCAAAAGATTTAAAAATTATTGAGGCTTAATAAAGAGATTCATATTTTAATTTAAATTATTATTCATAATTTATGAAAAATTTTTTAATAAAAAATATACATAAATTAAAAATAATTTTAATTTTATGATTATAATTTATGAACTAAACGTTATGTAGACTCGGAGTGATTTGGTGAATGAGAGATTTCAAATTCAATTTTTATGGTAAAAGTGTTTGAGATTATTTTCAGACAATCGATTCACTGTTTATTAATTTTTGTTTAAGGGAGGACGTGAGGTCAATTGACATGTTTCTTTTGTTCGACGTGAGTAAGTAATAACTATGGTTCAAATTTTTTTTTTTTTAGCATTTAGAAATTCTTTAGCCGCACAAAAAATGACTAAGAAGGGGCAATCCACACTTTTTTCCGTGCCAAAAAAAAAAAAGAATAAGAACATAATTTGAGAGATGAGAAAGAAGAAAATGGTGGAAAACGTGGAGACCTTCCTTCATGTGTGAGAATTTTTGTCCAAGTTGAATGGGCTGAGCTGGTGGGCTTCTTGGGCTTTATTTAAGAGATGAAAAAAATTTAAGAGAGAAAAAGAGAAAAATAGGTAAAAAAATTAATAGGTTAATAATTTATATAAGTTAATAAATAGGTTAAATTATTATTTTTATTTATAATTTATCTGGTTATAAATCATAACTTGATAAGTTATTATTCGTAATTTATAATTTTTATCCATAACTTGTCTGATTATGAACTGTAACTTGATAAGTTTATCTATAATTTATCTGGTTATGAATCATAACTTGATAAGTTATGACCTATTAATTTCTATAACTAAAAATTAGCCTATATACTTTCTTAAACTTTTCATATTAGCTTATTTTTTATTATTTCTGAAAATTTAAGTACATCACTTATTAAAAAGTATTTATTTTAAAAATTTTTACTTTTTAACTAATTTTAGTTTTAAAAATAGAAATATATAAATTAATACTAAGACGTAAAAATAAAAAAGAGCTTTATTTCAAGGGGTATATTTAACAATTTCCCATAAGAGATTGAGTTCTACGTTAGGGGCTTATTGGCTTATTGGGTTGTTTTGAATTTGCCGAAAACTACTACTAGTTTAGGAGGAGACAAATAATCCGTGCATGAGTATAGGTTTTATTCTTTATTCTTAATTAATATTATTTTAATTAGATAATTTTATTAGTTAAAAAAGATGTTAATTAAAAATAAGGGTTAGTAATTCTCTCACTGGTTTAAAATCATAGAATATCTACGATACAAATATGAATAGCAATCTATATTTTATTATTAATAAATGAGAGATAATATGTTTGCTGTACTATTTTATCGTATAATTTAATATTAGTTTAAATGTTTATCTATTTTTATTGTAATTTTTACATTTGCAAGATTGAATTTCTAACACTATAATTAAAATAATTGTAAAAGGACATAATGTGACGATTAGATGAAAAAATTAATATTTCCAACCGATAATAATCAATAAAAAAAAATTTAATATTTATTGTATTTGATGTTAAATTTGTCATTATGTAATATTTATCAAATTTAACAGACGAAATAACATTCTCAAAAATATTAAAACTTTTAGTGTTAGCACATTCTTAAAAATATTTTTACAATGAGTCAGTTAGAGGTTAACTCGACGAAGGTGTTTATATTTCTATTTGTGATATAAGTGTTCATTTCACTTATTTGAGTTTAAAATTTAAATTTTGTTAAGTAAAAATCTCTAAAAAATAGACACATCTAATTTTTTATTATAGTAAAAAATTTCACATAAAATCACATTTTAACTCAAATTAAAACTTAAATCAGTGAACTAAACGGAATTAATTGCCACAAATTTTACTTTTATTTATCTTAATAAAAGTGATATTTCTAGAGAGAGTTTTGATTCAATTTAAATTGTAGACAGTAAAGGGAAACAACCAATAGTCTTCATCAAACTTGGAATTAACAACGAGAAAGGAAATTTCTTTTTCTTTGCTTTTATTTGTAGATCAATTTGTTAAAATAAAAACACAACCGTAGTAAAAAAAGCTAAAACTTCCACTATAGGAATTCATAAGAATATATATTTTTTTTGCTAAGCACTGAAAAAAAAAAACTCCTAGTAGCCTCCATTTTTAGTCATTAAATTTGTATAAATAATTATTTATTTTACATTTTTTTTAATTAAATGTGATTTTAATCAAGTTCAAAAAAAAAAGGCTTGTCAATAAGAGCAGAGGCCTTAGCAGAGAAAGACTAAAAAAAAAAAAGAAAAATCAGAAAAAACAATTTGACTTTCTTAATTTAGGACTCAATTATTTTACTAATTTAAATTTTTAATTTTAATTTTATTATAGTTAAAAATTCTTATAAAAAGTCAATATTAAAGCAGAAAAAAACCTACAATTGTTACGTGGGAGGTTAGAAAACTTTTTGGAAGAAGTGGGTGCGTGAAGAAAGAGTAAAATGTGTTAGTGGTGAGTTTGGTGAAAAAAGAAAATGTGGAGACATCTACAAAACTGTTATACATGAGTGGGGGTAAAATGATTAACTAATTAAAAAATAAATACAGAAAAAAGTAGTGGGTTTGCTTAAAACATCTATATATAGGCATGGGAGGGCAGATCATTAAAAAAAACAAACTTTGTGTAGAAAAAGTGAATGTATTGGAGGTAAGGGAGAGAAGTGTGAGGTAGTGTGTGCAGAGAGAATTGTGGAAAGAAAAAAAAAAGATGTAGAAAAATTTATCCTTTACTCATCTACTTTAATCTCATTATGATGTTTTGTACATGAAATTGTCTATACTTTTTTTTCTCTCAAGCCTTCTTCTGTACTGAAGTATCATATTAAGACAAAAAGTTCATCTGCCATTATTGATCAGATTCATGTTTAAGATATACGAGCTGTAAACTTTTGAACCCAATCAAGAAAAATTATGAGATTGTAAGTTTTAGAATCTTAAAAAAAAAAAATCAAAATAGTTGTAAATTTTAGAACTCTACAAATTATGGGGTTACAAGTTTTAGAACCTCTAAAAAAAATTAAAATAGAGTTATAAATTTTAAAACTCTATAAATTATGAGGTTGTAAAATTTAAAATCTCTAAAAAAATCAAATAAAATTGTAAATTTTAAAACTTTATAAAATTACGAAATTATAAGAATTAAAACTTTTAAAATAAAAAAGATTTGATCATTATAATGCAACTTAAAAATATATATGTGTATATATATGTAATGAATACGACTATAATTACAATTTTGAGTCTCTGCAGCCCAAAAAAAAAAAATTGATGTCTCCATTTTGTGCAAAAAATTTTAGTCAAAATAATAAAACAAAAAAAATTGACTGATGGGATGGCTCTGTATGACAAAATGCAGTAAAAACTTCGAAATTGACGATTTGTTAAAAAAAAAAAAAAAGAGCAAGTGTTTGGGTTGATAGCTCTAAACGTAAATCAAAATATGATGATAATTGATGTTCTTCTTCATTCACGTACACGTATATATATATCAAAAAGTTGCCAGACTTGCTTTGCTCTTGCGGTGGTGTTTGCAGTCGCTGTAACGTTTGCAGTGTAATGGTATATATATATATATATATATATATATATATATATATATATCAGGCACTTATTTTTAAGTGCCTGACCAGTTAGATTAGTATATTTTTTGTGTATATTTATATGTAAATTATGTATATTTATATATAAAATCGTGTATATTTAATATAAAATATAATAAATTATTATATAAATAATGTGTTTATTAATTGCTATAAAAAAAATGGATTAATAGGATTATCATTTCTTCTAACTTAGGACTTAAGAAAAAAAACGGTTTGGTTTTTGTGTTTCCATTTATGTTATTTACTTTATTTTGTACTTTTTTAATTCAAGTTTATTTATGTCATTATCAATTTTTGTATTTTTAATCTACTTGTAATCTATTGTTTTATCTTACTTAAAAAAGAAAAAAAAATGGTTTAATTTATTATACAATCGAATTAATTGATTTATTTAGAGCTTAAAAAAGATGATAAAATTTCAAAAAGCTGTCATGCGGTTTAAATTAAAAAAAAAAAAAAATGATCAAATTCATGCAAAAGTTTCTTAAAAAAAATGAAAATATTTTAAGACATTAAAATATTTAAAAGAAAATAATAAAATAAAAAGTTCATGATTTTTTTTTCTAGATTTATTAAATTAAGTAAAACTAAGATCATTTTACATCTTAAAAATCAATAAGAATATATTTTAAAAATATTCATTTTAAATTATCAAGAACACAAGATAAATTTTAAGTCAATAAATCAGTCAATATATATATTTTATAGTATGTATTTACTTAATTAGTTAAAAAGATGAATCTATTGTCTCCATTAAATTATATACATCTTTAAATGTAAATATACACTTTTTATATTAAAATACGAAAATGATAAAATTTTTAAATCCGGATTAAAGACTTTTTAATATATATAATAATAAATATATAAAAAACGTGTAAAATGGACGAGGATGAGGGAAATTAAGTTTACTTTGAAATTAAATTAAAAGGGATCGAATTAATTTTTAATAAAATTTTTTTAAATCAAAGAAATTTAGAATATTAAATATCCTAACATTTAAAGTACAAATTAAGTCACTTTATAGTCCTTTAGTTTAAAAAGATGAGTGTATTGTCTCTGGTGATTAAATATAATTTTTAAATCCTAAATTTTCAAATCAAAAAAATTTTCTAAATATAAAATTATCTAAATACAACTTTCAAATCAAATTTTTAAAGTAAAATTCAAAATCAAATTTTAAAACATCTTTTAATTTCCCAAAAGGTCATATACCGGAAATTATCTAAATACAACTTTCAAATTCAAATTCTAAAATAAAATTTCAATCAAAATTTAAAACATCTTTGAATTCCTCATATGGTCATATATCTTGGAATTCTCTAAATTCAAAATTCAATTTAAGAACTATGATTGACTTAATTCCTTATCGGATACGTAGGCAACCTAAAATTTATGTGCAATTTCAATATCAAATTCGATCCTAAAAGTCCTCATAATAGACAAAATCAAAACAAAACTAAATCAAATTTCAAAGTGCGTCAATTTCTCATAAGGTTATATATCGAGAAATTATCCAAAATTTTTAAACCTAAAATTTGAACTACAAGTGGCTTAATCCCTTAATGGAATATGTAGACAACTCGGCTAAATTCACCGAGTTCAGCCGTAATTTTAAATCAACCCAAATTTTCTAAATTCATAAAGAAAAAAAATAGAATTTATTGTTTTAATTAGAATTAAAAGGTTTTCTCTTATACTAAGAGATTGTAATTAAAATGTTATTCTTATAATCTTAAATGGATCGAACTAAAAATAATAAACTCCTATATTAATTAAATTATAGTATAAGTAAAATCATATTTTAATATTAATAAATATTTTTATCCACCAATCAAATTTAACTTTTTTTATTATAATAAAAAAATTTTACATAAAATTACGTGCCAACTGAAATTAAAAACTCAAATCTAACCCTTACATTGTTCTAACGTGTAACTCATTCCTAAGTCCTAACGATAGTCAAAAGTCAAAGGTGGATGGCACCATATTTATCTGACTATGTTCGAATCGAAGTCGCACCAAAACCAAACTCTGGTGGCGTGGTGTGGTTCGCAGTCGGAGCAATGCCGGGCCCTGGTCCGCACCTGATGTACGCGATGAGCTCTGGGGTGGCTCTGACCGCTCTCTCCAACGGCAGGTTCGGGCCCCACCACACCCTCACCTACACTCTCAACGCCTTCTTCGGCCCCGACATCGGCTCCTTCTCCGAATGGCTCGGCTCCACCATCGGCTTCGGCTTCGGCTCGGGTCTCGCCGACGCCATCCACCACCCCTTCTATTACGTCCTCATCCTCGGCATCCCGCTCTGCTTCTTCTACTCTTGGCTTTCCAGTTTTCTCCTCCGTAGATCTCTCCTTCATTCCCTTTCTGGGGTGAGTCACTTCTATTTTCAGCTAAAAAATTTGCCCTTTTTTTTCTTTCGTCATTATTTGTTCAATTTGATCATTTTCTATTTTCTTTTTGCTGCAAGTATTAAAAAATTTGTGGTTTTTTTTTTTAAACTTCAATTTTCGTCAATTTTTTGTTCAATTTGACCATTTGGACTGATTTATCTTTTTGCTACTCGTACTGGGTTTGTTGTTGAATTTTGGTTTGTTTTAGCTGAACTTCAATTTTCAGCTTAAAAATTTGTTCTTTATATATACATACTATTTGGGCTGATTTTGTTTATCTTTTTGCTACACTTATTAGGTTTCATGTGGAATTCTTTATTTGTTTGCGCTAAAGTTTTATTTTATTTTTTTTTAATTTAGTTTTGATCAAAGGATGATGCCTCAAACGAAATCTGAGATTGTGTGATTGAGCTACATTGGTCTTTTTTCAATTTGTTCAATTTGGTTGGTTGTTCAAAAATCTGAGATTTTCTTTATCATCCTATATTATAGCTGGTATCTGTTTTGTTCAATTGAAGCTGTTCTTCATTTTTGATATGTTTATTGGGGTTTGATGTGGAATTCATGATCTGGGTTTTATATTAAGTGGGTTTGGTTTTTTATTTTTTTTTTTATTTTATTGTAGTCTTAGAAGCATATTGGGCTAATTTAAAATTAATAAAGTTCGCATCTTCTTGTAATTCGTGGACATTTCTGTTCTTGAACTCTCTTTTGTTTTGGACGCTAAATGACTAAATAAGTACTATTATTTGCTTAATATATCTTTGTGTTTGAGGAATGCAGGTTGCCCTTACTAAGAGACAGTGTTTGTTGTTGATCTCAGCTGGTTCTTTATCTCATTTCTTCTTAGATCACTTGTTTGAGGTAAAAGCCGATCAGAAATTAGACATGATATTATGTTGTTAACCTTTCTAGTCTTGCTTGTTCAAGGTTTATCATTGCATCTTAGGATTCACTAGCTATATATTTGTCTTCACATGAAGCAAGCAAAATCTTAAGAGTGTTTAGTCGAAAGTTTCCTCAGGAAAGATTTCTTTGTGCGAGCTTCGACGTGTGATTTTAATCTGCTTTTCTACTGGACTGGATTTTGTTAAAATTTACCTCTTTTTTATAAATATTTTTATTTTTTGCTACTGGACTGTAAAAGATTTAGGGGTGCCCTTAACATCTCACATAAAGCAGTTTTATTGGAGTTAGGGCACTTTTTAAAATTATTATGCGAGTATGAAAATTCTTTTGCAGGGCGAAAAAAGAAAAAAAAAAAGAGTATTGCGCAACTCTTGGTCGTCACTGTTAGACCATATTCGAATCATAGCTGAATAAAAAAATATAAAAATTTAGAGGAATTTGATGAAGATGATCTGATAGTTTTGAACCCTGCACTATCTATAGGATAATATTTTTTACGTCCTACCACAAAGTTCTCTCAAGATTATTGTGCAATTCAAATGGATGACTTTTTCTTTTTTCTATCTTCAGGAAAATGGACATTCATCAATGTATACTTGGATATTGAGCACCGGTTGGTGGAAAACCCGAGCACCTATTAACCCAGATGCTGTTGTTGTAGTCGGCCTCTTATGTACTTGCTTACTCGGCGGCTTTATTTACATCAACAGGTCTTTATTTTGTGCATTTCATATGTGTTTTGGTTCTCTAGTTGTCTTTGTTTTCCTTACAATAAGGGTTCTTAATGTTTGTGTATCAATTGCTTTGGCATGCAGAGTTAAGTCCTCCAACACCATAAAACAACAATCAAATCAGTCGGTGAAACTTATTCTTGTTTTGGCTAGCTTGTACTGCTTATGGTGTGTAAGCCAGATATACTGGGTGAATCCTCGTCGGCCAGCAGTTGGCGAAGAAGCTGATCTCGGAGTTTTCGTGTTTTTAGCCACATATTTATTTCTCCCTAACTATTTGTGTATATTGTCCACGCATCCAAGAGATCTTGAAGCAGAGCAAATCCCACTTTAACCCTTTGTTTTCCTTTAACAAGTGTTCATGGTTTCTAAAACAACAACCAAACAGTCGGTGAAACTTAATGAGCTTTCTTATGATTCTGCAGATATACTGGGTGAATTGGTCTTGGTTTGTTCCAAGAGATCTTGGTTTATGGTTTCTGGTACTCTACAAAAACTCATATATCTTTTTGTTTTTACAAAAACATATCTTTTATGGTTTTACCAAACATAATATGTCTACGAAATTTCGAAGATTTTGTAACTTGTAAGCCAATAATAGAATGGAAATATTGATGGTTTCCATATTCTTCTGTGGAAATGCTATTTCAGCATTGAATATCATTAGAGTTGTTGATAATAAACTCTCATTTAATGTCTTGTTATTCCATTTCAATATCAAGCACAATCCATAAATGAACTATTTGAAACCACAAATATGATTGTACCAAGAGATTAATTAAGAAGATGAACTTCTGGTAACACCTTCATGATGTTTCAACTCCCATCTAAAATGGGCAAATTGGCATCAAGAACCTTCTATGCAAAATAGCATTTCGAGTTTGGCATTCCTGTACACAAGGGAAAATAACATGCAACTCATTACAGGTCGACAAACATCAATCTAAAAACTTAAGATGTTAAAAGGTGAACTGTTATTGAGTCTCGACATTCTTCACCTTGGAGGCGTAGAACTCTGTCTGTCCTTTCGTTACACAATGAAAGTTTGATCTCAATGAATCTGTTGGGGGTGTTCAAAGTTCGTCAAACAGCCCCTCCACGGAGCGAGCATGAAAACTAAAGCATATAATTAGATAGAGCCCTTTTAATATTTTGCAACAGTTTCCATGGTGTGTTTGTCCCTTCAAAAATTTTTGTTGTGCCGCAATCCGTCTGCCGCGTTAAAAAACGTGACACAGCCGGGCGAGGAGCTTTCGCCACTGATTCATGGAATTCAACTGTGCATAGTTTACATAGAGATCTCTTAAATTCACAACATGCATTAGGGTTAGTTTCACTTGTTTCGAAAGAACTACCAAGTCCCACTTTGGCAATCATATATTGATTTGTAAGATTTGAGAATTGACACCTTAAACTTAATTAAGCGCGTCATTATTAAGTTAATTTTAATCAAATTTCTTAATAAAAGTGAAGCTAAAATATTGTCCTTGCAATTATGATTAAGTTCGTGGTCTACATCGAGATTAATTTTGTTTTTAGTTTTTTTAGTTTTTTTTTTTGGTAGATAGATTAATTTTTTAGTTAATGATAAGTATATACACTTGACAATCCATACACGGCAGAAGGATTCATTTGACGTGTCACACAAAATACTACTACGATATTTAAGGGGTTCGTAAATTATACTATTTCTATGATTCTGAGAAGACAAATGGACTTAAGAGACTTGTTAGTAGTAAAGAAAAAAAAACTATCCACAGGATATATTTTGATAAAACTTTTCATGATATATATTGTTGCTTTTTTTGTAAAAATGAGTTGCCTCAAAGAGGCAGAGCTATCCCCTAAATGCATATTGTCAGGGTCAGGTATATCCGGTGGGTATGACGTGAGAGGGCGTGCACGTTTAAATATTTGACTCATTAGTGGCGGTTCTAATGTAGTTAAAACACTTAACGGGTCTTTGAAGTAGACAACAATAATAGGACCTTTGACGATGGTGTAGTTCGCTTAGGTCCAAATTAGGCCGAAGAACATGTGTTCTAGGCTCTCTTTGTTGCCAAAATCATGAAAAAACTCCTGCAAAAAAAAAAAAATTAGAAAATCCAGAAAACAATAATGAAGAACTTTGCGAATGAAGAACGGTGGGAGGAGTGATCATGTAGTTGATGGAGGAGTGACTCGAGAGGTGGATAAGGCTTTTTGATGGAGAAGGCTCTAAAAACAAGTTTGTAGGTTGCTTTGGAGGCTTTGAGTATGTAGTTTTGCAAGTGAATAAGTTTGTGCGAGAAATGATCAAGTAGCCATTATACTTGCTCTGACACCAAGTTGCTCTAAATGCGCACAAATGCTTCGAATAGACAACATAATAGGGAAAAAAGATGGGTAACCATGCTTGACATGGAAAGTGCTCCGAGAGGCATGTTTGATCGCGAGACAAACCTCAAAATGAGCCAAGACCAATGGATTTTTCAGGCCTTTGAGTTGGAGAAATTTTTTGAAGGATCAACCTTGAGTTTTAGGGCCTTTCAAGGGCTGAAATAAAGAATTTTGGGCTTCTAAAGATAAGGGGAAGGCTTTTTTGGAGTTTTTGACTAATTCTGAGAAACCCCCCAAGCGTGTTTCAAATTGGGTTAAATTAAGGACAAATGGGACTATATGATAACTCATGTCCCACCAAGCCACAACTCACGGGAGTTTCTTGAGCGTTGCTTGAGTCTATAAAACGAGCACAATGATGTCATGAGATGCAAAGGATTGGGCCTAGTATGAATTAAGGTACCAACACACATACATACATACATACATACATACATATATATATATATATATATATGAGAGTTTTTCTTGTAGGATCAAAAAAATAGAATCACTAATAGTTTTAATTTTTTTCAACTTTTTTCAGCTATCAGATCTGCATCAGAAATTATTTGTTCTATATATATTTTTCAATCTCATTTGATTTTAACCATATCCAATAGTCAGAAAATTAATCCTACCGATAAGACGGTTAGTCCCTATATATATATATTTACATATTTATATTGTAGATATAGAAAAACAGACACAATAAGTGTATATCTACATCGAATGTCTCTGCATATGATAGTTCATAAGAGAATCATATTCATGCCGAATAAAAATGTGTTATTTTCCTTCTTCTATGTACATACGCACTTGAGGATCTTCCATCTTCGTAGCCAATTGCTATTCTTTAAAGATTGTTAGGAAGATTTACACAACATGACATGATTACATGAGAGGTTTTAAAATGTAGTTTTTTTTTTTTTTTTTTTTTTTTTTTTTTTTTTTTTTTTTTTTTTTTTTTTTTTTAAAGAACATGGAAAATTTTTAAAGTTTCTTTACATGAGTGGTTATTAGTTTTGCCCTTCTTTGGAAATCTTTTATGGTAGGATTTTTTTTATTACGTCATGCTTTCATTTTTATTTTTTCATATATTAGATTTTCTATTCATTTTTTTACCTCAGAATTTAGTTGCTAAGGGAGTGAGTGAACCCAACAAATTATAACATGGTTGGTAGATTTGATATAAAAAAAAAAAAAAAAAAAAAAGGAAAACATGTGAGCATGAAAAGTTACTTTTTTTTTTTTTTTTTTTTTTTTTTTGGGAAAGCGGCTTTGGAGGGGGAAAAATTAGTATTTTGAGCATTACACCAAAGAATAAAAAGAGAGCATTGAACATTTGAACTAAAAAAATAAGAAACAATGGGTTATTTGAACATAGTAATAAAATATAGATTCGATGGGATTTCTAGTATTTTCTCTCATAAAAAATACACGTAAATTGAAAATAATTTTAATCACATGATTTGAATCTATGAACTAAACGGACCCGTAATAATTCTTTTATTGCTAAGGACATTTTTCTTTGAGAGTAGGCTTCACAGTAATATAAACACTCATTTTGTGAAATAATTTCCATGATACCTTAATTTTCCCTGAAATTCATGTGGCGTACAGTAGGAATCTGAGAATAAATTATTTTATTAATATTTCTATTGTTTTATTTTTATTCTTAAGAATTTTATTCCTAAGAATAATTTTGTTGGCAACCTTAGATAAAAATATTTTAATTATTTATTGATGATTTTGACCGAATTAATTTGTTTTGCATATAAACTTATGATTTAAAGTTTAAATTACGTGGTGTTTGTCTCTTAATTAATCAGGTTTTGAATTAGAGATTTTTGTGCAGATTTTGTGTGAAATAAGTTTTAGATTTTAAATCTTATATTTATCTCTTAAATTCATGAAATGTTTATCTCTCATCCGAATTTTTGGAATTAATCTTTGTGTTTAAATGTGTCTAGATCAGGATTAATCTACTTATTGTGTCAGTTTTGTGATAGTTATCTGCAAGGATTTTGCATATCAAAATCGGATTTAGTTTAAATTTGAATGTTTTATATTTGAACAAACGGATCACATTTAATCTGGTTGAGTGTCTTGACACTGTAAGTCTAACTGGTCAGACAGCTATCAAAATTCAACAGATTTGAGGTCCTATTCAAACAATGATTTTTTGAAAACAACTGGAATTTTGGGAAGAGATACATCTAACAATTTTGAACAACCGAATTTCAAAGAGATCACCAGAGATCTCAACCTCAATCAAGTGAATAGATTTGACACTTTTCTCATATGTAAAAGTTTCATTATTGAAGGAGTGACCTTCATGAGAAACTTCAAAGTATATGTGTTTCTGCAGATCTTTGAGAAATATCCATATCATAATTCCAACTAGGAATAAAGAGAACAAAAATTCCACATCTTTAAGTTGAATTTTGTCGTCTGATGGAGAAATTATCAGAATCAATTATACAATATAAAATATATGTGTTAATTCTACAGCTCTTTGAGAAATATCAATATCATAATTCCAACTAGGAAAAGAGAGAGAACAAAAATTCCACATGTTTAATTTGAATTTTTGTCGTCTCATGAAGGAATTTTTGTCGTCTCATGAGTGCAAATCCAATCGATAGATATATTATATCTGTAAAGAAATTAATTGAGCACAGCTAACCTTTTCATTTAAGAAAATGCAATAAAAAAACACAATCATGATTTTTGGGTAGCGACAAGATTTTGTTGGAGCAATGTGTACTAAAAGTGGCCAACATCTAGATCAATATATATTCTCATTCACTTGTATCTCGTGCCAATTATATATTCACTTTCCTTAGAAAAGATGGCAAGCAAAATGAAGCCGAATGTACCTGATAATCAAAAAAAGAAAAAAAAAGAAAAAAAAAAAAAAGAAATATACTAGTTAGAAAGATATATATATATATATATATATATATATGTGTGTGTGTGTGTGTGTGTGTGTGTGTGTGTGTGTGTGTCAAAAATTATGAGAAACTTCTTCTAACCACCGAATTGCTGCGTTGTTTTATTTGACCTTTAGGTAGCCGCGGGTTCAAGAAAAGTGGAATATTTCATATTATAAACTGTAATCATATCTAACAGTTAACCGAAAGAGTTGGATGCTTTTCCTGTTTGAAATTGCCAGCTATGCATGTATATATATGGTGCATGTATAATGTCATCGTATAGAAGTCTAAGAAACATATATATAGGTACACTAGTTAATTATTGAATAAGTATCCCAAATACTCGGACTTTTTTAAATAGTAGTGCTGTTAAGAGATGAGTTAAAATTTATATATAGTGATGCAATTAGTAAATATATATATATATATATATATTATGAAATGCAGAATCGAGTCGATATGCTGTCAGGTCAATAGTAACTGCAGGCGAGCATACACATATATATCTGACAAAATAATATGGGGGAGATTTTTTTATCATATATATGTATGTATATGATTTAGGCGTTACATATATATATATATATATGTATATCTATATATGTATAGAGAGAGGGAGAGAGTACCTCCGCGTTGTAAAACTTCAAAGGAGCCGGTGCTACGCCATAACTACCATTATGGTCTATCGGATTAATTGGATTCTTGAAATCGACATGGGGTCCTTCCTTGGAGCAAAGCAAGAAACCAATCACCCCACTGCATTAATAAAACTGGCCTTAAATTAGTCACAACTTCTCATTTTTATAGTCCAATATTAGTATATACATGGATATTTTACAATTAACTCTCTCAAATTAGTTACAACCATATATATATATATATATATATATATATATTTAAAAAATAATAATAAATGAAGAGAGAACCGAGCAACACTAAAGTCGGTTAGTGATCGAAACCGGCCGTCCACCTTAAATTAGTTACGTACAATCACATTTAATTTACTATATGATACCAAACAAATCTAAAATCTAAAATCTAAAATCTAAAATTTGTAAAAAGTGTCAAGTGGATCATACATGGTCAACATGTAAATAGTACGTACCTTGGATAAGTGGGAACAATTGTCCATGCATAGGCTGTAGAACCTTTGAATATTTGGCGATATTTGGACAAGAGTTGGTCAATGTCTAGTGACTTAAACCATAAGCTTTCTGCTTGGATACACAGCACCCCTCCAGGTCGTAGAGCCTTTGCCACCAAATCAAGGAAGGGAGTCTCGTGAAGCTCATGATCACACCCTGAAATTATATCATATATTTATATATCATCATATATATATATATATATATATATATTTGTATAGTACTTCATGTTCAGGATCGAAGCCATATACAGTCAAGGGTAGACGGGTTTCCCATCTAGATTGTTATTATTATTTTTTTTTTCTTTTTGCGAAATCTGGTGAATTTTGTAGTTCATCCCTCTAAAATTCCCTGTTTGCTAATATATATACAGAATCTATCACTGGACTTATATGTGAAATTTGATGCCCGGTTCCTGACTTATTTTATTGGCTCAACCTCTATTAGTATCTAAATAATAAAAAAATATACACATACAAAATGTGTATATAACTTGTACTAGTAGAGATGTATATAAGAGTTAATTGTCTTGATAAATTAGAAATGATATGGTGATTAACTAATAATCATACTTATTGGGTCGAATGCATCCACTATTATTGCGTCATAGGTTCCTTCTGAAACAGACTTCAAAAACAGAGTCCCTGCAGCATATGCCGACGAGATTAGCGTAGCAACGTTTGCATTAATATTATTATTAATGCCGATATATACCAAAGTAAATAGACAAATTTATTTTCCGTTTCTTTTCTTTTTTTTTAAAAGAGAAAAATTTCCATTGTTTTTTTTTTTTTTTAATTTCATTTTACCATCTTTAACATGAAGTGCAACTCGAGGGTCCTCATATCCAACAGCGATATCGGGGAAAAATTCTTTATAAACCTGAAAGCCATGCACCAAAAATATTAAGAGTATTTAAAGGTTATTTTTTTTTTTCTAGATACAATATGTGTGTATATTATTACTTTTTTGTTGTATGTTTGATTAACACTTTTTTAAACGTTAATTTCCTTCTTTTCTTTTTGGCTCGAGATATCGCATCATAAAATTTATGTTTCTCGCAAGGGGACTGATCACTTCAATGTAGCTAGATTAATTACTAGAACTAGATTATATATACGCATGCATGTCATATAATTTTGTGAGACCTAGTTAGTTCCACATACTTTTTTTTTTTTTTTTTTTTTTTTTTTTTTTTTTTCTGAATCACATTAATACATACTTCCTAAGAAGAAAACA
This sequence comes from Morus alba, assembly GCA_012066045.3. NCBI lineage: Eukaryota > Viridiplantae > Streptophyta > Magnoliopsida > Rosales > Moraceae > Morus > Morus alba. The sequence continues at coordinate 5,651,479 of CP050231.2, read as the reverse complement.
TGATAATTATTTATGATGTTCACACACACACACACACACACACACACACACACACACATATATATTATCTATATCGGAGGTTTCATATATTAGTTCATTAATTATAAGTACTCACATCAATCAGCATTGTGTCTATTTCGCAAATATCAATCTGTTCAACAGAAGAGTGGCGCGAGACTTCCCTTAAGATCCCACCATCTCCTCCTCCAATTAGTAAAACCTGAAAGAATAATTATATATATATTTTTTATGGACAAGATGAGTACTAACTAATTATAATTAGCCGCTGCAGGTGGTGGCATGCCAAATGATTGAATTGTTGGTATTTTTTGACTAAACCGCGCCTATTATACTTACGCACCATATAATACGGATTAATTGATGCTGTAGACTAATTATAATTTTTATAAAAGGGAATTAAAAAAGAACCTTCTTTGGATTTGGAATGGAGCAAAGAGGCAGGTGGGTCATCATTTCTTGGTAAGCACACTCATCCTTCTCTGTCAGTTGAAGTGCTCCATCCAGAACAAACACCTTTCCATATGTTGATGACTGTAAATATATACACACAAAATATATAATATTATATACATATATGTACACATACCACAGAATGTGTTAATTATTTGGTCTCCGTTAACCATGTGCTTATACATATTGTAATGATAAGCTCCATTGAACAGATCATGCACATATATAGTCTTTGTAATAATAAGCAATATAATTAGGAGGGACTAATTATGTATTTTTATATATATATATATATATTACCTGAAATACCATCATACTTTGGTACTCGGATTTCCCTTCATATAAGATTTTTTCTATCTTTAAAAAGTGTGCTTGGCCTGCAGGATGCACAAACATATGTATTGATAAAGGATCATAATTAAGTAGTAGAAGGGATGGAGCAAAGAAAGTTTGAAAGCGAAAATTAATGAGTATACACAAACTTTACTTTGCACCATGTATATATAAAAATAGTGAGTCGTCACTATATAATTTGCTTTTTCACCCCACTTTATATATGCATCCTATATATTGATCAAACTTTAATAATCGATCTGTTTACTAAGTTATAGTGTGTCTTAAAAGGATTGGGGATTAAAGAAAGAATGGTCTGGAAGGGTTAATTAAGACGATCAATGAAAAGGAAAAGCAATATTATGATAAAAAAGAGACGCCACTTATAGCAATTCATTTTCATGTTAATGAAAGCTGCATGCACCAAAAAAGATATGTAGCCTTATCTCAACGTGTCACGCATGTACCTTTTCTTTTGGTGCTGATCAACTAATTGGTGTCTCACGTGCAAAAAACAAAAAACCAAAAACCAAAACAAGAAGAAGATCACAAGCCAAACTTAAAACTAAATTTTTTTTTTTTTAAAAAAAGAAAGGGAAAATACAAATAAAAACACAAAATAATCATACATACATACATAAATATATATATATATATATACATATTCCAACCACGTGAAAGTTTAGGTTGCAAATATATATTAGAGATCAGTTGTCCGCAACCCTGCTACAATATATAATATTCCAATAAAGAATACTATACATTTATTTATTTATTTATTTTTTTAAATGGCTAGGATGTAAACAGGTGAACATGAATATATATAGACATATATATATATATATATGTATATTCTAGTTTTGTATCAATATCAATACTACTTATTTATGTACATGTAGCTTAGGTGATGATATGAGTATTATGACAAGCTGATTCTCTTCTATAAATTAACTCGTTACAAAGTTGAAAAGACACTATTCTTGATTAAAAGAACTAATTAAAAATATATGCCATTCCGATGTTTCCCTCCATTTGAACAAGATTATATATACGCTACAACATTATAAAAAATTATATACTTAGAAGCAAGACTAACTGCATGCCCTACCTATTAATTCAAAATAATGATGGAAGGCATGCCATGCATATATATATATATATATATATATATATATTTTTTACTTAACTGAAAAGAGAGTTTCATTATGGTTGAAGATTTTGAATATTTCACACGATCAATGGAAAAATTTAACATATATGTATGATAAAACAAATGCAGATAAGATCATATATATAGGATCTGATCAAAGGAGATATGTGTGTGTGTGTGTGTGTGTAGCTATACCTGGCCATAATATTGGACAATCCTCGGCGAACCATCCGGAAATGTTTGGAACATGAGTAATAGTAAGATCATGATCATGATCATCATTAGCTTGTTTTCCATTTAGATGAGCCGAATCGACGATCTTGATCCGTCCGCCGCCATTAGTAAGGAGTAGTAGAGCTCGATCGTGATGATCGTGAATATGATGATCATCTTGTAGTTTTGAAGCTTTGACAAACAGATCCTTAGATATTAATGTAGCAGCCGAAGCATGAACTGGTGAAACCATGGCAGTAGTACTACCTCTTTCCATTGAGTAATATTGTGTCCTTATAAAAATTTGCACTTCTTTCAAATCTCACCTTCCGATTCTCACTACCTTTTTATATACAAATATGTATATAGGTTTATACACATGCGATATTGTCGCCTAGCGCGCTCTCTCTCTCTCTCTCTCTCTCTCTCTCTCTCTCTCTCTCTCTATTCTCTTCTCTTCTATGATCTTTCTCTCTCTTGTAAAGTGGCACACCAAATTTGTCGAAAACTTCACCTCGAACGATATATCTAAGTGGATGTTGTCTCTTGACCTACAAGATAACTTTGTCCACACTACTGTTATATATATGTGTCTGTGTGAAGCCTTTTTATTATTATTACTATTTTGTTGTCGTGTGCTTATAAATACATATTTAGAATGAAAACACACGTATGTCTAAAGGGAGGGTAATTCGTTAGGCCGGGTTACATTCCTAGACAAGATTTTGTGGTTAGGAAAATGACGCTACGTTTTATATTTATATATATATATGGGTATTATTGTTTTATTGAATAATAACCACGGATGAAAAAATATATTGAAAACTCGTGTGTGTATATATATATATATATATATATATATATATATATATATATATACACTCGTGGAGATATCACCATTTTGGTTAAAAGTCATTATTTTATTTGAAGTAAATGAAGAGAAATTTGAGATTAGAAAAACTTAGCACACCCTAACAAAACTAAGTTGACACCCATTTAATAACTCAAAGAAAACCCAACTTCTATCTATTAAGAATATAAAAATAAAAATGAAAAAAAAAAAAAAAATTCTTCGTCAGCATCTGATCATAACTAAAATTACCAAAAAAACCCATCCGGTTTTTCCTTTATAGATCGTTTTCCCTTTTTTTTTTTGGGTATCATTCATTCATTTGGCTTCTCTACATGCAATCTTCCATATACTACTATTTTTCTCTCTCAAATGCAGGGTGATGAGTTTGAATTTTTACTATTTACTCTCGATTAATACCATTTTAACTAATACAATTATTTAATTAAAAAAGTTATTAATAAAAAATAAAGGGTACAAATCTAAACCTGTATACTCTAAAAGATATTTATCTCATTTTCCCTTATTTCTATCAATAATAACAACTCAAACTCGTCTCTAGCAAATTTGTTCTATGAAAAACTAGAAAAAAAAGGAGAGAGAGAGAAGAAACTTATTTCAATCCAAATTCAATTAGCTATGCAATCGAAAAGATTGAAGAAAGGAACTACTTATAAACATTTTTTTTCATCTAATATTTTGATGAGTGAGTTTTACTCGCTCATTTAAGTATCATTTTACACTTAATATCTAGTTGGTTTTGAGGTTTTTGTTAGTTTTTATGTGTGTTATCATTCTTTGTTTGAAGGATAGGCGAAAGTCTATGATTTGGAAGGTTTTGGACAAATTTCGGTGGAAAAAGACAGCAATCATAGCTCTTAGGCGCCAATCTATAGCGCCTTTGGCACCGAGTTTCTGAAATCAACGATTGGCAGAATCGGGTGGCGCTTTGGCACTGGGGCAGTGGTGCCGCACCGAAATTCGGCTGTAAATTGTGCACTGGGCAGAATGAGTGGCGCTTAGGCACCTATTACAGTGCCGCAGCGCCCAGGGTTTTACACAACAGTACCGTAGCGCTAGAAACTCAGCGCCGCGGTGCTATGACGCGAGAAAATACGCGTTTTGAAGGCCAATAGCGAGAAAACTTACCCGTTTTGACCTAATGCTCGGAAACATATAAATAGATGATTCTAGGGCAATTAGAGGGGGCTTTTTGACTGTGGAGTGACGGTTAGCTTTTGAGAGAAGATTCAAGAGAAGAAAAGGAGAATTGGCTACGGAGAAGAAGAACGGCTCAAATCCAGAGACGGAGACGCCTCAATTCAACTCCAACTAGTTCTTTTCTTTCCTTTCCAATGATTAAGACTTTGTTTAGGAATTTATTTTTTTTAGAGATGAATTAATTCCTTTTTCTAAGGCTACGATGTAGCCGGATTATGAATGTTCAAATTCTCAATCTTCTTTTTAAGTAATTGATGTTTAATTCATATATGCTGAGTAGTTCAATTTATTCTTAATGCCTGTGATTGTTTGGCCAACTTTTACATGATTTTGTATTTAATTTGAGACTGAGAGGTGATAGTTGAATAAGCTCTTAATTGAAATACCATGAGTTGTTCATAGGATAGAGATATTTATGATGCTTGTGCAGTTCTTTTGAATTTCTTGCACTTAATGATTTTCAACAGGTTTAGAAATTTGACAGAGATGCAGATTTTGCTTGTTGGATTAATATTATTGTTGCTTGAGAAAGAATAATAATTGCTTTAGAGAAATTACTGTCAGTATAGGATTGAATGTTAATTTTCTTGAATTATGGGAATTTGAACATGATTAATTTAGTGAAATTGGAAACCCTAGAATCTTAATCTATTGAATTTTCATCCATTGCTCAGCATTGTTTAATTTATTTAATTGTTTTAGTTTTGCTTTACTTAATTTTATAAACTCTCTTTTCAAGTATTCAAATAAAATTGGGGTTAATACAATTTTGGTAATTAGTAAACAACAATCCTCGTGGGACAATATTTTTATTCACTATTATATTACTTGATTGCGATAGTGTATACTTGTGTTATAATTTTTCACAACATATTTCCTCTCATGCATTTAATTTGCTTCATTTTCAAAGCAAGCCATTAGAAGGAGAACAATCATAAGAAAAAGCAAGAGTTCATAAACGATATATATATATATATATATATATATATATTACCAGGAAAAACAGGCTATATGAGGGAATTTGCACCAAAACTGACGATATGAACTTGGATTTGAAGCAGGAGAATTGTGGCAGAAACAAAACTCTAACACCAAAGTGCTTCAAAAATTGATAGATATTCTATAAAGTAGGTTATTTTCACTTTCTGAAACCCATTTGGAACTTTCTTTAATTTCTAATGCATTTATTTATTGTTATATATGGATATAGCGTTGTATTCTCCGCCTTTATATATCAATTAATGGTAAGAGGGAGAGTAGTATTGAAAGGATGAGAAGAAAAAAAGCAAAGGAGCAAAGTGACAAGTCTAATGGGAGAAGATTAATGGTTTTGACTAGGGCCGGTAATTTCAGACACGACATAATGAAACGATATGAAAACGACACGAGATAAATAGGTTTAGACCGCACGATTATTAATTGGCCCGTTAACGGGCTGACACGAATAGCATGAAACTAAATGGACTGGATTTGTGTCAGCACGTTTAACACGCTTAACCCGTTTAGTTATACGGACCGTTATCAGGCCGACACGAAACGTTTAAAATAATATATATATATATATTAGAGAAAACCTTACTTCTGACTGGGTCTCTGAAAACTAATTTTAGTTTTTAGAGCGTAGTTACGCATTCAACTTTAAGGCTTAAAGAATACATTTTCCTATATTTATTTTATGTTTTATGAACCTAAACATTCAAATGTTTGGTTATGTTTTCAAACTTATTTTAATGTATTTGGTTATGTTTTTAAACTTCTTTGGATGTTTGGTAATTGGTATATTTTGAAACATATATACTTGATAATCTAGTAGTATCATATATATATATATGTGTGTGTGTGTGTGTGTGTGTGTGTGTGTGTGTTTGATATTTGAATATTTTAATGTGTGTTGGTTATTATGCATGATTTTACTATAAGTGATATTAAGTAGTCAATTAATATAGTTTTGAATACAATATAAAATTCCACTATTTTTGCTAGTTGGGTCATAAACGTGTTTTTTTTTTCGTGTTTGCCCGTCACAGCACGTTTAGTGATCGTGTTCGCGTGTCGTGTCGTGTTATTAGCGTTTCGTGTTAGTGTTTGGATTTCTGACACGTTTATTAATCGTGTCGTATTTGTGCTCACTATAATCGTGTCGGCCCAAACATGACACACAAACATGAATTGCGAGCCCTAGTTTTGACATGTTCACTGCCTTGGAGACTATAAAATCCGCTAGATGGACAATGGGCAGGTGATCAGTTATGAAAACGTTTAAAATTAATTTTAAAATAATTTTATTTTTAATAAAAAAATAAAAATGAGGTTGTTTTAAGAATTATTCTGGAACTAATTCTGAAATTGTGTATGGTTGATTTTTTAAGAGATTATTTTAAGTATAAAAAGTGAAAATAACTTTAAACTGTTTTCTAATTCGTTCACAAAAACTATTTTCATTGTATTCATTTTCAAAACATTTGTTAAACAAACGTTGTTTCATTTCATTTTCATTTTTACTTCTCGAAATACGTGAAAATTGTTTTAAAAAACGGTTCCAAACACGTACTTTCTTTTTTCTTGTTCTTATTTTTTCCCCTCTTTTTGTAGTTGAAGAATAAAAGTAATGTTTTTCATTTCCTTGTATAAAAAACCTCAGAACAGAAAAAAGAAGCAGACAGCTAATTTTCTGGCTAGATCATCTCCACTTCATGCATCCAATAACCACAATTACTTTCGAAAATTAAGGAAAAATCTCATTAAAATATTAGTATGAAATCACTGCTCCACTACTGCTCAATGTTATTTTTTACTTTCCAAATATCAGATTAACCTGGAATCAACTACATAAAAAAATGTTACAATTATCTAACATAATCCCATAAGAATGTGACAATTTAAAACATTCCCTCTGAATAAAGTATTTCTTATCCCATTGTAAATTTCCAATAAAAGCCAATAGTCAAAGGACAAAAACAAGGTAATAATCTAAGAATAAATAACTAATATAATAATGTAAAAATAGAGGTATGGGAAGAGTCGTAGACTAGGAGGTGGTAATAAACCCTTTTATAAATCATTTAGGAATTATGTTGATAACTTGATACAAGCGTAATAGTTCTTTTTACTAATATGAAGGTATTAATATTTTTTCTATTCAGGAATATTTTTTTCATTATTTTAACAATTGTTTTTTGAACCTAAGAATGGGAATATTTGAACTCCACACTTTTAAGTGAGAGTGTGTCAAATATTTACTTCTAACTAATCCGCAACCGTATATTAATCAAAATTGAACATTGACTATTCATTGTAATAATTTGATATACACAGTTTTATTTTTATAAGTTTCCTTTATTTTTATAAATTTCTCTTAAAAAGTAAATAAAGCCAAGTAAGAAAATATTTGGCGCGCAATTCCCGTGCATGCAACAACCGCATGCACAAGCACAACCGAAACCTTAGGGACCAAACGATCTCCAAACCCTCCAATGTCTCTCTCTCTAATCCGCCATGGGAGAAGAAGAAGAAGAAGAAGAAGAAGAAAAGATCACAATGCATAGCTCCCACCTCCTCGTCTCCGCCGCCTCGTCCGGATTCCGCCACTTCTCGCGGCCGTTGTCCCTCCGCAAGAAGATCCCGTGGTGGTACCAAATCCTTGACCCGGGATCCGACTTCGTTGCAAAATGGAACCACATCTTCCTCGTCGCCTGCCTCATCGCCATGTTCCTTGACCCGCTTTACTTCTACCTCCCCGTAATCGGCGGCCCCGCCTGCATGGAGATCGACCTCGGCCTCGGCATCCTCGTCACCTTCTTCCGCACCGTCGCCGACTCCTTCTACCTCCTCCACATCGTCATCAAGTTCCGCACCGCCTTTGTTGCGCCGAGCTCCAGGGTTTTCGGCCGCGGCGAGCTCGTCGCCGATCCGTGGGCCATCGCCGCCCGGTATCTAAGGTCCGATTTCGTTGTCGACCTTGCAGCGGCGCTGCCACTTCCGCAGGTGAGGCTTTTTTCCTTTCTTGGGCTTAAATATTCATTGGATTATGTTTTGATTTCGTTTTCTTGTTTTGGTTAGTAGCTTATTTTGTTCTCCGAATAAACTTACGGGGTTAGATTTTTTTTTTTTTTTTTTTTTTTTTTTTTCTTTATACAAAGAATGAATTACTGTTTAAATCTTTTTTATTAAATAATTTTCTCTCACAAATTTAAATTTCTATCCAAACTTTTCTTTTCAAAAAGCAAATGTCTTCTCTCCCGTCAAATCAAATATTATTACTGTGCTTTCTTATTGTCTTTTGGTAGCATTCTTTACTTTGTATATTTCTAGAAATTTGGGAGAGCCCGTTAAGTATACTTTCAAAATGAATTTTGTTAACGGTAAAAATTCGTTAATTCAGAATATAATCTCTTTAAGAATACTTGCGTTATGAAACTCGCAAATTGATCAAAAAATTAATGCAGAAAATAAAAAAATACAAAAATTTATAGTGGCTCAACAGAATATTGATGCATATATCTATTTATGGATGCACTAAATCTCAAAGAGTACATACAGAAAATCTCTCTTAGAGCAAAAGGTTGTGTGTAAAAACTAATTGAGGAGTTTCAACCCTTATTTATAAGTTCTCATGTAAATGATATCTCTTATCTCTAAATTACATTATGAGATAAGCTTTCTATTCCTTTCCTAGATAGGGATTTTTGTAATTATCTCGATGTTCAAGTATTTGAATTTAAACACATGATTGTTAAAGATAATCCACATTTAATCTTCTATTTAAATTTGAATATGAGATTAGGGTTATCTTCTCCTGATTTGGCGTGCTTTATGTTGATCTCTGCCTTCTTGTCGACTTCTCGACGCATATATCTTTGTGACCCTCCTAGGACTTCTCGACCACATTTATAAAGCAGTATGAGAATTCCTCAACACAAGGACCTTTCCATAACTGGTACCTCACAACAGCCAAAATCAATCTTGACTTCCAGGATTCTCGTCGTCGACAAAGAGACAACCTCTTGAGCTTCTGGGATAGTTTTCGTACTATTCGACTTGGAACTACCAGTAGCCTTTCTTTTCTTCTGCTGACCTAAGAAAGTGTACATCATTGTTGGGGCAAGAGCGATTACCTCTGCAAGAACTAATATAATACTAAGCTCATCGATAAGTAAAAAGGTAACTCAGCTGAGAGGAATATAAAAAAAGAATTACCTTATATGAACTCAGCTGGTGGGTTAACTGGTTGTGAAGGAAAATGGTGGTTGACTTGAAGACCGTACTTTTTGCGGCTCTCCAAGGTGTTGAGTAGATTGGAGTTACAACTAGAGTTAGGAAGTGTAAAATTTGCTCGACTCTTTCTAAAGCACTCCCGGACAGTTTGGGTTGCAATGGAGTTGTTACCTCCACCAAGAACACAAAAAACATGCCAAGGATTAAAGATTGCTCAAGTAAGACGTTAAAAACAAGTTGACGTATAAGAGACCTATAATCCTTGTTGAAAATGGTTTGAAACCCAAAAGGGTGCTCGCTATCAGAAGGATGAGAATCAAATTTGCCGCTGAGAAAAAAGAACTGGGGCTTTCATCCATGAGAACTAGAGTTCTTCTCGACGACAATCGTTGGGACTAGAAGTTTAGACTTTACGTGGGAGGCAAGGTAAAAGAACCCTTTTAACTTAACCTGGAGAGACTATAAGAGCGTAACAATAGAAAAACTCCTCGATGCTGATGTCAAGATTGAAATGCCTATGTCATAGGATGATTAAGCTATTTATTGTCACCCAACAATTAGGACACAACTGAGCTAGGGAAATTCTATAAACACCGCAAATAGCTTTCACAAATGGATGAAAAGGTATGGTCAGTCCAAAGGTAAGAACTCGAGTATAAATGGTCACATGGTTTGGATGAGGGTTGTGAGCTTTATCTTTTGGTATCGAGATTAGGAAATAAAAGTTATTGGCATCAATATTTGCTAATCTAAATGCCACAGAAGTACTCTTTGGCCTAAGTTTTAAAGGGTTAATGTTTGTAATAAGGCTTGAAAGGTTACTCATTGACCTAATACTATAACCTTGACTAACATAGGTATCTAGTAGCGTTAAAGCCTCCACATTGACATTGTCTTTACCCTCGTCATCGATTAGGACTTGAGCCCCTAGCTAAGAGCTCGACGTTGTCACTTCAGCGTACTCGTCAACTTGTCGAAGAAAGGGGTCCTCATTCTCTCCCGAGGTAGCGCTCGACGTAGCCACTGTTGGTTTCTGAATCAAATTCAGGTGTGAAAGTGTGAAAACGCAGATCAAGTCCGAATAAAAATTTTCATAAAACTTTTGTGAACGCTACATAATATATTAATTTATAACGAATAAATTAATCTAATTAATTTAGTTCAAGAATTATACATTGTGACCAATTAGGAGGATAATTCTAGGCTTTGACCACGAACAATCCAAGTGCTCTCATTCCTCAGACTACCATAAGGCTTCCTCTTCAATTCTTGTATTCTAACGAGACTGTGTGTGTGGGCACACTTGAAAACACAATAAACATTATCACTCACCCCATTAGTCTTCCATAAACATCAACACATGTATGATGTGGAACTGGGAATGGAAGAAATTTTCTTCTCTTTTTCTCTCAATGTTACACACCCACTACTGCAAGGTTACATACTAACCAATTGCATATTCTAAAATAGTAAAGTTACACGCCAACCACAAAGAATGGAATGAAAAAGTTACACGTCGGTCATTAGCATGTTACATGTTGTTTGATAGAATGTTGCACGCCCATAACTGATATGTTACACGTCTATCACATCGGAGAAGGAGAAAATTATGTTTTCTAATTTTTGTAATCTCCTATTTATAGAGTATCTCCTAGACCTCATGGAAAGTTTACCTTATCACATAAGATGAAGTTTCTTGAAATTTAGAGATGGTTTCCCATTTGAATTTTGGAATATTTTCTTTCTTTTTCCTTATAAAATTTAGCCACCATAGTGTCCAACACTGTGCGTGTGGCACTTATAGCAAATAAGGAAGGAGAAGATTTCTCTTTTATCAGTTTCTAATTTTGACTCAAATTCAAATTCTAATTAAAGTCAAACTTTCTTTAAATTTGAATTTCAATTGGACATTTTGTCAAACAAGTAAAAGGATAAGTTAGAGAGCAAGTAAGCTAATTCTAGTGAGATTCTTCTTGTGCCACACACCCTTTGCACTCAGTGACTAGGCGTGTGGCCTATGTGGTCCCACCATATTTTACTTTCTAAAATTAAATTAAATAATCACATTATTTAATATATAATTAATTCTTAATTGATTATTTTTGAGTGATATAATTTAGAATTCCACGATTCTAAATCTATTGTTTTACCCTTAGTGTCTCGTAAAATTAATAGGATGACATGGGGACTCATGGACCCATAATATTAAGCTCTAATAAAATTAGTAATTAATTAATTAATCTTATTAATTCTAAAAGTTATTCCACTATAAACTTGGAATTACACTCTTGATATTATAGACAATTAATTATATATGTGAAACGTCCATTTGACATACTCACTTCATATAGATCGATCATCCATAAATATTTCATAATTTGAGTAATTTTATGTTTAAAACATAATAGATGCAATCAGTGGTCTCAACGTCAATAATTTATACAAATTATTTTTTTCAAAGGGTAATTTGCATAAATAGTCCCCAACATCTTTAGTAAGTGACAATTTGATCCTCTTTTTTTTTTTTTTTGACAAATCGACCCCCAACGTCTTAACAGATTGCCGCATGTGAACATCATGTGTCTTCTCTTTTCAATTAAAAGACAAAAATATCATCAAAACCTCACCCTCATGGCCTTCTTTTTTCAATCGGCGCTTTCCATTGAGGTTTCACAACTACATTCTCAACCCCGGAAAAAAAAAGAAAAAAGAAAAAAATAAATAAAAGAATCAAACTTTAAAGATACGATAAAGGCAAAAAAACAAGAACCACGACAAAACGATTAGCTTGGGAGAAAGACGTGAACAAACACCTTTTTCGTCTAGAGAAGTTTTTGTGGGTGGAGCAGCGAAGATGAAAATAGCTCTTAGGGATAGAAGAAATGGAGGTCTTTGAAAGCAGTTATGGTAGGAGAGGAAGTGAGAATTGAAGGCTCGGGATAGTGGCCTGAAAACGAAGCGACAAGAAGAAGAAGAAGAAGAAGATGAGGTTGAAAAAGAAAGAATAGCTGCGAGCTTGAGAGTGTGTAAGATGAGGTCGAAGAAGACGGAATAATTGGGACAAAAAAAAAGAAGAAGAAGAAGAGGATGATGATGAGGTTGAAGAAGAAGAAGGCCATGAGTGTGAGGTTTTGATGATTTTTGTCTTTTAATTGAAAAAAGAAGGCACATGATACTCACATGTGGGAATCTGTTAAAAATTTAATAGAAATAACTAAATTGCACCCGTTTAAAGAAGTTGGGGTCAATTTACTAAAAAAAAGATTAAGGACCAAATTGTCACTTACTAAAGAGGTTGGAGACCATTTTCTATTTGATCTGTTTAGTTGCCACTAACATAAACATTCAATCATAAGCATTTCAAATAGTTTTTGAGGTAACAAACAAAAAGTAGAGTATTTTCATATATAGACTTGATGAGCAATGACATAGCTTTGTTTACTCAATGTGGGAACTTTGCAAAGAAAATAATATATCCTATGTGGTTTTTGTGTTTATTCACCCACTCCCTTTCTTCTTTGGTTGAAGCCCATCCTCTTTGTCTCTTTCAGATTGTGACATGGTTTGTGATTCCAGCAGTAAAAAATCCAACGGCTGCTCATGCTAATCACACTCTTTCTCTAATCGTTCTTGTTCAATATGTCCCTCGCCTTTTCCTCATCTTTCCCCTAAACCGACGAATTGTTAAAACAACTGGTGCTATAGCCAAGACCGCTTGGGCAGGAGCAGCATACAATCTCCTTCTGTACATTCTAGCTAGTCATGTAAGTCCCTTTATAACATTACTTCCCCACATTTGATGATCATCCCAAAGTTCTCGTCCTCTTCCTTGTACTATCATTAATCGTCTCGAATTGTCAGTTCAGGTCGTCGGAGCTTCATGGTACGTGTTGTCCATCCAGCGCCAGTATCAATGTTGGAAGCTAGAATGTGACAAAGAAATGAATGCTACACACTCTCCTTCTTGCCATCCTTCTTTTCTTGATTGCAGCAGCCTGCGCAACCCCGAACGCCGGTTTTGGCTGCAGGGCACTCAGGTCCTAACCAGCTGCGACGCTCTGAATGATGACAAAAATTTTGAGTTTGGAATGTTCGAGGATGCTTTCACTAGCGAAATCGCCTCTTCGCACTTCACAGAGAAGTACTTCTATTGCCTTTGGTGGGGCTTGAGAAGTTTAAGGTATGTATACATACTAATTTTGTTTGTGTCGCATTATGTTTTAGTCACACCCTATATTTATATATGTAACACTTTACTCTTTCGTTTCGTAATGTGAAGTTCATATGGACAAAGCATTGCGGCAAGTACTCTTCGTGGTGAAATATTGTTCAGCATTCTTATTTGCTCAGCGGGCCTGGTTCTTTTCTCTCATCTCATAGGCAACATGCAGGTACACTTTTTCACCGTTCAAATTGTGCGGAATGTCCTTCGGTCGATTTTTTTTTTTTTTTTTTTTTTTTTCACGTATAATAGACTATTATATAATTCTTCTTTTCTCCTTGTGTTTTAATGGATGATTTCTGATTTCTTTGAAGACTTATCTGCAATCAAATAGTGCTAGACTTGAAGAATGGAGGATCAGAAGAAGAGACACAGAAGAATGGATGAGACACAGACAACTGCCATTAGAGTTACAAGAACGAGTTCGTCGGTTTGTGCAATACAAATGGATTGCCACAAGGGGTGTAAATGAAGAGTCCATTTTGCAGGATTTGCCCTTGGATTTGAGACGTCAAATTCAAAGTCATCTTTGTCTTGCCCTTGTTCGTCGTGTAAGTAACTATATATGTCATCCCCTTATGTCAAATTAAAGATGAAATAATTTTGCATAAAAAGACAAAATATGGCAGGGAATAATTATCAATAGCACATTTTATTTAAATTAGGTGCATTAAACCATATTCCGAAGAAAAAAAAAAGTGGTCGTCTTAACAGTTTCAAGGCATATTGTTTTTTGAACTGTCAAATTTGTTTAAAATTTTTTAGTTTTACATATTTTTTTTTTTATTTTGATGTGATTTTGACTATATCTTAACGGTCAGAAATGTGAACTGTGATTATCAAACAATAAAAATTTGTGTGTACTAAAAAAGTGGTCTTCTTGTCTATCTCAGGTTCCTTTCTTTGCACAAATGGATGATCAACTCCTAGACGCCATATGCGAGCGCTTGGTCTCATCCCTAAACACAAAGGACACGTACATTGTCCGGGAAGGCGACCCAGTAAACGAGATGCTCTTCATAATCCGAGGCCAACTAGAGAGCTCCACGACCGACGGCGGAAGGTCAGGGTTCTTCAACTGCATAGCCCTCCGTCCAGGCGACTTCTGTGGCGAGGAGCTCCTGACATGGGCTCTAATGCCAACTTCCAGCATCAACTTGCCTTCTTCAACCCGAACAGTTCGGTCGCTCACCGAGGTTGAGGCCTTCGCCCTCCGCGCCGAGGACCTCAAATTCGTAGCCAGCCAGTTCAAGCGCCTGCACAGCAAGAGGCTGCAGCAGGCGTTTAGATACTACTCCCACCAGTGGAGGGCTTGGGGGGCTTGTTACATGCAAGTGGCTTGGAGACGGTATTGGAAGAGAAAGATGGCTTTGGAATTGGCTAGACATGAGGAGTATTATTACAGTAATGTTGCTGAACAAGAGTTTGATAATTACAAGATCAGCGGATTAATGTCGGTTGATGATCATGATGTTGGAGAGGAAAATGGTGATCAAGAGGGTTCTTCTGTTAATACTAGAAGAGGGATTAACCAAAAAGTACTGCCCGCGCTTGATCCCGATGCCAACAGCTTGAAAATGCCCAAGAAGCTGTTCAAGCCTGAGGACCCTGATTTTTCAGCAGATTTGTGAAGTTTAAGGTCATTTTAGTATAGAGTTTTTAGCACTTTTATCGTCGAATTTTTCGGATATATATTTATTTTTATTTTCTTCGCTGGCAAAATTGTTGCAATGTGCTAATATAATTTATATTGAAGGCTAAATTTGTGATTCATAATTATAAATAGATAACGTTGTTGATGACATTAGGTTAGGTTCTTTCTTGTACAATTCACGTTTTGCATTTGCTTAAGTACGGTGGTGCAGGGACATTACCTCATGTTTCTTCTCTGTCTGTCATTTAAGGCTTTGAGCTCGTATTTGTTAATAATGCTGATAGGAGACATGTCGTTTAGTTGCTCTGTCGTTTCTTACTCCTAAAGGCTGATAGGAGACATGTCTTTTCAGTCTACCAAACACATGCTAAGAGAGAAAAATGTAATTGGATTCTGATTCATGTATTCAATTTTAACACGGATTTTTTATGACACATTTTTTAAATTACAAAAAAAAAAAAAAAAAAGCAACCGACAGAAAAGCACATGATTTTTCCTCATTTTATATAAGTGTATTATTTATGTTATCTTAAATAAATTAAATGTCACTGGTTTTTTTTTTTTTATTAAATGAATGATAATTGTTTATTTTTTAGTGTAGTGATATAAATTTTTTTTTTTTTTTATCATATCTTCCTAATGAGAGTATCAATGTAAATATCCCAGAGTAAAAGTACCTGTAATAAATCTATTCTTCTTTCTTTACTGTGTAAGAGAATATTAATGTAAATATCTTTTTGTTGATTCTTACTGCACAATGTTTTATTTTATTTTTGAATTTTTGTTATCGGACCATAGTATTCTGAGGGACGAACAAAGAGTTAACGTATTTATATTATATGTGAACTGACTCAGCTCCAATTTAGCTAGAAAAGAGCCAATTATTTCCCCAATTATTTGATATAAACATTTGATTGAAAATGATTTTTTTTTTCTGATGTAAGAAATGTTTGTATTAGAGGAACCGCAGTCGCAGCTAAAGAATTAATCACTCCGCCTTTTGAAATTGCTTTGCTAATGCTGCATCTGCAAACTAATAATATTATGCATGCTGCATCTACTATGATATCTTTTTTTTTTTTTTTTTTTTTTTTTTTTTTCTTTTTATTTAATTCTAAAAAGGACTAAAGAAAATGAACGTAACAAGTATACATGGCCAAAGATATGATATAGTAATAAGGACATTGCCTAAAAAAAATCCTGTATATATGATCTTCTGTCACGGCAACTTCTTTAATTTCATTGGAGACAAATAGAAATATAACGTTCTCGTTATTAATGAAAATGAGAGAATTATGCTTATAAAAAAAAAAAAAAAAAAAAAAAACTGTGAGAATGAATTAATGGTCTTCTTAAGCCGGAATTTATTACTTCATTAATTTTCCTGATGAGATTAAAAAATATATATTTAAGAGATCTTCGCTTAAAAAATATGATTCATTGTGTTAAGTAGCAGAACCTAATTATTGCACTGCGGTTCCATGCCGGTTATAAGTACGCAAATTGACTTTAGGGTTTCACATTTTTAAGTTTGAGAACACAGAATTTGAGAAGTGTGCAATATTTTCTTGTAATCCTTCATCTAGTAAAATTACTATTATGTCTGAAAATAAACATAATTCTCACATATTAAGCGCGAACTATGATTATAAATCCTGTATATATTCTTATTTGTTTCTTTTTTCTTTCTGCCATATTTATTGGCTAAATACATTGTTCCCCTTGTAATTATTCAATCTTTTTTTGAGAACATATATGGAATCATTTTGTGTTTCACAACTTACTTGAATTTCGAGATTAGCATCCACAAAATGCACTAGTTTTAGCATTTACATTGAGTGCAAGGCACTGATTTTGAAGCCCTTGGAATTGGCCCAAAGGCTCAGGCTCAGCAGGATAAGGCCTATGGTGAGGATATAAGAGATTTTTGAATACTGCAAATTATTTATGAAAAATAGTAGAAAATAGGTTAATATGAAAAGTTTAAGGATGTATATAGGTCAATTTTTAGTTATAAAAATTAATAAGTCATAACTTATCAAGTTATGGTTTATAATTAGATAAGTTATAGACAAATTTGTCAAGTTATAGTTCATAGCCAGATAAGTTATCGATAAAAATTGTAAATTATGGACAATAATTTGTCAAGTTATAGTTCATAACGAGACAAGTTATGGACAAAAACAGTAATTTGACCTATTTATTAACTTATGTAAACTATTAACTTATTAATTTTAATTTATCTCAAGTCTTGACATATTTCTCTCTTTCTCCCATTATTTATTGGGTTCCAAAATCTTTGGAGAAGTATATTGCAAACACTTTCAAAGAAGAAATTAAGGTTTTTTCTTGCTCCACTAGAAAGTAAGTTTTCTTACCCCACTTGAAGACATATCATATAAACCTTAAATGGCTTAAAAGAATATGCAGTAAAAATATGAAGCTTAAAAGCAGAAGCTGCGGATATCAGACAAAAACAAGGATAATTTGTTGTTGGGGAAAACTCGCAATATTCACCAAAATCTGGAAGTAAGATAGAGATATTGTGGGCACTGTACTTAAGGATAGATTCCGTTCTTTTAAGATAATAATATACGCGTTGTAAAAGTGCACTCCGAAATATTTAGTTATATAGAACAACTATATAGACTTTGATTATTCTTTGTAGAAACAAGATAGCATTGTAATGCAATATGAGGATACTAACTGTAAGAATCCACATGAAGCGACTTAATAATATAAAATGAAGGAAAGTAGAGAGAGAATTGTGTAGTAAGCTCTCAAATTGTTGGGGTACGTCTATATATATATATAAGCACCATGATTTAACTCTGTATTCTTTCATTCGTGTCTCATTTCATGCCCTTCTAATAATATTAAATTATCTTAATTAAAATTTCATATCACGTCAATTAAAAAAATTATATAACCGACGTATTATGATTTTATTAGAAGACACAAAATGGGACATAAATAAGAGGGTATATGAGCTCAATCTAGACAGTATCCACAACAATAAAGCTTTAGAAAAAGTTTGCCTGCAAATATATGTATTGGCATCACACGAACTAGTTGTGCAATTAATTAGTTGCTGCAAAGCTTTAAGAAATTAATTAGATTCATGAAGATTTAATGTAATAATAATATAAAAAAAAAACCTTTAATTGTAAAAGAATTTTTTTAAAGAGTTGCTGATCATGGCTCTCAGAGATTCCTTTTCGTTAGAAAGTAGACGCTAATATAAAGATTAAAATTAAACCGAGTGTCACATTGTTTAAATTTAATAAACACCAACTTATAACGATAATTTATCTAGCTCTTTGATCCGACCAAGTATTTGAAATTAATATCCCATTTTTACCTTCATAAAATTTTACAACAGTAGTTACATCAATGGGAGCTTAGTACACCAGAAAATAATGCAAAATTACAGATAAACCTAGTCAAGAATTTTAATACCAAAAATATGTCTGCAGTGCGTGAAAGAGCATTATGCATTATGCATGTTATCTGCTTTGAATATATTTCTTTTGCTTCGGTTTTTGTTTTTTTCCCTTGCTTTTTAAATATATATATATATATATATATAGGCAATGTCTTTAATTCAATCCGGTTGTTACTGTTTGTCGGACTGAAATGACATATGTATAATTTTCTGCTGTTTTCATGTATATTTATATGTAAAGTGTGTATATTTACATGTAAAGATATATATGTTAAGTTATAAGAAATGATAATGTATATTAATTCTCGAAACATGTATTTTTTATAGCAATTAAGTGAACATATAACATAAAAATATGTATATTTACTGATTTGTTATATTTCATGTTAATAAACGTAAGTGACAATGTATATAGCGAAATATGCTTTTAGTATCTTGTGTTCTTGATAATATTAAAATGATGACCAATGTTTAAAAAACATATTCTTGGTACTAGTTGATTTTTAAGATATCTTAGTGTTCTTTTACTTAATCAAAATCTAATAAATCTAAAAAAATCATGAACTCTTTATTTTATTTTTAAAAATATTTTAATTCTTAAATATTTTGATAATATTAAATTGCATGAATTTAACTGTTATATTTATTGTCTATATGGTGTAAACAAATAAGTTCTAACTAATCGCCATACTCTATTATATTTCTTAACATTTAGACCGCACAACTTATTTTGATGGGGTGAGTTTTGTAGATTTAGAAGCTATGTTCATAACGTAATTCAAATATTATTTAATTTGACCACTTTTTTTAAGCTCTAAGTAAAAGAAAATAGTATACAATAAATAAGTAAAAAGTATAAAAAGTGAAGAACATAGAAGGAAACACAAATTAAACTATTTTTTATTAAGACTTAAGTAAGAGAAAACAATAGATAACAAGTAGATTAAAAATACAAAAATTGATAAGGGCATAAATAGAAACACAAAACTAGTACATAACATGTAAATAAAAAGTACAAAAGGTAAATAACATAAATGGAAACACAAATTAAACCGTTTTTTTTTTTTTTTTCTTAAGCCCTAAGTAAGAGAAAATAGTAGATAGCAAATAAGTAAAAAATATGAAAGGTGAAGGACATAAATGGAAACACAAATTAAACCGGGTTTTTCTTAAGCCTTAAGAACGAGAAATAGAAGATATTAAGTAAGTAAAAAGTACAAAATGTGAAGGGCATAAAGAGAAATACAAATTAAACCCTTTTTTTAAGCCATTAGTAAGATAAAATAATAGATAACAAATAAGTAAAAAATATAAATAGTTAAGGGTACTATAAAGAGATAAAAATTAGTTGATACGTGCTTGCTTAATCACATTTATTATATAGATATTGATTTTTATTTAACTGATAAAAAAAGTAATTTAGACATTACATGTCCTAAAAATTAGTTTTAAGGTATCAAAAAGATATTTTTAAAAAGATTTAAATGTTGTTTTAATATTTTTAAAAATACAAAATACTAAGAGCATATTTCGATATAATATAAAATACCAAAATTTATAATTTTATTTATATTTTCCATTCTAAAATTAATATATGAATTTTAAGAATTAATGCAACAAGAGACACTATTTTTTTTATGAGTATTCTTTTTTTATGATTTTCTTTATTTTTCATCTTTAAAAGATGTAATAAAATAAAAACCACGACAAAAAATAATAAAATTTTGCAGACACAATCATTATATTTTTCTAGGCATGCTAGAAAAAAATTACCTAAAAAATGACAAAAAAAGTAAAACTTGTGCAAAAAGCCCTTGACTTACGTAGTGGGGGCCCAAGGACCAGCTCAGGGGCCAGGATGGGTAAAAAATTTACAGTTTTATTTATTTTTTACATTCTAAAATTAATATATATTTTTAGCAATTAATGCAATAAGCAACACCATTTTTTGATGAATATTCTATTTTTTATGATTTTTTTTATTTTTCATCTTTAAAAAATAAAATAAAATAAAAACCACATCAAAAAATAATAAAATTTTACAGACACAATCCTTACATTTTTCACCTACTATAAAACTATAAAAGTTGTTGTTTTTACCAAGCTCTTTTCCCCTTTATGAAAGATTAAGCCTCACTTTTTTTTTTTTTGTTAATCAAGCCTCTCTTTATTTTGTCCAGAGAAAGCGCTTTTTTTTTTTTTAGAAAAAGAGGAAAATAGGTCAAGACTTGAGATGAATTAAAATTAATAGGCCAATAGTTTACATAAGTTAATAAATATGTCAAATTACTGTTTTTGTCCATAACTTGTTTGGTTATGAACCATAACTTGACAAGTTAGTGTCCATAATTGTCCATAACTTATTTAGTTATGAACCATAACTTGACAAGTTTGTCTATAATTTATTTGGTTATGAATTATAACTTAACAAGTTATAACTTATTAATTTTTATAACTAAAAATTAACTTATATATTTTTTTAAACTTTTCATATTGACTTATTTTTTATTATTTTTCTTTTTTTTTAATTGGGTTTTACATTTTTTTAGTCTCTGGTAAGAAAAATGAGAGACGTCGGATTAAAATAGACGGTCAGAAATTAACGGAGGAGGAGTAAAAGGTGGCCTTAGTCACTTTATGATAAGCATGCGGTGTCCAAGTGTTAGTGAGGTGGGGAGTGATGCACAGATACAATAGGTGTCAGGAAAATTGTTGACAAATATTGAGGACTCAAAGAATGTGTCAATATGTGAAATATATAATATATAATTTTAGAAGAATAGAGTTGTAAATGTGATTTACTGGCTGACTCATCCGGCACTTTTCTAGGTGTCAGATTAAAAGACTATTCCTATAAATAAATAAATAATTTTTTTTTTCAGAGGCTGCCACAGCGCTACTTATGGAGTATAACTTGAGTGTTGTTTTTGGAGTATAACTTGAGTGTTGTTTTTTAGTTGAATTTGAGTTATAATTTGAGTTGAAGTTAGAATTTGAATAAAGTTGAAACTTAAAAGAACGTGAATTTAAATAAAGTTAAAACTTGAGTTGTCTTTTTTTGAGTTTTTTGGACAAAAGAACATCCCTTAGATTTTAGTACTTATATAGGTTTTTACTTTTTGCTCAAGAATTATTACGTTTAGCTTAAAAGTATTAAATGAATACCTAAAATAGCAATAACCTAAAAGTGTAGGTTGCTGACTTTTGTGTATCGTCTCCACACGGACCACACCTTCTCTCGTCATTTCGTAATCATAAAATGAGATTCAAATAACCTATTTAATTATTAACATCTCAATTAATGTTTGACAAATCAGATATAACATGTCATTTAAAAGATCTAAAAAATATATATATATAAAAAAAGACTTAGTTAAATATATTTTAAAATTTTTAAATTGGTATGACACAATTTAATTCATTAAACAATATTTTAAACAATAACATTGAACACGTGATTTGAATCCAAAAAATGGAGGACCATAATAATGACCACATATGCCTATAAAAGCTGAAAATTCAAAGCTTTTAAAAGTAGTTTGCTTTACGCAATTCTAAAATGGCAACAATAGCTCATTTCTTCACGTAATTCTATTTAGCTTACAGTCTTTTACACCTTTGAAATTATAACAATATGTTAGGACTATTATGGTATCATGAATTCTTCAATAGAAAAAATTGAAATCAATTTCTAAAAAGGATATTGTTGTATCGGCGTTGTGTTGATCGACTTTAAACCTTATCGAGATGACTCAACGTTTGTATCGTGTTATATCGTGTTGATCGACATTTTGTCAGTGAATAATTTTTTTTTTTTACCACGTATTTTATCCATGGTTACGAACTCAACGTTTTATAATGAGGCACTGAATTTAAGACCACGCCAAAGCTTATTCCATGTCACCTTTTTGGAGGAAAAAAAGGGAAAAGAAGGAAAAAAAAAATTAACTAAAATTTTGATGTACCATTGGAATTTTACTCCCAACAGAAATTTTAACTTCAAAAGTTTCAAAGTAGCTTTGGTCCAACCACAATTATAGAAGTTTTCTACCAATAGAAATTTTGATGTACCATTGGAACTTTTCTCCCAATAGAAATTTTTTAATAGTATTATTATTATTACACTTATATTTTAATTCTACTTAATTTATATATTTTACATATACATACATTTATCTATTTATAAGAATTTTTTAACTTCAAAAGTTTCAAAGTAGCTGAGTGCAATAACAATAATAGAAATTTTTTCCCAATAGAAATTTTGCCGTGCCATTGGAACTTTTCTCCCAATAAAATTTTTAAAACTTTAAAAATATCGGCCACCAATATTCGGAAGGCAGTAGATATACATGCCAATCACAATACTAGTGCAAGACGTAATTTCGTACAAACAACAAAAATTTTAGGAGACGTAAGGGGAAAAAAAAAACCTTCGTATATAGGTCATGTTTATTTTATTGATTTGAGTTTATAATTTAAATTTTATTATAGTAAAAAGTTTTCAGAAACAGTCACATTTACAGGTCCATTCACTTTATTGATTTGAATTTATAATTTGAGTTGAGATGTTATTTTTGTTTTAAAAAAAATTCTCACATAAATTTTTCACATCTAAAACTTAAATTTAAATTTGAATCGGTGAAGTGAACTAAACTTAACTTTTTTTGTTATAATAAAAAGGATTAAATAAAATTACATCTCAACCACGAACTAAAGTTAATTTGCCCTTTTACTCTTTGACTGCAAAATGAGTTATGAAATACAAATAAAAAGATGTTTGATAGAAATCTATTGGACGTAACATTGTCGATGGTCAATAAATACTTATCATGATTACGTAATTGAGTGAAACTATTCACTAAATTCAAACAATAGTTATATCTATCTAAAATTGATATAATCAACAACATAAAGAAGTCAAACGTTATGCGGCAAACATAATTTAACGATAAATTTACACTGGACTCTATTTTGAAACATACATTAAAATCCTTCACCTTTAATTTTTAATTTTTTTTATTTTTTTTGAAGAAAAGAGGAAGTAAATGTTGACAAAGGTTGTGAAGGTAAGATATACATGACATGTATATAAAGAGTTGAAAGAGACTTTTATTATCATTGCTAGAAGTATTTTTTAAATTTAAATATATTGCTGGATTTATTTATTTATTTTATTTTTTTTTTTTGGTGAAGTGTTGGTAGAAGTATATGAGTTTTCATATTTGGGAAAAATAGGGGAAACACAATTTATTCGGAAAAAAAGTCCTAATATCCAGTTGGCACCTTGAGTTAGCTAAAGATCCAAATAGTTAACCCACGCCTTGCTTTGATTTGACCTGGATTTGAACCAATTAAGGTATTGTTCACTTCGCGGATTTAAACTTTCAAAAGATATGACATTTTTCCACTGTAGTTGAAAAAATAAATGTGATATTTTTAGAGTAAAAAAAAAAAAAAATCGGTGAAGTTAACGAGACCTAAATTGCATTAGAGCCAAAAATATCCTCCCTAGTTTTCTTTAACGTAAAAAAAAAAAAAATTTTTAATTTTTATAATTTAATTAAATTTTTAATTATTAAATTAAAAAAAATATATATAAAATAAATAAGTTTTGATATAAATTTAACGGTCTAAAAATAAAAAACTATTAATAGTTTGTTTTTCTCAATTTTATTTGACTCCCTCGTAACAAAAAATATAAATCCTCAACATTTGGTGCAAAATCACGTGCAACCTCATTTTAAAGGTACTTTTCGTCAATCTGTCCGTAAATTTAATTTCATATGTTATTTTATCTGAATTTAATTATGATAACTTTCGAACAAAAATTTAATTATGACAAAGTTCACATGAAAGGAATCATTGCCGTTACGGCAAAAACAAAATTAAAATAATGATTAAAGTTCACATAAAAAGAATCATTGCCGTTATGGGAAAAACAAAATTTTTTTAATCTTTATCAGGTAAACGCTGGTTTAAAAGAATAAGAATTGTTTGTTTCATAAATTAAAATTATGAGATTAAAATTATTTTTAATTTATGTGTATTTTTATGAAAAAAAAATATTATAATAAATTATGAACTATGACTTAAATTATGGTATAAATCTCTTTACTAAACGTATCTTAAATTCTGTAAAAAAGGAAAACATAAACCATATATTTGGAATTAAGAAAAGTTCATCATGATCATTCAATTCACAAAACACACTCGTGAATTATTAATTTCTTAATTTAATATGATTTCAACATAATTTGACTGTTTAAATGGATCTCTCTTTTTAATTGGTCTTTTTTTACATTTTACAATTTCTAAGGAATTGTTTTTTTAATAAAATTCAAAAAAAATTAAAATTTTATTTAAATTCACATTCTTTTAAGTTATAATTTTATTTAATTTTATTTAAATTATAATTTTAATTTAAATTATAATTCAAATTTAATTTAAAAATTACACTCAAATAAATATATCTAGAAGAACATGGCTTAAGATATATATATATATATTCAGAATTAAGAAGAAAGTAGTAATGATGGGGATCCCGATGCGATGAGAGGGAGACAACAAGCTTGCCACCTAAAGAAAAAGGGAAACAAACAAAGCACATTTCGTCGTTTTTTTTTTTTTTTTTTTTTTTTTTTTTTCCCGGGTGAAGTGGCTCCATCATGAGTATTGAGAGATGACATTACTCGCCTTCTAATCCCGTTTATTGGCCTGCTAATCTGCTTGAACTGTTCATTTTTTTATTATAGTAAAAAATTTTAAAAATAATTATTAAAATTTTCATTATAAAAATTTTATTTAAAATTTAAATTAAAATTTAAATAAAAATAAAATAAGTAAAAAATAAATTTTTTTTTACTCATTAAACAAAATTTGTTATTTTTTAATCGTAAAAAATATATCTATTTTCTCCTAAAAAGTACTTCTTTTACCTTAGAAAAAGTAATAATATTTTTTAATAATGTTATTTAAGTAATATTTATACGTTAATGTAGCTTGCGTTACATTATAAATCATATTAAAATTACATAAGAATTAACAAGCCTCTTCTAAATGTCAGTGTTTTGTATTTTGTTTTCTATGCTCCAAAGGTAACAATTATTCCTTTAAAGAACTTTTGGCTCTAATTTTCACAATCATAAACAAGGGCCTTCTCTAGTATGCTTAATTTTTAATTGTTAAATTTAGTTAAAATTGTATTAAATTAAACAAATATATAAAATTGACAAATTCTAATGCAAATTTAATGGTTAAAAAGTAAAAGACTATAGATAATTTATTTTTTTAGGGATTGATTTTCCATAAACAAATGAAAAATATATTTTTTCATTAGTTATGAATTTTTTTTTTCTAATAAGGTCTACAAAATAAACTTTGAAAAGACTGTTTTTAACTATTAAACTGTATCAGAAACTGTTTTATATATATTATTAATATGATATGATTTTAATTAGATTCAACGATCAAAATTGACCATATTAATAAAAAAGGACCTTCTCTAGTAGATCAAGATTTATATCCGTGAGATATATATAAAATCACGTAAAAATAAAAAAAAATATCAAATCTAATAATTAAATAAATTTAATCTATCAGCATATTACAGTACCAAAAATCTCCCATAAAAATATCCTATCAAAAAATTTCTCTAAAAAATAACCTTCCTGACATAATTCCGACCCTATTAATAAAAGGATGCTACTATTGAGAAAAAATATATGTTTACCCGAAAATTTTCCTAAAAAATAATGTTACTGACAAGATTTTTTCAACCAATCGTATATTTTTGTTAAGTTAGTTTTACATATTCTAATTAAATATATTTTGATTAAATTAAGATATGTACAACAATAAAAATACTTTTTAAAAAAAAAAAAAAAAAAAAAAAAAATCTTTTCACGCTTTGTTTGTTTTTTTTGTTTTTTTTTTTTTTTTTTTTTTAATAATTTCTTGTTTTGTTTGTTGGCGCTCGAGTACGGTGAATTCTCGAGGGGCATCATGCATTTCGTCCACGGTCCACTTGGTGGAAAAAAGGCAAAAGAATAGAGCTCACGCACGCATTCGGAGAGGGAGAGAGAGGACTCTGTTTTCTTTCTCTGCTTTTTTCTTTATTATATACACACAAAAGATAAGCCTTTTCAGATTTTCCTTTGGCCATGGCTGCTCGGAGGATTTCCCAGTTGTTCTCTCGTTCCCTCTCTCTGTCTTCTTCTTCTTCTTCTTCTTCTTTGGGTTCTCTTTCTCTGCTTCGTTCTCTTGGTAACCATTTCTCTTTTCAACTGTTGTCACCTTTCTTTCTTTCTTTCCTGTTTTTCAGGTTATATTGTTTGATCTCTCCGTTCTTTCTTCTTTTTCCGTTATGATAATGGAGTTTGGCTTCTAGAATCTGTTTTGTTCTTTTTTGTTTTTTTTTTTTTTTTTTTTTTTTTCTGTCCATGTTGTTTCTGGGATTTTTTTTTTTTTTAAATTCATCTTATTCTATATCTGCATAATCAGTGTTTGGGGTTGATTCTGTATCTTTCTTTTCTCTGGCTAAAAAAAGTGTTTTCAGTGTATTCTGATTATGTACTTTCTTCAGTTGAAAAAAAAAAGGTTTTTTTTTTTACTATTCACTAATTGACTTCTTATAACCCTGTTTATATTAATATACATATGAAAAAAAGGGGAAGAAGATATAACGAAATTCAATTCAATCTGCTTTCTTGAAATTGATGTAAAATAATGAAAGGGTTTTCTTTTCTTTTATAGTACAAAGTGTTTTCTTGTTCGGATTGGAGTTTTCTCGGCCACCAAACAGAGACTTTTAAGTATCTGTACATAGAAGATGGGCTGTGTGATATTCGCAGTAAACAACCATAGAACTTAGCCATTTGTAAATTGATACGGTTTGGATTATGTGAGAAAATCACGGCTTAATTTAATCGTTTTAGTTATTGGGTTTTTTATTTTTTTATTTTTTATTTCCAGTATATCAATGAGTGGTAACTTTTTTTTTTTTTTTTTTTTTTTTTTTCTTTTCTTCCTGTTTTAAAAATGTAATTTTCAGGAGGATCTGTCCGTGGAAACAGTATAACAAGGTTTAGCACTTCTGTAGCAGCTGAAGAAGCGATAATTCCACCTGTTGAAATTGCTTATACCAAGCACCTAATTAATGGCCATTTTGTGGATGCTGCATCAGGTAAGGTTTTTTTTTTTTTTTTCATTCCAATTAAAGAGAACAAAGAAATCTTGCACTATTAGTTAATTAACAATAAGAAATTTATTTATTGTTTTAAATTATTGTTACATAAAAGAAAGTAAATGTTATGTTAGAGCACCATTTTTATATTACAGTTTAAGACTGGTCTTCTGAATGACCGAAGACAAACCCAAAATTCAATTTCATAATCTCTTATTTCTCAGGAAAAACATTTCCAACATATGATCCTCGCACCGAGGAGGTGATTGCTCATGTTGCGGAGGGCGACGCAGAAGATATAGACCGCGCAGTTGCTGCTGCTCGCAAGGCCTTTGATGAAGGGCCATGGCCAAAAATGACTGCTTATGTGAGGAAATTTTGATGCATTTGATTATCGGCATCAATGGGCTTTAGAGTGGTTTTGTTTATGAATTACTATGTGAATTATTTTATGTTAAAGGTAGTACGTTTCTCTTTTTAAACAATGATTAAATTTCAGGAAAGATCGCGGATACTGCTGCGCTTTGCGGATTTGGTCGAGAAACATAATGATGAGATTGCAGCTTTAGAGACATGGAACAATGGGAAGCCTTATGAACAGGCTGCAACATCCGAGGTACCGATGCTGGCACGCCTGTTTCGCTACTACGCGGGTGAGAGAGATGACTTACATTGTTGGCTTTTGGTTCCTTTTGTTTGCATTGGGTTTTCTCCAACCATTTACTTCCTCATACTTTACAGGATGGGCTGACAAAATCCATGGACTAACTGTTCCCGCGGATGGGAAATATCATGTGCAGACACTGCACGAACCGATTGGTGTTACAGGCCAGATAATTCCGTGGAACTTTCCCCTTCTCATGTTTTCTTGGAAGGTTGGACCTGCTCTAGCATGTGGTAATGCTATTGTCATAAAGACTGCTGAGCAAACTCCTTTGACTGCTCTCTATGCAGGAAAGCTATTGCATGAGGTGAGCTTTGGTTAGTCTCTTCTATCATCACTCTGTTTAGATAAAAATCAACTTGAGCCAACTAATAATAATCTCGTCTTATTTGCTTTTGGAGAAGCCGATTTGGTATAATTGACGTGATAAGGGCGCTTATGTGTCAATTTATAATTTTGACTTGGATTTCATACTTATGATTTGTGTAAAGAGGCCAGTGATTTTGTATTTCCTTTATTTTGTTTTTCTCGTCTTTCAGTATTTGTTTTGTAACTTTGTAAAGAATTTGTTGAACACTTTTTTTCTTTTCTCTTTATGTTTGCTAAGAGTTTATCTTTGTAGTCTAATGACCATCCCTTGTGACAGGCTGGTCTTCCTCCTGGTGTTTTGAACATAGTGTCTGGCTATGGACCGACTGCTGGTGCAGCTCTCGCAAGCCATATGGACGTGGACAAGGTATTTTAGAAGAGCATATATAATGTTGTTCGCACGGCTCTTTTCAAGCGCTTTTGCAAAAATTTCTCCCCCCTCTTCTGAATGCTTGGACTACAATGTTCTAACTAGAATCAGTTAATAGAGAACTTTTAATATTATTAAATTCTTACACATCCACATCTTAGAATCATTGTCTTTGCCTTTGCAGCTAGCTTTCACAGGATCGACTCGCACAGGTAAGATTGTTCTTGAACTAGCTGCAAGAAGCAATCTAAAGCCAGTGACATTGGAGCTGGGAGGGAAATCGCCATTCATCGTTTGTGAGGATGCTGACATTGACAAGGCCGTGGAGCTTGCCCATTTTGCTTTGTTCTTTAATCAGGTTTGTAACTTGTTCAGTCAATTCCGGGCTTGGTTGGGTGGATACGGTTATTAATTACATGCTCATACTAGAAATCTGTTGGCTTCTCTGCAGGGGCAATGTTGCTGTGCTGGCTCTCGCACTTATGTGCATGAAAGTGTATACGATGAATTTATCGAAAAAGCAAAGGCACGAGCTGTTAGACGCAGTGTGGGTGATCCTTTCAAGAAGGGTGTTGAACAAGGGCCTCAGGTATTCTCACTCTCTTTAATATGGTTTGGGGTGATTGGAAAAGTTCTAGTCATTCCAAAACTTTCTGGTTTGTTTATCTTTAAGCGCTTCTTGTTACTTTGAGGGTAACTCTCGTAATTTCTCCCGGTTGATTCATAAGCTGATGCTTTTAAATCTTAACTTTGTGAAACTCCTAGATCGATTCGGAGCAGTTTCAGAAGATCCTGAAATACATAAAATCAGGCATCGACAGCAATGCTACCCTTGAGTGTGGAGGGGATAGAATTGGATCCAAAGGTTATTTCATCCAGCCCACTGTTTTCTCAAATGTTCAGGTAATATGTTTGTCCATTTCTTGACTTACTACTTCTCGCAACACTTGTGAAAAGCGTCTGACATCTCACGATTCTTCCTTTTTCGAACAATCAGGATGATATGTTGATAGCACAGGATGAGATCTTTGGACCAGTGCAATCAATCTTGAAATTCAAGTACGTTAAATCAAATTCCACCACCTTTTCTCATTCCATTATCATGATATTGCTCTGCATGAACATCACAGACAAATCTTTTTTTGTTGATACCTTAGACCAATCAATTGAATATTGATTAATACAAAATTGATCGAACCCTACTTGAAAATGAAATAGGCTAAAAAGATGAAGATAGTGGTCAAGAATGAGCAGATGCAGATTTAACGCATTTTCCTCCGAATTCTTTGTTCTTTGTCAGGGAAATCGATGAAGTAATAAAAAGGGCCAATGCCACCCGATACGGATTAGCTGCCGGAATATTCACCAAGAACATTGACACTGCCAACACGCTGACAAGGGCATTGAAAGCTGGAACTGTGTGGGTGAATTGTTTCGATGTTTTCGATGCTGCGATTCCATTCGGAGGCTACAAGATGAGTGGTATAGGCAGGGAAAAGGGAGTTTACAGCCTTAACAACTACTTGCAGGTGAAGGCTGTCGTCACTCGTTTGAAGAACCCGGCATGGTTGTAGAAAGACTTTCAGCTCCTCTATTATCTCTCTTTCAATAATATTGCAAAGAAAGCTGGACAATTCCTCGTGACAGATGATAATGTTTGGTTATAGTTAAGATTTTCTGCTGTGGTTATAGTTGTATCTTGAATTCTAATAATGCAATATTTTGCTATTTCACATGTCTGAGCATTTAGTTCTTACCACTATTATCAAACAGATTTGCAAACTCCATATCTGACATCAGAAAAAAAAAAATAAATAAATATTTGGAAATGTCTTATAAAGCTTTAACCCTGGAAATGGATTCAAACCTACCATATCCGTACAATACCTCAACACCAAGTCCTTGGAAAGCCCTTCTTAGACGCTCAATGCCTGTGGATTGGATAAGAGATTCTGGGGAAAATGAGAAAGGGGAAAGGAGACATACCCTTTCAGAGTCTAAATTTTAATCATTACGTTTGCTTAATATTTTTTTAATCAAATAATTATATTAATTAAAAAAATATTAATAAAAATAAAAAAGTAAAAATCAATATTCATGTATTTTGATGATAACTTCAGTAATTCTCTCAATGAAAAAAGAACTTAGGTGGAATGCTACAACAATCGCATGTTTTGGGAGCCGTACTATAAACCTTTTTGGGGTTGGGATTTATGCCTCATTCTATTGACCTTTGAGTTTTGACTAGTTCATTTGTATAGTACAAATCAAAAGTTCCGATATTTGTGATATAAATTTGAAATACTACGAATTTTTCGGTTATAGGACCTTAAGTGGAATGAATTGTAGATCAATATACGCTCTCATTGACAATTCTTAGAAGTCCAAGCGCATCGAGAATCAAATTTATGAAGAATGGGAGAGGAAGCGGTGGACTGATCAGCCCTCACTACTATGCTACCACTACCGGCGGTACCTGAATACTTACAAAGCTTAAATCCCATCGCGTTTCAAAAATGTTAAAAATCTCACAGCATCAAGTATACATTCTCCACTCAACCCCAAAACACAAACGATTAGCATTCATTTGGTTCCATATTTTGTCATGTAAATATGGAACACAAATAATTCTGAATGTCAATGTTCTTGTTGGAGCGATTCCAACGCCAACTCGCCGGAATTGCAACAAACGCCAGAAAACCAAAACAGTATGAACGCAAATTGATTTGTTTTACCGAGGTTCAGAATAAATTCCTACATCCCCATTTAGCTCGTCTGCAGAAAGCTCTATCCACTAATCAGAGAAAGATTACACCCTCAATTCCGTCAAGTAGAGAGATTCCCTAATTATAGAAACTCACACCAAGAGAAGAAACTAAGCGAACAACAAGATGAATTCCTGGAAGAACAAATCCTAGAACTCCCAGATTCCCTTGTTCCCAAAGCTTACAATTTCTCTCTCTAGAAATCCTTAGAGTTTCTCTCACTAAATCTCTTTTCTGAAGAATACAATACGCTGATATGGAATGTCGAGGAATACAGAACCTTCAAAAACTAGTATCTTTATATAATTAAGTAAACAACAAAGTGATAGCCTTGCCACGTGTTCTATTCTAATTGGCTGAAGCTATTAAATATCTAAACTTGCAAATCAAGCCTTTTAGTTGCCCTAAAATGACATGTCTTCTAGAGTGTAGGAATTCATTCTCTGTGAATGTCGTTTTTATGAGATTAGCTCTACAAAATTTTACCTTAATCTCAAAAAGAATGACATTAGATTGAATCAGAGATCCTTCTGTGGATGTCATTGCTCAGACTTGATCATTCAAGTCTTACCAATACTTAGCAAGTCTAGACACTTTCTGGAACATGCCAGCAATGATTACCTTGATAGTCATGTTTGATGAATTATTCTCTGTGTGGACCTTCTCCAGTAGAATTACTCATTCTTCCACTTTTCTATGATGAAATAGTGTCTTACATTGATGTGCTTAGTCTTCTCATGATAGACTGTATTCTTACATAGATAAATCACTGAGTAGCTGTCTGAGTAAATGGTTGTTGACCCTTTCAAAACCTTTAACTCTTTTAGCAGTCCTTCTAACCATATTGCTTCTTTGAAACATTCTGTTCCAGCAATGTATTCTGCCTCTGTACTTGATAAGGCTACCACTGGTTGAAGTTGAGATTTCCAACTTATGCAATTTCCATCTAAAGTCATCATGTATGATGATGTAAATCTCCTCTTGTCCTTGTCACCTGCAAAATCAGAGTCCACAAAACCTTCCAAGATCAAGTGATTAGTTTTGTATTTATAAATGAGACCATAATCAATAGTAGAATTAACATACTTCAGTAACCACTTCATAGCTAGCCAATGATCCATACCTAGATTTGCCATATATTTACTTAATACACTCATAAAATAGGCTAAATAAGGTATAGTACAGATCATGGAATACATAAGTGACACTACAACACTAGCATATGGTATTTTAGACATTTTAATTTTATCTTCCTCAGTTGAGGGAGATTGCTCAACTGAGAGCTTAAAATGTTCTGCAAGAGGGAATTTAACACTCTTAGAATTCTCCATTGAGAACTTGTTGATCACTTTCCTAAGGTAATCTTTCTGTGATAAGCATGAAACCTTGTGTTGCCTATCTCTTTTGATGTCAATACCCAAAATCCTCTTAGCATTACCTAGGTCTTTCATATCAAACTTAGAACTTAGGAGACCTTTTACTTTCTTAACAACCTCAATACTAGCACTAGTAATTAGCATATCATCTACATATAGTAAGAGATATATTGCAGACTTAGTACCAATATCCTTAAAATATAAACATGAATCATAATGCCTCCTAGTAAAACCAATTTGAGTAATATAGTGACTAGACCTCTTATACCATTGGTGTGAAGACTGCTTGAGGCCATATAATGATTTTTTCAGTATACATACTTGTTTTTCTTTTCCTTTAACTCAAACCCCGATGGTTGTGACATATAAATTATTTCCTTTAAATCTCCATGGAGGAAAGCAGTCTTTCACATACATTTGTTCTAATTCTCAATCTTCATGAGCCACTAATACTAAAATGGTTCTTATGGTCTTGTATTTTACTACATGAGAGAAAATCTTGGTATAGTCAACACCTTTCTACTGCGTAAACCCCTTGGCAACTAAGCTTGTCTTAAACTTCCTTGGTTCTACCAATGTCATGCCTTCTTTGATTTTGAATATCCATTTGCAGTCCATTGGTTTTTGATACTTGGATATTTTTACTAGAACCCAAGTATTATTTTTCCTTAAAGATTGCATTTCTTCCTCCATAGCTGCTCTCTATTGTTTTGCATGTGGACCATTTACAGCTTCAGTGAAACTCTTTGGTTCTTTAGTTTCCACCTCTTCTGCAGTGTTAAGGATAAAATTATTAAGTTTCCTCCATCATATCTCTAAGGTGGTCTAATAATTCTCCTTGGCCTATCCCTGGTCAATTGATATTGATCTAAATTCTGGATTGATATGGGTTGTTCTTCTTGTGCTAGCTCACTAACTTTTTCATTTTGATCATCCGGTTGAATGTTTTGCGCATGAGTTTCTTCCCTGCCCATTGTTGGAATGTTAGTCTCCTCTCTTGAATGTTCCACCACAAATTGTAATTCCTGGGATGGTAATTGATAACTCTATTAAAAATAGAGTTATTTCATTATTTTTGTGCATTTAAAGTGTCTAGTTTTTGAGATTTTTAGCTTAGTTTATTTTACTTTACTGTATTTTGAATGTTAATGAATTTACTTTTCATTTTAGATTTATTTTAATTTATTTTAGTTTATTTACTTTAGTTTTAGTAATTTCTATTTTAGTTTTCCTTCCAAAATAATTAGTGTTCTCATTTGTGTAACAGTGGGGTTTAAGTGAAAAGTTTGAAATGATATAGGGTCAAAAGTACAAAGAAAAAGGAGTCAAATTGAAAAGATAAAGTTGATATGGGTCAAAAATATTAAGGGAATTAAAATTGGGAACTACTTCCAATTTGTTCGATCACATGAATTGTGTGCCCGAACGGCTAATTTTTTTTTTTTTGAATTTTACCCAATTTTTCCTTTGCCTTGGTGCCGAAAATGCTAGTTTTTTTTGAATTTTGCCCGAATTTTTCCCTTTGCCCGAATTGCCCGAGGCGCCCGAGGGTGCGAAAACCCGAAAGCGGCTAGTTTTTTGAATTTTACCGAAATTTGCCCGAAAACCCGAGTTGCCCGACTGCCCGAATTTCAAAAACTAGCCGTTTATCCCGTTTTTTTTGAAAAAAAAAATTATTTTTTAACCCCAAAATTTTCCTATAAATACCCCCTATCCCTCACACATTTTTCTCACTCAAACTCTCTCAATCCCTCTCAATCTCTCTCAATTTCTCTCAATCCCTCTCAATCTCTCTCAATCTCTCTCACAATTTTTCTAAAGCTCTCTCTATCAAATTCATCTTATTTTTTTATAATGGATCCTTTTGGTTATAGTGGTATTCCTGTTGATGCCCAATACAATGTAGAAGAAGGGCAATTTCCCACTAATGAGTTTGTTACGCAGCAATCTACTAATCCAAGCCATGGTGGACGTACTGGAGGTCGTGGTCGCAATAGTGGGCGTGGAGAAGCGGCGGCGAGTGCGACTGCGTCTGCGTCGGCAAGTGTTGCAACTTCCAGGAGAAAATGCAAGCGTACCTCGACAGTTTGGGATCACTTCGACATAATTGACGAGGTAGATAATGAAGGTAACACTAAACATATAGCTCAGTGTAAATATTGTTCATCTAAATTACAAGGCGACACTATTCACGGCACCACACACTTGAGACGACACTCTGAAAAGTGTCTTCAAAAGCTTAGCCAATCTAGCGGACCTGAACTCCGCCAAACACAATTATCTTTTGATCGCGCAACTGGTGGTCTAACCACTTGGAAATACGATCCGCAAGAAGATCGTATGGAAATTCTTGCGAATGATATAGCTTTAGATCAACCACTTAGTTTTGTAGAGCATCCTTATTGGCAACGATATATTAAGGTTGTACACAATCCTAATGCACAGTTCACTTCAAAAACTACTCTTAGGAAAGATTTATTAAAATTATTTAAAAAGAAAAAGATGCATTAATAAACCTTTTACACTCGACTGGCGGGTGCGTTGCGTTAACGGCAGATATTTGGTCTGCCGTTGCCAATAAAGATTATTTAGCTGTAACCGGACATTACTTTAAAGGATTTGATTTAGATAAGAGAATATTAGGTTTTAAATGTGTTCTAGGATCACATAGCGCAGATTTAATATATAACACAATTTTAAATGTAATTGATGAATTTAGATTAAGAGATAAAGTAATGGCTATAACATTAGATAATGCTAGTGCCAATACAAAAGCAATTGAATTTTTTGAAAATGATTTAAGTCTATTCGGTGACGGTACTATTTTCCACCAACGTTGTGCATGTCATGTAATCAATTTAATAGTTAAATCTGGTTTAAAAGAAATGGGTAATCACATTAAAAGAATTAGAGATAGTCTTGCATGGATTCAATGTAGTAACCAAAGACAAGAAGATTGGTTTAGGTTCTTACAAGCATTAAATATATCTCCTAGAGCATTAGCGTAAATTAGGAGTAGGACATATAGATGAATTTGATTGGCAAATTGCCGAAGTTTTGTATCAATTTTTAGGTAGGTTTCATGAAGTTACCCTAAAACTTTGTGGAACATACTACCCAACATCACCTTTAGCTTTAGGAGAACTTTTAAGAATTAGTATTTTATTTCACGAATATAGGGAGGACCCAATCTTAGGAGTTCCTATTAGGTCTATGGAAAAAAAAATTTAAAAATATTGGTCTAAGTTGCCTTTGTTATATGGTTTAGGTACAATTTTTGATCCTAGATTAAAATTAGACGGATTAGAAAGTGGTTTAGAAAACTTAGGTGAATTTTTAGGCATCACTTTGTAACGGACCAAT
Source organism: Morus alba (assembly GCA_012066045.3). Lineage (NCBI taxonomy): Eukaryota > Viridiplantae > Streptophyta > Magnoliopsida > Rosales > Moraceae > Morus > Morus alba. The sequence continues at coordinate 5,614,618 of CP050231.2, read as the reverse complement.
TTGCAATAATAAAGGCAAAAATATATGAAATCTATACTAAATATGAGATTAGGTTTAGAAGCACAAACTCTAGAGTACAGGAACCACAACAACAGGATGAAAACCCGCATTCATTCTTGAATGTTTTCGGGTTAAAAAAGAAGAAGAAGACAACTCAAACGGAAGCTGTGAGTGGAAGTGGATCTTCATCAACAAGTGGCAGTGGCGGCAGCAGCTTCAACGAGCTTATGGCATACCTCAGTGAAGGCTTAGTAGTCGGCAGTGCGGCAGAATCATTTGACTTAGTTCAATGGTGGAGGGCACGAGCATTAACTTGGCCAATCCTAACTCGATTGGCAATGGATATATTTTCGATCCCAGTCTCCACTGTTTCATCCGAACAAGCCTTCAGTACGACAGGAAGAATACTTGAGGAACGCCGGAATGCATTGCAAAGGGATATTGTTGAAGCCTTGGTTTGCATTAAGGATTGGGATCGGGCCGATCAACGTCTACAAGATACAATTTCACCGGCAAGCCAAGAATGGATCGATGAATTTAATCGATTAACATTTAATTTTGAAGACGATCCCTCAGCTTCAAATTAAATTGTAAATTTGTAATTTGTATTTTGTAAATATGTCTTTACTTTTTACATTGTATTTGTAATTTAATAAACAATGTAAGTTTGTACAATTTGTAATTCTTCACAAAATGATTGCACTCTTTTTTCCTTACTAAGTTTTTATCCCAATTGGGTTTTTCTTGGTAAGGTTTTTAACGAGGCAATCATGAATTACAAATTTAAAAATTAATAAAGAAATAATTTTTTCATATAGTTTGTGACTTTGTGTGTTCATTTCAAATTGTAATATATATAAAAATTGTAATATATATGTATATATATAATTAACTTAATATTAAAAAAAAGTTTAAAAAATTCAGGCATTTCGGGCGGGCTCGGGCCGCCCGGCAGGGCTCGGTCCGCCGAATACAAGCCCGCGGCCCGTTCAAAGTGAAATTCGGGCTCGGGCGGGCGGCCCGGAAATCTCGGGTGGGTCGGGTTCGGGCTCGGGCAAATCTTCGGGCTTTTCGGGCGGTCGCGTGCGGCCCGTCCAAAGTTTCAGCACTAATTCTCGCCATGTGGAAGAGCTACATCACCAACCCTATGGTTTGTCTTTGGCGTTGGTTCTGGGAGGGATATATATCCTATTCTTTGGCAGCCGCCAGAAAATAGGAAGCGAAGGGGAGCCATCTAGCTCTCACTCAGCGTACAGAGACAACAAAAAGAAAGAAAAAGGATAAGCACTAATAAGGCTTTATGTCATTTTTCCGAGAGAAAAGAAAGAAAGAAAAAGAGCGAGGAGGAAAAGCATAGCTGGTTTCTAGGGCAAAAGGAAGCAAGGACAAAGGCTTGCTGAGCATCCAGACTTTAGATTAATCATTTGATTATTGTTATTATTTCTAATTACCTTGCACTGAACATGAGCTAAACTTCTTTAACTAGGATTATGGATGGAACCAAAGTTGCAATGAAGATTAATTTGTTATTCTAATTGCTTACGTAATCTTCATCATGTTTATTCAAGTGTATTTATTGTCTAATTTCTATTAAGTCACAGGCCATCATTTAGTGGGAATATATAAACTAAAATTAATTATGGAAGGGTTAGTTTTAGTTTGATCTATCTTGGATATTATAAAGGAATAATATAGGAATATATTACTACCTTGTACAACCCAATTAAGATTGGTGCTTAACTTTAGGTTTTGAAAACTTAAATGCATAGGAATATGTTAATTTTGATTTAAGGAACTATAGGCATAGATCTATCAGAAGAGGAACATGTAGAACTTTAGGTTGACTGGATGAACTTTGCTACAACATTTCTATGGCAATTGTGGTCGGATGAACTTTACAACAACATTGATGAACTTTGCTACATCATTGTTGAACTTTGCTGCAACATTCCTATAGCAATTGCGGTCAGAGTTGCAACTGAGGAAAAATCAGTAATCCTAGCCCTTACCCATCATTGATTCATTAGTTTATTGAATTGTAGTTAGTTAATTCTTTTATCAAATTTTGTGTTTGAGGTGACTTTTACATTCTGTTATCAGTGACTCAATCCTCGTGGGGTCGACACTTTTATTCACACTTTATTACTTGAGGCAACTCGTGCACTTGTGAGCACAAATTACGCAACAAGTTTTTGGCACCGTTGCCGGGGATTGAAATTATTGAGAACATTTGTAGAAATCATTTTATTTGTTGATTTTATTTTTTTTATTTGTGTCTAATTTTTTTTTTCTTTGAGTCATTTGTTTTGCGAGGTACTTCAAGATGTTTCATCAACAAGTCCTTGCGAGTTTTGCCCAAGAACACTTGGAGCCATTTTATGTTGCTTGGGAGAGATTCAATGACATGGTGGAGAGATATTCCAACCACAATCTTTCAAATCAGTTTCTAACTTTCTGTTTTTACAATGGGTTGGATGAAGCAACAAGAAGTTGGGTGGATTCATGGAGCGTTGACAACCGGTGGTCACTTGTTAAATAGAAGCTATGAAAGCACAATGTACTTATTGAATGACATGGAAGATTTTGACTACCACTGGCATTGGGATCCTTCACTGCAGGGTTGGAGTCATCAATACTCTTCATATATCCCACACCCCGATATTATAAGCCAACCATTTAAGCATCAAGAAGAGAAGAAAACGAGACTAGATGAATTATTGGCCGAGTTGGGGAATTCTATCAACCATTTGATGGAGTAGACCAAGAATCCTAAGGTTGAAAATCAAATGGAGAATAATCAAATGTGGCTTGATGATGGTGACTCAAACAACCAAGCTTGGGAGAGTGAAACGAATGATATGGGAGCTTCACAGGAATTTAAGCCTCTAGAGGAAATAGAGCCTCAGGATGAAGAGAAAGAACCATTTGAAGTTGTTTTAGCTTAATCTTTCACTAAGTGGGACTATCACATGATTGATACTGACATACACCTTTTAGATCAAGAGATGTCCTTCCAAGGCCCTGATTTTAATGAAGATCAAATCGCTTTGGATAGCCAAGTGGAGCATGAAGAGCATTTTGAAGGGATGTTAGAGGAATTCCTACAAGAGGGAGAAGTAAAAGAGTTGATGGAGGATGTGGAAGCTCTTGAGACCATTGGTTTGAGCTCATCAATGGCACTATTGTATACACCTTCATATGACCCATTTTGGCCATCATCATCACCGCCACCATACTGCATTCTTTATGAGCCCAAACCAAAATGAAGTTCTCCAATTAAGCTTATCACTTCTCGAAGCCAAATCTTGTTGGTACTAGCGTGCCTAAATTGTAAAAATCGTGCCAAGCTTGAGGGTGTTGCAAGGAAAGACCCATGTGTAGTGTCATATGACACTTACTATGGGTGGAAGCCGTTCTTTGATGAGCGCTTCACCAAGAGTATAGCTGAAGACGTTAAAGCAAGTGCTCCTTGGGAGGCAACCCAAGTTTTCTAAACCTTTTTCTTGTTTTCTTTCATTTTAAGGTTTTTTTATAGAAGCTTTTTACCTTGTTGTGGTGTTTCTCAACAATAATGCACATGTCCCTGCATCAAGAACACTAGGAGTAGTATCTTTTTCTAATTTAAATAAGGCATATCAAACTCATTGAACATAACATCTTTACTGATAATTACTTTGTAATGTGACCATTTCTTAAGCATATTATATATCCTTTAACTCTCTCGGGATAACCAAGAAAGATGCACTTTATAGACCTAGGGTTTAACTTTCCCTCTCTTTGGTGAAATTAGGCTACACATCCAAACACCCTTAGATTTGATAAATTTGGAAGTTTGTTAGTCCAATATTCCTTTGGTGTATGTGAACCAATAGGTTTACAAGGACATCTGTTAATTAGATAATAGGCTATATAAATAGCCTCTCCCTAAAAGTGTTTGTTAAGACCTGAACTAATAAGCATGCATCTTACTCTTTCCATAAGAGTCATATTCATCCTCTTAAGAATTCTATTTTGCTAGGGGTTTTCTTTACAATTATATGCCTTAGAATTTCCATTTCTTGAGAGTAATTAATGAAAATTGCGTGACAAAATTCCATCCCATTATCCGTTCTTAAAGCCTTTAATTTCTTGTTTGTTTGATTTTCAATCAAAGCCTTCCATTGTTTAAACTTATCAAAACAATCATCTTTAGTTTTAAGCAAATAAACCCATACTTTTCTAGAATGATCATCAACTATGGACAAAAAATACCGTGAGCTGCAAATGATGGCACCTTTTCTAGACCCCAGAGATCTGCATGGACATAATCCAAAGGTTCTTTGGCTCTGTAAGTTGAAGTAGCAAACTTGATCATGTGTTGTTTCCTCAGAACACATTGCTCACAAAAGTCTAGGTGCCCTATTTGACCCCTTCCTAACATGCCCTATTTGCTTAGTTCTTGAAGTCTTCTCTCACTCACATGAGTAAGTCTCCTGTGCCACAAAACAACATGTGTATTATTCTTCACTGTGGCAGCTGCTAAACCTGTGATTGTTTGACCTTTAAGAACATACAAATCATGTTGTTTATTGCCTTTTAGGACCACCAAAGCGCCTTTTTGTACCTGGAGCACTCCACCTTCTGCCTTGTAATAATAGCCTGCATCATCCAAAGTCCCTAAGGAGATCAAGTTTCGCCTTAGATTAGGAATGTGCCTAACATTTTTGAGGACATGTGAAGTTCCATTCTTCAACTTGAGTGTCACGGATCCAATACCAACCATATGGCACGAGTGATTGTTTCCCATTAACACTTTTCCTCCATTGATGTTTTCATACTAAAAAAACAACTCTTTTCTAGGGCACATATGATAAGTGCACCCCGATTCCTCTTCATTTTGGCTTAGGGTCACAGCAAGCATCTCTGAACTTTCATAACCATCACATTGACGGGCTATTGTAGCATCTCCACCCTCATTTGGTTTCTCAGCCAGCTGCTTCTTCCACTTGTTGCAGTGTGTTTTTATGTGACCAGGCTTATTACAAAATAAACATTTCCTTTGACCAGACTTAGACTTAGATCTAGAGCTGGGTCTGTTCTTTAATTTTTTTTGAATCTCTTTTATGTGGCTTACCTCTTGAAAATAGGCCCTCATCACTCCTAGCAGGCAATTCATTCTTAATTTCTAATTCTCTCGATCTCAAGGCTGATAAGACATCTTCTAAAGTCAAGCTTTCTCTCCCATACTTTATAGCATTCTTAACTTCTTTAAAAGTTTCGGGTAGAGAGATTAGTAAGATCACGGCTTGGTTTTCCTCTTCAATCTTTTCTCCTATATTGGCTAAATATATTATTTTTTTGTTAAAATCATCAAGATTTTTTTCAAGACTCTTGTTGGGGTCCATCTTATAACTAAACAAACTTGTCTTGAGGTAGATCTTGTTAGTCAAAGACTTGGTCATATACAACTGCTCGAGTTTGAGCCATACTTTTGTCGCGGTGTCTTCTTTGTTGACATGCCTGAGTACATTATTTGACAGATACAGGATGATATTTGAATATGCAATTTCTTGCATCTCTTTCTTTTCTTCATCAGTTTCAGAGAAATCCTTCATGTCTACAAGTTCCGTGGCCACTTTTTGCTAAACTAGAAAAGCCATGAGTTTCTTCCTCCATAACCCAAAATCACCGGTCCTATCAAACTTTTCCAATTCAAATCTCGATGTGCCCATCCTTGTCAATTCCTAATAATCTTGATCAAGAAACTCAAGATTTACTTCGCGAGCTCTTTCACCGATCACAAACCCTTCGGCTTTGATACCATTGTTGGAGCGATTCCATCACCAACTCGCCGGAATTGCAAGAAAAACCAAAACAATATGAACGCAAATGATTTGTTTTATCGAGGTTCAGAATAAATTCCTACATCCCTGTTGAGCTCATCTACAGAAAGCTCTATCCACTAATCAGTGAAAGATTACACCCTCAATTCCTCACAGTACAGACAATTTCTCTTTTTAGAAATCTTGAGTTTCTCTCAAGTGAACAACAAAGTGATAGCCTTGCCACGTGTTCTATTCTAATTGGTTGAAACTATTAAATATCTAAACTTGCAAATCAAGCTTTTTAGTTGCCCTAAAACGACATGTCTTCTGGAGTGTAGGAATTTCTTCTCTGTGAATGTCGTTTTTGTGAGATTAGCTCTATAGTTCTTTTGTTGGGTAATAGTATAGATGTATAAATAATATATTTTTAGAGATATTTGGGTGCACTGATAATGTTGAATAATAGTAATTATGCTACTCATCTTTTTACATAATTCAGCCGCGTTTAAGTTAGAACTTTAGTTAAAAAATAAATTTATGTGAGAAAAATATAAAAAAATTTATTTAATTTTTTATTAAAAAATATTATAACAGAAATTTAAGTTGTGATTTGAATTATCAAAATAAATACTACGATTCTGTTCATTTCACTGATTCGAATTTAAAATTTAAATTTTGTTACAATAAAAAACTCTTAAAAATAATCACATTTAATTTTTTTACTATTATAAAAAATTATCTCATAAAATTATATCTTAATTTAAATTAATAAATTAAACGGAGCTTACATGTGCTAACCAAATTGATTGCGCTAACCAAATTGGTTGCGTACTTTCATCCATCTCCATCGCCAACTTCATGATTGTCACCCATCAAATGGTCCGCAAAGTCGGCCCAGAAACAATATCCAGGGCCTGTTTTGAAGCAGTTTGACTTTATTTAAAAACAAAAAAAAAAAAAAAAAAAAAAATAAAAATAAAAATCATCATGTAAGTGTGACTGTCCCATTTACTTTGAGTATGTACGTCCTTAGATGTGTGAAATATGTAATATATTTTGTCTTGTTGCTTTTTTGTCTATTTTATGCACCAAGCTTTTGCTTAATTATTTTGTGTAAGCTGGCCGAAAGCGAAATGGTTCTCACTTGGACATTAAGAAAAGCCCACGTGTCCAGTTTGTCGTAATGTTAATCCACTAAAAATGGGTGGCTTGTCTTCCTTAAACACTTGATCATGTCCTTAACCAACACGTGGACGTTTATTATTAACAATATAATATTATTTAGTCTTATTCATTTTATAAATTTAAATTTTTAATTTAAATTAAGATATAATAATTTTTAAATTTTTTTTATTATAATAAAAAAAAAAAAATTAAATGTGATATTTTTTAAAAAATTTTACTCTAAAAATTTAAAATTTAAACATAACGTTGGTTCCCACTAAACAGTCGGAAGTTAGGCAGTAAAGACTCGTGTGCATGAACTTGTTGCAGCTCATGATTGTCTGTTTTTTTTTTCACGTTCCAGAAAGAGCTGTCTAAAAATCTCTTCAGCCAAACATAACGGTTAAAAAACAGCTGTCCTTTAAAGGGAATTTATACGGTAGAAACTGTTGTTGTTCCTGTTAAATTAAGTTTTTAAAGCTTTTTATTTCGTTTATTCGAGTTTAGAATTCAAGTTTTATTATAATAAAAGTTCTTATAAATAATCATATTTAATTTTTTATTATAATAAAAACTCTCACATAAAATCAAATTTCAACTCAAAGAAACTGTTGTTGTTCCTGTTAAATTAAGTTTTCATTGGCCTTATCTCTAATTACTGATTACAGTAGTTTTGTACACAAATTTTTAATATAAACACTCACATATCATAACATTAAAAACTTAATTCAATAATTAAAAAAAATTATTGAATTTATTTACAGAGTATATAAATTTAAAATTTTATCTTTTTACTATTTTTTATTCAATATAATTATTTAACTTAAAAAATATTATTTAAGAATAAGTAATAAAAATTTAGACTGATACATTCTAAAAAATATCCATCTCTTTTCCTCTTATAACAATAATTCTAACCAATAGTTAGAAGGACATTGCCTATTACTTAAATGAATAAACAGTTTTACATCCAACCGTTTGAATTTCATTAAATTTCGTCAAATTCTTAAATGAATAAACAGTTTTTTTTTTTTTTTTTCATATTGATATCTTATTTAGACATGTACAAGATTAATGCAGATACCTTACTTTAATTAGGAGACTTCTTAAATTAGTGTCAAAACACATTTTTTCTTTTTCTTTTTGCTAGTCAAAACACAGATAAAGAGATGTTTGGATAAGGATTAAAATTATGTTATTAAAATTATTTTTAATTTATGTATATTTTTTATAAAAAAAAATATTATAATAAATTATAAATTATAATTTAAATTCTCTAATTAAACGTTCTGTTTTTTTAGTTTTCCTTCAAAGAGCCAACTTTTCTTAGAATGGGACTGTTTGGAGTCTTTGGACCAATACTAAGACAATTTTCTTTTTTTTCCCGAACAATGACTGGTTGCTCCACTATGTGGCCACAAATCTATAGTTTAGAAAGAAAATAAATAAATAAATAATAAAACCGGTTTGGTGAATGTACCATCTCATTAATATCAAATTAACTAATAATCAACAAACGACATTAATCAAAACGCGTTTCATGCACATGTCATGCAATTAAATGGTCCACGTTTTAAGCCCTTTCACGTACATCAATCGCCATCATGGTTTCGTTTGAAGAAGAAGAAAAATCTTCAGCAGCTAAATTTTATACAAGCTTTTGTGGCCACAAATGACTGCTATTAATATTAGATTGATAATTGTTAATTTAATTAACTTCCTAAGAGCAACCGAATGATAATCAGAGACGCGTTTAGAGAGAAAAAGACCCGATTGACAACTAACAAGATTAGTTACAAACTTGTATGAAGAAACTGAAATAGTACAAAAGATATTTGATTAGAAAAATCTAGAACCATCTTGATCCTTGAGTCATTTATTTTTTTTTTTTTTTTTTTTTTTTTTTTTTTTTTTTTTTTTTTGGTATTGCATACATAACTGTCAGTACCTTAATTTTATGTCGGCAAGTTTGGAAACTTGCCATTTTATGGGCATAGGCTCTTACGTACTTATCAGCTCATGTAGTTATTATTTGTTACTATCACCGCATGCATCATACACTTGGGTAACGCTTGCAACTTTAGCACGATACCTATATGTGGGTTTTGACCTTTTTATTTCCTCAACTTTAACTGAATTTATCTTCAAACTTTTGATTATAGTAAATTGTTGTATGAGTTTAATGCAATATAACAGAAGAAAGGCGTTCCAATTCTCATCTTTTTTTTTTTTTTTTTTGTATTTTCCTTCAAATTAATGAACTCGAGTAACATTTATAGGTGCACTTTTTTTTTTTTTTTTCAAATTTTAATAGTCATCATCAATTTAGAAACATTCTCAACTCTTTGTTAAATCCAAAGAATAAATAATTTATTGATCCTAAGAGAATTTAAGGAAAGATTTACTAAAAGCTAATTAATAACTCCAACTCCCTAAGTATAAAAATAAATCCCTAATACAAAAGCATGTTAAATAGCTTAATTCGCATGTAATTAAAAGAATGATTGGCTTACAAATGCAAGACATATGAAACCTAGATTCCTAGACTGGTTTTGCACAAATAATATATATATATATATATATATATATATATATATGCATACACACACAACTCAACTCATGCACCAAAAATGAAGTAAACTCCTCAAAAAAAAAAAAAAAAATGAAGTAGACGGAATTATAGTGATCTTTTTTTTTTATTTTTTTTTATTTGGAGCAATAGCACAACATTTCAACCAAACATGTTATTCTCTTCTTCACTTCAACATCAAGTTTTTCGTTCCAAAAATTTAATCACATTTTTTTTTTTTTTGTAAAAAGCTCTTACATAAAATCAAATCTCAAAATTGAAATTCGGGTTCCAAGTTTTCATTCCAACAATTTTATACTTTTTTTTTGTAAGAAGAAAATTATTTTTCCAGGTTACAGACTTTGGTACACATAAAACAAAAATAAAAAAACAGAATATATATATATATATAATGCTGAAGACACACGTTATTTGTTTTAAGAAAAATCATAAGATAATAATATGCATAAATACAAACTAAAGTCAGCAATTTTCCCGTTGGAAAAAAAAAGTCAGCAACTGATTACGTGGCATTTGAATCTCTGAGTAGGAAGATACATTAGATCCCCATCGCCCGAGGCAACGAGGCGATTGTCTACTCGCCCACGTGTACTGGTCGGTTTGTGGGCCCACGCAAGCCACTGTCCGTACGAACACTGCCAGTACCCACAATGGCACAGTTCACCAGGAAAAGACAAAAAGCACGATCCAAGAAGCCTCCTTTGCCTAATCACATGCGTACACGTGCCCTATACACGTGTCATTCAAGGCTCTCCCCACGGTATTTCCCATACACCTTCAGGCCTCATTCATTCTAACCATTTAAATTTTTACAATAAAAAATTTTAAAAAATAATCACACTGATTTTTTTATATAATATCACGAATTAAACTTGTCATCAGACTCGTCATAGTCAAACTCATATAAATCTGCCACGTAATCACATTTGACACTTCTCCTGGGGACCCACTAGGCGATCTTATTATTATCTACCCCTTCCCTAACTGTAAGCACTTCACATTCAGTGGCGATTTCAAAAAGGACAAAAAAAAAAAATATCTCTCTTTACGTTTTCCCTCTAAATTTTGTTCAATGATTCAAAAATCCCAGCGTTCGGACCGCCGGATTTTAACCTTTCCGGCGGTTCACCCCTGCGAGGGAATCTCTCCGGCGACTCTCCTCGCCTCTCTGATCTCCCTTTGCGGCGAGATCTGCGATTTCCAGTCCAGACACTTCCCCACGCAGCGGAGGAACGCCAGGGAAGCCATTCGCCAGGTGAGTCTCCTCCTCGTCTTCTTCGAGGAGGTCAGCGATCGCTGCCATGGCGGCTCCAGCCTCTCCGACTCGGCGGTGCTCTGCTTCTCCGAGCTCCACGTCGCCTTCCAGAAGCTTCGGTTCCTGCTCGAGGACTGCGCGCGCGACGGCTCTCGGTTGTGGATTCTCACCAGGTGCAGCTTCGTCGCGGCGCAATTTAGGGTTTTGATACGAGCGATCGCGACGGCTCTCGATGTTCTTCCCTTGAGGTCGATCGATGTTGGAGGCGAAGTGAGGGAGTTGGTTGAATTGGTGGCGAGGCAGGCGAGGAAGGCGAAGTTCGAGCTCGATGGAGACGACGAGCGATGCGCGGAGCAAGTACTCGCCATAATTTCTAGGTTAGAGAAAGGAATTGAACCCGAATTGAATTCTCTGAAGAAATTATGGATTACCTTGAGATCGGAACTTGGAATGATTGCAAAAAGGACGTTAAATTCTTGGAAGAGGAGATCGATTTCCAGTGCTCGGATTGCGACGAGAGGGAGGTTCCGTTCCTGAGCGGATTGCTCGGATTGATGAGCTACTGCCGAGGAGTGATCTTCGAAGAATTCGATTGTCGAAATTCGGCGCAAGTCGAATTCTCGAGGTGTAGTGTGGAGGCGCTTAGTTGCTTGAATCTAGAGGATTTTCGGTGCCCGATTTCGCTCGAGCTAATGAAGGATCCGGTGACCGTATCCACCGGCCAGACTTACGATCGGTCTTCGATCCAAAAATGGCTCAAAGCAGGGAATTCAATCTGTCCAAAAACAGGGGAGAAGTTGATAAACACAGAATTAGTACCTAATTCCGCTCTCCGGAAGCTTATACACCAATTCTGCGAAGACAGAGGCATTTCGCTATCGAAATCAGGACGGCAGAGCCGCGACGTGACGCGGACGATGGTCCCGGGAAGTCTGGCCGCAGCGGAAGCCATGAAATTCCTGTCGACATTTCTGGTCCGGAAGCTCGTTTTTGGTACTAATGAACAGAGAAACAAGGCTGCATACGAAATTCGGTTGCTTGCAAAATCGAACATCTTCAACCGGTCTTGCTTCATCGATGCAGGCGCGGTTCTGCCTTTGCTGAACCTTCTTTCCGCTCCGATGACACAGGAGAACGCCGCCGCGGCGTTGCTGAAGCTCTCGAAGCACGGCAATGGCAGGATATTGATCGTCGAGAGCGGCGGTTTGGCGCCTATTCTTGACGTTCTCAAAAACGGACTTTCCTTGGAAGCCAAGCAAATATCCGCAGCTATAATTTTCTACCTCTCGGCGGTAAAGGAGTACCAGAAACTTATCGGGGAGACGCCAGATTTCATCCCGGCGCTCACCAGGCTTATCAGGGACGGCACAAGTTGCGGGAAAAAGAACGCGGTGGTTGCGATTTTCGGGCTCTTGTTCTTCCCCAACAACCAGCAAAGAGTGATTGAAGCTGGAACTATTCCGTTACTAATTGACATACTAAATCATTCAGACAAAACTGAACTCATAACAGACACACTAGCTGTTCTAGCTAACTTAGCCGAGAATTCCGACGGCGCAAATTCGATTTTTCGAACCCCGGCTCTCAATCTAGTCAAGAACATTTTGCAGTCCTCGAATTCGCGGGCCGCGAAAGAGTACTGCGTTTCGATCTTGTTGTCTCTGTGCAACAATGGCGGTGTTCAAGTAGTTGGAGTTTTAGCAAATGACCCGTCAGTTATGGCTCTTCTCTACTCCGTTATAACAGATGGAACATCTCTTGCAGGCAAGAAATCCCGTTCTCTGATCAAAATTCTTCATAAATTCCGCGAAGCGAGCTCTTCCGGATTGATTGGCACGGCAGTTTCCCATGAACAATCTGTTCACGCATGGTGAAAACTTTTCCAAAAAATTTCTCCTTTTTTTTTTTCAATGTAAATATATACATACACGTATACGTTTTTGGGGTGTGTATTCTTATTACGGATTGTTTTAGGATTAGGATGTTAATGTAAAATATTAGCTCGGTTTTTTCAAGAGTTAATATTGCTGTCATTAGGATTAGGAAACGATTCTATACTTCAATTTTGATTCTTTTGTAATGATAAATAAGATTTTTTTTATTTTTTTTATTTTTTTTATTTTTTTGTAAGATGTGGATAAATATTGTAAAAGTAACTCATGGGCAAAAGTTAACTTTGTCATTCTCATTGTAAAAGTTGTATTTTGGCGATGAATTATCATGTGTAATGTGGTGGCTGGCTGTTCAGACTTTAAGCTTTTCATGGCAAAGCTAGGGCTCAATTTCTATCAGAAATACTAAACATGCTAAAACCTTTCAGGTACTCTTATTTAAATAATTCATAAATATGGTTTGTTCAAGTTGTTTTTTATTTTCCATAATTTGTGTGTTGAGAGAGAGAGCAATGTTCTCAAATTTACTTTGCTTTGCTGATAAAATGTTCTTGATTAATACAATTTAAAGTTTTAAATAAATAGATATAAAGGACCTTGAAACAAAATGTATATTTGTATTTAAATTATCATCAACTATACATTCTCATGCAATAATCTGTTTAGAATTTTTTATTGTCTCACTTAATTAAGGTAAGACACATTATCAAATCACGTTAAATTTTTCTATTTTCATCTTTTACTTATTTTCTTCTATAATTTTTAATAACCAGTAGGCCTATTTTTGATTTTAACCTTATATTTTTAAGTATTAAAAAAATAATTATTTACTTTGGACGTTCTTAAAAATATATCTCTCGCCTAAAAAAAAACAACATTATTGTATTTTTGAATTCGAATTTTAAATTAGTTTATACTCTTACCCTCTTAGATAAATTCAAGACCGAATAGTCCCACAGCGTATTTGTGACAACAAGAAAATGGAAAAAAAAAAAAAAAAAGACTATCTTTGCCGTGCTTTGTTCTTGATTAAAAATGCTGTGTCGTATGCCTAACGTTTCTTCTAAATTAACGTTGTTATCAGTCATGTCGTTTTAGAGAATAACAAGGAAATGTGTATATTAACTAATGTTTTCGGCGTGGTTTCTTTATTAATCACACTGCACGTCGTTTGTTTGAGGGTCTCTCTCCTGTAAGCTACAACAATATGTCGCCGTTGCACCCTTTTTGTTTTCCAAGAGTAATTTGATATTATTGGTCAAAATACAAGAAATCAGATGTTAAAAGAAACCAAAACGACATAATAAATTTCAATGATTACTAGATAAAACAACGTCAGAAAAAAAGGAATATGACTTTGTTGACGGTCATTTTTGTATCAAGGCTCGTACAATGGTCCAGGTTTAATAATTTTGTCTCGTCACATTATTGAGCTCATTTTGTGGATCTAAATTATATTTAGAGAACTCGCATAGGCCAGATTTGGTGGGCCATAGATAATCCAATGGGCTGATTTGTTTTTAGTCCGACCTGAATTTGGGTCCCACTTGAGGGTTTTAAAATAATCAGACTAAGGAATAAGTCGGCGATGAAGAACTTAACCTTATAAATCTTTTATCTCATCATTTAGGAGTCCTTAAAGTCCTTTAGCCTTTGGAGACTTAAAAGTTCAGAATTTAAGCTTTAACACCTTACCCTCCAGTGTCATCCCATGAGCATTTTTGCTCCAGAGCAAGCCAGCTAAAGTTCGTCTTTGTGCCAATTCTGAAGATGTAAATGTAGACGCGTTGTCACAAAAATACTTCACATGCTATGAGAAACTCCTCTATGTTTGAAGGTCCTTCCCGTGCTCCATGGAGGTTAAATATGTCAGGTGCTCCAGCGACGATTGTTTATCTAAAAATGGAAGGCTGCGCTATGGAGCTGGTCTGACATGTGTTCAGACTTCCGAGAATAGAAGCGTCCCTGGAGCACTATATTTAGTCAAACACTCCATGATCTCTAGATATGGGGAAGGTCCAATGTCAGCAAGAATTCTGAATTTGGTCTCCAAATACACCTCGAACAATCCTCGCTCTAATACTTTGTTTAGAAAACCCGAGCCTTTCTTGTCAATTACTTGAATCTATAAAAGCGTGTGTCTAGATACATCTGAAACAAAACGGGTTAACAAAAATGTTGTAACGGAGGCTAAAATTTGCTCTTGTGTTTTCATTTCTTCTCCAGATAAAAGCTGAAATTTTATAGACCCAGTCAAATTTTTGTGAAGGTTAATGCGACATAGATCAATAAAGCTAAACCAACAGATTTTGTGGACCATAATTGTAGTTCAAAAAGACAAGTCCACAAATTTGGTTGAAGGCAATTACTACTGATTGGAAAGCTTAATCCTGTATGCTTCCTTTGTTTTGGGGCTGCGTTGTCTTGTGCATTTCACATGAAAAGCTGATATACATTAAAGTGATAAAGTGATAAACGAATCAAAGGGGATAATTTCCTTTACGAGTTATGGAGTTATTTCATCACATACAAATCATGATTCTCTTAACAATTATGTTATGTATGTACGTACGTATGTACGTACGTGTGTACGTATATATGTATGTGAGCTTAGGTGTAAAAAGTAAATAATTAATAAAGCTGAAAAACATGGGCCTTTACAATGAGCACCAAATTAAATTCTATTGAGTGCGTTTGAAACTCATTCCAAAATGATTTTATTTTTTGTATGAAAATTATTTTGAAATCATTTCTGAAAATGCGTTTGGTAATTTTATTCTGAGATTATTTTCAGTTAAAAACTGAAATTGTGTTTGGTGGTTTAATTTTTAAAAACATGTAATAATATTTAAAATAATAATATGGGGAAATGAAAATGGGGGGTGGGGTGCGGTCGCAAAAGAGTGGAGAAAATGAAAATGGAAAAATGGAAAACGACTTTAGATCTTTTTCAAAAATGCCTCAATCTTTGGGAAGATGACAAAAACGTTTTTTATTTTGATTTTTGTACAGTATTGCCCCAAGCACAATTCCCCTTTCATTTTCATTTTTTTTTTATCCTTGAAAAACGTGAAAAATGTTTTCAAAAACATAATCAAACACGCTCGTTGTGTTTGAAAAACCTAGAGAAACGTCCCTTATTGAAGGGCATAAAGAGTTGTCCTTAAACGCTGTAACAATTTTGAACTCACTTCTCTCTGTTATTAGTTTAAGAAGTACAGTATTTCAAAACAGATAATACAAAATTAAAAGGGTGAGTAATTAAGGAGGTACATTTCCTAATTTTCTCGGTGTATTTTGTACTCCACCTTACGTTTTGTTGCTTATAAAAATAGGGGGTGCTTGTCATAACACATCATGGTTCTTAACTCAACATCGGTAGCTTGGCGGGATTGAAAGCCCACTCGTCTCCCACGCAAGAAGTTAGGGCTTCAAATTTGGACTACCGGTAATTATCGAGATATATGGATAGTATATTTTGAGAAAGATTCATATGTCCGTAAGGATGTTGTATCTTCCTAAACTAATGTGATTACTCGACCCTCTATTCTGTAACCCTTCAGAGAATCTTTAGTAATACTACACGCTCCATAACTCAAATTTTGAGACTTTGTTCTTTTTACTGTTCAAATTACAGTGTTTTCTTTAAAAAAAATTTAATTCTTTTTTTGAGAAAAAAAAAAAAAAAAAAGCTTTTAATTAGTATTAAGCCAATTTTTTTTTGGCTAAAGAGTTTAGTGTTTGAACAAAGGTTGGCCCAATAAGTCATGAGAAGGGTCGTATATGAATTGAATCTCGCAAGTTTGATTCCAATTTATGAACAAAAATAAAATTTGCTAATTTTGGGCCTAGAATAAACAACAACTTTTCAATTTTAATTTATCTTAAATTTTTTTTTTCTTCTTTTTTTTTTTTTTTTTTTTTTAATGTTTGAACAAAAAATAAATAAATATGAAAAGTTTAATAAAATAAATAATTTTTTAGAAAAAACAAACCTTTCAATATTACTTCACTAAAAATTTTTTTTTTATAAAAATTAATGTAGAAAAAGGTCATAATATGAAAAGTTTAAAAAAGTATATAAGTTTTAGTTATAAAATTAGGCCATAATTTGTTAAATTATAGTTTAAATCAAAAATTATTAAGTTATGATTTATAGTCATACAAGTTATGAATAAAAATAATAAATAACTTATTAAGTTATAATTCATAACCAGACAAATTATAAATAAAAATAATAATTTAATCTATTTATTAACTTATGTAAACTATTAACCTCTTAATTTTAATTCATCTTAAATCTTAACATATTTCCTTTTCTCCCATTTTACTCCTTTTTGTCCAAATTCTCTCTACCAAAAATAATATATTGGCCAAGTAATAAGATTTATGGCTCTTCTATGCCCGAAAGATCAGATAACGCTCAAGTAAAGCACCTTACAAATTCTTTATAGGAGCCTATACTCTCCTCAGCTACGCTGAACTTTTGGCCAATTGAATGATAAAAAGTTGAAAATCTCTCTTATCTCTTTCTTTGAGTCCTCATAATTTTTCATGAGAGCTCTCGTCCATGTCTTATTTATTTCTTAGCTCTTTAGTGGATGGTTACCGGTAATGTCGTTGACTTTCTGCACCAACATGTTACAAAACTCTTTAGGGTTTGTTTGATATGAAAATTTAAATTATGGTGATTGTAATCATAATTCTCGAACCAAAATCATAATTCATAATTTTAGATTCAAATCATGATTCTGAAATTATAATTCAGAATCAGAGGTTTGAATCACCTTGAATCAAGAGGGATATGGTTTTAGAATCATGATTTGAACTATTTTAAAACATCACATCAGATTTTGAATCATGATTCACAATCATCTAAACTAAACACTGATTTAGAATTATGATTCAGAATCACTGTAAATAAACACTGATTCTAAATTAGGATTCAGAATCATGATTCTGGATCTATCTACTAAACGTACCCTTAAATTTTGTTTATTTTTATAACTCAAATCATATTGTTACAATATTTTTTTATAAAAATTTAAGTTTAACTTTTTGATTACAATATGTTTTGTTCATATATAACTCCAGTCATGACTTGAGTTGTGTAAATGATGATTTTCCCAAAAAATGGTTTTCTTCTGTCTCTCTTCTAATGTTGGACTAACAACTAGTAAATCTGTAAAATTCGAGTCCCATTTACTAAATCGATTCGAGTTTTATTATAATAAAAAACTCTCATAAACAATCATATCTAATTTTTTTACTACAATAAAAAGTTATTATATAAAATTACATCTCAACTCAAATTAAAATTTTCAAATTAATGAACTAAACGGATTCTTATTTTGTGCACATAGTATGTACTTGTAACTAAAGAACATGAGATTTGCACATATTTTTCTATAATTACATAAAAGAAAAACCAAACACTTCTACTTGTTTTGATGGACGTATTTGTTGAAGATCTATGAAAATGCCATTAATTTTCACCCAAAAAAAAAAAATGATTGAATGAACCGTAAAAGAAAATGAGTGTCATAAATTCACATCGAACTATTAAAGCAAAATTGGTCCCATGGTACTACTAGTGCTAATCTTTTATTACTTTGTCAGGACGATCAATCTTGAGCTACAATTTCTTTAAGACCAAATTTTGGGAAAATCCAAACTGCCAAAAGTACAAAACAAGAAGCAATCAAACTGTACTGGAACCACAAGACTTAAAAAGGATTAAAAAAACAAAATGTTCAACAGCTTGTCAAATTTTCTCTGCAAATGTCAGTTTCTTTTTCCCCTTTCAACTTCGTTTGTTTTTTTTTTTTATTGGTGTCTGATTCTAAATTATAATTTATAATTTTTTATAATATATTTTTTAAAAAAATATATATAAAATAAAAATAATTATAAATTATAATTTTAAATACATAAATTAAACGTGAACTTCATTTTTTGAACAAATTATTACCATGTTTAACCTGCCATACTTAATTGAAAAACTTCATGGAAAGCTGAAAATGGAAAAAAATGAAAAGCAAAAAAAGCAAATTTATACCTAATATATATAAATTGCAGAAAAACACATACAACACTGAAAAAATAAACTAAACTTACAATTCAGAACAGAAGTTTTATTTTATTTACAATTTCATATCAATTCAATTCCACAATCTTGTGAAACCCCACTAGCTTCTTCACCCAAAACGACACCAATCTTTGCAGGCTTAGCACAAGTTCTACATATCGGACAAACCGGAGTCCTCAACAGCCATGAATCTATGCATTGAGAGTGAAAACTGTGGTTACAACTAGGCAATAATCTGCACTTATCACCAACCTTGAAATTCTCCAAACAAACTGCACAGTCCACAAAGCTAGACTCTCTCTCTCCAGACATATTGTAATCAAAGCAAGGAATCATCTTCAAGTCCTCACTAGACATTCTTTTGTTACTCCCAAGAATGTTATTGTTGTTGTTGCTGTTGTTGTTATTCGCACCTTGATTTCCTCTCCCAAATGCCCTCCCAACAATACAGATATGAATCACCACCAAAACAGCAATGCCCACAAAGAGAAGTATCACAGAAATCACAATCTCCATTACCATAACATGAGATTTTATTTTTTTTTTTTTTTTTTAATTTTCTATTCTAAGAATTGGAGAAAGGGGAAATTGAGAAAACCCAGATGCCAAACTCCTGTCTTGTACTTGTCGTTGGACAAAAAGAAGCGCAAAAGCTGAAAAAACTTGTGAGTCATCAAGACCTTTTTTTCCTTCTTTTTTTTTTTTTTTTTTTTTTTGCTTTTAGTATAGAGCTTCAAAATAGAATTGAGAAGATGAAACAGAAGAATGGTGGGGAAAAGAACTGTACTTATATGTGTCTTGAAATTTGGGTTTTTTGGTGGGGTTATTAAGCAGAAAACTAAAGGTGGAATTTGGTCACAACTCACAAGTGGGCTTGTGTTCTGTCCTTTTTGTGCATTTAACACTTGAAGAGGTTCTTTGGACCTGGACCTTACAATTTATTTCTACGTGTTTGAAAATGACAGAAAACTAAACTGACAGCAGTCTGAGGGAGAGGCTAATTCACCGCAGACATAGTTAATGAATTTTTGTCATTTCTAAACATTTTGTCAAAAATTTTTCAAGTACGGGAGATATATTTAAGAGCTTACGAAAGTACGGAAATCATTATTTTTTAATACTAAAGAGAGAGATAGAAAGAAAATTTAAGCTCTCTTAATATAAAATTTGAATTTTGTTATAGTAAAAAAAATTTATAAATAATTATATTTAATTTTTTTATTATAATAAAAAACTTTTGTATAAAGATATTTTAATTTAAATTAAAAATTTAAATCAGTGAACTAAACAGATTCATACTGTCAGCAAACCAAGGGTTAAGAGATGCATAATTTTGGTCCCTCATTTGGGAACTTAAAAAGAGAATTCATGGAGCGTGTTTAGTTTCTCTTCCAATTATGGTAAATCTTTTGTTGTAAATTTAATCCTTAAGTGGCAAAAATATAATATCTTGATTAGCAAAACCATATATTTCTTTGTTTATTTTTTGAAAATGGAATTATATTTCTTTGGTTTAAAAGCTCATTATGAAAATTAAGAAAAAAAAAAATCTAAGAAAAAAAAAACTTTAGAGAGAAATTAAAGAGAGTTTTATTAATTTTGTGAAGTTATACAAAATGAAGAGCTTTAAAGCTCTATTTACAGAAAAAATTTCAGCATTATTCATGATTACTATTTACACAGTACTTACTATTTACGATTATTATTTGTATAGTAAGATACCATATAGAGTAATTTTGAATGAATTGCAAAGTAACTTTGACTGAGGTGGACAGTTATTATTCATAACACTTATTTTTAGATGTCCACCATTCATGATACCTAATTAAAAACCTTGCTAGGAAAAACCGAGTAGGATAAAAATCATAGCAAAAGGAAAAAGAGTATATCATTTATCTATACGTGTTTATATTGTCTCGTTAAAAACTTTATCAAGAAAATTCAGTGGGATAAAACCATAATAAAGGAAAAAGAGTACAACCACATAAACTCCCCCTCAAGTTGACATGTATAGGCCTTCCTCATAAATCTCACAGATGACGCATCTCGATACTGTGAATATGCTTTCTGAATGTTGTAGTGGGAAGTGCCTTTGTGAAAAGATCTACTACATTATCACTTGATCGAATGTATGGAATATTAATAGCCATATTCTTTTTGAGCTCTTGGGCGTATGAGAAGAACTTTAGTAGAGATATGTGTTTCATTCTGTCACTTTTGGTGTAACCTTCTTTTATTTGAGCGACACACGCTGTATTTTCTTCAAATAATACTGTTGGATCTTTACAATAGATAGTCTACAAGTTTCTTAGATATGTTGAGTCATAGATCTAAGCCATACACATTCTCGACTTACTTCAATGAGTGCAATAACTTTGGCATGATTTGAAAAAGTGGCAACAAGTGTTTGCTTTTGTGAATGACATAAAACAACAATACCTCCACATGTGACCACGTATCAAGTTTGAGTCCTGTCTATCATCCCTTGTTTTGATACTATAAGATAAAATAATCTCAAATCAAATTTTCCTTGAAGGTAACGGAATATATGCTTAATTCTGTTCCAATGTCTTTGTGTAGGATATAGCTAAATCTTGTTAATACATTAGTAGCAAAAGCAATATTTTATCGGGTGCGTTTAGTAAGATACATAAGAGCTCCTATTATACTTAAATATGGTACTTCAAGACTGAGGATTTCTTCATTACCCTCACAAGGGTGAAATGGATCCTTTTCAACATTAAGTGATCTAACACTCATTGGAGTACTTAAAGGGTTTACTTTATCCATATTAAAACATTTTAAAACCCTTTTAGTATAGTCTGATTAATGCACAAATATTCCACTTTGAAGGTGCTCAATTAGTAAACTAAGACAATATTTCATTTTTTCAAGGTCTTTCATTTCAAAATTCATCTTTTAAGTATATCACAACTTCTTGAATTTCTTTATGAGTTCCAATGATGTTCAAACCATCAACATAGATAGTGATTATAACAAAATCAAATGTTGTTCTCTTAATAAAACAAACACATGAGCATGTGAGATTATTCACATATCATTCTTTTGACAAATATTTGCTTAAGCGATTACACCACATGCATCCGGATTGCTTCAACCCATATAATGATCTTTGTAACTTAATTGAACATATATCTTTAGCTTTTGAATTTAGTGCTTCAGGCATCTTAAATCCATCAAGAATTTTCATATAAATATCACTATCAAGCCATCCGTACAAATAAGCTGTAACAACATCCATAAGATGCATCTCTAAATTTTTAAAAACGATTAGGCTGATTAAGTATCTAAACATAATTTCATCCATTATAGGAAAATACACTTCCTCATAATCAATATTGGGTCTTTGTGAAAAACCTTGTGCAACAAGTCGGGTTTTATACCTTACAATTTCATTTTTCTCATTGTGTTTTCACACAAAAACTCATTTGTATCTCACAGGTCTCATGACTTCAGGCATTAAGACAATAGGTTCAAAAACTTTACGCTTATCAAGTGAATTTAACTCAGCTTGTACATCATCTTTCCATTTGATCCAATCATGTCTATTTTGACATTCATAAATGGATCTTGGTTCAGGATCCTTAGTTCCGTTAATAATTTCACATGACACGGAATAAGAAAATATTTTGTTTAATATTTTCAATTTCATTTCGATTTCATAATCCTCTTGTATTGATATAGTCAATAGAGATCTCACTTTTTATAACACCTTCAGAATTTTCTACGATATCGAGAATCTCTTTGTTTGTATTTTTTTTGTTTTTCTCCTGAAACATTTTCCTCCAAATCGGGGTCATTATGCCCATTTGCTCCCTTTCTTTTCCGAGAATTTTTGTCTTTAGAACCAATAGGTCTACCATGCTTTAGGCGTGTTTTAGACATATTAATGACTTCATTATTAGATTGTCCTTTCGGGATTTCAATTCAAGCGGGAGCATTTGCAGCTAGTACATATGATTTAGTCACCCTTTTTGTATCATTTAAAGTATCTAGTAATTGATTTGCTAAGTTTTGTAAGTGTATAATCTTTTGCACTTCTAGTTCACACTACTTTGTGTAAGGATCAAGATGCAACAATGATGGTCCACACCATGTAATTTCCTTTTCTAACTGTTTATTTTTTTCCCTAATGTTGGGAGGACTACCTTATTATAATGACAATCGGCAAAACGTGTCGTAAAAATATCTCCACTTTGAGGCCCAAGATATCTAGTGGTAGAAGGGGATTCATACCCAACATAAATTCTTAATTGGGAGATATTTGGTTCTTGACCAAATGCCAGTTGTAAAGGGGAGTACTTATTATAAGCACTTAGTCTGATGCAAATTAATACCGCAACATGTAAAATTGCAAGACCCTATATAGAATATGTAGCTTTGTTCTCATTATTAATGATTTAGCAATAAGCTTGAGTCGTTTAATCAATGATTCAATCAAACCATTTGTGTATGCATGTGAGCAACAGGATGTTTGACAATAATTCCAATGGACATACAATAATCATTAAATACTTGAGATGTGAATTCATCAATATTATCAAGCCTAACTTTCTTGATTGTATAATCAGGAAATTGTGCTCATAATATAATTATTTAAGCAAGAAATCTTGCAAATGCCACACTTTGAGTTGATAATAAGCAAACATGTGACCATCTACTGGATACATCTATTAAGACTATAAAGTATCAGAATGGTCCACACGGTGGGTGTGCAGGTCCACATATATCACCTGGAATACGTTTAAGAAATGTAGGTGATTCTGCTTCAATTTTGGCTGGTGAAGGCCTTATGATCAGTTTACTAAGAGAATAAGCTTCACATGAAACTTTATTCATTTGAAAGATCTGCTCACCTTTTAATGGATGTCCATGTGAACTTTCCACGATTCCTTACATCATTGTTGAAACAAGATGATCCAAACGGTCATGCCATAGGGTTAATATTTGAGGATCTTCTTTAACTACCATGTGTGACTCTATTACATTTATATATGTGTTATGTAATCCCAAAGGAGTTTTGGAACTTTTTCTAATATGTACTTCTTTCCGAGACGTTTGTAGTTAAATACATATATTTCTCATTCTCTTCAATTTCAGATTGTGTATCATATCCATGAACATATATGCCTTTGAAACTCAACAAACTTCTTTTGAACTTTGTTGAAAACAGAGCATCATTTATGGAAAACATTGTTCCATTTGGTAATACAAAACTTGCTCTACCAATCCCCTCAACTAGCTCTACATGACATGATATTGTATTGATTATTGTCTTTGTTGGTTTTAAATCAGAGAAGTACTTTTCAAATTTCAAGATAGTGTGCATTGTACCACTATCTGAAATACAAATATCCCTGATATTATCTTTGAACTTAGCTTCATCCATATTAAGCTTTCACTTTAATTAATAAGGGTAGAAACTTGTAGTAGGATTAGGGCTATGACCTACTTTCTTTTGACTTTAAGATAAATGCTTGTAATTGGATCAGAGCCTCTTTTCTTTGAATTAATTAATGTAGACAATTGCAGTAGGAATAAAATGTTTGTACTGATAACATGTTATGAAAGCTAAGAAAATATAAAACTAAGTAGAAAACTTTAGAGAGAGAAATTAGAGAGAGTTTCATTAATCTTGTAAATGTATACAAAATGTAGAGCCTTAAAATTCTATTTATAAGAAAAAATTTAACACTATTTATATTATTATTTGCATAATAAAATTTTGATGTGGACAATAACTTTAATTCACTTACATAATAATTTTAACTAAAGTGAACAATTACTATTTGATGGGTAGTGCCAATGCCAATACCTTAAAATAAGATAATCAACAACAAATTTGTTCTCTTGATAGCAGACTGGTTATTTTGCAGCCTTTTTTTTTTTTTTGGTTACACACGTCGCCAATCACTAATAAGGTAACAAGTTAAATAATTTAAATAAAGCCTTTTTTTTTGTTACACACGTTGCCAACCACTAATTAGGTAACAAGTTAAATAATTTAAATAAAGCCTTTTTTTTTTTGGTTACACACGTCGCCAACCACTAATAAGATAACAAGTTAAATAATTTAAATAGAGTTTCACCAGTTGGTGGAAATAGAAGATTTTTTTAGACGTTCGTTAAATTTTTTATTATTAAATCTAATTAAAATTATATCAAATTAAAAAAATATATAAAAGATACTATTTTTAATAAAGATTTAACAGTTAAAAAATAAAAAACTATCAATAGTTTATTTTTCTCAACCTAATTAGAAAAACTCTTTTTTTTTTTTTAAGAAGATATTTTCAATGTTAGTGGGAGAATAACAAGGAATCTATATGTTTCTTAGAATTCAGGTTCTAAACTCTAAATTTTATGACATGTATAGATAATGTTCTGATACATTTTTTTCCCCTATTTTCTCATAATAGTGTTATAAAAAAGTTTATTTTTCTCTTTTTTTTTTTTTTTTTTTTGAGATTTTCAGAGTAGGACTTGTAAAATTTAATTATTAATAGGTCTTTATTTTTTAATCATTAAATTTTTATTAAAAATGATCTATTTTATATTTTTTTTATTTTAATACGATTTTGATCAAATATCCAACCGTTAGAAAGATACACCAATAGAAGCTCCCAACATAGAAGGATTTTTTTTTTTTTTTTTTTTTTTTAAATAAAACTACGAGTCAAGTTATCAAATGGGAAAAGTGGACACTAATAAGAGCATTGTTATATGATTAATTAAGGTGTGAAAGACCAGAATCCTTTTCTTGGATTCTCTCAGATCAAATCACTTTTTCCTCACACCTATACATGTTAAAAAAAAATAAAGAATAAAAAACTTCATTAAGAAGACTGGTGGTTGTAGATTTACTAATTCTTAATTCATGTTTTGATATGAATGAAGAAGTTGGGAAACATTTTTTATAGTCAGATTGATAATCATGCATAAAGTTGTCATGAAAATCCTGCTTACAGCACATATAGTGCAGTGACAACAGTCTACAAAAACTCCAAAGCTTGACCATATATTTTTAAAAGCTTTAATTTCCCTTTTGAAAAATGTTCGGCATTCAATTTTATGATTTGGACCCATTTAGTTCGCTTGAATTTTTAATTCGAGTTAAGATGTGATTTTATATGAAAATTTTTTACTGTAACAAAATAATTAGATGTGATTGTTTGTGAGAGTTTTTTACTGTAGGAAAACTCAAATTTTAAACTCGAATAAGAAAAATGAACGGGGTCAATATCATTCCCATTACTCAATGATGTTATTTTTTCTAAACATTTTTATCGTTAAGGAGAAAGAAAGAAATAATAAAAACTATAATTAATTGCTAGAGTCGTAATTAAATAATGGAAACTCTTCTCGTTGATAGATTGTATGAGACAAGAAAAAGGTCGGAAAACTTTAGGTGAATTAGAAGAATAACACTTAAAAAGAGTTGGTATTAGATTGTACTTTTTTCTTTCTGAATTTTTGAACGTACTTATTATATAAAAAATTATGAGCCTAATTTACACAAAAATTATACACGTGAAAAACTATATTTTATAATTGGCTCTGAAAGAAGGTTTATGTGTTTGGAAGGAATCTTCAGAAATTTATCAGGATCTCATGATAATATATATGTATTATATTGTATACGAAAAGTCAGTGTTTTTGTTTTGGGGCTGAAAACAATACTAATACAAAAACAAATTACAGATTTAATGGGCTTAATTTTTATCTTCAAGAGCTTGACAAGACTCGGTTAATCTTTTGAGCATATTTTATGGAACTGCTAACAACTTTATTCTCTGTCTAATTAACAATTATTATTTACTTCTTTTGTCTAAAAAACTTAAAAAAAGACAATTTAAGTTTCAATTTTATTTAATTTTACGTTCTTTTAAGTTTTAATTTTATTCAATTTTACTTAATTTTATTCAAGTTTTAATTTCAACTCAAATTATAACTCAAATTTAACTCAAAAATTATATTTAAATTATACTCTAAAAGAACAACCTTTGTTTTTTCAACTAAAAAAAACTCAAAAACAATTAAAGATGGAAAATTAAAGATAAATAAAAAAAGATAAGTTTATGGCTAAAAGAAGAAAAGAAAAGAAAAGGGTACATGACTTTTTCATGATATACACGCATGTTGTGGCGTGGCATTTGTCATGTATACAACAAGAATACAATGACACAACAAGAATATAATGACAATCTTCTTTTATCCGTTTTTTGTAATTTATATAATTATATGTTTACTGGGATAAGATAACGAGCCCTACTATTTTTTTTTTTTGTTTTTTTTTTTTATTTTTACGTGGAATTTTAAACTTTTGAAGATTTGAGCTTTTATTTTAAAATTTTAACGTGTTAAATGGAGTATTTCAATATCCTTATAAGATGGTGTTTATCATTGAGAGAGTTATACAAATAATGTGGGACTTATTTTATTATTTACACATCTTCTCTTTTTAAAATCATCAATTTTATATTAGATAGATTAAACCACTCATTTAAACTTATTAGATTCTAATATCATGTAAAAATTACACTTTCTAAAGGCTGGAACTTTCATCTTAAAACGTCAACCTTACTCTCTCAAAAACTAAACGTCATATTCGTAAATTTGACTTGTTTTTCATTCTTTTTTTAGAGCCGTTACTATTAAAGATTTTTCATAGTCATCATTGACTTCATCTCCGTGTCAATCTATAGTGCCTCCATCAAAGAAAAAAGTCATCATGACAAACCACCAATGATCATTGTCGCATAACCCAATCGTATTTCACAAGCGCCAAGAGTTATAAAGAGTTTTAATATGTTTATTTATTTTTTTCATTTCACGTGTTGTGTATAAACGATTAAAAATAAATAAAAGCGGAAATGAAAAAGGGCAAAAAAGTAAAAGAAAAAAAATAAGAGAGGAATTAAAAAAAGGGTCTCGTATTGACATTTTTGTTTTTTTATAGTAGTTGAAAATAAAATAAAAGAAAAGAAATAAAATAAAAAATATTAAAAAAATGATTGATTGATTGGAGAAAGAACATAAAAATTGATTACTGTTGAAGGCTCAGTAGGGCCTTATTCATTTCACTGATTCGAGTTTAGAATTTGAGTTTTGCTACAGTGAAAAGCTATCAGAAACAGTCACATTTAAGGCCCTATTCATTTCACTTATTCGAGTTTTGTTATGGTAAAAAACTCTCATAAATAATCACATCTAACTTTTTTACTACAGTAAAAAGCTCTCACACAGAGTCACATCTCAACTTAAATTAAAAACTCGAATCAACGAACTAAATGGGCCTTAACTTTTTTGCTAAAGTAAAAAGCTCTCACATAAAATAACATCTCAACTTGAATTAAAAACTCGAATCAGTAAACTAAACGGACCCTAGATTCTTGGGTAAAATGTGAGGAGGTGTTGGGACAAAACACACCCCTACATTCACGCAGTAAAAAAATAAACTGAAATAAAAATAATAAAAAAATAGAGAAGATAAAGATTTAGGTGGTTCGAAAAAATTATGTACGTTCACAGAAGATGGAGAAAAATTCACTAACAGTTTCAGAATTACACACTCAACAAACTTTTTTACTTTCTCTCTCTACCCAAAACTCCTCTCTCTCTCTCTCTCTCTCTCTCTCTCTCTCTCTCTCTCTCTCTCTCTCTCTCTCTCTCTCTCTCTCTCTCTCTCTCTCTCTCTCTCTCTCTCTCTCTCTCTCTCTCTCTCTCTCTCTCTCTCTCTCTCTCTCTCTCTCTCTCTCTCTCTCTCTCTCTCTCTCTCTCTCTCTCTCTCTCAAAAGGAGGCACTCTGCCTCTACACTTTTTTCTGAGTACACAAAGCCTTACACAAAGCTCTATAACCCATGCCCAAAAATAGAAAACAGTAACTTAAAAAAAAAAAAAACACGAAATAGTAATTTTTTCAAAACCAATTTGAGTCACTTACTTAACAATCTCCACATTGACTCAAATTCTCTCAACTTACACATTGGGGTATCCAATCTCAAACCCGTCATCACATCGACAATGCAAACCTCAACAAGAATAAACATGTATCAAGTTCAAACTCTCATCAAACATGATACAAGAAACTTTCTTCTTCTTCTTCAAAGTGTCTTCACTACTATAAGTCTTCACTATTTTGTCTTTATCATCTTCAATTGTTATAATCTTATTGCACTATTTTACTCCTGCAACTTCTTTCACAACAGAAGAAGATTATTTGTGGCTTGGCTTCACCTTTATAGCTCCACCTACAACTGTAGTCCCAATCAGTTTATACAAGTTTTTCACTTTTTCACCCTTCATGGCTACTAAATCACATATCTTGACTTGTATAAAACAACTCTTCACATAGTAGTCACAACCTAAAGTGTTCAAAGCTCCCAAAGAAATCAAACTTCTTCTTTGTTGAGGAACATGCCCAATATTTGTCAATGTCCTCACAACTCCCTTACACATCTTCACCTTAGCATTACTTATTCCAATAACTTTAGCACTAGAATCATTAGCTATCAACAAAGTATCGGCATCACAGTTATTATAGGAATCAAACCCCACTCTTTATATGGACACATATGAAATAAGCATCCAGAATTTAAGATCTAAGAGTCAGAAATATTTTCATCAGCAATAACAGAATTAACATCATCTTCACTATCATACATGTCACCAACAACATTGCAGAATCTGAAGTCTCCTGGGGTTCTTGCTTTCTCTTTTCTTCAAGTTGCTTCGTCAATTCTTCATAATTTGTCCTAATATGCCCTTTCTTATAACAATAATAGCACTCAATATCCTTCTTTAGATGGGATTGGAAATAATTATCTCTTTTATCATAACATCTCTCTCGTGACTTACTTTTACCCTTATTCGAATCTGACTATGCCACTAAAACTCGTTCAGTATGAAACGTAACACTAGACTTTTCATATTTGCAGTCTCTAATAGAGCAGTCGACACCTCACCACAGTCAACGTTGTCTTTTCAACTAACAAAAATCTCATATGATTAAGGTAAGAAGGCTAACAAAATTAGCGCTTTATCTTCCTAATCAATTTTGACCTCTACACTTAATAATTAAGTTATACACTTGTTAAAATTATTTATATGGTCTCTAACATCACTTTCCTCATCCATCTTCAAATCATACAATTTCTTTTTCAAATATAGTCTATTTGTTAGAGATTTTGACATATAAACTTTTTCTAACTTTTTTCATAACTCAAAAGGAGATGTTTCATTCATAACACTATATTTCAATTCAAGAGCTAAACTTGAACGAATTATGCTTACCTCTCTTGCTCCTCATTTTTTCCAATCTTTATCTTTTATATTTTCTGACTTCTTTCCTTACAGCGCTTTCAGTCATTCCCGCTGAATAATAACATATTTAGTCGTACTCTGCCATATGCTGAAATTACTCTTCTCGTCAAAACGCTCAATGTGCTCAAACTTTATCTTGGATATCATCTTGATTTTTTTTTTCAGATATTCACCACAGCACTGATACCATTTGTTGGGAAAAAAAACACACCCCTACACCCACACAACATAAAAGTAAATTGAAACAAATATAACAAAAAAATAGAGAAGATAAAGATTTAGGTGGTTCAAAAAATTTTCTACGTCCACGGAAGAAGGAGAAAAATTCATTAACATTTTCATAAATACACACTCAACAAACTTTTTCACTTTTTTTCTATCTAAAACCTCTTACACATTTGCCTATATATCTCCTCACTTATCTCTCTCTCTCACACTCTTTCTCTCTCGTTCTCTCCCTCTCAAAAGAAGCACTCTGTTACTACACTTTTCTCTTAGCACACTTTTCTTTGAGCGCATAAAACCTTACACAAAGTACTTATTTATAGGCTCCTAATAACCTTTGTCCAAAAATATAAAATTGTAACTTACCAAAAAACACGAAATAATAACTTTCTCAAAATTAATTTGGGTCACTTACTTAACAGGAGGAATGTACACGTGGATGTAACTGATTCTTCGATGCTAGCTCGATTATAATCGAGGCTCTTGGTGCTTCTCAAGGTGGATGCGTTAGTAGGACTTCTAAGAAGATGTGGGGAAGACTAAGTCCAAATTAGGCAAAAGAAACCATAATCTAGGGACCGCTTCATTACTAAAAGGACCAAAATACCCCTGCAAAGTGTTTGATGACCCAAAAATAACAAAGAAGAAAATCATATGGGCGAAAGTTGGTGTGGGGAGTAACCAAAGGTTGATGAAGAATGGACTTGAGTTGGATAAGGCCTTAACAGAGCGATTATGACTCGTGTAGTGGATAAGGCTTTAAAAGAATAGGTAATGTTGCTCCGGAGGCCACCTCGAGAGGAGTGAGGTTAAGATGAGCTCTCATGGCTGATAATAATGATGAAGTGCTAATGCTTTTCGAGCTTCGAAATATGCTACGTGAGACGAACGCCTGTCATTTTGGAGGTATTCGAATCTGTTGAGAAAGCTCAAGGAAGTTTCAAACACTCTCAGAGGGTGATCGAATGGAGATTCAACATCACTTCTTGAGGAATGTAGTAGCTCGGAGCACTCCAAAATCAGTAAAACCTCAAGAACAAGAATGTTTGAGTCTTTAGCACAAAAGACACTAGAAATGAAGAAAATCGCTTAGATTTTTGAGAGAGTGGGAGTCTAAATGAAATGATCAGAAGTTGATTAGGGGTGTAATGGTTTTTTTTTTTTTTGAAATATGTGGAGGAGGGGATATTTATGGGAGAAATTAGGAAGCTGTGATACTTGCTCCGAGACACAATACCGTATGCTCTGACGGAAGCTTATACACATAATTCCCTTTAGAGAAAAAACATTAACTGCCTTCCCGGAGGCGACAAACAGGTCGACCAAAAAGGTAAGAATGGTGGAGTGTCACGATTACACGGAGCCATACGACATGCTCTAATGGAAACTTACGCACACAATTTCCTTTCAGAGTAGAATGGCCAGTTGACTTATCGGGGTTGACAAAAAGGATGGCAAAACACCAAATCGAATGTTTTACTCTATGGGAGAATCGACAACGCTCTGATAGAGGACTGTACACTCCATTTCTTTCAGAGCTAAAAAACGATGAAGTTATAACTTTTTTACTGATGGGGAAGGTTTTAGAAGTGAATTTATTGCATTCTTAAACTCTTAAGGGCTGAAATGAATAGATTGGGCTTCCAAAAGATGCGAGGAAGGCTTTTTGGATTTAATTTTGCATCACTCATTTATTCCTAACTTGATTAATTAGAAAACTCCCAAGTAGGATTTAAATTAATGTCAAGACGAGAGATAAATGGCTTAATACCCATAGCCCACCATCATGACCCACATGAGTTCCCCGAGTTGGCTTAAGTTCACAAAGCGAGTCCAACAACGTCATGTGACAAAGTTATTAAACTTGGACCCTTATATTGAATTATCTGGACAAGGTCTAAAGAGACACCACTAAAGTAAATTTGAACTGCGAATTGTGAAACTCATGTTAACTTGAGCCTTTTATTTGATATATCGATCCCTTTTATCCATTGATCCTTAGAAAAAGGAAACAAAAACTCCTATAGTTATTTGACTAAAACGAATATTAATTAAGAGTAATATGTAAAAATCTAAACTCGTGCATTCTAAGTGGTATTTATCTTCTTTCCCTTATCCTTTTTATTCAAATAAATGTATTAGTCAAAAGGGAGTAAATTAAAAGTATAAAGTAAAAATCAAGACCCATATACTTTAAGGTAAGTTCAACAACTTTCTCTGAGTCCTTTTGAATCCATTGATCCCTATAATCTCGTTAATCCTTGGTCCTTTTGATCCTCTAGATCTCATTGATCCCATTGAAGCCGTTGAAGAGTATTGTCAAAGATCTTCCACCACCTCTATTTTCATAACAACAATTTTAGGGGGACTATTGAAATATCAGTTTCCAATTTTTAATCCTTTTCTAATATTGTTTAGAATGTCATTAGGCTACTCATTATTGATAATTGGGTAGTTTCCATTATTTGTTAGTTTACTTTTTTATTTGCATTAGTTTCTTTTTTTTTTTTTTTTTTGTTCCATATAAATAAGGTGGGTATTGTCTCTGTTAAATTTATTAGTGAATAAAAAAAATGTATTCTTAATATGTAAACACAAACATATTGTCGAACCGCGCTAAATTCTTTATTCTTCTTCTCTTCTATCTTTCTTTTTTTCATTCATTTGTTTATTTTTCTTTTCAAGTTAAATAACATCATCAATTTATTACTTATAAATAATGAATTAACTCATGACTTTTAAACCTCAAGCCAATAATCAAATAGAGCCAATATGAGTCAAATAAAAAGGCTAAAAGCATGAGCAAATATTTTCCTATTTTTCAAATTGAAAGTTCCTTTCTGCACATGAATAATCTAAAACAAATTAAATGCACTAATTTGTTTATTTTAGAAAGAGCCAAGTCTTTTTCCAAACACAAAGATGAAAAAGACGAAAAAGAGTGGGGTGTAAGACTTTTTCTTGATACACACGTGTTGTGCTGCGGTATAACATTTGCCACAGAAAATGATTATCATGGTTTAGTTATGACTAGTCTTCTGGTAATTCCTTTTATCTAATTCCTCGATTGTTGGAACTGGATAAGAGATGTAGAAAAAACCATGTGTAACAATAAACAGATGGGTTACTGATTTATTGCATCTCATCTACAGTTTTTTTTTTTTTTTTTTTTTTTTTAAGATTTATTAGCCAAGTCAATACCTCCCCAATAAACTGTCAGACCCTAAAAACTCTGTGAATTCCTTCATTAGTCATATGCCCTAAAATTACTGCATTCAAAGAGCATTTTTTGCAGCCGAACTTAATGAAATGTTCGAGTGTTAGTCGACGTTGTGAAACTTTTTACTTCACTATAAAATGCACATTATTACTTCACTACTCGCAAGTCATCAAACCTCTAATTAAACTAATTACATTTCTTCACTTTTAATTTTATCTTTTTCCGCTTTCTCTAATTTATTAACCCTTTTGGTTATTTCTCTTTTTCAACCCACGTTTAGATGGACACAGAGACAATAAGAACCATCGTAGGCATTGTTGGTCAGTTCCTTTCAAAAGTCCTTTAATTATGTATAACCTCGTTTGTTTCATAAGATTAAATTACTGTTACAGTGTTTTCTCTTAAAAAATTTAAATTGATGTTCAATCCTATGAATCATTGTATTTAGAAACACCCCTTTTTCTTCATTGTATTTTATCATTTCTTTCCCAACTATGGCTATCTTAGTCACAATATTTCTAGTCATGGTTTGTGTACCTGAAAATCCTAAAAAAAAAAAAAAAAAAAAAAAAGAGGGAAAAATGTATTTGTTATCTATATTTCTTTGGTACTCATGTAGCTTAATCTGTTCCTTTTTTCTTGGCAGGAAATGTCATATCTCTTGGACTATTTCTCTCCCCCATGTAATCTTCTCACTTATCTCTCACATATACACACGCATTCATACTATGATAATCTTTTTTATCGTACATGAAAACAATGGACCAGATCATTAATTTGTTTAATTGCATACTGCAGACCAACGTTTCTGAAAATATGGAAGGAAAAGTCAGTGCAGGATTTCAAGCCGGATCCGTATGTGGCAACTTTACTAAACTGTGCAATGTGGTCCTTCTATGGCCTCCCATTCGTTCATCCCGACAGCATTCTCGTGATCACGATCAACGGCACTGGATTCTTGATTGAACTCGCCTTTGTTGCCATCTTCCTCGCTTTCTCTACTTGGCCAAATCGCGTAAGTCATGTTCTATAATAGGACACCGCTTCTATTCTACAAAACACCTCTAGCTAAAAAGATACGCGTGTTTTTAAACGGCATATATCATATTTACATTATAATATAACAATCGATGCAAATATGACATTATCTAATAAAAGTATGACGATTCAAGAAATATTCACCTGAATACATGACAATTTATTATTATGAAACTTTTTTGTGTTTACCTAATTTAGTTTGTCCATATGTTGTTTGTTTTTCAGAAAATGATCATCCTCTTTCTTGTGGTCGAAGCTATCTTTTTGGCGGTTGTAGCTTTCGTAACCCTGAACTTTTTCCACACCACCAAGGCTCGATCCATGATTGTTGGAATACTTTGTATTATCTTTACAATCTCTATGTATCTTTCACCATTGACAGTCATGGTACGTAACAATATATGCTATATTATGTAATCAATGTTTGATGTTCCACCAATTTTAGTTAATCTTAATTTCTGTTTTTTTTTTTTTTTTTTTTTTCGTCTGAGAAAAGTTGTGTTTGACTTGTTTTGTATTTGGTTAATTCATTAATTTGTAGAAAATGGTGATCCAAACAAAGAGTGTGAAGTACATGCCACTATGTCTCTCAGTTGCCACCTTCTTCAATGGAATCATTTGGGTTATTTATGCTCTCCTTAAGTTTGACCCCTACATTGTGGTAAATATAAAAAATTAATTCTATTCTACAACATGAACAGTATGATCTTAATTTCTTATTTTTAATTAAGACCTCTTAATTAAATTAAAAAAAATGGAGTATATAAGCAAATCCCAATCCTATCTCCTTATATTAGCAAAATAAATAACCCTTTTGTGTATGGGTCTTGTTTTGGCAGATTCCAAATAGTTTGGGAACATTTTCTGCGCTAGTTCAACTCGTCCTATATTGCACATACTACAAGACGACAAAGTGGGATAGTGATGATGATCAGAAGCCTCACTCTGAAGTCCAACTCTCAGACGCAGTTTAGTAATGCAATATATATACACAATGTGTAAAACAATCAGTTTCACTTTTTTTTTTTTTTTTTCTTCTGGCTTTGGAAGAGTTTAGTTAGTTATAGTTTAAGGTCCCCTAGCAAGTTCTATGCATCAATCTGTTGTTTTGTAAGAGTTTACTTCACAGCTCCTAATTTAATTTCGTAAGTTAAATTTGGATTTACCTTATTAGTTGTTTTAATTTAATTTAACGTTGACATAATTTCTTAAGTTGTTGGAAGGAGATTCGGTCCCTAATTTAAATTATAATTCGTAGTTCATTATAATATTTTCTCTCATAAAAAATACACGTAAATTAAAAATAATTTTAATTTCATAATTCTAATCTATGAATTAAACGTCTCTTTATAATGTTTCTTATTTTTATGTCATTTATATGGTTGACCTAATATTCAGTAAAAATCATGTTGTAATATCATTCATTTGGTTGGCTTGTCTCAAAGAAACTGTACAAATCCTTTTCGTTTCACTTTTCTATCAGATTATCTGCACACACCCTGATACAAGAGTCGGCCAAATTTTTCCTACTCAGCCTTTGTCTCGGCGCCATTGACATCATTAGACGTAAAGGTCTTTTCGTTTTCGTGATGCCTACATGACTAATCACAAGTAACTTTTTCTCCTCAGTCCCTACCTGTTAGCGAAAAATCTACAAGTGCACCGAATCATAGACAAATAATACAGAGTACCCATTCTACGAGAATTATGTCAATTCTAATCAGGTATTGAAATTAGTGAACACTAGAATTTTTTGAACAATTGAAAATAAAATAGAAAAAATAATAAAACAAAATATAAAAGAAAATTCAAATAAATAAAAAGACTATATGAGAAAATTTTAGAGGTTCGATTTCACCTATCCATCTACTATGTCTTTTCAATGTGAACTTATCACTAATTAATTCTCCTAGTTTATAAGCTAAGAACTCAAATTTATTTCAACTCCCTCTTCTGAGTACCGAGTGAAAAATAATCCCTAAGTTTTGATTCTAATATCCCTATTTAAAATTAAGAAAATAAGAATTTATTATGTTCTATGGTTCTTCCAAAAAGGCTTCAAATGAATTATAGGCCTCCCAAATTCTATAAAATCCTAGGTTACATCATCCAACAGTCAAATCTAAAATTCTCTCTCCCGAGTGTCAGATTATAAATACTAAATCATTTAATCTATGGCCAGTAAATTAAAAGCATTAAGAATAGGATAATATAAATAAATTGAACAAAAAATCAAATAATATCAAGTTATGGTCTCTTTATTTCTTACACGGCACGTTTGGTTCGGCGTAATGGAAAAGGAAAAGAAAGGCAATTCTTTTAGTAAAGTTCGTTTCTTATGTTTGGTTGAAAAATTCACATCAGAAAAGTCTTTTTAATGAAAAGGTCATTCATCTACTTTGGTGGAAAGGTCATTCATTCAATCAAGAGTAAAATTGCAATTATGAGATTGGTGGAATCATTTTTTTCCCCAACTACCCTCTTCATCTTCTAAACACACTACTCTAAAATCAAAACTCATCCATATCTTTGTTAGACCCAACCTGAAGTTACGGCAAGATTCCATCTTCGACACTTGCATCGAGTACCGCCGGACCGCCGGCCCATGTCCGAAGCCCACGTCAAAAGCCGCCATATATTGTCGGAACTCGCATCCACCGCCGAAGCCCATTTTGAGCGCCGCCAGAGATCGTGTCATTCTGGAGCTCTCAAGGCTGCCAGACGTCATCGAAGCTCACTTTGAGTGCCTTTGGTGCTGTCAACATTGAACTGTCAACATTGAAGCTCACAATCAAGTTTGAATTTGTCCATAGTTTTTTTTTCTTCTGTCACTCTTCTTGTTCATGGAAGAAGAAATTTTTGATATAGCATAAAATAAATTCAAAGGCTACGAAACACAAGAAACCGGTTGCTTCAATTGATGGGTCTTTTAGATTTTTTTTTCATATTTGGATATGTTCTTATAAATCTGGAGTTCTTGGAGTTGTTCTTTTTGATGATTGTACTTATTTCTCTCTCTCTCTTTTTTTTTTTTTTTTTTAAGATTTGGGTCGTTTTGAACATTGTATTAATTTTTTAAGTTTGTGATAAACTTTCAACAATACTTTTGAGGAATATATGTTTTTGGATTTGGGTCTTATTGAGAACAACGTATAATGGTTTTTTTAGATTTGGGTTTGTTGCTTCACTTTTTTGGTTAAAGATTGTTCATAGATTCAAGGGTATTTTTGATAAAACATGATTGATTTCATTCTATTCTAGGGTCCCGTTCATTTCATCGATTTGAGTTTATAATTTAAATTTTACTACAGTAAAAAACTCTTAAAAATAATCACATATAACTTTTTTATTACAATAAAAAATTCTCACATAAAATTACATCTCAACTCAAATTAAAAATTTAAATTAATAAACTAAACGAATTCTAAATTCATTTCATAACTCCAACTAAATAAAAAAAATTAGTATTTATTTTCAGTACATTCTTATTCTATTCTATTCTTATTATCATTACTATTATTATTATTTTGTCACTAACCAAACGTCCGGCCAAAGAAAAGAAAGATGGCTTAAAATGTTGCTTCTGAGACTTAGTGGCCACGTGTTGATATTGAGTGGTTGAGTGATAAAGATGGCTCGTGCACTGTGCTTGAGAGTTGCTGATCTGGTTTTCTCTGGCCCTTTTTGCTCCTATTCTAAAATTGCTTCTTTTAGTTTTACCTACAGAATTGAGAAAACTTAAATTAATTAAAAGGAAAATTTATTAAAAATGAAAATAAAATAACACAAAATAAACTTAAAATAAAATAAAATAATTAAAATAAAACGTTAAAAATCTTTAAAACATGCAAATAAAAACGTAAATAATTTTATTTTTATAAAGTTATCACTGTCTCGACCCTGTTAATATCCGTAAATGTAAAGATCTTTTTATGATGCCTTCATGACGAATCACAATTCTATCATAATTTTTTTTGGTATTAAGCATGAAAGTTTGCAAGTATATTGTTCCATTGCAAAAGTTATTGTATTTACTCTAAAAATATGCGAGTATAATGTAAGTTATATAACTCTATTTTTTGAAATTGATAAGTTCCTTTATATAAGGTTTAGAGGTGACAATGACATTCGTTTTTTTCATGTGAGATAAGAGTTTTTTTGTAAATTTTTCTAACTTTATGGGTACACTTTAAATGTCAATTTCTTAATAAATTTTACATTATTATGTGCATATGAATATGTTATTTTGACATAAATCTATATTGATCTGTCACTAATATAAAGTGGATCCTATTGAAAATCAAAATGGTTTACCAAGCTATTTTTCAAAAATTACTGCATAAAAAGCATATGTTAAGGTCTCGTTCATTTTACCGATTTGAGTTTTGTTACAGTAAAAAACTCTCAGAAATAGTTATATCTAACTTTTTTGTTACAGTAAAAAATTTTCACATAAAGTCACATCTCAACTCAAATCTATGAACTAAACAGACCCTAACTTATTTCCTATACCATACCGAGAATTCTACTGTTGATACCACCAAAGGTCCATTGTCTAAATTGGTTAATTATGGCCTCGTTCATTTCGCAGATTTGAATTTTTAATTCGAGTTAAGATGTGATATTTTTTGAGAACTTTTTACTGTAGTAAAAAAAATAAAAATAAATAAATAAATAAATGTGACATTTTTTATAACTTTTTACTGTAAAAACTTAAATCGGTAAAATGAACTAAGCCTATGACCGCAAAACCGTTGAGTTAGCTCACTTGAACAACGTCAAATTAAAGTTTCATTACCCACCCACTAGTGCCCCAGCTCAACTAAGGAACCAGCCCTTGATATTATTTATATTCACTGCATTTTCTCAAAACCAGTAATATTGAAAAGCTTTAGAAAAAATTAGCAAACATACCTTTAACTCATCTTTCTAATTTTGCGCCCTTATTTTAAAATTCTACCCCTCTTAAGTTTTTAGTAATACATAAATAGAGAAAGTAATCTATTTATGACGTTCATCTTTTTCTTTTTCCGGTAAGCACATAAAGATTAATTTATGACGTTCTTCTTTTATGGTGTTCAAGATTTTCATATCTTTCAGTCCATTAATTAGGAAAACGAATTCCTTAGAGAACAAGGCCTTATTGCAATAATATTAATTTCTCAAAGTATGTGATGAAATTATCTTACAAATGAGGTGCTAAAAGAAATAAAAAATAAAAAGAGAGAGAGAAGACAAGATAAAAAGGAATACTAACAAAAGCTTTACATTCTCATAAAAAGCGAGATGTAACTTTGTTTTCTTCAGTGTATACAAAGCAGGAATCTTCACCATTTGTATTTTTTTTCCTTTTTAATACCCCAAACTCTAATCTAGATTGGATCTTTCTGATCCTAAGAATAATCATATATTTATACACCACTACACCAGTTGTTTATATGATCAAGAAGTAAAAATCCTCTCAGATAGATCAACAAGAAGTAAAAATGGTCAAGGCCCTCGATACTTGCGGAAGCAGAGACAGCCCTGAGGCTGGTCGCCGGGGATCATACCTCCACCTTTCGATGTGTCGATCGCCTCCAACAGTGAAACTACCTCGTCCATCTCCGGTCGCTTGTCAGGGTTGGCGTCCCAGCATCTCTTCATTACATTCGCTAGGGAACCCGGGCAACATCTCGGTATGTCTGGCCTCAGATTCTGTCAGTTCGAGACGAAGTAGGAATTCTTCTCTCTTTATTATCTGAACATTTTGAAGCAACAAAAAAATGTTTGAATTGTTACTGGCGATCGGAGAAGAAGTGTTTACCTGGCGAACCACTGCTGAAGTAACTTCTGAGAAACTAAGGTCAGGATATGGCATGTCACAGCAGTATATCTCCCATAAACAGATGCCAAAGCTGTAAACGTCGCACTTCCTGTTATATGGATTGCCATTGAGAACCTGAAAGCAAAAGGTTACATTTTTGACAAATGAATTTGTTAGTGAGCAAGGACTAGTTGAATTTCGCACTTTTGATAACTGGGAAGCTTAAGTAATAAAAAGAGAAGATTACACATCAAGAGAAGATTTTAATTTAGACAAAGTACCTCGGGAGCCATGTAACCAAGTGTCCCAGTCTCCCCAGTCATGTCATTAGGATTTGAAGCCTCGACACGAGCCACCCCGAAATCAGCTATTTTTAGCGTCCGTGTCTTGTCCAAGAGCATGTTCTCTGTCTTTACATCTCTGTGAACAATCTTCTGTGAATGAAGGTAACTCAAACTGCAAAGAAAAGTTCGATTTTCTTCTTTAGTATTTTGCTAAACAGAATCACAAATAGAACTCTCATTTTTTAACTGCCAAATTAATAATTAGAGCTCAAATTTATTGGAAGGAAAGATTCAGCTAGAAAAGAGAGAAACAGATGAGTAATACCCTCTGGCAAGATCCAGGGCCAGCTGGGCCACAACCTTAAAAGCTAGCTTCCTCCGCATGTTCTTTATGAGGAAAGATTTCAGAGCACCCCCGGGAAGATATTCCACAACAACGCAACAGATGCTAGTGGGCATGCCAATTTGGCCGCTTTCAGTCTGTATTTGTAGTTCTGATGAACCCATTGTTGCTCCTATAAACTGAAAAAAAACATAGACCACAATGTTGAGAGATCTACCCAGAAACAAAAACTAGTAGGAGGCAATTGCAATGCGTCGAATACTTCAAACAAACGAGAAACAACACTCGTAATTCAAAAGAACAAATTTAGTTTCGCCGATACAATAATGGTTGTGCTGCATCAAGAGTCCCATACTCTATATCATAGTATTGAAGGGGCCAAACGCCAAATTGAACAACAATGTTCACTGTCTCAGTCTAACAAACAAAAAGGAATATCGAGTATCGACCCTCTTGAGCCCCAATCGAGCAAGTAGTTTCAATGGTGCTTTTATCGCTCAACTCCTTAACCGAAACTCAAAGATGTAACAGAACCACAAAGGCAAAACTAGAAATTGCAAGTGCAACGAATAACAACATAAAAGCTTAATGGTGTTGCTAAACTACATGGTGGGGTGCTCTCTCCGTATCTTGTCATAACTTAAACCATCAAAGATTGAACATTTACAACTGACAACTAGAAATATTCCTGCTCGACAACAACAACAACAACAAAAAAAAAAAAAGCATACTGCCGCAAAAACTTGGTCTTATGCAAGTGAGATGGTAATTGAATCTAAGTTTCTTTCTGCATAAGACTTTAATGAGCATGACATTGAGTATGCAAAGTTTCTTTCCTTAGTGCACACTAATATCTAAAAAGAGAAGTTTGCATAGATAGGTCCTGACCTTAGTAACATTAGGATGATCAAGTTTATGCCAGACAGCAACTTCTTGTGTAAAAGCTGCTCTTAGTGAAGCAATCTCGGCTTCCGTCCTGTGGCCCTCTTCACCCCAGTCAAGCAATTTAACTGAAATTACAAAACAACCCCAACAAATTACTGTCAATAAATCGTAACAAAAACAACCCCTTGTCAAAATCTAAAATTAATAAGATAGAAACTCGGATAATGTATAAAAAGGGAAAAGGTCAGACTTGGCTGGATTCAGATGGGAATGAGGATGATAATAACGACATAGAAAAATAGTAACTTTAGCTATCATGACATATATATTGGAATTTTTTAAAGCAATATTTCAACCAACAGATAGGATCACATCAAAGTTCAAAAAAAAAAAATAAATAAAATTACAAATCTTCATCAGCATCATCAAAGTTAATGTCATAACAGAAAACTTCATCCAAAATCCGTGTAAAAGTCACGGATCCCATAAGAGTACAATTGCAATCGGCAATCATCATACCCTCAAAATCAATTAACTTAAATATAAAGCCAAAATTTAGCTTCCTAAGAAAAAGAACAAAAGGTAAAATTTTTCAAGTTCTGGTGAGTTGTAACATCACTGAGGATGAATTTCTAATGGTCCACCTCATCCAATACTAATTGCAAGGATACATCAAAATCAATCTCAATCTCCAACATCAACTACATTCATAACACAAACCCAATTGGACAGCAATAATAATACTTTTAACAAGTTGAATAAAAGTAAACCAAATTTTTTTTTTTTTTTTTAAAAGTACAAATCAGTATGCATAATAAACAAGAAATGGACAATTGGGTAAAAAAAAAAAAAAAAAAAAATCCTAAAGCTTGGAAATTTCATAACTAAAAAACACATCAAAATTGGGTTTTTCTTTTTCCTTCTGATTCAATTTCTTAAAGTAAAATGGTAATAATAAAAAAGAAGGATGATAAGTAAGAACAAACCGGCGACATCTTGGCCGTCGTAGACACCACGATGGACGGTCCCAAAAGTGCCACGTGCAATGACACTCTTGATGAGAAGCTTGGAAGGATCAATCTCCCAATCTTGCCTTTGCTTCATAGGGCTTAAAACAGAAGTCTTGGCGCCAATGGTGGTGGGGAGAAGATCATTGATATTAGTATTATTATTATCATTATTATTATTATTATAAGCTTCCTCAAATATCTTCTTGTTCTTGTTGTCCAAATT
This sequence comes from Morus alba, assembly GCA_012066045.3. Classification (NCBI taxonomy): domain Eukaryota; kingdom Viridiplantae; phylum Streptophyta; class Magnoliopsida; order Rosales; family Moraceae; genus Morus; species Morus alba. The sequence continues at coordinate 5,571,448 of CP050231.2, read as the reverse complement.
CCAAACCTTGTTCAAGTGCCTCTCAAGCTGCTCATCCAAGCTCTTCAGATCAATCTGATCTGCTCTCACAAACCCATCATTGTTTTCCTTCATTTTCACTCTCTCTCCCCAAAAGGAACCACTTTGGACCTCAAATACTCGAGGCCTTACTCGTCTGGGTCTCTCTCTAAATCTCTCAAAAAACCAAAAAACTCAACTTAGAAGAAGAAGAAGAAGAAGAAGAAGAAGAAGAATAAGAAGAGATTCATTGTTTGTTGTTGTGGTTGGTTTTTGTTCTTGTAATGTGTTTGTGTAAATTGTGGAGGTTTTTGTTGGTGTTGGCAATGGCTATGGGGCTACGACTCTCCAATGGGCACATGGAATTGCCTGCGCTAGACGTGTACTTACTGCCCCACTTTGGTCTCCTCTCCCCTTCCCTCTCTTCCTATTTATTTACCCCCCTGTCCTTTTTTCCTCTTTAATTTCTTTCTTTATTTTTTTTTTTTTTTAGGGGAATTCATCTCTAATTTCTTTTTTGTAATTAGTAATATGGGTAATGATTAATTGTGTTAATCCGACAACTGCTTCTCCAATTTATACTCAATCTCTTTTTAAATCCTGAAGTGTCCCTCAGTTTAATCTCTAATTTATTACATTGTTTTAATTTTGATTATTCTGTTAAATAAATGATGGAATATGTGAAAATTAATAACTAAAATTGAAAACATAACAAAACAATACAACAAAATAAAAATTAATTTCCATAAATATTCGTAAATGTTAAATATTTCTTATTTTTGTTCCTAATTTATAATGATTTCACTGAATATTTAATACTTAATGCGTTAAAAAAGTGTGTTAGAAAGTGCATTAATAATGGATAAGGCATACTAGAAAATTTAATGCACTTTCTAACAATATAGAAAATTTAATGATCTAAGCTTCGTTTATTTCATCGATTTGAGTTTTTAATTTTAAGTTTTTATAGTAAAAAACTTTAAAAAAATGTCACATCTAACTTTTTTGTTATAGTGAAAAGTTCTTAAAAAATATCACATCTCAATTTAAATTAAAAATTTGAATTCATAAAGTGAACGAAATTTAAATTTTAACTGTTTACACTTAGTCAAATGTTTAAAAGTACTTATTATATTGATAGGGCAGAATAATGTGTCCTATCATAGACTTTGAAAGAAGGAATAAAAAAAACAAACGAAAAGAAAGAGAGAACGAAAATAATAAAGTTCTTGCTTAGTTATTTGAAGATACAAATTGGAACCTCAACCATGTCAACAAAGCATCATGAAGGTAGTAGATACGGAATACACGCAATAATTGTCTACCTAAAACTAGAAATTTCTCATTCAATAAGAATAAACTATTATAAAATTTTTTTTTAAAAAAAAAACATTAAATGTTTTCACAAAAAACATTATAAATTTTCATAAACCTAAAAATGTAAATGTTATGTTGATTACTTGGAGTACACATTGAAAGTTGGCTTAAACTGTTAAACAGTCTCGAGGATTAATGAAATTTCAAAGAATGCAAAAGTAAATATGGTATTTTTAAGGACAAATTCGATATTCTCTCCTCTCTCTCTCTCTCTCTCTCTCTCTCTCTCTCTCTCTCTCTCTCTCTCTCTCTCTCTCTCTCTCTCTCTCTCTCTCTCTCTCTCTCTCTCTCTCTCTCTCTCTCTCTCTCTCTCTCTTTTCCTTCTTTTCTTCCTTTTTTCTCGTGTCTCTTTCTGGGGACGATTTTGACATTCAAACTTGCTCTTCAACACCCTAAAGAGAAGGGGTGAAAGTTACGTATACAAGTTAAAAAAGTGATGCTCATTTCTTGCTTAGATTAAGGGACTCTCACTCATAATTGTCATTGCAAATACAACCTCCACCGACTATCCTCATCCACAACCATACATTAAGGAAACGTTTAGTTGGAAGATTCAAATCATAATTTAAATCATAATTCATAATTCGTTACAGTATTTTTTTCTCATAAAAAATACAAATAAATCAAAAATAATTTTAACTCATAAACTAAACGTCTCATAAAATAGCTATAAATTGACACCTTATTGCAATTTACTTTCCATAATAAGATGCAAAAAGAAAGGTCATTTATCTTTTTATACGTTCTCTTTTTTATTTATTCAAAAAATAGACTCTCAATTTTTAAGTGTTACAATATATCCCTTAAGATTACCTTTAATAGACGAATTTGTGCCTTTTTACAGTCAACGCTTGATTTGACCTTTAAAATTACCAAATTAATGTTAGTGGAATGATCTAATAGTAAACTTTTTAAACAATAAAAAAGCAAAGGTCACTACCATTAAGGTTAATTTGGTAATATTAAAATTCAAAATTTAGTGTTGACCGATAGAAGATACAATTTTATCCATTAAATGTAATGAGATGGTATACATTTATAACAATTAAAAATCAAAATTATACTTTTTGAATAAAGCTAAAATACATGGTATAAAAAAGTAAACTCCAAAAAGAAACCACATTTCCTACAATATAGCGTGGAAAAGAAATCATGGATTTGATGCACAAACAAGGCCTCCTCCTGAGCATGGATTATGCAGAAATTATTGCATATAGATGAGGAGAAAAGTTATGTCTTATACTTGAAGAATGGATCAATTTTCACCTTGAATTCCTACTTACCTTTGAGTCATAAAGGAGGTGGAGGTTCTTTTGTGTCACTTTGTCTTTTGTATATGTTTTCTTTTTTTCTTTCTTTCTTTACCCCTTTTTTTTTTGTTTTTAATGTGTGTGTTTTGAAGAAAAATATTGCTAGCAAAATTTTTGCTAACAATCTAGATTTTGGATTACATAATTTTTATGATAGAAACTGTCCTTTTTCATTATCGATAGGAATAAATTGTTGGTTTAGTTGGATCAATTTTTCAATTATTTGGGATCTGAATGTTTACGTTAAAAATTTACAGTGCACAACAAATAATTATTTTTGATCATAAATCAAATTGTTAAAAAGTTAATTTAAGGATTAAAACAACGGTGGCAATCTGCAGTAAAAAAATTCTCTCTAATAGAGTCTCAAAGGCATCACAGATACATGCAGAGTAAACCAGTTGTGAACATTTTTTAACAATAAATTTGTGTATTTGCCATTATGTACTCATTTTTCATTGGAACGATATTACTACTTTTATTTGTCTCAACTAGTTATATGATCTAAAACTAGATGAGGTTTCCATATTAAAGTTTGAACTCAAACTGATTTATCTAGTTTTGAAAATAAGATAAAGTATGATTAAAATCTTTTTTTTTTTTTTTTCCAATTCTTGCAAAAGGATATTGAGTCAAATTTCTAGTACAAAACAAGTGTTTTGCTTGTACAAAAACCATGAATTTCCCAATTTTGGTCCATCAACCCTAGAAAGATTGATCAATCAGAAATATGGTCCATCAAATATTTGATTCGTTTAACATGGATATCATACTAGACCCCATGAGATCATGCGCACGCACCTAAAGTTTGGTGAATGCCCCATTAAATGATGATTCCAAAAGGGGACCCTAAGGACAAAGGTTAGCCATAAAAATTGAATAGAAGATAATTTTCCAAGTTTTTCTTTTCCTGTCATTTTTATTTTTTATTTTTTTGTATTTTTGGGTGATATATATCACCGACAATAGTTGTTTTCTACGAGGACCAAGTAATACAGACTTGATCTGAGGCCCCAAATTTCAAAATTTTTGACTCCTAAGTAAGCCCTAAATCAGACGGACCATTATTAGCTTCACCAATTTACCATATGCTCACCAACTTGAGTGCGTTGAAAGGATTTACTGTAATTGTTGTTGTTGTTGTTGTTGTTAAGGGTGATGGCTCAAATCGTCTCTGCATTTCGATATGCCAAAATTTCTTTAAAAAATATATATTTTAGTACATAACTGGAAAATGGATCTATCTATAGAACTCATACTATGAAATTCATCTTCTAATCATGAGTTGTGGTCCGTATTATCAGTGTTGAATAATATTGTTATTTATCTTGTGTTAAAAATAAAAAAATAAAAAAAATAAAAATACTAGGATTAGATAATGAAAAAAAAAAAAAAATTCTATGTTTAATTGAAACGTAAAAATCTCCATTGTCTTTTTTTAAAAAGTTGAGATTATTCCCTGAGTCTTTTAGTCAAACAACCGTTCACTTCACTGATTCGAATTTGTAATTCGAGTTGAGATGTGATTTTATGTGAGAACTTTTTACTGTAACAAAAAAAGTTAGATGTGATTGTTTCTGAAAGCTTTTTGTTGTAGCAAAACTCAAATTCTAAACTTGAATCGGTAAAGTGAACGATGACATGTTTTTGCAATAACATATAATTCAACTTTGATATTAAACTTATGTAAGAACAAATACTCTCTAAATTATTTATTAGGTGATTGCTCCATATTCTTTTAATCTCAGTGAAATACCCTTTAAATTCTTTAATCAGGTGAAAAAAAAAAAAAAAAAAAAAAAAAAAAACCTTTCCATCAAGTTCTAATGAGTAATTTAATGGATGTGGACGGAATTTTTTTTTTTTTTTTTTTTTTTTTTTTTTTTTTACACCTGATTAAAAAGTTTGAGTAGTATTTCGCCAAGATTAAACAAAAATAAAGATTAAATTGTCACCTATTAAACTGTTTAGGGACTATATATATGTGCTAATTACTCTTTATATAAAATTAGTTAGGAAAAGTAAACACAATTACCTTCCGACTTTAAAAGTGACAATACTCACCTATGGTGAGTATAAAGGCCAGTAGTAAATAGATAAAACCTAAATTGTGGACGGATGGAGAATAGACGTTGAGTGGGAGCGCGAGGATATCAACTATTCCCCTTTTTATTAAATAAAAAAAAAAGAAAAAAAACCTTATAAATTGCAAAAATTTCATAATTACCACAATATTAACCCATTGATTCAACATAATTGCAAGTCTTTCATCAAGGACTAGTTCTACATGTAATGTCATGTAGAAAGACAAGGCCTAACTTTTATGTTTATTTTGGGTAATTATAAGCAAACCATTGTTATATATTTCTAAAATCATTTTTACATATAATACATGCCATGTTAACCTCGTTTTCTGCTATATATTACAATGTAAGATCAAACTTCATATTTACCTTTTCTTCCCTTTGATCAAGTTGAAAAATTTGTCTGGTAATAAATTTCTAATGTTATTTTATATTTATAAGTAGACACGAAAAAGCCCTAAACTCGTCCTTTTTTTTTTTTTTTTCCAAAACCAAATAGGTCTCTGTCACTCAAACACACAACACAAAATAAATATAACAAATCAAGCTAGAAAGGGTTTAGACTTGCTTGGTAAACTTTGAATGTAGCAACCCAAATATTCAAACTTTACTAAGCATGTTTTCTAAAGAAACGTGGACTTTTTAGGTTCATAGAGGAGGGGTAAAAAAAGAAAGAAAAACGTTATAAATCAATGTCTTACATCTATAAATTTCATCATAGGAATATTTCCATAATATTGAGAATTAATTGATACCTTACATCTATGATTTTATAGGGCCTTATGTAGGTAGGGGAAAGCCTATTCTAAAATTGTCTTTCTCTTTAGTGTTTATTCACGTCAACACTATAATTTTTTTTTTTTTTTTCTGGTGCTATCTCGTACAGGTTCATCCAGACCAAAGTTATTTAATAATTAAAAAATTGTTTGGGATTTTTTTTCTAGTATGTCTCTTTACTGATAGTATCAGTTATTTACCGTTAAATTTGAATAAAATTACATCATATTAAAAAAGTATACATAACAGATAGTTTTTTATACATATATGACAACTGAAAAGTATAGAACTATCGATAATTTATTTCTTCTAATCCAACTAAAAAAACTTCTTAATTCTTTTTATTGAACTCAAAGAAAGCTGAAAGTGAAAACTTTTCATGTAATTTTCAAAGACTAGAGCAGTTTAGTTTAGGGACTTTTTCTAATACGCTAACATATCAATATATTAAATTTTTTGTCCGTTAGATTTACATAAAATCACGTAAAAATTAAAAAATACACAAAGTCAGCAGCTAAAAAAGCCTCACCCAGAAAATCTCCCTTAGTCATAAACCCTGTTGATGAAAACTTTAGTTATCTCCACCATTCTTTTATCCTACTGGTACATTTGGAGTTAAGATTTGTTGCTTACATTTTTACACAATTTATTAATTTCTTTAGTTATTTATTTTTATGTTTTCTTATTCATATTGGCTTTCTTTTCTAATTTATACCATTAAGTTCATCCCTTTTTTTTTTTTTTTTTTTTTTTTTTTCCTGTCTTTTTTAAGTCGAGAAAGATATTATTAAGGGCTCTTAGAAATTTCAACCAATTTTCCACTAAGTTCCATAGGTCATTTAGATCACAAAGTCACATATACGGCAGATGTAAATCTTTTGTCACCCTTATCGTCTCTTTTATTTGTTTATTTTGGGATATAGTGTATTTTCAAACGAAAATCAATAGCATTAAATCGTGAAATCAAAGAGGTAAAGAAAAAAAAGGGGGGTCTTTTTTTCCTGAATAAAACAAGGAATCTTGTTTAGTCTCTTTTCCTCATGATATAAACAAATGAATTCAATGGAATGTTGAAATTTTGCTACAAAAGAGTCCTTCAAATATGGGTGATCTCACTTTTCTACGACTCGTTATTGAAGGTGTTTTTGGTTGCTTAATTACTCATTCGGGAGCTATAGAAAAATGAGAAGATCATAAATTGAATCATGCCCTAAATTTTCTTTTTAACGAAACTGCAATTTTTTTTTTTTTTTTTTTTTTTCATATGTATAAGAAAAAGAACTTATTGGAAACTAGAACTCCAAACAACACAAATCATGATAAGTGCTAAAGGTTAAAGTAGAAAGAAAATGAGCGATCGTATTCTCATTATGAGAAGTGTAGCAGGCAATGCCACTTTGTGCTTGAGAAATAATCTCTTAGATTGTTTGGTTAAAGGATTCGTCCCTTAATTCGAATTATGGTTTGTAGTTCGTTACAGTATTTTTTCTCACAAAAAAACACACATAAATAAAAAATTATTCTAATCACATAATTTTAATTCATAAACTAAAAATCACTACTTTTTGACTCCAGGTCCAGGACCCGACTCGAAGGACAATTGTAATTTCATTGAATCAACAAATCAAAAATTAAGTACAAATCAGAGGTTGCAATAAACTTAAATTTAGGGATGCGCTTGAATTTTATCTCAAACGACCACATCTCCACGGACTTGAGTTACAACGGTCCATTCTCTTAATTGTAAAGTGAATTAGACTGGACACGAGACAAATACTTTTTTATAATCTAGATTTTTATTTTTTATTTTAATTTAATATCTTTTTAATTAAATAATTTTATTAGTCTAAAAAATATTAATTAAGAATAAAAAATAAAACTTGAGCCGCGTGCACTCTTACATGTAAGTTAATACTTCTCTCTGATACAAAAGCAAAAAAAAAAAGAAGGCAAACAACTAATAAAGTTACGGGAAATAGTAGAAAAAGATCAATATGAAAAAACAGTTATAAAATTAATAGGCCATAACTTGTTAAGTTATGGTTTATAATCGAATAAGTTATGGACAAACTTGTCAAATTATAGTCGGAAGTTATTAAATGAATAATGGTATTATGGCTAAAAAACCTATTGTCCTCTTTTTAAAGTTATTGGGAAAATTTTTAAAAAATAGGTATTACCGCTAAAAAAAAAACCTTGTATTTTGTAGGGAAAAATTTTTAAAAAATAGAATTTATTTTTTTAAAAGTGTATGAGTCTGAATATTTATTAATTATTTTTAATATATATTTTTATTAGTGTAATTATTTAATTAAAAAATTATAAATTAAGAGCAAAAGATAATAATTTTAATTCGTACACTTTTAAAAGATATTTGTCACAATTACTCGTATTTTCTTAAAGAAAACAAACACAAGTTTTTTTTTTTTTTTTTTCACTCTCTTTTCCCTTTACATATCTAACTACGTACGGGTGGATTTCTAAATGAACAGGTAAAATTAAAAGGAAGCATATTTCCTAATTCTCTCATAATTTGGTCAATTACTTTACAATGTCACTAATCTAGCTAGCGGTTCAAAACCAAATTAACTTAATATATATTTCCCCTTTAGTTAATTTATACATATGAAAAAAAAAAAAAAAAAAAAAAAAAAAAAAAAACAGTTTGCATTGTCCGAAACAAAATTCTAATATAGTCCGAATGCAGCTAGACATACATGACCTTTAACGGGAGCATGTACCCTAACTCGCATAGATAAAATTTAAAAAATTAGCTACACATTTTAGAATTTTCATATTCTCTTAAGTGTGCCCACCATCTTTTTTTTCTAAAATTTAAATGTAGTTACCATTTTTTTCAGAATTTTCTAATGTTAACCCCTAATTGTCCCACTAAAACTTTATTATTATTTTAAATTGTTATGTTTCCACGTATTAATTTTCATGTTTTTCCTCTTCCTTTTTTTTTTTTTTTTTTGTAAATTTCATGTTTTTTTTATGTATTTACATTTCTCTAAGTACTCATTGTTTATTCTTTGAGTTAAAGATAAAAATGAAAAAAAAAAAAAAAGTGAAAACAACAAGGTTGAAAAATTAAATGGATATATATATATATATATACAATTCATCTTTATTTCTATGTGCATGCTTAATATTTAAACAAATTTATGCAATATATTTTACAGTTAAGTATAAACAATTATTAATTTTTTAAGCCTCTCCAAAATTATATATATATATATATATATCATAGTTCCATTCAAAAAAAAATTATATATATCAAAACTAGTATATGGACTATAATTTGTAGAGGGTATTATGAATAATGATTAGAGTATCGAAAACAATTATTAGTCGATGATATCAGAGGTCTCAATTTTTTTTTTTTTTTAATGAAGAGGTTTTATTTTTATTGTTATATCATTACATAAATAAATTTCTATACGTATTCCTTCCTAGCCCTAAACTTCTTTCTCCCCTTTATTCTCACAAATAAATAAATAAATAAATAAAAGCCTTAGGGTGCGTTCACTTCGTACACTAAACTCAAGTAGGCCCAACTCCAATTGAAATTTGGGTTGAAATTGGCGTTCACTTCTGGGAATTGTAATTTGAAATTGGAATAATAATTCGAGTTAGGGAATATCACTCCCCCCTCAAACTCCCAACTACTCAAATTAATGTATACAGTGTGTAAAGATTCTTTTTTCTGACATTTTTCTTCCCGTTGGTTTGCCTTTCTTTCATGTTGCTCTGCATCCACTCACGAGAAAGCTTCCACTCTGCAAAAAGCCAAGGTCCCCTCAAATCAGTGTCTCATTCTTGGTTATTCCTGAAAATTTCTTCTTCGGTCAAATACCCATCCCCAGTGAACATTTTGAAGAGAGCTTCATCCCCTTTCTTCATGGTCGTCTACTTCCTCACTCACAAGGAAGCTTCCACTCTGCAAGAAGCCAACAAAATCTTACAACCTTCGGCGTTCGTTCTTGGGTTCCTAAAAATTTCCATATTCTTCGGTCAAAATCCATCCCCAATGAACAAAATCCAGACAGCTGCATCCCTTTTTCTTCCCCTTGGACCTTTTTTCGGCTGTCGGCGGTCTTCCTTAGAGATTCAACATGGGAGAGATTGATGAATCGCGAGTGGACCAGCGTCTTCCATTGGCTGTGATCTTGAGTCGATGTAGCGCCAAACACCATCTCCGACCTCCGAGACGTGCTTACTGGAACAGAGGATTCTGTTATCGGTGTTGGTATCCCTATCCACAGCGACGCCTAACACAGTCACGTGTGGCCGTTGTCGAAGCAGATCAACCGTTATCCTCAACCGGATCAAACACGGTAAGGCCTTCCCCATACTGATTATTAACCTTCCATTGCTTCTAGACATGGCTATTGATGTTTGTTTTTGCACCTGGTGATGCTTGTCGTTTTGAGTGGCTTTCCTTTGTTTGATTGTCGTTTTCCATTTCTGAGCAATGTGGCCGATTGTCGTTTGGATGTTGTTTTGCAATTCTTAAGGTGATTTGTACATATGCATGGTTGAAGTTTGATTGGCGTTTTCATGCATGTAGAGAAACAACACACACATCAATTACAAGAAGATAATATTGTTTTTTGGATGTCATTTTCATGCATGTAGAGAAACTAGCTCAGTATGTTAGGATGTTTATAGCCGGTTTGACTTCAACCGAAATGTCTGAACTGAAAGGCCAAATAATAAGTAGGAAATTATAAATTGAGCCTATTATTACTAAACTTCCTCGTGGCATTTCAAAAAATTGTTTGGCCAAAAAGTCTTTAGCAACTTCAGGATGGTAATTTCCTTAGACAGAAATTTTAGTTTATCAAAAGTAACGAAATAATGTTAGGATATCATAATGACAGAGTAAAAACGACACTGCCTCGGATTATAGGAGCAACTATGCAACTCCGTAACTACCACAACAGAAAGGTTAGCCTAAACTCCTTTCATTAGAGAATAGTCTTTTAATCTAGATTTACTTGGAAGGTAATGTTTTTCAGCTCATGTTGTATTCTGTTATATATATTGGGATTCTTTATTTGTAAATACAACTTTCTATGAACTTTTGATCATGCTTTTATGCTTTTAATTCACTACTGCTGTAAATAAACTCCCTCCTTTTATAGTTAATTAAGGGCCAATCTCTTTCTTGAATTATTATTCTGATCACCTTATGGTTCTTCATATATTTGACAAGTCTAAATTTTTGCTCCAGGCTCACATCCGGTCGTCTGCAGCTGGCTGAGGGCACACACTTGCTCATTGGCTGAGGGCACACACTTGCTCCAGGATCATTTGTGTCTCGTGTTGTTACTTGATTTTGTTTGTTGCATTGTTTTGTGCCTCTGCATATGCCGGTGGATGATTACTTACAACAGTTGTTGCATTGTTTTGTTACTTGCTATAGAGACATGTTTATGCATCTTATACATAAACAAAATTTTGAGCAAAAAACACGTCAAATACATTGCAAGACTATTAACATTGGCTTATGTAGGTCCAGAAGATGAATGTTCTTCATTTTAATATACATCCAATGTAATATCTTGCGTAAGTGGTGAGTTTAGATTTGTGCAAGTGAACACAAAACTCAAGTTTTAAATGTCACATCAATCTCCTACTAAACATTTAATTCAAATTTCACATTACAACTCCAATTAAAAACAACTCAAATCACTTTTCTCAACTCAAATCATAAAATTGGAGTTAGTGAAGTGAATGCACCCTTAAAGTACGAGACAAAAAAAAAAAAGTACGAGACTCTGGGTCGACGTTGTTTCTGACGTTGTTGCCACTCTTCTCCTAAATCCATTTTCGTTGTCACTTAGCTGTTGAACAAAGCCGAATAATGTAGATTAATCAAAACCAATCAAAGTTGATTAGGAGCATCGTTGTTAATTTGAGCTGGGCCAAACGGATTGGTCCGACCCACTTATAAAGATCTCAGGCGGGTCATGATGGATCAAAGATCTAGACCCGAACACATCTATTAGGGTCATTGATATTAAGTTTTTAAAAGTGGAAAGGAGACATACTTTTTAAAGTGTATGGATCTGAATTTTTACTCTTTATATTTGATTAATATCATTTTTAATTAATTATTATATTAATCAAAAAGGTATTAATTAAATATAAAAAGTAAAAATCCAAACTCATGTCTCTGATAATAAATTTAATAATTTTCTCTTTTCTTAAAACTATTTTATTGTTAAAAAATGGCCGAGCTTGGCCTATGTAGGCTTCAAGGATGGGCTAGGCCGACCATACGCTCACAAAGACTTGTACAACCCAAACCATAAAAGAATTGGGTCGGGTTGAATTTACAGCTCTAAATTTATGGGCATCCAATTACACCTCCTACTGGTCATGTGGGTGGTAGATCAACTTCCAAGAAAATATCTACTTTGCATAATTTGTATATTCCCATAAAACAATTGTAATAACTCATATATGCATTATCAGTCGTCATATAATATGAGACTAATCTAACTTACAAAGTAATAAGCAATATTTGATATTATATAGTCTTGCTCTTACAAAGAAATGATTATTGTTGCCGCATCATTGACCATCCGAGACGCAAAAGGAAATAATAATTTAAGTTTCGTTCAATTCATTGATTCGAGTTTTTAATTTGAACTAAGATGTAATTTTATATGAGAGTTTTTTTTACTGTAGCATAAAAAGTTAGACATGACTTTTTATGAGAGTTTTTAACTGTAACAAAATTAAAATTAAAAACTCAAATCGGTAAAATAAATAAAGTCTTAATTTGCTTGGGAGAAGTCTAAAGCTTTTAGTCTTCTACTTACATAACAAAGTCTACATATTTTCGTTTAAAAAAACAGAAAACCATTTTTGACCCACGTGATCCGCATTATCTATGTGGCTAACCAAATTCTTACTTAATTGCAACAACATCATCAATTATATAGAAAAGATTCTTAGTAAGTATCCACAAATATCAAAATCTTGGATCTTTGTGTGTTGACAATGGACCACATTAGTTGTTTTATTACCCAAGACGAAGAGAAGACGAAGAAGAAGAAGAAGAAAGGCCGTCGTCAATTAGATTTTTTTTCCTTTACGCGCTATAAGAGTTGAAAGAAAGGAAGTAATAGTGCCGGAATTGACTTTTGACTTTTCAACGAAGCGTTTGAGTGTTGTCCCTTTAATTAGTTGTTTTTAGTTATAAAAATAATTACATAAAATAGAGTTGATGTGTCAAGAACGCGGGGTTCATCGTACTTATACAAGTAGCTTTCGATTGGACTCTTCTTCGTCTGCTTATCGCCATTTTAATTTGTTTGTTTTTGCTCGTGGATACAATAGCGAACTATCGATGATGTTAAACACAGTCACATTAATAAAAAATATGTTCTACAATAAAGAATTTACAAATAGGGTTTATGTTATATTAATAGAAAAAATACTATTATTATTTTTTTTTGTTATTTTTTTTATCAATTTTTGTATTTATTATTTGACACATAAACTATATAAACATAATATATTATTATTTAAATAAAAAATAAAAAATAATAAAATGTACATTTCGAACAGTAAATATAAAGGTTAATAAAAAAAGTTAAATTAACATTTCTCATTAATAGATGGTGCTCCATGTATTTTTCTAACATTTGCCTTTGAGGGTGGGACAATTAGTAGAAATTATATTATTAGGAAAGTGATAATGGATTAATGTGATTTCTAAAAAATTTATACTATCACATTTCGTTGCACATATAAATCTTATATATATATGTACATAGATCTATATTAAATTGGATACTTATAAGACCTGGATTTTTTTCATATATAATTAAAGAAAAGAAAATTTGTAGAAACATAATAACTTTAATAAATTTTACTGAAAATCTAGCAACTCTCCATGCATTAATCATTTAATATATGTGGTAAAAAAAAGGTCCCCCATGCTGTAAACTGCTTATCAAACTACATGAAAACCAAATGATTAAATACTTTGATTAAATACTGCATGAAAGCGCGTAATTTAATATTTCTAGCTAGTGAGAAGTACCACGATTTATATACTTCGATTTATTATGCATTTATAATACAACCAAAACTCCACCTGTATGATAGTACTTCATGAATTGAATGCCCGGCCCCCCAAATCGCCATCACAATTAACGAATGTCTAATCGCGTGGCCTTATCAAATATATGCCAAAGTCGGAATTCACTTATATCCGTTCCCATGGAATAGCAACCACTCGTTTGATTTGGTGCTAATCTTCTTGCATGTTTGCGCTACTTGAAGCAAAACCATGCTCTATACATACATACATACATATATATATATATATATATATATATATATATATATAGGCTTATCAGTAAACCAAGTCCTGAAGTCTTTCCCATACCCTTGAGGTCTCTACTCCAACTCTTGAAAGTTTCACCTGTAAAGTTCAAAGTGAAAATAAAACATTTTTTAGCACTATTCTTAACTTAACTATCAATATCAAATAGAATCTTACTGGAATTTGATTACTGATTAACATGATAAGCACTATCATACTCCATAATAAAACTATGGCTCAACTTCTCGTTGCTTAAACTTTTGGGAGAATAGGTAAACATTTACTTGCTTAAAGTGGATTTTTTTCTTTTCTTTTTTGGGCTAAAACTAATATATATATATATATATATATATTGTTGTATTCACCTGAGCATGGAGTGAGTAGAAAACTTTGTCATCCACAGTAGAAAAGCTAGCACTAACAACTTCAGCTCCTTCTTCCTCAAGAACACGAATCACTTCATACAGCATGAAGCTCTTCTGCAGACCGCTTATCAAAATCACTTCTATGCTGCAACCCAAGTCCTTCAACTCGATCACCGGCAACCTTGCTCCGATCCTCATCCTCTGATGATCATCGGAAACTTCGCCGCCGCTCATATTAGTACTTCCGTTTAAAGACTTCATTGCTTGTTCCTTCTTAGCCTTTAGCCTCTCTATTCTTTCTCTCAATTGGCTTATGTATGACGCCGCGAGATCAATCTGATCTTGTTGTGTCAACATTTCCTGATTAATAAGAGAGCAATGGTTAGTAATTGAGCAATATTTGTGCAATTACAAGCCAACCATAAAAATTAATGGTTGATGTTTTCTCCTTTTATTGTCTAAGAAAAAGAAGTTGTAGTTTTTCGGATACGGCGAATTGTAAATTGTACTTCTATCAAATTATGTCAAATTTAACGTTCAGAAATACGCATAACTAGCGTACTCTGGTAATATAGCCGGAAAAACCCGTAAATTACTTTTGAAAGATAAAAGAAGTGAAACTAACAATTAAACAATAATTAGTACTATAATCTCCAAAGTGAAGTTGCGTAATCAAATTAAGAGATTAATTAGCTATATTTGTACCTTAGAGTACTGCTTAGAGTGGTGGTGAGGAACGAGGGAAGCAAGCTTAAAGCAGAGATCTTTCATGTGGATTCTCCGGTTCCTCTCGACGGTCTTCCGGTCAAGTTTCGCGGTCTCGCTCGGACTCTTCTTCATGATCTTCACCATCAACGACCCAACTCAGACACCTTCAGTTAACCTAATTAATTATTATAATTATGATCAACCCTTAATTAGTTTGATCAAATTAATTAAACTTCCCTTCACAAGTATACCCTAATATCCTTATTCTTGTTATGTCTTATCACCTCCGACCAGTTCTCAACCACACTAATTAACAAAGCTGATCAATTCTCTGTTGTGTCTGAGCGGCAACAGAAAACAAGATCGAGAGAGAGAGAGAGAGAGAGAGAGAAGGTTATATGGTGGAAGTTTAGAGTAGGAGTGCAGACACGGTTTATATAGAGATGGGTTGGCGTTACAAGTACAATATATATATATATATATAATATTCTAAGAGCGAGTAATATGGAACGATCCTGAAGCCTTCTATATATATATATATATATATATAAAATTAGTCGAGTCAACGTTTTTGGTTTATATGTACTTGGGTCCCACACAAAAGCCCAAAATTTGGCCTTTTTTTTGTGGGACCCAAAAATTGTCTTCTCTCTTATAGTAGTGAGAGTAGTACGTTCAGGTTCATGCTGGGTTAAATATAAGGTCAAGTCTTTGCTGCTAATTTGATATACTTAAAAAATAATAATAATAATAATAGCCGGTAGCTTCTCATGACTCTTAAGGACGTTTGACTGTTTTGTCCTACTATAATATGTACGAGAAAGGAATCCGCGCTTTCACCGACCGCCTAGGTGAAAGCCTAATAACTAGACGCCTATTTGTGTATGTTTTAGTTATGCGTTCAAGAAAATTTCGGTAAACAATTTGCTGCAGTACGTTTTTGTCCAAGAAAAAAAAAAAAAAAAAAAATATGTGCTCTATTTATGTCGGGTTGTAGTGGAAGAGCCAACCATCAAATTTCAATTAATATTTTCTTTTTATTAGTAAATTTTTACAGTCAACATATATAATTATAAAAAAAAAATGTATGTATAATAAATATTTTCTTGTGTAATATTTCATCCTGATCTATGGATATTTTAAAAAATATAACAAAACTATCAAAATTCAAACTCTGAATCTTATGTTCACACATCATGTACCGACTCTACAATCATTTAAGATTTATTTAGTACGATAATTTAAATCAGAGTGATTTTAATCATAATTTTAGAATTAAAATTATAATTCATGATTTTAAGTTCAAATCATGAATCATCTTAAATTAAAATGGAGTGATTTTTTAAAATATCACATTAGATTATGAATCATGATTCAAAATTATCAAAACTAAACACTGATTCTAAATTGCGATTCAAAATCATAATTTAAAATCATTATAAACAAATATTAATTCTAAATTAAAATTCATAATCATAATTTTAAATTTATATACCAAATGTTCCTTTGAGATGCTTTAAGGATATGGTTAAGGGACAAGAATCACATGGCCGTGGTTGTATATGCATGTCTTTTCATTCCTTCATACAAAAAGAACTCTCCTGTATTAGATCAAATCCTATTCGTTTTCAATAATTTATCGCATCATAACCAGCTGGAAAAAAGGACGGTTCCACGGGAAAGATTTTTCTCTTGGTCACCTTTGTGTGAACACATCATGATCATCTAGAACACTACTGCAAGTGTTGCTTCATGTTGCTGACCAGTAATATTCCGTACGTAAAGGTCTTTGATCTTCTAAGTCTTTTCCCATTGAGCACTCTTATTCATAAAACTACTACTCATATGAGATGGGTCTCATTAAATAAGTAAGTAGGACCCAATCTTATGAGACCTAATATTTTATGTGTAAATGTAATTCAGTTTTATCTCATAGGGATGTAAACCATTTTTCTCCATTTGCTATTTCGACACTTAAAAAAAGAATGTGTATATATATATATATATATATATATATATATATAGATATTATAACGAGAATCTGGTTAATTAAGATCATTTTCAATGAAAATACTAATATCAATAGTATATTCGGTAATAAAAAATATAATATAATAGGTTATTTTCATTTTTAAATACTAAATATATTTTTTTTATAATCATTAAATTTTGAAAGTTATAAAAGTAAATTTTTATTTTCAAAATAATTAGAAAATATAAAAAGTATAATAATTACATAAAAAAATAAACATTTTAACAATAACTCCAAATTTCTCATACCTCCTTTTTTTTTTTTTTTTTTTTTTTCTGGGGTGGAAAACGTACGTGTATTTTACAAAATGTGAAAAGTTCTAAATTTTTAAAAGGTGAAAGTGATAATTATCGCTTTCTGACTTTGCAAGTTATATAAGTATAATGGAAACACAACTTGTTTGAAATGAAAAAATAAATAAAAATTCTGTTATACGGTCCTAATTCCCTATTTAGAGCCCTCTAGTGTGATAAATACAACAGATTAATAACACATGCCTGAATTATTCTGTTTCCTCTTTTGATAAATGGTTACTCAATGATTATAATTGCAGGTATAACTTAATGGTAAACTTTCGCATACATGATTTAGGGAGAAAGAGAAAAATAGGCTAAAACTTAAGATGAATTAAAATTAATAGGCTAATAATTTACATAAGTTAACAAATAGGCCAAATAACTGTTTTCGTTCGTAATTTGTCTGGTTATGAACCATAACTTGACAAGTTATTATTCATAATTGTTCATAACTTGTCTGGTTATGAAGCATAACTTGACAAGTTTATCCATAACTAATCTAGTTATGAACCATAACTTGACAAGTTATAGCCTATTAATTTTTATAATTAAAAATTTGCTTATATATTTTCTTAAGCTTTTCATATTGGTCTATTTTATACTATTTCCCCGTGATTTATCATAAGAATTAAGAAGTAGAGTTCTTCCCCATACCCAAATTATTATTTTTTTTTTTTTTTTGAAAAAAAAAATATATGTTAACATTGGCAACATTCCTTAATTATCTTGTTATTGTTCGGATAGACGCATGTCTGGCATTGACAAGTTTGTACATATAAAATAAATAAACTATAGTTAGATTAGTTATAAAAGACATACAAAGCTATAGTACTATAATAGATTGGTTTAAGATATAATGAGAGAAAAATACTTTTTTAATATTCTTTAAGATAATATATATGTGTTTTGAGAAACGAAATGGTATTTTGATTCACATTATAATTAAGAAAGAAAACAAAAATAAAATACAAAGATTAAACACTACAAGAGAATATTTATTTTTTATATTTATTATTAATTTTAAATCATAATTTATAATTTTTTATAATATTTTTATAAAAAAATATACATAAAATAATAAATATATAAACTAAACGTCTGCTAAATTAAGCGTAAAGATTCTATTGAGCGCACCAACGCAAATTTTGTATACTGCGTTATTGGTCAGTGCATATAATTAATTTCCAAATTTCCGTAAATATGTTTTTTTTTTTTCCTTTTTGACTTAACACTTTGACTTTGTGAAAGGCATAATATATAAAGGTGCGTCACTTATGACGTGACTCATATGTGAACACGCGTAAGAATTACTATAATTACGTGCAATTAATAACATTTGAACTAACTATTTTAGTTAATTAGTTAAAGACAAGACCAACACCATCCACCCACGTTCGTCGAAAGAAAAGTCCTGTACGGAACGCCGTGATTGACCTGTACGTACCACTAAAGAAACTAGTTCTACCTTTACAGGAAACTATTAGTTCTTATACTTTGAGTTAGTCCTGTATAATTTTTAATATTTCGATCCCTAAACTTTCAAATGTTGATATTTTGATTTTTAACATTAAAATTGATTAACACATTTATGAAATTTAATGTAAATATTAATCACATTCTTATTGCATAATAATTAAAAAAAAAACTTAATAAATAACTTCGGTAAGTACAACATATTATAGCTTTTTACATGTTTTAATAGTAATAAAGAGAAAATTTTACACACAACATAACCTATTTTTATAAAATTTTAAAATTATCACGTGACAGGCACAAAATTATTTTTGTTAAATTTTAAAAATCATTTGTTAATTTTAGTACAAGGGGCTAAAGTCGTCAAAAGATGAAAGTTTGAGATTTATTTCACCGATTTAAATTTAGAATTCGAATTTTATTATAATAAAAATTATTAAAAATAATTACATTTAATTTTTTTATTATAATAAAAAAATTTTCACATAAAATTATATTTCAATTTAAATTAATAAACTAAACAAACTCTTAATATATTAAAATTAAAAATTTAGAGATCACTAATAATATTAATTACCAAAAATAATAATAATAACAAAGTCAGATAAGAATTCTAAGGAGAAGGATGTCATGACTGGTCGTGGCTTCAAAAATATTTTGTCGTTTCCCCGCGTGGCAAACCCTTCTTCCATGAAGATTCTCAGGACCAACGAAGCTTTCTGATTTGACGCTAGTACATCTGCAGATGAATATATTTATATGTGTATATCGTCAACTAACGAAGTGATGTCAGGTATGACGTAATCATTAAAAACACGTGCCGTTTGGTCAATATTATTTCAATTCAGAGTGAGCCAGAAAATATTTCCTCAATAATCCTGCCTCGTTTTGCGATAATATGGGAAACGAAGAGGAATACGTAAAGACGACTCTGACCAGTCAACTTCTCAAATTTTGTTTGTTGTCGTTCGTGCATGATCGATGGGTAATGGGTACCAACATCGTACAGCTAGCTGGCTGTCTTTTAAATTCACAAAGCACACCACACCAAAATAAATCTTCCCGCAATTGGGAATTTTTTTAAAGTTTGTTTATTTTATTGATTTAAATTTTAAATTTTTAATTTTTATAATAAATTTTTTTTTATAAAATATTATATTTAATTTTTTTTTGTTATAATAAATTTTTTTTTTAAAAATATTATATTTAATTTTTTTTATTATAGTAAAAAAAATTTAAAAAAATATCACATTTTAATTTAAATTAAAAATTTAAATTCATGAAATGAATAGATTTAAACAAAAGCATAGTTTTTTTTTTTTAAAGAATTTCGAATGTTTTAATATATTTTTAAAATCATTAATTCAAACTTCATTAAAAGAACTTTTTAACAGAGAGAAAGAGAAAAATATGTTAAAATTTGAGATGAATTAAAATTAACAGGTCAATAGTTTACATAAGTTAATAAATAGGTTAAATTATTATTTTCGTCTATAATTTATCTGATTATGAATCATAACTTGACAAGTTATTATTAATAATTGTTCATAACTTGTTCGATTATGAACTATAACTTGATAAATTTATTTATAATTTATCTAATTATGAACTATAACTTGACAAGTTATGATCTATTAATTTTTACAACTAAAATTTAACTTATATATTTTTTAAAACTTTTTATATTAACTTATTTTCTATTATTTTTCTTTTTAATATTATCAGAATAGCGGGATACATCCACAATGATCAAGAAAATATAAAGTATTAAATGATAATTTTCCTTTTTGTTATTTTGTCTCGTCTAGTTTTATTTTAACTCATTAAGCATTGTTTCTTTGATGGATTTTGTTTATAATAATCATAAACTTTCTGATGTTACGTTTGACGCTAGTACATCTGTAAATGAATATATTATATGTGTATATCGTCAACTAACGAAGTGATGTCAGGAATGACATAATCAGTAAAAACACGTGCAGTTTGGTCAATATTATTTCAATTCAGAGAGAGCCAGAAAATATTTCCTCAATAATTCTGCCTCCGTTTTGCGATAATATGGGAAACGAAGAGGAACACGTAAAGACGACATTGACCGGTCAACTTCTCAAATTTTGTTTGTTGTCGTTTGTGCATGATCGATGGGTAATGCTAATGGGTACCAACATCGTACAGCTAGTTGGCTGTCTTAAATTCACAAAGCACACCACACCTAAACAAATCTTCCCACAATTTGGAATTTTGTAAGAGTTTGTTTATTTTATCCATTTAAATTTTAAATTTTAAATTTTTTTAATAAAAATTTTTTATAAAATGTCAAATTTAATTTTTTTATTATAATTAAAAATTTTAAAAATGTATCACATCTTAATTTAAATTAAAAATTTAAATGTATAAAATAAACAGGCCTAAACAAAAGTATAGATTTTTTTTTTAAGAATTTTGCATGTTTTAATATATTTTAAAGATCATTAATTCAAACTTTATTAAAAGAAATTTTTAATATTATCAGAATAGCGGGATACATCCACAATGATCAAGAAAATAAAAGGTATTAAATGATAATTTTCCTTTTTGTTATTTTGTCTCGTCTAGTTTTATTTTAACTCATTAAGCATTGTTTCTTTGATGGATTTTGTTTATAATAATCATAATTTTTTTTTGAAAGGTAATAATCATAAAGTCAACCCCAGGTTTTTTTTTTTTTTTTAATTCAATTTGCTCCAAACTTTCATAAGCAGAAGACAACTAAAATAGACGACAATATTGATCATGAGATACAAATCTCTGACATAAATCATTTCTGAAAATGTGTTTAGTAGTTGTATTCAGAGATTATTTTCAATATAAGAAAAAATTAAAACTGCATTTAGTTTTACATTTTTAAAAACATGTAATAGTAATTAAAATAAGAAAAATAGTAGAAAGTAGGCCAACATGAAAAGCTTAAGAAAGTATATTGGCCAATTTTTAGTTATATAAATTAATAGATCATAATTTGTTAAGTTATGGTTCATAAACAGATAAGTTATAGATAAACTTGTCAAGTTATGGTTCATAACTAGATAAGTTATGGACAAACTTGTCAAGTTAAGGTTCATAGTCAGACAAATTATGAATAATTATAGATAATAACTTGTCAAGTTATGGTTCATAACCAGACAAGTTATGGACGAAAATAATAATTTAACTTATTTATTAACTCATGTAAACTATTTACCTATTAATTTTAATTCATCTCAAATCTTAGGCCTCGTTCACTTCGCTTATTCATTTAAACTATTTCACATCTAACTTTTTTTTGCTACAATAAAAAGCTCTCACATAAAATCAAATTTTAATTAAAATCTCAAATCTTAATCTTAATCTATTTCTCCATTTCTCTCTTATTAATTTGATATTCAAATTACAACAATTTGAAAAATTCAAAAGAATTAATTACACAAATAAAAAGCACATTTTGCGATGCTAAAGCACAAAAAGTTCCCCGCTATTTTCTCTCAAATCAGCCTCCCACCGTGAACCATTATAGAGTTGATATTGTTTGTACAAATTTGTACATGATTTGCAGGTAAATCCATCAAATGATCAATAACCACAGATGGCACGCACAATGCTAATCATAGGGACAAGCACAATATTATTTATTTATTTTTATTTTTATTTTTTTACTTTTTCTTATGTCTTATAGTTCGACGACTTTAATGATTTCTCAGCGTAATAGCTGCAAAATAATCATCTCCCCGTGCTCAAGAGAAAGCTGCAAGTTATGATGAAATAATATTAAGATTTAAGTTAATTGAGATTTTATTAATATCTATGAGATTAGTGAAGTTTGCTGCAGAACTTGGATTTAGGTATAGATTAGGGATACCATTATTAATTATCAATATCTCACTTATCATACTGAGTTTTAGTTCAATGATATTCTATTTCATAGCTTATAATACAATTAAAAGATAACAGAGCAAAAAAAAAAAAAATGATAAGCAAAAGCTATGGTCCTTCGTTCTATGTTATATAATATGTGGAAGTTAGAGTAACATTACATTTATTTTACATAAACAATGTCATTAAAAAGGTATAAAAAAATAATAATATATATATTTTTTTTTTTTATACCAGTACTCTATCTTTCCAAAGTGCTTGTCACATAAGATGAATGTTATGTTGTATCATAACTTCGTTATAACTCAAGACGGTCTTTCATGAATGGTAGGAAGAAGAACTCCTAATAAGATATTGCTGAGGAAAAATACACCTCTACATTCATGCATAAAAAAAAATAAACTAAAACAAAAATAATAGAAAGCAGAGAAAGATTTACATGGTTTGAAAAAAAAATTTATTACGTTCACAATAGAACAAGAAAAATATCACTAACAATTTTAAAATTACGTATTTAATAAATTTTCTCACTCTCTTTCTACCTAAAGCTCTTACACTCTTGTTTATCTCATTTCTCACTTTTTTTATTTCTCTCAAAATGATACACTTTTTTTTCTATATTTTTCTTTAAATACATAAATTCTTAACAAAACTTATTTATAGACTCTTAATGGACTATAAATTAACCCTTACTTAAAAAAATAAAATAGTAACTTATTTAAAAAATACAAAATAGTTATTTTTCCAACACTAATTTGAGGCACCTACTCAATAAATATTGACATTTGTCAATGTCAGATTATATCCTATTCACAATACGATCAAATAGAAGGGTCTTTTGCAGGAAGATCTCTGCTGATTGGTAGAATTTATTAATTATTAAATTCAGTTAAAATCACATAAATAAAAAAAAAAAAATTACACAGAAAGACAATTAGTAATATAGAAATCTCTCAAATAGTATAGAACATATAGGTGTAGTTTTAATAGTTATTTTAATATTTGTGTATTAATAGATATTATTATTATAATCGTAAAATATTAATTTAATGGTTGTAATAAATTAAATAATTAACTAAAAAATTAATAATAATTAATAAAATTAAATTCTTATTATATTTAAGAGATGTTTAATTTATAAATTAAAATTATAAAATTAAAATTATTTTTAATTTACATATATTTTTTATAAAAAAATATTATAATAAATTATGAATCATGCTCAAATCACGATAACTAAACGTTTTCTTAATCATATTATTACTGATAAAAATGTAATCTTTTTTTTTTTTTTTGTGTGATATTTGAGGACGGATAGAGTGTGATGGAATGGGGCCACATACTAAATAGGTGGCCCAAAAAATCTGCACTGTAAATATGCCATCAAGATTTGTTTGGTGCATTTCTTTAACTGCACTCAAAGCTGCAAAAACATCGATTTGCACTGCTGCTCTTGTCTGGCTTTAACTTTACGACCGATTATTTTTCACCCAACACGCGTGCATCTCTTGATCCCATTTCCATCACTCGGTTATATAACAAAGTGGACGGTTTCTGACTACTTGGCTTCATGGATCATCTACATTCTACCGAGATCCTAACCCAGATAAAATAATCCTAATAAATATCTCTTAAAAATATATAAATTAAAATTTTTATTTTTTTATTGCTTATTTATAATTTTTTTAATTAAATAATTACATTAATGAATATATAATTATTAAGAGTAAAAGGTATAAATATAAATTCATACACTTTTAAAAATAAATTATTTATTTTTTTGTATATTAATGTACCATCAAAGTGGTTGTGTAATGACATTAAAATTATTCTCTAAGTAGTTTATATCCAAATTATTCTCTAAGTAGTTTGATAGATATAAAGGCCTCTTTCGTTTCACGATTTTAGTTTTTAATTTAAATTGAGATGTGACATTTTTTAAAAATTTTTAATTATAATAATAAAAAAAGTTAAATGTTATATTTTTTGAAAACTTTTAACTGTAGAAACTTAAAACTGAAAACTCAAATCGATGAATGGACGAGGTCAAAGTCTTATGAAATTGTATAAGGTTTGGTGCTATTTTTAATCTTATACTTCAATATTCATTAATCTTTAGTGTGACGCATTTCATTTTTCAATGTAAATAATTATTGTTCAACGTATATATTTCTTTAATGTATGAGGCTTTTAGATCCCACCTTGACGTACACAATAATATAATAGTAAATAGTTATGGTTTATTGTCCATTTCCACACCTTAGTTATTCCAAATTATAATTTAAGTTTTTATTATAGTATTTTTTTTATAAAAATTTAAATTTAACTTTTTCTGTTATAATATTTTTTTCTCACATAAATTCACTTTTTAACTTAAATTTTTAACTCAAAGGAACAAAACAAATGATGCCTTAATTCTCCGAAAGAAAAAAAAAAACATTGTGCGCGTTTAGAACTCGTTTTAAAATGGTTTTTTTTTTTGTATGAAAATGGAAATGAAAACATTTTCAATCTTATACATAAATCATTTTTAAAAATGTATTTATTAGTTTTATCAAGATATTATTTTCAGTATAAAAAACTCATTAATATATATCTCTCTCTACTCGAAAGAGGAGAAAACGAAAATATTACACTAAATCAAAAAATCATTTTTATTTTTATTTTTTGTTTTTAATTATGCTAAAAGCTATTTTAAAATCATTTTTTTTTTTTTCAAAAAAAGGTCAAAAATAAAAACAAAAATAATTCCAAACACAGAAAATATTGTTATGTTATTTTTAAACATGCATTACACCTCAAAGTGAACAGACCCCGGATCTTTCTCTTGAAATTTGTGAAGCTAAGCATCACCTTCTTTAAGTATACAATCCAGTTATGGTCAGTAAACCAGCTTCGGAATGAGCACAAAAAAAGCTTGTGACAATAACCGAATAAGCATAAAATATTGCGATGGATTTACTCTTTTTTCTTCATTTTGGGTGTTTTATGCAACCTGTGCTTTAAAGTAGTTTTTTTTTTTTTTTTTTTTTTTAACCTGAATGATATTCGACTGTACATTTTGCTAGATTTTTTGAAACTTTAATATAGAGAACAAAATGAGACATTTCTATATATTCTCAAATGCAACATTTTTCTTAACAAATATTTGAACTCGTTTTTTTTTTTTTTTTCTTCCTTCGTAATTGAGTTGCCATAACAAACACAACAACTTGGGATTACTTATACCTCGTTCATTTTACCGATTTGAGTTTTTAATTTTAAATTTTTACAGTAAAAAATTTTCAGAAAATGTCACATTAAAATTTTCTACTACAGTGAAAAGCTCTAAAAAAATATCACATCTCAGTTCGAATCGAAAACTCAAATCTGCGAAGTGAATAAAGCCTTACTAAAAACATGATTGGTAACATTTGGCAGAAATAAATATTAAATTACGCCCATTATTCAATCTCAACAACAATAGGAGTGGGTATTATAACCCTTCCTGTTCAATCATAAATTGTACGAAAAAAAAAAAAAAAAAAAAAAACACTATTTGTAGAGGCAGTAAAATTTGATCAAACTAAACATCACTCTTGATGGATGATAAAAGTATTTTTATCTCCTCAATGATCAGCAACCGTCCATGTCATATCATTCTCAAAGATCCAATGGCAAACTTCGATCTGCCGGGGCCCGACCCAAGCGCCACGAAGGCACCGTGCACAGGGGCCCATGACGACGTGTCGAGATGACAGATGGCAACACCATGATTGATCTTGGCCCTGCTCTTCACGTCAAGAATATCAGCCTCGTAGACCCTCACTTTGGGGACAGAGTGGCAATAATACAATAGGTAAGGGAAAAGGCTCTGATGACACGAAACCGACTTGGTCACATTCCCACCGTTGATCCCTGTGACTTTCCCGATCATCACCTTCCTTTTGACCCACTCACGTTCTCGGTAGTCCTGACTGCCACATCACGGCCCAAGACCGAGATCGCGAAGTCAATCATATCCTCCGCCGAGCCCACGCACCGCTTAGTCTCGCCCGGGCTTGGAGCCCTCTCGCACTCGTCGAGCGCGTCGATAATCACGCGTTCCATAGCCGAGCCATCTTGCGCGTGGAATATCCCCTTCAACTCATCCAACCTCATCTTCGAGAATGGCAATTTCGTCAATAAGTACCGGGGCAAAAACGACCTTTTCTGCATTTTGTCCCTAATATCGGGCATCGGCATCACATTCCCTTTCTTCAGTGCCGACTCTCTAAAAAATTTGCCCTCCTCAACCCGTCTATTTACGACATTGCCACTCTCAGCCGTGCTGAAATTGTTGTACTCGGTGAAAACGACGCCGTTTTTTGTATAGTCCTTGAAGGTCCGACCCATGCTGTAGGACTTGAACCCGATTGTGGTCCGACCCGTCGCCCCTTTGCCATACTCCTTAAACGAATCGTTTCCGAGGTTAAACGATTTGCCGTAGTTCACGAAAATTGCCTTCCCTGATTTCGAATTCCTCGCGTAGGAAAGGAACGAATCCGCCCCGACGTTCGCTCCGTTCCGGTAGTTCCAGAACTGGTCGATCCCGGCAGTTCCGCCGCCGCCGTAGCTCTTGAAGTCGCTTTTCGGATTGTTTCCCGACAGGCCGTAACCCTTGAAAGTGTCGTTACCGCCGTTCCCGGACTCGCCGTAGCCGGTGAATCCCGATCCGACGGTGTTCGACCCCTCGCCGTAGCTCCCGAACTCGCTCGGGACGCCATTGCCATTCTTGGAGTAGCTGACGAAGGATTCGGCGCCGGAGTTTGTCTCGGCGGCGTAGCTCGAAAAGGAGAGGCGGTGGCCGTTGGCGGCGGAGTCGTAGGAGGAGAACCGGAGGTTCGGTACGTTGACTTGGCGGTGGTAAGTTTTGAACTCGCCGGAGCCGGCGGTGGCGTCGGCGGCGTAGTTGGTGAAAGTGGAGGTCGCGACGTTTGCGTCGGCGGCGTAGTTGTCGAATCCCTCGCTGTGGGAGTTCGATCCTCGGCTGTACTTCCTGAACGAGTCATTCGGTGAATTCAACTCGGCCGAGTAGTTCTTGAACGAGTCGCCGCCGCCGAGCCGGGCGGCGCCGTAGTTGGCGAAGTTCTTGTTGGCGTATGTCGCGAAGTTGGAGTCCTTCTTGCTCGAGACGACGTCGTTTTTGGAGTCGTCGAATGAGCAGAACAGGTCGGCGAGTGAGCAGAACGACTCGAGGTGAGTTGAGAGGTTCTTTTGAGCGGCGAGTTTGGTGAGAATCGCTGACTCGGTGGGCCCCAGTGGGGAGGCCTTGGAGAGAAAGAAGTTTGGTTTGGGAAGATTGTTGGAGATTTGCTTGTTCCAATACCTTATCAATGCGGCCTTTGCTGTAAATGGATTCTTGTTTTTGTTTATGCTTTCACTACTAGTAGCACTTGCTTGTGAATGTAACACCTGAAAAAAAAAAAAAAAAAAAAAAAAAAAAAAAAAAAAACATTAGCATAAGGAAAATCCAAAAATGATAATAATAACAATAATAATAAAAAGATTAAAATGCTTGTTTGTGAAGATTAGTTCTTACTAGGGATGACAAGAAGAGAGATAAGAGCAAAATAAGAGAGCTTCTCATGGCTATTTTTATTATTATTATTATTATTTTACTTGTGGGGTGTTGAGAGACAAGAGAAAACAATGGAGAGAAAGGAACTGGTACGAGAAGAGTCGGTGAATTTGTGTGTGTGTGTGTGTGTGTCTGCTTAAGAAGAGTGTGGGTGTCTTGTGTGTTGTTATTTTCTTTTCTTTACGCAAAATTTTTGCTTTTATAAAAGCGTGCCGGAAAAGTGTGCAACACTATTCTTCTTTGAAATAAAAAGGAAATCAGTACAAAAGCGGGTGATGATACATGGTTAAGTGATTAATCTTTGAAACAAAAAGCTGAGTAAAAAGCTTAAAAAATGATGGATTAGTGATAGTTCTAGCCGTTTGGGGTTAGGTAATCAAGGCATTTTTTTTTTTTAAAGTTTGGTCTTCACTGAGTAGAGTTAGACAGAACATATTCTAAAGTTTCTAATTTACACGAGGATCAAACACTGTGTTATATATATACATATATATAAACAGTACACGAGGATCAAGATTATAAGGCTAATTTATATTATTATTATTATTATAAGAAGTTTTAAGAGGCCAAGGAGTAGTAATTCAGGAGTCCATGGTGTTGATAAATCCTAGAGCTTTCCAATTATAATATCGGAATTGTGGTATAAAGAGGATGCTTCCTTTTTGACTTTAGTAGCCAACTAAACTAGTAAGGCGTGCATTTGCAGTTCCACTTGCAAGTCCTTCCCTGCTATCTAGATGGAGAGAGAGAGAGAGAGAGAGAGAGAGAGAGAGTGGCTGGACACAGATTGGCTGCCTATGAAGCCCTCAAAACAAGAGGACAGAAGGAGAATTTTTCTATTATTGTGTTACTGAATACACTGTACCGTCTTTATAACAGATTTTCAGAGAGGGTATCAAATTGTACATATAAAATTGCTTAAAGCCAAATAGTGAACAGAGAGCAGTTAGAGTTGCATCTTGGCCTGGTAGTGAACAGAGATTAGTTAGAGTTGCACCTTTTTGGTTTGGTTTTTGCATTGTTTTTTACTCTTTAAGTCTTAACTAAACGAGTGATCATAGAGAATCTTTAGAAAGTGCAACTGTAGAGCCAAAGTCTGCCGTTTGCTATGATAATATATTAATTTACCAATCTATTCAAAAAAAATTGTTAAGAAATGAGTCAATAATAATTATTGTATTTTAAAAAATAATAATAATAATAATAATAATAAGGATTTATTTTATAAACACACCAACTTTATATCAGCAAAAAAAAAAAAAAAAAAAAAAAAAAGATTTATTTGAAAAAAGGTTCATTTTTAAAATGTAAGCACTTACATCTTTTCCCCTTTAATTCTTCATATCAGCAATTATGGCTATTGGTAAGTAGTAAAACCTACGACTTTTCTAGCATCTCTCAAATATTTTTCCCTCCCGCCAATTTAGCTATCATGTCCCATTATGAATTGTTGCTATCATATTTATCCGTGCAGCCCCATATGGGTAAATTCATCAACGTGAGTGAGTTGGTCTCTTCAATTGTGACTGGACCCACAATTTGGTGAGCCTTAAATATTCTTAAACTTATCAACAATACTACATCGTAGTATCAATCGGTCTAACAATCTCATGTTAACTTTGAAAGGGAGAACACTGAAAACGACAACGGCCGGAAACAACATCATTAGGAAAAACTCCTCTCTCTCAGAAAATTATTTTCCATTTTCATATATGGTTTTGCATAGTGATTTAGAGTTTTCTGGTAAGGATGGCATAACAAAATTTTCATCAGATTTGATTGAAAGATCAACAAGTTTTAGATATTCTATGCATAATCAACATATAATGGTTCTCCAATCTTGCGAGTCAGTTTGCCGAGCCAAAAAAAAAAAACTTGTAGGAGAAAAAGCAAAAAGCTACAAAGAATCAAAACCAAACATGCATTTGATTACCAATAATCACCACAGGAACAAAGTCCGTCCTCAAAATGGTGAAACCTATGCATATCTCTCACAATGACAGCCCGATTCACGATTTTCGAGATAATCTTAATGGCATTATGACAGTCTCCACATATCCTCAAATTCTTTGTAACACGAATTGGAGTCCCTGGGGAAGTGTTAATGAGGCCAAAAGCAATGGCCAACCTTTCACTATGGTAAAGAAGTGCTTCCTCTTTTGCTTCCTCCTCAATATCATGAAGTACAAAATCTGTTAATGGCACATAACCGAGACGTTTCATTGGAGTAGCCAACTCCGCAAGCGCGGCATAGATCTCGCCCGACTGAGGATGAGACCTGTCTCCCACCCCAAACTTATGAACAACGTTCTTAAACTCAATCAAACTAAATCCCTGAACTTTATTGGCTCCTCTTTTCACCATCAACTTTCTCACCTTCTCGACCTCTTTCCATCTTGACTTTGCAGCGTAGATGTTTGAGAGCAAAACATGATAGCCAGCATGAAAGGGATCAAGTTCAAAAATGCGATCTGCAATTCTTTCTGCTAAATCTAGATTGCCATAAATTCGACATGCCCCGAGCAGAGAACCCCATATGCTTGCATCCGGTTCAACTAGCATACTCTCTATCAGTTTTTCTGCTTCCAATAGTTGTCCTGAACGGCTTAGAAGATCCACCATGCACGCATAGTTGTTGAGTTGCGGCACAATACCAAACTCCTTTACCATCGACTCGAAACACCTCTTGCCCTCTTCTAGTAATCCAGAGTGGCTGCAAGCCGAGAGAACGCAAGTGAATGCCACATGGTTTGGCATCACTTTCGCCCCTAACATGGCATCAAAAAGATCAAGAGACTTCCTTCCCTGCCCGTGAATCCCATAACTCGCAATCATTGCACTCCAACAAACTACATCTTTCCCCGGCGTACCGTCAAACAATCTACGAGCTAAATCTAAACTCCCACACTTGGTGTACATATCCATGATAGCAGTTGCAACAAGGACATCAAACTCAAATCCAGTTTGGATCACATAACTATGAAGCCATTCACCTTTCCTCAAAGCTCCCAAATTGCCACAAGCCAGAAGACCACTCAAAATACCTACCCGATTTGGTCGAATCCCCGAATCACGCATCGAGTCAAAGAACACCAACGTCTCACTGTTACATCCATTGTGGGCATAGCCCGAAATCATGGATGTCCAAGAAACCAAATCCCTCACAGGCATTTTATCAAACACCAGACGAGCACTTTCAATGTCGCCGCATTTCGCATACATATCAACCAGAGCGGCACTAACAAAAACATCATGTTGACAACCACAACACACTGAATGCTGATGAACCAACCTTCCCAGCTTCAAATCAGACAATCCAGCACAAGATTTGAGAGCAAAAGGGAAAGTATACTTATCGGGTCTTAGACCCTCTTGCATCATCTTGGAATAAAGTCCCAAAGATGGGAAAAAACGACCTTCATTGGCATATCCCCTTATCACAACATTCCATACGTAACTACATGGTTTATTTGCACGTTCAAACACACTTCTTGCATTGTCGACCTTATTGAATGAAACATACAAAATGGCGATTTTAGTTAGTAAATGTGTGTCGTACAAACCGTGAGGAAAGATCTTTGCATGGGCTTTCTTAAGAGTTCTTAGAGTAGTGCATCTCTGTAACGTAGAAAATATGTCCAAAGCAATGTCGTTTAGGGTGTGCATAGAAGGTTCAAGTTTTAATATGGTTTGATGGGTTCTGAAGGACGAAACAATGACATAAAAAGTGTATATTCAGTAGAGAAAATAAAAAAAATAAAAAAATAAAAACTTGCCCAATTAAGTAATATTATTAATTAATAGACGATCAAGAAGAATATGTTCAGTTCTGTTTTTGTTCCCAATGTTTATGAGAACAGAAATTCGTCCACCAGGAACAATGGTAATGTAAAACAATGAGCAATATCAGTGAATTATTATACTTTGACATTCTAGGATTCTAGGAATAGGAGTTGGGACCATAATGGTGGAAAATAAACACCAAATTAATTTTCCCTAGCTCAAATTTTAATAATGTTTAGTAATTTTAATTTAAATTACTAATTCAAATTTTAATAATGGGTAGGCCATGCCTGGGCTTGTGCTGGGCCGTGCCAAGTCCTTCAAGGCCCTTAGGCGTGCCTAGGCCTTCAACGGGCCAGGGTTGTGCTTGACAGCCTGAGCTATGGGTTGGAAAAATGAGGCCCAATCCTAACCCTTTAGACGTCCCGGGCTGGCCTGGCCCGTAACAGTTTAAGCCCAGGCCGTGCCGAATTGTGCATTGTAGCGGGTTGGCTTCACCCGTTGTTGTCTCGGGATCTTGATTCCTTTCCTCTCCTTGACTTGGATTGGCCTTACACTGGAGGCGGCTGCCTAGGCTCGCGACGGAGATTGGTGACTCATGATTGAGGTCAGGAACCTGAATTATTGTGTGCGGCTCACTCACAACCTCTTCCCAAACTCCATTCCACCTAAACCCTCCGTTGCCATTAGACCAAGTAAACATAGGCAATTTTTGACATTTTTAATATTCCCAAATTACCAAAACACATTTTGCAACAAATTTCTATCTACAACATCATGGTGAGACTTTTTAATCATGGAACTTTTTTTAATATTATTATTTTTCATTAGAGTGATTACCATCAAACGACACGTCGTTTACTCGACACGACATGTCCCATATCCCAGTAAACGACATGCTGAGTGGTGATTGAACATGGTAGTAGATTCCCAAGAAGATTTTTGTTACTGGATGTGAAGTCCCAAGAAGATGATGTAGTTAGTTTTTAGCAAAACACCAAAAGACCCGCCATAATGCTGGCAATCTGTTCCTCTCTTAGAGCCTTTCCTGTTCCTTACAACAACCCATCTCTGCCTCCATCAACGCTGTCCATCAACAATCACCAAAACTCAATCTTGCCCATCAACCGCCGAAATCTCATCTCTGCTTTTCTCACTCTCTCCTCCACAACCCACTTCGTGGATTTTGGTCTTCAATCAATATTCTCACAGAAAGCTTTTGCTCGTGGCCTATTTCAGATGCCCCCGGTTCGCCTCACCAACCGGTAATTCATTAAATCCCCCACCAAGCTTTTCATTTTGTTCTAGCTCATTCCTTGTTTGGTAGCGAAGAAAATGGAGGAAAGAAAAGAAAAGAAAATATGGGATTTTGTCAGTGGCTTGTGTACCTTTTTTTTATTTATTCAATTTTCATATAAAATGGAGGAAAGTGGGAGGGAAAATAATGGGTTTTATGGTTTGTGGTATTTGTTCTTTGTTACTTTAGAAATAATTAAATTTTGACCCTATGACCATATATTACTATAGTATTGGGACACAGTTGAGTGTTTTATTTATGTTTTTATTTATTTTCAAGACATGTTGTGCTTGTTATAGTTTCTTTCACTTTCTCGTCAGTGAAAAATGAAGCCTATTGATATTAGTGAACTTTCTACTCATAAGTGAATGATTTATGTGATTGGTATTCGGTACTGTTCTTTTGGTGTTGGAAGGTACTTTCTGGTGAGGGCTGGGGAGTCTGAATTTG
Organism: Morus alba; assembly: GCA_012066045.3. Classification (NCBI taxonomy): domain Eukaryota; kingdom Viridiplantae; phylum Streptophyta; class Magnoliopsida; order Rosales; family Moraceae; genus Morus; species Morus alba. The sequence goes on along the minus strand of CP050231.2, from coordinate 5,537,662 downwards.
AGAGCTTGGGGATAATAAACACGAACCCGGTGGCGAAAACATCGGTTGATAGCGGCTTGTCGGAGAGAGGGAAGAAGCAGACAGTGAAGGCAGCTTTTGAGTTGAAGGAAATGGGGGCTTGTGAAAAGGGCTGTTGGATTTGGCCTTCCATCACTCAGAGGGCTTACCAGGCTGCAGAGATCATTGCATCATCTAATGGGATTACTCGAAGGTCCGAATCGGTGTCAAATTGGTTCAAACATGTGGTTCTTATGGAGAAATGTTTTGAGATTTTCACACTTCGTTGTTCTTATTGGCATTCTAGAGTTGTGTTGATTCACTCTATTCGCATATTAGTACAATGAGATTTTTTTTTAATTGAAAATGTTAAAAGCTTTTTTTTCTTTTTCTGTAGCTATATTGTCCCAGAGTATAGCTTTCTGGATGCCCGTGGATTGGGAGCTTATGAAGGAAAGAGTTTGGATTCAGTTTCAGAAGTAACATAAATTTCTCTTCCACAATAAACATATAAAAAAAAAAAAAAAAAAGAAACTTTCTTTTCACTCTACCAAGTAGGATTTCCATTGAGAAGAAAGTGTGATATAAATGTGGCAATGTGTTTGTCAGGTATATGCATCAGATAGTATTTCTCCAACCACAAAGCCTCCTCCTATTGACGACGGAACCCCGAATGAGAGTGTTGCAGATGTGTTTGTACGCGTGACACAGCTCATGTCGATCCTCGAGACTCAATACTCCGGTGACACCGTGGTCATTGTCTCACCAGATTCCGACAATTTGACGGTCCTCCAAGCCGGTTTAGTAGGCCTCGATCTGCGACGGTAATTAGTTTATCCACCCCACAATTTGATCTTGTTACTTGCCATGAAGAATCTCCTTATTGTTATAATATGAGGAACTAAGCTTTGTTTTCAAGTAATGTTGTTGGTTTTCTATTTCAAGGCACAGAGAACTTTCTTTTGCACCAGGGGAAGTCAGATTTGTTGACCCAAGTAGCATACCTACTTACAAGCAGCCTGCATCTGCTGTATATAAATGCCTAAATCCACCAAGCTGTAACTAAAATGATTTTCTTTTATTTAGTTGATATTAAAGCTTCTGCAAATCACGTACCATATCATTAGCTATAATTTGTTATAATTTTATTTTATGAGAAGAGAGAAAATTTTAGGCTTGTAATATTTATGGTTGTAACTGGAAACTACAGAACAAACATTTCTTACCAATAAATGATTCATAACATATTATTTTATTGTTAATCCTCCGTTTTTGGCACTTCCTTTATTTTTCAATTATTCGTTCTGTCAGTTCTTGAGGGATTAACTTATATTTTAATTCCTTAAAAAAAAAAAAAAGAAGCTTATATTTTAATTAAAAAACGACAAGTCGTATTACTGTAAACGACAGGAAAATTTCTAATTTGATTACAAAATGTCGTTTGGCCACTTAACATGAAAATCGAAATGTCGTTTATTAGACTTGGAAGCTAAAAGACTCTGAAACACCTAACGACATGTTGTATTACTCTCGCCGAAGGGCAGGCAGTTATGCACCCAAACGACAAACATCATGGAAACAATAAATATGAGGAAGCTTTTATGGTAGGGAAAAAAAATAAATTACCTGTAGTTTTTTATTGTTCAGCCATCGTATTAGTAAAAATTGTTTGTTTATATATTTTTTTTAATCTGATGTGATTTTAATTAAATTTAAAAGTAAAAATTAGCATTATTATATGAAGTCCTACCAGAAAAAGTCCATAAATACAAATGGCAAAGAATGTAGATTAATTTCCAGTACCTTAAGTGCATGCTTACTAATGAAAAGTTCTAACAGATGAGTCATGTTTTCACTTGTGCCGCCACATACCTAATGTTACATGACATTTGGTTGGGCAGGTGTTCTAAAATGGGGTTGTGGAGAAAAAAAAAAAAAAAAAAGTTTCCTTGCTGCTCCACCAACCTATCATTGGTCGGAACACTCCTACAGTCACACGTTGTCCTACATGGTTATTGTTGTTGTTTCTCACGATTTTGTTAGTTAAGTTATCGGTATGTTTTTTTAGAGGGTGATGTTGGGATCTGTTGTAATGGGGAGGAACCTTGGTTATTAAAGAAGCTATGGAACATTGGCATCTGCAAAGAATGGAGTGAGCTACCAGGGGATTTTGGGTTTAAAAATCCTTTATTTTGAAAGTTTAAGGGCCCGTTTAGTTCGTTGATTCGAGTTTTTAATTTAAGTTGAGATGTGACTTTATATGAGAGCTTTTTACTATAGTAAAAAAGTTACATATGACTATTTCTGAAAGTTTTTTACTGTAGTAAAATTCAAATCGGTAAAATAAACAAAATCTAAATGTCACATCAAGTAGTTGAAACTCTTTTTTACTTTTTACAAATAAATACTAATTTAAACTTAAACTTGGATTTGAATCCCTTAAGCCTTCAATCCAGGGAGGAAGCTATTAAGGACTTGGGGGGAAGGGACTGGGGCTTAAACCCCCTCAACTTTTTCTTATCTATAACCTCTAATTTTTATTTTTTAAAAAGGAAGAAGAAGCAACGGTTTTTATTGTGCGCGTGATCTATTTAAAACAACGGTTCTCAAATTATTATTATTTTTTTAAAAAGGAAGAAGAAGAAGAAACAACGGTTCTCAAATTATTATTATTTTTTAAAAAGGAATAAGAAATTTGAGTTTTTAATTTAAGTTGAGATGTGACTTTATATGAGAGTTTTTTACTATAACAAAAAAATTACATGTGATTATTTTTGAGAGCTATCTAAATGTCACATCAAGTAGTTGAAACTCTTTTTTACTTTTTACAAATTTAAACTTGAACTTGGATTTGAATCCCTTAGGCCTTCAATCCAGGGAGGAAGCTATTAAGAAGAAGGAGGAGGAGGAGGAGGAGGAGGACGTAAAAGAAATAAAAATAAGAGAAAAGGATCTAAAGTAAAAGATAAGCAAAAAATATTTTAAGTTATTTTGTTGTATTTAAATCAATTCCACTTTATTTTGTTTAATTTGTTTTTACTTAATTTAGTGTTATTTTATTTTATTTTAGTGTATTTTTGTTAAAATTGTTTTTTATTAAATCATTTATAACATTTTTATTTAAGCAATATCGGAATATTAAAATGGATAAAATTAAACTATAAATAATAATAAATAAATAAAATTCAAAATTTTTTGTGATCGTCGGATTAAAAATATAGATGGATCACATAGTCCCCTTTCCCCTCTCTTTCTCTCTCTTTTCCTTGGCGGGACCTACAACGTGACTTGTTAAAAAGACATTTGATTCATGAATTAAAATTATTAAATTAAAATTATTTTTAATTTATGTATTTTTTATAAAAAAATATTATTACGAATTATGAATTATAATTCAAATTATAATTTGAATTCTCTATCTAAACGTCTCTCGTTTTATCTGTAGGATCTTATTGTGATTTATATATGAAAAATCATTTGAACAACAACAATATTGTAGGCGGAATTTCAAAAATTTTATCATATCCATTTAATTCATAATTAAACGTAAACCACAACGAGAGATTCATGCATGATATATGTTTATGGACAAAGGATTAGAAAAATCTCACATACCTTTGTGACGATTGAATTAATTGACCGCAAGGATCTTGTCTCACTATCTCACGTTCCAAGATGGAGAATTGCCGTGAAACAAGATCGTTGTTTATTGTCACGATCACACCAAGAACCACTCGTTGATTCAAGGCTATGTCTCTACAATTTTTAGGATGAGAGAGTGGGCTCTTTTTCAAAAACCTAAGGAAACTTTTTCCTTCTATTTTGTCTCTACAAAATCCGCCACCCTAAGGAAAGTGTGATCTCTTTTTCTTTTCTCCAAAAGACTCTCTCTCTAGGGTTTTCAATAATATCCTTATATAGGAGAAAATTCAAAAACTCAAACCCTAGATGGGATTTTCGAATTTCTCCTTAACCCTAGGGTTGAAATCCGAAAATCCCTACATGGCTTAGGATTTCGAATTTCCTTCCCTATTTTGGAGCAAAATTGAAATCCCCTTAAGGCAAGGGATTTCCGAATTTTCCCAAAATAAAATCTCACTTTTCTCTTTCCTTTAGTTGCCAAATAAAATCATGTTTAAATTTTATTTTGAATTTTAAATTAATCTCCATTAATTTCAAAATTCAAAACTCATTCATTTTTTATTTTTCAATTATCAAATAAATGAAAAATAACACAATGAATTTAAACATAATTATCGGTTTCTGTTTTTCCCATTTATTAGAGCTAGCCTTGAGACCCAAATGGACCCACATGAACAAAGCTATGGAATTACAATATTCGACTAACTCATCCCTATAAGTTATCGACATATTTAATTCGACATCGCATAACTCCACTAAAAGTTCGATGCCGAATAATCTCTCGATTCATGTGCGCTAATTTTTCTTTTGGTGTTGATACAATTTATCACACGGTCCACAGTGTAAATGCATTATTATCCTTCAGTAAATATCGTTGATCGTAATGGTGTATATAATATTACCGTTTTACCATTCTAATCATTATTTCCTCAACTCCTTTATATGACCGTGAATAAGAAAGACAAACGTTCGTAAGATGTCTCGCACATGTTACGATGTCTTAATCAATGAATATCATCATTGAATACCGTGCCCGGTTTATTTATTCACACACCCGTCAATAAAGCATGAGGTGATATTATTTTTACGAATTCCATATCTGTGAATCACATAACTCCAACTTAATATTGTCATGATCCCAATGACCGAGATGTCGTTCAATAATCGTGAACTAATCTCATTGGCGAATCAAAGATCATGAGATACTAAGTTGAGCTACGCATTCACTTCGTGATTAAGATAATTATACAAATATATTTTAAGTTGTGATGATTAGGTTTAGAGTTGTGTAAACGGTTTTTACTCTAACCTAATGGGTCACATGGTCTATTCAACATGTTGCGAGCATGTCTAGATCAACCACGAGTCCAACTCCCATGCCCCGAGACCAAAGCATCACATGGTTCGATCTATCATCATAATCGGATTCGATTGCCCAATCAATCCTAAGATCGCGAATATCTATTTTAAATCAGATAAGAAGAGTTTGTCCCGGTAGGTTCCCCGACTCTTCTTTCGTTAGTAGCAGTTTATGGACTAAGCAATATCATAAACACTCTTGAGTATGTGTCAAAACATAACTTTATCTTATTTTATAAAATCAACAAAATAATAATGTCTTACATTTGTCATTTCATAAATAACAAATTACATCCCACTTTATGGACACATTTCCAACAAACTCCCACTTGGACTTAAAGTAGGTGTGTACAATCTCGCATGCCCAAACCTTCCAGATGCGTGATCAAGACTTTACCGGATAAAGCCTTTGTAAACGGATCGCCAAGTTGTCATGTGTTGATATCTTTGTCACTTCAACATCGCCTCTTTGTACAATCTCACGGATGAGGTGGTATTTCCGCTCTATGTGCTTGGACCTTTTATGGCTTCTAGGCTCCTTAGAGTTTGCTACAGCCCCAATTATCGTAATACAATACCATGGGCTCATGGACTTCGGAACAACTTCCGATTGAAACAAGGAACTTTTTAAGCCATACAGCCTCTTTCGCAGCGACTTCACAAGCCGCCACATATTCGGCCTCCATGGTGGAGTCGGCTATGCAAGTCCGCTTGATGCTCCTCCATACCACCGAACCTCCATTCGGGACAAACACCGATCTCAAGTGGATTTCGAATCCTTTATCCGATTGGAAATCGAATCGGTATATCCCGTCATATTCGTGTCGGGCATCAATATACAAGCATATAGTTCCTCGTTCTCCTAAGATACTTGAGGATATGCTTTACAAACAACCCGGTGCTTTCGGGTCCGTGGTTTGACCGAATCTACTCACCACGCCCGTAGTAGCATATATCGTGTCCGGTGCAAAGCATCGTGACACATGAGGCTTCCCACGGGTCAAGCGTAATGAACTCGGCTCATGTCTTCCTCTTCTTGAGGAGTCTTGGGAGACTGCTCCTTAGAGAGGATACTCCATGTCGGAAGGGTAGATAACCCTTTTGGAGTTTTGCATAGCGAATCGGTCCATTACCTTATCGATGTAGGATGCTTGAGACGGTGCCAATTGTTTGTTTTTCCGATCTCGAAAGATCCGAATTCCCAAAACATAGGCAGCTTCTCCTAGATCCTTCATGTCAAACCGCTGCGAGCCGTAGCTTAACCTCGATTAGTCTTCCTACATCATTCCCAATGAGTAGTATGTCATCTACATATAAGACTAAGAAAACCACTTTGCCTTCTTGTATCAACTTATACACACAAGGCTCATCCATTGGTGAACAAAACCATAAGTTTTAACAGTCTCATCGAATCTGATATTCCATGATCTCGGATTCGCTTCAAATCCATAAATGGACTTTCGCATTGCAAACCTTTTCTTCTAGACCCTTTTCAATGAATCCATCCGGGTTGTGCCATGTAAATGCGCTCATCCAGATTGCCATTCGAAAAAGTCGTCTTTACATCCATCCGCCGATTTCATAATCTAAAGCAAAGAAAGAATGGATAGAAGAATTGGATGGATTTAAGCATGGCTACCGGAGAGAAGGTATCCTCATAGTCGATGCCTTCTTTTCCGGTGTAGCCCTTGGCTACCAAATTTTGCTTTGAATGTCTCTACATTCCCATCCGGACCCTCTTCTTCTTGTAGATCCATTTACACCCCACGGGTTTTACCCCTTCGTGAGGATCCACTAGAGTCCATACGCCATTTTTATACATCGATTGTATTTGGCGTCCATGGCTTCATGCCATAGGTTTGCTTGAGAACTTTCCATGGCTCGCAAGTAGGAGAGAGGTTCGTTGATGTCTAAATCGAGGCGCATATAATGCGTCTCCATAAGACATGTACCTATCAGGTTGTCTCACAACCCTCCCACTACGTCGAGGCTCCACTGGTGTTAGTTCTTGTTGTGGTTCATCTGTTGTCGGTTCGGGAATAGATTGCGGATATGTTGCATGAACATTTTCACGATCAATTCCTCAAGTACAAGCTTGCTTCTTGGCTTCATATTCTTTATAAAATCCTCTTCGAAAAGCGAGCATTCGTCTTGTGAATGTTTTTACGATCGATAGGACTATAAAAGATATAGCCTTTTGTTCCTTTGGGATATCCTACAAATAGGCACAGATTACGAGCGACTAGTCGACTTACAGATCTTCTTTCTAAGCACATGTGCGGGACAACCCCATATTCGGTGTGGCCAAGAGATGACTTCTTGCCACTCCATCTTTCATATGGAGTTCCAGTGTACGCCTTAGATGGAACTTGGTTGAGAACATTATGTCTTCTTTGTTTCCAAGGCATATCCCCAAAAGGAATCTGGAAGAGATGAGTAACTCATCATTGATCTAACCATGTCCAATAGAGTTCGATTCCTTCTCTCGGACCGCCATTCTCACCGAGGAGTACTGGCGCGGTTAGTTGAGAAAATATACCTTCTTCCTTAAGAAAGTCTTGAACTCTCCCAAACAAGTATTCACCACCACGATCGGATCGTAGTGTTTTGATCTGTTTATCTAATTGCTTTTCAACCAAGGCCTTGAATTCTTTGAACTTTTCAAAGGTTTCGGACTTTTTGACGATTAGATAAATATGACCAAAACGAGAATAGTCATCGATGAAGGTTATGAAATATTCATATCCTCCTCTTGCTTGGATATTGAATGGCCCACATACATCACTATGTACGAGTTCTAGGCATTCATCACTCTATTACCCTTTTTGTCGAAAAGGGTCTCTTGGTCATTTTTCCTTCTATGCGGGATTCACATGTAGGTAGTGAGCCTACACTTAAGGTTTGCAAGGGACCGTCTCTTACCAACCTTTTAATCCCTGTCAAGGCCAATATGTCCAAGACGTAGATGCCATTTGTAGGTTTGATCAATTGAGTCTAACCTCAATCTCTTACTTTCTCTCATTGAATCATCATTCAATTCAAGATCATAAATCGTTGGAATATTTGGTTTAATGTAGAATGTATTGTTTATCATGATTTGTAGAAGTAATCATGAAGCCATTCTTTAGAATCTGAATAACATCATTATTAAAATCCAAAGAATATCCTTGCTCAATCAAACGAGCCACGTAAATAAGGTTTTTCCCAAAAACCGGGACATAATAAACATTGTTCAAAACAATAAAACTGTTCTCAAAAAATTAATTTAATACTTCCAACGGTCAACTATTGGAGCATCGATGCTCCATTCCCCAGCGGAAGTTGAACTCGTCCTTGCTAAGCCTTTTGTTTTCCTGAAACCCTGCGCAGAGAACAACAAACATGATTAGTGGCTCGAGTCTACAATCCAAGAAAAAGTAGAGTGACCACAAACAGGCTTGGTAACAAGCAATGTACCTTTAGCTTTGACCTCCTTGAGGTATGTAGGACGATTGCGTTTCCGGTGGCGAGACATTCCGCAATGGTGACATTTGTCGGTACTCTTGTCTACCTTTTGCGTTTTCTTGCCTTTCGCGGCAACGGGCTTCTTCTTGTTTCTGCGGGCTTTCTCATTTATTGGCACCAGAGGTGGAAGGCTTTGCTTGACAAAGGCTTGCCTTTCCATTCTCCTTTTTGCCTTTAAGCGTTAGAGTTTCCGTAGTTCAAGCTCCATCATGAGTTACGGGAGTGAATAACTCAACTTATTCATCGGCAGGTTGAGTTTGAAGTTGTCAAACATCTCCGGGAGAGTCTCTAGGATCATATCCACTTGAGTTTCTCCATCTATTTCAGCTCCCATGAGCTCCATCTCATTCAGGTGACTTATGATCAATAGCATATGGTCCCGAACAGAGTGCGGATTTCATCCGGCGGTTCATGAAGTTGCGACCGCAACTTTGCTTGGCTTGATGACCGGCTTCCGAACATTTAAATGTCAGAGATCATATCTGCGGCCGTCAAGATGTTCCGATGTTCTTTGTTGCAACACATTGCTAATTGATGCTAAAATATAGCACCTAGCAATCTCATCGAACGCATCCAAGCGTTGTATGTCGTCTCGCTCTTCTTGAGTCGAATCATCATTCGGCTCAAGAGGACAGGGGTAGTGAGCACATGCTTGTGCTTGTCTACCGTCAACACGATATCGAGGTTACGTTTCAATCAACGTAATTTTCACCCACTAGTTTGTTTGTACTAAGAATTTGCGCGATCGGGGATAAAGACATAATTCTTTGAAAAAATAAAATAAAGCGGTGTTGATAATTTGCTTATATTTAAGAGAAGTATGATGCATGAATGCAAATACTTAAACATAAATAAAATCCTTAAAAAATGTTTCATCTATGGTGTTGCGATCATAAACGGCAACACGTCCCACCTAGGGGTGGCGTCCGTGAAGCCTCCTATCGCATCGAGACTCCTCTCGTTTGGTTCACTTTACAAGATGTCTCTACATCTAGTGCAACCAATCACCATCTTTTTGGTCACCTTAGATCCATTGCCTAGCTCCTATGGGAGATTACAATGATCTTTAGTCTAAGTGTTTAACCGACTAATCGACTCTAGAGGTTGTTATGAACTAACGATCCATCTAGGGATGGTCTCGCCTCACTACTTCCTTTTCGAGTCTTATCTTCTATAAGCAACCTGATGACTCCTTAGCGACATGTTTCATGGGTTTCTCCCATTGAAGTGAGGACCACTAAGGTGGTTCTTAACCTATCCACGTGTCACGATCAGGCTAAAGTCGGAGACCTTGGGAACGTTTCAACGCAAACGACCCTCCCACTTAGCTTTTCCAAAAATGGATTTTGTTTTGAAATTAAGTCCAATTAATAATTCAACAAAATTATAACCCTTATAAATTTGTTGTATTTTATAACTCTTTATAAAATTTACCCATTGCATTTATTATTATAACAATTTATAATATTAAACTACAATGATGCATGAACATGCTTGCATGGCAATTTGATATTGGCATCTCTATATCCTATATGGCATGTTATAATGATGCGAGATTAAACAATAAATCATACATTTACAATTTAACCTCTCTATGGCTCATTTCTAATTACAACCCATAAAAACAAATGAAAATAATTACAATAATTTTCTTCATCTTGTCTTCTTGGCATCTTCTCAATTTTCTCTTCTCTTGATCCCGAAAAGTGAAAATAAAAAAAAATATTTTTTTTTTTTTTGTTTAAATTTGGGCCCGGGACAATCTGGGCCCACCTTCTCCTCGGTGGGCAGGGCCAGGCCCTGTCTGGCGCAGCGTGGGCTGCCAGGCCAGGCAGGCCTTGGCTCCCATTGTTTGGGCCGCTGGCTTGCCTGGGGCAAGGCCAGTGGCCGGGCCTGTAATGCCTTGCACGGGCAAGGCCGGTGGCGGCCTGTGGCTGCTTGCCTGGGCAGGGCTGTGACAGGCTCGGTGGCCCTGCTGGGCAAGGCCTGTGGCCGTGCCTGGCTAGGCCTGTGGCGCCTTTGCCTGGGCAAGGCCTGTGGCCCGTGCCCGCTGGCAGGGCCTGCAGCCCGCCCTTTGGCCCCTGCCTGGGGCCGTGGCCCTGCACAGGCAGGCCATCGCCAGGAACTCTTGCTCAGGCGGGAACTGCGAGGCCCGCTGGGGTGGGAGGAAACCCTAGCGCATACTAGGGTTTTAAAACCCTAGTCTGCCGCATGATGCCAAAAACCAGGGAAGGGTTTGGCGGCTGGGCGGGCGGAGGCCGAGTCGGGAGTCGTGGCGGATGGCGGCGGCGGCGGCGGCGGCGCGGGCGGCGGCGGCGGGGCGGCACAAAAAAATATTTTTCGGAAATTTAAATTACAAAATTTCCTATGCCCTTTAATGGCTTACATTATTTTCTAGAAAAAAACGTAAACCACCAACATGGTGTAATTAAAACCTAGAGCCAATCGATCGGGATCCAATCACATATTCAATCAAAACAATTTTGAATTCATCATATATTCATGCAAGATGCCAATATCAACACATATCATACATTCAATCGCATAAACATAAATCATGCATGATCAATAGCCCTAGGCTCGATACCAATTGTAGGATCTTATTGTGATTTATATATGAAAAATCATTTGAACAACAACAATATTGTAGGCGGAATTTCAAAAATTTTATCATATCCATTTAATTCATAATTAAACGTAAACCACAACGAGAGATTCATGCATGATATATGTTTATGGACAAAGGATTAGAAAAATCTCACATACCTTTGTGACGATTGAATTAATTGACCGCAAGGATCTTGTCTCACTATCTCACGTTCCAAGATGGAGAATTGCCGTGAAACAAGATCGTTGTTTATTGTCACGATCACACCAAGAACCACTCGTTGATTCAAGGCTATGTCTCTACAATTTTTAGGATGAGAGAGTGGGCTCTTTTTCAAAAACCTAAGGAAACTTTTTCCTTCTATTTTGTCTCTACAAAATCCGGCCACCCTAAGGAAAGTGTGATCTCTTTTTCTTTTCTCCAAAAGACTCTCTCTCTAGGGTTTTCAATAATATCCTTATATAGGAGAAAATTCAAAAACTCAAACCCTAGATGGGATTTTCGAATTTCTCCTTAACCCTAGGGTTGAAATCCGAAAATCCCTACATGGCTTAGGGATTTCCGAATTTCCTTCCCTATTTTGGAGCAAAATTCAAATCCCCTTAAGGCAAGGGATTTCGAATTTTCCCAAAATAAAATCTCACTTTTCTCTTTCCTTTAGTTGCCAAATAAAATCATGTTTAAATTTCATTTTGAATTTTAAATTAATCTCCATTAATTTCAAAATTCAAAACTCATTCTTTTTTTATTTTTCAATTATCAAATAAATGAAAAATAACACAATGAATTTAAACATAATTATCGAGTTCTGTTTTTCCCATTTATTAGAGCTAGCCTTGAGACCGAATGGACCCACATGAACAAAGCTATGGAATTACAATATTCGACTAACTCATCCCTATAAGTTATCGACATATTTAATTCCGACATCATCATCTAACTCCACTAAAAGTTCGATGCCGAATAATCTCTCGATTCATGTGCGCTAATTTTTCTTTTTGGTGTTGATACAATTTATCACACGGTCCACAGTGTAAATGCATTATTATCCTTCAGTAAATATCGGTGATCGAGAATGGTGTATATAATATTACCGTTTTACCATTCTAATCATTATTTCCTCAACTCCTTTATATGACCGTGAATAAGAAAGACAAACGTTAAGAAGATGTCTCGCACATGTTACGATGTCTTAATCAATGAATATCATCATTGAATACCGGGCCTGGTTTATTTATTCACACACCCGTCAATAAAGCATGAGGTGATATTATTTTTACGAATTCCATATCTGTGAATCACATAACTCCAACTTAATATTGTCATGATCCCAATGACCGAGATGTCGTTCAATAAGCGTGAACTAATCTCATTGGCGAATCAAAGATCATGAGATACTAAGTTGAGCTACGCATTCACTTGTGATTAAGATAATTATACAAATATACTTAAGTTGTGATGATTAGGTTTAGAGTTGTGTAAACGGTTTTACTCTAACCTAATCGGTCACATGGTCTATTCAACATGTTGCGAGCATGTCTAGATCAACCCAGAGTCCAACTCCCATGCCCCGAGACCAAAGCATCACATGGTTCGATCTATCAGTCATAATCGGATTCGATTGCCCAATCAATCCTAAGATGCGAATATCTATTTTAAACCAGATCCGAAGAGTTTGTCCGGCGAGGTTCCCCGACTCTTCTTTCGTTGGTAACAGTTTATGGACTAAGCAATATCATAAACACTCTTGAGTATGTGTCAAAACATAACTTTATCTTATTTTATAAAATCAGCAAAATAATAATGTCTTACATTTGTCATTTCATAAATAACAAATTACATCCCACTTTATGGACACATTTCCAACATTATCCGTTCCTAAAAAAATGTTCTTCTTTAGTTGGATGTTAATAATATATGTTTATTTATGTGAAATTTATATATAACCCCATAAAAAAAAATTAAAACTTTTATTTCATTACTCCCAAAATTGGAAAATGTTACATTGAATTAGAGCTAAATAATGTCCTAAGTACTTAATAAGATCATTTCTCCTTCAATAATAACTTGAATTATTTATTAAAGTAAGTTTATTTGTTTTTTCCTCTCATTTTCTTGTTTTCTTTTTCTCCACTAGCGTACATATCCTCTTTAAAAAAAATAAAAATAAAGCATACACAATAAATTATTAGGCAAAGTCTTTAATCCGGCGGTTACTATTTACCGGACTAAAACGGCAGATGTATAATTTTATCATTTTCGTGTATATTTATGTATAAAGTGTGTATATTTACATTTAAAGATGTATATGTTAAGTTATAAAAAATGACAATATATATTAATCATTGAAATATGTATTTTTTATAGCAATTAAGTAAATACATAGCATAAAAATATGTATATTGACTGATTTATTGTATTTCATGTTAATGAATGTAAGTGACAATGTATATAGTGAAATATGCTTTTAGTATCTTGTGTTCTTGATAATATTAAAATGACACCTCAATATTTTTAAAAATATATTCTTGGTACTCACGAAGTTGATTTTTAAGATGTAAAATGACCTTAGTACTCTTTTTACTTAATCAAAATCTAATAAATCTAGAAAAAAAATCATGAACTTTTTATTTTATTATTTTCTTTTAAATATTTTAATGTCTTAAAATATTTTCATTTTTTTAAGAAACTAGTAAAAGTAGGCACGTGCAATTGCATGAATTTGATCATTATATGTATTGTCTATTAGAAAAATAATTTTATGATGTAAACAAATAAGTTCTAACTAATCGCCATACTATTATTATTTTTCTTAACATTTAAACCCGCATGACTTATTTTGATGGTGTGAGTTTTGTAGATTCGGAAGCCACGTTCGAACGTAATTCAAATATTATTTAATTTGACCACTTTTTTAAGCTCTAAATAAGAGAAAAAAGAGATAATGATAAGTAAAAAGTATAAAAAGTGAAGAACATAGAATAAAAAGTGAAGAATATAGAAGGAAACACAAATTAAACTATTTTTTTTCTTAAGACTTAAGTAAGATAAAACAATAGATTACAAGTAGATTAAAAATACAAAAATTGATAAGGGCATAAATAGAAACACAAAACTAGGTACATAACACGTAAATAAAAAGTACAAAAGGTAAATAACATAAATGGAAACACAAATTAAACCGTTTTTTTTTTCTTAAGCCCTAAGTTAGAAGAAACGACAATGTATATTAATCTTCAAAACATGTTTTTTTTTTATAGTAATTAATGAACACATAACATAAAAATATGTATATTAACTAATTTGTTGTATTTTATGTTAAATATACACGATTTTATATATAAATATACATAATTTACGTATAAATATACACAAAAAATATATGATTATACATGTGCCTGACTGGTCAGGCACTTTTCAAGTGCCTGACCAGAGACAATTCCTAAATTATTATTGTGATATGTGTATTTCTTTTGCTTTCTTTTACGTTTCTATTCAATAGTTATACTTGTTGTTAGGGAATATATTTTTAATATGAATGTTGTTAATAATTGACCGTACAATTGAATAGGAAATTAAGTACTAATATTGTTAGGATGCGCTATAATTAAGTACTAATAAGTGTATATTGAGACAGATAAATAATTTAGCCCCAACGATAAAGTTATTATGCGACATTTTAGGTATAAAAACTTGTCCGGAACAATCATATTATTTTATAATTATTTATTGTCTGTTTACTTTTGTAATGTTCATGTCGTGCCGTTAAATAAAAGTTCGTTTGGTTATTAGATTCGAATTTCTAATTCGAATCATGATTTATAATTACTACAGTATTTTATCTTATAAAAAATACACATAAATTAAAAATAATTCAAATCACATAATTTAAATCTATGAACTAAACGGACCCTAAAACTATAACTTTGACTGTGTCTTTGTTCTTCAAGTGCAACTATGTCCTGCAACTTGGTATCACAGTGCATCCATTTTTCCACAATCTTGGGACTTGCGGGAGGTGCTTGACGGCTTAAGCGTCATGATGGGGTTGGGGAAAAAAAGTTTTTTGTTTGTATGTTTTATTAATCTTATCAAATGTAAATCAATACAATAACAGGCAGGTACAACGGAAATTGCATACTTAATACTTCAATAACAATACGTTGATGAAAGACATGTTATTTTTAATTAAGAAACGAACGTTACGTTTTAAAGATCGAATAAAAAAAATATAATTAGAGTAATAATTCAGGAAAATTTTTTATGATTAATTCTTTAATTTTTTTAGTTATCAAATAAATAAAATACTTAAAATAAATGAGTGCGTTTATTGACACGACTCATTCTACTTTTTATTACTCATTTATAAGAACATAAGTGTGTCTATTCATTCACATTCTTCATTCTATTTTTTACACACTCATTTTTAATAACATTTCTTATTACTATATTATCTTATCTATAAAATTACTTTTAAAGACAAACTATTTTAAAAATACTTATTATGCACTTTATCAAATAAATATTATTCTCTTCTAAAAATTATTGTGCCCTAATTTCTATCATTTAGTTGTCATAGCTATTTCTAATATGAATGATTGTTGATAGTCGTTTTTGTATCAAGCCCATACAAGGGTCCAGGCCTAATAGTGTTGTTGCGTGACAAAATTAGACTCGATTCATGGACCCAAGCCACGCTCAGGGAACTCACATGGACCGTGGTTTGGTGGGCTATGGGTAATCGAATGTGCCCATTTGTTTCTTAGTCCTATCCAATTTTAAGTCCCGCTTGGGGAGTTTAAAATAATTGGGCTAAGGAATGAATGGATAATGGAGAATCCAACCCCAAAATCATTTGTTTGCCTTTTAGGAGTCTTAGAAACCCTATTCTTAGCCTTTGAAGACTCGAAAGTCCAAAATTTAAGTTGTGGAACCTTCCCTTCCGACAACAAATGAGAAGTTATTCTGCTCTAGCGGCGTCACTGTGGACGCCCCTACGGAGGCATCACTTCATATGCCACCATGGAGATATTTCCCATGCTCCAAGAGACTCTTCTGTGATCGAAGATACCTCTAATGCTCTGAGAGACCCCCATATGTCCAAAGGTTCTTCCCGTGCTCCATGAAGATTGAATGTGTCAGGTGCTCCAGTGATGGTTGTTTAGCCAAAATCGGAAGGCGGCGTTCTGGAGCTAGTTTGACATGCATTCAGACCTTTGAGAATAACAACGCCCTCGGAGCACCAAATTTAGTCAAACACTCCATGATCTTCAAACCTGGAGAAGGTCCAATGTCAATAAGAATTCCAGATTTGGTGTCCAAATACAACAATTTTTGGCCAATTTGTTTGGCAAAGAGGAAAGTCACCGATGCAGGTGCTCCAGAGGGAAATGGTTAGTGCATGCCTCTGGTAAGGTGTGATTGTACGGCTCCGAAGCAACCACCCAAGACTCTCAAACCTTTTCTTACAAAATATCCTTTAGCTTCTTCATTTTAGGGGACATTATTACACTTCTGAGACCCTTTTGACACACATTCTTTCAACTTGAGTTCATCCCTTTGAGAGTTATTCTCAAACTTATGTTCTTCAAGTTTGAAGTTTTTCATAGAAATTTCATTCAAAAAGTCTCAAAACACTTTGTTTGATCAATCCAAACTCGCCTATAAGCTACATTTGAAGTTTCTGAGGTATTTTTGAAGGTCTGAAAATCCACCTCTTCTGCTGGACTTCACCGTTCCGGAGCACACATCCGGAAAACCATAAAGTCCGTCTACTAATACACATTCTTTGAGTTAAATCTCCATCAACCGTTTAGTTCATCCTCCCACCATACTTCGTCCATGCGATCTCCATGACTGAGTTCAACATCTTCCCATGCGCATAGTCAAGAGTGCCTCAGCAACTTGGCAGCTGGACCCTATAATCTGATTTCTTCGACTTGCACTGGGCCTAACCGATCCCTCTTCTCCATTAGAGGTTCTTCCATACAAGCTCCTTTGTGAATGTCACGTGTTTTGTCCTCGTCAACATTGATACCACCGAATCTGGTACTTGCATGTGTATACCTTGTACACGTCATACCCATCGAATCTACTGAGCCCCAACAATAATCAAGGAAACAAAATTCACATTATTTGACCAAACCAAATAACAATAGCAATGAAATATGCCTGTTAAAATAGGAATCATAACCAAAGCAAAATTATTTTTAAAAAATCAAAATAACAAGAAAAAGCTATAATAATAATAATAATAATAATAATAATAATAATAATAATAATAATAATAATAATAATAATAGAAATTGTAGTGTATAGAAGATTTTCTAAGGTAAATAGCATAAATATTTTAGCTATGTAATAAATAACAAATTCTAAATCTTATTACTATTTTTCTATTTTACCCTTATTTTAAACAAACCCTACAAATTCTCCTAAAACCAAAAATCCATAATTCTCCAAAATTTCTCTCAAACAACATGATCAATCTCTCTCTCTTTGTGCTCTCTCACTCCCTATTCTCGCTCTCTATCTCTTCTCTCTCTTTGTTTCTCGATCTCTCATTGTCACTATACTCTCTCTATCTCTCTATCTCTATCTCTCTCGGCTATTTCTTTCAGCTTTTCACGCTGGTTGTCTTC
Organism: Morus alba; assembly: GCA_012066045.3. NCBI lineage: Eukaryota > Viridiplantae > Streptophyta > Magnoliopsida > Rosales > Moraceae > Morus > Morus alba. Next base: position 5,519,911 of record CP050231.2, on the reverse strand, counting down.
TCAACCGGTGTTGTTGATATTGGATTTGTCAGATTCTTTCTTGCCAGAGTTGGTCGGCCAGAACACAACAATTGAGGGAGATGAGTTCAAATAGTTGAGGATGGGTATTTTCAGATTTTTGGGATTATGATGTTCAAAATATGATATTATTTTTCATCCTAAAAATTTCTTATCAATTTTTATTTGCGGTTGAAAAAATATGATACTTTTCTCTATTTCCCTAATAAAAATAAAAACAATAAACTGATAGTACATTTCAGCCTAAAATAGAGGTAGAAGCGCATAAGTAGTGAAAAAAGAAGACTTGACAATTGCAAATCAAGAAAGATAGGCTAGGCAATCTACAAAAACACAAGGAAACATAATTCACACTACACAGAATAAACACATGAATCTCAGATAAAAAATTAACATAAACCATTAATGAATCTAACCTTTGGATGCAACTTCTAGACATTTTTATGGAATGTGAAAACTAAAGTTCAGACTACAGGTGAAAGTTCAGGTCATCCACCGGTCCAATTTGACCCACCTGAAATTTATAAGTTTTTTTTTAAGAATAAATTTAAAAAGAGTGTTCAAGTCGGGCTGGCCAGAATAAGGTTTTAGGTTCAAAACCTCAACCATGCACGACCTGGGGGTTTAGGCCGAACCGAACTGACCCGAACACTTAATGGGTTGGGTCGGGCCGAGATGAGACCAACAATGTTGGGCCTTAGACCGAAATAAACTTTCACCTCTAGCTCAGACTACTGAATAACAAAGAAAAATAACTAAACGCAGCATAGACACAAACAAAAAGTTAAGACTCCAAAATTGATTAGAAAATTCATGAATTAAATATATTTACTTTTGTTGAAGTTAACAAATTGACAAGGGAATTATAAAAAAAAAAAAAAAAAAAAAAAAAGACAAGTTTGGTTGTTGTAAGATAAGATAAGGGTGATTTAATAAAGAAAATACTTTTAATAGATGCACCCAAAGAAAATACTTTCATTCTCCTCGCGACGTCCTCGTCACGAAAATCGCCGTCAAGTAACGGCGGAGAAGAACCCGCCGTTAGTTTTCCGTATTCAAAAGTCTCTCTCACTACCACTTCACTACTCGCCTCTCTCTCTCATCACTCTCTCTCTCTTCCTCTCTGAAACAATCGCTGGAATCGCACAGGTATATGAAAGATTCGCCACTGCTTTCTCTCTTGGATTTCAAGCATTTTCCTTCTTAACAATGGAGATCGTCGAATCTTGGCCTTCTTCACTCCGGGCATAGAAGATAACTTTCAAGCTCTCCCGCCATCTCTATGGCCATTCGAGGCGTCGATTTCAAGTGGTGCGTATATACTCCTATGTTTGTGTATCGGTTTATATGCAATTGAGCAAGTAATAGGAATTTGATTGCGAATTTCATTTTCTGGTTGTCGCAGGTACGATGGGTTCTTTCTGTCCATGCTCGCGACGAGTGTGTATCCTTTCGTGATTTCGTGATTTTCGCTGTTCTAATTGAGATTTCTGTGCTGAATCTTTAAATTGCTATCAATTTTGAGTTTTTCGTAGCTTGATTAGGTAAATGCGCTTGCTTTATTGAAGCTAGTGGTATTAATTTCTGGTTTTTTCTCTTTGGTTTTGGGAAAAATTGTTTCCTTTTAACAGTTTTTTAACGATAGAGTTATTGTTGCTATTAATTGGAAGCGCTACCATTCTTGTACATACCCATTGCACATATGGATTGTGGTGAGTTCTTCTCATGTCTGAAGAAGATCATGTTCTTTTCTTTTCCAATTGTGATGGGATTTTTCTTTTCTCTGATTAGGGTTTTTTTTTTTATATATTTTTTAATTCTTGTTTGTTCAGGTTGATTATACCACGGTGTTTGCTTTTCGTCTGTTGATGTTTGTGGATAATGGACTTGCAGCCGGAATGGGTTTGTAAGGCCATCTTTCTTAAAACTGTTTAAGTTCATTTTTATAACATTGAGGGTGTTATTCCACTTTGAGTCCTTTATTGGCATGGTTTATAAATAAAAACAGGGCAATATAAATAGGGAATTTGCTGTCATTACTGATGCTGAAGGAGGAAAAAAAAGACAAAATGGAAATGGTAATTAAGACTGTGAAATTCTCTTCGGGAGGTGAGCTAGATTGTAGGATGTTGAGATGAAGTTTTAAATCTACCTTTTTGTAGGACTAAATGTTAAGGTGAAGAATTGCACGTATTGATAAAATTGATGTAAAATGAGTGCTTGGGACGTCCTATACTGTCCAATGGAACCTTCAAGTAAAAGCGGGAATGATGTTTCGTTCAACTGGGTCTGGATAGAAGAATGAGGGGAAGACTAAATGGGATGGTTTGAGTTTTTGTGGAAATGACCCATGTTAAAATGAAACATGGAAATAAGTCGCATCCTACTATGTACAGAATATGTGCCCCTCAAACTTAATTTTTAAGCCCTTTCGTTTTCTTCTAAAATCATCCTGTCTAGACTGGCTAATGGCTGTGTTCTTTTTTCCTGCTTAGTTCCTATTGGCCTCTTAGTAGCTGAATTCTTGGTGATGCCATTCTATACACTTAATTATTTCTTTCCCTTTTAGGGATTTTGGGTGGCAGCAGAGGTATGCTCGTTTTTGTGGAAGACTAGTGGTACTTTCAATTCTTTCTCTGCTACTCTATCCGTTTCTATGGGCATGGACAGTAATTGGTACCCTGTGGTTTAAAAGAGCAAGAGACTGCGTAAGTCATGTCAGCCTTAATACATAGTGTCTTTTCTTTTTATCTTTTATACACATGGTGTCATCATCATTAGAGAACAAGTTTGGTTTTTGCTAACGCATTTTAATTGCATGCAGTTGCCAGAACAAGGACAGAAATGGGGTTTCCTAATTTGGTTACTCTTTAGCTACTGCGCACTCCTCTGCATTGCCTGCATATCATTTGGCAAGGTTAGTTATTCCCCCTTCAGTTACAATTCATATTAGCATTTTTTTCTTTTCATTTAGATTTCTTGTTCTGAGCAAATGTTTTAGTTGTTTGTACCCTGCCCGTTTAATTATGTAGAGATCCAATTTCTACATTTCCAGATTTATCATTGTGTTCTTTTCTTTTCTCTGTAGTATGGGTTTTCTTATCCTTTGCTTTTTATACTTATCTCGATAGTGGTTGACGCGAAGACAGGCACACTCATTACGTGCACAGCAGGGAATACCTATATCAGAGTATGGGGTAAGCAGTATAGCTTTGTTATCTTATATTTCGAGTTCGTGAAACAAAGCTTATCATACTTAGTGATATTTCCGGGCTTAGACCCAAAAATGTAAAAAGGGCCAATTTCTATGCTTTATCTGGCAACAACAGGGAGCTCTTTGTTGTATTTGTGCCCATATTATTATTAGTGGACTGTGGTTTGTATAGTTTACATGGAACAATAACTAGGATTTTAAGATATAGTTTACCAAGAAATAATATCTCAAAGTTCATTTAGTTGTGTGATTTCTAACTTGATTTGTAGTAGCTCTTTGTTGGGATGTAGTTTAACTTTAAGTCCTATGCTTTATCTTGTGTTGTGTAGTCTCCTCATGTTGAAGATAATATTTTTCTTTCGTTAGCTGTTTGGATAGGGCTTTTGTCTTTGTAGAGCACACACTTAATTGTAATTGTCACTCTTAGTCTTAAAGAGCTGGTTTTGCAAAATTTAATAATTTGTATGATATTTTGGATGGAAAATCCTGTGATACTGCAATCAGAAAAAAATTCTTTCTTTTGCAGGTTCTTATTGATATGATTCGTGTCCCTGATTGGGCATTTGAAGCCGCAGGTCAAGAAACAAGAAGCATGGGCCAAGATGCTGCTGCCTACCAACCTGGACTTTACTTGACTCCAGCTCAGGTAATCGTTTATTTTGCCAAATTGACGCCCATCTTTTGCTTAAGGTACCGATAATTCATAATAGGAAGAGTATGATCTTTGAGACAGTTGAGTTTTTTTACTCTTGCCAAAAGTTATGCTTAGAAAAATGGACTGGTGTTTTGAGGCATAGTTGACTGCGGATGGCATTTGATGCTGACGTTTTTGTTTAAATTTTTCAGAGAGAAGCAGTTGAAGCACTCATTCAGGAACTCCCTAAGTTCCGCCTAAAGGCTGTTCCAACTGATTGCAGTGAGTGTCCCATCTGCTTGGAAGAGTTCCATGTTGGCAATGAGGTAATTTTCATATGATATGTATTTATTTGCAACAGTTTATTCTAATATCGAGTTTAATTGTATATTGTTTCTGAAGTGCAGGTTCGTGGCCTCCCTTGTGCGCACAATTTCCATGTAGAATGCATTGATGAGTGGCTTCGCTTGAATGTAAAATGCCCACGATGCCGCTGCTCTGTTTTCCCTAATCTTGACCTCAGTGCTTTGTCCAATCTCCGTGCCGAGTCTGAGCGGTCATCTGCCAGTGTTATGACTGCTAACCGGTATGTTAGAGAACAACCTCCCAGTCAGAGCTATTTGTTGAGATTGCACAGTATGCTTCGACCGGTCCATACAGGAAATGCAGGAGCGGGAAATGATGCCGAAAGTGCCTTGGAAACTATGGAGAATGGGGGTGTGGCTATAGCTCATCGGGATGTACCAAGCATAGAGCTGGTGACTTCTAATGCACGTGTACCTGTTGGTCATTCCACTGCACCACAACGCTAAGCTCTTTACCGCATTTTTTTTCACAAATTTTAACTACAGTTTCTAACCCTGTTGCCGAGGAAAGCTAAATGAATATAAACTCCATACCTGGCCATCATATGGTATTATTGCTATGGCCGCCGTCGCATACTAAGCTCAAGAAATTGTATTTTGTAAATGGTAATGAAGGAAATTGCTTCATTGCTTCTCAAGATCATAGGTTCTTGGAAATGAGAGTAAAACAACACCTTTACTCTGTTTTTTGCTTAATTAACGTTACATTAGCTTTTTAGTTTGCTCTGCTGGTTTTGTCATTTCTTATCTAGTTTTCTTGATTCTCTATTTCTTTATCACTTACGGCCTTTATTTTTCCTACGCTTTTTCTTCCTTGAATCTTGGGAAAACTTCCAACATATCAGAGACAGATTTTACACGAGCAATATTCCAAACTTCACTCTTATTAATTTGTATTAAAGTCATTTATATTTCTCTGCATTCGGAATTCTGGTCTTGTTTCTTGCATATGAGAAAGTAGTTTCTCTAATTTGTATGGATGAATATCTTATCTTTGAACTGTCTAGGCAGTGATGTTGCTGGGTGGGACCCGTTAGTTAGCAAAAATGAGGTAGGGAAGACCGGCTAGATGATTATGTGGAGCTCAAAATGACAAGTATATGCGGTTGCCATTTTTTGAGAATATATAAACTTGATTTATCAACCGCTCTCAAGAGAAAGACCAATATGGACTTTTGTACTCTTTTTGCAGTTTGCAAGTTTTCTTCACTTGTACTTTGGTGACATAATGGTAACTGGTGGATGATTTCAGTGTGATTGTTCAAGTCCAACTTTTGTAATGGTGTGGTCAAAAGGATCGCTTTGGTATATAAACTTGATTGTTCATAACACTTATTTTTATTTTTTATTTTTTTACAAAAAGAGGATCTCATTATCATTTACATCATTTATAGAAGAAATTGGAGGCCGCCCACCACAAACGAATATTAATTGGACAAGACCTTCAATATTAGAAAAATTAAGATTCACAGAGAAAAAATTTTAAGAGGTGAAAAGAGGAAACAACGATTTAAAAGTGGTCATTACATGAGACTAATTGACTGTTAATATCATGCTACACATGCGACGGTGAGATTGCATAAAATGAAATAAACGTGGCTTGATTTGATTGTCTCACAAAATAAGTGGGACCCAACTGTAGAAATCCCAATAATAGATAGGGAGGTTTCATAAATTTTATTTGATATTTTACCTCGGCGAGTTTATCCATACGACATCACCACACCACCATCGTCATCATCATTATCATCATCTGTTGTCAAAGGTTTCCACAGGACACCCCCAAGAATCCACACACGACACCTTTTCTCTTCTCTTCTCTCTCTTTCTCTCTCCTCTTCACTGGAAACAAGAGAGAGAGAGAAAAACAAAAAATGGCGGTGGCCAACGCCTGGGGAGTGGGTCAAGCCATGTCGGTGCGTCCCCAATTCAGACCCTTTTGCTGTTCAGATTTCTCTTCGAAGAATCGCCTCAACTTCCTTCTCGGTTGGGGCTTCTCTCTTCAATCCAAGCCTCAAACCTATTCTTCTTCTTCTTGTTTAACAAGGAATAGGAAAAGCTCCAACTTGTTTTGCCGTTGCAGCAATGAGTGTAGTAGTAATGGCTCTTCTTCTTCTTCTTCTTCTCTGGAATGGGACTGGAATCGGTGGAGCCGCCATTTCTCTGAGATTGAACAAGCTGAGAGCTTTGCCTCACTTCTCAAGGTAATTTAAAAATATCCTTTTGTCCTTTTTCTCGTTAAAATGATTAAAAAATGGAGAAATTGGTTTCCTTTTCAAGTCTTTTTTCTGATGCCAAATGTTCGTGTCAAATATCTTTGTGGGTGTTTTTGAAAGAACCCATTTCTTTGAAACAAAGGCCAAGTTGAGTTGAATTGACATCCAAGTTGCTATGGGCTTGTTCAGTTGAGTTAAGATGGTTTGAGTGTAGATTGTGTTAAATTTGAGTTAAAGTTGAAACTTGAATTGAAGTTATAAGTTGAGTTGAAGTTGTAATTTGAGTTTGTGTTAGTTGTATACATTTGAGTTATGATTTAAGATGATAATTTTTTTAAGTTTATATTTGAGCGGGTTAAAATTTGATATTGTATTTAAATAGTATTTTAATAAAAATTCAATAATGATAGAAAATTTTAATAGAATATGTAGGTGACGTTTTATTCGTTTTTTTATTATGAACGCATAAAAAAAAGAATTATCTCAATCGGAATTTAAATGAAAAAGTTATACGTTTTTAAGAATATAAAAAATACTATTTATTAATTAAAGTTTGAGTTTAAGAATTTGAGGTAAAGGAGAAATTTGAATTCAGATTTTAACTCTAAATTTAAGTTAAATTTCAAATTTAAACTTAAATTTTATAAAAGAACATGAACTTGAATAAATTTGTAACTTGAGTTTAAATTTTTTTTTAGTTTTGGTGCAAACGAACAAGCCTTAAATTTCTTTTAGTTTAATGCTTTTTTTTATGGTTATTTGTTGAGGTACTCAAATATAGAATGAAGAACCAATGCTTTCTTTTACTTTTCAAGGGGAATTATTATTTTGATTGGTTTATCGTATCAAATTAAGCTACTTTACTGAATCAAGAAAATGTGCGAGTATAATAAGAATTTTTTTTTTTTTTTTCAAAAAAAAGGCCCAAGGTTCAGGTTTTTTTAGATAAGTCCACTGTGTTTAGAGCTGGTTCAATGTGTAAAGTAAGAAATTTCCTAGAACTTAGACATGTAGTTAAGGAATACATTGAAGATTTTCATTTGACTTGATTCTATTGCTATGGTTTGCAGTTCCAACTTGAAGATTCAATTGAGAAAGAAGACTTCCAAGAAGCGGCAAAGCTTAAGATGGCTATTGAAGAAGCTACATCAAAGGATAGTGTTGCTGAAATCATGGCTGAGTTGAAGGTGTGTTTTGTGATTAAGCAATTCAAAACACTAGAGTTCTGAAACTGCCCACTTCCACAAAATTCTTACTTGTGTTGTCTGCTATTTATTTACAGATTGCAATCAATGAAGAGCGTTATCATGATGCTTCAAAGTTGTGTAGACACACAGGAAGTGGCCTGGTAAGCATCTTACCTGCTGCTTACTTTAGCTTCATATGTCAATGAAATTTTTTTGGCTTTGTTTGAGCAATTACATTTTGATTCAGTTATGATCTCTTTGGCTTCTTGGAAGGTAGTGTCTTTTCTCCTTGTTCTCGAGATTATGTTCCTTTAATTATGGGTGACTGGATAAAAGAAATACAGCTCGGTTAGCACATAAAACTAATGTTGGCCTCCTGATAACAATAAACTCGGCCCACCTCTTAATATTTTAAGCTTTGGGGAGAAATTGTAAACTAACACGGTATCGATTGTTATCACGTGTTGGGCTTTTAATATGCGCCAAGCTTCTAATTAAATGAATATTGACGGGTGGGGCCTTCTAATTAATATTTTCCCTCTGTTTGCTTGTTGTGCAGCCCACTTGGGTAAGTGTTAGAATATAAAATTAGTATTAGCCCACTTCGTAGTTGCCTAAGTTCTTGGGTGAAATGGTAGACTAATAAGTTTGAATCAGTTTCAACTTACTTTTTTCCCTACCTATGAGCAGGTAGGTTGGTGGGTAGGGTATTCAAAAGATTCGGATGACCCCTTTGGTCGGTTGATACGCATTACTCCTGGTGTTGGAAGATTTGTGGGCAGGAGTTACAGTCCAAGGTAAGATCTTTCCTGTGGTGTTTATGTATAAAATCTATTGGGAAGTGTTGCTAATTGTCGTGTTGTTACAGACAGTTGGTCACTGCATCTCCAGGAACTCCACTTTTCGAAATTTTTGTGGTAAAAAATCCTGATGAGACGTATGTTATGCAGGTATGTACAAATTCTTCTGATAGATTGTAAGTCATGAACATTTGTGGCCTAGTTAAGTTTTGATATTCGAAGATATGGCACTGTAAGACTTCTGGTTAAAGAGATTTGTAGTATTCAATAATCTTAAGTCTATAAAGTTGATCATGACGTATAACTGAAAGGTGAAAGCTATTAATTTTTAAATGAGTAGCAATGTATCATATTAGTTTGTTCCCCGACTCCCCCCCCCTCTTGTTTAGACAAATAGTTGAAACCATTTGTGGGGCACCACTCGTAAAATTTCATTTTTGCTTTTTCAAAACCCTTTGATCATAGCTAGTTAACCGTCTAGCACTTTTACTTTGAGAATGGCAATAAACCAATATGAAACTGTTATTTGTAGACATCGAAAAAAGGCAGATATGTCTCTCTGTAAATGATCCATTTTCCAAATCTATAAGAAGTATAATCATGGTCTCCAAGTTACTGCCTAAGGAGAAGTAAATTAGCAGCTGGTCCATGTTATTTGTCATGGAATCCAACTGCATGCCTTCTGAAGACTTATCAGATACAGATCCCATATTGTAATCATTTTTAATAAGCAGACTAGATGATTTTACTCTATTCATTGCTTCTAGTTGCCTAGGTACCTAGAATGTCTAACACGTACTCTGTTGCATTGGCATCTTTCGGGTGCTTTGAGATTATGTGTGGAATATTTCTTGAATCATCTCTTTTTCTCACTTGGTTCTTTTTTCACCCTCATTCTCTTGATCCCTCTTTGTTGCCACTCCAATGAATATTTGACAGGTTGTGTACTTGCAACGACCTAAAGGCAATTCAAAGAACTCCATTATGGCACTAACTAAACCCACAAAAAGAGAATCGACTTCTGAAGTTGAGAATGCGTCTGTGGCAGATGTTCAGGAAAATGAAGATAAGGTTGAAAAGGGTGAGGAGAAGGGGATAAATATCGAGGAAGCAACAGAGGAGGGAATCAAAAGTGTGATAAATTTTCTGAAAGAAAAAATTCCAGGCTTGAAAGTTAAAGTCATGAACGTTAATGTTACGGAGGAAGTGTTAGAGGACGCCGATGCCGTGAAGCAGTTGATGCAAGAAAATAGTGAGAATGAGGATTCTGATGAGAATTCTGAAGATGGGGTTAGTAATTTGGATGAGATCCAACCTGATGAGGTCACTTTGGGTGGTAGCGATACAACAGAAGATGAGAAAGATTTAGATATGAAACTTTTTATTGGCGGAGTTGTACACAACAATGATGATGCTTCCACTACGGATGAGTATGTGCGACACCCAGCTGAAATTAAAGACATGGAAAGGGATTCTTTCGTGCTGCATATTCCTGATAGAGGCCTAGATAATGATACAAGAGAAAAAGTGCCGAACGTCAAAGTGGCAGCTCTAGCAGCTCAAGGCGTCTCTGAGCTTATGCCTCCCGATGTTGCGAAAGTACTATGGAAATCCAACAAGGTTTCTTCAAAGGTGAGTTTTGGTTTACTTTTGCTAGAAATCTAATATATTAACACTATGTGTGTCTAAGAACTTGTTCAAATGGTATGGAATAATGAGGTTCCATTTTAATTGTTTACATTCGAGTTCTTAGTTGACATGATAGAAGTATGATTGTCTTTCATTGTGTTGTTTCTCACTTTGTTTCTTTTCCAACCTTCATTGTGTAAATTAGGTATCTATCACCGTCATATTTCATTGTTAACCTCAGGGAAAAGTCATAAAACATAACTCAATTCTAATATTGAAGATGTCTTTTGTCTTTTTGAATTTCCTTTAAATTGTTATTTTTATTTTGTTTTGAATATGTGGCCCTCTTGCTTCATTAGATCCCCACTATGTACAGGTGCAGAATTGCATACTTTTCCTGACAATAAATTATGTGTTATTTTGCAGGTTTCAAGAAATGTACGTGAAATAGTCAAACTTGCTATGAGTCAAGCACAAAAAAGGAGTAGGTTATCTGAATATACTACTTTCAACCGAATAAACAGTTCCAATGGAGATCTAGATCCATTCGATGGTGAGTCATGCTTTTCTATTCTTTATCCTCCATCCTCTCTTTTCCCTATTTGTATGTTTTAGATTTAATTAAAGGACCATTGTTTAAGGAATTCCTATTGATTGAAGTATAGGCCTCTATGTTGGTGCATTCGGCCCATATGGCACTGAGGTAGTACAACTGAGGCGTAAATTCGGCCATTGGAATGGTTCGAATGTTAAAGACAATTCTTCAGATGTGGAGTTCTTTGAATATGTCGAGGCAGTGAAGCTTACTGGGGACCTGAATGTTCCTGCAGGCCAGGTTTTATAGCTCTTACACTCTTTAAAATTTGGCTAGTTTAGGTGTATGGAATCATGTGCTTGCATATATGTAAACCATGAGATATAGTATGCTAACTTATGTGATTCTCTGCGTATTCAGGTGACATTCCGTGCTAAAATTGGGAGAGGGAATAATCGTATTTCCAACCGCGGGATGTATCCAGATGAATTAGGAGTGGTAATTAACTTGTTATGCTTGTTAGATACTTATTCTTCTGAAGAAAAACGTGTGTGGATCTTTTTTCTTTTGTGTAAATAGGTTGCCTTGCAAATGCAGATTCAGATCCAACGGCATCAAGCACTTTTTTCTAGCTACTTCGTTTTTTAATTTTTATTGAATAGAATCCTTAGAAAAAGCATTTCGTTGCCTCTCTAGTGAAACCATAGTAAGTGTTTAGTAGCTATTCGATGCATGATGCATCAAATGGATTTCTAAGTTCATATATCATTTAACAGTTTGAGAAGAATAATCAATGTTGCTTATTTTATTAAAGAGTACGTGAATATATATAGGAAGTAAGGAAAGCTATTGATAAGCCATAAACTAGGAAACTAATAGTTTCCTATCCCTTCTAAAGGATAAGATAAACTAATAAGATAAGCTATAAGATTTGAATATTGATTCAAATCTCTTATTATATGATAACACTCCTAATAATTATCCCTAATAAATAAAAGATTAAATCTATCATAATTGACATCCCTCCTCAAGTTGGTGTATAGATGTTCAACATGTCCAATTTGTTTGTGAGAAACTCAAAGTTCGGTCTGAAGAGTCCCTTGGTAAGAATATCAGCTATTTATTGCGTTGAAGGAACAAATGGCATACAGATATGTTATAATCCTTGGGTAGAATTCATCCTCAAAAACTAGCTTGTAGGGAGAGGGTGTCCAAGTGGTTATAAACTCACATGTTAAGCCCATACTTTAGTAATGTGGGACTCAACTAGAATCCTAACATACCACCACGCTTCCGACATCGACGTCCACTTTGGGCGGCTCATTTTGAAGGGCCCACTCTGGCCTTTCCAGGTCGATCTTTCCGCAACGTGGGCCTGAGGAGGAGCATGCTATGATACTAATTGTTATAACCCTTAGGTAGAACTCATCTCCAAAAGCTAGCTTGTAGGGAGAGGGTGTCCAAGTGGTTATAAACCCCCATGTTAAACCCATACTTTAGCAATGTGAGATTCAACTAGGATCCTAACAAGATAGTTCCAGCCTCCAGCTTCTCCTTTATAAAATGACGATCGATCTCAACATGCTTGGTTCGATCATGCTGCGCAGGATTGTAAGCAATACTAATTGTAGCTTTGTTGTCGCAATACAACTTCATTGGCATCTCAACTGGTCTTCTAAGTTCATCAAGAATCCGCTTGATCCACAATATCTCACATACTCCACGTGCCATGGCTCGGTATTCGGCTTCTGCGCTACTCCGGGCAACTACATTCTGCTTTTTGCTCCTCCATGTAACCAAATTACCCCATACAAAAGTGTAATAACCAGATGTAGACCTTCTATCTGTAATAGAATCTGCCCAGTCTGCATCAATGTAAACCTCAATAGTCTTTTCTTCGCCTTTCTTAAACAACAATCATTTTTTGGTGTACCTTTAAGGTATCTTAAAATTCGATATACTCCTTCAAGATGTTCTTTACAAGGAGAGTGCATAAACTGACTCACACCACTTACCGCAAAGGCTATGTCAGGTCGGGTGTGGGATAAATGAATCAGATTTCCCACTAACTTCTGGTACCGAGCTGTGTCAACCAGTGCTCCATCCTTGCAATCACCTAATTTTTGGTTCGAATCTATGAGAGTATCTGCATCGCTCATCCCAGTTTCATCACGGTTTCTTGGGATAAAGAGCTAGCACATATTTTCAACCAAGTGCTTTCCTTGCAATCACCTAAGATAGCAATCATCCCTTTTCTTGATCTTGCAACCTCCATTCCTAGAAAGTATTTTAGAGTTCCCAAGTCTTTGATCTCGAATTCTGAGGCTAATCTTCTCTTTAACTACTCCATCTCTACGATCATTACCAGTGAGAATAATATCATCTACATACACTATTAAGACCACCACTTTACCATCCTTGGAGTGTTTCATAAACTTGGTGTGATCACTCTAAGCTTGGACATATCCCTGATTTTTCACCGAATGAGTAAATTTTTCAAACTAGGTCCTCAGAGATTGCTTGAGCCCATATAAGGACTTTTTTAGTTTGCAAACTTTGGAGTCAAACTTCTCTTCAAACCCAGGTGGAGAGGCCATGTACACTTCTTCCTCCAAGTCTCCATTCAGGAACGTATTCTTTACATCTAACTGCTGAAGAGGCCAATCAAGGTTTATTGCAATTGAGAGAAGTACTCTCACTGTATTTAACTTGGCTATTGGGGCAAAGGTCTCAAGATAGTCAATGCCATAGGTTTGTGTAAAACCTTTGGTCACCAAGCGAGCCTTGTATTGTTCAAGAGTTCCATCTGAGTTATATTTGATTGTAAAGACCCACTTGCAGCCCACAGTCCTTTTTCCTCGTGGCAGATCCGTCACTTCTCATGTTTGATTCTTCTCTAGGGCCCTCATCTCCTCATAGACAGCCTTCCTCCACTTAGGAACCTGTAAAGCTTACTGTACACTTTTTGAAATTTCCACAGAAGAAACTTGTAAAGTAAAGGCTAAGAAATTAGGAGACAACTTTTCATAGGAAATATAGTTAGACATGGGGTGCCTAGTGTAGGAACGAATGCCCTTCCGGGCAGCAATAGGGACATCAAGATCATTACAAGACTCAGGAATAGATTGAACTTTTGGACGAACTTAGTTTGATTGTTACATGGAATTTCGGACTGTTTAGGTCCCTCCCTTGGTTCGGATTCATGGTTGTGTAAAGAGATAGGACCTTTTTCCTTTGAAGATTTTCTCCTTGAATAGGTCAGTATGTTAGTACCTGTTTTGGTCCTATTCTTTTTACCAGTGAGATTTAATTTAGGTGATAGCACTAGGGATGTCCGGTTTGAAATATTTTCAGCCCTTGTTTCATGTGCAGCCTGGTCTTGGTCAGGAAATTCTAGTACAAATTCAGATTCTAAAGTCTGATTTTCTTCATCCGGATTTGTACTAGATTTTGTAATAGTGGTTTCTAATTTCAAGTTTGAATCCGGGTTTATTTGAAAAACATCAAGAGTATCATCATCACCATCTTCCCTTTTTCTCCCCTCTTGAAGATGGTATTCAAAGAAAGATTTATTTTCAAAAAAGGTTATATCCATGATGAAAAACATTTTTTTGAAAATAGGATCATAGCATTTATATCCTTTTTGAGTCGGGACATATCCCACAAAGGCACATTTTATAGTCTCAAGTTTCCCTCGATCATGCTCATGATTGTGTGTAAAAACAATACATCCAAAGATTTTCAAAGGGAGTGTAGAGGTAAGTCTGGATATAGGGTAATTAGTTTCGAAAATATTTAATGGTGTTTGAAAACATAGAACCCTAGAAGGCATCCGATTTATTAAATAAGTGGCTGTCAAAATGGCTTCTCCCCAAAGATACTTAGGGACATTATTCTTAAATAGTAAGGCCCTTGCAACTTCTAAAAGGTGTTGGTTTTTTCGTTCAGTCACACCATTTTATTGAGGAGTATCATTACAAGAACTCTGATGAACAATACCTTTTTCCAAGAAAAAAGATCCTAAAATTTTATTGAAATATTCTTTCTCATTATCTGTTCGTAAAATTTGAATCTTTATTTGAAATTGAGTTTAAACCATGGAGTAAATATTTTTAGAACATATTTTTAACTTCAGACTTATCTCTCAACAAATATACCCAGCTTACTCTAGTGTGATTATCTATGAACGTGACAGACCACCTTTTTCCGAGGGTGTTAAAATCTTAGAACGTCCCCAAACATCACTATGAATGAGCACAAAAGGTTTTGAGGGTTGATAGGGTTGTAAGGGAAAAGTAGAACGATGATGCTTAGCCAATTCACATACTTCATATTGAAACAAAGATGGATTTTTATTTCTAAACAAAACTGGAAATAATCTTTTTAAATAATAAAAATTTGGATGGCCTAGTCTATAGTGCCATAACATTATTTCTTCATCACTAGTAATAGAGACAATTCCATGACATGTACTTTGTACTGGCCTTTTTGAACTTGGTCCATCTTCAAAGAAATAAAGTCCTCAAATTTCTCTAGCACTGTCAATCATCCTTCCCGTGGTTAGTTCTTGAAACTCACAATGAGATTGAAAGAAGTTAACTTGGCACTTAAGGTCACTGGTTATTTTACTAATGGATAATAAGTTGCATGAGAGATTAGGAACATGAAGAACATTTTGGAGGGTAAGAGAAGGAGAGATAACCAATAACCATGTTTCAACTATTACTGACAATGACCCATCTGCAATTTTAATTTTCTTATTGCGTGCACAAGGGTTATACGATGAAAATAATTTTGAAGAACCAGTCATATGTTCGGTTGCACCTGACTTAATAATCCATGAATGAGATGGATTAAATATTTCACAAGAAAAGCCTACAGTAAGATAGTTATCTTTTTGGGCCAAAGAGCAGGAAGAGTTTACTGAGAACTGTGGAGATTGAAATAACTTGTACAAGTGGTTTAGTTGTTCCTTGGTGAAGGGAGATGCCTCTGAGGTGATTTGCTACTCTTGAGAGTCTTCATTCACAGTTTGTAAGGCTCTATTTTTTCCTCCGTTTCTCCTCTTTTGACTCTGAGGTGGTTTTCCATTAAGTTTTCAGCAAGTCTCTTTAGTATGGCACAACTTTTTGCAGTGGTCACACCAGTACTGCTTTTTCTTTTCTCTATCTGAGTCACTTCCTTTTGACACTAAAAGCTGAACTCTCAACCTCAGGACTATTTTTCGGTTCAAAAGTCTTCAGCATTACTTTGCGCCTGGTTTCCTCTCTTCTTACTTCAGAGAAAACTTCCCTAATGGAAGGCAATGGTTTCCTTCTTAGGATTCGGCCTTGTACTTCATCTAATTCTTGATTAAGACTTGCAAGAAACACATATACTCAATCATTCTCCTCTCTTTTCTTATGGCGAACACTGTCAGTTTGATAGTCTCATTTATCTTCATAGCAAAGATCCAATTCCTACCAAAGTGGTACAATCTCATTCTAATAAGATGTAACGTCGTGGTCTCCTTGTCTAGACTTTCAAAGCTTCGTTTTTAATTTAAAAATTTGGGATGAATTTTTCACATCCGAATACGTGTCACGGATTGCTTCCCAGACATCTTTGGTTGTCGGCAAGAATATATGTGGCTTTCCAATGGCTGGTTCCATGGAATTGATGAGCCACGCAATCGTCAAGGAGTTCTCTAACCTCCATGTTTTCAGGTTCGGATTCCCTACTGCTGGTTGCTTCACTTCACCGGTTAAATAGCCGAGTTTTCATCTGCCATCAATGACCAGTTTAACGGACTGAGCCCACTCTAAATAATTACTGGCATTCAACTTATGGACAGTCAATTGGAGGGAAAAGTTTGAATATAGGGGCTCTACTTTGCTGGCTGATACTGTGGATTCCAAATGGATCCTTTCGGTGCTAGAGGATGAGTCACCGCCGGAGGAGGTATTCCTTCCAGTCATCGCTATTTTGTAATCCATATAGAGGTTTAGGTTTTGAGCCGTGGCTCTGATACTATAAGAGTTTTGAGAAAAATAGTCAGTGTTGCTTATTTTATTAAAGAATACGTGAATATATATATATAGGAAGTAAGGAAAGTTACTGATAAGCTATAAACTAAGAAACTAATTATCCATTCTAAACGATAAGATAAACTAAAAAGATAAGCTATAAGATTTGACTATTAATTCAAATTTCTTATTAAAAAATAAGACTCTTAATAATTATCCCTAATTATCCCTAATAAATAGAAGATAAATAGTAGCTATTCGATGCATGATGCATCAAATGGATTTCTAAGCTCATATATCATTCATTTACCTAGGTTGCAAGTTACAAGGGTCAAGGAAGAATAGCTGAATTCGGGTTCCGAAATCCGCAATGGGTCGATGGAGAACTTCTGCAGCTCAATGGCAAGGTAACTAAACTGTAAAGTACACATGACATTATAACATTTCTTTCTTCCTCTACAACTAATATGGCCCTATTATCAATTTAGACTTTCTACATATTTGGCATCACATGCTTAAATCTTTTGGCATTTTCTTATACCTTGCATAATGCAGGGTATGGGACCATTTGTGAAAGGTGCAGATTTGGGTTTCCTTTATGTTGTACCTGAGCAAAGTTTTCTTGTGCTGTTCAACCGTTTGAAACTACCAAATTGAGCATCAAATCGTTTTGAGTTCTTACCTCCTTCGTAGGACCTATATTATATATATATATATATATGTATATATATATATATAATATTATGTGTGTGAAGAGTGCAATACTGTTGAGGAATTCTTATCTGTTAAGGTGGAGCAGAAAGGCAAAATATATACTAGGCACGTGTATTTATTTATTGATCTCGAGGTTTTGCTTTTCTGTTCTTCTTTTTTTTTTTTTTTTTTTTTTCCTTCCCAACTTTTTGCTAATTTTGAGAGCTGTATATCTTTTTTGCCGACTGACCATATATAATTTGACAAGTAATAAACTGCTATAAAATGGAGTGGACTTTCTTTGTGACAGTTTCTGGATGTTGATTGCTTCCTTAATCCTTGATTTGTTTATTCTTTCAATTAGATGTGAACTTGCTTTTCTCATTCCATATCCTCTTACTATACTTTTTCAAACCTTGCCCATTGAGGAAGAAATATGATTAGATTTGACCGGTCCATTTAGATATCCACAGTTAAAAAGTTACTTTGATCAGTATGGTATTATTTATTGCCAGACCACTATTTTTTTTTTTTTTTAGAATTTTGTGTATATATTACTGGTATCAAGAAAGAACACGTTGACGAATGTCTTGATTGAGCCGTAGCTATTTTCATGAGGAAAGAAAAGCGTGTTACCTCATCCTCATCAAAGAGTTGATGGACTTAGAGCCGGTAGCTTATATTATTAGGGTCTATTTGACAAATATATTTAAATTTATAATTTTAATTTTATTGTAATGTTTTTTTTTTTTAAATAAAAAGTTGAAGTCAAAAATTTTTCATTAATAGATATTTCATAAAGTTTCTGTTAGTAAATCAAAATCATTAACTTGAACACGAGAATCAAATAGACTTTTAGTTTCAAGCGTTTTTTATAGGACCTCTAAATCAAAACCTCTTGTATGCTAAATCAATTGAGAAAGACATAGGATCTGTTTGGTATATGGGTTCAAAACAGAATTTAGTTTGAGAAAAAAAATACTGTAGTATAATTAAAATTATAAATTTGTACTATAACAATTTATATACAAAACATCACCTCATTGTTGTTGAAGGGGAATTAAGTTAATATTTAATCGTTCATTGCCAAGTTTAAGAGATAACCTCTGCCAAGGAAAGTAGTTTATGAAAATCTTTTTTTTTTTTTTTTTCTTTTTGACGAATGAATATCTTTCTTGTTGCTCAAAGCGAAAATGGCAAATTTGATGGTGGCTTCCTTCTGGGATTTAAGACGCATTCTTGTTAATCACTTCTTTGTACGGAAAAAAGGGAGGGTGTTATGTGTTTGATGCTTTTCTTGCTCCTTTAGGTATATACTATTTGGGAATTGGAATATTTGACGTGCCTTTCATGTATTGGTGGAATACTCTCCACTATGCCAAACAAACAAAAACATTTGTTTTTGTGCATGGAATGGAATGCTTATTTTAGACAATAGGAGGAATCAATTCAGCAAAAGAGAATGATAAAGTTGGCTGGAATATTTAGCTTTAGCTCACAAAAGGATAGCGCACTCTTAAAGAAATCTACTTTAAGCTACCTCATAAAGTTCCCACTCAAAGCTTTGTTTTGATATTTTTCCTAACTTTCCTTCTTTTTTTTTTTTTTTAATCTTTTCGTGGACGTTTGGTTCATGTATTTAGAATCATAATTCAGAACTATTCACGTTTTATACATATTTTTTGTGAGAGAAAATACTGTAAAGAACCATGAATCATGATTTAGAATCATGGATGGATATAGGAAATAATCATTGCTATGTAGCTTAGGTCTTATTGTTACTCTTAGTGGCTAAGACATTGGCACTAAAATATTAGCAATGTAAGTATTTTGGCTGCCTGATAGTTTTATTGCTAAAATTGCTTATAGAATTATTGTACGAGCATCTAAAAGTTTATCACGATTATGCTTATTATTGTTTTTGTTTAAAGATGAAGGATCATTTAAAAAAAAATTGTGGTAATTCTAGACAAGTTAAGGGCCCGTTTAGTTTGTTGATTTGAGTTTTTAATTCGAATTGAGATGTGATTTTATGTGACCGCTTTTTACTGTAATAAAAAAAATTATATATAATTATTTCTAGAGCTTTTTACTGTAGCAAAACTCGAATCGGTGAAATAAATGGAGCCTAAAAATACTCCGAACAAATCTCGCTTGATCCAATGCAATGCGTAGACTTATCAAGTTATTTGTGTTATCTAATCAAGTTGAGAAAAAAAAGATACACAAATCTAATGGTTATTTTTTTAGATTTATATGCACGTCGTCTTTTAACATTTTTCTATTCTTTTTCGGAAATGTATCAAATCAAATTAATTAAATTTTATTTTAAAAAAACAAAGTAAAATTCTGTATTTGTCTTAGAAAACTAAAAACATTGATGTAATTAATTTGATTCGAACCCTTATTATCCAAAAAATAAATAAAAAGCAATACAACCTGTAATCTTTGAATAATGCTAGTCAAGGAACCCTTTCAACATTTCATTTTGACCCCGGCAGTTTTTACTAAGGGTGGCGATTCGTGTTTGTGTCAACCCGTTTATTAATCGTATTAGAAAATATCAACCTAAACACGACATATTTATTAAATGTGTTAAAAATGTCAATCCAAACACGACTTATTTATTAATCGTGTCAACCTGTATAACCCGTTTAAATTAATATATTAAATAAATAACTAATATAATAATGATTTATTTAACACGGTAAAGATAGGTTTAACATATTTATTGGTCAATTTATCTTTTCGTCTAAGAAAAATAAATGAATTTTACCTACAAATATTAAAATTCACATTATTTTTAGTTAATATGTCATATAAACTTTTATACATATCATTAGATTGTAGATGACACATATAATTAATCGTGTCAATTTATGTCACTTCGTATTAGGAGGTCAACCATAACCCAATTAATTTATTAATTGTGTCAACCCGATTATGACCCAAACACATTTATAGTAAACTCAAACTCACTAATTTTATTCATATTTTGAGTCGTGTTGTCATATCGCTACTTGAAATGTCAATCATAATTTTTACGGCAAATGCCATTTCAATATTTCATTTTGACCCCGACACTCTTTTCTCTTTTCTCTTTGGCCCTCAACAATACCTCAATTTGCAAATATAACCGAATCTGGGTATTTTTACTCTTCATTCAAAGGACCCACAAGATATGATATGGACGCCCCCTCGCTTCTCCAAACTATTGTCAAATAACATCGTGCCACGACATCAACATAGAAGACGTGTATGAGTTGGCAATTTTTGGTTGGAGGGAATAAGAGACATTATGGGTTTTCACAACAGCGAATAAGTTCCTCCTTTAGTGACTGAGGAACTGCCAGTACCACGTAAGCAGTGGTCCCCACAACAAAGCATGAAGCGAAAGACTCCTCAGCGAACGCTCTTTTTTTCCCTTCCATCTCATACTTTCTTACCTTTTTCTCGCTTCCCAAACAGCACTTTGTCTTACCCGCCCATTAAAGTTCGAGAAATCAAAACTATGGAATCGCAAGCCAAAGCTCAAACGGAACGGGCTAACCAGCAGAGTAAAGGAGCCATGAAGAAATCCTCTTCGAGAAACTCCGAGTCCTCTGGTCAAATGGAGTCTCCTCACTCGCCTCTCCGGTTCCACTCGCCGCTCCGATCCGAGGCCGGCGATCCGCCCGAGACTCCTCCGTATGAGTCGCCGGTTAACTCGCCGGAAAAGCAGCCGGATAACTCCAGGGCTATCGTCACAGTTGAGAAGGCCAATCTCAACCACTACTCGCCCGATCACCACAAGAAACCGCACCAGAATGCGACGGCGCCGGCGAAGCCGCCTCTGCCGATGTACATCAACAGAGCGACAAAGGAGGAGGCGCCTCCGTCGGTCACGAAGGTCGGTCCCGTCGCCGGAGGCAGCGGAGGAGATGACGGAGGCGTTGGCCGGAGGTCGCATTTCGCGCCTTCGCCGGGGAGGAAGCCGAGGAAGGAGTTGTTGAAGAGCGCGGCGCTAGGGTTTCGTGTTAGTGAGTTCGTGCTCTGTTTGATTTCCTTCTCTGTCATGGCCGCAGATAAGACTCAGGGTTGGAGCGGCGATTCCTTTGATCGATACAAGGAGTACAGGTATCTCTCTCTCTCTCTCTCTCTTTCAATTTGAATCAGTTTGTGCCATTTTAGTCTGTGTTTGATTGTGGAGGTTACAGAAATTCAAAACTCTAGGTTTATATTTTCCCACAAAAAAAACGAAGTTCCTTTAGAAGTAATTACTTTGTAATTTGTATTACATTGATTGTTTTGTTTGTGCTTCATTAGGATATAATGGAGACCTTCCGTTTTGTAGTCCTTTTCTTTGATTGGTACTGAGAGAGAGAGAGAGAGAGAGAGTTAATGCTTATAGTTATACTTACTCTGAATCTGACTTGCTGAAGGATTACTTTCCATTTTTCCTTTTTGGAGATTTTAATTTTTGAGATAGTTATACATATCTGTTGACTTTTAAACAGAATAGCCTTTGACTCATCAATGATTATATAGATGGCGGATTAATGCAACATGGGTTGTTTTAATTTTGTGGAAAAATATATATATATATATATATATTTCTTTTGTGGATTTGTGTTTTAGCATATTTGCTTTTGTTTTCTACTTTGTCACTCTGTCCTTTGATTTTCTTGATTACATGAATATGAAACTTGTTTTGTCTGCAGGTTTTGTCTGTCTGTGAATGTTGTCGCGTTTGTATATTCGTTATTTCAAGCTTATGATCTAGCATACCATCTTGTCACCGGAAAACATGTGATCCGCTACCACCTCCGCCGCCACTTTGAGTTTTTCATGGATCAGGCAAGCAATTTACATTAAACATGTATGCTACTTTAGTTTATCGTGACAATGTTTAAGGTCTGGTGAACTGGATGATGTGTGGTCTTACTAAGCATGCCTGTTTGACTTTGTTCTAACATATGAATTGAAGTTAGTTGGAATATTATAGGACAGATTAAGAACGATTGGGATATCTGACAGGGGTATTTGCATAATAGATTGTTCTGTTTCGTAGAGTCTCTTATAACAATCAGTTGCAATGGATCCTAGTCCTCGCTTGACAACTATAGGCTGCACTAGAAGGGTCGGTGTGGCTGAACAGAGGCAGAAACGCCATTATATTTATCGATTTTCCTGATATTGGATTAGGTTCATGTAGGGATGATAACTAGTTGGTTTAAGATTCGAACCCAACTTTATCCAGTGTGTGACTCTTTTGGCGTCCCTATCTTGGCGAATGTTTGATACCCGCTGGTTAAACTGTTGGTTGATTGCAAATGATTAGCTTAAATTAGTAGGGACCTCTATTTTGGTGGCTATCTATTTTGGTGGTGGTCTTGCCAATTTTAATATTTTTTGGACCTTGTAGACTTTCAAGTGTCAAGGTCTTCAAACGAATTCTAGGAACTGTCCATGGAAATATGATTCTGATTTACTGAATATGCTTAGGGACTAAGGTTGCATGTATTGAATTCAGGTCTTTGGGGACTTTGGATTGTGTACTGAGCGGTTAATTCAATTGGCAGGTACTGGCATATCTTCTCATATCAGCATCATCATCGGCGGCCACCAGAGTAGATGACTGGCAATCAAACTGGGGGAAAGATGAGTTCACCGAGATGGCGAGTGCTTCGGTAGGGATGGCCTTCTTGGCATTTGCTGCCTTTGCCGTGAGCTCCCTTATATCGGGTTACAACCTTTGGACTGAGAACACGATGTGAACTGAGATCGTGTAACCAGTTGCTCGTAGTTTTTCTGTCTTATCCGAAAATAATACAATAGAATGTGAAAGCAAATATATATATTTCTTCCTTTTACTTCTTGTACAGATAAAGATTAAATAGCCTTGTTTTCTTCTTACAATTGGAAGGGAATATAATTTTAGGAATTATATTTGAATTCTCTATGTTCTGTGATTTTTAGACTGGATTCTGATGTACTTCAGTTCTGCACAGTATTTTGACCCCTTTTTGAAGCGACTTCTTGGTAATAATTTAATAAAGAGCCGCAATTTTCTAAAATTAAATAAATGACCGATCAAATATACTTGTAACGTAGAATGACAAAATCACGCTTACATCTAGCCCTAGGAGCCACATATTTCTAAGTATTTTGAGTATTTTATACTTAAAAATACAAAATAGTCCATAAGTCAATCATCGATAAATTGTGGCAATCAATGATAGACCAAAAAAGTCATTTATATACTGAGTCAATTAATGATAGACCGAGTCATTCAGTGATAAATTAAAATCAGTTAATGATATAGATATATTGAGGTCTATTATTGATAAACTGCGAACCAAAAAAAAAAAAAAATAATAATAAATAAAAGAACTCAAAACATACTTTTCTTTTCTTTTCATGCCTCCTGTTTTCTTAAATCTCCCCTCCTCTCTGCAACACCAGGTGATGTTACTGAGACTCTGACATCGCCTCTTGTCGTTGAGCCACGATACTATTGTGTCAGATCTCCAAGGCCAATACAAACTTCGCTGTTGAGGAGTCGTGAGCTGTCTTTGCGAAGGAGATCGCGACTGAGCTCCATCTTTGCAACCTTCCTCCGGCATAGCTCACGCTTGATACCAGATAAAGCAAGTCTAGGTTTTCGTTTCTCTTATGATTGATTGGTTTAATATCACCCTTTATAATTTGGATGTGAATTAGTCGAATTACTTATCCCTCGGCCTATCAGTGAGTTATCTCTCCAAGGATTGTGAAAGGTGTTCTACTAGAAATATTATTGTCATTACTTCGACTCATTTACGTCATTAGTCTAATCCTCTATTTTGTAAGAACTACTCGTAATAACGAACTTGCAAATATATTGTAGGATTGGTGTAACACCCTGAAGAATTAATTGAGATTAATTAAGGTAATTAAGATTATTAGTATGCCTAATCTGATTTAATTAATTGAGTTTAAATGATTCCAAGGTATTTAAATTATTCACAGTAATTTATTTTAATCCAGAAGTGTGTATGGGCGCATTTCTGGACTGTTTTAGTGCACATGTCATTTCCTTTTTATTTTTCTTTTTTTTTTTCCTTTTCTTTTCTTTTCCTTTTCTTTTCCTTCCTTTTCTTTCTCCAGTGCATTCCTTTCTCTCTCTCTCTTTCTCTTTTCACTCTCCCGCACTCTCTCTCTCTTTCTCTCTCTCTCATTTTTGTCTCAAATCAAGACCGGATTCGAACCAAGAGTGTTTTCAAAGAGTTTCCAACATCAAGAGAAGGATTCAAGGTAAGATTACTGAAAGAACCTCTCTTGGATTTCAAGTTTTCGGATTCAAAAACTTACTTTTGGTTCAAAACGGATTTTGATGGATTTTGAGTGAAACTAGGGTAGAAATTGGAGATCTTGGGTTCTTTGGACTTGTTTTAGGACCTAGAACCCGGATCTAGTGGTTGTCCCTTGGGTTCTTTGGACTTGTGATTTGGGACTGGATTTGCAGGTTTTTGAACTAATTTCCACGAGTTTTCGCAAACTGGGGATCTCCACCAGTCGACCGCATCGGTCGACCGGATCTCGTTGTGGCCACCGGTCGACCAGATGCACACCACCGGCCGATCGGTGGTGATGCACTCCTCTGTCTCCGGTCGACCGGTGTACACAGGGTTTGACCCTGTTTGGCCTGAAACTGTCGTTTTGACCCCTGTTTTCGGGGAGAACCCAAATTAGCCTCATTTGGGGACTTGGGATGAAAGGATTAGTATCTTTAATCCCTGATTTGATGTTAAAATCCTTGGAATGGAATTTGAAACATGAAAAATTGATTAGGGCACACTAATTGGAAATCTTGGTATATGATTGAGATTTGATTACTTTAGGACTGAGGATTGATCCTAAAGTGTTATCTTGTGTCAGTGATCGCTGAGGATTCAGACTGAAGGGGCTTGAGGAAGCGGAAGCCGGAAAAGGCAACGCTAGTCCCAGGTTTGATTGTGCGAGGTAGGATTTCTATCCCTCTTCTTCGTGAGCCTGTTTTCAAAAAGGATTTTTGGCCTTGAAAATGTTTTAAAGAAAGGGATTGGTTTGCGAAAGAAAAATTAAAACCATGGCTTGTTAGTTTATGGAAATCCTTGGCTTGTCCTGTCCATGGAATCCATAGCTTGTCTAGTCATGGAACCTCATGGCTTGTTCAGTCATGGGGCCCGCGGCTTGAGTAGTTCGTGGGGTCTTATGAACGATTTCATAATGTTAAACGGATGATTTCTTAAGATAAGAGATCTTGTGAACTGGTAATAGAGTCTATTGCTGTAAGCCTAGATAGGATGCGGAGAGTGCATCCTCGGGGGCAGAACCCGAAACCGGTCCGGTAGGCGAGGCGCTTGGTGAGGTAAGTAATTTGTACTAATTACTCGCTGAAGCCTGTAATATGGATTATTTACTGTTATATTTCCTTTGGGAAAAAGGATGTGAGGTTCCGGCTATTCTGTCGGGCTGAATGTCTTATTTATTTTCTTATCGCACTTATTTAATTGTTTGTTTATTTAAATTATTTCAAATTATATCCTACTGGGTCTTTCGCTCATGTTTCAAATGTTTAAACCCCTCCCAGGAGATTCGAGGAGCGGTGCATCGTAGCTGAGTCGTGCTACGGGTCGAGCAAGTGAGGATTGAGTTATCCTCTTGAACAAATGTAAGGAAACATTGAGAAATGTTATGTAAACTTAATTAATATTTGGATTTACTAGACTGGGGATGATGTCTGATGTAATTGTTTATTTACCTGAATATGTATGTACGACATTGTATGTCTTGTAGGGTGGAGCGCTGTGTGTCAGAGGCTCCTGGATTATGTAAGTTATTTATATTTAAATGCAGCTATGTGTGGGACCCGGTTGGGGATCTGCTTTATTAATCCCTAATCGAGCTCCACGTCACCCACCCCGTTTGGGGGAGGGGGGCGGGCGTGACAATTGGTGTGAAGAGGTAGACCATTATCTCAATAATAAGGAGTTATGCTAGTTTTTGCAATAACTCCATTGTACTGCAATTGGTGCATTGGTTTTTATAGCCTTAATGCTTTTTGCTGGTTGGTTCTATTATCACAATACTGCTCCAAAATTGGCTTGGTTCCTCTACTTTCATGATTGTTTGTCCTCGCTAGAAAGAACGCAAAATAGTAGGAGGAAGAAGATGGGGGTAAATTAGGAAAAGCCAAAAATGTTTGTTAAACGATCGCACCTACTACATATTCAAAATCTTCGAGTTTTGCTACAAGTAAAAAGCAAACAAAATTTTGGTTTGGGTAAAAAAAATCAAATCTCAACTCGGTTGCCCTTGGCCAAAATTTTGGTTTGGGTAAAAAATCGGGTTGCCCTAATTCCTCATCAATTGTACTGGGAAAACCCCTAATTTGATCTAATTGATAAAATTTGATCAAATAGACCATGATCTAGAATGACTTTTGTGAACTAACCTCAATCTTTTATGGGCTTAGGAAGTCAAATTTGATATGGGCTAGTGATTAATTGGGTTAGATTTGGGAGGATGCTAGGTAAAGTTGGAGTTGAACTTGCACCTGAAATAATTTTGGGCCTGATTGATCCAGCTAGGAAGTATTATAGTATGGAAAGCAGCTGTAAAGGCTTAAGGCCGACCAAAAAAATAAAAGAAGGAAAGAAAAAGAAATTGACAATGGAACCAGTTGTTCCAGGCTTTAAAATATGTGTTGGCCAATGTTGCTGATGCAAAAATACTAAAAGGCTCTACAATTAAATGACCATTAATTAAAGCTTTATTGACCTTTTATTGTGTCTTCTTCTCAATAATGACCACAAAAACTCCATAAAAGCTTATTATCTGAAAGGTTAGCTACAATTGAAAGACAAGGAAAAACCAAAACCCAAGCTTTATCCCTACAAAGTTTGGAACATAATTTTTCAACGTTTGGTTGGTGGAATCAAACATTATTTTTGAACTATATTGTTTTTTTTCCTTTAATAATGTTGGAAAATGTAAAGGCAAAATAAAGCACAAAGGTTGTTGATGAAAGCAATGCCCTATTAGTGAATCATGGAAGTTTTCTTACACCATTCTAATATGACATACTATTCTAGCTAGTTTTGGTTTGTTTGTCTTATAAATTATTGCGACAAAATCATATGTCGTAGCGAAACATCTTGTTGGTACCCTATGTTTTTAATAATATTAAAACGGTGCTTTCACATTTAAAGAAATCTTTTTTCAATATCCTGAAATCGATTTTTAGGACATAAAATGTTCATTCTACCATTCTCACTAATAATAAGAAATTAATAAATTTTTTAAAAATAATCTAAAACATACTTTAGAATATTTAAAAATTAAAAAATCAAATAAGTTAAAATGTTCTCTGAAAATATTTTAAAGTTATTAGTTTCTATTTAATTAATGAAAATAACAGTTTTGACATTATATGTTTTTAAAACTTGTTTTAAGGTACCGAAAGTATGTTTCTTTTAAAAGTGAAAGTACCATTTAATATTATTAAAAATGAAAGATACTATCGAGATGTTTCACTATCACAAAAGGTATCAAAATGATGTTGTCCCTAAATTATTTAATACTACAATAGTTCATGGTAAACTCTCAACATCAAATATTTATTGAACTTTAAAACATCTTTTTTATCAGATGTTGATTTGTCCTAACCAACGACCATTATTACAACACACCATTTGGTGGTTCCTAAGGGAGGTGCTTTGTAGGGGCACCTACTTCTACACCGGCCAATCCACGTGCTCATATCTTTCACATAGATCATAGATGCTTATCCGAACCCAACGTATATCCAATTATTTGGTGCTGATCAATCTCTTTTCCAAGAATAATCCATTCAAACCCTCAGAAAAGATACTCTAAATAGTTGCTTATGCATGGTCAACATGGTTGTTGAAGTGGATTCTCTCGAGACACCTAGTTTCGATCGTACTTATGACGTTCTTTGGTGTGGATCACCAGGAGGGCGTCAGATTGGGACCGGTAAAAGGAACTTCCACGCTTAAATCGGAAAAAAAAAAAATAATAAAATAGCAAAGGATACGTAACTTAAAGTGGGTGAGAATGATTGAAATAGTAATTTCTACTTCTCATATCTATACGAAAATTAGGCTAAATTGGAGGAGAAACTTGGCTCGATTTGATTAGTTCTCGTCCGCAATTGATTATGATTAGAAATATATTCTGAATTTGATAAAGGAATTTTTCTAAAGTTTCTAGTAAAACATTTACACATGTCGTCATCTTGATCCCCTACAATCTAAGGTGCAATCTCGATGTCTAATATAGGGGTCATTGATCTCAATCCCAGTCTTTATTTTTAACCCTAAGCAAGGTGTGTACATACATGTTAGTGTTATATTGACGGATACCTCGATCCCTAATCTTGTCACATGATTAGTTAAAGTTGAAAGCCGTACATGAATTGGGTTTAGAATGTCGTGAGACAGTTTGGTCCATATTCAGTGTGGACGTTAGAGCATTGAGAGGACTTTTATTTAGTATGAGAGGATTAAGAATAGCGCACCTCTAGTGTACCAGTTATCGTGTTTGACCTATCAAAGTCCACATGAGCATTCGATCTAGTTAAAATCCCGATTTCTTGCTATTTTATAAACAAACATGTCACGTGATCATCCCCGAACAAAAATCTCCCTATACCCTTTAATTCTCTCTTCAAATAGTGTTCCAGGTTAAAGAATAGTATATACTCGTTCAAACAAGGATACGACTATTCTATTTTGAGAAAAATATATATATATATATAACTATTTCTTGTGTTCTTTTTTACCACAAAACGAAAAATAAAAAAAAAGGAGAAACAAGATATTGCAGACCATATACACCCATGTATAATGTATATATTTGAAACTTAGGGAAAAAAAAAAAAAAGGCGTCACGTGGTTCCTTCATCAGCCATGTTCATGAAATGCACAAAATGAACTAGATGACAAATATTCTTTCTCAGACCCGTCTTTTTCCTTAACTAAACCCATTCAACCGTTGTCAATTATTCCTTATAATTTATTTTCTTCCTTTTTCCATCGATCAAAGTTTTCCACCTTCACGGGGTTTTTACCAGATCACCATATACACAGAATATCTCAGCCGTTTGTTTATACTATTTCTTATTTTTATTATTGTAGTAGTTGTTGTTTTTATTATTATTATTATTGTTATTATTGTTGACTGGTTAATGCGTATCTTAACACCTAAACCATGTCACAAATATTCTGCTAATTACGCTTTAAGTAAGCACCAAGCATGACAAATTAAGTATGGCAATGAAATTATACTGTACTACATAAAGTTTTGGCTAAATTATTGAGCCTTGGCTTTTAGTAAACAAACACGTGGTACTTCACCCAACCATAACGTATCGATGCATGTGCATGAATGCCCCCAAAATCATATATAATATATAATATATAGTTGTGAAATATTATATAGCAAAAAGAATATAGTAATATGTTGTGGGTATTAAGATTTGATAGATAAAATAATTTAGGGTTGTACATTTAGGCCAGTTCACTTTACCGATTCAAATTTAGAATTTGAGTTTTATTACAGTAAAAAGTTCTCAGAAACAGTCACATCTAATTTTTTTACTACAGTAAAAAACTCTCACATAAAATCACATATTAACTCGAATTATAAACTCGAATCAATGAACTAAACGGACTCTTAGTATGTGCATCCACATTCCACTGTCTAATATTAAGAAACCCAAGTTAGATGGTTTTACTTTGAAGTCGGACCACCCTGGATAAGGAATTTTCACCGAGAAAAAGAGCAAAAGAATATATAATTAATTAGTTATAAACCGTTATATTTTTATCAAGTTTTACTAAAATTTTTATTTTTTATTCTTATATAATTTTCATGTGATGGTCAGAAATGGAGTTTTTTTTTTTTTGTCAAATTAATTAAAATCGGAGGGAAATATACTAGTAGGCAAGCTTTCTTTCGTTTTTGTTATCATATCTTGGTAGTAGCTCCTCTTTCAAAAATTTTAAAAAATAATAAAAAAAAAAACAAGAAAGAAAATACTTGGTAATAGCATCCCAACAATACCAATATAATTGATACTTAAAATCATTAAGACGGCAAGCCAACTAATTACATAATATTCTTTTAAATGCAGATCTTCCATGATATATGCATTGATCATGGATTTGAATTGTCATGAATACGTAAATATATGAGGCAAATATCTGAATATTGTATATTGCCAACTCTAATCATAATGCAGAGAACATATGTATTTTAGACAGTTAAGTAATTAGTAAATAGGATAACTAATCAGATTCAATAGCATTTTCTTTGATTCTTGCAGAGATTTTTTTTCCTGATAAAAATAGCCTGCATCAGAGCAAATGCCTAATGTTATTTGTTAAGTATTTTTTATTAGTTGGCAATTTATGGGCAATCTTGTAAAAATTCAAAAAATAGGTTCAAGAAGATTTCAAATTGCAGAAGAAGAATTCGAATCAGATTTGAAGTAAAAGTTGCAGATTTTGTTGAGTTGAGATTTGAAGAGATAAGGATAAATGCTTGGTTAAAGGAAGATAAAGCATTGGTTATTTGAATTTAAATGAGATTCTAGAATGAGATAAGGATCAAAAGAGATAAGGATCAAAAAGATTATGTGGAGATCTTATTGTGATGGTTATCCGAATTTTGGCTTTTGGATTGGATTCGAATTTGAAGTGAACTCGAATTGTATGTTGGCAAAAGAAAAATCTACATATATATATATATATATATTGGGATGTGGATTGACGTAGAGCAAAAGTGGGTTTTGAAATTCAAAGTACATATGCCAAAAAGGTGGTAATCGGATTTGGTGCAAAAGCTAAAAAGGTGATAATGGGATTTGGATAAGGTGGATTCAAAAGGAGATTTAGTTAAGATGTTCAACGTGGAGAGAATATGAGGAAGCTCTATTTAAAGTTTCATAGTAACAAATAATGTGGTAGAGATTGAATAGAATATTTTGAAAAAAAGTCTGTGAGTTTTTGTGAGCCTTGTGCGTTATTGAGATCATCCTTCGGGAGAGGGATTTGTTGCTTTCGGGAGGAAGTTCTGTTCGTCGAAGGGAGTTCGTAAATGCGTTTAGAAGACCTGTGGTGCACACTAAACAAATCACTTTGTGGAGATTAAATCACAGCGTGGCGTCGTTGTCTAGGAGGGAGTCCTTGAGTTAATAAGTCCGTCCGGTGTCCGTAATTTCGGAACATAGTGAACTGTTTATTGTGCGGGCGTGGCCTCGCAGAGTGGGTGTCGCACCGAACTGCGATATCATATTCTGTGTTCTTTTGATTTCTGCACTTTATCTTACTCGAACAATTTAAACAGTAAGAAATCCGGATCTTAATTAATTAAGTCATCTTCCAGACGATGTTCCAACATCATCTGGGACATTGGGCGTAACATCAGATCTAACAAGTGGTATCAGAGCGGTTCACTGACCATAAGTTCGGTGAGATCTTGGAGAATTGATCTGTTATGTCTGGAATGGATTTTCTAAAGGAAGGAGGTTCAGTAGTACGTCCTCCTCTGCTTGATGGTTCGAATTATTCATATTGGAAGGCCCGGATGAAGGCTTTCATCAAGGCTCAAGATGAAAAAGCATGGCGTGCAATCCTGATTGGATGGAAGCATCCGGAAACAAAGGATGCAGAAGGAAAGGAGATTCCTAAGCCTGAAGAGTCATGGAGCACTGATGAAGATAGGTTGGCCAACTACAACTCACGTGCGCTCAATGCAATATTCAATGGAGTCGATGTTCACCAGTTCAAAATGATATCCACATGTGAATCGGCAAAAGAAGCATGGGAAATTCTGGAGGTAGCGCATGAAGGAACAACTGCAGTAAGACAATCAAAATTGAACATGCTCACAACCAAGTTTGAAAATCTTCGAATGCATGAAATTGAAACTATTTCTGAATTTAATTCACGATTGTGTGATATAGCTAATGAATCATTTGCTCTTGGTGAAAAAATTCCCGAGGCAAAACTTGTCAGCAAAACTTTGAGATCATTACCACAGAGATTTGCCTACAAAGTCACTGCCATTGAAGAGGCGAAAAACATTGAGACTATGAGACTTGATGAATTGATGGGATCACTGAGGACATTTGAAATGAATCTGAGTCAAAATGAGAAGGAGAAGGAGATTTCTCAAGGGATTGCTTTCCAAGCCGAAGTGGAAGATAATGTTGAAGAAGTAGATGAAGACTTAGCGGAGTCTCTTGCTCAATTGACTAAAAATTTCAATAGGATGATGAAGTTCAACGAGAAGAACCAAACTCCAACTTTCAACAACTCCAACAATTTTCAGAAAAATAAGGGAGCTCCAAATTCCTCCAATGATCAGAAGAAGAATAGGAGAATTCAATGCCGGGAGTGCGACGGTTATGGTCACATTCAATCTGAGTGTGCTAACACTCTCAAAAAGAGGAAGAAGTCTCTCAATGTCACATGGAGTGATGAGGATTCTGAAGACAACCAGGAAGATGATCATGTGAACAACTATGTTGCGTTTAATGTCTACCAAGATGTTCCAAACTGCAGTGTTACAGATCATGTCACAGCTCATGTTGGAACATCATCTGCAATATCATCTGCAACACACTCTGGAAAACCAGAAGAAAACGGAAATTTTTCAGATTCTGACAGTTTCAGCAATGGTGAAGAATTGACTGAGGAGACAATCCAGGAGGTATATGAAACCATGTTCAACAAATGGGTTCTGGTGGTTAAAATGAATAAGTCTTTGCGGGAGCGAGTCGATGAGCTTATTAAAGAGAAGGATGTACTTAAGAGGGCTGCTATAAACTATGAATTTTGGGCTACTGAAAAGGAGAAAAAGCTGCAGGAAACAAGAGCTGAATTAGAGCACACTCAAAAGTCATTGAAGATGATGAATTCCAGTACTTCAAAATTGGATCACATTCTCTCAATAGGAAAAGCGAGTGGTGATCGACATGGCTTTGGCTATATTGGTGAGAGCTCAACATCCAAAATAGTGTTTGTGAAGAAGACGCCTACCCCTAAGCCTCCGACTTCCTCTAGTAAGAAGGTTACTATCTCATCCCCTTGACATAGAAAATTTGTTCCTACATGCCATTACTGCGGTATACATGGTCACATAAGACCGAGATGTTACAAGTATTTAAATGCTTTGAAGAAAGGTATGTTTATTAATCCACCAAATTCCGCAAACTCAAAGAAGACACCTAACGTGAAGATTGATGTGAAAAATAATTTTTCTAGACGTGTGTGGGTAAAGAAATCTGATTTGAGATGTCATAAGGTTTATACTTCTTTAGAAGCATGTACTAATTCAGGGGGAGTAAGACACAGGAAAAATTCAGGGGGGAGTAAGCTACAGAGATCAATGTCCTCGAAGATATCTAGTGCGAAGTGTTGCACCAGGTGTTCCAACTAATGTTACAACATGATCTGCGACATCAGCTGCTGAAGACAGTTCTAGGGTGTGAATTCTTTATTTTCTTTTGTTGTTTTTTGTGTCTTTGGCGTATTTTTGACAAAAAGGGGGAGAACAATGTAATGCTTTAGGCCTTTTTGAATTTTTAGGATCATTTGTTAGTTTTGCCAAAAAATGCCAAAGGGGGAGATTGTTAAGTATTTTTTATTAGTTGGCAATTTATGGGCAATCTTGTAAAAATTCAAAAAATAGGTTCAAGAAGATTTCAAATTGCAGAAGAAGAATTCGAATCAGATTTGAAGTAAAAGTTGCAGATTTTGTTGAGTTGAGATTTGAAGAGATAAGGATAAATGCTTGGTTAAAGGAAGATAAAGCATTGGTTATTTGAATTTAAATGAGATTCTAGAATGAGATAAGGATCAAAAGAGATAAGGATCAAAAAGATTATGTGGAGATCTTATTGTGATGGTTATCCGAATTTTGGCTTTTGGATTGGATTCGAATTTGAAGTGAACTCGAATTGTGTATGTTGGCAAAAAAAAAAAAAATATATATATATATATATATATATATATTGGGATGTGGATTGGACGAGAGCAAAAGTGGGTTTTGAAATTCAAAGTACATATGCCAAAAAGGTGGTAATCGGATTTGGTGCAAAAGCTAAAAAGGTGATAATGGGATTTGGATAAGGTGGATTCAAAAGGAGATTTAGTTAAGATGTTCAACATGGAGAGAATATGAGGAAGCTCTATTTAAAGTTTCATAGTAACAAATAATGTGGTAGAGATTGAATAGAATATTTTCAAAAAAAAGTCTGTGAGTTTTTGTGAGCCTTGTGCGTTATTGAGATCATCCTTCGGGAGAGGGATTTGTTGCTTTCGGGAGGAAGTTCTGTCCGTCGATGGGAGTTCGTCGTGCAGTTTAGAAGACGTGTGGTGCACGCTAAACAAATCACTGTGGAGATTAAATCACGGCGGCGTCGTTGTCTAGGAGGGAGTCCTTGAGTTAATAAGTCCGTCCGGTGTCTGTAATTTCTGGAACATAGTGAACTGTTTATTGTCTGGGCGTGGCCTCGCAGAGTAGGTGTGCGCACCGAACTGCGATATCATATTATGTGTTCTTTTGATTTCTGCACTTTATCTTACTCGAACAATTTAAACAGTAAGAAATCCGGATCTTAATTAATTAAGTCATCTTCCAGACGATGTTCCAACATCATCTGGGACATTGGACGTAACATCAGATCTAACATTATTCAAAACTGAAAAATATTTTAAAAAAAAAAATGAGTATGATTGTTCACGGTTTCGTTGTCACAGATTATGAGTCAATCCGCAATCCAATCATTTACCAATCTAAAAGTTCTCCTAACCCAATTCAATCTAATCCAAAATTATTGCGTGGATAGGATATGGATATCATGAATTAGGCCTAACATTGAATTACTAAAAAAATGGTTATATTTCCACCCTAAAAATTTATAGATGTCTTCCATAATTAATACTCGTTTGATTATTATCTTATCTAAAACACTCAATTTGCTCATGAACTTTGAATTAGTCCCACTTAGCCATCTATATTAATTGTTATGTTAAAAACACATGAAAAAGGGATTAATTGAGGTCATGTAGTCATTTTCTTTGTATTTTTAACAAAAATTTTAATATAAAAGGTTAAATGGAACTACTTTAGAGTTCACTGGCTAAAGAGAACTTAATTTGAGAAATTGTAGTAAATAGTAGTTTTATAAAATTAAATTAAATAAATAGCATATTTAAAATAAAAGTAAATAGCAGTAAGAAAAATTTTATCACATAAATGTTTTATTTATTATTAATAAAAAGATTTTTTACCACGTAAATTTTCTATTTACAACTCATAAAAAAAAATTACCACGTAAATTTTCAATTTATAACTGTTATTTACTTCAAATAATTTTAAAATTTTTTATTTAATTCAATTATTTATGAAAAATATATTATTTACTTTATTCTCCCAACTATTTAGAGTTCACAGGATAAAGTGGAGGCTTTTAAAATTTAAAAGTCAAAGTAAAAATGGTCATATAATTTAAGAATACTAGCGGGAATAACCCATTTTCTTGCGCAAAAGTTACTTTTCAATACTTTGTAAATAAGATATATTGTACTCAATTTAATGCTTTTTTTATTACTCTCACTGGTGCCGTTTAATGTTAGGATCATTTTTAATTTGTCCATCGATCTTTAAAAACTTTCATTTTATATTTATAATTTTAAATTTTTTTCACTTAACCCCATTTTATTGTAATCTATGTTAAAAAATAGATTAAAAAAAAAAAAGAGAAAGCAATTCACTCATGTGGTTTTTCTTTTTGAATTTATGTTAAAAACAAAGAGATAAAAACCATACAGGCACACTTAACTCTTTTTCTTCCGTTTTGATTTCAACAAAAATTCTTATAAAAATGCTTAAATTAGACAAATTAAAAATTCAGATGGTAATGTAAGTTTTTAAATTTTAAAAAGATAAGTGCAAAATACAAATGATCTCAAAGTTTAAGGATACTAGTAAAATTAATCCTGTTTTTTATCTAGCTAATCTCTTCCAAAAATGGTAGTTATTCAAAATTTTTTTTTTTTTTAAGGTGTCGGGTCCATAAAGAGGATGCACCCACCCACCACAAGGGCAGACTGAGGAGGGGCAAATTCGGACCCAGCCGAGTTGTCCTTAAAAGAGTCCTAATCGTGCCGGCTGACCCAGCCCCCTCTGCCAGTTCGACTCCAGCATTTTCTGTTAGCGAATGCATCCCACGCGCCAACATCGTTTGTGTTCTTGCCGGTATTTTGCTACCCCTTTTTTTTTTTCCTTCTCTTGTCATAAAAAAAAAAACAAACATTTTCATCTGTCAGATTTAACTTCCTTGATTGATGTACATCACTTACACCAGTATTTGTCCTTTTTTATTTCCGTTTCTTTTTTTTTTATATGATTTTTTTTTCTATTTCTAACTGCAATACATTTTACAATAGTTGAAAAAAATGTTAGGGTTGTTTTTTTTAGTCTAATTTAAATGTATTTTTTGAATTGAATTTAAGTTATAACTTGAGTTGAAGTTAAAATTTAAATTAAGTTGAGTAAAATTAAATAAAGTTGAAACTTAAAAGAACGTAAACTTAAATAAAATTAAAATTTGAGTTATCTTTTTTTGAGTTTTATAGACAAAAAAACATACTAAACTTATTTCTTAAAACTTCAAAAGTTAATAAATTAGGTCTAACATATTTTTGTAAATTAATAATAACTTGATCAATAAACAATCAAGATTAATTAATAATTAAGTAAACAATCAAAATTTAAAGAAATTAATTTTTCTAATTTAATAAAACTAAGAAAATTCGTTAAAATAAGCTTTAAATGGGAGCGTCCCATGCAATTTCTCAAAAAATTTATGGTACGGCATGATGCTTTGCTTCATCAGAGTGAATTTTATTAACCATTTGATTAACTTTAACTTAGATTTATAAATATCCACTTTAAAAATAGTGTTCGGTATGTCAAAAAACTCTCACTTATAAATAAGGCCATCGATTAGAAAACTTATTATGGCCCCGTTCACTTTACCGATTCGAATTTTTAGTTTTAAGTTTTTACAGTAAAAAGCTCTCAGAAAATGTCACATTAAAATTTTCTACTACAGTAAAAAGCTCTCAAAAAATGTCACATTTCAGCTCAAATCGAAAACTCGAATCCGCGAAGTAAACGAGACCTATATTAATAGAGCTATCATAAAAGTTTCTTAATAATATAATTGTAAAAAAGTAAAAATTTTAAAAGATTTTTTTAAATTGAGAAATTTCATTCAATTAAGTTGATATATATAATATAATATAGTTGCAATTAGCACCAAATATATGGATATTCAAAATTATAGATAAGGATTGAATTCATCAATGAAAATAAATGAGACGCATAGGTGAATTAGATATGACAATAATCTATATGGGGACAGTAATTCGTTTAAAGATGTAAGATAATAATTAGATATGGAGACGGAAATAGGAACAAAAACTTATTCCCGAGTTATAAGAGGGTGGGCATCCCCACCCCACCTTTGTTCCTATATACATATATTATATATTGTACAAATAAATATATGTAATATTAAAATTTCAAACAAAATTAGTGTTTTGTGGCTTTATTACTAAGTTTGATTTATATATTTATATATATATTTGTAGAACTACAATTGATTTTCGTTTAAATTTAGATTTGATTTTTGTTTTAAATTGTTATACTATGAAATGTGTAATTATATTAGTGGGGAATAGGGCGGGTATGAAAAATGCCTCTCCAATAGAGAATGCATTTCCAATAGAGAATCTCTGGTCCCATATCTTCTTAAGCGGGGATGGGGACAAAGTGGGAATTGTTTTGGGAGCCCGGGGTAGGAGATGTGAAATCATTTCAAGCCCCCACCCCGTCCCTTTGCCAAGGTGAACACAAATCCTAATATTTAGTGAGGAAATACTCACTGGACACATTAATAATCGAGCTCAATAAAAGCTTGTTTGACAAAACATGTACAACTGATTAATAAAACCATTCAATTGAAACTAAAAGATCATAGCGCTAAGATCACTCACAACACTATATAAGATCAAACTGAATGGATTAGATTTACTATTATCATAAAAAGGTAAAAGTAACGAGTTTTACTATTACACAATAAAAATATAGTCTGAAACCATAAAATCAACACCATCTTTATTACATCAAAACAAAAACTTAAAACAAAGAGGGGAAAAAAAAGTCCACACAAGTAAGATCACTAGCGAAAGCAGATCAACGAGATCAATGGGCCAAGTAACATAATGTTGTAATGGGATAGAAATGCTGCAAAAGGACCATAATGGCAAGTGAAAACCAATAGCAGTCACCACTCAAGCGCACAGCCTATCATCTCTAAGACCACCGCAATGATGGGATTCAAACCCACACGGATGCAGCTCGTATGGATATATAGCTGAAATATCTGACACTCTCAATTTATTTAACCAATTTAAATTTAAAATTTAAAATTTATTATAATAAATTTTTTTAAAAAATAATTATATTTAATTTTTTTTACTGTAATAAAAATTTATAATATAAAGTTATATATTAACTCAAAATAACGAATTAAACAAACTCTTAATTTTTATTATTTTTTTAAAAAATATGACTGAAAAATCTAAAAAATTATTTTTTGAGAAAAAAATTCCAAAAGAAAATTTTTGTTTTTTAGGAATTTTTTTAGGGAAAATGTTATTTTTTTTGCAAAAATATCAGCCTGCTTAACGATTGAAAAATGGAAAACATGCACATAGGGTATATAGACTATAGTTTTATTCTTTTTATATTTTCTTTTTTTCGTTTTTAAAAAAAAATCAATTTGTCAGGATTTAACTTCTTGATTGACGGATATAAAATTATTATAACAAGCGCATTGATTTTAGTAAAGAAGGAAAAGTAAGAGAGAGAAAGAGACCGTATACGGAAGAGGACCATACGGCTTGTCCGACACACCCACGGTTACCTCTTCAGCTGAGGTGGGCCCCATGAGGTCTCTCTTTCTCTCTCTCTCTCTCTGTCTTTCCTGTTTCTGTTTTCATTTTCTGTTTCCTGTTGTAACGTCCCGATGCACACCGTAACTCTTTCACTACTTCTCCATTTAACCTTTTTTTCTAAAATTACTCTTCTACCCCTCTTGTGGTTTATGTGCTTGACATTGAATGACTAAAATACCCCTTTAATTGAAAAAAAAAGAAAAGGTTAGTGTTGTGCTCTTTTTTTTTTTTTTTTTTTTTTTTTTTTTCCTCTTTTCCTAGCGGGGCTTGGAGTTCAAAGTTTTAATTTTGGATTAATCCTTTATTTATTTATTTTTTATTATAACAAGGTGGAGTTTATGTGCTTAAGTAATGGAATTTTGTTTTATTTAACAAAAAAAATCTCTCGGATGATTTTAAACCACGTTTCAAAATCTTTTTCTTAATCTTTGATACAAAAAAAATGTCTTTTTCGATAATATAATGGATAAATAAAATAATTTTAGATTATTTGTAGCTTTAGCTAGTAAGTAAACTAAGGACATCAAATCTATAATTTTCAGGGAATTTGGCAATTGATGGACTTTAAGCAATATATTTTGAGTAATTAATGACATTTTTTTTTTTTATCTATATGTGTAAAGACACATTCCTATTATAACATTTAATCAAAAGTATATCAAAATCCATCAACTTTCTTATATAAAATAACGTAACAGTTTAAAACTATACAATACGAGCACGACATTCTTTGTTTAATTGTTATTCCCCACAATACAATTACAAGTTATCTAATATTTAAATTTCAATATTATGAATGCTATCTAAAGTGACTACAAATCTCTTATTTGAAATATACCATGATCAAGTAATATATAAATTTAAAATGGGCGCTACAAGTAAGATACTTTTAAAGAGTGAGACTCATAGTTGAATTACGTTTGAGATGGATGATTTTGAATTGGAAATCAACTAGAATCTCAATTTCATACAACGCAAAAAAAAAAAAAAAAAATGTAGTGCATAACACAAAATAGTACTTCAACGCCTGAGTCAAGTACAAAACAAGATAAAAGCATTAGATGCAAATGCCAAAAAGATATAAAAGATGTTGAATACAATATTGCAAAAAGATGAGCTAGCCTAGAACAAAGTTTACCTATTTGTGATAAAGTTGGCCAATTTGTATTTTGGATACTTTATCTTTATCTATTTTTAAATGTATTCCGATTGACATAATTTCTTTTGATAAAAAAATTGAAGTTCAATTTAGATATGATTAAGATTCTCTAGTGTAAACATATTTTTATTTTTTTTTTAACAATTATCGAGTCAAACAATGAACACATTTGTTGATCCACTAATTAGTATAAGTAGATCAAAATATATTGACTCAAAAGGTGCATGATATTTAGGTCTTTAATTGACTTGACCCACATCATTCCATCAAAGTTGTTAGTGACCTAAAAATGTTTCAGTTTTTGTGCACCATGACATTCTCTGTACTCAATATATTATGTTCATAAATCATATTTCGCACGATTGTTTAAGACTCTAAGCTAACAAGGTCTCGACTTTTTTTTTTTTTTTTGGCTATTGAAATACCTCATAATGATATTATAGATATACCAAAATGACTTCCTTAAAAAAAAAAAAAAAATGTTAATTGCATACATTTATGGCAGCCTTCATGAAGTTGCTTATTTCAAATTAATTTAATCATCAATTAAATTATAATCGACTCAAGAAGTAAATACTAAAGATTTTACGTTGAAGTTCAGCTTCAATAGTACCCACGATTTTATTTTATTTTTTTCAGTTTCTTAAGAATCGAGCACAAAAATTATTGTCTTAATCTCACAGGTACTCTTTAATTTTTAAGGTCATTCTCACTTTACCCTTAAATGTTAAAAACTCTCATTTTACCTATTAAACTTTAAATTTGTCTCATTTAAGTCCTTTTATAAGAATTTATGTTGTTAAAAAAATCAATCATGATCGTGGTTCACATGATGAAAAAGAAAATGGTTCAAATCAATGATTGTGATGATTATGTAGTGTTTCTTTATTTTTTTAATAAAAATTTAAACAAAAAAGCTACGTGGTTGCATTGTTCTTTTTTTCTCTATATGTTTTTAACATAAATTACAACAAAAAAAATTAAATGGGGATAATTTAAAATTTAAAAAGTAAAATGTAAATTTTTAAAATTTAAAAGACAAATTAAAAATAACCATAAAAGCACTAGTAATAATAATCCAACAACATATAAAGTTGGTTGAAGAGGTTATTTTGGTCAATCTAAAAGAATCAAGAAAAGAAGTCACAATAGAGCAAAAGTGGCATAGTGGGGAAAAAACGAATAATAAGGGGCAAAGTGGGAAACCAAAGGGGTGGGTGGTAACTGGTAAGGAGTAGGAATCATAATCAAGAAAGGACCCAGTTTGTCTCCTCAGAAGTGGATCTTCGCACGTTATGAAAATGTATTTGCTGTGGAGAGAAGAAGATGAAGATGAAGAGTAACAGTACGAACTTTTCGAGAGAGAGAAAAAAAAAAAAAAAAAATAGTTAGAGGAGAGAGAAAGAGAGAGAAAACCGCCAGCTCTCTTTTGCATATGCATATGCTTGCACTGTACTACCAGAAAACAAAGCACCAACAACACCATAACTCATCCCAACCGACTCTCTCTCTCTCTCTCTCTCTCTCTCCTTTTCCCCTCACCATAAAATTTCTGGACGTATTTTTTTTTTGTTGGTTCCAGAAAGATCGAAGAAAAGGGTTTTTTCAAATTCGTTAAAAGTTTCTGTTCCCGTCATTCAAAAAAAGAACCAATTTTCATTTCTGGGTTTCAGCGTTCCGGATTAAAGTAGATGAGTACAAGCAACATCTGCAAGTTCCGTCATATGACCACAACTTTCTTCAAAATTCTGGATAAACCCACATCGAGTTTCGTCTTCGTGACGGACCCATGAAGAGCTTGTACTGGTTGAAGCAGATTTCGAGCAATGGCGGCGGTGGAGACTGCCGGAGGAGGCTGTCGTTGGGGGAGTACAATAGAGCGGAGTCG
This sequence comes from Morus alba, assembly GCA_012066045.3. Lineage (NCBI taxonomy): Eukaryota > Viridiplantae > Streptophyta > Magnoliopsida > Rosales > Moraceae > Morus > Morus alba. The sequence continues at coordinate 5,477,504 of CP050231.2, read as the reverse complement.
TGGTCGAAGTACCTGGTATCGTCCGGCGCGAAGATCAAGGGCGACGGAGAAGAAGAATGGAGCGCCGATCTGTCGCAGCTCTACATTGGATGCAAATTCGCCTCCGGTCGGCATAGCAGGATCTATAGAGGCATTTACAAGCAGAGAGATGTCGCCATCAAGCTCATTAGCCAGCCCGAGGAGGACGAGTCCTTGGCTGCTGAGCTTGAGAGCCATTTCATCTCTGAGGTCGCTCTCTTGTTCCGCTTGAGCCACCCTAATATCATCACAGTAAGTTTCTCTCTCTCTTTTTTTTTTTTTTTTTTATTTTGGCATTCCGTTTCTCATTTTGTTCATCAATGTAAAAATCTCGAGATATCGACCTAATCGGATTCTACTCGGAAAATGAGTTCAGTTTTCAGTTACTCTACCACTTTGTAACCCCACCGTACAACTTATTAGCTGGGTGGGGGTCTTAAATGAGGCGGCCCTGAGCGTATCCTGCAACGTTAAGTCCCTTGCTAAAATGGCTGGGACAAAGTATTGCGATCCCGCGAGGGTGAGCTAACTCTGAAAACCTGTTGAGATTGTAAACTGCAATTGGCCTATAATAAGTCCGGAATGGCTAGTAATTGTCAATCAGCCGTACGGCGGGAAATTCGTTACTGGGCCTTGTACACACCGTCCGTCACACTATGAGAGCTGGCCGCGCCCGGAGTCGTTCTTTAGAGGAGGAGAATAGGGAAAGATATTCTCACCGCTAACCTATTTGGTGGTTGGTTTGGCATTTGTTTGGTTGTGTTGTGCTAGTACTGCACATAGTTTTGTTGCCAAAATTACTTCTCTATTAAGTAATGGTTAGTCATGATATTGAATATTGATATTCACTCTTGTTGTTTTTAGTTCTTTTTGTTTTTGTTTTTTTGTTTTGGTCAATATCAATTAGATGGTAAGAGAAAAGAGGTGGAAATTGAGTACTATTGAATGGCCTCTCCCTACAGAAGACTTCTAACTTAATTGTGTGCTCATGTAATGGCTTTGGAAATTTGTTTTCCTTTACAACATGGAATCTGGGATTTGTGAAACTGGAAATAGATGTCAAGTCATGCACAAGAGTAATCCAAGATCTTGAATTTTTTTTTTTTTTTTTTCCTTCCTAGTGAAATTCAATGTGACCTCTTCATGTATTCTTTCTTTGACTGTTAATCATTTCTAACCAACATTGATGTATTTTCGAATTTTGTAACCGTAGTTTGTTGGAGCTTGTAAGAAGCCTCCCGTGTTCTGCATCATCACTGAGTATTTGTCAGGGGGATCGCTAAGGAAATACCTCCATCATCAGGAGCCACATTCTGTTCCACTCAACCTAGTTTTGAAATTAGCCCTCGACATTGCTCGCGGGATGCAGTATCTTCATTCGCAGGGGGTGCTACACAGAGATCTCAAATCGGAAAATTTACTTCTCGACGAAGACATGTGTGTCAAAGTAGCGGATTTTGGTATCTCATGCTTAGAGTCTCAGTGCGGAAGTGCCAAAGGGTTCACCGGCACGTATCGTTGGATGGCCCCGGAGATGATCAAAGAGAAACATCACACAAAGAAAGTTGATGTTTACAGCTTTGGTATCGTTCTTTGGGAGCTTTTAACAGCATTGACGCCGTTCGAGAATATGACTCCTGAACAGGCTGCATTTGCAGTGTCCCAGAAGGTACTTTCTGTTTTCATTCCTGATATATATATTGCATTCTCGAATTCTATTAAGGTAAAACAGGTTTCGGTAACATTGAGTTGAATACTTAGTTAAGATCATATTTTTTGTTACTAAAGAATGACTCTCTGGTGTACTTACTTAGATGATAAGGTCATTCTAGATGACTAATCAAGTGTTAGCTGACAAATGATTCTAACGATGCATGAAACAAACAAATAAAATGGGAATAATAGATAGAGTAGAATTTCAAAGAAAATGGAAAATTTCTAAATTTGTATTGTCCAATTATATAACAATCACTATGGCAGAGGTGAGCTACAATCATCTATACCATTCTTTTGTGCTTTTACTAGTTCAGGTTTCAACTCAGGTGAGGATACATTATGTATAAGATTACAGAGAATTCTAAAATCAATTTATATTCCTAAAATATTTAGGAATTACAAAGTAAAGAGACCAAAATTATTTGCAATTTCAGTAGTCTCTAACTGCTTGATTATGCAAGTATATTAAACTGTCTCAGGGTTCTTCCATTTCTTCATCAACTGATTGTTTAATCTATCAAATTACTTCTTGAACGGTTTTCATTCTTTGAACGAAATTTTGTGCAGAATGCAAGACCTCCCTTGCCATCTGCATGTCCCATGGCATTCAGTCATTTAATTAACAGATGCTGGTCAAGTAATCCAGATAAGAGACCGCATTTTGATGAGATAGTTTCGATTCTGGAAGGTTATGCAGATGCTCACGAGCAGGATCCGGATTTTTTCTCGTCCTATAATCCGTCGGCGGGTTTTAATTTTCTCCGATGCTTGCCAAAGTTTTCATGCAATAGATCTTCTTCTTCTTTTTAAAGCCTAGGAGGTTTAAGTACTGTATGATGTCAAACTGTATCATATGAAATGTTGTCTTGGTCTTGGCCCTCTATAATTTGCTCAATTATATGATTATGAACTTTTGTTTTGTTCTCTTTACTTTATGTCTCTTCTTTGGAATATAGGGGAACAAAAGGAGTTCCTTTTAAGCGTGTTTTGATTGCTTATTGGATCTCCGTGCTTTTTTTTTGTTTATGGCCAAATATGATATCAGCTTTGAAACTTTTTTTTGTCCAAGCAGAGGTTTTCAAGGTTGTAATTTCAATTAAATCAAAGAAGAGCCAGATCCATTTCCTTTCTAATTTGCTCAATGCTTATGAGAATAAAGTTAAGTTACAACTTGCATGATTACATCCACTTGTAAAGTCAACAATTCAAGCGTCTTTTCTTATCCTCACCAGAAAAAAAAAAAAAAATAATAATAAAAATGAAGGTTTTGTTTGGAAGGTGGGTTTAAACCAAGTAGTTTGAATCATAATTTAAATTTTATGAGAGAAATATTATAACAAAAATTTTAAATTTAAATTTTTTACGAGAAAAAATAATGTTTAAATTTAAACCATGGTAGTTTGAACGCATCCTCCAAGGACATCCGAATTCTTCTTTTAACGAAGTAAAAAGAAGTCATTAGGCTATTATCCTCATTAGTAATGATAATAATGCTTTTAGAATTTCTCGTTAAAAGATTAAGGTGGCTCTGATGCTAAAGAACTTATAGAAACAATTAAGATGTGTTCAAAAAGAAGACAGTTTGGCCGAGTGGTCTAAGGCGCCAGATTTAGGCTCTGGTCCGAAAGGGCGTGGGTTCAAATCCCACAGCTGTCAATTTCTCATTTGGTTTTCTGTAACTCTTTTTTTTTTTTTTTCCTTTCTTTTCTGATTTAATAATATTTTATACATTTTAAACTAAATAAATTTTTTCAATGAAGCTAAAATAACTTTTTAAAATGATTAATTTAAATTTATATGACTAAAAGTTTTTGCATATTCAGAATTATGGTTAGTTACATAATTAGACCTTCTAGCTTTTTGGTTATTTTTCAATTTATTTATATATTTTTAGAAACTATAAAGGTATTCTATTGAATTTAAAAAACATATTTTAATTTTATCCCTTGTGTAATTTTTGAATGAAAAAAAAATAGACAAAAGAACATAAATATCCTTAAATAGCTTATGTAAAAATATTTCATACATTTAAAAACCTAAAGTGACCATCTAATTTCAAAAGACAAAAAAATATCTTGAATTTGGTGTGTGTGTTTTTTTTTTTTTTTTTAAATAAGTTTGGGTTTTATTAATTTTTTAAATGATCGTAAATTTGGTTTTATAAGATCTTAAATTTAGTGTGTGTGTTTGTGTGTGTGTGTGTGTGTGTGTGTGTGTTTTTTTTTTTTTTTTTTTTTTTTATTGATTGAAAAGTTAATATTTGTGCTGTTTGTTTCAACAATCCAAACAAAAAAAATTCAATTCGGATTGATGTTGAAGGTTCAAATTGATGTTTGTTAAAAAACTAAATGAGGATAACTTAAACTATTAACAATGGTCAATCTCTTATTTTAGAATTGACCCTTTCCCCCTAAATTCACAATCCGAATTGCTTTCCACAATGAAAACAATTCAAATTTTGTTTTTTTTTCATCTTCAACTTTAATCTTAAAAATGTAATAATTTCTTCGTTTTAATTTTGATTAAGATTATTATTTTTTTTCAATGTATTCAGATTGAAGAGAGAAACAAACCCCTCTCTATTTTGCATATTTTTTAATGGCATTTACAATGAGCGTTTATAAGATTTGTTATAAAACTCTAATGACAATTTTTACCACTTAATCCAAACATAGTTCAAATTTTATTTTCAATTTAAATTATAATTTATTTACATATCTAAATACCAATTCGAATTACAATTAAAACCAAATCTTGTAATCCAAACGACGAACCAAACAAGACTATTATAACTTAAAAAATACTAGTTTGTCATTATAAAATGAAGGGACAAAGTTGGTGTTATGGTATAGTATTATAAAAGTACTAACCCGTTTGAGATCATGTATGTGTGCACATTATAAGGCATTTAAAAAAAAAAAAAAAAAAGCAGACCGGCGCTCAAATAGGCATTTGTGCCTAAACCCTAGTCTGACTGACTCGAGTCTTATTAGTCCAACTTAAAATTGGAGTTCTAAAATACATTTCCCAATTTATTTCACCTATTCAGATCATTTAGCCCAATTTAAATGGGTCCAATCGTGGAGCTACAATGAAAAGCAACTCCAAATCCGAACAAAAATCCTGTTGCTTCGAATATCGAGGAAAAAAGGGGGTCGTTAATGATTATACTATTTTTAAGATTTTTTAATTAATGATTATATATATATATATATTATCGTACTATTATCATTCTTTCTTTAATTTAATAATTTATTTCATTATTTATTTTTAATTACATTAATTTATATTCACATTATTATATAATTATTTTTCTTAGTGTTCAGACTTCAAATATATGCTACCTAAACACCAATTCACAGTTTGAATTCGTGTTTTTAAAAAGTTTCTAATCACCGATTCGAATTATATTCTCAATTTAAATTTATAATTTATTTATATATCTAAATAATAATTCAGATTATAATTTAAATCATCACAATTTAAATTTTGCAGTTTTTATAAAAAATGTTTAAATCTCCACACAGTTTAAATTGTTAATTAAACAAAGCCTTAAACATTTACATATAAAAGGGTATTTTACACATTTACTCTAAAATTTATATGACTTTAGTAATTTACCTCTTGAATTTTTAATATTAACAAGTTGCCACTTCAACTCGTAAAATTGTTATGATATGTCATGTTTTGATGATGATTATGTAAAATTAGTGTTAAAAAACAGGTTCGATGAAAAATTTGAATATTTCAATTTAAATGTAACAAAAATATTTCAATTCTTTAATTTTTAATCCCTTTAATTTAATAAAAAAATTTGAATAAATCTAATAACGAGGCATACTACAATAATTTTATAAATTTTGATGGTTAATTGTCAAAAATAAAAGTTTGGACGGTAATTTACTAAAGTGTGCAGTTATGTTAAAATCTCTAAGGAAAGAAATAATAAGCGGAAGGGGGAGGTAATTGTGTTAAAATCCCTAAGAAAAAAATAATAAGCATTTGCATAATAGTAGGGACAAAAATAATACTTTTCCTTGTAAAGAAGGGTGTATTGGGTATTTTACTATGTAGCCCTCGCCAGTTGCCTCAAACACTCGAATTTCCCACCGAGCCCGGCCGCCTCACCCTCACACTTGTTCTTCTTTTCTCATTAGTCATCTCCTCGTCGGCACATCGGCGTCTTGAACCAGCATCGGCGTCAGTGCACTCTACACAGGTTTTTTTTTTCCTCTGTTGGCTCTGTTCGTTTCTTTCCCATTGCTTAAAACCCTAATCTGTTTGTGTAGTGTATCAGGAGAAAACAAAAAAAAGGAAGATAATTTCATGTTAGTAGTTAATAATCAAAGGATCGTGATTTCTACGCGGAACTTAATTTTTTTGTTGTTGTTGTTGTTGTTTCTGTTCATGTTCTTCGATTATAGATAGATTAGCTATTATGAGGAATTCATGTTTACTGGTGTTCTCGTTCATACATATGGCCATATTGTATAATGTATATGAATAGCTGAACATCTTATGGAGATGTTATATGAATATTTTGGCAGATTAGGGGGTGAGAATGGAGGAGGAACGTGAGGAGGAGAAGAAGACATTTAGAGAACTGGGGTGCGCGAAGAATTGGCGGTCGCTTGCGATAAATTGGGTTGGAGAAACGCCTCCAAGATACAGGCTGAAGCCATCCCTCAGGCACTTGATGGTCTGCTCTCTCACTTTGTTGAGATTCGCGTTTGATTTTATCTCAACTGTGTTCTTTATGTTTCGGTTTTCTCGGCAATCTGCATTTGAAACCATGTTACTGTTGTCTAGTACTAGACTTCGAAAATGTGCCTCTGCCACTTTCTAGTTGAATTGAGAACTTTTTGTTGCGTAACTAGTCTGATTGAGTGAAAATTTTGATCTTTTTTTGGACATTTGTCGCATGTCTTATATTTTGCGGTCAATTAATTGTCTTCTAGTTTTGATCTTGTTGGGGCATCTTTTTTTGGTGTTTCCAAATTTGCGGGCATGTCATTTTGCTTCTCCATTGTTATCACTTTGGATCACTAGTAACACTTTGGTTGGAGTGATGGTAATTGAGACTCTAGTTTGTTTGTTTGTTTTTCTTTTAGTCATAATTAATGATAATACGTTTATTTTCTAATTAGCTAATTTGTTGTTCCTGGCCTTTGCTTTAGGATTTACAAAAAGTATTTCTTAGCTATAAATTATATGTTGGCAACAAATGTAGTCTATAATGTTATAACTACAACTGGTTGATCGGGAGTTTCTAAAAGTTGAATTGATATTATAGGTAAGGACCTGATCGGACTTGCACAAACGGGCTCGGGTAAAACTGGAGCTTTTGCTCTTCCCATATTGCAAGCCCTTTTAGATTCTCCCCAAGCATTCTTTGCTTGTGTGCTGTCTCCAACAAGGTTTGGTTTCTTGTCGTGCAAGGTTTTGATTTTTCTGTAGTTCTATTTCTGTTTTTTTCTACCATTTATTTTTTTTCCTATTACTTCAGAGAGCTTGCAATTCAGATTGGCGAGCAGTTTGAAGCTTTAGGGTCTGAAATTGGCGTTAAGTGTGCAGTGGTGAGTCTTTTGTACAAAGGGAGTTTGCTTGATAGATGACTACCGCATCTTTGGCATTATTATTGGCTTCAGAGGATCTAAGTTTTATGATTAGATTTCTGTGAAGTTCGGAAAGCACAAATGTGTAGAACTCTGCTTTTCTTTTTTTTTTTTTTTTTTTTTTTTTTTTTTTTTTTTTTTTTTTTTTTTTTATCTCATTATGCTAAAGCATCTGTTTACGCTATATTTTGAGGCAGTTACGTGGAAGGTTGTTTATTTTATTCTTGAATCTTGAGCTTTTTGCTTAGTATCTTTACCTAATCTTCTTTAGCTTGTTGGAGGGGTGGACATAGTGCAACAATCTCTTAACCTTGCAAAGCGGCCACACATCATTGTAAGTTTTCAGTTTCACTAGAATGACGACTTTAGATGTCCTTAACCATTTAATTAGGATTTAAAATTGTTATAAATGAGTTTAACATGTAACTATTGGTCGTGTTGACTTTAGAATGATTTTATGAACTCAATGAAGTCCTAAAAACTATAATGGTTTGCAGTGTAACTTAATTTTGTTTTTGGTCCTTTTGTTTTGGTTAAGCTTTGTTGTGGATGAAGCAAAAAGGATAGATTGATGGTTGTTAGTTTACCAATCAATCCCAAAAGCTTAAGCTATTAGGAGGTGGACCAACAATAATTTTATACTTTAACACTCCCCCTCACATGTGGGCTGGACAATGAGCAATCGTGTGGGTAAATTAATTGGAAAGCCCAACACGTGAATATTTAAGCTCGAGATATATTAAAGACCCAACACATAATGATAATTTTAAATGGGGATAAAGAATGCAATTACGGGGGTTTGAACTCAGGACCTCCCGCTCTGATACCATGTTAGTTTACCAATCCATCCCAAATGCTTAAGCTATTAGGAGGTGGGCCAACAATAATTTTATACTTTAACAATAGTGGTATTGCTGGTCCTTTTGTTTTGGTTAAGCTTTGTTGTGGAAGAAGCAAGAAGGATAGATTGATAGTAGTATTGCGTCTTCCATAAATATTTGAATAATGACTATCTAGCCTTCAAGGTTTATGGTCTAAATATTTGACCTTTCCGTTAAGAACAGGGGAACTAGTCTATATAGATTTAGAAGTAAATTAATATTTGTAAAATGATATTTTAACTTCATTATCACGCAAAGAAAAATATCATAAGGTCTTTAATGGTCATTGTTCTGATTTGACTCGTGGAATGGTACAGTATGGCTATCTACTTTGGCTGAACTTAACCCCCTCTAGTTATGGCTCATTTGGTTTTTATGGGTTATCTATCGTTTATGACTACAACTTTCTTCATTGGACACTTTTTATTTACCAGAGTTCACTTCATTTTATATGCTCTTATTTTATTTTTAGGTTTGTACACCTGGACGCCTAATGGATCACTTAAACAACACAAAGGGTTTTTCTCTTCGCACATTGAAGTATCTGGTATGAGTTATTATATTGTGTATTTCATCTATGCAACTATCATATCCTTTTGTTGTCTTAAAGAATTGGCCTTCTAATTGAATTATGGATTATGTGTGTGCATGTGTGCATGTGTGTATTTATATTTATATATCTATCAATCTATCTATCAAAACATGATGCTTCTACGGCATCCATAGAGGGATGTAGTTTGCATGAAAAATTGGTACTGCTGCCGTATGGGACTTGCTATTGCTAGTTACATGTTTATCTTAGACCTTTTTCCCCATTGTTTATATCGTTATCAATTTTGAGCAGGTTCTGGATGAGGCGGACAGGTTGCTAAATGACGAATTTGAGAAATCACTTGATGAAATTCTGAATGTTATCCCTCGTGATCGTAAAACATATTTATTTTCTGCTACTATGACAAAAAAGGTAATACATACTTCCCAAGCTGCTGTGTACAAGCTCTAATACTTCACATTACCCGATGGTTGCTGTTGTGAACATTAATTGCTTGTTAGAAAGGGTCTGTTGCGTTGTTCATCATTTTTAATTTTCTAAAATTAGAATATGTTTCACCTGCTTAAGAACATGTAATATCTTCCTGACGTGCACTCTTGGGTTCTAGATATAAAAAGTGAGCTATGAATTTCTGAACTTATGAGTTTCTGAACTTATATGTTGTCAACATGTTTATAGAATTGACCAAGTTTTGCTTGTTACTATTCAGGTCCGGAAGCTCCAAAGGGCTTGTCTAAGGAATCCTGTAAAGGTGCAAATTTAATACTTCTGCATCAAATTTCTCTTTTACTAGTTGGAAGCATGTGAAATTAGATTAGGATTTTTGAATTTAAATTACATAGTTTTCTTGTAGGATATATTTTATTTTTAATATTTGATTTTGAATTTAGTTTTATATTTATCTTTTGGATTATTTTGAATATTTAAATTATTTAGTTGAGTTTATTTTTAGATTTCTATAAATAGCTTGGTGATTGTAATTCCAATTCAGAGAGTTGATTAATAAATGAATATTGAGTTTATAGTTTCCTCCTCTTGAGTTCTTATTCTCTATCTCTCTTCTACTCTATTTCTCCCCTTGCTTATGTTCTTCTCTCAAATTCCCTCTCTTTTCTCTGATTCTATCTCAGTCGTGCATCACATTTGTAGTTAGTCTGTTGAATGTTTTTAGATATGTGGATATAAAATTCTCTTTAACAGTGAGTTGTAACATGAGTCGGGCATAGTGGTGGGTAGTTGGATTATAAAGTGAGTTTACAGGCCCGTGGACATTCTTACATACATTTAAAAGGGCGACCAGACGAAGTATACTTAAAGCAGAATACGAACATCATACCAATCACTCGTTCAATCAATTAATCCCACCCTGAAAGCCACAGAAATGTGCATCGTACCCTCACTTACATGGCACATGGGTGGCATGCGATCTATTCCTTTCCAATTTTAAGGCAATTATAACAGGAGGATTAAATTTGCTGCACTAAAATTGATCGGATCAGTTTTGAGACGTTTTAAACATCAAGGAGAAAAGCAGAATTTGGTGTAAAGTTTGGGGGACCATCTTTTGGATTATTTAAAAAAAAAATCAAAACAAAAGGACCAAAAAAAAAAAAAAAAAAAAAAAGAAAGTAAGAAATAAGGTGTTCGACCAAAACTAGCATGGTTGAAAACAGTAAGAGCAATTCACTCATTATACACAGATAACTTTGACCTCACTTGTAATGGTTGTGTCTTATTATTTATTTATTTTCAGATTGAAGCAGCATCCAAGTATTCAACAGTTGACACTCTAAAACAGCAGTATCGCTTTTTGCCTGCTAAACATAAGGTCTTTCCTAATGTTTTTGTTACACTACTTTGTAAATTTATAGAAATGACTGGACTCATACTGATATATGCCACCGATGCTGAATTTATCTATTGTGTACAAATTTGCTTTCCTCTGCCACAGGATTGCTATCTTGTTTATATTCTTACTGCACGTCCCGATTCCACATCAATGGTATTCACCCGTACATGCGATGCAACCCGCTTTCTGGCTTTGGTTCTTTCAAATCTTGGCTTTAAGGCTATCCCAATTAGCGGTCATATGAGCCAGGTATGTTTTTATTTACCACATCAATGGTAGTGTAGGTTTGAGATAATCTGTGCTTTCAATATTTGTCCTCCTTGGAAATTCTTATACTTTTGATTGGAATTTTTCTGACAGGCAAAAAGACTAGGAGCTTTAAATCTGTTCAAGTCTGGACAGTATAATATACTTGTGTGCACTGATGTGGCAAGTAGGGGGCTGGATATCCCATCTGTAGATATGGTCATTAATTATGATATCCCCTCAAACTCCAAGGTCAGTCTTGTCTATTTTGTATCGCAATTTTATCTAGTCTTCGACTTATTGATTCTCTGCTTAGTCTGCTATAGTTGACGACTGCTGGTGTTCTGAATCATTCCATTCTTTTTTCTTCCCTTTCTCTCTCATAAATCTAGTTTTTCATCTCTGCGTTGATATAAGATGAGATAATTCAAGAGATGAAATTTAGGTATTGCTAAACCATCTTATAGAAGTACCTCTATAGGACACTCACTGAAGAAATGACTTGTTCACCAAGACAATTCAATTAATAGTAGGTGAAATTCTTGTTTCCCAGCGTTCTTGTGGTATTGTTTCTTGATTTGTTCTCACTTTTTGATTTTTACTTTATCATATTCAGAACCTCCTAGTGTGTTACAACGGATATTTCGAATTATGCACCCTGACATGCTATATCATGTGTTTAGTTTTAGTTACTTATGCTGTTATGCGGAATTGCAGATTTTTACCATCTTTTTTTTTTTGAAATGATAAAAATAAAAATTTGTTTGGAGAATTGCGCAAATTTGTTTCAGTAGTCGTTCATTCTGTTATGCACTTTACTATACTAACTACAAGTGGGCCACAGGATTATATACATCGCGTGGGAAGAACTGCTCGGGCTGGTCGATCTGGGGTTGCAATCTCCCTTGTGAATCAATACGAATTGGAGTGGTTTTTGCAGATTGAGAAGCTCATTGGTAGGCATGAATTCTGTACTTGTGTCTTCGGAGGTATCAAAGTAAATATTTCGGTCTCATAAAATTTTTGACGTTTCAGAGAAAAAGCTACCCGAGTATCCTGTTGAAGAAGAGGAAGTCTTGCTACTGTCGGAGCGTGTAGCAGATGCCAAAAGAATAGCCCAAGGGGTAATAAATTGGTTCATGTCCTGCAAATATTTTTTTGGAATGTGTTCAACATGTGGAGTTTTCACAGATATTAACTGCCGAAATATTTGATTATCTTTTGAAAATTAACTGCCCAAATATTTGACATCTGTAGAAAATCAAAGATGGTGTTTTTGGCAAGAAGAGGAAGAAGGGAGATGAAGACTATTTGAAGGAAGACGTTGAGAAGTATTTTGGCATCAAGGATAAGAAGTTCTCAAAGAAGCCGAAAAGACGATAAGTAATTTTTTATCAATCAGCAACTTTTGCTCAGAAAATCTTCAAGCTTTCTTTTCCCCCAACAGACGTACAATCGGCGGTGCTGAGGGCTTTGTTGAGGGAAGTTGAGCATTTTAATGATTGAGTGGTGTTAGACAATATTGTCAAATTTTTGTAGTTAGCTCTTTTAGTGATGATTGATAAGTCAATAGTTATTTTCTTTACTCAACGATTTTTGTTGTTGCCGGAAATATCATTTGTACCCAACGGGAGTCAATACTATGACTATCTTACACTTACATAGGACTGAAATGTTTTTATTTTTAGGGTGACCGAAATGATATTTCGGTTGTCTTTTTATATAATTAAATATAAACAATATGAATTCAAACCATTGTACAAGTAAATTTGACATTTATTTCCTTTAATCGGTTATCCATACAAGGATTGCAAAATAAGTGCACATCCTGGAGTTATAATAGTTTATAGCTCACCATGCAATGAAAAAGCCTTTAACTGGTGTAATAAAAAAAAAATAAAGTAAAATAAAACACGTCTCAAATTTAGAAAAGGTTAACCAGTAATCTGTAATAGAGAGAAACATAAGAAAAATAGAAATTGGGTTCTTAAATTTTTTTCACCTTTTTGGAAAGCAAAAGTAGGTTCCTTGTTAGCTTATCTAATGCCATATCATTTAAACTTTCACTTAGAAAAATAAATAAACAAGCAATATACAAGTAAACAACCCAACCAATATGAATATGTGATGAACGTTTGTCCTCATATGAGGGTCATTTCTCATTGTTTCTTCTCTAACATTTCTCTTTATATATAGTGGGGTTTTAGTGTAGTTCTTAGGCTGGCTCTGGCTGTCCGATAAAGGTAATCTCAACTACCCTTGTTATGAAATCACTTTAACCTTCAAAGCGATTTAATGTCCGGATATTGCAGAATTAGTTGGTTTTAAAGGCTTACCTAGTAGGTTGACATTACTCATGAAAAAAGATTGTGGGAAATTAAGGTTATTAGGATAAACCATTTTAGATAGATCAACCATTGTCTCTCTTTAAATGCAATTAACATTAGTAGAAGTACAATACCTTATTATTATTATTATTATTATTATTATTATTATTATTATTATTATTATTATTATTATTATTATTATTATTATTATTATCCATCCCTTTCTTCAGTAGTCCGCCTTACCGATAATTTTAGTTTTTGATCGTTAGATCTGATCAAAATCACATTAAATTAAAAAAGTATATAAAATAAATAGATTCTGATATAGATTTAACTATTAAAAAATAAAAAAATTACTGATATAGATTCTGATATAGAGTTGGGCTCGCCGTAGTGGGAGCCATGGTGATTGATTATTGGAAGAACATAATATTGTTTTTTTTTTTTTTTTTTTTTGTTTTATTGTGTTTAGGCTGGATTTGGTGGCTAGCATAGACTTTTCTTTTTCTTTTTACATTTAATAACCAAAATTTGGATTGCATATGCATTCCAAAATTTGGCATCTACCAAAGCCTTGCTCCATTCATATGGGGCATGGCAATGATTAATGCAAGATGTACCACGTTGAATTGATCCCTCATAAATGTTGTTGCAGAGAATTATCAAGTGCAAAGAAAAGAGACCTTTTTTTTTTTTGGAGTTTCTCTAATTGAATAAAAAAAAAAAAACTACTATAAAATATTAATAATTTTTAACTGTTAAATTTATATAAAAATTATTTATTTTATATATTTTTAATTTTATTTAATTTTAACAAATTTAATAATTAAAAAGCTGATCCGCTTACTAAAAATAATTTATTTTTTTTCCTTTGCAATTTATTTTTTTTCCAAATATCTTATCATTAGCTATTAGTATGTTTGCCTCCCGTGAAAGCCAATGCTTTTAGGAAATTCTAACTTTATTTAATGGTCTAAGTCCCACGTAGAGGATCGTTTCCTTTACAAATTTAAATTTTTAATTTAAATTAAAATGTGATATTTTTTTAAAATTTTTTATTATAGTAAAAAAAATTAGATGTGACATTTTTTGAGAGTTTTATATTATAAAAATTTAAAATTAAAAATTTAAATCAATAAAATGAACGATGTATAAAAATATGTTCATTTTGTAACTCAAATCTTAATTTAAATTATGATTTAAATTGAATATATAAAAAAATACTAAGTAAAAAAGTTAAATTTAAATTTTTATAAAAAAATATTATAATAATAAAATTTAAATTGTGATTTGAGTTGTAAAATGAGGATGCTTAAATTTGTTAATTTGGGGGTAATACGTTTCTTTTTAGTATCATTGATTACAACACCAGTCTAACCTCGAGAATTGCAAACTCACTTGCCCCACTAATGATTCAAAAAGCTATGCATCTTTAGGTTCCTAACTGTCTCTTTTTGAAGATGTTATTGGCCACTTACTTCCTAAAGCCAACTTGCTTTATGATCCATTCATTTCTCCAATTCAGTCAAAAATTCCTTTTTAAACTTTCTATAAATTTGTAGGTGTGGAGTTTCTGTCACTTATGCTAATGCATGTGATAGCATCATAGCAGCACTTTAACATTGAGATTAGCATTTTTCATCATTATAATATTTTTCTATATAATATCTTAAATCCAACATCCGGATTAATTAAATAAAGTGTCATTTATTTTATCGATTTGAGTTTTTAATTTTAAGTTTTTATAGTAAAAAATTCTTAAAAAATATCATATCTAATTTTTTTTCTCTACAGTGAAAAAGTTCTCAGAAAATATCACATCTCAACTTGAATTAAAAACTCAAATTTGCGAAGTGAACAAGACTTAAATGTAATTTTTTATTATATTTTACATAATATTATTTATTCATGTGTGTAACACTCCTTTCTGTTCAAATGTAATATTCAATCTTAAACTTTTCCGACATAGATTTCTATACATTCTAGGTGATCCTAAACATGCATAGAATTCATATTTTCCATTTATAATATTATAATTTGTCAGTATCAATTTGGCAAGCATTTTTCAACACACTGGGAAGTTTTTATACCAAATGCTTAAAGGCAGGGTAAAAGAAACTTAGAATTCTCATGAAAATTGTATAGACGGGATAAGGCCATGGAGAAATACAGTGTTCTTAATTGCTTCATGTGCTATGCTCTGTTACATTAAATGCACTGTTCTCCATTGGAGCCCAAAATATAGGAGTACCACCTCCATTAGCATTGCCCTTCCACAAAAAAGATCACACAATAAAATTGTGCACCCAAGAATAAAAAATGAAATAAAAAGATATCAGTAATAATACGTTAGGAAAAAATATTCTACCGATATTATATTACTTTTCTATTATAAATCACATTAGATTTATAATAGATAAAAATGATATGAAAATTGAACGAAACTTGTTAATACTTATTTTATCCTTTGAACATTATTATATGTTAAATTGCAGACATTATCATATAAGATAAACTATGATTTAAGTAAAGAGAATCGCAAAATACTATTATGGCTTGTGGATTTGGTTAAATTGGTTCTAGATTATCACATGTACTTGTCTTACAAACACATTGACCAACTTCACAATTAAGATTAGAAGAAGATAAGTTACTTCAAGAGTGTGACCTTTCGTCCACATGAACCTACAATCCCACCCAAAATATACTCAAGTTGAACAAGAATTTCTCTAAATAACTAGTCAATTACAGCTCTTCAAAGGGTATATATGTCATGTCATGCAAAAATGACGACTTTTTGTTCCACGTGTCAATTGTGTATTGGACAGAAAGTAGGATTGAAAACTTGTTAGAAAACAAAATGATAATAATAATAAATAAAACAGGGTGGGTCAAATCGGCAGTTGCAGGCCGAGAGCCGGTGGGGGAGAAGTCTTCTTCTCGATTCCCATCTGGCATTCCAAATCTGCAGCTTTCATTTGCCGTTTTTCCACAATCCCATTTTACCATTTTACCCCTGGGATAATTTCTTCTTTTAATAATCTTCTCCCCTCTCTCCTGTCTCCTTCATTTCTAGCTAATTTTCCACACACCCACCAAAAAAAATAAAAAAAAAAAATAAAAATAATTCACAGATTGTTTGTTCCCTTTTATTATTCATATTTATGGTATAAATATGTGCCTTTGAATGTCACCCGCAGAACAAAAAACCCTTCCTCGGACCTTTCTCTTCATAGCTTCTTGTTAAGGTATGTTTTCCCACTTCCTATGTTTTTTTTTTTTTTTTTTTTTTTTTTTGTCCGTTTGTTATGTTTTGGGAGGTCAAATGCATAACACATCTCCTTTTTGTCTTCTTATTGTTCATGGGTTTGTTATAATTTGGTGATATTCATTATGGGTTTGTGTTTATAATTCATTCTCTAGATGTTTTATAGCAGGGTTCGTTTCAGGTTGTGATTTTGACTGTTTCATATAAATATGATAGATTGTCAGTTATACTTGCCTGTGAAGATCTCATGAGAAAAACTTCCTACTTTAGTGGGTTCATTTTCTTCTTTACAATTGTTGATTACTTTCATTTCTTAAAGCTTATCGGCTGCTTGCAAATCTGTCAACAAATTTATTTATTTATTTATTTTTTGAGAGCAATCTTTGATGTTGTCATTGCTTCAGCTTTCAGTTTAATTTTCCTTTGTTCTCTGTCATGTTAAAGTTTGATTTTTACTGTACTATTGAAGTTTCATAGATTACTTCTTGTTCTTATTTAGATGTTTTGTTACAAGTTTTTGATTTGTGTATGCTTTCTATTTGAAACATTGTTGCAGTTAAATTATTTGGTTTTTCGGTAACTTTGTTAATCTGGGTGGATAGAGATGCCTGGAATAGTTATGGATGAAATAAGTGAAGATGGGGTAGTGAATGTAATGAATGGAAACTCTCCACCTCCTAAGGAAAATTTAGGTGTAAATACTTCCCCAAAGAGTAATTCTAGTCCGAAAAGCCCTCGGAACACAGGTGTTGGTCTCCCGGGTGGTGATGGGGTTGTCATTGACACCTCAATTGAGCAGCTTTATGAGAATGTGTGTGATATGCAGAGTTCTGATCAATCACCCTCGCGGCGTAGCTATGGATCTGATGGCGAAGAGTCTAGGATTGACTCGGAGTTGCGCCATCTTGTTGGTGGAGAGATGAGGGAGGTGGAGATAATGGAAGAAGAGGTGCTGGGGAAGCCGGCGGATGGTTCTCGTAGTGATTCGGATTCTAGAAGGGGAAGTTCATCTACGGGTAAAAGATCAGGAAAGAAGGAGAGGACTCAATCCGCAAGCAAGAAATCGGTTTCTCCAGTTGACTCGAAGAAAGCTTCTCATGCGGTGTTGGAAACTGAAACATCACCAAAATCTAGTTCTAAAGGAAAAACTACTCCTGAGAAGCCTCCGCTTGACAGGCGAAGCGACAAGAATCCAAGGAAACCGAATTCTGGAGCCAGTCTTGGGAAGAAAGTAAGAAATTCGCCTTTTGGTGGGTCAAAGTTGCAGAATGGAACTGAGGATCCGAATGAGTCGGCCTTGGATAATCCAGATCTGGGCCCCTTTTTGCTTAAGCAGGCAAGGCAATTAGTCTCTTCTGGAGACAATCAACATAAAGCCCTTGACTTTGCTCTTCGAGCTGCAAAATCATTTGAAATATGTGCAAGAGGAAAGCCCAGTTTGGAACTAGTCATGTGTTTACATGTTACAGCTGCAATACACTGTAACTTGGGTCAGTATAGCGAGGCGGTTCCTGTTCTTGAGCATTCGATTGAGATTCCAGCAATCGAGGAAGGCCAAGAGCACGCTCTTGCTAAATTTGCTGGTCATATGCAGTTAGGTGATACTTATGCCATGCTGGGAATGCTGGAGAATTCGCTAACGTGCTACACAACGGGGTTGGAAATTCAAAGACAAGTTTTGGGAGAAACAGACCCGAGAGTTGGTGAGACGTGTAGGTACTTGGCTGAAGCTCATGTTCAAGCATTACAATTTGACGAAGCAGAGAAGCTCTGCCAGATGGCTCTCAACATTCATAGAGAAAATGGCTCCCCTGCTTCTCTTGAAGAAGCGGCGGATAGAAGGTTGATGGGTCTTATTTGCGAGACAAAGGGAGATCATGAAGCTGCTCTTGAGCATCTTGTTTTGGCCAGCATGGCGATGGTGGCCAATGAGCAGGAAATTGAGGTGGCTGCTGTTGATTGCAGCATTGGAGACACATACTTATCTATGTCGCGGTACGACGAGGCTATTTTTGCTTATCAGAAAGCACTCACTGTGTTCAAGACCACCAAGGGAGAGAACCATCCATCTGTCGGCTCCGTCTTTGTCAGACTGGCTGAATTATACAACAGAACGGGCAAAATAAGGGAATCAAAATCATACTGTGAGAATGCCCTTCGCATTTATGAAAAGCCCGTGCCTGGTTTTCCTGCAGAGGAGATAGCAAGTGGGCTGACTGATGTTTCTGCTCTCTATGAATCGATGAACGAGATTGAGCAGGCTCTCAAGTTGTTGGAGAAGGCATTGAAGATATACAATGATGCTCCTGGTCAGCAAAGCACAATAGCTGGAATTGAAGCACAGATGGGGGTCATGCACTATATGTTGGGAAATTATTCTGAATCTTACAACTCTTTCAAGAACGCTGTTTCAAAACTCCGTGCAAGTGGGGAGAAGAAATCCGCCTTCTTTGGCATTGCTCTTAACCAAATGGGGCTCGCTTGCGTACAGCGTTATGCTATAAACGAGGCTGCAGAGCTATTTAAAGAAGCCAGAAGTATTTTGGAACAAGAGTGTGGGCCATATCACCCCGATACACTCGGGGTGTATAGCAATCTTGCCGGCACCTACGATGCAGTTGGAAGGTACTGCGCTAAATCTGTCTTATTTTATTTTATTTTTTCCATCAGTTTGTTATTTTCTCATACATGATGGTTTATGCTTACATTTTTTGTCCTGTTTCTGCAAGTAAAAACTGGTTGTTTGTGAACCATACAACTTAAGACCCTCATTTTTTTTTTTTTTTTTTTTTTTTTTTTTTTTTTTTTTTGTAATCTGTGAAGTCCTTGTGGTTGAATTTAGATGAAATTTCAGATTTATGGATTCTAAATAGACTATAAGAAATGTCACAAGGCAATTGATTTATATTTTTGTTTGCGTCTTTTGATTTCTCACTCAGGTTGGATGATGCAATTGAACTCTTGGAATATGTTGTTGGCATGAGGGAGGAGAAATTGGGAACCGCAAATCCCGATGTGGACGACGAGAAAAGAAGGTTGGCCGAGTTGCTGAAAGAAGCAGGCAGAGTTCGGAGCAGAAAACCCAGATCGCTCGAAACCCTCCTTGATGCAAACACGCATGGTTTAACGAACAACGGCATCAAGGTGTGATGGATAATAAGGTGTGCATGAACAAATTTTTGTATTATGTAACATATTTAAGGTTGGGGAAAGAAGACACCAAAAAAGAAACACCAAACATGAAGAAACAGAAAAACACAACCCAAAAGAAGGAAAAGATTTAGTTTATGTTCATTTTATTAGGGGGGTGAATGAAATAACCTCAAGGCCGGGTTGTGATTTTATCATTTATTTATACTGGCATATATTATTTTGTGTGTCACCAAGTGATTGTGCTAAACTTGGATGGCACTTCCACTATTTGTGTATTTAACTATTAAAAAATCATAGATTGTTAATACTGTTATAGACAGGAAGATTTGCTTAGATAGTATGGTCTTGAATATAAGTTTGTTGCATTTTTGTGTTAGGCTTTGAATGGAATTCTAATGTCTCTTTACTGCTAGGATTTTTATGGTAGGACGTTTAAATGAGTTATCGGCAGTCTTCTATTTTTAATCGTTAAATTTAAATCAGAATCTGTCTGTACTACATATTTTAATGTGATTTTGACTTAGATACCACGATAAAAATCAGATACTACGAGTGCTGTAGAAGGACCCTTACTTTTATTGGACTCAAAAGTGAGTTGTTTTGCTATTGTCCATTGACAGCCACGTTAGAGTAAATCTCATAACTATCATTACATTCTATTATTTTCAGATGCATATGCTTTCTATTTTAACAGCCATTGGATGATGAAAGAAACGCCCTGAACCGTTGGAATTTTTTGTCATGTGTCATTCGGACAAGCGTTTTAATAGACCAGATCATTTCTAAGCCTCATTCGACGGCTGAGATTCGAGGAGCATGTAATGTACATGTAAAAAGCTTATTCATAGATCAAGATCCATGAAAATGAAAGTAGCGGTGACCCAGTTACAGGCCAATAATTCAATGATCTATAATTGATAGATTGCACATTTGGGTGGAAATTTGCTGTCTGTTCTATTTTTTGTATTTTAAATATCTTACAAATCATAAGGACCACAAGAGCCAAAATTCTATCTGATTATTATCATTATCCTTATTATTATTATTTTTTTCTAGTTTTGTCAACTTCTGAGATTTAATGCTGGTGGGGAATAAATGACAAGAACCCATTTCATGCTTGTGCGATATTGTATTCAGAGAAACTGTGTCTGATTCATGCTTGTCCTTAAAAGAGACAAACAACAAAAGTTAGATTCCTTTGTGAGGATCTGACAGGAAATTTTACTGAGGAATATCATTGCATTCAAGAGTTTTTGTTGAAACATAGAATTACTTTTGACAATTAATTTTGGTGGGATACATCTACAAGCCTGTAATAATGCCCTGCTTGTTATTGAGATCGTGTTAGATGCTAGGCTTTAAATTTAAGAGTTGCATATGCACGTTGTAGGAGGATGGCGAAAAAAAAGTCGCAGAGAATTTTATGATCGGACATGAAAAAACTACTTTATTAATAGAATATGATTCTAAACCGTCAAATTACATCATAATTATATAACATTGCGAATATCACAATTAGATTCAAATTTGTATCTTATCCAATAGGAATAGTTTATACACTAGCGTAAAATTCAAAAATTATATGTGAATTAGTATGGTATAAGTACAAGTGAATGCATTACTCTGCGTTCTATTGGAGGATCCTTTTGCCATCTGCATTTCGTTTGACACAAAATATGGCCCTACGAGATCTGCTGTTTAGTAGATGTACATGTCACAACACAATTTTAAAACATTTATTTCCAAAAGTTTTTCAACACAAAAGCAATGACTATAAAAAAACGAGTAAAGGCAATTGACAATCAATTAACAGCTCAATCTCTTTTTATTTTTGTTTTTATTTTTATTTTTGGAAATTATGTAACCTCATTTGCGCAACACATAGCAAATGATGCACTTCTCTCTCACTAAAATTAAGTTAGTCAACAAAAAAAAAAAAAAAAAATTTATTGTGCATGGTCTATGTTTAATATGGGATAGCAAATAAAATTGCAAGAATCTACCTTGTATTAAAAGAAATGCTAAGATTAATTTGTTGTATTTTTCTGATAACACAAAATTCATGCTAATGTTAAACAGAGTCAAAAGTAGTTGTGTACTCATTTTTAATAAAGAATGATGAAAATAAATAAAATAAAAATAAAAAAAAACTTTGGTTTTGAAAATTTTGAGTGTTTGAGAATAATTACCTTTGATTATTGTGAAGAATTTAATTTTTGTTGATGCTTAACAATGTGCTGTTCTTCAAATCAAAGAAATCATGTAAAGTAGAAAAGTCTTAAAAGATTAAAAGTAATTTTGCGTGACTTAAAAAATGCAAAAAAAAAAAAAAAAAGAAAAGTCCCAATATTTTAAAAAATATAAATTACATTAACAATTTGACTAAATACACAAGAAAAATAAATTATATTTGATTAAATACACAAGAAAATTTTGTTATTATTCAATGTAACAATGTTATTTAGAAAATTTAATATAATAAGGGATTATTTATTTACTTCATATATCAAGTATTGACCTCTTTATTTTCATAGTGGTTGAATGTATGATAAATAAACCGGAAGTCTAAGATAGTCACTTTAAATATTAGATCGTGCATATAATGTAAAGAATATGCGGAAGAATCTAAAAATGATAGTTTGAATAATATGATCCATAATCGAGGGAATAAAGTTGGCATTTTATTCATCTTAAGATTGTTATTTTTTCTTCTTTCTAACGAAAACGATTTGTCTTGGTCATCAAACTGGAACTCCATAGTTAGGGATATTGATATAGTTTCATTTGAGGAATATATATTGGATCGAACCAAAGTTGAATTGTTTTAATTAATAATTCCGTTTAGATAAAACAATTCACTTCTAACTATTTATATGTTATGACTAATTATAAGTGATCTATCTTAATCTTGAGATGAATAATAAACATGTATATGCGACTTGTATCCTTTGATGTACCAAAGGATGACATTCTGACATTGTTGAAGGTACACAGACCGATACGTTGGAGTTATGGCTCCTGTATGAGTAGATTTACTATTCATAGATAGAAAATCTATAGCTCTCCCTAAACTAGTTAATGATATCCTCTTATGGCATTATCTGAGATTAGAAAACATGAGCGTTCAACTATTAGACTACTTTATGTTATCTAACGGTTCACTATTGGTATCAGTATGAATAATGATTATTCCAATAGTGTGGTAATGGAACATAAGATAAATATAATTGGAAAGGTAAAATGGAACTTGACCTCAAGTCAATTATTGGTATCTTATGAGGAAGATGCACAATATAATAAAGTCATAGATGATAGCTAATTGGAGCTTTATAAATATACTATATAGATTGATAGTGCAATTTTAGGTTTTTAGTTGAGTAGTACTATAATTTATAATAGTGAGATAAACTTGTTAGTGAACAAGTACTATCGTGATTATAGGAGTTTTATCCATATATGTCCATCAAGTCCATTCGCTAGCGCATATATATTTTTGATACGATACGACGTATTTTCGACACATTGGTAATTTATGTTATTTCTGTAATTGGTTATAAAACCAAATGAAATTAACTAATGAGTAATTTATTGGTTGAAATAATTGTTTAAATTAATTCAATATAAATTGGTTGAATTAATAAAATGTTTTAATTGATTCAAAAGTGATTTATCGATTGAATTTATTGTTTAAATTAATTCAAAATAAATTGGTTGAATCAATATTTTTGTTTTTATTTGACAAGATAAATTAGTTGAATTAATGTTTTTGTTTTTATTTGATATGAGAAAATATGTATATAATTGTTTTAATCAGATGGTTTCTACATTGAGTTATTTAAATTAAAATTGTAATTATATATGCAATTGACTGATCAAATAAAAGATAAAAAAGATTGGAAAACACGTCTATTAGCTAAAATATACGTTTAGTTAATCAAACACTTTTTCAAAACACGAAAAAGTTACATCACCCGGTTAACCAGACAGTGTTACGTAGGCACTAAATATTTGCAAACAAAATCTCAAATTGAACTCCAAAAATAATTCTAATTGTGAAAATAAGTCTTTTCTATCTATGTAAATAACCCATTAAGTCTTATTAACACTTAAATCACTTAAGAGATTTTTGCGTGGTTATTAGTACGGGTTTCTTAAGAGGAAAAATTAATCAATCATCAAGATTGACTTTCCTTTAGCTCTCTTATAATTAAAAAGAAAGAAGATAATAAGAAGTGATTGAACAACTTATGATTTACTCACACTCTGATCGTGAAAAAGAATATAATAAAAAAGTCCTCTTAATCGAGATCGTTGTTCTCAATTTTACAATTATGTTAAAAGCGTCACTGCGAATCTCCTAAAAATATAAATTAGATTTTTAGTATTTATGATATAAAAATTTATAGTTTTAGATTATTTATTTAAAATTTCGCTATCCAATTTTTTTTGTATTTTCCAACAAGAAGTCCACGACACGTGCCATTAGCAAAAGAAAAATTCGAATTAAAAACCTATTGGCTCGAAATGACAATACTGACCTTCTGGTGGTCGCTTTTTTTCCCGCTATGTTTTTCTTTGCTCGCCGATACAGTTTCCGCTCTTTTCTTTCCATCCAAACAGAAAGCTCGTTGATTCGTTCCAGAATTCTACAATGTCTGATAACCAGTTCGTCGATCAAATAGTCGTAAGATGTCTTCTCTTCACTTCAATTCTACAGAAATCACAACAATTTTTTTTTTTTTTTTTTTTATATGTATAATTCTTCAATAATTTTTTTTAAACCCTAATTTTGGGTGTTTAGGTGCCTGGAGATGTGGTTCTTGACCTTTCGAGCATGGCTAACCAGACTATCAAGCTTGGGGGTGGTCTTCGCCAGGTCTCTCTCTCTCTCTCTCTCTCTCTATATATATATGTGTGTGTGTGTGTGTGTGTGTGTGTATTTCAGAGCCAAAAAAAAAAAAAAAGCTTAATAATTTTCACTGTAAAAGAAAACTCTTTGTTTATTTGGGTAATTTCAGGAGTCTGATGCTATATCCGTGACGAAAGCTGGGAAGTTGAGGTTGTCTAAGCCTAATAAGTACTGGGTCGAGAGCTCCCAGAAAAGGGTATGAGCAACCATTTATTCAGATATGTGTGTGTGTGTGTGTGTGTGTGTGTGTGTGTGTGTGTGTGTGTGTACTTCAGTGTGTGTTTATAGTGATTCTAGTTGTAGGGATGTGCTTGGATTTATTATTGTAGGAACTGAGTTATGTCTGAATTTCTTGTCTAATGTTTTGGAATTTTGAGCTTTGTTCTTTAATTGCTCTTCAAAATGACTGATTGCAGTATTAAATTCTTAAAAATCGATTGATTAATTTGTTTTGGGGTTCAAAATTGATAGTTCTTTGCATTTTTGGGTATATAGTCAAAGTCTCTTTTTCTTGTTTTAGTTGATATTGGAGAAGATAGTTTGAAAAATTCAATTTCTTTCCTTCTTTATTCATTTTTTTTTTTTTTTTGGTAACCGTTTTGTTTGTTTTGCGCAGTATGTACCTTCTGTGGAGGATTCTGTTCTTGGAATTGTGGTTGACTCCAGATCTGATGTA
Source organism: Morus alba (assembly GCA_012066045.3). Lineage (NCBI taxonomy): Eukaryota > Viridiplantae > Streptophyta > Magnoliopsida > Rosales > Moraceae > Morus > Morus alba. The sequence continues at coordinate 5,452,293 of CP050231.2, read as the reverse complement.
AGAATAACATATTGTACAAACCATTTGAGTTTGTTTTATTATCGATTTCTTATTGCAAGTAACGAACATAGTAAGATTTGATTTGCTGCTTTAAGATGGATTCAGTCAGTTTCTTGTGTTGACCTCCATAGTCTATAGTAACAACTTGTTAATCACGCTATCTTGCCTATACTCGGAGTGCACAACGGTAAACAGTGAAATAGAATAATTGATTTTATATGAAGAATTGCCATGATTTTCTGCAAATGACCTACTGCTAGTAACCTTTCTATTGGTTGGGTTTTAGGGAGAACAACTTTAGCAATAGCCTTCTCTGATCTATGTTAAATGTTCTTTATGTCAATTTATGATTAGTACATTAAACTTTGATTTATGTTTGCAATCTCAAATTTTTGTTTCACCCTCTTTGCTTCTAGAATTTTATTGTGGACATTAAAGGACCTGCAGTGGCATTTTTGCCTGTGCTTGCATTTGAAGGAGGAACCAGGAGAAACATACCAAAGTTTGAGGTGTGCACATATTAAAATGATTTATGCAAGTAAATTATGTTTCTGACTATTCTTATATCAAATTAACTTTTGAGTTTAACGAGGCTAACGAGTCATATTGCAGGTAGGTGCTTTGCTTTATGTCCGGGTTGTGAAAGCAAATCCTGGCATGAATCCAGAGTTGTCATGCACCGATGGTTGGTTTTACTGTGCCATGTCCGTGTCTCTTTGTTTCTTAACATGGATTGTTTCTTGACTTTTGCTCTATATTTCTCGTGATTTAGCCAGCGGAAAAGCAGCAGAGTTTGGACTCCTGAAAGATGGTTACATGTTTGAATGTTCAACGGGCCTCTCAAGAATGTGAGATTCCCTTGCTATTACTACGACTAAATTCTTGGGCAAAAACATATTCAGCCTTTCTATACTCATTCGTAATGCAGAGATGAATTTTAAGTATAGTTTTTTGGTTTTCTTTTTTCAATGTTGATATGACCTCTTTTGTTTTGTAACCAGGCTACTCCGGTCCCCACCATGTCCAATTCTTGAGGCCTTTGGAAAGAAGATTTCCTTTGAAGTGGCAGTTGGCTTAAATGGCCGTGTTTGGGTAATATATCTTATCTGACTACCGGGATTAAGCAGCTTCCATTTCAATTATATTATAGTAGCATCTTTTTTTTTCTTTACCTTTATTACTGCCTTGAGTATCAATTGTTTCTGGTTGCTCTTTCTTATTGAATTCCAGGTAAATGCTGCATCCCCATCTACGGTTATTATTGTTGCTAACGCAATTATGAGGTCAGAGTCTCTCAGTGTGGCACAGCAAAAAATTATGGTGGAGAAACTTCTTCAGAATTTGAACATATCAAGTGAGTCGAATATGTTTATGTCAACTTATTTTCTGTTTGTAGTTGGGTAACTTCCTTTGTTTCTTTCCTGCTACTGATGCTGAAGCAAAATTGTTTTTTATTTTTTATTTTTTTCTATAACCTGTAGCGTGACAAGTCGAGAAATGCATGCCATATGGCAATCAGATTTAGTCACTAAATTTGGATGGAAGATTTTCATTGTTTGGTCAGAGAGATGCTGAAAATTCGGCTGAAGCATGGTTTCCTCTGTTCAACCTTCAGAATTTTGTGAAAATAGTTTATTAGATTCTTTTAAGCTGTGAAAATGCGTACGTATAGTGCTAGATTTTGCTTTGGTTATTATTTCGTATTTTCTTTAGAAACTTGAGTCAATATGGAACTTTTAACATCGGGGGCATATGACATGGTATGAGACTATGAGTTGATGGGATTCAGGTCCTATGTTTCTAACCCTATTATGCCGTGTCATTTCATGAACTTGGATGGAAAATATGTTAGTTATTTTTAAATGACATGATATTATGTGATCGGTTAGATATCATTTGAGAATCGAAATTGGAGTGGATCTCAATTGAGGAGATGTATGCCATTTAAGGGCATTCTTTATTAACATTGCGCTTTTGCGGGCTAAATTGTGTTAGGGAGTTAACCTTAATTATCGCCGAGCATTACTCCCATTAATCATAATCAAGGACACCAAACAAGCAAGAAATGATTATGAGGAGTGTTCTGACGCATTTGTCGGGGGCAAGGTCTAAGAAAGTTGAGTTAAAACCGAGAATTTTTTAGACAGTTCTAGTTTCTAAAATTTCGTCATAATTTTATGAAGGGTTAAAATGATTGTCCTAATTTTGTCAATCAGATTGTTAAAATCTGGAGATGAACATACACGTGAGGAGCATGTGCAGCTTGTCAGAGTTAATTTTGTAATTTCACATGTATGGACACAATTGTTAAGAAGAAAACTATTTTTTTTTTTTTTTTTTTTTTTTAACGAGATTTTAACAGTAAGACAGATGAAAAAACTAATTTAGGACATATTTTAAATATTTTAAAAGTTAAAGATCAAAATGAGATTTTTATTAGTAATTCGGAGATTAAATGCTGCCTGGCTATACGAAAGCTTAGTTATGGCAATATAATTTATGATTCCTTTTCTCCGAATTTTCACTCACCGTAAGTAAGAAGTTCACAGACGATGACATAGAGCCGCCCGCATAAGTGTACTATTACTACTAGTGACGTTAGTGATAACGTTTTGACATGGCTTAATGCCAAACATTGGCTCAACTACTATGAAAAACGTTCGAATACTTCAAGATAAGCAAGTATTTCAGTTAGACATATCAATTATACCAAAAAAAAAAAAGTGTTATGAGCGAGTATTAATGATAATTGATGATACTCGTCCCTCCATAAACAAACACAAATAAGCACAGTTTTTTCATTCTGATATGATTGGTATGACAGTTTACAACTGCACCATATTAGTACGAGATCTTTGTATCCTATTACAGAATTCTCAAGAAAAGAGTTGCACTCAACACCTTTCAAGTACATTCCAAATGAATGAATGAAATAATATGTTTTCTGGTTATGTAAACTGGTCTTCATTTTTAAACTCATTCTTTTAGAGAATCTATTGCCATGTATTCACAGATGCTAAATTACTTTCTTATATATGGTATTGACATGCATAATTTGTTGAAGTACACATGGTAATCAAAAACCCCAAAAATGAAAAATTGTTTAATATGGTTTGTGCTCCAACTCAACCGGCAAATGACAAGCTTTCCCAAACACCAATCGATAGGGAGACATGCCAATTAGTGTCTTAAAAGCCGTTCTATAAGTCCATAAGGCATCATCAAGCTTTATGGTTGGTTTGCACCGTCTTCTCAAAATTTGTTTGATCTCCCGGTTAGAAATTTCTACTTGTCCATTTGTTTGGGGATGTTAAGCAAGGGCAATCTTGTGCTTCACTCCATACTTGGCCAAAAGAGCATTGAAAACTTTGTTAAAAATGGGTTCCCTCATCACTAATTATCACTTGAGGGGTACCGAACCTTGTGAAGATGTTCTTGTGCAAGAATTTCAAGACCACTTGGGCATCATTTGTTGGAGCAGCAATTGCTTCCACCAATTTGGACACATAATCGACTGCCAACAAGATGTACTCTTGACCAAAAGAAGGAGGAAATGGCCCCATAAAGTCAATTCTCCAAACATCAAAAATCTCAACCTCCAGAATATTAGTCAAAGGCAATTCATGACGCTTAGAAATGTTTCTCACACGTTGGCACCGGTCATAAGTCTTGACAAAGACATAACAATCCCGGAAGAGAGTTGGTCAATAAAAACCACATTGAAGTACCTTTATGGCGGTTTGAGTCACACTGAAATACCTTCCATAAGGTGCAGAATGACAAGAATGGAGAATATCATGAATTTCTTCTTCGGGAACACACCTTTGAATGACTTGGTCATTGCACCTTTTAAACAAAAGAGGTTATCCCACAAGTAGCCCTTTACATCATGGAGGAATTTTTTCTTTTCATGATAGGTGAGGTATGGTGGCAATACATTGCAAGCTAGATAATTGACAAAGTCAACGTACTAAGAAAGCTTCAACTCAATTTTAAAAAGTTGCTCATCCGGGAGCTCCTCTTGTATGTTAGCACCATTCTCCACTTGAAATTGCTTGAGTCTCAAGAGATGGTCCGCCACTATATTCTCACTCCCTTTTTTATCACGGATTTTCAAGTCAATCTTTAAGTAACAATATCCACTGAATTAAACGAGGCTTGGCCTCCTTTTTGGTAAACAAATATCAAATTGTAGCATGGTCCGTGTAAACAATCACTTTAGAACCAATAATGTAAGAGCGAAATTTATCACAAGCAAACACTACCGCTAACATCTCTTTCTCGGTAGTGGTGTAGTTTAGTTGAGCATCGATGAGGGTCCGGCTTAAGTAGTAGATGGCCTTGAAGATCTTGTCTCTCCTTTGGCTAAGTACAGCTCCAATGGCATAATCACTCACATTGCATATGATTTCAAATGGGATTCGAAATCAACTTTTCCTTAAATACTTCAAAGGCCTTCACACAAGTTTAAGGAGCATCCTTTGCAAGGTGATTACACAATGGCATAATAATCTTTGAGAAATCCTTGATGAACCGTCTATAGAACCCGGCATGCCCCAGGAAACTCCTTTTTCCCTTCACATTAATCAGCGGTGGAAGCTTCTCAATTGTTGATATTTTAGCTTGATCAACCTCAATTCCCTTGGAGGACACCCGATCTTAACTATGAAATGACATTTTTTCTAATTAACACCAAATTCTTCTCCCCATATCGATTGCAAAACAAGAGATAAATTATGGAGGCAAAGATCAAATGATGTCCCAAACAACAAAAAATCATCCATAAGCACCTCCATAATCTCTTCTACTATGTCGGAGAAGATTGCCATCATACATCTTTGGAAAGTCGAGGGTGCATTGCATAAACCAAAAGGCATTCTTTGGAAAGTAAACGTACCATATGGACAAGTGAAAGTGGTCTTTTCTTGATCCTCATGAGCAATTGTAGTTTGGTTGTACCCGAATACCGATTAAGGAAGCAATAGTACTCAAAACTTGCCAAACGATCCAACATTTGATCAATGAATGTGAGAGGGAAATGATCTTTTCTTGTAGCCTTGTTCAACTTTTGATAATTAATACACACTCTCCAACCTATGATTATTCTAGTAGGCATAAGCTGGTTCTTCTCAATCTTGATTACCACCATGCCTCCATTCTTTGGCACAACTTGAACCAGACTAACCCATGAAATATCCGAAATGGCATAGATGATTTTCGCTTTGAGTAGCTTTAACACTCCATTCTTCACCGCTTCCTTCATTGCCAGATTAAATCTCCTTTGATGCTTTATGGATGGCTTGCAAGAATCCTCCATTAAAATCTTGTGCATGCAAATAGTCGGGCTTATGCCTTTGATATTGGAGATACGCCAACCCAAAGCAGACTTATGATTCCTTAAGACTTCAAACAAGTTTTTCCTCTTGTGAACTTAAGAATGCCGAAATGATAACTAGATAAGTAGAATCCGCTCCCAAGAAAGCATAACTAAGATGATTGGGCAATTGCTTCAAAACCAATCCGTCATGAGGTGAGCTAGATGATTCTGATGACCCTTTTGACTTCTTAAGAGTAGGCATTTGATCAAGTTCTTCCAAATGAGCCTTAGAATTCTCATCACTAGAAAAAGCCTCAAGAGCTAGAACACAATCCACAATGCCATCATCCTTGACATATAACTTTTCACCAAAATCCAACTTAGACATAGAAGTGACTTGACAATGCTCCAAAGGATCACAATGCAAAACATCTCTAGTTACCTCTTGGATGCAAGAATCAATTACCTCAATCTGATTGCAAGAGGGCCGCTCATCCAGAACTTCATGGCGTCGAAGATATTACTCTTCATTAACCCAAAGAGTCAAATTCGCCTGTGAACATCAATTAAAGCTTTTCTGGTAGCAAGAAATGGCCTCCCAAGGATGATGGAAATCTCCCTGTCTTTTTTCATATCGAGAACCACAAAGTCCACCGGGAGGATGCACTTATCCACCTTGACTAAAACATCCTAAATAACACCACGAGGATAGGTAAGAGAAGCGATATGCCATTTGTAAAGATATAGTACTAGGCTTTATCTCACCAAGACCCAACTTTCGGAACACCAATAAAGGCATGAAATTTATGCTAGCACCAATGTCACACAAAGCCTTCTCGAATGTCAAACTCCTAATGGTGCATGGAATAGTAAAGCTCCCGGGATCTTTCAACTTTTGTGAAAGCTTCTTTTGGAGAATAGGACTACATTCTTCCGTTAATTTCACCGTTTTGTAATCTTCCAACTTCCGCTTCTTAGACATTACTTCCTTCATGAACTTCACATAGTTTAACATTTGTTCCATGGCATCCACAAAAGGGAAGTTAATATGCAACTTCTTGAAAATTTGAAGAAACTTGGAAAATTGAGCATCAAGTTTCTTCTTTCGAAACTGTTGAGGAAACGACAAAGGTGGAGCAACAATGAGAGGATTATCCGAAAATGAAATAGAATTGGGATTTGAGGCTACCTTTGGTGACTACAACTTCATCTTCTTTTCCTTAGCCTTAGCTTCACGGGGCTTGGGATCCTCAAGTGCTTTCCCACTTTGAAGTGTAATGGCCTAACAATGGTCCTTTGGGTTCTTTTCCTTGTCACTTTGAAATTGACTTGGTTGAAGGCCCTTTAAGGAATTGGCCAATTGACCAATTTGGATCTCAAGATTCTTCATGGTGGCTTCCATGCTATTACAATGGCCCTTTATGTTAGTGAGCCTCGAATCATCTTGTTTGAACTTTGATATGGTTTCCAACATGAAAGTGGCCAAAATATCTTCCAAATGTTGTTTCTTCTTTGTCACACTAGGTATCATATTTTGATTATACCCTGGTGGCGGTTGTACAACATTTGTTTGGTTGACATAAAAGAAGTTCATGTGATTTTAGAGCCCGGATGGTAGTGAGTTGGCAAAATATTGGTGGGCCGAAAATTGTAGTTCCGGTTGTTTATGTATTGGCATTGCTTTTGGTTAATCCTTTCTTCAACATAAGAAGTGTTCACCACATTAGCCACATCCTTGCTTGTAGAAGCTTCTCGAGTGGTCCATGCCGAAAATTGATTAGCCAAGGCTGATACTTGAGTGGATAATGCAACGATTGGATCTACTTCATGAACTATCACCGCTTTCTTTAAAATTGACCTTTCATGAGGCCATTGGGAATTGTTTGTAGATATTTCCTCCAAAAGTAATTGGGCTTCCTCGGTGGTTTTCGACAAAAAAGTACCACCGGCCGTCGCATTAAGAAGCGTCCTCGTTTGCCCATTTAACCGTTGAAGAACAACTGAATCTGGAACCATTCTTGAAACCATATTGAGGACGCCTCTGGATGAGTAATGGACAATGAAAATTACAAGTAAAGTAAAATAAAAAGAGAAGATCTCACTCCCCTAACTGTGTTGTCTTTGAGGGAGGAAAGAAAAACTAACCAACTTAATCACAATATTAGTTCAAATTATCAAAATATTCAATCCCCCACAAGAAACGGAAAAAGTTTTTACAATCAATCATCACCAAATTGTTCATCTTGATTTGTCAAAAATCTCCAAATTGACTAAAAAGTTGAACATTAGGATTGAATTTTGTGTGGTAAACCCTATCCGATTATATTGAACCATACTAATTAAGGCCACCTTCAACTCGAAGTTAGTAGCGTTGATTAATTGAAGCAATAGATTAATTGTCATTCAAACCAACCGAAAAAACTTAAAACACAAGACATGAACAAAATATTGTTAACTAAATATCAAAACTATAGTGGAAATAAAAATAATAATTCTTGCTTTTCTTTCCCTCCGGTTTAGACAAGCTAATTAATTTAACTCAATTATATCTAAGATTTCTAAATTTGTCTCACTACCTCTCATTCACATAAATTGTCAAGCAACAATGGACAATGAAAATTGACCTTTCAAAAGTAAAATTTGAAAAAGAAGTCCTAAATTAAAACCAAATTCTCATAAAAATTAATCACAATATTAGTTCAAATTATCAAAAATATTCAATCTTGTGAATCGCTAAAACTTATTACACAATTTTCCAAAATCAACACGGGTTGTAAAAGTAATAAAAAAAAAAAAGTCTATTTTGAATATCGTCCCATTAAGGAAATTGAATTTTTGTGAATTAAAACTAACCAAATATTCACAACATGTTCAAGACTAAATTTTATCTAGAAATCTAGCTACCATCAAGTGAATTAAGTAATTCATAAAAGCAATAAAGTCTAAATTAATTTAACTATTAAATTTATCAAAACACAAGATATAACAAAATTAGTAACTAAATATCAAAAACTATGAGTGAAAAATCCAAAAAATAATTAAAGTTTTGTCTCAATCCCGATATGTCTTCCTATTCAAAAGTGGTTTTTGCTAATTAATTTAACTCAATTCATTAATTTAAGATTTCAAAATTCGTCTCACTACCTCTCATGAGCTTCAAGTAAGACAACATCCCTATCTAACTTGGGTATAAACATATTCATTAAACTCAACCTTTCAATGATTATCTAAACATTTGATCACCTCCTAGTCTCACAATTATCAAGATTCTCATAAAAATTACCTACGTATTGATCACCTCCCGGTCTCACAATAACATTAGATTGTGAATCCTTATACTGATATTCAAACTAATCTCTCCTGAGCATCAACACAAATAAAAAAAAAAAAAAAACTAGTTTATTTTCTTATCAACTAGAAGCATTAAGTTCAAGAGAAACACAAATGATTGAGTAAAGATTTCCCTAACAACTAACCAAATATTCACAACATAGTTCAAGCTAGCTATATCAAGGCCTTGGATTAGAAATCTAGCCACACATGGTCAAATCCATAAGCATAACCATCATGAAAATCATAAAAGCAATCATGTTGTCTCAATATAACAATTACAATTTTCAAATTAAAATCAAAATAAAAAGAGTAGAGATTAAGAGGAAACTATAGTAGAGTGGTCTTCAAGGCTTCAATCTTTAAGAATCTTTTCATAAATTTGGCGTGATTCCATTTAAAAATCCTCCAATTTTCAGCTGCCAAGCTCTCTTTGGTTCTTAAAGTTTATGTCTCCAATCTTTCTCGATAAATATGCCTCTCAAAATTAGAGTTTTTGATTGGCTTAGTAATTTCTTCACCTGGACACCTCTAAAGGAGTTCAATCTTGTTTTAGGCCCTTCAAATTAGATCAAGGGTGCATAACCAAAATAGACCTAAACTTCAATTTTAGAGTCTAGAATTGCAAAGGAATTTGTGAGGTTAACACGCGCCCATGCCATTATGTTAGGATTGGAAAATCACCGCCTCTTCATGCTAGGAAAAGGGCCTTTTGTGTCCGATTTGGCCAATTTTTTGCGTGGTTTGTTTTATTTCTAAATTTGGATCCAAAGTTTTGCCTTAAAAATCAATTTTAAGTCCAATTTGGATCCATTTTTCTACAAAATGTCTCAAAACTAAACACATCAAAATTTTAAAAACAATGCTTGAGAATTAAACAAATAATTAAGCTTAAAAGCATTTGATTTGTGAACACTCACTCATCAAAGATGTCCTTAGAAATGTACCTCCAAATTTTGTTCTCATGTCAAAGTTTTATTAGTTTTTTTGGATCACCAAGTAGTTTAGTTGACATATGAATTGACGAATTTATCCTTACAACTTATAGATAAACCCATAACCAAACATGGATTAGGCGTTATGTTAAAACAAAATAAAGGGGAAAAATCATCAATTAAGCGAATAAATTCATGTATTTTCAAGCTAAGCTATAATGTATTCGTCAATTAATTTTTTTTGATTAACGTGAATTCATCAATTAATATCTGATTATCGTGAATTTGAAAATTCAAGGTCAAAATCAGTTGACAAAAAAAAAAAAAAAAATTGCCATGAATTTGAAGTTAGAGGTAAAATTTTTATAAGATCCAAAACACAATGTATATTTGTTTTGATAAACTCAAAATAGAAGGTATAAATTAATAGTAACTAAATATCCATAAATATAATGATGATCGTTTCACTCCATTATCAAGTCCCTAATTTTCCCATACACCGTACCATGCATATCTATAAACATTTGGTGGTGAAATTTATATTTACACATAACCACCAACAACGACAGCTCCTATAATATTCACTTTATCACCACCACTAATCTCTCTTTGAACTTAGTATATAAACCACCATATATACATTTGATTATTTCTTTCCAAAGATAGCCCAGTTCTAATCTTATATCTTTCTCTCCTGCAAAGTACTCTTGTGCTTCTTCAACAATGAAAGCTGGAAATGAGCACAAAAAAGGGCTGTGGACAGCTGAGGAGGACAGAATATTGATGGACTACATAAGACAGCATGGAAAAGGGAAGTGGAACCGCATTGCCAGAGAGACAGGTTTTTTTTTTTTTTTTTTTTTTTTTTTTTTTTTTTTTTTGAAGATGAATGTTTTGGAGCATACTTGTGGAGACACTATAACATTAACTATATATATATATATATATATATACACACACACACACACACACACACACACACACATATAGGTTTGAAGAGGTGTGGCAAAAGTTGTAGATTAAGGTGGATGAATTATCTTAGCCCCAGTGTGAAGCGTGGTGACTTCTCTGAGGAAGAAGACGACCTCATAATTCGGCTCCATAAACTCCTTGGAAACAGGTTTCTTTCTTTCACTTTAATTATGCAGAATAAAAGAAAAATAATAATAATAATGAAAATACTCAGGTATATGATGTGCGTGTTTAGAACCGTTTTTGAAAACGGTTTTCACTTATTTTGAGAAATAAAAAATGAAAATGAAAACGAAACGACGTTTGTTTAAGAAATGTTTTGAAAATGAAAATAAAAATGAAAAAAGTAAAAATGATTTTTGTGAAAGAATTAAAAAACAGTTAAAAGTTATTTTTACTTTTCTCTTTTCATTTTTAGTACTTATTAACAATATTATAATATATTAATTAATAAATATGATTTTACTTTTTTATTATACTCAAAATAATCTCTTAAAAACCAACCAAACACAATTTCAGAATCGGTCTCAGAATGATTCTCAAAATAATCTCATTTTTATTTTTTATTAAAAACATAATCATTTTAAAATTAATTCCAAACGCACCCGATATATCTTGAAATTTATTGAACATGCGTGTTGTTTTTTTCTTCTCAAAAACCATCATAGAAATCCTTTTTATGGCCAAAACTTTTTGATCCATTTTTCAGCTTCCTTTTTTCTCGTCTTATTTCATGTTGGTTTTCCTTTTCATATTAAACTTTTATATCTGTCCTTTCTGATGTTTTGAATTGAGATGACAACTTTCTTCATTTTATATAGTGGCAGTGACAAAACTAATAAGATACATTATACTAATCAAAGGGTTACTATTACTAAGAATGATCATATTAATTACTAAATTATGCACTTAACTATCATCTTAATTAGGTGGTCTTTGATCGCCGGCCGGGTTCCTGGAAGAACCGACAATCAGATCAAGAACCACTGGAACACTTGTTTGAGCAAGAAGCTCGGAATCAAGAAGGGAATTAAGAGCAAAGTAACAAGGATGAATTCACAACCAATTATCTCAGGAGAGCTAGAGAAGAATTTATTTGACACCCCAATCCCATCAGGGACGAACTCATCCGAGTTTCCAAACAAAAATTTATGTACTGATAAGGGTGACTTAGATGAAGGTGATAAAGTGATTACAAAAGAATATGGCTCTCAAAGTGCACATGGGGAGGTGATGATGAGTGAAAGTTATGATGAGACTTCTTTTTGGATTTCTTCTAGTGCTGATTATCCAAACGGATCTTATCCAGTGGGGCCTCAAGAAGATCACTTTCTTGATTTTGTTTGGGATATTGGCTTCTAGACTTGGATTTTTTTCTAGTAATTTCCATGACTGCATATAATAAACTGCTTCCCTTTATTGTGTTTATTATGTTAAGAATTAATCGAATTATTATTATTATTATTATTATTATTATTATTATTATTATTATTATTATTATTATTATTATTATTTTACTAACGGAGTAGTAATACGAAAGATAAGATAAATAAGTGCACACAAGAATTATAGTAATTCACCTAATGCTTAGCTATATGCGTACACAGAGAATTTTTATTATAATGAAGAAAAAGTATTATGAAAAATTAAATGAAGGTGGATCTATATGCTAATTCTAAGTCAAGTGATAATTAAGCTCTGCAAACTCAATATTACAATCCAAATTTAATATTAATGGACCAGAAGCAAACATGTAATAGCTTTGTTAGACTCTAATTGGTTAAGGTGGGAGGCACCTAGATATCAACCGATAATAGTAATGTTTTTATATGTTTCATGTGTCTGTTTTTTGTGAATGAATTGCTTTCGCTTATGTGCATTCTATTCACTCAAACTTTGAGGTGAAACTATTCATTTTGTTTTCTTTTTTAGTATCATTAAATCTAATCTCGACCTTTTCTTTTTTTTTTTTTTGGGTAAAACTTTAATCTCGCCATGAAACATAAGGCTAATTTGGAGTTACTGTGTTTTTAAAATAATTATTGTACTTTTAACTTTCACTACTTTTACTTAAAATAAAAACATGAGCAGAAGTAAACTCTTAAAGTCATACATTATAATTTTTCAAAATAAATTAAAAAGTGCATTGATTTATAATCAAAATGCTTTTGTGTACCTTTATTAAATACTATAATTGCATCATTTATTATGCAAAGTACTTTTAGGAGTTTCAAAAGCAATCCCAAACACACTTATAATCACTGTAGCTGACATAACCTTTACATCACACTAATCTTTGAGGTTTCTTCCCGTGATTTTCACTATATCATAAAACTAATATCCACAACTTTATTATATTTATTAAGGGGAAGAAAGAAAAAACGAGAATTTTTTGGTTGATTATTAAAAAATATACTCTATTAATAGGGTATTATTTTACACCGTCACATCTTTATTAAATTTTATCAATTTTATTTACTTTTTTATTTTAACATGATTTTGATCATATCCAATATTACTGACTTTCAACAAGGATACCCTAGCATGGAAAGTTCAAAGAAAATAATACATAATATTGTGTGGACAAAAAGAAATAGATACCTGCAAATAACAGAAATTAAAGGAGGCGTTGTGAAAACAGATGGATTTGTGGCTTAGGCAATTTGACATAGCAAAAGCTATTCTATAGCGGTCACATGTCAATTAGAACAAGAAGGCTGCAAAGATTTCAGAGGGTAGATATAAGGCCAGTTGTTTTTTTTTGGCTTTTTATATATTGGCGTTATTTACATTATTTGGAGCAGCTATATTATATATTTGCCTTTCTTCATGGTGCCTCATCTTTAGTAGCAAAATTCAGATCAACAACTATTCTAATAATGAGAAGACTTCTTAATTCCAGATCAAACCCCATAAGAGGAAAGAAAAAGTGAACTACTTATTATATTTTTTTCACTCGAGTCTTGATGTGTCGTTTGGCTTTTTTCATTTTATGTTTTATAAGAACCTAATTGTTTCTTGGGAGAAAGAAGAAAATAGGCTAAGATTTGAGATGAATTAAAATTAATAGGCCAATAGTTTACATAAGTTAATAAATAGACCAAATTACTGTTTTTGTCCATAACTTGTCTGATTATGAACCATAACTTAACAAGTTATTGTCCATAATTGTCCATAACTTGTCTGACTATAAACCATAACTTGATAAGTTTGTCCATAACTTGTCTAGTTATGAACCATAATTTGACAAATGATGACCTATTAATTTCTATAACTAAAAATTAGCCTATAAACTTTCTTAAGCTTTTTATATTGGCCTATTTTTTTTGGGTTTAGCATTTCATTTTAGCTAGGGCCCCTTGCATTGAATTTGTGCCAAACAATTATTGAACTTTTGAACCAAGGCTTTGTTATCTCTATTTTTTATCTTTGTCTAATTCTTTGAATCATTGCAATCAAGGAGGGTAGAGGAAAAAGATATATTGGATAAAATATGTACGAGAATTCTATGATAGTCTAAAAAAAAAAAAAAAAAAAAAAACCCTATCAACTACTAAAAGATAACTTTTATACTAGTCGGATCTTTATCAAATTCCGTTATACTATCATACTTTTCTAACATTGATTCTTACGTGATCTGTTTTTTTTTTTTTTCTATAATCTATCATAAAATTATCCATATAAGGGGTTCTCTAGCTAGTAATCTTATTGATGTAAAATTTCGGTGAAAACTACTGAACATCTCATTATCTTAACTATTAAATGATTTAAAAAATAACGTCATTTGTTGAAAAAACAAAAAGAAAAATTATTAGTTAAAAACTGACCCTGTTTATTTTACCGATTCGAGTTTTATTACTGTAAAAAGCTCTCAGAAACAGTTACATCTAATTTTTTTTTATTACAATAAAAGACTCTCATATAAAGTTATATCTCAACTCGAATTAAAAATTTGAATTAACAAACTAAACAGCCCTCGTGATTTCTTTTCATCTCAGATTGTTTCTTTTCATCCTCCAACGTTTGGGTATGTTTCCCAAAAAGCTTCTTCAAAATGTTTTCCATACAACATAAAGAGTAAAACTAAAGTCTTTTTACAGGCTGAAAAAGGTGACATCGCAAAAAGCTTCAGAGGGTTCCTAATCAATCCTCTGTTGAGGTCCCCTCCTGGGTGATAAGAGTCATTATTAACACATAATTTTTTTTTTGATAAATTATTAACACATAAATTTGCAATTCACATTATGTCATTATAGATGTTTGTAAAGTTCATCTTCGAGTATTAATGCGCTCCCACAAATTAACAATCATTAGACTTTTGAACTTTTAATACATTATCATGTCTCTGATGGTGGTCTTTCTCTAAAATAATTCGAGATCATTGCAAATCAAAGAATAATGGACGGTTCAGATTAGACATGATGACCCTTTAGCCAGATGTAAATATGTATGAGAAATCCACTATGTGATTCTCAGGAATATGTCTTGAATTTGTTTTCCCACCCAAACACACTACAAGTCATGACAACAAAAATTTCTCCTTTTTTTTTTTTTTTTTTGTTTAATTTGCTTGAATTAGAATAACTTTCCAAAACAAACTCATTGTCATTGACATAGAAGAAGGTCACTTTAGAAAAAAGATTTAAAAAGCATTACCATGTGTCACTTATCAATATCAATGCTCCACGGTCCCCACTAATAGACTAAACAACTTTTTCTTTTTTCAATTTCAGAAACGTTTTTTTTTTTTTTTTTTTTTTTTCCTCTAAAACACATACCAATTGACATAGATTTAATTATGCATAGATAACAACATTTGTACAATTTTTAATTTGCTCATGAAAAAATGGCTTTTGGGTCCCTAGATATCCACTTCTTCCTTTCATTAATCTCAGCTAGTTCATTAATTCAAAATTATCTTGTGTGTGTGTGTGTGTGCACACCCAAGTAACTAATATGATGTTGATCTTAATAATTAGACTTCCCAGCTTGCCAGTTCATTTTCATTACGTATTTAGGTGCGGTCGTGCGGCAATAACTTCAAAGAACCTAACCACTAATTAAAAATCACTACTAGGGTTCTTGTCCATTTTGACCATGTTGTCAATAATAATGATAAGTTAATTATTTTTCTAAGATTTGATATATATACATATATAAATAATGTGTGTACATGACTATATCCATTCTACTAGCCAAAATATGGTAGCCAACTTTGCATTCTCTGTTTCCTATCGTTTTTTGTACTCTTATTATTATTTTTTTTTATAGTAGTATTAAATTGCATCTTCCTTCAATATTTCCAAATGCCAAATCAGTAAATTTAGGGGTGTAAGAAATGAGCCCGAACCCGAATAATCCGTCCGATCTGACCCGGCATGAAAGCGTAGGGGGGTTTTTTTTTTTTTGAAAAAAAAATTTAGATTCAAATAGTTCCAACCCGCACTGTTCGGGTTAGGGGGCGGGGCAGGCATTTTAAACTCGCTTTGCCCCGATCCGACCTAATTTAGATGTGTAACCCTAAATCCCTAAATCTATTTTGCTGGATTATCTCTATATGGACTGTTTATTTGACGTATTGTTAATTTTATTTCTGGACTTTATTGGTTGTTAAGAGGTATGTCTAATGTTATGTTAATGTTTATACTGTTTATAAATTTTATGCTTTTAGACTGTTAAAAAAAGTATTAAGTCATAGATTAAAATTAGTTTTCACCAACCCGAGTAATCCGAGGTCACCCGACAAGTTGCGGGTTTATAGACTTAAGAGAATATTGTGGTCTAAAATTTTTTTAACCTGTATTGAGTTAATCGGCTCAATTTTTCAACTCAGCCCGACTCTTCCAGCCGAATTACACCCCTAAGTAAACTTGGGTTATTCTTAAATAAAAAAAAAAGAAAAAAAAACTATTATTAAATAGTTTTCACGTTTCTATATATTTTACAAACTGCAGTTGGGAAAACTGCACTGACAGTGACAACAACAATCAAGAGCCAGAATACAAGCCTGCTCCACTTTATTCGTATTACGACTTTCTTCTTCATCATAAAAGTTACAAAACGACAAGTAGTAAAAGTACAAAACGAAGAGGGGCTTTATTTTTATTTTTTTATTTTTTAATAACAAAGAGGGGCTTTTTTATTTTTATTATTATTATTTTCAAATAACAAAGAGGGGCTATTTTTTAGCTGGTAATTTATTTATATATATTGCCCTTTATTTTTCTATATTTTCTATAGGCATGTCTTACCATGACATATAACAAACGTAAAATGTGCCGGTTTTTATTTTTATTTTTATCATTTATTTATTTATTTTTGCATGTGATAAAATTCACAATAATATTTAGGAGGGAGGGATTATTATTGGATCTGAAATCTTTGTCTCTAATTCCCAGAGCTTCAAAGATCCAACGACGAAATCATAGTATGCACCTCTAAGTGCCAGTTTTTTGTCTTGTATTGCCCTTTGAACGTAAGGATAAGTTTGTAGGTTTACTAGTGACAGATTCACTGCTTCCTGCAAAAAAGTTAAACCCTTCATTATTGTTTGATATGTTGTAATGAATTGTATTACGTGTATATAGTATTGGATATTAACATAGGTACCGTTCACTTCACCGATTTGGTTTAGAATTTGAGTTTTACTATAGTAAAAAATTCTCAAAAACAGTCACATTTAACTTTTTTGTTACAGTAAAAAGCTCTCACATAAAATCATATCTCAACTCGAATTACAAACTCAAATCAACAAAGTAAACAGACATAGTATATTAGTTTTTAATATGCATATACAATATATTGCAATTTTTTATGGTATGTAAGATTGAAGCTTGAGTGGGATGGTAAAGCAATATACAAAAATTAAAAGACTTGATGTTGCCACTAAACCATAGTATATATAAGTGTTTAAGTCTAGGGGGGTAAATATATTAGCTTAATTATTTACCTGAGCACAGATTTCACATTGTTCCTCAAATGGCAAATTGCCATATTCAGCTTTGACCTTTGCCTTGGCAGGTAAAGCAATTTGGACCCAATCATCTATGAAGTCGCTGCAAATTATTTCATCAAAATACCAATATCCACTCATTACTATTACAGAAAATTAAGGTCTTACGTAATAATGTTTATGTTTTTTTTTTTTTTTTTTTTTTTTTAAATGAGCACGTTTTTAATTTTTCCATGAAAACTGATAATATTGACTTGGTCATGCTTGATCCACGGAGACGTTTTGTTTTTGTAAAGAGTGACGGAGCAATGATTTATATTGAGTTACAAAATTTCTATAAATTTAGTTATGCGTCCATTTTATTAAAAAATTATGATATACCTTAATTCAATAATTAAGATATAAAATTAACTATATATGTCTATTCTATAAAAAAAAAAAAAAAAAGTTATTTTATTTTTCATAGTGTCCAACAGATTTTTTTTTTTTTTTTTTTTTTTGAAACTATCCCTGTTTGTAAGTAAAAAAAACTAGAAAACATATAATTATTGGCCAATTAATTATATATTTGTAAAAATTCTTACTAGGGAACAGAACCATCCTCAGGGTGAGACATGAGCCTCTGTATACCACCACAGCGACTATGTCCGATGACCAAAATATTCTCTACCTGTTTGTGTAGTTATACGTTTCTTATTAGCGATCAGAACTAATCGTTTTCTTATATAAAAATACAAAAGAGAGAATCAGAAGAATTAAGTTTTAATCTAGAAAAAGTTTAAGTTAATGTTAATTAATATAATATATATGCTGATGCACCTTAAGTTCGGCTACAGCATATTCGATGATTGCTCCAACTCCTGAGTGTCTCAGCTGATAAATATGCAGATAACAAACTTGATCAGATTTTGCAAATCATATGACTAAAGTGAGAAAAAGGGGACTTTTACGGTAAGTACTGTTATGTTACTCTATCAGTACGTACTGTTGTTTTAATCATCAAATTAATTTTTGAACGGTCTGATTTTTGAATAAATATATATATTTTCAAAGTAAAAAAATCATAGATCGGGCCTTTAAAAAAGTAATGTAACGGTTAAAAACTAGTAGGATAAAATAGTAGTTTCTACGGTAAGAGTTCCTGAGACATTAAGGGAAATAAATAATAAGTAAAGCATTAACATTTGATTTAAGTAAATTAATTAATTAACCTTGTTGAAAGCAGGAACCAAGTTGGCAATATTGCGAGCCATAAAGGCTTCCCCAGGTTGGAAGTTGAGGACATGAGAAGGGCTCACTCTCGAATCCGAGCACGCAAATACCAGAAACTAATCATAATTAATAGTGAAGTTTAATTAACAACAAAGTAATTAAGTACTATATCTCTTAATACTTTCCTAGTCATGACTAGAAATTGGAAAATAGTAATTCCATCAATGGAGTATCTATCAGAATTAAGGGCTTAAATTGTGTTTGTGTGTGCATCTGTTTGTGTCTTGTATAATTAAAAAATGGTACCTTTGGATGTTGGCCTTCGGCAAGTTGCTGAAACCATTCTGGATATTTGCTGCAAAATCATCGGGGAAAAGTATTAAGGGAAAATAAAAATAAATTATATATATATATATATATGTATTATGTAATAAAGCTATTGCTAGATATATATACACACACACACATAGACACACACATATATAATATCATCTTACTTGAATTTGTTGTCAAGAAAGTACTTAAACCCCTCTATAATTTTGTGAACTGGGTCAAAGCTGGCACAATGATCATGCCCAGCTTGCGATGATATTTCAGCTCTCAGCTCTTCAGTTTCTTCAGCTGCCACATCTTCCTGACCATCCTTTTCACTGAAAAGTAATCATTAAATATTCCGTCAATTTTATCCAATGCATGTATTTATACACACACGCATGTAAAGAAATTCCAATTAGCTGATCATCTTATATTATTGATTTTGTTTTCACTTTTAAGTTATTTAACAGAAATTCATAGTTAATTTTGATATGATCTATAGTACTCAAATTCTCAATCACCACGTATGTTGTAGGAAGATTAAACAACTATATTGATAATTATATTTGATATTATAGTTTGATTCAGAAAGAATAATATAAAACGCATCATTAATATTGCATGCATGAAATCATTTGTATATACCTGATTGTTAGCTTCTTCTTGAGGTCTTGAGTCGCCACCTCGGATGTCGAATATTGTTGGGTCATTTCTCGGATTTCTTTTTCTGACGATTCAAGAAATTGATGTGTTTAAATTGATGTATTATCTTTGTAATGAGGTTATAACTATACACACACATATATATATATATATATGTGTGTGTGTGTGTGTGTGTGTGTGTGTGTGTGTGTGTGGCTCACCATAAAATATATATATATATATATATATAACGTAATCTATATATTTATACACATGCGTACAAGTTTAAAAAAAAAATTAAAAAAACATTTCGTGGGATTATTTGGCGTGGAAGATTTTGCATTTGACCGCAGGCAAAAATATACTCAGTCAATCAACGAGTTAACTAGAGTTCTATTTCAAGAACTTCTATTTGAAACGGAAGTTTTTTTAATCACCACAAAAAACAAAAAAAAAATAGTAATAATAACAATAACACACTACAATCGGGAGTTTTAATTCTGCGGTATTAATTCATGATGATAATTACTTTACGTATGCTAATATATGTTTTTTTTTTTTTTTTTAAAGTTAGCTAATATTAGTTCAATGAAGATCATAAATGGAAGCTTTTTTAAAGAAAGATGAATATATAATTCTACATGTATAGCAATTCAAATTTGGCATCATCATATTGGATGCAGGAGAGAGTTCAGCAAGATAGTATGACGACCCAATTAAAAAATCAATCCGAGAATTATTGCTCAACATGTACACACACACACACATATATATAGATAACGTAAATATATTTATGTCTATGTAACATATATATATATATATATATATATATATATGAAAACAATACCTTCTCAAAGAGAGTTGTGTACGTAATGAATTGCAAAAACACAAGCACATCTTTGCACCGAGGGCAAGCTCTTCTATTTATTAAGACAATTTGACCGTGCTTGTATTTTTGTTTTTTTTTTTTTGCTTATCATATTTGTGAATATTTTCACGAGAAAAACATCCTAAACCTAAACCGGTCTTTGTTCTTTTCGTTGCTGATTTGGTAGAAGATGTAATCCGTGAAAGGCATGTTCCACACAAATTATGTCCTCTTCTATATACATACATGTAACTTTGAAAAAGTGGCAAGCTAGCTAGTTAATTAATTTCTAATAAAATATATATAGGACTTTGAGTATCAATATTTCTGTAATTAGTTTCAAGAAACTAATAAGTGTTGCAATAGAAAATTATCAAGAGAAAAGTTAGAAAAAGAAAAGAAAAAAAAAAAAAGATGAAGACGTATTGGGCCTAACTCAACTTAGCAAAATTGGGTCTGCTTTGTTGCCATTTTATAAAAATCAAAGGATATTGGGCCTAAGTCAACTTAGCAAAACCGGCTTGTTAAGGGAGGATTGCCCTCACCTTATTAAGTGGACCTTTAGACCAAGCTAAAAAATTTATCGATGTCTCTAGTAAACCAAAGCCATTGCTTTTCTCGGATTTTGCGCGTGTGATACATGTTCTTTCTATTTCTCCAAGCAAAGCTCTTCGCATCGCAATGCCTATTGTATCGGCTTGTCCTCTCATAAGTGGAGCCAGAAGAAAGCGTCCATAATAAAGACGTTTACTGTCTGGACCATGTCAATATCTCTAGTCAATGTGAGATTCTAATACGCCTCCTCACGCACAACATGGATCATGCTAATATCTTCAATCAATGTGGGATTCTAATAATTAATTTATGATGATAATTACTTTACGTATGCTAATATATGGTTGTTTTTTTTTTAAAGTTAGCTAAGATTAGTTCGATGAAGATCATAAATGGAAGCTTTTTTAAAGAAAGATGAATATATAATTCTACATGTATAGCAATTCAAATTTGGCATCACCATATTGCATGCAGGAGAGAGTTCAGCAAGATAGTATGACTGCCCAATTAAAAAATCAATCCGAGAATTATTGCTCAACATGTACACACACACACACACACACACACACACGCGCACACACACATATATATATATATATATTATATTCATATAAGACTAGCACTTTAATACACACATATATATATATATTACGTAAATATTATTTATGTCTATGTAACATATATATATATATATATATATATATATGAAAACAATACCCTTCTCAAAGAGAGTTGTGTACGTAATGAATTGCAAAAACACAAGCACATCTTTGCACCGAGGGCACGCTCTTCTATTTATTAAGACAATTTGACCGTGCTTGTATTTTTTTTTTGCTTATCATATTTGTGAATATTTTCACGAGAAAAACATCCTAAACCTAAACCGGTCTTTGTTCTTTTCGTTGCTGATTTGGTAGAAGATGTAATTCGTGAAAGGCATGTTCCACCCAAATTATGTCCTCTTCTATATACATACATGTAACTTTGAAAAAGTGGCAAGCTAGCTAGTTAATTAATTTCTACTAAAATATATATAGGACTTTGAGTATCAATATTTCTGTAGTTAGTTTCAAGAAACTAATACAAGTTGCAATAGAATTATCTAGAGAAAAGTTTTTTTTTTTTTTTTTTAAAAGATGAAGAAATATGGATACGCGTTTTGTGTCATTTAAATTAGGGTCGGCTATATGGGTTACGACACGACAACATGACTTGAAAGCGACACAAATTTCAAGGGTTAGGGTTGAGAAAAAAGAAGTTCAAGTCAGAATTGGATCGACCTGAAATTGACACAAAAACACGAGTCAATTTCGGGTTAGACCTGCCTAACCCGAACACGACACGAAACTCGTAAAAACTAAAAATTCCATATATTTTTCAGTACATATTTTTGATTTTATTATGAACTTGTGATATCATGATTGTTATACTCAAAATCTTATACTATTATTTGCTTAAAGTGTTATGAATTTTAAGTTACTTCTAATATGTAAAAAACTAAATAAAAATATACAATTTTCGTGTCAATTTTGGATTCACAGGTTAATTTCATGTCGTGTCATGTCAATTTATAAAGTGGTCGTGTCGTGTTCGTGTTGCAATTTTAAAAAAATTTCATATCACGAATCGTGTTCAGATTAACTGTAAATTAAAAAAAATGATTAAAATACGACACGATAACAACATGTGACACGAATTAACACCCCGGTTTAAATCATTTTGCAGCAACACATATATGGAAATCGTGCGGTAGACTAGAGAATTAGAAATGATAAATGCTTATTATGATGCTTTTTAGCCTAACAAGTTAAATAGTACGTCGTAAATTTATGACTGGTTAAAATTGTAAATTTCGATGATTGTCAATAATATTATGAGCATTTACTTTAATATTGATAACTTAATTGGTTTGTAACAAGTTTGTAACAAAGTTTGTAATAAAGTTTGTAATAAATTTATTCGTGAAAGATTTACTTTAATATTGATAACTTAATTGGTAATGATTAGTGAAGATATATAAGTAGTCGTCTCCATTATGATTAGTGAAGATATATATCTTAAGGACTTTTTTGATAAGTTTTCTTACTCATAGTGTTAATTATTAAATATGATTAAAATCACATTAAACTATAAAAAATATGTAGAATAAATAATTTTGTAACAAATCTGATAGCAAAAATAAAAAAACTACAGCTGGTTTATTTTTTCTAACCTTACTTAAAAAAACTCCTTTTTTTTTTTAAGTGTTTGTATCAGAGAATTTTTTTTTTTTTTTAAAAGAAAAGAAAAGAAAAGAAAAAGAAAGAAAGAAAGAAACGTCACACTGTAAAAAGTCCTTTGTTTGATATGACTGCGTGTATAGACTAAATCGTAACGTGAATTTAGAATGTTGAAAAAAAATCGACCGTATTTACAAAAAGGACATTTTTTGTGTGGCCAATTCAACTTTACAATAGTTCCCAAGTTGGTGGGAATCATGAAATGTTGAAAAGGCTACCCAGGCACGCTAAACATATGGCAAATTGAATAAACTAACATATAACAAATTACAAATTTCCATTTAAAAAACAGTACCCGGCGGCTAAAGATAGTCCAATTAGTGGCTTCTTTTTCTAGATATATTTTTTTTTTTTTTACTTCATCTGATATACCAACATATTTGTAAATTGGATTTTTTAACCGTTAAATCTGTATAAAATTACGTAAAAATAAAAAAAAATACGCAGAGCGTACCAAAAAATCTCCATTTTTTTTTTTTTTTTTTTTTTTTTTTTTTTTATGGGAGCTTCGTTTTCTAGATTTTATAACCACATCATTTATGTGAATTATTGCTTGAAGAGAGCCTAGCTGTAACTAGCATAATGAATAGGAAAGGATTTTGTCGGCCTAATATCTGATCATGGCTATTGTACCTCCCTAAGAAAAATCAAGGGATCTGATATCAAATGATGTAGCGGAATAGATATGAAAGGATTTTACCGGCCTCACTCGAACAGAAGATAGAACTTAGAGTCCAAATCTACCTACACAAGGGGGAAATCCCTAAAATGGAGAGAAAACACTCGACTTCCGATTCAATTCTTAAGTATTCAAGTCTTTCTGTTACAATAGCTAATATGTCTACTTATAGTCTATTTATAAAACGATAACAAAATAACCACTAAGACAAACGATAAATTAATAACAAAATAAAGCTGATGTAATAAGCTAAAATAAATGACAATGAAAATATAAAATGACTACTAATAATTAAATCTCCCTACTTCACTAACTATGTAACGATGTCTTTACAGACCGTTACAGTTATTCATGAAACATTCTTTTAAAATATAACTTTAAAGATCAAAGCAATATAAAATTACATGAGTAAATGCATAACATTCTTTCCAGAAGACTTGAAACTTTCTCCTAACGGGAATAATCACGAAACATGTCTTAAGACTCTAAACACTGAAACATTTAACTTAAAATATAAAATCTCGTATCCCATCAATCGAAAACATACTAACTGAAAAAATCATTAAATCATAATTCCATAGAATATAATTGAAACATATGACGCACGCAGCTAGCTCCATTCACTCCGTGTTAATGCTTTACCTTCATCTGTAACTTGAAATTTAAAAACCTGAGCTAAAGCTAGTAAGCACAACATTTTCCTCAGATAAAAACATTTCAACAATTAACAAATCATGAATCAATTTCCTTTATTTATAAAAAATAGTTTTCCTTTTATTATCTGATATGAGACAAACTTACATGCCCGCCGCAACCTACAGCAAGAGTGGAGTTGTAAGTCGTAAACCTATCGAGGCAAACATGAACATGAAGTCGT
Source organism: Morus alba (assembly GCA_012066045.3). NCBI lineage: Eukaryota > Viridiplantae > Streptophyta > Magnoliopsida > Rosales > Moraceae > Morus > Morus alba. The sequence continues at coordinate 5,427,360 of CP050231.2, read as the reverse complement.
CGTCTAGATCAACGGGTTGCCCTATGGTCATGAAATGTGAAGGAGTACGTTGCCTTATCGTTTAATGTGATAAAACATCTTCTTTACTTGTCTTGATTTTCTTGAGGGTATAACATGGTTACTCATATAATATGTAACATCATGAATCTCATAATCATGTAAGCTCGTAATAACTTGTATTTGTAAACTTGTAAACATGAAATAAAGAATTTAAGCTTAAATAAACATAACATAAAAATTCTCATAAAAAAATATATGAAATCTCAAGGAATCATAATTGAAATTCTTGAAAACTTTATCACGTTACAGGCGAGGTTTGTACTTACTCGAGTCAATTTCCATATAATTAAGTATTCAATTACAAGTGATCAACTCATTCTCCCATTAACATGTACGACAAGTCATTATATAAGTTTGGAAGAATGCAGATTTGTGTACAAACCAAAACGGCAGCTTTTCAGTAAATGAAAGGAGAAGTTGACGTGGCTGGAAAGAAGATGCTGGAAGTATTGACTAGAGCACAACCGACATCCTCTACAGCTTTCATATATATTCAAGAATAGTTATAACAGGGAGGGCAATTTTGTTTTTGGCAAGCATGAGATCAAAGAGAAAAACAGAAATCAGTTTTCCTCTTCGGTGAGCAGAGAGAGCATCTGGTAACAGAAAAAGCCTAAGAGAGAGAAAGGGGTTAAAGCAAGAAAGAAAGAGAGAAAAGGCAAAATTTTCTCGGGAAAATTTCTTGTAGTTTTCTCTGGGTAAGGTTGTATTTTTTGAGAGATTGTTCTTGGTGTAAACTCTTGTAATTGATCATATTTCAATAGTGCAAATCAAACTTCTTTTCTGGGGAGTTCACGGGGACGTAGGTATTAATTTGGTACCGAATCTTGATAACAAATCTTGGCGTTCTTCCTTTTTTTCCTTTTTCATTTTTTCTTTTGGTGAATTCAGAATTGGGACTGGTGTTAGAGAAATTTCCAACAGTGGTATCAGAGCTTGGCCAAGGCAAGATCAGTTTCACTTCTGAATCCTGATTCGGTACAAGAACACTAAAGGAACAAGAAGTTCAAGATTTGGAGTAGCGTCACAAATCCAGTCAAGTAATCACCAATCCTTTAAGAATTGTTTAGTTTGGGACCATGAGGAATTTGAAGGTCAAAATTGACAAATTCGATGGCTTCGGAGATTTTCGCATATGGAGAAGAAAAATCAAAGGGCTTCTTGCTCAATAGAAGCTCCTTCAAGCTCTAGAAGAAAAACCTAGATGGCCTGACGAGTACTCTGAAGATCAACAAGAAGAACTGTTGGAAACCGCCACAAGTATAATCATTCTTCATCTTTTAGATGATGTTATAAGGATGGTTGATAAAGAAGATTCCCCCTCTAAAATCTGGAACAAACTTGATGAGCTGTTTCAAAAGAAATCCTTGACAAATAAAATCTTCCTAAAAGAAAGGCTCTTTGGTTTTAGAATGAACACTTCTAGAACATTAGACCAAAATTTGGATGAGTTTCTGAGAATGAATATAGAGTTAGCAAATTCTGGTGAAAATGAAGCACTCAGTGATGAGAATCAAGCAATAATATTGTTAAATACCCTGCTTAAGACCTTTAAGGAAGTAAAATCTGCCATAAAGTATGGTTGAACATCAATCACTCTAGAAGAAGTAATTTTTGCTCTCAAGTCAAGGGATCTTGAACTCAAACTTAAGAAGAATGATTCTTCTTCTGGTGAGAATCATTTTACAAGAGGAAGGCCAGCTCAAAGGGGGAATAATTCTAAAGGAAGGGGCAACAGTTGTAACACCCTGAAGAATTAATTGAGATTAATTAAGGTAATTAAGATTATTAGTGTGCCTAATCTGATTTAACTAATTGAGTTTAAATAATTCCAAGGTATTTAAATTATTTAAAGTAATTTATTTTAATCCTTGGGTATACACCCTAAGGAAGTATGTATGGGTGCATTTGGACTTGTTTTAGTACACATGTCATTTCCTTTTATTTCTCTCTTTTTTTTTTTTTTTTTCCTTTTTCTTTTCTTTTCTTTTCTTTTCCTTCCTTTGGGACTTTTCTCCCGTCTTGAGATATCGTGGATGATTTTTTTTTTCTCTCTCTCTCTCTCTTTTCTTTTTTTCTCTCTCCCGCTCTCTCTCTCTCTCTCTCTCTCATTTTGCCTCAAATCAAGACCGGATTCGAACCAAGAGTGTTTTCAAAGAGTTTCCAACATCAAGAGAAGGATTCAAGGTAAAGATTCTTGAAAAGAACCTCTCTTGGATTTCAAGATTTCGGATTCAAAAACTTATTTTTGGTTCAAAACGGATTTTGATGGATTTTGGAGTGAAACTAGGGTAGAAATTCTTATGCAAGATGAGATCTTGGGTTCTTTGGACTTGTTTTAAGACCTAGAACCCGGATGTCATTTTGTTGTTAAGTGGTTGTCCTTGAGATTTTTGCAAGATGTTAGAAAAGGAATTATCAATTTCTCAACTTTCATTTATAATCGGTTTTTTGAGAAAAAGCCTAAGAGAGAGAAAGGTTAAAGCAAGAAAGAAAGAGAGAAAAGGCAAAATTTTCGGGAAAATTTCTTGTAGTTTTCGGGTAAGGTTGTATTTTTTGAGAGATTGTTCTTCGGTTGTAATTGATCATATTTCAATAGTGGGCCACGGGACGAGGTATTAATTTGGTACGAATCTTGATAACAAACCTTGGGTCGACCCGGATGCACACCACCGCCGACCAAGGTGGTGATGCCCTCTACAAGAACACTAAAGGAACAAAAGTTCAAGATTTGGAAAGTCTCCGGCCAAGTAATCACCAATCCTTTAAGAATTGTTTAGTTTGGGACCATGAGGAATTTGAAGGTCAAAATTGACAAACGGATTTTTGAAGAAAAATCAAAGGGCTTTTGGCCTCCGAAATTGTCGTAGATTTGACCCCAACAAGCTGGGAGAACCCAAATTAGTTTCATTTGGGATGATGTTATAAGGATGGTTGATAAAGGACTTGGGATGAAAGGATTAGTATCCTTAATCCCGATTTGATATTTAAAACCCTTGGAATGAAATTTGAACATGAAAAATTGATTAGGGCACACTAATTGGAAAATCTTGGAATATGATTGAGATTGGATTACTTTAGAAGTAATTTCGCCATAAAGTATGGTTGAACATCGAGGATTTATCCTAAGGTGTTATCTTGTGTCGAGAATCATTTACAAGAGGAAGGCCCATCCAAAGGGGAATAATTTGTGGATTGAGATTAATTAAGGTAAAAGCTGAAGGGGCTTGAGGAAGCGGAAGCGGGAAAGGGAAATGGGTCCTTGGGTTTTGCGAATAGGGATTTTTTAGTCCCAAGTTTGATTTGCGAAGGTAGGATTTCTATCCCTTTTCCTTGTGAGCCTGTTTTTCAAAGAAGATTTTGGCCTGGAAAATGTTTTAAAGAAAGGGGTTGGTCGAAAGAACCTAAAAATTTTTCAAGAAAAGAAAAAATGTTTTAAAAACCATGGCTTGTTAGTTTATGGAATTCCTGGCTTGTCAGGTTTTTTTCTGTCCTTGGAATCCATAGCTTGTCGATCATGGAACCTCATGGCTTGTCCGGTCATGGGGCCAATCATTCTTCATCTTTTTGAGTAGAACCCAAATTAGAACCCAAATTGGGGGGGACTTGGGATGGGGTCTTATGAGCGATTTCATAATGTTAAATGGATGATTTCTTAAGATAAGAGATCTTGTGAACTGGTAATAGAGTCTATTTCTTTGTAAGCCTAGATAGGATGCGGAGGTGCATCCTGTGAGGGGCAAAGAAACCCTGGAAACCGAAAGGGTTGGGCGTTTTAAAAACCATGGGCAGTTTTGGTGAGGTGAGTAATTTGTACTAATTGGAATTACTTGTGAAGCCACATAGTCTGATTAGATTTCATAATGTTAAAAATTTCCTTTGAGAAAAAGGATGTGAGGTTCGGACCAAACCGGGTTAGGCGAGGCACTTTGGTGAGGTGAGTAATTTGAATGTCTTACTTTATTCATTCTGTGAATGTCTTACTTTATTATTTATTTATTCATTTATTTCAATTATTTCAAATGATATCCTCTTGGGCCTTTTCGCTCATGTTTCAAATGTTTAAACCCTCCCGGGGAGATTCGAGGAAGCGGTGCATCATAGCGAAGCAGGTGCTTGATGATTGATCAAGTGAGGATCGCGTTCATCCTCTGTTATAAATGTAAGGAAAAATTGAGAAAGGTTATGTAAACTTAATTAATATTTGGATTTACTAGACTGTGGATGATGTCTGATGTAATTGTTTATTTACCTGAATATGTATGTACGATACTGTATGTCCTGTGGGGTGGAGCCCTGTGTGTCAGAGGCTCCTGAATTAGGTAATTTATTCATATTTTAATGCAGTTAAGTGTGGGACCCGGTTGGGGATCTGCTTTATTAATCCCTAATCGAGCTCCACGTCACCCACCCCGGTTGGGGGGGCGTGACAACAGTAAATCTAGAGGAAGATCTAGCTCAAAGGGTCCTAACTCTGGAAAAAGATGCTTCCACTGTAACAAGTTTGGGCACATAAAAAAGGAGTGCTATTCGTATCTGAGAAAACAGAAGGAGAAGAACAATTCCTCTAATGGAATAGACACACAAGAAGCAGCCAACTACAATGATGGTTATGACAGTGGTGAGGTACTTCTGGTTTCTAATAATCAAAGTGAGCAAGACTGGATTCTTGACTCGGGATGCACCTACCACATGACACATAATAAAGAATGGTTGACTGATTTTAAAGAAGTCAACGGCGGCAAGGTTATGATGGTAGCAACTACACGTGTCAAGTGGAAAGGGTAGGTACAGTTGCTATAAAGATGTTCGATGGTGTTGTTAGGCAGCTCAAAGAGGTTAGTATGTTCCAAGCCTGGCAAGGAATTTGATCTCCTTGGGAATTCTAGATGATGCTGGCTATGTCAACAAGAATGAAAAAGGGTCAATGAAAATATGTAAAGGCTCTATGGTGGTCATTAAAGGAGTCAAGAAAGATGGCCTATACCACTTAGTAGGAAAAACACTCACAGGAAAGCTGTTAGTTGCTTTAATGCCAGAAGACAAGAAAGTTGTTTTGTGGCACAACAGATTGGGCCACATCAGTGAAAAAGGCTTAAAGATTATGAGTGACTAAAGGCTTTTGGGATAGGACAAGATCAGCAAAGTCGATTTCTGTGAATCATGCATCCTAGGAAAGCAACACAGGCTCAAATTCAAGATAGGATACCATGAATCTACATCAATTCTAGAATATGTTCATGCAGACCTCTGGGGACCAGAGACTACTCCTACACATGGAGGTAACCTCTATTTTCTTTCCATTGTTGATGACTATTCTAGAAAGGTATGGCTGTATTTGTTAAAGAATAAAAGTGACGCGCTAAGTAGATTTAAGCAGTGGAGAACACTGCAAGAAAATTTGACAGATAAAAGGGTAAAAACACTTAGGACTGATAATGGTCTTGAATTTTGTAATGAATTATTTGACAAATAATGTGTTGAGGTAGGTATTCAGAGACATAGAGCAGTTAAAAAAACTTCACAGCAAAATAGAGTTGTAGAAAGAATGAATAGAACTCTACTAAATAAGTCTAGGTGTATGCTTTTTCATGCTGGCCTACATAAGAATTTCTGGGGTGAAGCTGTTATGACAACTTGTTATTTGGTCAATAGGTGCCCCTCAAGTGCCATAGATTTTAAGACACCTGAAGAGATGTGGAGAGGAAAACCCCCAGATCTCTCACATTTAAAAACCTTTGGGTGTGCCGCCTATGCACACCAAAAGGAGGGTAAACTTGAACCTAGGTCAATTAAGTGTGTTTTTCTAGGATATCCAGAGGGCACAAAGGGTTATAGAATGTGGATAAGAGATGGGAAAGGTTTCAAAACAATAAATAGTAGGAATGTGATTTTTAATGAATTTGACTTTCCTTGTTTATCTAAAGCTAATATTCCTGCAAGAGAAAGTGTTTCTAGAACTAACCCTGCAGGTACAACAGAAAGCAATATTCAGGTGGAGCCTACCAAGGAGAGCACAATTCAGGTGGAGCCCACACATCAACAAGTCCCTGAACAAGGCCAATCTCTTAAACCAACGGTTACTGACCAGTTTCAATCCTCATCCCAGGGATATGAGACAAATCAAAGTGAAGGAAGTTTCCAGACCAATGACTACCAATTGGTGAGAGACAGATTAAGGAGGATCCCTAAGCCTACACAGAGATATGGGTTTGCTGCTCTTACAAACTTGCTGACATTTGCTTTTATGACAACAATAAAACTAGACAAGTAGGAACCAGAATCCTACAACGAAGCTATTGAAGGTCCAAATTCAAAGATGTGGGTGGCTACCATGAAGGAAGAAATGAATTCACTCTATAAAAATGAGACGTGGGTCATGGTAAACAGACCCAAGGATCAATCAATTGTGGCCTGCCAATGGATCTATAAACTCAAGGAAGAAGCTTCAGAGAATGAACCAATCAAGTACAAAGTTGGATTAGTTGCAAAAGGATTTACACAGAAAGAAGGAGTAGATTTTACAGAAATTTTCTCACCAATGGTGAAGTACAAGACCATCCGAATAATGCTTTCACTTGTAACTCAATTTAATCTTGAATTGGATCAAATGGATGTCAAAATTGCCTTTCTGCATGGAGAACTAGATGAGAAAATTTTCATGGAACAGCTCGAAGGCTTTGAGATTCATAAAGGCAAGAATATGGTTTGCTTGTTAAGGAAATCATTGAATGGGCTAAAGCAATCACCCAGACAATGGTATAAAAGGTTTGACACCTTTATAACCAAGCAAGGATTTGAAAGGAGCTGGTTTGATACATGCTTATATTTCAGAGGTGAGAATATTCTTGAAGCTAAATATCTACTGTTATATGTAGATGATATGCTATTGATAAGCAAAGAAAAAAAGAAAGATTGAGAAAATGAAGAATATGTTGAAGTCTGAGTTTGATATGAAGGATCTTGGACATGCTGGAAGAATTCTGGGCATGAAGATTGATAGGGACAGAGACAAGGGCGTTTTGTTTTTGAATTAGAAAAATTATCTTAAGAAGCTAATTGACAAGTTTTCAATGAAAGTAGCAAAAGCACCAATACAACCGATTACCAACCAATTCTAGTTATCACTGCAACAAAGTCCTAAAGATGATGAAGAAAGCAAGTACATGAAGAATGTCCCTTATGCAAATGTTGTGGGGTCAATAATGTACTCCATGATCTGCACAAGGCTTGATTTGGCTTTTGTAATAAGCACACTAAGCAGATTCATGTCAAAGCCTGGCAGAGAGCATTGGAAAGCAATGAAGTGGTTGCTCAGGTACGTTGGAAGGTCTACTGGATATGGACTAATGTACAAAAGGCATGGAAGTCAAATTACAGTGTAAGGGTTTGTAGATTTGGACTATGCTGGAGATAAGGATAGCAAAAGATCTACAACAACTTACTTCTTCTTGGTAAGTGAAAACTGCATCAATTGGAAGTCTCAACTACAACCAGTGGTAGCACTCTCAACAACCGAATCAGAATATATGGCTGCAACATAAGCCATAAAGGAGGGGATTTGGTTACAAGGGTTACTTAAGGAACTCAAGCTGTTAAAGGAGAAGGCAACTATCTATTCAGATAGTCAAAGTGCCATACATTTGTGCAAGAATCCGGTGTTCCATGACAGAACAAAGCGCATAGAAGTTAAATATCATTTTATCAGAGAAAAGGCAACTCAAGAGGTGATTAATATAGAGACAGTTCCTACAGAAGAGAATCCTACAGACATGGGAACAAAGGTGGTAACACTTGGCAAGTTTAAGCACTGTCTTAAATTGCTAAGCATTGAAAACGGATGATAAAGGGAAATTTCGAGCAAGGATCCAGAAGAGATAAGGTTAGATTTGCACTAATTTCTTTATATGGGAACTGAGGTGGAGATTGTTGAGTCAATTCCCATATAATTAAGTATTCAATTACAAGTGATCAACTCATTCTCCCATTAACATGTACGACAAGTCATTATATAAGTTTGGAAGAATGCAAATTTGTGTACAAGCCAAAATGGCAGCGTTTCAGTAAATGAAAGGAGAAGCTGACGTGGCTGGAAAGAAGATGCTGGAATTATTGACTAGAGCACAACCGACATCCTTTACAACTTTCATATATATTCAAGAATAGTTATAACAGGGAGGGCAATTTTGTTTTTGGCAAGCGTGAGATCGAAGAGAAAAACTGATTTCTGTTTTCCTCTTCGGGGTTTGTGAGATTAATGAGCAGAGAGAGCATCTGGTAACAGAAAAAGCCTAAGAGAAAGAAAGGGCTAAAGCAAGAAAGAAAGAGAGAAAAGGCAAAATTTTCTCGAGAAAATTTCTTGTAGTTTTCTCTGGGTAAGGTTGTATTTTCTGAGAGATTGTTCTTGGTGTAAACTCTTGTAATTGATCATATTTCAATAATGCAAATTGAACTTCTTTTCTGGGGAGTTCCTAGGGACGTAGGTATCAATTTGGTACCGAACCTCGATAACAAATCTTGGTATTCTTCCTTTTTTTCTTTTTTCATTTTTTCATTTTTCGTTTGGTGAATTCAGAATTGGGACTGGTGTTGGAGAAATTTCCAACATATAACATGAAAATTCTCATAAAAAAAAATATAAGAAATCTCAAGGAATCATAATTGAAATTCTTGAAAACTTTATCACGTTATAGGTGAGGTTTGTACTTACTTAAATACGGTTTAATTTAACTTTAAGTTTTAAGTTTAATGGTGATGCAATCCGAGAGATTCCGGCGTATGTGATTCTTGAATTGTTCATGCCATATAATAATACTTAAAAACCTTAGTACTTACTTCATGTTAACATAAAATCTCTTATAGCATCGTAACTCGATACATACGTGTGGCAAGTAATTCATGTTAAATACTCATAGTAATCATATCATTTATCACTAAAATCATAGAACATAACAAATAGATTAAAAAGCCAAATACTGCCTAACTTCAACATGAACCTCCTAAATTAAATCATTCACCGTTATTTGTGCAAAATTCATATCAACCTAAACCCAATGCCATTGGAAAGTAGATTGAAATATCTTTCCAAGAGTACCAAATTTATCCAGATCGTAATTTGTACAAAATTCATATCAACATAAAACCATTGCCAGTATAGTGAATAGCTGATTTCCCAAACTTAAAGTAGTAAATAGCATAAAAGTTTTAGTTGTTTAGTAAACAAAATATTAATAAAAATTTATAGTATATTTTAAATATATAGTGTACTAATTCTACACTTGAGTTTCAATGATGAAAAGAGAGACATGATGAGCGTTTGTCAATGGTGATGAGAGAGAGAATGAGAGAAAAGGGAAAGAGAGAGAGTGGATGCGGTAAATGTTGCATTTATGATAAATTCTTCATTAATGATCATACAAACAATTTTTGTATTTCGTAAAATAATAATTTTATCATGTAAACCGGTAATGTTTACAACATTAGAACCTTTATTTGACAAGTAAATCAATCATTTAGCACGTAAATCTTTCATTTACCAAATTGAATAAAATTTTGCATGTTAGTAAATGAAGCATTTATGAGATAAATAATAGATTTGCTCTGTAAATTGTTAATTTACTAGAAATAATTTATTGTTTACAACATCAAAGCATATGTTTAACTAGTAAATCCATCAATTACCACATAAATTCCTCATTTACCAAATTGAACATAATCTATTTGTTGGTAAATGAAGCATTTACTTGATAAATTTTGCATTTACCAACATCCCCATTCAAATCTTAAAATCCACATGCACGCAGAACCACCTCGTGATGTCTATGGTCAGCTTCCTCGGCGTTGATGGCAACACACCAGCATCGCTAATCTGCTCACGTCACCGTCAATGGCAAGATTAGACTGTCATTACTCCATGCGACTCATTGTCTTGAAGTCCATGATAGAAGAAGGCCGAAGATAAAGGACGAGAGAGAGAGAGAGCAAAAAAAGAGGGTGAGTAGGAGAGTGGAGAGAGAAAGAGAGGGCAAGCGAGAGAGAGGAGAAAGAAAGAGGAAAAGCGTTTGAGAAAGATCAGAGAGAGTGCAGAGAGAGAAAGTGATGATGAGTTTATTTACTGACAAATTAAGTATTTTTTAGTTCGAATATTTGTGAGTCTTCAAGCATTTTTGTTAGTTTAATGTATTTTTAGTTTTATTTTGTAGGAAAAATAATAAAATGGGACTTAGTGGCATTTTGGAGTAAAACATTAGAGTAAAAAGCACCTAAGGCCATACAAGGGCCCTCTTGGGCAAAACCACTTGCGCGGGCGCAACACTTAAGGAGCGCTTCTGTGCCACACCTCACGCGCGCCACCAGCAGTGCAGCTGCGCCACTGAGGCGCGCTGCTGCATCATCCTACATGTTGTTGACAAACTTTAGGCCATTTTTCAACCCTTGATCAACATGGATGGCTAATTTTGGACCATTGGATGAGTTTGGCTACGATTTTCTCTATGTTTGAGCATACTTAAGCAAAAATAACCCTAGTTCCCAACTTAGATAGGATGAGAGAAACAAAAACTCCTAGAGAGAGAAGTTTAGAGTTGGAGATTCTTGAAGAATGCTTGGGAGAGATTCTTGAATATTTGAAGATTAGAATCTCTTCTCAACAAGTGTTTTCTCTTCCTCACTTTTCTTTGTAGTTTTCTAATTTTTGTTCTTAAATTTGTGATTTTGTTTATGGATTCCTTTATGTTGAGCCAGACCTCATATTCTAGGGCTTGATGTAGCTTTATTTGAACCATTATCTTGTCAATTGTTAGTTTAAATTCTATTTTAATTTATTTATATTTTCTATGCTTAATGTTTCTAATTTATGTGACCAATGAGTTAGATAATTTTATATTGTGCTTTTGATGCTCGAGAGAGATTGATTTCACTGTCTGAAATTAGGAAACATAGTCTAGATTGTTATGAGTCTAAAAGGAGATCGACACTTAGATATTCTTGTTGAGAGTCTAAGATATTATGAAACCGGAAAGTGATCAATACCTTGATTATCAACTAGGATTTCGATTGTTATAAGATCGGGAGGCGATCAACATTTGAGTTGTAATTTAAGGGATAAACTTAATGAGCGTATGAGTAAATGAGTCAGATAGGAATATTGATTCGGGTATTCATGCATATGACTTCGTTTGACGCTCGGGAGAGGTAGCGAGTTAAGATTAGATCCATTGATTAATGAATTGAGTGGAAATGGCTAGCATTGGCTTAATAGGATGAATATAGGATTGAATGATAAGGTGAAGTCAAGTCTTTAGTACACTTGTGCATAGAAGTTTCTATATTTTATCTTATTTTTGTATTTATATCCATTTATGTTTTATTTTATTTCATTTAGTTCGGTTGCTCAGATAAAGTTGAGTTATGATAATCGCATTACTTAACGGTAATTTAACACTTAAACCTATGGAGACGATACTCAATGCCTTATACTATCAAAACTTGACACTGTACGCTTGCGGACGAACATAAAGAGTGGGAAAACCAAAAGGTTTTATGACATTTACTAAACTTAAAATGAATATCTGCTATAAATTTTAATTATCTGCTCTATTTCTACTATTTCCCCTATTCACTCTTTTCTCAAAGAGAGAAGGAGAAATGAGACAAATACCTTTTAGTCTAGATTTTTATCCCATTACTCTTGATTAATACATTGTAAGTAAATAACTATATTAACTAAAAGGATATTAATTAAGAGTATAAAATAAAAATCTAGACTCATACGGATAAGTTCAACAATTTTTTGTTGAGATTAGCTCTTGTGGCCCAATGCATCCAAAGTCTTGAGAAAAAAATAGAGAATTTATCATTGACAGTGCATGAATCTGGACCTTTACTCCTTATTTTTGATAAATATCTTTTTATTAGTGTAATTATTTAATTAAAAATATTATGAATTAAAAATAGAGTGAAAAAATACGTCACATTTTTAAAGATAGAGAGAAAGAGGAAAATAGATCAAGATTTGAGATGAATTAAAATTAATAGGCTAATAGTTTACATAAGTTAATAAATAGGCCAAATTATTATTTTTGTTCATAACTTGTCTGGTTATGAACCATAACTTAACAAGTTTTTATCTATAATTTATGGTTTTTGTCCATAATTTGTCTGGCTGTGAATCATAACTTGACAAATTTATCCATAACTTACTTAATTATAAATTATAACTTAATAAATTATGACCTATTAATTTTTATAACTAAAAATTAACCAATATATATTTTTTAAACTTTTCATATGGCCTATTCTTTTACTATTTCCGTTAAAAGATAGGGAAATAGTAGAAAATAGGCCAATATGAAAAGCTTAAGAAAGTAAATAAGTTAATTTTTAGTTATAGAAATTAATAGGCCATAACTTGTCAAGTTATGGTTCATAACCATATAAGTTATGGACAAACTTGTCAAGTCATGGTTCATAACCGAATAAATTATGGGTAATTATGAATAATAACTTGTCAAGTTATGATTAATAACCAGACAAGTTAGGAACGAAAATAATAATTTAACCTATTTATTAATTTATATAAACTATTAACCTATTAATTTTAATTCATCTCAAATTTTGACCTATTTTCCTCTTTCTCCCTAAAGATATTTGTCCAAATTTTGAACAGCGAGTTCTGGTGGGCTCATTTTGGCCCATAACAAACTCTCCCTCTCGAGAGAGAAATCAGATACAAGCAGAAGCAGGTAAGGTGCATTATTATTCTTATTATTATCCACTGCGTTTTTGTCTTGGCTTCTACTACTTCTTTCCTTTGCTCCGCTTCGAGATGAGCAAACCCAACCTCTGACACACAAATCCCTTCGTCATCACCGTCACCATCCTCTGTAACCAACTTCTCTTATAACTCTTTTCTTTTTTCTTCTTCTTTTTTTTTTTTTTTTTTTTTTTGCCCTTTTTCTTTTTCTCGCCGAGTTAACTCGCTGCTCTTGCGATTCAGTGAGCTATGGCGACTCAATCCCAGGTTCCTCCTTCCGACGAAAATCCGCCCAAACCAGGTCTCCTTTTTCTCTTCATTCTTTCTCATTTCGAGTTTGTTTTTCCTGCTCAATTTCGTTTTTTTTTTTTCAATTGGATTTTCATTCCTCTATTATTTTCTCGAGAAATCAGACATATTGATTAGACAATTAAACTGTAAACAGTTTGTACTTTAAAAATTTGCTTAATCAAATGATTATGCTAGAGATTGTTGTTGCGGATTAGCTCTAACCAAGCTGATATTGTTTGTAATTTAAAATTTTGCTTAATCAAATGATTATGCTAGAGATTGTTGTTGCGGATTAGCTCTAACCAAGCTGATATTGTGTGTGTGTGTGTGTGTGTGTGTGTGTGTGTGTGTGTGTGTTATAATTGGCAATTGCTAATTCATATTCGGTGAGAAGTAACTGAGTTCCTTATCAGCTTCTTGGATTTCTTTCCGTTATAAACTGGTCATGAAGCTTTGCGATTTTGCTGAGAAAATGTATGGTTTCCATTTAGTTCAAGTGTTGAATAACAGAATGAAACAATTTCTTTCTCTCGGGACATGATGAATATCATACGAAGCTCAAAATTGTTACTTTTTTTTCCCCTGGGTGTTTCTATAGTATATAGTATAAGGCTCCACAAGAACATACTACGAAATAAAAGTCTCAGAATGATTGCACTATACACGGTGAAATACAACACAGAACAAAGTTCTTTTTTTTTTTTTTAATAAATACATTGAACAAAGTTGTGACTTTTAGAAAGAATCAAAATAATCTTGTTTATTGTGATGGGAAGGGGTGAAGAAAATCTGAGATACAATCAAAGATTTGTGATTTATCTCTTCCCTTGTATTCTTTTTATTTTTATTTTTTGAAATAACAAAAAAGAATAACAGCGGGTTCACCCCTTGTGAAACTAAGAACTTGGGTTTCCAGTCCCTAAATTGAATTACATAATGATAGAAATCAATTCATCATTTGCGACATCTAACCATTGTGAAATATTGATTCAACAGACTAAGTGACAAACTCGAGTTGAGTAAACTAATAACCAATAACTAATGACCAGTATCTAATTTGTGTGAATCTATATTGAGAAGAGGAAGTTTTCCCATCATTGACTCAAACTCATTGTCAAACCCCACCCACTGGAATATGGAGGTACTTGTTGATTTGTGCTATGCTCTCTTGCGACTTAGCAATGTCAGATTCATAGATTTGAGGGTCCAGAAAATTCACTCCCCAGTCATCAAGTGTAGAGTGTGTAATATATTTCTCTTTCTAGAATGTTGTAGAGATAATGATTTATATGTATTGCTTATATTCCGGAGATGATGTTTAAGGTAACAATACTATCTTCAAGAACAGGTCTTACGCAAGCAGCAACTGAGAATCATACACAAGCAGCAACCGAGAATCAACAAGATGTCCAGGCGGACGCTCCTAAACAAAGTTCTCCAACATCGGTGTTTGTGAACTCAGAACCAATGCGCGAGGAGCAAGTACAAAATGCGGTGAAATTCCTTTCACACCCAAGAGTTAGAGGCTCTCCTGTTGTGTACAGACGATCTTTCCTTGAGAAGAAGGGCCTAACGAAGGAGGAGATAGATGAGGCCTTTCGGCGTGTGCCTGTAAGCTCCTTTTTTTAATAAGAATATTTAACATATTTGCGTTAACTGTCATTTAATCATTTATTGCTTTTCTAATAATCATGTGTATTACTTGACATACTCTTGCGGAACTGCAGGACCCACCTCCAACTGTACAGACTGGTGGAGGAAATCAAGGTAATCTATTGATCAGGGATTTTAGATTCGTCCAAAGTTTCTTTACTCATAGCAGAAATAAAGGACTAATGATTTTATTGCTTCATTGTAGCGGATGGACTGAAGACATCACAAGGCATGCAGACACAATCCCAAGTACAAGCTCCGCAACCTGCAGCAGCTGCTCCTATGAATGCTATTTCCCCTGTGGCTCCACGATACCGCTTCCACTGGTCTCACGCCGTGCTTGCTGTCGGATTATTGGCTGCTTCAGGAGCTGGAACAGCTGTAATAATTAAGGTATCGAGAATTGATCTTTCATCTTCTAGTGCCATAATGTGTGGTGTATTACACTTCATGCTTCCTGTACCTAACTTCACTTTTGGCTGATTTCACCTAATGTTTAACAAAATACTTTTGGTATAAGATTTTAACTGGCTACATTTTCCCTGTTTTAGAATGCTATTATTCCTAGATTGAAGTCTTGGATTCGCAAGGTTGCCTCGGAAGAAGAAAACGACTCAGTCAAGAAAACAGATTCTCAACCAAGTTTAGCAGAGGAAGCAGCAGCTGCTGCAAAAGCAGCTGCAGCCGCAGCAGCTGATGTGGCAAAAGCAAGCCAAGAAATGATGAATTCAAAGAATGAAGGTGGAGTAGATATTCTGCTCTGATTTATCATGCACTGCAATGAGTCTTCAATTCTTCATAGCTTTTATTTATTTATTCATGAGTTCCTTTTCCTCGGCTGCTTGATGATGAGAAAAGCACCTTACTTTGTACTATGTTTCAGAAAAGAGGTACTTTGGAGAGCTCATGAATATGTTGAATGTGCAAGTGCAAGAAATGAAGTCAATGAGTAATTCCATACAGAAATTGGAAGGTACGAAGAAATTGCTTTATAATCAAATATATAAATATGATATATCACCCATGAGGAATCGTTGTTTATATATTACACTTCAGATGTTTGGTGCTTGATCTTGTATTGCTTCATATTTGGAATTTCTTTTCCAGCTTAGAATCTATTAATATGTTGTGCAATTTATTTTTCTTGGCCTGATTATCAGGCGAAACAAATGCCCTTAGGAGAAACTCTCTGATTGATCAGGACAATCATCAATTCAATGTCATAAATTCAAAGGTTAGTTCCATGAAAGTTTATGCTTCGTGATATCCAAAGTCGTCACAACCTGTCTTCCTCGTTCAATTGTTAGGATTTTACTAACTAAAAAAATATGTGACAGAGACCATATGCCAATGGCAAAGCGGACTATGACTCACGTTCAGGTTGTTATTCTTCAATTAACTGTGAATTCTTTACCATTTAATATTTGTAATGATATCATGTTTTGACGATTACAATTTTCTTTACAGTTAGATCTGCCTCACCTCCTGCGGCTGCAGAACCATCAGTTGCACCTCACCCAAAGTCTTACATGGAAGTATGTAGTTTTCTTGATCTTTTTATTACCTGGAAATCTTGCCTGAAAAGTTCTAGTATTTAGATATTATGCTAGGCTGTCCTGAGAGCTTTGATTCCTTCATGTTATTCAAGTCGGTCACAAGGAACTGCACTGTTATTAGTCTTTTAAAGATTGGCCATATGCGGATAATATATCATTCTGTTCCAGTAGTTTCTCCATAAGATCCGTTTATATTTTACACTGAGGGGATATAACTTTCATAGCCTCGCAAATGTTTCATGTAAATTATCTTGACCAGCTGGTTAACTTCAGTTATAATGCTAGACGCTGAACATAATCACGTGTCATATGAGTGGGTAATATCTTTGTTGTTTGAACTAGTAATGGGTTCGCAAATGTTCTATAATAGAAGTGATATATTGGTTTTATATTCTAAGGGATATGAATTTACAGCCAGAGAAGTTTTGTTAATGATTTGCAATTCGGTTTTCCTCATACGGTTTTGTGTGGCTTCTACTATTATAACGTTTTCTCATAATGCAGATTATGGCCATGGTCCAAAGAGGGGAGAAACCTCCTAATATCAGGGTAACCTATAACTAGATTCTATACAGATAAGCTTATTTGGAGTTCATGCTAACTCTTTGTCATTCTGGTTTCCTTTGCAGGAGATTAATGATTCACCTCCGAACCCTAATCAGCAACCATCAAATCCTCGGTTAGCTCCAAAAGCTAAGGTTGGCTTTTGAGTTTTGAGATATTTCCTTTTTTCCACACCCAAAAAAAAAAAAAAAAAAAAAAAAAAAAAAAAAAAAAAATCTTGTTTCATCTGTTTTCCGAAAGGGAAAACTTCCAATCAAATAAAGAAAAAATTAAGTCTTTTAACATTTGCACTTCTTCTTTGCCCTCTTGAGTAGCCTTGGGAGGTTGGTCAGGCCCAGAACTATTCAAGCCAGGTAACTCAGTCTCAAGCAAGCAGTGAAGGCGTATATTCCAATGTGCAAGGCAATGGGATCAATTACACTTCAAATGGGGATAGTTCGGTGCCCTGGTGGCAACGGAGAAATCCAAGAATCACCGAAATTGAAAATGAAGACGAATTCAAGTCAGGGTCTTATGGTACTCAAACTACTGAGGTCCCAGTTAGGCGTGCATGGGTTCCTCCCCAGCCACCCCCAGTTCAAATGGCAGAAGCAGCTGAAGCCATCCGAAGGCCAAAACCTTCGGTGCAAAAAGAGTCTTCAGATGATGACCAATTGGAAGCAAGCTCGGCTGGTGTAACCGATGAGTTGCAGAGGGTCACAAAATTATCCGAATCTGGAGGTGCAGTTGAAATCAATGGTGGGAGCTCAGGGCTGAGCTCAAGTGAGATACAAGAAGCTAAAGATGAAATATATGGGTGATCCGGGTAACCAAACCATCATACGTAAGGTATTTTCTATGTCACTATATTTTAGTATTGCCAGACTATTATTGATATAGACTCTGTATCCTTCCACTACGGCTCTGTCATAAAGGAATTGAGGATTTTGATCCGTGATGCATCTTTTGACCGAGAATAATTTTTAAGAGAAGGGAATGGGTGTCGCGTACCAAAAATGGAGGATGCGACTTGTTAAAAACAAATGTAAAATCAGGGACGGAGCTAGACTTTGTATTCAATGGGGGCACAAATGACTGTTCAACATACAATTAAAAAAATACAATTTGAAAACTTAATATACTATCATTTATATTCATAACAATACAAATTAAAAAAAAAAACATTACAAGCATAAAAAATTGATCTCTTAAAAAGTCACGGCTTTTCTTCGGTCCTCTGGTATAAGGTCCATTTAACATAACTCGTAGTTTTCATAAAGGTAACATGATAACTATTGATCGTAATATTGGCATTCGAAAGGAGTAATACTAAAAAATTTAGTCATTTAAAAATTATATTACTTCTCTTTAATGTCAATGTTATTTTAATAATTGTTATGTTTCGTGGTTATAACTACATGTTATATGTCCTTTAAAAAAACAACCTAACAGTACAACTACAATGCCCAAACTGAGTTATTAGAGGTGGCACACAAGATTAAAAACGTCATAACCATCAGTAATTATATAGGTATAAATTTTTTCTACAGTTCCAGTGGCACGTGTCCCTGCTAGTCCCTACGCCCCTCCGTACCAGCGTAAAATAGACCCGGATTAACATAATCTAAACTCGAAAACCAGAAAAATCACCATGAAAGTAATAATAAAATCACCGCCTCATGCTTATCCTATTCATGATATTTATTGCCTTTTGTAACTTTGGGCAAGTTCTGTTGCTTCTGAAAGAGACACATGTAAACCCCTTTTTCTCTCTGCTTAATTTTATATCACCACATTATTCTCGATGCACAATGAAACAGATCAACTAATGGCGTCTTGCCAGCGAAAGGGTTCTTAGTTATTTCTTGCAGCACGTTGAGATCGAGTTTCCTGATGTGCGCTTATTTTATTTTCATTTTTTATTGTTTATTATTATTTTTAAATTTTTTTTTAATACGTCAATATATTAATAAGTTAAATTTTTTTTTATTAAATTTATTTATATATGTATAAATATGCATGTATAAATTTAAGATTAAAAAAACATATCTTAACATCAAGAGTATTAGAAAATCTTTCTTATTTTATTAATTTTGGACGGAGCTCTTTAGACAATACTGTCACACTTTTGACCGTCCACCACTCTTCTAATGCTGAGTGTGTGCGCACGTTTCCGCTTTTATCTTTTCCTGCTTATGTTGCATTCCTTGTCATCACACACACACACATATATATGTGTGCACACACAACTATGTATATAACGCGTATTTCACCTATTTTGTTAGGTCTTGCACGTTCTGATGCCTACCAGGAATTGTTTTTCTGTCAAGAATCCCAGACGGGTTTTGTGTTTGCATTTTCAACTGTATAATTATTAGTAAATCAGTGCATGATGTACCAATTTGATAAAAGTCCGTCTCTGTTGACTTGGAGGATTGATTCATAAATTTAAAATTATGATTTAAAATTATTTTTATTTTATGTATATTTTTTATGAGAAAAAAATATTATAAAAAATTATAAATTATGATTTAAAATTAAAAATAAATATAAGAAATAAACGTCCTCCCAGTAATGCCTTTTGGGTTTAACGTTCATGAGATAATTTTCATAATTTGCTGAATACCAGCTATCAACAAAAAAAAAAAAAAAAAAAAATTGTATCTTATTGGTTATTCTGGTTTTTTCAATTATTGGAGACTTCATATGGGAAATAATGAATAAAAGATCTTTTTGGAATATGGGGTGTTGAGATCCATTTGTTCTACAAAGGGGAGTTCTAGATATGAGAAATTCACATTATTTTTTATGAAATTTCTCTGATAAACACTGAAAAAATAAACTACCAAAAAAATTTTGTTTTCTCTTTTTAATTGTCAGATTTTTATCAAAAATTAGCTTTTTATATACTTCTTCAAGTTAATGTAATTTTGATCATATTTAATGATAAGAAACTAATTTTAACAGCATGGTGGCTTTAGCAGAGAAAGACCTTTTTTATATACTAGAGTTTCATTTCTTGGTCTAGCTCTGTTTCAGCATTTAAAAAAAAAAAAGGTAAAAGACCTGTTATATGTAACTGAGTCCATAACTACAAACTTATTATTTTTTTTTCTTTGATTTCAAATGAAATTGCTACTCCTTAAGTTAAAAACATGCCTTTTGGTTTGCATTTTTCAATTGTGTAAAAGAGCAATATTTTTTTTTTTTTTTTTTTTTTGGCCTCATTTTGGGATAAAACGCTGACTAATGACATGGGTTTAGTGGCATCTTGCGAGAGCATTTCTTATTTGCATTTCGAATCAGGCCAAGTTAAGGGTGGTGGTGGATCTTGTTTGTGACCACAATGATCAGACACCTTAAATTATAGTTGAAAATGACCGTCACTCCTTGCGAGACTAACAAGAAAATTGGTCCAATTAAACAATATTCTGAGAACTAAACATTTTTAGAAAACACATTCTTATTGTTACTTGTTAAAGAGTCGCTATTAACAAGCGAGATCAGATGAGCCCAAAACTTCAATGATGGCATATCTTTTATTTTGAACATGTCAAGATTCCATAGCACAAGGTTTATTAATTAAACTTGTTGTATTCCATGTGGTTGATTAAAAAAAAAAAAAAAAAAAAAAAAGGGTCAACGTACGACAACTGGAGGTTGTTAAAAATGATACGTTTTCTATTAAGTGATGTCGTCATATCAACTTAAGCCTGTTTATTTTAACTTCTAAAGGACAACTTTGAGCTTTTTAGAATGGAAAAGAAAATAAATGAAAAAAATGTTTTAATGAAATTCTGAATTTTGGAAATAACATTTTGTTAGTAGTGATCATTCTTGGTAAATAGTTAAACTTCAAACATGTTTTGTAGTTTAGGTGCCTTTCCATTGAAATACAAATTTCGCAGGATTTAAATCATCTGTTTAATTTAGCGTTCCACTTCATGTTTAACCAATCGAATTGTGTAATATTATTTAAAAAAATTTTAAATGCTTTTTAACTATTATTTTTATATTTTAATGTTTAGATCTATTAAATAAAATATTATAATATGATTAGTTAACCTCAGATTTGTATCTCTGTAGCCCTTTCCAAACCAATTACCGATTCATATGATGTCTCAATATTAGAGGAAAATATGGTATTATTTATAAGTATAAGCAAAAGAAAAAAATTGAATCAATGACTTTCCTTTTTGTTGAGATAGCCAGGTTTGACCCATGTCCCTTCAAACAGCAAATATTCAATTCCTAAAAAAATATTGGTCAAATATGGTGAGCTATTTATAATAAGGATCTAATTTTTTACGAGAAAGTAGGTGAGAAAGTAGGTGATTGTAAGAGAGAGCCATTGGAGTTTAATTTTTTTTTTTTTTTTTTTTTTTAGAGAAAAAACAATTCTTTTTATAAAATAACACAAGATAAGGAAAATATCTAAAGCTAAAACATGTGCTTTCGAGTTTACTAACCTAAACCCATTATCTGTCGGTTTTGTGTTTTCTACAGTACAGGTTATACTACGGATTGATGTTTGCAATGGCTTTTTGACTTTGAACGTATTATTCTACTTTTTTTTTTTTTTTTAAAAAAAAAAAGAAAGATAAGACACAAACTAACGAAATATCTAAATTGCCTCGCAATCTATTTATATATTGAGAGAAAAAAATGGTATTTCACTCTTTATGGAGATAAAACTGTATTGTTGAGAAAATAATAAGTCTCATTAAGTTAGATCTTACTTATTAATTTAACATGACTTACTTTATAAGTGGCGATAAATTTAAGTGTTCTATTGAGATTACTAACTAAAGCTTAAAAAGAACATTTTTTAGGAGTAAAAAAGTACAATTAGCAAAATTTATAATGGGGAAGGGATAAAAAATAGAAATCTATTATTTTTATTTTTCTGTTTTATTGACCATTATTTTTTGATTATTTATCCAGTGATTCAATCAAACAATATGATTATATGAAAAAAAAAAAAAAAAAAACTTGAGGGTATCATTTTTGTTGAGCTTGTAAATTGTAAGTAAATCCAATTTATGAGTCTCGTAAACACTACTCGTATTAGCTTAGCGTTGTTCAAACGGCATATTCAACAACATGCAGCAGCAAAATATATATTATATCGTTTGACTTGCAAAAAAACATATATTATATAGCTTAAGATATAAATATTTGCGGTCAAATATGGTAAGCTATTTATAATGAGGAAGATAAGATCGGCAAACTAAGAAGAGTAGGTGGTTTTCCTGAAGGAAAAGAAGGGTAGGTGATGCTCAAGACAAGGGGAAAAACTGACGAAATGTTGAAATTATACTTGAGACTTATGAATTAGAGGCAAGAAAGAAACATTTTTTTAGCAATAAAATAAAAAGAAAGGACCAATTAATAACAATTAGTAGTATGAGTTATCCAATAAAGAAATATTCTGGTCAAATTATTAGAGAATCAAAACGACATGTCTCTAACCAATTATGTTAATACAAGGAAAAGATATGAAAGCACTTCCTCTTGAGTTTAAGTTAAATTACACTTGCCATCGTTGGTGGTGGCATAGATTTAAAGACCATTTATTAGAATTCTATCTCATATTATTTAAAAATCAATTCACATTAATCATTGTGAAGTTGAAATTATGTTTTTATTGACCCACTAAATGTAACTTAAACTGACGTAATTTTCTTATCAAGAACTGAAAATTTAAGAACACCATAAGTCTTATTTTCTGTTAATAAAAAAAAAGGTTAGATTCCACTTCATGAGGTGTTCTCAAATCCCCAAACATATTTCTTGTGATTTGTAAAATGTGAAATATATATTCACTTTCATGTCAAAAACTTTATTGTAAAAAGATTAAACAAATTTTCTAAAATAAATCTAAATTGATTGACAATGAACTAAATTGAAAACAACAAGTGAACAAGCATATAAATGACAAGTTTGTTTCACTTTTTTTTGTCCTTAAAATTAAGGAATAACTTTTATTTGTTTATTTGTTACGAATCTAATTGCTATTGTAAAATGACATTCTCATCAAAATCTAAAAGCATCAATAATATAACTAATTGACAAATATCTTATAATGACTCAAAATTTTTATGAATCATCACTTACCAAAAATTATTTCCTTCATTTTTCTTACTGATTTTTTGAGTAATTTAGAGGACTTCAAAATTTCAAATGGGTAAAGAAAATCCTAAAGTTTTCCCATATTTTAATCAACTACACAATTAATTTCTCCCAAAAAAGTTAGTTTAGCCTCTTCACAATAAAATTTTGACGCAAAATTAACCAAGCAGACAAAATTTAACGTTCTTCAAACAACATGGATCAGTTTTATTTTTATTTTTTTAATTTGAAAACACAGAAGTGTTTAATTTTACTTTAGAACATTTGGATTTTTGGCATTTTCCCTAGACAAATTGATAAATACCATATATTAACGTGAAACGGCGTGTCGTTTTATGCCTCCCTCGCACCGTTAGAATCGGACGTGAATGAATCGAGACCTTTTTAAACTGTTTTTTTTTTTTTTGGTGGCTGTACTCTGGCTGATTTGGCTGGGCGTTCTTGGTTTCGTCGTTATTATTTCGTTAGTTTTAGTCCCCACTTTCTCTCGAGACTCAAGCCATCCAATATTTACTAAAACTTACACACAGACAACAAAATCCCTGCCATATCCAAAGCCACAAAATACAATTATTTTATTATTCCCTTCCCTATTCATACACACATTAAAAGACCAATTCTTTCTTGCAAATTTTGTGCATTTCAAACCCACCCCAGTAAGAGAAAAAGGCCAATAAACTTTGTTTGTGTCTCTCATTTTTATTTTTATTTTTATTTTTGTTCCCTTTCTCTCTGCAACTACAATTTTGCCGTGGTGTTTGGAAGAAAAGAAAAGAAGAGGAATTTGGGATGGCTTTGAACTTGTTATCCCCAGCTGAAGTGAAGGCCATCTCCTTTTTGGACACCACAAAGTCCACTCGCCTCCCTAAGCTTCCAGGTTTGAGTTACACTCTAATTTTCTCTTTCTCACTTTTTCATCTGCTTGTTTCCTCGGAAAACAAATGAGAAACGAGTTTTTTTTTTTTTTTTTTTTTTTTTTTTTCAGTTGACATGGGTCAAAGTTTAATTTTGTGGGTTTTTTTTTTTTTTTTTTTTTTTTTTTTTTTTTTTTGGGCTATGTTGGAGAATTCGTGTTTATATTAGGGTACGAAATGATTTTGGTGGTGATTAATTAAATCTTTCCACTGGCTGTATATATTAATTATTGTCACACATAATTAAGCATAATTTGCAGAGTGATTATCGTTAATTCTTTTACCCATTTTACCATTATGCACTAATTGTGGGTTTGAACTTCATTTAGACCACTATTTTTAGATGTTATGATGTTTTAGATAATCCCAATAAATTATACCCATATGATCATTTTCCACACTGTTTGTGCTTGAACAACTTCAATTTATGCTATTTGGTTTGTTTGTTGTCTTTAGGTGGCATTACTTTGCAGAGAAAGGACTGCAGAGCAGTATCCGGAAGAAGGGTTCATTGTTCGGTAGAGACGCCTCCTCCGGCCTGGCCAGGACGAGCTGTTCCGGAGTCTAGTCGCAATTCTTGGGATGGCCCGAAGCCTATCTCTGTTCTGGGATCTACTGGTTCTATAGGAACTCAGGTAATAAGAAAGGACAAAGGATTAAAGAAATTAGAAGAGAAATCTTGTAATGAGTTGACCGTAACTTTTTGTGCCAAGGACCTATCTGGATCCTGTTTCTAGATCATGTTACGTTTTCTAACATTATGAAACAAAATTGATGGAGAAAAATAATTATGAAACTAGGTAACCATGGCACAATACTGCTATACCGCATTGAAATTTTGATATGGAAAAGGCATTCTGCACTATTAGTAGTGAAAGTTGAGAACTTGCGAACAAGTGGCTAAAAATACTACCAATTTGCATAAGCAACAGATTAACAGAATTTTTATTGGTCAAGTATGTCTACAACTCTGGAAACTATGTTTACTACTTAAGTTAGAGCTACATGTTTTTAGAGTTTGGTCTAGATCTTGTGTTTGGAGACGGATTTGAATTTACCTGTACCCAGCTTCCTATACTGAGGTCCTTTTTATTTGTAACGGAAAAATGAATTTTCTGTTTATGTGTTTGATTAAACATTTTTCTTTTTGCTTGTTTTGACTCTCTTTATAATTTGCTTAGAACTAGAGTATGTTGTTTTTCAGACATTGGATATAGTAGCAGAGAATCCTGATAAATTCAGGGTAGTTGGGCTTGCAGCTGGTTCAAACGTAACTCTTCTTGTAGATCAGGTATTCCGTGAATCTGGTCTAACTCAACACGATAATGATCCATCACAACCCACGGACATCATATGCGGGGGTTTTAGGAATTGATGTATTTTTTATTCATATTTTAGTTGATCATTTTAACAGGTGAAAAGGTTCAAGCCTCAAATAGTTGCAGTTAGAAATGAAGCTTCAATTGGTGAACTAAAAGAGGCTTTAGCTGATGTTGAAGAAAAGCCTGATATTATTCCTGGCGAGCAAGGCGTGATTGAGGTGACCTAGCCTCTATCTTCTCTCTGCCGATACAATTCATGTTTTCTATCAAAAGATTTTGATTACTATTTTCTCTTCACAGGTTGCGCGGCACCCGGATGCTGTCACAGTAGTTACAGGGATAGTAGGATGTGCAGGATTAAAGGTAAGTTCATAAACGCTATGCAAACACTTAATCAGATTATGTGTTTAATGTGCTTTTGATATATCCGTACTCAGAATTCTGTAGAAGCTAGTCAATTTTCAAGATATTGGGTAGTGCATCTAACGTAGGAGAATTTAGCTATAATAATTGTTGTTATCTTTGCATTGTGGATTGTCTTAGCTTATAAACGTAGCTTTGTTTTTGTTATTTGTCTATTATGTCATTTGTCTTAGTGGTTATTTTGTTGTCGTTTCGTGGGTGGGCTATAAATAAATCACAATAGCTATTGTAATAGACAGACTTGCATTTTGAGATATTGAATGTCGGAGCTAGTTTTCTCTCTAGTTTTTTGGGGTTTCCCCCTTTGCCATGGATTTGGCTTGATTTCTGAAAAATTCTGCATCAGCAGCTTTTAGCATTCTCGCCTGTATAGCATGTTATCTGTTAAAAAGAATTTTGGATACAAGTGTTTGATATGAACAATATATAACTTCGACACTAATTAGCCAGCTGAATAAACTAACCTAGTTTGTGTTTATTTATTTTCTTATTTTTCTTCCTTCCTTAGCCGACCGTTGCTGCAATTGAAGCTGGGAAAGACATAGCTTTAGCCAATAAAGAAACCCTGATTGCTGGGGGTCCTTTCATCCTCCCTCTTGCCCACAAACATAACATAAAAATTCTTCCTGCTGATTCCGAACATTCGGCTATATTTCAGGTACACAAAAATCTAAATTTTGATAACAAAGTCTGCATCTTTTCTGCAAAATCAAATATTTCTATCACATTCATTATAATCTACGTGGATCTTAACATTGACACTGACACTTTCATTATCATTTCTTCATCATTTTGCACCCTAATTCCATTTCTGCTCATTAGAAGTGAATCTTAAAGGAATATTCTTTCTTCAGTGCATCCAGGGCTTGTCAGACGGTGCACTACGGCGTATCATTTTGACCGCATCCGGAGGGGCTTTCAGGTATGAAATCATATAATATAAGCTAGAATTTCAGGTTGAAACTTGGACAGTATGCAGTGGATGCTTATTTTTGTATGGAAATTGAAGTCAGACAATTAAACAGTTTTCCTTGGACTTGAATATTTTTGGTTGTAATAGGATAGATTCAATATTTGTCTAATATTTTGTGCTTGATTGTTCTCATGAAAAAATAACTTCAAGGAAGTTATTTATCGCTTGAAACTTCCTTGGAGAATATTTATTTTACATAAGATTTCCTATGTTCATAAATTTTTCTTTTAAATTGTGTTACCTACAGGGATTGGCCCGTTGAAAAGTTGAATGAAGTTAAGGTTGCTGATGCTCTGAAACATCCAAACTGGAATATGGGGAAAAAAATCACTGTGGACTCCGCTACCCTTTTCAATAAGGTTTATACTTGTGCTATATGGATTTATATATGAATATTTCGTTGTGAGCAATTAACACCGAGGACCGAGGATTTATTTATTTGATTTGCTTAAACAGGGTCTAGAAGTCATAGAAGCTCACTATCTATTTGGAGCAGACTATGATAACATTGAGATTGTGATTCATCCACAATCCATCATTCATTCCATGGTTGAAACACAGGTTAAGACTTTGACCTAGTAATCCCGGACGCTTGTTCTTCATGTAGAAGCAAAACAAACTAAAGATTGGATTATACTATGCAACTTTTTCTCATTTTCTTTTATGTTTTTTTCCTTTCCAGGATTCATCTATTCTGGCCCAGTTGGGTTGGCCTGACATGCGTTTGCCAATTCTCTATACCATGTCCTGGCCAGACCGAATCTATTGCTCCGAAATAACCTGGCCTCGACTCGATCTTTGCAAGTAATTGCCTTCTTTCTGTCATGTTTTTTAATTCCCCAAATTTTCTTTCTAAACATATGCGCACTGAGAATTCCAAAATTTATTTTTTTACTTCTAAAAGTAGACAAAGTCCACTTCTGACATGTTAAGAAACGGAATGTGATAATGCAGGCTTGGTTCACTAACTTTTAAAACTCCCGACAACGAAAAGTACCCGTCAATGAATCTCGCCTATGCTGCTGGACGAGCTGGAGGCACCATGACTGGAGTTCTTAGTGCAGCTAATGAGAAAGCTGTTGAAATGTTCATTGATGAAAAGTAAGCTTTTTTGTTATTTTTTCCGATAAAACATGTCCCTCTTCAATCTTTACCGCGCATTATCATCACTTCCGCTCCCTGGTTCTGCTCTGCTTTCAGGATAAGCTATCTGGACATATTCAAAGTCGTTGAGCTGACCTGCGACAAGCACCGGTCGGAAATGGTGACCTCGCCTTCCCTCGAGGAAATTATACACTATGACTTGTGGGCTCGGGACTATGCAGCCACTCTGCAGAGCTCTTCCAGGCCAAGTCCCGTCCCTGCTTGAGCAACTGCTTGCCATTGTTGACCAGGATGTGGATGCTTGATAGTTAAGAGTGTAGAATTTCAAGGTGATAAAATCATTTTTTCCCCTCTAAGATTGGGAAGTAAAAAGAGGGCAGAAGATATTTTATCCATGTAAATGTCCCCATCAGGAAAAAAAAAAAGGTTCCTTAAATTCATAAAGGCATTCCCTGGCCAAGGCAAGTGTCCTAGAAGAAGCAACAAGACAATTGATGAAAATCAAATTTTGTGTTGAAATTCAGACTTTTTCTATTTACTTGTTCCCCAAGGTGCATGTTGAGACTTGCAGAAGTCTATTGCCTAATGTTTGACTTTGATTTTGGTTGGCAATAGCCTATTGTTCGACTTTGGTAAGGTGATTTTTTCTCTTCGGCCGCCACAAAGTCGTTGACCAAGAAAAAATGCTGTAAATTAGGCTGTATAAGTCTAGTTATTTACCTGTACCATTTTAATTTGCAATTAGGCTTAAGTTTTACTTTTTCACAGAAGTACAATGTTTGAATTCCAACACTTTAGATATGTGTTCCTCTAATTCATAGAAAATTATACATTCAGAAATCCTCTTTTTTTTTTTTTTTTTTTTTTTTTTTTTTTTTTTTTTTGTTTGGAGGGAATGGAAATCTGACTTTTGATTTAAATTTTTGCCCTGTCACATGGGCTTGATTTATAACTAGACCATCCACAGCAGACCCAAAAACTTAAAACAGAAAATTACAAGTACCAACACCAACTATAGCATGGTTTGTTTACAATAGTTGACTCCATTTTTGCTATTTTCATTGTAAACGCAAAGAGGGTATTTAAAATTAAAAATTAGGGGATGCCCATTCTGGGCCACCCCTTTTAAATTAATGGTCTATTTTTTTTTTTTCTTTAGACGTGACATTTTAATTAAATTGTCATTTTTTACCGTGATTAATCATCAATATACTAATGGTTTAAAATTGATAAATCGGTAAATTATTGATTGTAATCAGTTAATTAGTGACGAACGACTACCGTTAATCAGGAATAAACCTCAAATTGGTACATTATCAATTAACCATCTCAAAAAACGCAAAACAATACTCAAAATGGCCATTTACATCAGAACCTAAGACCTTATCTTAAACTCCGATTATCCTAGTACACCATTACTAGTACAAA
The DNA here is from genome assembly GCA_012066045.3 of Morus alba. Lineage (NCBI taxonomy): Eukaryota > Viridiplantae > Streptophyta > Magnoliopsida > Rosales > Moraceae > Morus > Morus alba. Next base: position 5,398,207 of record CP050231.2, on the reverse strand, counting down.
GTTATTATTATTATCATCATCATTATTATTATTATTATTATTATTATTATTATTATTATTATTATTATTTCGAGCTGCATTATAAATACTTTCAACGCCGGCGCCGCCTCTCTCCTGAGTTGTATTATTTTGGAAATATAGGCCACACCAACGGCATTGCACTGAACATTAATGGGACTTGTCTAGCTTTGGCTATTAGTCATTGTATTTTGCGCTGTAAAACAGTTTCAAATGCGTCAATAAATGTTTCTGAACATTAATGGGACTTAACGTGTTTTGTTTGGTGAGTCATTCATAAAAGGAGACTTCATTACAGACTTGTAATATTGGAAATAAACGGGTTCAATGTCTTACTACTATTTTGTATGGAGACGTAGCCTAGAAGTAAACGGGTTCAATGCAATGAAACAAACCCCGTTTAATTTATGCATTTGTCTAATTGATTTGTCTACATATTCCCCTCAAAGACTTCTCTCTTAAAGAGTTTTTGGCCTCGTTCCTACAATAAAAAGCTCTAAAAAACAGTCACATTTAATTTTTTTACTAATAAAAAAATCTCACATAAAATCATACCTCAACTTAAATCAGCGTATTAAACGGACCCTTTTTCATTATCCTTTTTGATGCACTCGCAATTATTGAGGTTATCCAATTCATTGCTTCTGAAGGAAATTATGATGTGTAACCGATCCCTTATGTAGATGATCCTTGAGGATATGAAACTATCTTTTGTGCTATATATGCAAATACGCACACACACATACGGAGTGGGCAACAATTCCTTCCAAAAGTTATAACTAATAGAAAAAAGTATAATTAAGGAGACGTTTGGTATGAGGATTCATACTATGATTTAAATCATGGTTTATAGTTCGTTACAGAGTATTTTTCTCATAAAAAATACACATAAATCAAAAATAATTCTAATCTTATAATTCTAATCCATAAATCAAATGTCTCCTAAATCTTTAAAGTCACGGAGAATATCTCTCAAGTTCAAATATCTCATGCATCTATTGCGGTCTTGAATTTGGAACCTCTGGCTCTGATATTGGTGTAAGAGTGGCGCGCGCAACCATTATAAAAATTACTTTGAAAAATTACAACTAATAAGAGAGCCGCAATTAAATCATTTCAACGCTACCCAGAACCAAACTATAGAATCCCACTCAAAGCATTAATAGTTTGGGCCCTTACTTTGCGGTGTTTTTTACAAATTCATAGGCGGACCCGAGCAGGCACGGACGCAGCTAAGGCTAGTGAGGGCACGTGCCCCACTAAGAAAACTAGTGCTGGTTATATAACTATCAGAGTACTCTTAGGCCTTTTCTTTATTGGACTTCATCAATTGTGTTTGAACTACTTGCTTAAATTCTTATATTCATTTATTTTTTTGCTGAATTGAGTAGCTTTCTCTTCTTCCGTTCTTTAGTTCAACGCTTCTTTCCCTTTTTTTTTTTTTTTTTTTTTTTTTTTTTGAATATTTATGATCATTTGCAACTTTCTCTTTCCCACTTTGTATTTTTCTTTACTTTTGAAGCCATTATCTCCCTTTTCTTCTTATTCCTTTTCCTTTTTTCAAGTCCAGTTTCCATAAATATATATCGCTATCATTGTTTTTTTTTTTTTTCACTTCTATTTCATCTTCTTTCTTTCTTGTCACTTTCTTATGTCCTCAAATTTTGGTTGGTTTGTAAAAATTATGAGCTTCAGTAGCCACAATTAACATATTGAGATATGTAAACTTATGTTTCTTAATTAGTAAAATATTTTATAGTTATGAACTCTTTCAATTTTAGGACGTTAATTTTAGTATTAACATTTGTATTTATTTTTTTTATATACATGATATCATTTGTAATGGGCAAAAAACTCGATAAAAAAATTAAATATTAAAGAAATGTTAGAAGTTTCATTTTAGTTTGCATTGTTTTTTAATTATATGTGTGCCCCCACTGAATTTAAATTCAGATCTCTCACTACACCTGATGGATGGAAGGACTTAGTCACTTTTTCGAGACCCAAACCATTATATAAAACCGCCTTCAAGATCAAATATGCTCTTGTATCACACACATAATATGGACATGGTTTTAATATTTATCTATCAGTGGGTCTATTATTTTAATTGTATAATATTAATCAAACAGTTATAAAAAAAATTAAGTATTTAACTAAAAACATATATAATAATTAATAAAATTGTGTTCTTATCACGTTATATCATTAAATTTTTATATTTGATGAATAACTAATAATGAAAACGTTAGTGGAACATTTTCACCACCGGAAATTTTCACATGCTTCCAAAAAAAAAAAAAATGTTGTTTGTGACACGTTAATTTGCTTACCTACGTTAGAGAAATAAATAGTGAGTCATTGACTCGTGGTTCATGATTATTGACTGTTGACTATAAATTTGTTTTCTTACAATTGTCTTTATGAACCTTTGATATATCATCTCTCTCATTCATTCTGTCCATACATAGTGGAAAAAAGGGAGGGTTGATAAGTTGATTTGTACGTAATCAAGGGGAGTAAATTGATCTTGCATATATATCAGTTTGAAGTTAATATATACATACATATATATATATATATATATATATATATATACACACACAGACACAAAGTTGAAACTGATAGATTATGATTATTAATGCGATGGTACGTACCCCCAAAATATTAGACATGATGATCAAGTGCTACATTATTGTTGATTGACCATATTGATGGTGCAGATTGATGTTGGCAATTCCTTATTATTGTGGAACATGGGCCACGCTTATAAACTCCACCTAGGTCCGATACACAAAAAAATATACGAAAATAGTAAAAAATAAATCAATATGAAAAGTTTAAAAAAATATATAGACTAATTTTTAATTATAAAAATTAATAAGTCATAATTTATCAAGTTATGATTCATAATCAGATAAGTTATGGACAAACTTATAAAATTATTGTTCATAAGCAGACAAATTATGGACAAAAATTATGAATAAGTTATTAACTTATGATTCATAACTAGACTTATAGACAAAAATAGTAATTTTGAATATTTATTAACTTATATAAATTATTGACTTATTAATTTTTATTCATCTCAAATCTTGAATTATTTTTCTAAATCTCCCAAAAATATATATGTATATACGCACACACTACGATATATTTTCCATCGCAATTCAATACAATGGCTAGTTCGTTTATTTCGTCTATATTTATTCTCTACTTTTTTTTTTTTTTTTTTAAGGATTTTATTTTATTTTATTTTATTTTATTTTTCTGATGAAAGGATATGGATTATTTCTATTAATAAATCATATCTTTTAGGATTAATAATCTCACTTTTAATTCCGGAACTTTAGGTCAAATTCTTTTCTTATCTCTATAGTTTTAAAACATCTCAAAATGGTCCCCGATTCATTAAATTGTTTCAAATTGGTCATTTTTATAATTTTACATGTTAGGTATGAGTGTTAATAAGTATTGCTTTGTCCGGTAGAGATTACAGTGAGATAGACGAAAGGATTAATATTCGATAGTTTGGTAGTCGAGTACTCATTTTGGAATGTTTCTAAAGTCATGGATCAAAACAAGATTTGTCCTATAGTTTGGCACTAAAAACAAATTTTTTTTTTTTTTTTTTTCCTTCTCAAAATATCCTCATCGTATCTAATTTTATAATAGGACGGCTGATTAATGTCTCTCAATAACTCATGAAGCATTTATTATTGAAAACTTCTTTATTATTATGATAAAGTACAATATCAATTCTGATGATCAACTTTAAAGACACATCAATGAGTGATATTGGTGGTTCCCACAGGCCCAAATGGAACTCAAACAGTACTAGCTTGAGACATTATCTTCACAAAGGTACCATCCCATCAATATCGTTACCAAGCATCTAATTCTCTTGATATAAACTTGATATATCATACTATTTTTCCACGAAAATTTCTGTTTGGACAGCTAGAAAAAGTAGCTAGCCAGGATTATTTCGTAGCTTCTTCCTATGTATCTATCCTTTGAGTGTTACATGTGCTTGTTTTTAAGTGCCCTTAGTGGTGATTGAGATAGGTACTTCTAATTTGGATGATAAATGTGCAAGCTTGGATATCATGAACATGGTCTGCCAATATTTCATATTGGAGAGAGAGAGAGAGAGAGAGAGAGAGAGAGAGAGAGAGAGAGAGAGAGAGAAGTAAAGTGGGGAACTTTCCTCAGTAGTAGTAAACATGGCCAGCTATTGATTGTGGATATTGTCATACATTTTGATACCCACTCCAGGAAGCATATATACAAGAAATCTAATCATACAAGTACAAGTGTATAAATACCTAAAATGCAACCCTAATATCAAATATGTAGTTTTGAAGATAATCAAAATATATGACTTGCTTTTGTCAGTCATATGTTTATAAGGTTACATTTCTTTTCAAGTGATTGGCAAGGAAAAGAGAACCACAATGGTTGACGGGAAATTATGATTTTTAATTTGTAAAAAACCCTTGACTGCAATGACAAAATTGATTTTTTAACCATTTAATTTAATTTGCATTGACAAAATTGATTTATGTTGGAGATTCTTTTTTTTTTTTTCCTTTTCTTTTCAATAGAATTTTTGCTTATTAAAAAAGTGACAAAGTTGGTGTTGGATATTTAATGATCTATAACTAATTTTGTTCTATTCAATTTGGTTGAAAGACATACTCCTTTTATCTCTTCTTTTATTTTTTATATGAGCTACAAGTCATGGAGACAAAATTAAGAAAATTGGTTAGTTGGTTGATGGATAATATTGAATCGAAAAACAAAAGTGATAATGGTTAGTTGGAATAATTAATTTGGATATAATGCTTGTCTTCATGATTGCTTCGCATATATCTTGCAGAGAAGGATAATTGATTTGGGAAATTTGGACACGTTTTAGGATCTCTTAAATTTTTATGTTGTTAACTTTTATTGTGATACTGTTTTAAGAGAAAATTTAAAATTTAAACCATTAAAATAATAATGTAGAAAAATAACGTAAAATGTAAATGACATTAAAAAATGATATCATAATTTAATACGTATATTTATTTTGTAAAGTCATGTTTAAAAAATGATTAATTCATTAAGTTTAAAATATTATAAAGGATTAAATGGTCTTACACACTTAATGATTCTCTCTTAAAGGATGTCGTCGTTACTTAGAATCTCCTTAAGAAGCTTGATCAGTGAACACCACTCGACTTGACGGTTTCCTCCCGAACCCAAAGAAATCTTCTCCTAAAGAACTAACTTAAAAGTGTTCTAACAATTCATCGTAACACATCAAATGATACTTAATATTATAATCTCATTCTCACATGAACAAATGAAATTTTTCTGTTTTTTAGCCCTGTATTCTTTTTCTCACATTCTCTTATCAATCAAAAACTCTCATACCACTGTATATTTTGTCACACAATTACCAACCCTCAATCGACCATAAGCACATCCAACTATAATAATATCTTTTCCATTAAACCTCAAATCAAATTATCAGCACCAACTAATAATAATAAGAAGATAAACATTTCTAATATTTTTTATAATTTTTTCCTTAAATAAATCAGTCATAATACTCCATTAAAAATCAATCAAATAAAATAAATAGATATCTATTTTAAAATACATTACAATTAATATGTCAAAAATAAGCCAACACAAAATAATACTAAATCGAAAAACGAAAGGCACTGTAGGTGATAATGGTTAGTTGGAATAATTAATTTGGATATAATGCTGGTCTTCATGATTGCTTCGCATATATCTTGCAGAGAAGGACAATTGATTTGGGAAATTTGGACACGTTTTAGGATCTCTTAGGGTCTATTTAGTTAAGAGATTCGTCCCCGATTTGAATCATGATTCGTGGTTCGTTATAGTGGTTTTTCTCACAAAAAATACACATAAATTAAAAATGGTTCAAATCACGTGATTCGAATCCCTAAATCAAACGAACTCTTAAATTTTTATGTTGTTAACTTTTGTGGAAGGAAGGAAGATCTTTCTTTCTTTCTTTCTTTTCTTTTTTTTTTCTTTTTTTTTTATTTTTATTTTCTCCCCATCTTCTACTTCTTTTCTTTTGTTCTTTCTTTCCTCCCTTGTCCTCCTCCTTATTTAATCTAAATGATATTATAATGCAAACTCAGATGACCTCTATAAGATAATAAAATTTAAACCCGATGACAAATCAGATCGACCATTATTAACGAAACACCATAAAAGAATAAAATGTGCACCGAATTTCAAAAACGAGAAATCAAAAGGGCACCCAATAATCAAGGCTCGGACCAACCTTTACAATCGATTAAAAAAAAAAAAAAAGCTATCCGGACCAAAATTTAATCATTAATCATTATCTTGACTTAACCACAAATGAAAAATCACATGGTGGATAATCATTAACTTGAACTAATTAAGTTAAAGATCAGTACTTATTAGATAAGTGACTCAAATTAGTTTTGAAAAAATTATTATTTTATGTTTTTAAGTAAGTTATTGTTTTCAGTTTTTGAGCAAGAGTTATTTTATGATTTATTAAAAATCTATAAATAAATATTTTATGTAAGACTTTATGTGTATTAAGAGAAAAGTGAAGAAAAATAATGCATTCTTTTGAGAGAAATAGAGAAAAGTGAGGAGAGAGATACAAAAAGTGTAAGGGAAATTTTAAGTAGAAAGAGAAAATAAAAAAATTTATTGAGTATGTAATTCTGTAACTGTTAGTGGAGTTTTTCTTCCTCTTTTATAGATGTAAAAAAAAAAAAAAAAAAAACTATTTAAATTTTTTCTTCTTTATTTTTTTTTTATTTTTTTTTTTTTTGGTTTCAATTTATTTTTCTAATGATGTGTTTTTTTCCTTTCTTAACAGCACTATATATAAAGAAGTCTCAAGCATCTTGATTTTTAACAAAAATAAATAAATAAATAAACATTCAGTGACATTTTTTTTTTCTTTATATCTTGGTGAAATCGTACACATTGTCATGGATGGAATTAATTAGGTATGACTTATATATGAAGATTTGTTTGGGCACCCAAGAAATATTGGGGTACCCCAGAGGGTGTATGTACTTAATTTACAGCCTTTGGCATGCATGGTATGCAGCACCAAAAGAAGTTAAAAAAGAAGGGGTTGGTTATAATTTATATTAAAATACGCCCACAGCCCCCACAGACCGCCCGTATATATATTTATATATATATATATATATATATATATAGTGCAGCTTCTGTTCAGTTTTGTTGCTTTTGATGACAAGAAGAAGCTACAATATTATTATTGTTATTATATAAAGCTCACTTCAATCATTTCCCAATTATCTTTTCCATTTCTCTTGTTTTTACTTTTGGCATTGTGTTGTTGATAAAGAAAAAGATAGTTAAGTCGGTTCCTAGTTGATCAGGAGATTCCAAATTCCTTCAAGTACTTAGGATGGGATTTTTTTTTTTTTCTTTCTTTAGAGAAAAAGATAGGCGAGGACGACATAAAACATGTTGTGAAATCTCTCTCTCTCTCTGAAATCTGTTAACTAAAGGTTTAAAAAGATAACTAAGTTCTCAGGTAATTTTCAAATCTGTTTTTTTTATTATTATTATTAAGTATTATTATTATTATTATTATTATTATAAAACTTAACTTTCACTTAAGTGCTTAACTAAACACGTTTGTTGGTATTTAGATGAACTATATATTTTTTAATACAGCGTAGGGCTCATGACGTTCATTTTAATTATTTTTTATTTAAAAAATGAAATTATTAAAATTTGAATCCCAATAAACATAACATACATGCGCATTCAACCACTTGAACTAATTGAACTACCTTAAGTGACTAGGGTATGAATATTATATATACACGTGTACACTTCTAAGAAATACACACACACACACACACATATATATATATATATATGTATATATATTAATTCACACGGATAAGGATACTAGCCAGTTCATGTGTGTGTATTTATATTGAATTTATTAGTTCATGTATTTTTTTTTATTTCTCTAATTGTTAGAAATTTTATTTTTAAGTATATTCTGTTGGCAACTTTGTATCAAAATTGAAATATTTATTTGTTGCTGAGCTAACTCCATTTTTTTTTTTTTTTACATATAAACTTGTGATTTAATGTTTGAATTTTATTTGGTTTATTTTTTAGACATTCGGGTTTAACACATATGTGATGTTTAGTAGAGGAATTCGTTTCCTAATTCGAATCATGATTCGTGATTTGTTATAGTATTTTCTCTCACAAAAAATACACGTAAATTAAAAATAATTTTAAGCTATAAACTAAACGGACTCTTTAGAGATTTTGTGCATATTTCGAGAGTGTATTAAATTGTATATTTTAAATCTAAGTTTAGAGTTGATTAAGTCGTTCTGTGGCACATAACGCTGTTATTATGTTTGTGAGGTTTTACACTAACTATTGATAATTTTTTTCTATTTGTTTGTTATGACTACGAGAAAGAATATTAGTTCTCTACTTTGTGCAGTAAAAACAAGCTCACGTCTTTTTCTCAAAATTCCCATCTTCCCGAGCTGTCAGAGAATGATCTGTAAAAGATTAAAAATGCTTTAACTAATTATTCTATGACAACATGCCATGGTTTTCGTCACTTTCCCACTCCTTTAGTTCCGACTTCCGAAGGGTAAAGACACAAAGAATCTTCTTTGATTTATTACACATTTCCCTACATTTCATGGATATGCTTTTAATACAGTGGGATTGCGACAGGTTAAAAAATAAAAAATAAAAAATAAAAATAAAAAACCAACACAAACTGATTAGTGACAGAATAGTTGAGAACATTGACCTAACAACACCAATCACGGACAACACAAAATTTTCTACATAAAAAGGGGTTTAAGTTTGATTCATGGATTAAAATCATGAGATTAGAATAATTTTTTATTTACATGTATTTTTTGTGAGAAAAAATATTGTAGCGAGTCACGAATCATAATTCTAATCAGGAGTTGAATCTCCTTTCCAAACGTTACTTTTTTCGATAGAGCCAGGTTTTATTAGTAGGGGTTAATTTTTTTTAATCAATATTATACAATGTATATTTATGTAACCGTATTTATTTATTAAATTAACAAAAATAGTAGAAAATAAGTCAATATGAAAAGCTTAAGAAAGTATATAGGCCAAGTTTTAGTTAAAGAAATTAATAGGCCATAACTTATCAAGTTATGGTTCATAACTAGATAAATTATGGACAAATTTATCAAGTTATGGTTCATAGCCAGATAAATTATAGACAAAAATCGTAAATTATGGACAATAACTTGTCAAGTTATGGTTTATAACCAGACAAGTTATGTACAAAAAACAGTAATTTGGCCTATTTATTAACTTATGTAAACTATTGGCCTACTAATTTTAATTCATCTCAAATCTTAGCCTATTTTTCTCTTTCTCCCTTAAATTAATTCATGGTCCAATAAAATGTAGAGAACTACTAATTTAAGAAGGACCAAATCTAATTTATACACATACCTACTATATTAAAATTAAAATCATCATGCTAAAAAAAAAAAAAAAAAAAAAAAAAAAAAAAAAAAAGCTATGGGGCCATGGCTCCGTCCGCCACCCATTTTTCCGTCATTGGTGGTAGTGTATATTTCTAAATATTAAATCTGATCAAAATGTCATAAAATTGATCTCAATTGATACATATATGACTATTTAAAACAAAATACATTATTACTTTTCTTATATGATGAGTAAGGTATTAATTATTCTATCATTAACTATCATTCACCTACTCCTCACCTTTTTACTTTCTGCTTTATATATATATATATATTAGCTTGTAGGGTGCCAAATTGACCAAAGAGTTGGTAGAGTCCAGATCTTGGCTTTACTGGTTACCATAGTTATGGAGCCAAAAATTTTAACCATCGGAGAGAGACAAGTTGATATTTTGCTTCTTTTATAGGTTAAAACGGCAATTATATATACATATGCACTTTCCATGAAAAAATGGAAGACGAAGAATAATCTTTTTTTTTTTTTTTTTTTTCTTTTTTTTTTGTCTTTTTCTTTTTTTGAAGGATGAAGAATAACGCTTTTAAGAACTCATTTTCTTTAAAACGGTTCATTAATGCATATTTTTACGTGTACAATGTTCCCCATTACTTTCTCTATAGATGTAGCATTTCTATCCTCACAAAAATAAAATAAAATGTAGCATTTCTGTCGTTTTTAAGCTACTAAATAACAAGAACTTGAAAAGTACATTTTTCTCAAAATAAATAAATAAATAAATAAAAATTGAAAACTACATTTTTGGAAGGATGGATTCTGCGCCACTAAAATGTTGGTTAATTGAACAATATATGAATCATGATTCTCTAGTGGAAAATGATAGATTATCTCACCCCGGATGTTTAAACAAAACCTTTTTAACACAAAAAAAAAAAGAAAAAAAAAAGAGAGAGAGAGACTTGTGTGACTAAAAACATCTGGCGATCCAACAATTAATCTTCTTTGGGTTTCTTGCCTTCAAAAAGTGGTGTTAGACTGTTAGTTCAAAAGGGTATAAAGTAATCATTTTATGTAACTATTTTTCTGTGTAGAAACATGTCTTTGTTGAGACGAAGGCAAATATACTATTCAAATTGAATTGGAAAAATAATATTCAAACTTGATGAATTGCACATATTTTTGAAAACTTATAGGGATTATTTTGTCATATGTATTAAGGCAACAATGCAGCCTAATTAATAGATATGATTTGCTAGACTTTTTGGCTTTACCCCATAAAATGTATATTGATTTCACAACTTATAATTGATTATAGAAATAATAAGAAAATTTTACTTTGAATAATTCACAATCCGGTTTCTCTTTTCCCACTTAATCTCTTACTAACTAGACAATTAATGTATTAGATATCACCGTCCCTAAACCACTCCGCCGAAACTTGCATAAATTGAATTCCCAAACTTCCAAAAAGCTGGTTAATAAGTTCTTAGTCTCAAATACCAGCATATTATTAAAGAAATAAAGCTTCTTTAATTTGAATAACTATTTGCATATTATATATTGCATGCCATTAATATATATATAATATCTATATATATATATATATAATATACTAACGTACGTACCTGTGTGCTTAAGTACTATGTACATGATATATTGCTTTCATATATATATATATATATATATATAGTTGGCTATACATATCTTTTCCACGAATACTTTTTCTAGAATATTCAAGATTACTTGATGTACACATTAAGCTAATTAATTAATTATATAAGCATGTCATTCATGCTTTTCTTTTTCATATTTATCCGAAAACCAAACTACATGTCAATTCTATAGATGCCATGAATTTTCTATAATATCGTCTTATTATATTTGCAGTCATATCTTTATCGCGTATATAATTTTCTTTGCATAAATGACGAATACGGAATCTTCTTTGTAAAAGTACTAATGAAAATAGACACTCTAGATGTTGCCTAGAAAATGGATAATATCCTTTTACCAAGTACATATTATCCAAGGCTTAATTACTAAAAAAAAACAAAAAAAACAAAAAACATAGCCAGTCTATTTCACCGTGTGAGACCCACACGATTTCTCAAGAAAAGCAAAAAAGCACATATATATAATTCCACAATAAGCATTCACACATCGCCAAAATATATATATATATATATATATATATATATAGGAGGCTGATTCCATCCAGCCGGCTGGATGGTTCAGCACCAACGTGGCATGTTATTAGGAATATAAAAAGATGCTAACATGGATAAATGATTGGTTTAAGTAATTGCTAAACATTTTTTAATAGATTTTTTATTTGTGCCCACCGGTTGCAGCAAGTTGGTGGTGCTTTTTAACTTGGCAATTTTGTAAATTTGTATTGTTGTGTGGGTCTTCTCGGTAATGTCACAAGTTAATTTACTTAATGAAATAATGTGTAAAGACTTCGGATGGTTTTTGATTAAACGACAGCGTAATTTATGAGTGAAAGAGACGCAAATTTATGTACTTCAATGGCTTAGAACGTAATTTCGAAAACTAATATGATGGACGGTAAACTCGGGCAAGTTCATTGTGCTCCCTTGGTTGCGGGCGGTTAGCAGTGCATTTATTTCTCACGACAACTGGGTCCTTTATTATCGGAGTTTGATCATTCAAAGCATTTGTTCGCGACCTTCATCATTCTGGTTAGACTGATGTTGTTCCATTGATGAGAAAAGGCTCTGAAATTTAGAAGTTAACCTCAAAAGCTCCATCTTTGCCTCTCTGTCGAACTCTAGAACTTTTTGTTGCGTAATACGATAACTCGTTGAAATCAGAAGATAAGGATCCACAGCGAACCATCTCGACAACCTCATGAGGCAATTCTATGAATGGAGTGGTACGTGGTCAATCATTGATTTTGCATTAAAAGGTGTTTGATACGAGGATTCATGTTATGATTCGTAATTCGTTAAGTATTTTTTTTTTATAAAAAATACACGTAAATTAAAAATAATTATAAATAATAATTCTACATTCGTGAATCAAACGTTTTCAATATCAATAACTGAGGGATGAAACTGATATTAAGACACTTCACGACCCAGAAAATATGACGGCATGGATAACCATCGATCTCAAACAGCAAGCAGCTGCACTATTAGGTGATCATTTGACTTTCTATGTTGACGGTGTATACGTTACCTTCTTGGAATTTTGTTAGGCCGAAATATCCAAAAATCACTGAGTTCTTCGCTGAAGCTGATGGAGTATGAATTTTGCGATCTGATTTGATGCGCTACCTTCTTATATATAGCCTTGCCGATCCCCTTCACACGGCCAACCAATCTTTCTTCCGACAAATCGATAAAAAATTGCGATTGTTCGTGTGGGGTTAAGATTTATGTTCATATTGATGTCTTCGTTTCTGGGTTCTCATTCAGAGAAGAGATTCTCCCAATTTTTTTTTTCCAAGCTCTGAGTCAGATTTTGGGTCCCTTCTTTTTCTTTCTAAATGAATGAGACTTCTCAAGCAAAACAGCAAATAAAAAAGAAAAGGAAACAAAATAATAAACCACAAAAATCATTGCCGTTTAGAGCTGTTATCATTAATTAACCGGTTACCGGCTTATTAAGTGGATGAAAAACTGAATGTCCCTTTCAAATCTTGGACCATTAATCTTGGAATGGAGGGTTAATATTAAATGGCTGAACCATCCAGCCGGCTGGATAGAATCAGCACCCTATATAGATGGATATATATATATATATATATATATATATATATATCCCTCTTCCAAATTACACGTTTCAAGTTCTAAAATAAATGAAACAAAAAGCTAAACGTATATGAAAATTCAAATTCTAATACAAAATTTGACACCTATTTACATTAATAAATGAAGAAAATTAATTAAAACCTCCATCCAAAGTTCCTTTTTTTTTTTTTTTTTTTTTTTTCCTTTTCTAATATTATATAGCTCGAATGTACAAACTACGGTCACCTAGTCATCACTTCATCTGTAGTGAAAACACTCGCTGTAATACACAATTCTGAATAATTACATCACGCAAACATTGATAAAATTCAGATTAATTAAGGGAAAAAAAAAACATTCATTACCCTTTTAACCTTAGAATTCACTAAGCAACCTAACTATTTTTCTTTCTTTTTTTTTTTTTACGCTAACATATCTAGATTATACAAAGTGATTACGTTTATCATTTTATGGAATTAAAACCCTAATCTCAAAATGGATGCAAATTCCTGCTCAAACCATGGACATTTGCCAAAAACCCCACAAAATCCTGCTTGTACGTCTTCCTCTTGTCCTCTTGGACCTCTTCTGCCTTTTCCACTTTCTCTGCCGCGAAAACGACATCGTTTTTCACTTCGGTCTTCGTCGCCGTTCCTTTTCCGGTGGCCTTACCCTCCTTCGAGGCCTTCTTGCTCGGAGCTATAACCAAAATAGCACGGTCCTTCCCGTCGCTGTTGCCCCGACTTATAAGGTCCCCAAACTTCCACCGCTTCGACGATCCCGTCGACTTGCTCTTCTTCCTTCCTCCGGTGGCGTCACCGCTGGCGCCGTTCCTCGGCGTCCACACGCAGAAAGTCCCGTGCTGTAGGCCGTCGAGCTCGTCGGCCTCTGACGACGAGCAGGACGTCGTTGTTTCCCTCTCTTCCTCCACCATCAGCTTCCTCAGCGGTTGCCGGCGGCGCGGTAGCGCCGGAGGGGTGTTCTTGTCATTTTCCTTGTTCGCCCGGGTGGCGGCGACGACGTCGTTTCGAGAGCTCTTAAGGTCGTGTTCTTCTAGAAGCTGCAAGCTCTTGCCCAAGAGAGGATAATAAACCGGCCTGATCTGGCCATTGTAGAAGATCTCGTCGGCGGAGATCGGCGACGACGCGGATTCTCTACATACGAAAGCAAATTCAAACTCATCATCTCCATCATCCTCTTCATCACCGTCATCACGACCATCGCGATGATCGTGATGGTCATGATGATCACGATGTGGACGTCTCGGATCTAGCTCCGCATGGAACCAGATATGGTCGTCTTCTTCTTCATCGAGGAAGAAAGCGGCGTCGGAGCCGCTATTCTCCCGGCGGAGCTCGCTGACGACGCGGGCGGCGATGTCGGTGAGATTTCCGGTGGAGGATGAGTAGCTGTTGAAGCTCGGAGAGAGAGAAAGTATATTAGGAGTCGCCTCCATTGTTTTCTCGTAAGTGACAGAAATTCATGTAATAAGAGACACAATAGCTCTCTCTCTGGGTGATATATGTGTGTATATATAACTATAAATGTTTTATTTCGAAAGGAAAAAAATTGATTTTTATTATTATTTTTTATTTTATTCCATTTGAGAGAGAGAGAGAGAGAGAGAGAGAGAGAGAGAGAGAGAGAGAAGGAAATGACCAAAAGTGTGGGGCTTAACAGGAAGTCTCGCTCAAGGTATCTAGTGGTGGTGTTTTTTTTTTTTTTTTTTTCCCCCTTTTTTTTGGCGGTCCTTAATGGAAAATAATGAGACAAATTTGTATAAATATTTAAAGAGAGGACAATGGAAAGGAACGCGCTTTTAAAGGGTATTAATAGGAGGGTGTAGTAATGGATATCTGCACATTATTAAAAAAAAAAAAAAAAAAAAATTAAAGGATGTTTTTTTTTTAGTTTGTCTAAATGAAAAAAAAAAAGCGGTGGTTGCAAGTTAAACTTGATCGCTATATATATATATATATATTAGTATATGAATTTAAATTTTTTTATTTAATTATTCTTAGCGTTTAAAATAAGTATTTAACTAATCATATTATGCTACATCATCTTATAATAAATACAAAAGACTTAATTAAAATTTAAAAATCAACTCAAATTTTTTACACTTAAATTTTTTACACGATGTAATATAATATGATTGATTAGAACTAATTAGAACGCTAAAAATGTACGATAAAATTATCTTTGTTCTTGAGTTCTTAAAACAAAATTTAACTGCGTAGATTATAATATTTTGTTTTGTTGGACGAAAAAATTGTCTTTATTATTATTACTATTTAAAATATGTTTTGGTGTTGAGAGAAAATGAAGTCGCGTCGGGGAAACCTATTTATCACAAATTCATAAGCAGTGTTTTTGGGCGTTGCTTCCGAAATACGTAACACATCAGTGTACGTTCACATGTATTGTTCACATGTGTTTAGTTGCCTTTTTAGTTTTTTTTTTTTTTCTCTCTTTTTTTTTTTTTTTTTGTTTATGTCTACTATTTTTTATTAATTTATTGAGAATGACATGTCATTGCCGGATGAATATGGGCCTTATTATTATTATTTTTTTAAAAGTATATTCTAGTAAATTAACTACAAATACGTTCGTACGACGTAGTCTCATTGCCATTAAGAATGTTGCCCTTAACCACCACGAAAACATATAACGGGATTATGGACATTTTTGGGGTTTGTTTAGTTCATTAATTTGAGTTTTAATTTAAATTTAGATGTGATTTTATGTGAGCTTTTTATTGTAACAATAAAATTAGATGTGACTATTTTTTATAGTTTTTTACTATAACAAAACTCAAATTTTAAACTCGAATCGGTGAAATGAACATGACCTAAGTGTATCACTTGTGACTTGTGAGTATTGGTGCATATACACATGATAATCTTCAATATGTTGCCAATTGCCATGCAAATATAATTAATCCTCATTCAAAATTGTATTTAAAAAGAAGATCACTTTGTCCTTTGAGCATGGTTTGGTGGATAGAATTTAATTTGTTATGAGAGAGTCTAGAGAGACGAATCATTTCTTAATTAGTATAATATTGACAAGGAAAGCTTGAGTAAGGTCACACATATACCTAGGCGGCCAGAAGGAAAAAAAAAAAAAAAAAAAAGGCGTATCATGTAAAAATTAATAGTTTATATTATCATTGCTAAAACATATTGTTATCCAATGATTATAAAAATGTCTATCTTCGTTCTCTTCATAAAATGTACATAGCATTCAATACTCCACAACTTTATTATAGGACTAATGTCCCACGAATATATTGTGTGGCATTAAATATATAGTGGCGTGATCGTGAAAATTAGGCCTATTCTTTGAGTAGAATTGATTTTGAAAAGTTAAGTTAGATTTTATCTGAAAAAAAATACATGATTTGTAATGGTTGTATTTACGCTTATAATTTATGTCATTTTAAATAATTAGATACCATCATAATCTTTTATTTTTTCTAAATTGAACAATAATGATTTATTTTTAAGTAAAATTACCTAAATAATATATTTTCACCACTTTGAATGGTATATTTAGTTCTTTCCCGTCTTTTTTATTCCATTAGTGCACCTTAGGATTTTTAAAGTAATAAATGAAATGATGGGCGTGGCACTAATAATTCCCCTTTTATTCAGGCAAAATCTAATTAAGTTGTCGATCTTGTCCAAAACATGGCAAGTTTAGATACCAAGGAGCTTGTGAGGATATTTCTAGAAGGTGAGGGCACTAAGGTAATTGACTTGGTTGGTATTTGGAGTTATTTATGGACCAACTTTTAGGTGTAAAGGAGGTGCGGCCGCGAAGGACGGTGGCTCTACCAAATTTTTGTGGAGGAGAGGAGGATTAATCATCATCCTCACGAACTATTGACACGTGTGGGGGAGTCTCTTTACGCGTGTCGCCAACTTCCTTTAAAGGGCGTTGGAAATAAAATACTGTAATTTGTTGTGTCGTTTGCTTAACATGCCCTTTTAAAAAACACATAATTAGATCATGTCGTCGCTAAATACTGCATTAATGAAATAGTGGTGAGTCGAACCCGTTTAGTTTATTAATTTAAGTTTTTAATTTGAATTAAGATGTGATTTTATATAAGAATTTTTTATTATAATAAAAAAATTAAATATAATTATTTATGAGAGCTTTTTATAATAGAAAAATTCAAATTTTAAACTCAAATAATAGTTGCTACAAGTTGAGCTATTTGGCAACTATACTCATTGCTAAATGTCTTTTTGCTTTAAATTAGGAGTTAGTTTTTAAAATGGGATTTATGGAAGATAAATAATATTATTATTGTTGAACAACTTCTTGTGCAAAGAATAAGTTAATATGTGGTTTTTTTTTTTTTTTTTCCCCTCTTCATCAAATGCCCATATTCACGTTTAAATTTCTCAGCAAAATAAAGAGATATCGTAACAATTTATGTGGACATTAAGGTAACAATTGAATCACGTGGTTATAACCGATATAATTTAGTGGCAATTTCATACAAAAATTTCTAAATGAAGCTTTCGGACATGATCTCAAGTAATTAATAATACATAAATTACATGGAATTATCCATCGAAATACTAAGCATGATAAATATGATGCTCATTTTTCAATAAATGATAAATATAAATTTACAAGTTAAATAAAATATTTGAAACATAATATGTATGTGACATTCAACCTAATGCAGGTAGGTTTCGCCCATAGTTTCATATAAAATGATAAAATATTGATATCAAAGTAAGTTTTAGAAGGTTTGATTGAGCAATATCTTCAAACCTCCCAGGAAGGAAGCCCCGTATTATTAAAAAATTTCAGAATAATATTGTCTTATCATCTTATGTCACGTGAAAATACAGAAAATTATTGTAAAAATAAATACAAATGGTTTTTCCATTTCAAAAAAAAAAAAAACGCATGGTTTTGACCATACTAAAATATAGTAATTATAAGTATAAAAAGATTTAATATAGTTCTTTTGGATTGTTGCTGATATTTTTATGAAATTTCTGCGAAAAAAAAATAGAATATTTGGTAATTAGTTTGTTATTTTCCATAAACTAAAATTCCAACCAAACGTCGATTAAAATTGTTAATTATTTTCTCAGGATATTAATATTTATGAAAATTTCAAAACTTCTCTAACATTCCGCAAAAAAATATAATATTTGATATCGTGATTTCAAAAGAGATTTTTCAAACCATGGTACTAAGATATAATAAGTGAACATTAATTTAAAGTGGAAAGGAAAACATCAAAGTGCGACACGTTGTTACGATAGTTACATGCTATTCTATATAGTATTATTAGAGACACTAAATTCATGTGTATCTAATTAATTATTATAGGAAAAAAAATATTACATCCCAATCATTATGACAACTTCTGGATCCAATATGTTCCAAATGGAAAGTCACATTTTTTTTTTATTTTTAATTGATTAGAAATTGGTCTTATCGGAATTGTTGTATCTATTAGTTTATTATTAATGTATTGATGCGGTTATGCACACGAAAAAAATATAATAAATAAAAAATAAAGGTATTGATGCTTTTATCTTATCCGCATCATTTAAAATAATAAATCAGCCATATATTTATCTTGTACTCCAAGTTGTACTTAATTCTAGAAAAATTGACAAGAGAAAAAAGGAAACTAAATATTGTACCACGTCCAGAAGTCTCGGCCAAATTACATCGCAAAGAAATGTTGTAGTGCTTCTCGTTAAAATGTAAAATTATTATCGACTATTTTTAACCAATTTAAGTTTTTGGGATAAATTAATAAATTAATATGGTATTAAAGTTGAAGATTATGAATTTAAACTTTCTATAATTATACTCTTTATCTTGAGTTAAATTATTATCACGTATTGAGTTTTTAATATATTTAAATTTAAATATTCACATATTGAGTTTTTTAATTAATTTACTCACACTGTTTAACTCACACTTAAAAGAAAATATTAAAATATAAAATTATTATTAATTCATCTCTTAAATTTTATTAATTTAAACTTTTAAGATGGATGATAAACTAAAATTTAAGATTTTTCCTTGACGTGGATAAAAGTCATTAAACCATGGGAGTTTGCACTAGCTAAATGAAATATTGATGTTGATAGAGAAGTCTTGATTTTGATAAAATGTTTTATCATTATGAAAAGAAAAGAAATAAGACAAATATTTTAATAAAGCAACACCATTTTTCTTGTAAACATCATTTTATGGGTAAAATAGAATATGGACTTTTGAAGTCTCTCTTGATGTTACCTGTCATTTAGCAATGATCAGACAGGCTGTAATTTGTACCAACCAATTAAATCAAGTGAGAATCCTTAAAAAAATAAAATAAAATAAAATAAAATAAAAACAAAACAAAACAAAAAAAAAAAAAAAAAAAAAAACAAAAAACACAATTTTATTTATTTTTTTTTTTTTTCAAAATGCTAGCTGCTTAAAATATTAAAAGGTTACTTTTGCATTCGAAAATTTTGTTATTTCAGCAAAAATAGAAAATAAAAAAAGTTTGCTAGAATGCATAATTTGTAAATGAAATAGCACTTTCCTGGCTAGGTTTGAAGCAAAACGTACGCGTAGGGTTATTATAGCACAATAAGCACGTCTTGGAAATGAATTTTCATCATTGGGTGCCTTTCTTACTCACTATTGATGTGAGACACAATTACATTTGCAAGTAATGTAAAAGCACGTTTGAAGGGGAAAAACTAATAACCAAAATTGTTACTAATTACTAATGATTATTCAGGTCTTATTCATTTCATTGATTTAAGTTTAAAATTCAAGTTTTATTACAGTAAAAAGCTATTAGAAATAGTCACATCTAATTTTTTTGTTAAGGTAAAATTTTTTTATATAAAATTACATTTCAATTCAAATTAAAAATTCAAATCAACGAACTAAACGGGCCTCAAAAATTTTTTTTTTTTGTATGGTTTACTGTCAGTCTGCCACACCCATAATATTACCCTTTGAGAACAAGCAATGGAACATCTTTATAGCAATCAAAATAATCTGTATGTTCATTATACTCCACGTCCAAGTAATCTTTGAAACCGCAAATTTTGGACTTTGGGCTCCTAGTCAATCATTCAAGCACGTTTCTTGCACAACATATCCATTTTCTGAAGTTGTATTTGTTTTTCCCTGCTTAAGTAACGTGTTGACAGGTACCATGTAAGCCATTTATCACGCGTTAAATGATTAATAAATCAATGCAAATTTTTTCCACCCCTAAGGGCATTTTATTCACGGAGCTCGAGAGCTAAAAGCGACAACTGACCCACAATTGTTATGGAGTTATGAAAGGGAATTTCGTTTATTTTATTAATTTAAGTTTTTAATTTTAATTTTGTTATTTTTAAAAATTTTAATTTTTTATTAAAAATTTTTAAAATCATATTCAACTTAAATTAAAAAAATTATATTAAAATTTTTATTTTGTTAATTAAAGTTTTTTATATAAATCACATTTAATTTAAATTAAAAATTTTTAAAATCAAATCTTAATTTAAAAAAAAGATACTAAAAGATTATTATTTGACATTTTAACCTCCGTATCTCCGAATGCTAGGTAGGCCACGCGAGGATTTTCGGGTTTGATGATTGAGTCAGATGCTATCAATGCCGTTCTTATGATCGCGATTCTTCCTCCTCAATCCCCAAAAGCAAATGTTCTAGAAATATATATCAGATGTCTTTGTGCAAATTCGGAGAGGCTTGGATGGTTACACGTCCCTTAATGAGAATTGTGTAGTCTTAACTAGTCATGTTAGTATAATTTTAATATTTAGAGTCTGTTTAATTCGTTGATTTAAATTTTTAAATTGAGTTAAAATATGATTTTATATGAAAATTTTTTATTATAAAAAAAATTAAATGTGATTATTTTTTAGAATTTTTTACTATAACAAAATTCGAATTATAAACTCAAATTCGGTGAAATAAATAGAGTAATAGTATTATTTGGTTAGTCTTTTATACCACTTTTTATTAGCCATTTTGTTCAAAATGATTTGTTAAATAATTAATAAAATTCCAATTTCCTTTAAAAAGAAAGTTAAATTTCTTTTCTTTTTTTTTTATTTTTTATTTATCATAATCTAACATTTAAAAAAACATTGCACTTTCACACTGTAGGGAGACGTGAAATTGATGGATGAGAAAACGACGGTGATCATTAGTACTACTGTCCACTGAAACGGCCAGATTGAATGCCATATAATGGAATTATGCGTTACTGTGTAGTATTATTGTACCTTGAACAAAGAAGACATGTATGAATATCATGTTGTATTTTTTTTGGAAATATCAACGAAAGGAACATGGAGACAATGATGTCATTTCATTGAATGTCATCCTCTTGTCTTCAATTTGTGCATTTTTGGCGGTCTTGGAGCAGCTAGTGGCCCACATAATTACATCAAGAATTTTGTCAAAAACCTTAATAGTGATTTATGAAAAATTTCCCAAACTGTGGACCATCCATAGATTTTTTTTTCTTCTTCTTCTTCTTCTAGAAATTTTGTTTACCTTGACGATATAATATCTCGAAGGCATGTGTTTTTGAATGCATGTTCCTCCCGAGAAGGGGACAAGCTCTTTCGTTTAGAGGAAATTACATGGAATGTAATTGAAATTTAAGAACTTTACATTACATTTATTCTATTGAACATAAATAAATTGTCATTTTTTTTATTAAATGCAATATTTTATTATTAATTAACGTAATAATATTTTAAACACTCATTAATAGAAAAATAACAATTCACATATCACATTAATTGATATAAAAAATTAAAATTTGAGTTGGTGTCCCACTGTCCCTAGCATTATTCATAAATTAGATATTTTCAAGTGAATCAATCAACATAAATCTTAAATTTATATAAGTGGCATAAACATAAAAATGGTATTTCTGAATTTCTTCCAGTTGCTTATGGTGATTTTACTAGTCTTCACTAATTTATTTCATTTTTGAAATTCCATCTAAAAAAGATTAGGGAGAAAATCACTTTAGAGACATGGCAGATTGGCAGTTTACTTTTTCTAGTTGTTGGAAGTATGTGCATGCAGCCAAAATGATCCGATTTCAGGAGCGGGAGTGTTTATTCTAAGATCACTTTCACATTCCAGTTATGTAACATGCTTCACTAACTGTTTTAGCAAAACAAAAATCTCCTTCACTACTCTTTTCTCCTAGAGAAAAAATCCAAACAAGCAGTGTCAAATGTTTGAAAAATATCAACTCTAATGATGGCTAGCACTACAATTAGTTCATCATCCATTCATTTTTCAAACATGCAGTCATGAATTATGAAATGCAATCTCATTAAAAGTTGCATCATCAATAGAGCAATTCATAGAGTTTCCATTGGAAAATATCAAATACAGGATTGCCATATTGCAAAACAGTTCTGCTTTGTAGGAATATACTTTGATATCAGTAGTAATCTCCCTACATCAATATGTTTGAAGTTTTAATTTCCTCTTCATTCTTTAAATCTTATAATATTACAGTTTTGCGCGTGAAGGTGAAAAGTTTGCAATGAAAACAGAGTTGAGCTTGGCTTACGCCTATAATATTGCAAAGCTTAACCCCGATTGGATTCTTTTACGATACTGATTTTTTATGAAGTTTAAAAAGTTATAGAAGAAGTTAAAGTTCCTAAATTAACCCCAAACCACTTTACAACTTACCGATAACCCGAAGACAATTGGACCAATTTACCAATAACCCGAAGACAATCGGACCAACACGATGAGGGCGACTCGAACAAAATCTTCTTACAATGTGAACGAGCACGCAACCAATCCACCTAAGACACATTGACGATTTAGTTTCATCGAAACATTAAAACCAAGTATACAAACACATTTTCCTAAAGTTGAAAGAGCGCACACAGAGAAGAATAACAAACGGCAGGACAAAGAATATTGTTCATCAAGCCTCTTTGAGGCATGGTTTGGTTATCAAATGAAATCAAAGAATCAGAGCAAAAATAATAGAGAATATTATCCCAACTAGAGAACCAACAACTGTCCATGATATGTAATTCCCACTTTTATATCGTGGAAAGTGCGGAGGATAAACAATTACAACTTACATTAGGTAAGTAAACACCTCTACCACTACAACCCACTAAAGATGCCAAAAACTAGAGAGTGATCCAAGCTTGGTTCTTAAGCAGTATCTGATTGGACTGAATCTCTCTCATTACTTGTTAGAATATGTCCTCTTTTTGTCTCATCCTTCTCACATACCACCAACTGTGCATTTTGTCTCGTCCAAAAATTGCTTTATCTACAAACCCTCTTACTCTGATTATGCCCAAACAGTTACTCCAGATCAGTTTTCAGCCACCCTTTTCTGTGCAGAAATAGAACATACAATGTCAGGTCATCACCAACAAATTTTACCTATATCTACAGAAACAAATGATTCGAAAGTGCTAGGTTAAAAAAAATTTCTAAGGTTCTGAACAAATGAACTACAAGTAGTAAAAGTAAATCTTTGATTTACATTTTTTTATTTTGATATGATTTTGAAAAGATCTAACAGTTAAAAATAATCACTACTAGTAGAAAGTCCTATCACAGAAAGACAAAAAAAAAAAAAAAAAAAAAAAAAAAGAAAAAAGAAGGTTCTAAAGTATGGTTCCATTATTAAAGAGAACGACTTTAACACCCAGAAAGGCACAATGTATATTTTTTTTTTTTTTTTTTTTTTTTTTTTCCTCCTGAAACAAAGCAGTAGTGGACTTCTACTTGTGAAAAGGCATATATGTAAAAGTCCGGAATAAAGGAGAGGAGGATAGGATACAATCAAGTGGGCCGAAAACTTTGGTCTTTCACCCATGATTGTTCCTTAGTCAGATTCACGTTTTTTATTCCACTGATACCATGTAGCTGAATAAAACACCTATCATAGTGATTCACTAATGCTCACATATGTGCTTGAAGAGACTTGTTGATGAAGTAAAATTCTATGCCTTGATGACTAAGCACACAACTTTTGACAATTACCAAAGAGCCAAAATCTCTGACATAGCATATGTCTTGTTTAAGCAATTCCATAAGCAACATCAGTAAAACGTCAAAATCAACTAAAAACTCATGGTTGTAAACGACAACATCGGTAAAAATTAGATATTTAGAACAGAACAAAAGCATAAAAATTTCAGATGTAATGAATTTAAAACCATCATTTTGGACACGGCCACCAAATTATCTTAGACATGCGAGCATGTACTTGAATTAAAAACAACGTTTTTAACATGTGCCAAATTCGAAAAATGGCACAAAGGCACTAACTTCTTACCTTAGCCCTGAAATCTTTGATGACTGAAATCAATATATCGTCCCCTGCTATTTGCCTCACTCGTTGTATCAGTTCTTGCCGTGTCACCTTCTTTTCCTGAAAAAAGATGGTATAAAGTCAAGCATATGAGACCACAGAGAACCATCGTAGTGAAAACGACTGGATGAAAACCAAAGAGTGAATTTTTTTTTTTTTTTTAATTAACAATAA
The DNA here is from genome assembly GCA_012066045.3 of Morus alba. Classification (NCBI taxonomy): domain Eukaryota; kingdom Viridiplantae; phylum Streptophyta; class Magnoliopsida; order Rosales; family Moraceae; genus Morus; species Morus alba. The sequence goes on along the minus strand of CP050231.2, from coordinate 5,373,340 downwards.
GAGCCAAAAAAGCCAAAAATACTTGCTTTGTGATCTTTATGATACTTGGAGATCAAGGCAACGGTTGGTGGAGGCAGGAACTTGGAAAGCGCTGAAATCAGTGCCGGAAACGGCATCCAAGGCGATGTAGGTCTCCTAATCGGCTCTTCAATCCTTGCAGAAGCTACAAAAACGAAACAAAACCAAATCAATTATCAAAATCAGGAAACAAAAAATCCACACCCTCACGTCTAATAAAGTCTAAATTGTATTATCATTAGAAATCGTCATCACTGATGTTTTACTGGTCGGGTAATCATAAATCGAATAGGACAGTTTTACGTACTTAAAAATCCGCAAAGTTCACATACTATTAATCCCTTGTATCCTTACTGGTGATCACCAGTGATTCTTTACTACACATACTGAATAAGAAGAGCGGCTACACCCTTCTTATAAAAGTAGGCGACTGCTCGACCTGAATTTTTATTTCTTTTAATTTTGATTGTGTATTTTGTTAAAATTTGTAGTTTACCCCTTTTAAAAATAAGAAATACATATGTCTGTCTTCTATTAAAATCTAAAATTACATGTCCCCCGCTTCTCATTTAATTTTATGGATCTGTTTGTGCTCGGGCTCGATTTATTTTACATATCAGCTCTGTATCAGAAACAAAAACTAGTAACGATAATCACACCAGTGAAATTAAGCATTTCAAAATTGCAAATATTATGAAGACAACGCAGGGGCCAAATTTGAAATTTGTTTACCTTTCAAGAAAGTGGGAGCTCTGAAACTAACGACGTACTCAGGCAAGACACAAGTGTTCATGTGGGTACTCCAGACAATATATTTTCTGGGTTTTGTAAGGTTGTCAACGCCCGAGTCAAATTCGTCAGAACTCGGATGGTACTGCTCAGACCCAGAGCGCACAATCTCTGCCTTCCCCATTATCACACGACACAAAACAAGATGTCGTATGCCGTCCTCTTCAATAAACGACCCATCTCCCAAACTGTAGACAAATATATGATACACAAACAATTCGTCAACGAAATATAGACGGTCCTTTTGGCTTCCACGCGCTATATATAAATTTATATAAAGTCAGAAACTAATAATTAAAAATTTATTAGCGAAAATTGTTATTTTATGAAAATATTACTGCCGCCTTATATTTTCAGGAATATTAGATATTTTTTTCATATATATTTTACAAATTGTACTCTCAAAAAGGAGTTTTGATATGAAACGTAATTAGCATGGAACTGAGATATTTTCATAAAATACTGGAGAGGTTAATTATTATTTCGTAAATAAATAATAATTATAATTGATTAGAGAAGAAAAATTCAATTCAAATTTCAAAGTCAAAAACAAACAAACAAAAAAAAAAAAGAAAAAAAAAACTGCGTAAACTATTCACACAGAAAACTCATGCACAAGTTAGTTATTCAGAAGAGAGAAGAAACTTGCTCACCAATCAATGGCGGAATCATCAGGAGCGAGGTAGATACCGTGTCCGTACAGTTCGTTGTTGTTGTTGTTCCGGTACTTCCCAAATTGATCGGCGAAGCCATGCGAGACGATTCGCGAAACTTCGTCGGCCGAAGAAGGGGCGTACCAGGCGTACCTGACGTTGGCGTTGCCTCCGCGCTTCCTCTCGATCGCCTTCGCGAAGATCTGGAAACAATGGAACCGAGCTTGGCCGACGATGCTCGAGTGAGGGTTCCTGTGAATCCCTACAACCGTCGTCTTCGGTCCCATCGCCGAGCCCAAACTCAACACGAACCGTTCCTTGATCAGGTCGTGGACTCTGTCTCCTTCGAAGAGCCGGACCAGAGCGCCGCCGAAGGAGAAGGACTCGTCGGTTCGCACGCCGGTGATTCCGCTCTCGCAGTCGGAGACTGACGAGACATCGTCTTGCGACGAATCGCCGGCGAGCTTGTGAAGTTCCAATGAGTTGTTGTCACCACCAGAAGATGATGATGGGTCATTCTGAAACTCCATTTTTGGATTCATGAAGGTGATGCAAGAGAAAAAAAAAAATAAAAATAAAAAACTAGCCTAAATCCTAAACCAAAAACTAAGGAAAAAAAAAAAAAAAAAAAAAAAAAACAACAACAACAAAAAAAAAAAAGAAAGAATTCAAGAATGAATTTTACGAAAAATCAAACAATCACAGAAACCAAAGTATACATTTTATGTCTATGACTTAGAAGAGAGGTTTCTGAAGAGAGTCTAACGAAGAAATCAGATTATCAGAAAATTTTCTGAACAAAAGAAAAAAGAAAAGCAAGGTTTGAAGAATCTGTGAAAAGATGAATGGGAAGGAATATTGGTATTGATATAAAAGTGTTGAAGATTTGTTTTGTTTCTGTGTGTAATTTGAAGAACAGATTTATATTTGTGTAATATGAAAATTTTTGTATGAAAAAATTTATAAGAAAGAAGAAGAAGAAAAGCGGTTAGTTAGTGAAACAAAATGAATAACGGAACCGCCTTCTTCGTCGTGTTTCCAAATGGCGGTGAAAGGCGCAAATTGTTTTTCAAGAGCCAGTCGTTTTGAGAGAACGGCTTCGACTTGGGCCGGTCTTTATTGCGCTCTAATTACATTTCTGTTGGCGGTTACCCCAATCCCAAGAAACTTGTTTTACGTTTGAAGTTACCTAATTGCCCTTCAGTACTTTCACTTCTTTACTCTTTTCTCGCTGTTACTTTTTTACCTTACTTAAATATTATATATATATATATATATATATATATATATATATATGGGTCTCATTACATTTGGGTCAAATAATTTGCGTAGAACCGTTTTTTAAAATGATTTTTTTATGTATTTTAAAAAATAAAAAAATAAAAAAAAAAAAACAATGACATTTATTCAGTAAATATTTTTAAAATAAAAATAAAATAAAAATAATGAGAATAGTTTTTGTGAAGAAATTAAAAAATAATTAAAAATTATTTTCATTTTTTTATTTTTATTTTTTTGGTACTTATCAATAATATTATAATATATTAATTAATAAACACTATTTTTTTTTTTTATTATACTTAAAACAATCTCTTAAAAACTAACCAAATATAATTTTAAAATCGATCCCATAATGATTCTCAAAACATTCTTATTTTTACTTTTTATTGAAAATAAAATCATTTTAAAACTAATTTTAAACACATCCAAACGTGTGTTCATTTATATAATTTAAATTATAACTCAAATCATATTATTATAATATTTTTTTTCATATAAATTTAAATTCAAATCACTAACTTTTGATGCGGATATACACTCTCTACTCAACTACTTGAATTAGCTTCAAGTGGCTGTTGCCCATAAAGACTTTCAATTCTGAATAAAATTACTTATGATTTCTGAATGTTAAAACAATAGAGAAAAACATAAAAATTTGATTAAAATATGATTATTTGATAAAGTATCTAATTTTTTTTTTTCAAGTTTTAGTGTGAATATGAAATTTTATTATTTATTTTAATTAATATTTTTTAATTAAATAATCATATTAATTAAAAATAAGAAATAAAAATATAGACCCTTAAAAAGTAAATTCACTCATTTTCTCGTCTCTTTTCGTACTCTGCAATAGAATTTTAAATTCTATATTTTAAAAAGTTAAATAATTCAGGATATCACTTTTTTTTTTTTTTTTGGAAATATAATTCAGATATCACGTTCCCACCTTGGTAAGTGGGTAAATGTGAATAAAGAAATGATCAGCTGATTGGTCGGTGGATGGATTAGGGTAGCCAGTAAATAGCTATAAAAAATTTCGTTTATTTCTTTAATATGTATGTGTATTATCTGTTGTAAAAAAAAAAAAAAAAAAATTAATATAATTTATATCACTAAAATAAGTATTTTATTTAGTTTTGGGAGATTTTTTAGATCCGTGTTTGCAATTTTTTTTTTGAATTTTTCTTAAAAAACATTTTGTCAAAATTTATCAACTAAAAAAATGCATGCTGTTTAAGGAAAAAGATATTTATTTGTTCGTTTAATGTATTGATCAAATTTAAAGCTTACCTGGAATCGAGGCTCAGTGGATAAGAATGGTTTTATGAACTTAATCATACATACAAATTGCTCACCCTTTTTTCTATTTTTTTTTTTTTTTTTTTTCAAAAACGTGTTTTCTTAAAAGAAGTATTTATTGTTGCACTCTATTTTTAGAATGTCTTTAACTATGTCCATTTTATAGTTACTGATATAATATAACTCTAAAATATATATATTTTTATCTAAGTGGTTATAAATTTATATAATTGATTTTAAAAAGTAATTAATTAATGATAAAAATATCATTATTAGTAATTTTACAGGTTTATATGTAAATATTGTTCATTTTGAATGGAGATATATGTAATTAATTATGGTCTCGTTTATTTTTTTTATTTAAATTTTTAATTTTAAATTTTTACAGTAAAAAACTCTCATAAAATGTCTCATTTAATTTTTTTGTTACAGTGAAATTTTTTAAAAAATATAACATTTTAATTTAAATTAAAAACTCAAATTCATAAAGTAAACAAGACTTATGTTTTTAATTTTTTAATTTTTTTTTGTAGAAATTAACTAGTTTTTTAATTGTTTCATAAAAAGTGAGAACAGAGAGAAACAGTAAATGCCCAAAACGTGTGCGAACCACGGCCCAGTTGGTTAACCGGTCAATGGCACGTCGATAGTCAACAAAAGGTGGACAACAAGAGTTCGTTATCATAGTATGTTCATGCGAAGAAAGGTTAGATCACGTGTCTCCAATTATCGATACACATGCATGCAAACACACACACACAGATATATATATATATATATATATATATATATATAAAGATTTATGCTGAATTAAATTGTTCTTTATTGATTGAGATTTTATCTGGTGTTTCATTTTTAAAAAAAATATTAGTGTTTTTTGTTTATTAATCATTAAATTTGTATTATTTTTTTTAATTTAATTTGATTTTTGATTAGATTTAATATAAATCTTGATAATTATAAAACATCAATGTTTTTAAAAAAGAAAAAACACCGGAGAAAATATATTTTATTAAATAATTTTTGTACGTCGTTTTAGACCGTCAAAATTTTATTGAAATTGATTCAAGAATTTTGATTTTTGGGAAGTATCATGATCATCCAATAAGAAGGTTTCAATTTTTTTAAATAAATGATTTGAAGACCTATTGATTTTAACAACTGATTGTAGAGTTGATCATTCGGGCCTTTTAATTCATAGATGTGGATCTCTGACCTAGGATATTTCCGAAACTCACAAAGAAAAAAGGAAGTAAGTTAGACAAAAAGAAAAGAAATTTGGACAAAAAAAGAAGTAACTTGGATAAAAAGAAAGGAAGTGACTTAGACAAATCAAAGTTTTACATATTTTTCTTTTTGTGCTATGACTTTGTTGTAAGTTTGCCGTTCAAAACTGTAAATGGTAATTTTATTTTTTTTTATCTGATCACATAATTGTCAAATAATATCACGGGACACGGTTGTAAATTGCAATTCACAAAAGTGGATGTGGGAAATTTGGATGCTTTTGGAAATCAAAAATCCTTTTCTTTCCCGGAAAACAAAGTGAAAACGCCAAACTTTCTGGCACATCCATCTACTATATTTGACAAAAAAAAAAAATACCATTCGAGTAGATAACATGAAAACCTCATCTTACATTTGGAATCTGGTAACTTTACTTATTTATTTATTTTATTATAGTGGTATATGAGGTATTTTCTTGAGCCCTAAGTTTTGGTTAAATAATTGAGGCTATCAATGAATTAGGTATTGCGCCCAAAAAGAGCAAAATAAATTGGCCTTTATTTAAGTAGTTCAAATAGAAGTTGAATTCTCTAGCATTCAATTGTCATGCGGCACGCTTCTTTTGCCAAAAAAACAGACGAAAAAGACTGCTCTCTAGCTAGACCAAACCCCACAGAAGCAAGAAAGAAATAATAAATAGTGAGAAGAATTCAAGAAGGCGAAGTTATCTCTTCCGCAGTACCATAGAAAGTATGACGTCAAACCATCATATAAAAAGGGCAACAAAGATGAGGGGTTTTTCAATGCTACTGAGTGTTTTTGTGCATGTAATAGTGGCAAAAGGTGATAAATTATGACGGTATAAAACAATGCCCTATTGAAGATAAGATATGTTTTGTACTATATCAAAAAAATTCTTGAGAAACTAAGGGCTATTTGGTTCTGGTTAAAAGCCAAATTTATGGCTCTAGAATGAGAGAAAGCCAAAACATGCGAAGAAAAATGTCTAGTTATTGTGTTTTGACATAAAAGAAAACATGATTTTGTAATCACTCCTCAAACCCTTTTGCAAAAATGAACTCTCGTCCTAGTTTGAACAATAACAGATCTTTTTTTGCCAAAACTCGATAGTGTTGTTCATGTTGGAGAATTTGAAAGTAGAGGATAAAAAGAATGCAGAAACAAGAGAGGGTTTGAGGCGTATAAGAATATTTTCCTTTAAGTTTTATTTGTCATCGCTTATCAAAGTTTGCTAATGAGTTTTAATGTCAAATTACTCCCAAGATACAACAAACCCTTGAACAAAATATCTAACAATAATATTGAGTTTCAGAATATGAATTAAGCCTGTAAATTTTTTAAAAAATTAATAAAGACAGAGGTGCCATTTCATTGAATGAATGCATCCCCTTTAAATATTAAAACATTTCACATAAAGATACCTCTTAATGTAAAGGTATCTTTTTATGGATTGATACACCTATTACAATGGTTATATCTATTGCTAATAAGTGTTCAATATGTGTGAAAATATATCACCAATGGATGCAATGGTTTAAGACCTTTCATATCACATAAACACATGAAAATAGTTTTCTACAGTAATATCTGCTGCAGCAGATATGTTTTTCCTGCTATAGCGTTCGGGCAGCTCAAAACTGACCCGAGAGGCTTGCACAATGACTGTAGCATGAAGTTTTCCACTGTAGCGGAGTTTTGGAAAAGGGAGCAGCCATTCGGGGTGCAATGCAGGCGCTGCAGCGCGCCTGTAGCATTGGTCGAGCGCTGTAGGGCCCAAAATAGGCGCTGCAGTACACCTGCCTTCTTGGACTGGCACTGCAACACCAAACGTTGCCTTGACAGCACCAAATGATGATGTCAAACTCGCTGCAACGCATTAAACAACGCTTCCTTGCCATTTTTCTTGTGTTTTAGGCCAAAGATTATGTGATCTTGTAATTGAGAGACATTATAATCTCTCTAACAATCCCCCGCTAGATTGTAACATTTCTCCAAAATTAACAATGATAAACACATACATACATGAAGGTATCTTTCGATTTTAACCTCCAATTAGTGACTATACTTCAAAGTATTCACAAGACAATAGTGTGCTTTGCATTAAACTTTGTCTCTTAAGCAAATACCAGAAATATATCACATATGTGTTATCCCATACTTAAGAATATGTTCCAATCGTTTAGCACTATTCCGGCCTTGTGCTCTATCTTGGATTCATGAACATTTACAAGACTAAACCATGGTCTTGTTAGAAACGACACCATTCCTTATGTTTACTTAGGTGAAGTTTCGAATTATATCTCTAGCTACTATGAGACTCGAACTCCATTGAGAGTATAAACTCAACATTAACCACATAGCTATTTTGCACCCACATCTTGGAAGGGACTAATTAAATTTTAGTGCTAACCGGGTCACATAACAATAACTTGTTCTTACCCATTTAACTATGGAATAATGGTACAACTACTACATAGTTGGGTTACCATCATCAGTGACTCTTTCAAAGAAAGGTTTCAGTCTCATTCCACTAGATGTTTTTTTTATTAAGTCTCTTGAAAGACCTTTCGTCAAAGGATCCGCTAGGTTCTTGTTTGCCCTAACATAAACAATATTGATAACACCATTGGTTATCAATTGTTTAACATATTTATGTTTCAAGCTAATATGTCTAGATTTCCCATTATAAACCTTGTTATAAGCTCTAGACAAAGTAGCTTCACTATCGCAGTACAAAGAAATATATGGCATCGGTTGTGGCCACAACTCAATACCAAACAATAGATTTCTCAGTCATTCCGCTTCTTTGCCTGCAGTGGCAAATGCTATAAACTCACTTTCCATCGTAGAATGAGTTATGCACGTTTGTTTCTTAGAAGCTCAAGAGACAGCTCCTCCGGCAATTGTGAAAATCCAACCAGATGTGGATTTGTTATCACTTGCATCCGAGTACCCTTCAAGTACCGCTGGATAGTCATTATATGACAAATCCAAATTAATGGTTCTTTTAAGATAACCAAGTACTCTACCAATTGCATTCCAATGTTCAATACATGGGTTACTCATGAACCTAGACATTTTGCATACCGTAAATGCTATGTCGGGTCTTGTACAATGCATGACATACATCAAGCTACCAATCGCACTAGCATATTCAAGTTGTGCTACCGTTCAGCCTACATTCTCTAGTAATTTAATACTAGAATCACATGGGGTATTCACTTCTTTAAACTTCAAATGATTGAAGTTAAGAAGCACCTTCTCAGTATAATGAGATTGACACAACGAGTAACCCCCACTATGCTTCCTCACTTTTACACCTAAAATAGTATCTACCTCACCAAGATCTTTCATCTTAAATTGTGAAGTTAGATACTTCTTGGTATCATTTACTCCTTGCATGTTTGTTCTAAAGATAAGCAAGTCATCAACATATAAACATATAATCACACCAAAATTATTTGTAAATTTAGAGTATATGCATTTATCTGCATTATTATGCTTAAAATCATGATATAAAATGACATTATCAAATTTTTCATGCCACTGTTTTGGTGCTTGCTTTAAACCATAAAATGACTTGATTAACTTGCAAACATTCTTCTCATTTTCAGGGAATTCAAACCCTTCGGGTTGTTAGATATACATTTTCTCATCAAGATCACCATTTAGAAAAGCCATCTTAATATTCATTTGATGCACATGCAAGTTGTATATTGATGCAATTGCAAATAGCACTCTTATGGATGTCAATCTAGCTACCGGAGCATATGTATCAAAGTAGTATATACCACGCTTTTGTTTAAACCCTTTGGCTACCAATCTAGCCTTGAATGTTTATATAAATCCATTAGTATTGTACTTTCTTCTAAACACCCATTTGTTGCTTATTGATTTTGATCCCGGAGGAAGATCAACTAAGATCCAAGTTTGATTCGATATAATCGAATCGATTTCATCATTCACGACCTCTCTTCAAAAGGATGTGTCCCTTGAAGACATAGCTTTACTAAATGTCTTTGGATCTTCTTCTATATTGAGCAGCAATGTATTTTATTAAGTATACCATTTCTATCTCCAACCAAAAAGGTTAAAGCTTGAGATGAAATAAAATCCGGTGCTAAGTCCTTTTCTTTTCTTTCATGTTGACTTCTTCTCAATTCGAAAGATGTCATAGACTCTTTCTTTTTATTAGTGGAGGTACCGGGAATGTCAACACATGGTTGATTAACATTAGATTCTAATTCAGTGGAAGAATCAAGGCTAAACTTGTTCTCAATAAATTCAACATCTCTTGATTCCACAATGATATTAGAATCTAGATTTAATAATATATAAGCCTTGGAATTTTCAGCATATCGTACGAAAACACTTTTAATTCTCTAGCACCTAACTTTGATGATTTAGGGTCAATCACTCTATAAAAGGCTAGACAGCCCCACACCCTTCCTTTCCATACTTCATATGGAGATACATGTGTTTTCATAGATGTAATTCTATTGTGAACATGACATGTAGTAAGTAAAGCTTCCCCCCATAAGTTATTAGGTAATTTAGCATTAAGAAGCATAGAGTTAATCATATCGGTAAAAATCTTATTCTTTCTTTCAGCAAATCCATTTTGTTGAGGAGTGAAAAGGGCTGACTTTTGGTGAATAATACCATGCTCTTCACATAAGGCATCAAATTCATTTGAGAAATATTCTCTACCTCTATCACTTCGAACTATTTTGATCTTCTTATCTTTTTGGTTTTCAGCTTCAGCCTTATAAATTTTAAATTTATTAAAGGCTTCATCTTTTGTTCTAAGTAAATACACATAAGTGTATCTAGAACAATCATCAATGAAAGTGATAAAATATCTCTTTCCTCCTCTTGTCAAAATACCATTATACTCATAAATATCAATATGAATCATATCCAATATTTGAGTATTTCGTTTAGCTCTAAGAAAGGATTTCTTAGTCATCTTTGCTTATATGTAAATCTCACACTTATCATTTTAACATTTTAATTAATCAAACTATGTTTAGACATATATTTCAAAGATCTAAAATTTAAGTGTGCTAAACGTGCATGCCAAACATCAAAAGAATCAACAATATAAAGAGAATTCATTTCATCTTTATTATTTATGTTAAGTTTGTACATGTCATCACAAGAATATCCCTTTCCCACAAAGACCCCATTCTTAGATACAATACAATTATTGCCCTCAAGTACAATCTTAAGCCTATTCTTACACATAAGATAGCGAATACAATATTTTTCCTAATGTTGGGAACATGAAGAACATTGTTCAAAGTAAGCTTCTTTCCGGAAGTAAAGTTGATATCCACCACTCCTCTCTCGGCAACCATCGCTGCATAATTATTCCCCGTGAGAACCGTTTGTCCTTCCTTTTCCACTTTGTATGATGAGAACATATTCTTGTCATTACAAACGTGGATTGTGGCACCAGAATCAAGCCACCATTCCGAGAATTTAGTTGCAGCCATGTTAGTTTCGGTAATCATGCCAATTTACATTTCGAGACCATACCACAAATGTCTTCGAATTTATCTTCAATAGTATTGGCCTTGTTGGTGTTAACTTCTTCCTTTTTCTTCTTGTATATGCAGTCATTTTGGCGATGACCTTTCTTTCCACAAAAGAAACAATTTTCATAAAATTTCTTTTGGCCATTACCAAGCTTTTTGAACTTCTTGTCATTATTGACTTTGAAGTTCTTGGAAAACTTACTAGCTTCGGCAACATTAACCTTAGAGGAATCTATAATCTTACCCATGGAATCACAAGACTTAGTTTCTTTTTCAATCCTCAAGTGTTTTTGTAATTCTCCATAGTTATGTCATCTCTCCTATGAAGGAGTTTCTTTCTATAACCATTCCAACTTTGAGTAATTTAGCAATAATTGCCCCCACTTGGAATGATTCAGAAATTTCAACTTTCAATTCACGAAGCTTAGTAACAATAACTTGCAATTCATGCATTTGATCTAGAACGGACTTGGTATCAACCATGACAAATTCAAGAAATTTTAAGATGAGGAATTTGTTTGTACCTTCATTCTCAATTTTATATTTGTATTCAAGAGCGTTCCAAATCTCCACCAGAGACTTCATCGATTTGTAGAGATCGTAAAGCCTGCCGGAGAGAGTGTTGAGAATATGACCCCAGCAAATGACTTCATCATCTTCACGCTTTTTCCTTGCGGCCTTCAATTCTTCGGAATAGTCCTCCTTCGGTTCAGGAAGTGGCTCCAATTTTGGATCAATCATGTAGGCGATCTTGAGCATGGTGAGAAGGTAGAACAACTTTCCCTTTTAGCGGGTGAAATTGGAACCATCGAATCGATCAAGTTATACATTCGGATTGCGGAAAGACGTCATGTTCCTTTCAACCTCCATTGTAGCAATTTAAAACCTTAAATATTGTTGGAGAATTTGAGAGTAGAGGATGAAAAGAATGCAAGAATAAGAGAGGGTTTGAGGCGTATAGGAATTCTTTCCTTTAAGGTTTTATTTGCCATCACTTCTCAAAGTTTGCAAATAAGTTTTAATGACAAATTATCCCCAAGATACAACAAACCCTTGAACACAATATCTAGCAATAATATTGAGTTCCAAAACATGAATTAAGTCTGTAAATTTTTTGGAGAGTTAATAAAAATAGAGGTGTCATTTCATTGAATGAATGCATCCTTTTTAAACATTACAACCTTTCACATAAAGATACATTTTCAATGTAAATGTATCTTTTCATGGATTGATACACCTATTACAATGGTTATATCTATTGCTAATAAGTGTTCAGATATGTGTGAAAACATATCACCAATGGATGCAATGGTTTAATACCTTTCAGATCATGTAAACATACGAAAACATATTTTTTTTGCAGTAATATTCGCTACAGCGGATGTTTTTCCCGCTGCAGCGCTCGAGTGGCACAAAAATGACCTGAGAGGCCTGCGCAATGGCGCTGGAGCGTGAAGTTTTCCGCTGCAGTGGAGTTTTGGATAGAGAGCAGCCATTTGGGGTGCAATGCAGGCGCTACAGCACGCCTGCAACACTAGTCGAGCACTGCAGGGCCGAAAATAGGCTTTGCAACGCGCCTGCTTTCTTGGATTGGCACTGCAACGCCTAAAACTGGCACTGCAGTGCCAAACGCTGCCTTGATAGCACCAAATGGTGCTATCAAACTCACTATAGTGCATTAAACATGCGCTGCAACACTTCCTTGCTATTTTTCTTGTGTTTTAGGCCAAAGATTATGTGATCTTGTAATTGAGAGACATATTACAAACTCTCTAACAATTCACGTGGACATTGTATTCACATAGAGGGGAAGATCAAACACCTTGAGTAACAGAGGATTTGCACCTTTAAGTAGTGGTGGAGCTAAAAAAAATATTTTCAATGAGACACTAAAAAAGAAATTAGAGATAAATTTTTATCAAATAGAGATATAATTGCATATCTAAATTACCGAGTAGGGACACTGTTATAATTTCTTATAAAGTGAAGGTACAATTAAAATTTTATACAAAAATTAGAACTAAAATTAAAATAAAACTTTTCAAAAAAAATTAAAATTAGAAAATTAAATGGGGAGATGTGTCCTCCACTCACATGCATGTGGCTCCCTTATTGCTTATGAGAAGGCCGTGGTGACACTTGTCGTGCATCGATAGAGCGTCATGACGACTCGCTCAATAGTTTGAAGCTATTGTACGGTGGAGGGGACACATTGAAGAGAAGGTATGCAACGGAGAAGCGCTACGACTATTAACACTTTGCAATGGGTAGAACTATAGAAGATGTTGGGTAGACGACCATTGGTGATGCTCTATCTTGACGGCACCTCTACAAGGTTGGACATCAAACCTTAATATTCCGGGCATGACCTAATCCAATAAAGATAGAAAACTCTAAAAACAAAACCAAATAAGATTTTAAAAATAAGATAAAAGAAGACAAATACCCTTTAAATTATATGGCTCTAAATTTTTATCGCCAATTTTTAATTAATGCTATTTTTAGTTAAATAACTATATTAGTCAAAAGAGTGTTAATAAATAGTAAAAGGTCAATCTAGACTCGTACTTTCTAAAGGTAAGTTCAACAATTTTCTCTAGAAACAGACCAACCAAAAAATTGTCTCTCAAAGCCAAATTTGTCAAACCAATATTTCAAAATCAACATTTTTCAAAAATTCAAACCAAGTCCTAGGCGTCTGATTAAGTTTGTATTTATGGAACTGAATACACTTGCGGGCTAAGGTTGGCTTAAACTCTCTTTTTATTATAGGGAAATAGTAGAAAATAGGCCAATATGAAAAGCTTAAGAAAGGAAATAGGCCAATTTTTAGTTATAGAAATTAATAGGCCATAACTTGTCAAGTTATGGTTCATAACCAGATAAGTTATGAACAAACTTGTCAAGTTATGGTTCATAACCGAACAAGTTATGGATAATTATGAATAATAACTTGTCAAGTTATGGTTCATAATCAGACAAGTTATGGACAAAAATAATAATTTGGCCTATTTATTAACTTATGTAAACTATTGGCCTATTAATTTTAATTCATCTCAAATTTTGGTCTATTTTCCTCCTTCTCCCTTTATTATACTAAACCGCACTCGTGTGCACGTGAGATTCTGAAAGTAAGAATGAAAAACATCTTTATTGAGGTCTCATTTAGAGAAATAAAAAAAAGTATAATAGGATAAAAAGGATAAAAATGAAAAAAAAAAAGGAGACAAAAAATGAAAAGAGACAGGGAAAAGGAACGATTTAAAAAAAAAAACTTGCTTACGAAACGTTTTATAAGGGAAACATGATTTAAAAAAAAATAAAAAAAATTAGACAGTAATATGTATGAGAAGAAATTATTTAAATAGGAAACTAATGAGAAAAGTATAACTTATGTAACGTTTTATCAAGGAACCACGATTTTTTCAATATATATATATATATATATAATAATAAAAAAAAAAAAAAAAAAAAAAAAGAAGAAGAAGAAGAAAAGGAAAGGAAGGAAAATTATAAATGACCTTCGGTACACCAACATATTAGTACGTCAAGTTTTTTGTTCTTCAAATTTGCATAAAATCACATAAAAATCAAAAAGTACGCAAATCGAACGATTAAAAAACCATAACCTACCGGTATGCTAAGAATACCAAAAAATTTCTTAAATTAAAAAAAAAAAAAAAAAAAGAAAGAAAGAAAGCAAGAAGCCAAAAAGATAAAGTGTGTTCTTTTGCACAACTTAAGTCATGACTCAAATTATATTGCTATAATGTTTTCTCACATAAATTTAAATTTAATTTTTTTTACAATATTTTTTCTCACATACACTACTAAAATCATAACTTAAATTGTGCAAATAAACAAATCTTTTATGATGATTAATAGACGGTGATTGTACCAAGTTGTTCAATTTGGAAGGGTGAAATGGGACAAAAAACCGACATTATTCACAAGTATATGTTGAGAGGTAGAAGTTATCCGTTTTTTTTTTTTTTTGTTTGATAACTTCACTAGTAAGATTTGAAAAAAATTAACCGATAATTCTCTACTTTCAGTCAATCTATTAGAAATTAAATTTAATAATTAAAAATTCACAATACCGAAAAAATCCCCATCAGAAAGTCCTTTTTTTTTTTCCAGCTTTATCATGCTTTCCTGAGATAACGTGAGTCTTTTAAATAACACATTAGTTTTATAGTTACTAAGAGAACTCCTGGTTTAAACAAATATTTAATTTATCTACTTGTGGTTAACACTTTTTTCCCCTTAAAGATTAAACAAAAAAAAAAAAAATTTGTTGATTTAATTGCATAAGCCAATGATTTAACATATTATAGCTCTTCAAAACACAAATTTTACTATCGAGTTAAGGAATTAAAGTAAACCACTGGCTTAATTATAACTTAACCAATGATTAATAATAATAATAATAATACGTAAACAAAATCAATAATAAATCAACCAAAATACAAACGAAGAAAAACAAAAGCTCAATTTTCTACACAGAAATTCCAATGGAGGAAGCCGGGATGGGAATGAAAATCAATAATACACGTACCAGTACCACCAAATGCAGAGGCTCGGATTATAAAAGGGCAAAAACAAAAAAAAAAAAAAAAAAAAAAAAAAAAAAAAAAAAAAAAAAAAAAAAAAAAAAAAAAAAACAAAACAAAAATTGAACATAATGAAAAAGCCGCATGTACAGTACAAAACTGGTGCTTCTGGGGCTGAGATATGATGAGAGAATGTACAAATCAATCACGGTTCACAACCAGGCACCCCATCCAGGAAACATTTGACAGAGACGCTCAGGATCAATAGCATCTTGTATTAGTTGTTGCACCTGCAAGAAAAATTTCAGATTATTTTATTTGAGAAAATTAGGTGGATGGCCGATTTTGGCCACCCCTTTTAAATTAATGGTTGAACTTTTTTTTTAATTAATTAATTAATTTATATTTTTACAGTAATAATCACGGCCATTTCCCTAATTTTATAAAACTTTGGTTTACTAAAAAGTAGCTAAAAAGGTCACTTTCACATATACCTTTTTATTTATTCATTTGATGGATATGCCTTTTTATTTTTTACTTGCGTAAAATTTTTTTTTTAAAAAAAAAAGGGTAATAAATCTCTTTTTTTTTTAAAAAAAAAAAAAAAGAGACAAAAGAAAAGAAAGGAATGGAGAAGCTAACAGTTCTGTCATGTTTTACTGAGGGACAAACCTTCCAAAGGTTACCCTCTCGTAGGAGGATTAAATAGCAACAATACCACAAGGAAAACACGCGCCAAAAGAGAAAAAAGAACCCAAAACTAAAGTGGGTTTTCATACATTTCATTCAACCACAACAAAGAATAATAGGATTCTAACAAGCCACAAGACAATGGAGGAAAGTCACCTGGCCATGCACGCTTCGCATTTCACCTTCTTCATAGCCATCCAGTTTCTGTTTGACTCGCATTAGCGCGCGTGCCGCGTCCTTGTTCCCTTCATAATCGTCTTGCGAGTCTTCCAAGCTTGTCTCGGGATCATCATCCGTTTCCTTGTAAAGGATAAAACTCATTTAGCATAGGCAATTGATGGTTGGTACATTCTATTGCATTATTGCCTAGTCAAATTCGACCGAATAGTTCAGACAGATTTCTACACCACTCCACCTATCAATTTTCAATTATGTTAATCTTGTGGGGAGGGGAACAACAGGGAAAAATTGTTTGTTAAAAAGTTTTGTTGAAATTTCTTTGCCATGACAAATTTGTAAAATACACACCCCGACGACCCCACCTTTCTCTACTTGGGGACGCACCATTGGCGTGATAGATTCAGATTACACGTGTGTACTTGTATATCTAGAGAAAACTTGGCGAAAAAGACAAACCTTTTGACGCTGCAAAGCCTTCAGAGGAGATAAAGCCCACTTGTACAACGGATCATGTATAAAAACCTACATAGGATTCCCATTAGATAAAAAAAAAAAGAAGAAGAAACGGTCTTAATTTTTGTTAATGTAATTCCATTGGGTAACATACTTCAACAATGGTGAGAAGTGCTTCCTTATTTGTCCTCATGACAGAGAGTGTTTCCTCGCAACATCTTCTGAAAACTCCTTCCACTCCGGTAACACCCATGCCATCAATGATATCTCTTGTAAGCCTGAACGGAACCTGAAAAAATTGGAGGATAAGATGACCAAGTGAGCCAAGTTAAACTGGAAAAGCCAAATGCTTAAAAGAATAAAAGCTATCAAAAAGGGAACAAAGAAATGATAAAATAAGTACAAACCCGCTCTGGTGTCTTGAGCATCAAGCCTTGTTCAAAGGCAACACCAAGATCTATGTGAACAACTTCTGCCGTGGCTTGATCAATTAAGATATTCATAGAATGCCGATCTCCAAGTCCAACAATATAACCAACCTGAATTTGAGAAATATTGCATCAGGATAATTTACACAAGAAAACTATAGTCATCCTTTGATCTATTGCATTGCCGTTGAAAAGAGTGCTGTTTTGAGACGGCAGGATGTGAAATTAAGGTAAAAGTGCAACAGGGATTTGTTATGAAGAAGAAAAAAGGGGAAAAATAAAATAGATTTTGGCCCAAGACCACCTCATTTGAGCCGAACACTACATTTGTTGGAGATGGCTTACTTTTATGAATAACGCTTTCTAGTAGTCTTTGTTTTGACAACCCTAACAGAACCATTAGCAAGCACCTTGAACAGAAAAACAAGATTACCTCTAGTTATACGCATCCATTTATTTTACCGCAACATATACATGCATTCCTTAGAATAATGCAGTCATACGCACGGAAACAACTTTAAACAAAAAATTATAGCATGTACCAGATGATGGCTGTTAGATACCAAAAGTCCCATATGAAATGATTATAAGACAAATAGTGGGTTTATTAAACCTTTGGGTTCCCTCCCCTTGCAAGCCGGTTTTGCAAGGGTGAGTTCCAACTAATGGGTTTTGTAAAAAGTGGTATCAGACCCAAGCCACCACGCCGTGGGTTCGAGTCAAAGCAGTTGCATTATAGACTGAATCAATATGCATCGGTGAGGCTGTCAAAGCGTCGAATAATGATAGTCCAATGAAGCTGCCGGCGAGGAAAGGGCTACCACCGAGTCAGTGTCGATAATGTGGACTACCATCAATTTGGGCCCAGGCATGCTGGAATGTTACAAAACAACCATGTCAAGTATGGGATGGACGTAGTATGGGTTGCAGTTATGTAGCTGTTGCCTACAGATTGTGCAACCTAGGGATGGCTGCTACCCGATAGAAGGCGGGATCCACAAAGCCACCTAGCTGGGAAGATGGGCTGCCGTGGATGGCGGTTGCAGAACATGGTGGAATGTTAAGATACCAAAAGTCCCACATGGAATGATTATAAGATAAATTGTGGGTTGAAATTTTTGCAAGGGTGAGTTCTACCTAATAGGTTTGTAACAATGGCCATGCATGCTTAAGTCTCACGTTAAAAGAAAACATTCAAAACATTCTAGTCCAACGTCTCATAAATAATAGAAAACACTGACCATTGAACTAGCTGCCACGTTTCGTGTGTATGCAAGCCTCTTTTCAAACCAGTCGGCTGGTTGTAAAAACCTCTCCAAGAAAAAGTGATGCATGACAGGCCTGTATAAGGTCCGTGTTATTTTATATTTCAAAGAATAGATTTTGGAAACTAGAATTTGCTACACTGAGAAGCAAGATAAACCTGAATTTCTCACAAACTTGATGAAAAGCCTTGCGCTTGTCTTTTGCCTGTCGAAACATAAAAGCAAATACCAGTTGGTTCTTCTCCAGATTAATAGCAAATGTTTGGAGTGATTATATATACAGATGCAAAATAATCTAAATATCTCAACTTCTATACCATGTATAGATCTATACCAAGTCAATAAAGTATTGAAAGAAAAAAGAATGTAAAGATAAACATTGAAAATAAAGAAGGCATTATGGACTTTTACTACTCTTTTTAAGTTACTTTTAATTTAGAAAAGGAAGAAATGAATAATATGTAGATAATACATAAAAGGAACTACTATCACATTGTTATGAAGAAAAAATGTAAACGATACTTGCATTTGCCATGTGTTCCCGGCATCTGAGAAATGACCAGTCCCCTGTTCCATATCGACCATGGGCACCTCCATTCCTCAGGCTGAAAATTGAGTAACATAAGAGAGTTGTATTATTCAAGCCTCTTCAAAACAAAGCTAAAATATTGTGTATCTTACCTCCCTATAAGGTAATCGCTAAGAGGAAGAGTTCCATTGACCCATTCAAGAACACCAGCACTCGGAGTAAAAGGAACAACCTAGATCATAAAAGGATTTCAATATGTAAAAGAGTCAATAACAAGGATCCTCTTTCTCAAATTTCCTAGAATTCCATTAGTAGAACAAAAAAAAAAAAAAAAAAAAAAGAATTCGATTGAGCCATAAAGTCTTCAGAAGATTTTAGTGAAGCCATACAATTATTTAGAATAAATTAGTGAGTGATCATCATAGGGGTGAGCTTTCTCATTAAGCATTCTTACAAACAATTCACAAGTTCCTCATTTGGCATTCTTAAACACCATTCAAATTGAAAAATAAACATTGTCAGTTTGTTACTTTCTCTAACTCAATATATACATTGCCAACTGAAGGCAAAGCATTAACTGTGTTCACCAAGCAATGTTTGCCATATTATAGTTAATTTCTAGTTTACTCCAATATTTCGAAATGGTTACCATTATTGCACCAAAACAAAAAACATGCCAGCTTTCATTCTTTAAAACATTTGAACAATGGTCGCAACCTACAATGTAGCCAAATTTTTCTCAAATGGAAATCTGGAAGGAACCAACTCCTGGTTCTATGAGAACCACTGCCCAAACTACAAAAGCCCAATTTTCCTCTATTCATCAAATCGCATCTTAACTGTGTTGAAAGTGAAGCTCATTGGCTTCACTACAAGAGAATAATATACCTTGTACGTCCGTACGCCTAATCTTCTCTTCCGCGTATCCCTATGGTTTTGTAAAAAGGTGTTGACTAAACCAAAAAATTGTTCCATTACCTGTAAAACCATTCAAAAGGAATTTAATCAGTACCATCCATAGTATGGGTACTCTACTTTTAAGCATTTATTTCAAAGAGCACACAGAATTTCCCAGCAGGGAGTATTACTAACAATAACCATAACAAAGCAAATAAAACTAGAAGAATAAATGCTTTAAATGTGCTACATTCAATGAGTTGATCACAAATACACAGAATCTACTCCTACATCAGATGTCCACAATAAATGATTTAAAGGTAACATTAAAACTAGCAGAAAAGGAATTTCAGGCGGGATTATTCTCAAGGTTGGTGAAAACAGGAAGATTAATGGGGAATATTCTTAAAACTACGTTACTAGATTCCAAGATAGAACACAAGATGTGCAAATCAGATCTTACAGCATCTTGTCTTAGGTCGTCGTTTCCAGATTTTGCCAGTTGCTTGTATGTGTGTCCATCAGAACCCAAGCATTCAACGACCTTTGGAGCGTTTATACCATTCATTACTCTGCAGTTATCCGGCATAAGTTACAAGTTTTCATCAAATATGGCCATGAGAAGAATAAAAAATAAACTGAATGTGAAACAGCAAATGTTTGAGACATACAAAACTGAATCTCCCAATCCTTTAAAGTATGGGAAAGAGCCATCATGATATTGACAACTGTGGTCAACTGGAAAGGTAGCTGTGACTACAGGCACCTGAAGTTTCCACACAGAAGTAAATGCTTTAGTAACTAGTATTTCTACAACTGTGGACAAAAGAAGGAAAAACAAAAGCACTAAAAGGGGAAAACGATTGGTACTAAAAGAGTTGAAGCATATAAAAACAACAGGACTACGTAAACATAAGACTAAAACACATAAACAACAAATTACTAACTCACAAGTGACAACCTTCCAGTTCAGATCTAATAGGAGAAAAAAAAAAAGGAACAGAACTTATGGAATTCATTAACTAGGAGAGATTTCTGTTTGGTATCAATTGCAAATATGTATTGAGATGACAATGATGCGCTACAGTTTAAGGGATGAAAGTGCAATTTTCTCTGAGAAGTGTCATGATAATCTGTTTCTGAAAAACATTATCAAAAGGGCTTCTGATTTAAAATTTCATATTTTGTCTAGTAGAGCACAATCACATCCAACTGAATGCCCTAAATTTGACTAGTAGAGCACAATCACATCCAACTGAATGCCCTAAATTTGTCTAGTAGAGCACAATCACATCCAATTAAATGCCCTAAACTATCTCTCTCTCCCCCTCTCTCTCATCCAATTGATCTATAATTAATTACAAGGAAGAGAATAAGGTATCCCCCAAAACAAAACAAAACAAAACAGAGTCACCAGAGACCCTTACAAACCCCTATGGCCCCATAACATCTTTCCAATTCATAACAATCAATGAAAAAGAATAATTCTTTTAGGGCATTGATGCTCACAAGGAAGCAAATTTTGCCTTCTCATAAACAAAAACTAGTTCCGCAGCAAAAAATAAAATAAAATAAACATAAACATAAAAATAGAAAGAAAAAGAAAGAGAAAAAAAAAAAAAAAAAAGAAAAGAAAAACTAGTTCTCTGTCAAACATGATATCCATAAACTTGTAATTACTTCGTATATTAATTATCAGTTGCATAGAAAGGCCTCACCCTTTTCTTCCTCGTAGGAACATATTTTTCAGATTCCAGTTTAGTTAAGGAAAATTCCAAATTCAAAATTTTCCCATAGTAATGCAGTACTTACAAGTTCCAACGGTCGAAGATTACGTAGATCTCTGGGTAGCATAACTCTTTTATTGGTATCCTGTTGACAAAATCAAGTCAAAGCATAAACCTTGCACCTCTTTCATGATAAATTGTTATTCAACAAGAATTTTCTATTTTGATAACCATAATGAAGAATCGAAATATGAAAACCAGACAAAGAAATATCCACCTCATTTCTATTTCACTAACCTCTCTTCTTGTCTCTAGTTCAGCAAGTCTGATATAGATCTCCACCATTTGTTTCATCTATATCCACATATGAATTATAAATAGATATAATTAAAAGCATGCAAAACGAATAGAAGGAAACAAACTACTGAATGAGGGAAAAAACAAATCATTACTTCATTTAGATATAAAAACAAATAAAAGGGAACAACTACTGAACGAGGGACAATAATCCAAGTTACCTGTCGAATAGTAGGACCATGATATGCAGATAGCTCTTCTAAAAGATTCTCTGCTGCAAGCTTTTTATCCATATCCGCCACAAATGAGTTTCTACTCCGTTGCTTGTCCTTAATACGATCACCATTTGCAAGAGCGAGAATCTATAGTCGGATACCGACCAAAAAAAGAAAAGAGCAATTGAACATACATGTGCAGCTCTTTTCCACATTAAATTTAACCGTCAAACGGAAGCCAGAAGCATATGCATCCAGAAGAAACTCTAGCTATGACTACCAAGCAAATAAAAACCAGTACCTGAAAGGTTGTATGATATGGATGGTCGATGGCCATTTTCTTCAAAAGAGAAACCAATGCAAACTGCAGAAATCCAAAATTTGAATTATAACAAATCCCGACACTGCAAAAAATTGCATGAAAGAACAAAAGCGAAGAAATAAAAAGAAAAAAGGGCCGTTCATAACCTGGAAACTCTGAGGCCCTGGGCTATCCTTTGAGCTACCCATTCGTGAAGCAATTTGGTAGACTAGAGGAATAAATTTGAATGACTGAACCTGAAATACATTTAAAAAAAAAAAAAAAAAAAAAATTAGGAATCCATACTGTAATACTTAAAAAGCTTTATAACCAGCTAAATCTGTAACTTTTCATGTACCTCATTACTAGTGGCAAGCATGTTAGTAACAATATCTTGTCTGTGAGATAGATTGAACCACAAGGAAACTAATCTAAACATCTGAAATTACATCAGTTAGTTTCTCAAAGTGTCTTCAGTCAAAAAATAAAAATAAAAATCAGAGAAACAGAAAAATATGATGGATGATGACAAGCGAAAGGTCTCGGACCAGCTTTGAGAGGAAACTTGTATTCATAACAAAGCCGTGGCAAAAATAAAATCACAGGAGGAAGTATATACCAGTTTAACATCATATTTGTCACTAACAACCAAACAACGTTTATATCCCTCCAAT
The DNA here is from genome assembly GCA_012066045.3 of Morus alba. Classification (NCBI taxonomy): domain Eukaryota; kingdom Viridiplantae; phylum Streptophyta; class Magnoliopsida; order Rosales; family Moraceae; genus Morus; species Morus alba. The sequence continues at coordinate 5,350,303 of CP050231.2, read as the reverse complement.
GCTAGGCTGAGAAAGTTGTCCCTGTCATCCTGAAAAAAAAGCTCGAGTCAAATTTCTTTTAATTGTTTTTATGATCTTAATCTTAACGCAAGAAGGAAAGAAAGAGGCTGGAGGTCAACCTATGGTATCAATATAGAAAATGAAACATGCCTAAATCAAGACATGTTTTTTTCCAGGGAAAGACACAAAAAAATAATAAAATAAAGAAGAAAAAATCTTATTAGAAGGATGCCTAAAATTATCTTTCACCCCTCATGACATACCTGCAGTTTTTCAGCCTCTTCCTTGTCCATTGCAAGTTGCTTTTGCAATTCTTGTATTTTAATCGAATAGTCTGTCTTATCCCCCTACAAATAAATAAATAAAAAAAAAAAAAAAAAAAAAAAAAAACAAAAAAAAAAAAAAAACAAAAAGCACCACCTTTTACAATGGAGAAACAACTAATAAAAGCTGTAACGCCCAGATTTAAGAGACCTAAAGCCCATAATAATGACAATAATTGCCATGAATTATCATAATTATTTGGAATTGCCATCCATTATTACGCGTATACGAGTTGTATGTACTTATTGATCCGCTTAAGTTTACTAATGTGGAATCTTAGTTTATCTGGTGCAATGTTGGTTGTCTCGGCAGTTGAGGATCTCTATGTCCTCAGACAATTTAAAGGGTTTGTAATCTCAGTTTATGTGGCAATCTATGATATAGAATAGTTTAATTTGTAAGTGAGGTTTAAGAAATATAATGGACATGAGTGGGCATAATATATACTATGTGGGATATTACACAAGGTTGGTTGTATGCATATATGTGAAGATAATAATAACAACTATATTACTAATTTTTCAGGAAGAGGTATTTTGTGGATGGTTTTGTAGTTATAATACTTTGGTAACTGCTAACTGGCTTATGTCCTGCATATTTGTGATCATAATGGTAATTATACTTGATGAATGAATGTTATGCTACAATTGACCTGTTAGCATAGGGGGCATTGAAAAACTTAAATTATTGTGGTGCCTGGTTGCGAGGAATAACCAAAAAGGAAAACGATTATGGACTGGACCGTACCTTTGAACTTTTTAGCCGTTTAACAAGTGCTTCCAACTCCATTGTCTACGAACAATTAATTATTCCAGGCATCAGACCTATGAATACAACGTAATTTCAGGCAATGTTCTGGAGTGATTACCTTGTGTTTCCTTAAACGTGTTGCCACATGCCATTCACTGGAGGTGAGCCTTTCCTCATAACTCCTAAAAAGAGCATCTGCATAATGTGCGAGATGAAAATGAGCTTGACCCTGCCTTTCGATGGACTTCTTGTTCATAGTTCTCTCATTCTCAGCAAATGATACTGCAGGTTTTAAATACTTCTCAAGAATAGTTCTTGAGCTGAAGTTTCATCACATAGTATTCAAAAAACAGAAAACAGAAAAATATCAGCATTTTGTTGGCAGAGTTAAAAATAAAACCATTAATTATGCAAAAGTGATATATAACTTGCTAGATCTAGTTTCTGCCAGCCACTTCCCGACCAAGCGGTACGCATCTGAAGACTCTTCATTTGATTGATAATTTTGAGAAATGTATTTTGCAAGGCTGATAGCCATCTCATGTTGTCCTTGGCTACGCAAAAGCTTTGCCTCTTCAAGCTGAGATTATGCAATTAACGACAATAACACATTTACTTAACAGAAGTGTTTCAGCAAGGAATAAAGAAAGTGATACACTTACAAGTGAAACACTTGCATTTTGAGATCTCCTTCTCAAATAGTTTAAACACTATGCATTCAACAAACTGATGTAATTTAAACATAAGACAGTGATGTAGTTTAAACATAAGAAAAAACATCATATGTGCCATAAAAGGTCCCCAATCGAATCTTACATGTCAGTAAAAGTCTCATAATATATAACCATACCATGTAAAAATAAACTAAAACATTGCAAACAGAAAACAAGGTAAATGTCAGTCGACCTAAATATGGAAAGAGTATAAAGAATGGGATATCAAAAAAAAAGGTAATACTATTTCCAGTGGATACCTAAGACACCTATGGAATCTAAGAAAGTGGTAATGCGAAATTCTAGAAAGCATTTATGAGATGTGAAATCTAAGAAAGGTGAACAAAGAACAGATCTTAGCATGTGAAAAAAATGCTGTAAACTGTGCAAGGTTTGAAATATAGTAAGGAAAAAGAAAAGTTTGACTCCAAATTACAAAACATACAACTCAGACGGGAGAAACTATGTTCTTTAGAAGATATGGAAAGAAACAGAGTATTTTTGTACCCTTCCAAGCCAATACAAGGATGAACCTTGTTCTCCTGATTCAACACTTAGGAGCTTATGCTCATGCAAGAAAGCAGCTGCTTGAGAAAATCTAGAGCCCTGTTAAATGAAGAGAATCATAAGCATAGGAAATCAGAAATTTGGAGCTAGATCAATTTTCCCATAAATAAAATGCTAAAATACCTTGCGAAGAGTAGATGCAGATTGCAAAAGATGTTGCATGGTAGAGTCTTTACAACTTAAGATTTGAAGTAGAACTCGCCTGAATGCTATAAATGGTTCTAACAAATTCATATGTAGGCGCGCTCGTTTCAAGATAGTAGTCCAATCTCTATTCAGCCAAGACAACTAAGTGACGTTCAAAAACAGATGTTAGTCATCTAGATAAATATGTAATTTGTCTCTATACACATGTTAGGTGTTAACATGCAAGGCATCTAGATAAATATGTAATTTGTCTCTATACACATGTTAGGTGTTAACATGCAAGGAAATTTTGCTCCTAAGAGAAGAGTACGTGATGTCATATGTAAGTGGTTTGGCTTAGTCTTTTGTATTTCATGTAGAGAGTTAGCGGTTGTTATGTCCATTGCTCTAGTCCCATGAAGATTAGTGACAACTGTGGACGTTCTTAATGAGGTTTTCTCATATTTTTTAACCAATTCCAGTAGTTCAAGCCCTCCTATGGTCATTATACTGGTTCTGCTTTACAAGCTCTTTTAATTGCCCATAACTGCTGTCCTACATATACTCGTTATACTTAGGAAGTATTACTTTTCAGGATCTCTCACTGTCTCAACTTTATTGATTGGCTTGGTAGGTTAAGTCCTTCCACTGGCCAGTACTTCTCTTGTTAGGCTAGATAATATCCTGGATGTAGTTCATAAGGCTTTTGGGCTAATAGCTTATGAGTCAGGTGAAGTAGGCAGTCGGCTTAATGGATTAAAATATAGGACACCACTATTCATTTACAGGAACTGAGTTTCGAAAACTTCAATACCTGATCCACAGTCGGAATTACAGGTCCTGAAACCTCTTGTTGCTTGCTTGAATAGAATTTTATTCCCTCACATGGAGATGTCCTCCATCGTAGATCCCAAGCAATACCGAGATGATAAAGAATCTGCATGAGGTACAGCAGTACATTAAAAAGACCAAATACATAATTTTCTAAAATAAAATAATAAATAAGTTGAAGACTGGACACCTGTAATATACAGGAGCTATGAAGCTTTTTTCATCATTGAATTTCACAGTTTCAAAAGGTTCTCTAGTTCAATAATTTCAATTACAATAATATACGAAACCTTGTAACCATAAGAAACAAGATCTTTCCTATTCCACTATGATAGTCGAAGAAGTATTTCCAGATTTATTGCCCCTGGCTATAGCTAGCCTAAACTTCCATTTATACAAACAGCAGCATGCAACTAAATTGAAAACTTAGAACATAGGATCTGTTGGGAAGAAAAAGAATATTAGGAACCTAACCATGTTCAGAAAGCATATAACCTTGTGAGTCAGAAATAATGCATTCTTAAAAAAAGTCTACATTGTAAACAAAAAGTGAATATATTAAGGTACAATGCAAGCTAGCTATATTAAGTACCTGGAGTTTGATAATTGATGAGTAAATGTGTTCAGTGCTCTCTTCACTTGCATGAGAAACAGAGGACACAAGTTCCTAAATTTTTTCAAAGGCATAAGTAAACTTGTTCAAAATCCAACTTCCTATATTAAAGAAACAAAAAGGAGACGAAAAGCACCTGCTTTGATTCTCTCAGTTTTATATGAAATACATCAAAATCGCCTTCTTGCAACGCCCTCAAACAGCTAACTCAAAAAAAAAAAAAAAAAAAAAAAATAAGTACATGGAACCTTCAAATTAATTCATGGATAACCTACTGGTGTGCCCTTCCCTTCCATACGTCCTTGGATACATGAATAGGATGATCATAAACAACAATAACACTAATGTAGGTAAATCAAGTGTAATAAATCAAAGTTCGAAACTGGTTCCGCCATCTAGTTACCTCTTACATTAATTATTGATTTTGATGATAAAACAAGATAAACCTTAGTTATTGTTTTTCATGATAAAACCTAATAAACATTAATTATTGATTTACATGATTAAACATAATAAACCACTAATTTTGATGCTAATTGACTTGTGATGATGTTAGTAACTACCAAGATCTGATACAGAGTCTTTTTTCTATAAGAAAATCCTTTCATTGATAACTAAATCAATACAAGGAAAAGGATGAGGCTTCCTCAAAACAAACAAACAGGGCAGAGGCACTCGAGAAAGAGCACTGCCAACGGAGTAAAAAAAAAAAAGGACATTATCTTCCTATTGCATCCATCCAATTTAGAATTATCAGCGAGAAAGAAAATTTCTAATACATGGTCTACTAAAACTATTTATTTGAATGTTTCTTCCTAATACAAAAATTGTATTGACTCTATTGAAATACTTAAAGAGGGCTTGGAAATTTACACCCTTTGAAAGGAGAAAAATCTATCGTTTACACAGAAAATAAAGGACCCAAAAAGAAGAATGAGAAGCCATAAAAAAACAAAAAACAAAAAACAAAAAAACAAAAAAAGCAAAATAAAAAAAAAAACAAAAATAAAGAACAAAAATAAAAAACAAAAGTTGCATCAACATTTTAGTTGCATAAAAGTTGAGCATTTCCTATCCAAATAGTTTTACCTCTGAAAGTCCTATCTATATCCATGTAAAGTAGAAAAAAGAAACGGAAAAAAGAAAGTAAGGCTACAGTTTATACTCGACGAGAGATAAAAATCCAAACTCTCAACCATTTTACCTGTGCAGATTTTCATTGTAATGACCACTTCTAGTTTGCAGACTTTGAGTATCATTTCCCATGTAAAGTAGGGAAAAATCCCAATATGGAATGTTTCTTGTGAGACTGGATGATCCCATATGCTATCAGGTTCTCGCCAAGCAGCCTGATGTGGCAACTGTAAATGGTTGACGAACAAAATCAAGACTCATAAGTAAAGCCTTTTGAAAAAATACACGAAATTTTAAGAAAATAAAATACATTTAACTGAGATTTCTCATAAGACAAAAAAAAATTATAAGATAGGAAACCTGCAATTCAGTAAACTCCATATCATGCTGAATATGAACCTTCCTTGAAGTCAGACCTTGGCAATACAAATCCAGCACGTGCATACAACCAATTTGTTGCAAGGATCTAATAAGACCTTTAAAAGGTTTCCTCATTTGATCTTGAAAGGACAAGTAAAAGCATGGGAAATTGCTAAATTGTCTGTTGGCCGAAAGTCCGTTCCAGTAATGAATTTTTGGGAACTATAATCCCTCTGGACCAAGGCAGCTGAACGTGCTTGCAAGTCATAAGATTCAAAGAGCCTATTTTGCCCCAGTTTCCCTCGTGCTCACAAGTAATTATTTGAGAGGTCAGCTAACAATTCCATCACTGAAAAAACAAACAACCAAAAAAAAGTCACAACTGTGAGAACAAAACCCATGTTATCAATATGGAATGAATTATGAACGAATTAAACATAGCTTACAACAAAACCAATTAGCGGAGGTAAGGAAATAAGGGGATGAGTTTGTTACAATTGAGAACGTAATTAAGTGCGCCTTACATACCTTCAAGTTCCTTTATCAATTCTGAAAGCTTCACATACTTTTGCTGAGACTGGATGATCCCATATAAGCTATCAGGTTCATTGATATGCGTTACCGCTGAGATAAGAATTTCAATATGATGTGGCAACTGGAGCAAAAAGACAGTAAACAGAATTTAGACATACAATCTTAAACCCGAGAAGACGTGCCAAAAGTTAACATGTATGTATGTTTGCGTACAACATGCACGCACATAAAGAACCGCATTTAAGCAGCAATGAAGCATATATGAAGTATGTAAATAATTAACAAAAAAATTTAAAAAAAAAAAACCCTTAGCCGCTAGTCTATTTTCTTCTAAACAACTTGGACATTAAAATTTATGTTTTACAGCCCAAAAAGTAGATCACTTTAGTATATCCTGTATGTCCAACTAACCATTTCAATGTCAGAGAAATCTGGCCTCCCCAGTGTGAGACTTTTGAAATGCTCTTCACACCAATGCTCCACGTAAATCACGGCAGTAAAGTATGATATCATCATGAGATATAGAATTTTCTTGATGGGGATGATAGCACTTGTACCCTTTTGTTCCACAAGTCTATACACACGTTAATGAAATGATCTTATGCCTATATGCCACAAAAAGTACAGAAAGAAAATATAAGTAAAGCAATGAAGCTTATGAACTCACAACTGCTGACTTGGCAACAACGAGATAGTCAATGGTAAGCCAATACACCTGGGAACATTGTACTTGTCAGCAATGAAAGGAAAAGGTGACCCAGTGTTATGCATTTATTTCACAAGTAATACTCAACTCAACAAATGCCTCAAGCATGATGCGAGGACAAATATTATGTGTACTATGCCAATCTTTCTTGTAGTAGCCAATTTCAAAGAAAGGACAAGTAAAAGCATGGGCAAAGTTCCAAAACTCAAGTTCTCCGAACACATTTGCATGGAAAGTTACCTTGTTCCATAAAGACGTAGACATTCGCATTGCCTTCAGTGTATCTGCTGATTCTCTAGCCTTTCCAGAGGATGAACGCGATTTAGAGCCATAACTAGAAGGCTTGGCAAATATACCAAGGAAAAATTTGCATTAGCCAGAAGTGGATGAGAGACCTTAAAAGCCTCAAAGCAACGCAAATCTATTTGAAAAATAATAATAATAATAATAATAATAATAATAATAATAATAATAATAATAATAATAATAATAATAATAATAATAACAAAATAATAAAAATAATAGTAATAATAGTAATAATAGTAATAATAAAAAGCTATAGACCATAACTATGTGGATAATTTGATGTGATATACCTTAGAAATTTCTTGTTTCGATGGTACAGAAGATCTTTCCTTGACAAAACACAACCGAAGTTCATTAAGGGCATTCAAGAAGACTTGAATTGATTTGATTAATCTATTAGACTCTGCAAAAATATGTTCTTGCACCTGCATATTAACCAATCATTCAAGAAGACTTGAAAAAAAAAAAAAAAAAAAAAAAAAAAAAAAAAAAAAATTATTCTTTCCTTCAAACAACAAAGCACGAGATGTAGAGTTCACAGAGCCATAAAGTTCTGCAACACAGTAATCATACATTTCATCCAATAAAGAGTAGGGCTTCTAACATGCAGTCAAAATTAAAAGCTCTAAAAAACAATTAATAGGGAGAGAAAAAACAGGTCAGTCTACTATCAAACATACTAGAGAAAATCATCAGATTAAGTGCACCCACACTCAATTCCCAAATCATTAATATCTCTTCACAATGTAGTACAATACATCAATTAATTGCTTTCTGTGGTTGTCTAGGTAGATTCAATTCCCAAACCGTTCTCTTATCCATATAATGGAATCCATCAACAAAATGCTCGTCTGTTTGTATAGGTTCCATGACCACATGACCACTTAGACAGTAATTCTGATTCATCCAATATGGAAGATTATAGTAAATAAACAACCAATTCAATCCTTTCTCAAGATGATATCTTTCCAAGTTCCTGCCAAGTTTAGAACGAAAATGATCTGAAGTCTGAACACAAGTTGGTAAAACCTTAACAAATATGTCTATTAATATTAAATGAATGGCAAACAAAAGAAGGGGAAAAAGGTAAATGAAAAGAATAAATAAAAAAGTAGAAATAAAATTGCTCATAAAACAACCTTTGAGGAGATCAAAAGTTGAAGATTAATATCTATATTCCCCCTCCCAGCCAGATTGACGAAAATACTTGGCCATAGAAGCTCTGCAACTTCAGCTTTCGAAAAAACAACCTCCTGGCATAACCTGAAAGCAGTACGTCAATCTAATAAATTTGTTTGATTAAATGCAAAAAAAATAAAAATAAAAATAAAAATAAAATAAAAAATAATAATAATAACTCAATAGACCAATAATTTATAAAAGAAAACAAAAATAATACCTTAGAATTACATCATTACAATAGCCACATAGCACGTAGGCAAGCGGACAAATCCATGTCTCAAAATTTTTACCATGTGCCTCCCATAGGGTTGAATCGTCCAATGACATTGCTTCGGCTAATGGAAATTTATGGAATCATTGCATGTAGAACAGACAAAGCATACAACAAGAAAGAGACCAGAAAAGACAGACAGAGACGGGCAAATATCTATGTGTTCTATTCAAACACCAATAATCGAAATGTTGTGAAGAGGAAGTAAACAGGGGGAGGGAAAATTTCATTAACCTATGTTGGTGGTATATATTAGCTAGTTGTATTTATGTTCTCGTAAAAATGGAAGTTCAAAGAACAGAAAGTAACAGAAAAAAGGGATAGCATATTTCTGAAAGTTAGCAAGAAGAGTAGAGAAGGCTACTTATGAGTGATCACTCAAAGAGCCCCTGAAATGTATTCATCCTTTTATCCTTGTTATATTGAGACCTTTACTTTAATCGTTACAGTTTAAATCATCACCTTAAGCAAGAATAGTAAGTTTTGAAAACGTAGCACCAATCTACCTTTATATTTCCTTTCGAGATCTGAAAGGAATTTTTCTACTAGCTCAAGATTAATACCCTTCGAGTGGACCTGCAGAGTGAGAAATACTTCACATGAATTTTAAGCAGTCAAATTAATTTTACCATGAGATTACTCTAAAGTAAAATGTTAAATTCAAGTACGAAAAATTGGGATAGATATGTCAATATTCTGAATTGAAAACTTAAAATGTCTAGCAGAGAAGATGCATAATAATCACCTCAACAAGAGATCTCTTGTACGAAACAAATGACTGCAGAGCTTTTTGACCCCTTTCGGTAGAAAGAATTGCCTGATTAAGAAAAGCAAAAATCACAAATTTAAAAGTGTCACAAGTAAGATATCCTTTAATAGTTACATACATACATAATCCTGGCCCTTTTTGTTTCTTTTCGGCTTGAGGATACCTTGTCCTCTGCCTTTGTTATTGATTTTTATCAAAAAGTTTTTTGTTAAAAAAAAAAAAAAAAAAAAAAAAAAACCACCTAAATGAAATACAGGTCCCGGACAAGACCTATAAGGTTAGCTACATAAATGTTCAAATTACTACAGAGGTTTTTAAAGTACCTCACACATTACGCTCTGTAAAATAATGTTTAAAGTCATTATTTTATTAAGTACATATGTTGCTCCAGTATTTATCAATATGTATATACACATATTTAAAAGAACTAGCTTGAGGGACGTGCCCCTTTTTCTACCTTAACTTTTTTATTAATAAAAATAGAGAGAAAAGTAGTAATTGATATTAATATTAATATTAATATTAAACCTTAATTGATTATGAATTTAGGTTTAAAGATGAATATTAAAGTACAATTAGTAATAGTATTAACTTGCTATTACCAATCAATAAAATCAATTAAAAAAAATGTACTTTTCATATATTAACATAACATATATTACTCTTAAAGTCCAATTAGTATTGACATATTATTATCAATAAATAAAAATTCATTCACAAATGTAATTTTAATATGTTAACATAATATATTACTCATAGCACTAATATCACAAGTCAAATAATAATATTATTAAAATTCAAAAAGCTAAACAAACAAGTTAAAAAGAGAAAAGGAAATGAAATGAAGCGCAACAAACAAACAAACAAACAAAGTTAAAGTGTGAGGTGTGATATGAGGCGTGAGAGAATGCATTAGCCATGTGTATAAATCTTGACCATTGCATTTCAAGTTAAAAATAAATAGATGATGTGGACCATTGGATTACTTGGTTGAAGTACAAAAACTTGCAACTCCATCTTCCCTTCTATATATAATTATAGACATGCAAGATTGTATATCATTATTGGTATGACTTGTTATGAGTTGTATAATCCGTAAGAAACATTTGAGTATGTAGCTTGTTACAATTATTCATATTGGAAAATCACTAATTGATTTTGGTGTAAGATCATAGATTGATATTTGGTTATTCATTAGTTGACATGGTTCGTCAGTGACGAATATCAGCTAATCAATGATTGACCAAGTCAATTGGTGATTGACACCAAGTAAATCAGTAATTTACCTGTTAGAAAATCAACATTTCTATTTTTAATTTTACAAAACTAGGGTGGTCATTTACTAAAGCCATGCTTTAAAAAGTGTCATTTTTGCACATATTCCAAAGAGAAAAAGGCAACACAATTATGGAGTTGGGTCTGTGGAAAATCCAAACAAAACAACAAAAACTCACCCGAAGAGCTTGAGATGCCATATCTACAATTTTAACAGAATCGTCCATCAGGTACTTCATCAAAAGTTTTAAAAGAGCAATCAGGAGACCTTCAGATATTCCAGTATCCATTTGACAACTCACTTCTAGGGTCAAGTCACGATTATTAGTTCTACAGGCATCAAGGCTCCCGTAGCTTCCAGGAAGATGGAAGACAACAGAATATGGGTCACCGATACCAACCTGAATTCAAAAGTAAGCAGATTTACTTAGAAAAATGTGGAGAAAAATGCTTGAGAACCTAATAGATTTGACAAAGTAAAGCCAAAAACAACAAAATTAATTTTTTTTTTAAGAAAAAAGAGTTGCTAACAGTACCCTCGAAATAAAATCAGACACCAATGCTCCAGCAGTATTTCCATCATCTGAGCCACACATGCGTACTAATGTCCAGATAGCGTTTACAATTTCATTGTCAAAATTCCAACCACATCCATTAATGAGATCATCTTTGTCCTTTTCAATCCGAAAATTTTCCTCTGACAGTAACTTTTTGTGCAGAGCTTGAAGACTACAAGAATATACCAGGCATAAAATCCATTTTATAAATCAGCAACGTATGAAGTCTTCCAGTAAACAATCAATTTCATTCTTAACTGAGCTTGGATTAGTTTCCTACAGCCTCAAGTTTGACAACGGCCAAAGGAAGAGATTAAAAAAAAAAAAAGGACAAATTACCTTGATAAAAGTAATCTTGGTGGAACGTAGCAAGCTCTCTTCACCAACTATATTAGGGACACGATAAAAAGGAAAATTAACATGAGATAAGTTTTATTTATTTATTTGCTAAAAGAGAAGCATTAAAATAATTCCTGAATCACACAACTAACATGTGAAAATACATAAGTTCAAAATCGTATACCTTCAACAAGTGATCTCTTGTAGAGTACTTTTGGCATAAATCCTGATGGAACCTTCTAATCTTATCGAATATATCTATTTCAGGGAAGGGTTCCAATTCCTGCCGAAAAGCAATTACATGCATTAAAGGGCATGAAGACATGGTAATGTACTTAAAGATAAATTACAGGAAATAAAATTTCAACTCTGATACACTACACTGATGTAATCATGAAGACATGGATCACTATCAACAGTCAGCTGGAGAAGCAGGGAAAAAACTTGAGATGAGCCTGTTCCAGATTGGTCTCCATTAGCTTTAGAGGGAATGCAACAAGCCACCAACTTCGATACCAAAAACTGCGCCATATAATAATCGGATAAGACATAAGAGCAAAGGAGACTGAAGTAAGAAAGCAGAATTTATAGGGAGAAAAAAATGCACGATGAACCCACCAACATGAGATATATACCTGAATTTGTTCCCCCAGCACACTTATCATTTCTTTGGAGGGGTTACTTTTAAAAGCTTTTAGCAATCGAGAAATGATACGACAGCATTGATCTTGTAATGCATCACAACTGATGTATTGCCCAATCGAATTCAAAATAAAACTGTGTTGAACATTGTAGCATAGGAGTCAACGACCAAGTGAAAAGAATTGCAAACAAGTTAAAATAGTAACTGTAAACAAAAAACTAGACACTCTTATCTTAAAGCAATAAGGTTCCCCCAGTCAACCTACAAAACTTGCAAACAAAAGAGTCGGAACTGCCAAGTAATTATACATCATCACAACACAGCTAAGTACACCACTTAAAGCTAGCTCAAATAATTGGGTATGTGAGTGTATGCGTGCGCGCGAGTGTCCACTAGGGTTCGAGTCATGGTGGTTTCATTTCTTGACTAAAGGGGGAGACATACGCCCCACATTGGAAAAAAAAAAAAAAAAAAAAAAAAAAAACAACACAACTAAGGACATAAACAGATGATGGTCGAATTTTATTACACAATTGTAGCACTCCTTTACAAATGATCCATATAAAGATGACAATCCCAAAGGAATAATAATAAAAAAAATAGATTCTCGTTTCCACTTTGTAAAACTAATACCCTCTTCATGAAAATAAATAATTTTGTAGGAATTCAAACTAGCCGTATAGGGCAATTGTTAGTTTCCTATTTTTGTGGATCTATAGTATCTAGGGATATTATTCTGTTGCGTATAGTTGTAATTGACTTTCCTTAATATTAGGATTAGCACCTAGAAATTAGGATCAATCCCAACGGATCCTTGTGTATATATGTACCCGAATTGTATCTAATGAATCATCAGAAAATTCCAATTATGTTCTATTTCATGGTATCAGAGGCTCAAGTTTCTGAACCATAATTTTCATATGTCTGGCCGCCGGCCCTAGCCTATCCCCAATTCCCGTTTTTTCACTTCTATGAAAATCGAGCCCTTTTCTCTCTCTCGAAAATCTCAACCACCATGGCCGACTCTGAGCAGACTTCCAGGGACTCATCCTCATCTACCACTTCATCTCTCAATACTCCTATCAATCCGCATATCACTCCTGAAAACAGTATTACCCCTATCATCAACCACAAACTCAATGGCCACAACTATCTCCAATGGTCTCACTCCATGATGATGTTTATCAGTGGACGAGGCCGTGATGATTATCTTACAGGTGTGGCTATCCAACCAAATTCCAGTGATCCTAAATTTAAAACTTGGAGGGCAGAAAACAACCTAATCATGTCCTGGTTAATCAGTTCAATGACTACTGAGATAGGCAAAAACTTCCTCCTTTACACTTCAGCCCAAGAAATATGGGACGCAGCCCGAGACACTTTCTCCAGCAGTGAGAATACTACAGAACTCTTCCATGTGGAGAGTATCCTACATGACCTAAGGCAAGGAGAAAATACAGTCACCACCTTTTTCACCACTCTGACGAGGTATTGACAACAGTTGGACCTCTTTGAATCTCATGAATGGAAGTGTTCTGATGACAGAACCTATTTCAAAAGAATAGTAGAGACTAAACGCATCTTCAAGTTTCTGATGGGTCTTGATAAGTCCCTTGATGAGGTGCAAGGTCGAATACTCGGAACCAAGCCCTTGCCAAGTCTCCGCAAGGCCTTTTTCGAGGTGCGTCGAGAGGAGAGCCGCAAACGAGTCATGATGGGACATTCAAATACACCTACGTCCACTGATGGCTCAGCCCGTGCTGCTGCCAAAGACCACACATCCATGGTCGCACTTGCTACCTATGCTGCTCGCGGAATATATCAGACTCCTGGTGACAATCAGCCACGGAGGGGACACCCTTGGTGCGACCACTGTAAGAAGATCGGCCATGTTAAAGAAACCTGCTGGAAGTTACATGAAAAGCCACTGAAGCCAAATAGGGCTACTAGTGACCGTGAGAGTCAGGGAAATACAGTCTCCATAGAAGCAACTAAATCCCCGAACCAAGTCTCCTTCACGAAGGACCAGCTGGAACTGCTTCAACACCTGATTAGCAAAGCAAATCTGTCAGCCAGCTCGGTGACAACTGGGATAGGGAGCGGATCTGTGCACAGCAATGGAAACCAGGCCCTTCATGTGGCCCAATCACCCTCAACCTCTTGGATAGTAGATTCAGGCGCATCAGATCACATGACAAGTGATAGATCACTTTTTTCAACTTAATACTCCGTGTCAAGGTTATCAAACAGTGCGTATTGCCAATGGTTCACGCTCGAGAGTTGCTGTACTAGGAACCATATATCTCTCAAGCAATATTATTCTACATTCAGTGTTATTTGTACCTGACCTTGATTGTAATCTACTCTCTGTCAACAAAATAAACCGTGACCTTCACTGTGAGACTACATTTTTTGCCAAATCTTGTGTTTTTCAAGACTTGGGTTCGGAGAAGATGATTGGCAATGCTGAACTTTGTGCAGGCTTGTATCTCCTCAAAGTAGACCCCTCTTCTGTCCCAGATCAGATTCATAATAAGAATAGTGTCAAACCTTAGTGTTGGTCCGTTCAGAGTCATGAGTCAATAAGTCAGTCCAATAAAAACAATGCAATAATGTTGTGACACTACTGTCTAGGTCATCCAAATTTCTTGTATTTGAAACGCCTATTTCCATCATTGTTCATTAATAAAGATGCAAAGTTATTTCAATGTGATGTTTGCCAATTATCAAAGCACACCCGAAGTTCATATATCCCAGGACCATACAAACCAACTCACCCCTTTTCACTTATCCATGGTGATATCTGGGAGCCAACCAGAATTCCCAATATTTCTAGAGTTCGGTGGTTCCTATTGTTAGTTGATGATCATACCCGGTTAAGTTGGACTTTCCTTATGAAAGATAAATCTGAAACCAATCAAATCTTCACACATTTTCATGCCATGATTCGCACTCAATTTCAGGCCACAATTCAAGTCCTCAAAACTGATAATGCCCGTGACTTTTTTAACTCCGTCCTTAGTCCTTATCTCCAATCGTATGGCATTGTTCATCAAAGCTCATGCGTGGACACACCCCAACAGAATGGTGTGGCAAAACGTAAAAATCGTCATGTGCTTGAGGTTGCTCGCTCATTACTCTTCCATCTAATGTACCTAAGAAATTCTGGGGTGAGGCTGTTCTTACTGCCACCTATCTCATCAATCGGATGCCCTCACGTGTTCTCAAATTCAAATCTCCAGTGCAAATTCTCCTTGATTCCTATCCAAACTCACATTTACTTTCCCAAATTCCCCTAAAAATATTTGGATGCACTACATTTATTCATATCTACCCTCATAGCCGAGGTAAACTAGATGAAAGAGCACTCAAATGCATCTTCATTGGATACTCACCAAACAAGAAGGGATATAAATGTTTTTCTCCTCTCACCAAAAAGGTCTATCACACCATGGATATCACTTTCTTTGAAGATAAGCCATTTTATCCCAATTCTGTAATTCAGGGGGAGACAAACACACATGAATCACAAAATTGGGACTGGACTTCTCTCATTGATTCCGTAACAAGTCCAATTCCACGCAATTCGGCTCCTCCCTTACCTGACCCGCAATCTCCATCATCTTCTACTCCACAGACTATACCTAGCTTTCCAAACACAGTTGAGTCACCCAATTCACCATCCCATGAGTCAGTAATGTACCCAAAGCATCTCCTCCTTCCTAATGAGGCAGTAAGAGTCTATACTAGGAGACATTTGCGCCTATAGCCAAACTCAATACAGTGCGCGTTTTGTTATCCATTGCTGTGAACCAAGATTGGCCCTTATTTCAACTTGATGTGAAAAATGCCTTTTGAATGGGGACTTAGTAGAAGAAGTATATATGGATATACCTCCTAGGTTCGAAACTGATCATATGCGAGGCAGAGTTTGTAGGCTACGAAAGTCACTATACGGGCTCAAGCAATCACCTCGTGCATGGTTCGACAAATTCACGAGGGTACTAAAACAAGATGGCTACTTACAGTCTCAAGCCGATCACACTCTATTCTTCAAACACTTCACCAACGGTAAGATTACTGTGTTAATAGTGTATGTTGATGATATAGTTCTCACTGGAAATTATGTAGAGGAAATAAGGAGACTTAAGCTTCTATTATCCAAAGAGTTTGAAATCAAAGACTTGGGTCATCTAAGGTATTTTTTGGGATTCGAAGTGGCTAGATCAAGGACTGGAATTTTAGTTTCCCAGCGAAAGTATGTCTTGGACCTCTTAAAGGAAACCGGTATGAGTGGGTGTAGGCCGGTGGACACTCCTATGGACCCTAACACGAAGTTGATGCCTCGAACTGAAGAAATGGCAGTGGATAAAGGGCAATATCAACGCTTAGTCGGGAAGCTGATCTACTTGACTCACACAAGTCCTGATATAAGTTTTGCAGTGAGCCGTGTTAGTCAATTTCTAAGCAATCCTTCAGTCACACACATGGGGGCAGTTGGACCGTATTCTTAGATACCTTAAAAGGGATCCTGGAAAGGGACTCATGTTAAAAAAGACTCTTAATCGCTTCCTAGAGGTTTACACGGATGCGAATTAGACTGGATCCCCCATTGACCGAAAATCAACTTCAGGATATTACTCCTATGTATGGGGAAATCTGGCGACATGGCGAAGTAAGAAACAGCAGGTGGTGGCACACAGTAGTGCTAAGGCAAAATTTCGAACCTTAGCTCAGGGTATTTGTGAAGGAATCTGGTTAAAACGGCTACTAGATGAACTTAAAGTTGGCATTTCTGGTCCTAGAGATATGATGTGTGACAACCAATCAGCTATAGCTATTGCCAAAAACCCTATCCATCATGATAGAACGAAGCATGTTGAGATCGACAGACACTTAATCAGTGAGAAGATAGAGAGCAATGTTATATCACTAAAACATGTCCCATCTAGGCATCAAGCAGCAGACATCCTCACAAAGGCGCTCTTTCGTCCAAACTTTATTGAGCTAAGTTCTAAACTTGGTTTAATGAGTATATACCACCTAGTTTGAGGGGGAGTGTAGGAATTCAAACTAGCAGTATAAGGCAATTGTTAGTTTCCTATTTTTGTGGATCTATAGTATCTAGGGATATTATTTTGTTGTGTATAGCTGTAATTGACTTTCCTTAATATTAGGATTAGCACCTAGAAATCAGGATCAATCCCAACAGATCCTTGTGTATATATGTACCCGAATTGTATCTAATAAATCATCAAAAAATTCCAATTCTGTTCTGCTTCAAATTTTATTCCATCAAAAGGATTATAGAAAGCAAAAATAATAACAAGGACCCATCACTTAAATACTAATAACAATAGCTTTGGCATGAATTATATATTAATAAATCTCGAAACACAATTATGTTACTCACTTGGAAGTGCTTGAAACAGAAACTCTATGTCCAATTATATCTAGAAGCACCTCAATTCCAGCCAATCGATGACATTTATGCCTATGGTGGACTGCCGCAGCAATTTTATAATGGAGTTCTAGTATAAACTGCATAATGAACACAGCAATTCATTTCATATAACGTACTGACCGTGCCAACAATCGAATGGAAAAAGGAAGCTAAAACAATGTGTGTGTGTGAGTGCGTTGTACCATGAAAACCCTATCTGGGCGAAAAATGTTAATCTTGTCAACAACACCAGCTCCTGTAGGATAATCCACCCTACACATGTCCCAACACAGCACATTTTAACCCCCAACAAAAAAAATGAAACAAATGGAAACAATAGTACAGCACAATAAGCAATGATGATAAAATAACTCACATCTCCAGAAAACCATCAACAACTGTTCGAATTGATCGTTCAACTGTATCCAGAGAAAAGAAAGGGACCACAGGTTCAGAAGCACAAGAAGCATGTGACAAAATTTGGCTGACAATGGATACCTAGAAAAGAAACAGGGCATCATATTATAATCAAAGGAATATTTTTGACCTATTATGTCAATCATATTTAGATCACTTATGGAATGTAATTCATGTCAGGCTACAGATGAATGCAGATTAGTTAAATAAAACAGGACGATGAAATGTGTAGAAATACTCGGATAGGATATTCAAGAATTCTAGAATTGTTGACAATAGTAAATTAGGAATAAAAGAGATTTCGGGTCATTCCCAATATCTCTATTTATGGTAGTTTCTTGATTTCTGATTTGTTTCCTGTTTTATCCTTTATTTCCGGATTCTATATGGAATCAGGAATTGTGTAATTAGTGCTAGGGTAAACAGAGACCTAATGTATAAGTAGGGCTGTACATATATGTTTTTTTGATTAATGAGAGAATAATCATTCAACCCTAAAAACTTCATGGTATCAGAGACGCCTCCTTTGATCCTGAGATAGATGACAAAGTACGGCATGACAATGAGCCGCCAGAGTCAATCTCCATCAGAAGTTTCCTCTTCCTCCGAAGCTGTTACCACCAGCAACAATGGCATCACCGATAGCCATATTCAGTCCATTACTGGACATAAACTCAATGGCCAAAACTACCTCCATTGGTCACAATCTGTTATGATGTTTGTCTGTGGAAAAGGGAAAGAAGATTACCTTTCTGGAGCAGCAACACCACTGGAAGGAAAAGATCCGAAGTATAAACTTTGGAAGGCCGAGAACAACATGGTCATGTCTTGGCTTATCAATTCCATGACCAACGAGATTGGGGAGAATTTCTTACTGTATGGGACTGCCAAAGAAATCTGGGACGCAGCCAAAGAGACATACTCCAATTTCGACAACTCATCCGAGTTATTTGCCGTGGAGAGCATTCTCCATGATCTGCGTCAAGGTGACCTTTCTGTGACCCAATATTTTAATACCCTCACAAGGAATTGGCAGCAATTGGACATGTTTGAAGAACACGATTGGAAGTATCCTGAAGATGGAATGAAATACAAGAAGATCGTTGAGAAGAAAAGGCTTTATAAGTTCTTGTTGGGACTCAGCAAAGAACTGGATGAAGTTCGAGGAAGAATCATGGGGATGAAACCACTGCCGAGTGTTCGAGAAGCTTTTTCGGAAGTCCGCATGGAAGAGAGCCGAAAGAGGGTAATGATGGGACCTACTGTTGCTGCTCACAGCCCAGAAGTATCCGCCCTTATTGCCCAAGGGCCCCAACACCAAGCAAGGAGAGGACGATCTTGGAGTGATCATTGCCGTAAACCTGGTCACACAAAGGACAACTGCTGGAAAATTCATGGAAAGCCAGCAGATTGGAAACCGGCAAGGCCAAACAACAGAGAAGGACGCAGCAATCTCGTCTCCAGCGAAGCAAATCCTCCACAAACCGAGCAGAATCTGTTCAACAAAGAGCAAATGGAGTTTCTGCAGAAGCTGATTAACCCGCACCATGCCAATACCTCAGAAGTTGGAACCGTGTCTCTGGCTCATAAAGGTAATCTCCTCAATGCCTTCAATAAAACTCGAGAGATGTACAAACCGTGGATTGTGGATTCAGGAGCCTCTGACCATATGACTGGAGACGCAAGGTTGTTCACCACTTATAGTCCTTGTCATGAGAATTTTACTGTCAGGATTGCAGATGGATCACGCTCAAGAGTCATAGGGAAAGGATCCGTAGTTGTATCAAAGGACCTTACCTTAAACTCCGTATTTCTTGTCCCTAATTTGGATTGCAATCTCCTATCAATCGGTAAACTCACTCACGAGCATAATTGTGTTGCTAATTTTTTCAAAAAACTCTTGTAAATTTCAGGACCTGGATTCGGAGAAGATTGGCAATGCTAGGATGTGCTCGGGGCTCTATATTCTCAAGAATGACCATCCACGGGGACAACAACCTCACATGGCAGATTCGGACATACCAAACCAGCAACTTACAAAATTTTCTTGTTCTGTTTTTCAATCCAATAATGATAGTGCAATCATGTTATGGCACTATAGGCTAGGCCATCCAAACTTTGTTTACCTTCAAAAACTTGTTCCTTCATTATTCATCAATAAAAGTCCAAAAGATTTTCAGTGTGATATTTGTCAGTTTGCTAAACACACTCGCAGTTCATACTCAATTCAACCATACCGAAAATCCTATCCATTCTCAATGATTCACAGTGATGTATGGGGACCTTCTCGGGTTAAAAACATCACTGGAACAAGGTGGTTTGTATTGTTTGTCGATGATCATACTAGGATTACTTGGGTATTTCTCATGAAAGAAAAATCATAAGTTGAACAAATCTTCAAGAACTTTAATACCATGATTCAAACCCAATTTCACACCAAAATACAAATATTCCGCACAGATAATGCCAGGGAATATTTTAAACATTTTCTCGGGAAATACCTACAAAATCAAGGTATTATACACCAAAGTTCTTGTGTTGATACCCCTCAACAAAATGGGGTAGCAGAAAGGAAAAATAGACATATCTTAGAGGTCGCTAGATCACTCATGTTCTCCACCCACGTTCCAAAACATTTTTGGGGGGAATCCGTACTCACAGCAACTCATCTCATAAACCGAATGCCATCACGCGTCCTAAACTTTCAAACCCCATGTCAATCTCTTCTTCTTTCCTACCCACAGTCCAGACTTCTCTCAACCATTCCATTCAAAGTGTTTGGTTGCTCTGCGTTTGTTCACATCCATCAACAACACAGAAGCAAACTTGATCCTAAATCACTCAAATGTATCTTTCTTGGTTACAGCCCAAATCAAAAAGGGTACAAGTGTTATTCCCCGGTCACAAAGCGATTTTACACCTCAATGGATGTCACACTCTTTGAAAATACACCATACTTTCCCAAATCAGCTATTCCGGGGGAGAATGTACAAGAATACCAGCTTTGGGACATAGATGTTCCATCATCGAGTCATCCTTCAAACCAAGTCACTAGTCCGGCCAAAGTCACTAGTCCAGCCATCATGTCTGTCCCACACTTTCAATCCGAAACCACTAATTCAGATGACCTCCCGACCTCAACTCCTATCCAATGTCTGAAACCTGCCAACAATGGTGAGTTCATTGTATATTCCCGAAGGAAGAAAACTCAAGAGGATGTAGAGCAACAAGCACCTCCTGAGCAGTGTCAAGAGGCTGAACCGGATCCAAGAGTTCTTGAAACTCTATCATCAGGTAACACTAGCCCTGTGAACATTATAGATGAGCCTAATGTTGATGATCTTGATTGTCCAATTGCATTAAGGAAAGGAGTACGATCTTGTACTAGTCATCCAATTCACAATTTTGTATCTTATAGAAAATTGTCTCCGAACTATCATTCCTTTGTGGCAGAATTAGACAAGGTGCAGGTTCCTAACTCCATCCACGAGGCCCTATCTATTCCAGAATGGAAAACGGCAGTATGGGAAGAAATGAAGGCCCTAAAGAAGAATGGAACTTGGGAAATTTCAGAGCTACCCAATGGGAAGCGTACAGTGGGGTGCAAGTGGATATTCACTGTCAAATTCAAGGCAGATGGTAATGTGGACAGATTTAAAGCACGGCTGGTTACTAAAGGGTTCACTCAAGCATATGGCATTGATTATCAAGAGACCTTTGCTCCAGTAGCCAAATTGAATACTATTCGGGTATTACTTTCATTGGCTACAAATCTTGATTGGCCTCTCTACCAACTTGATGTTAAGAATGCCTTTCTTAATGGGGACCTTATAGAAGAAGTTTACATGGACATCCCTCCTGGTTTTGAGTCTCATGTTACTATGAATAAGGTATGCAAGCTCAAGAAGTCTCTTTATGGATTAAAACAATCTCCTAGAGCATGGTTTGACAGGTTTAATAAAACAGCAAGGAAGTATGGATACTCACAATGCCAAGCAGATCACACACTCTTTGTGAAGCATTCATCGGAAGGAAAGATAGCAATTCTCATTGTATATGTGGATGACATCATTCTGACAGGAGACAATGAAGATGAATTGTTCAAACTCAAGGCACTACTTGCCAATGAGTTCGAAACCAAGGATCTTGGAAACCTAAAATATTTCCTTGGAATGGAAGTAGCTCGATCAAGGAATGGAATTTCGGTGTCACAGCGGAAATATGTGTTGGATCTTCTTAGGGAGACAGGCATGCTTGGGAGTAAGCCAGCCGAGACCCCTCTTGACTCAGGTACCAAACTTGGAGCAAAGGAGGGAAGTACCCCGGTGAAAAAAGGGCGATACCAGAGACTTGTGGGGAAGCTGATTTATCTTTCCCACACTAGACCAGACATTGGGTTCGCAATCAGTGTGGTAAGCCAATTCATGAATGAACCTACTGAGGAGCACATGGAGGCTGTCAATCGAATATTGAGATATCTGAAAATGACACTAGGCAAGGGATTATACTTCGGAAAAACAACAAGAAGAGACATTGAAGTATTTGCAGATGCTGATTGGGCTGGATCTATCACTGATCGGAGGTCTACCTCTGGTTATTGCACGTATGTGTGGGGGAACCTAGTTACTTGGCGAAGTAAGAAACAACCAGTAGTATCACGGAGTAATGCAGAAGCAGAATTCAGAGCATTGGCACTTGGCATTTGTGAAGGTTTATGGCTGGACAGATTACTCAAGGAATTAAGGATTGGTATCCCATCTCCTATGAAAGTATTTTGTGACAATCAATCAGCTATCAAGATAGCTAAAAATCCTGTTCATCATGATCGAACAAAACACGTGGAGATAGATCGCCACTTCATCAAAGAAAAAATAGACAACGGGATCATGAGTTTACTACACGTCTCTACAAGTCAGCAAATAGCAGACATTCTCACTAAAGCTCTGCCAAGGAAGAATTTTGAAGAATTGAGTTCCAAGCTCAGCTTGATCAACATTTACGCCTAGCTTGAGGGGGAGTGTAGAAATACTCGGATAGGATATTCAAGAATTCTAGAATTGTTGACAATAGTAAATTAGGAATAAAAGAGATTTCGGGTCATTCCCAATATCTCTATTTATGGTAGTTTCTTGATTTCTGATTTGTTTCCTGTTTTATCCTTTATTTCCGGATTCTATATGGAATCAGGAATTGTGTAATTAGTGCTAGGGTAAACAGAGACCTAATGTATAAGTAGGGCTATACATATATGTTTTTTTGATTAATGAGAGAATAATCATTCAACCCTAAAAACTTCAAAATGTAATTCATGTCAGGCTACAGATGAATGTAGATTAGTTAAACAAAACAGGAAGATAAAAAAGGCTTGGTATAAAATAAAATAGCACTGACTACGCAAACATTATTTCCCATGCAAAAGAATCACTAGCAGTCAGCTCTAGTCAAACACAAGATCTCTTCTATAGTAGATGGCTAATCCATATCTCAAGTTTTATTCCTTGAACTTTCCGCCTGTGTAACTCTCAATGAACTAGTCTAGATATAGCACGTAACAAGAAAAGAGTTATTCTGACATGCATTAGATCAGCAAATTGTAATGACTTTGTACAGCAAGACCCCTTTTTTTATTCTTTTTGAGAAGCACGCTAAGACTATCGTTAAGAAAACTATGTTATAAACCATTAGGTAGAACTCACCCTTGCAAAACAAGCTTACAAGGGGAGGAACCCATGGGCTCATAAACCCACTGATTGTCTTAAAATCATTCCATGTCGGACTTTAGGTATCTAACATTCCGACACACTCCGCAACCGCCGTCCACAGCAGCCCATCTTCCTAGCCAGGTGTTTCTTAGATCCTACCTTCTATCAAGTAGCAGCCCTCTTCAGGGCGCCCCACCTGTAGCAACAATCACATAACCAAATCCCATACATCCAATCCCATGCTCGACATGGTGGTTTGTAACAATCCACCACGCTTGGGTGCAAATCGGCGGCGGTTTACAGTATTGACACTGATCCAACAGTAACCCTTTCATACTAGGCAGCTTCACTCTAATATCAGTATTCAACGTTTGACGGCTACACCAATGCATCTTAATCCAGCCCATAATGCAACAGCTTTGACTTGAACCTGCAACATGGTGGACTGGCTTACAAACCCATTAGGTGGTACTCACCCTTGCAAAACCGGGTTGCAATAGGAGGGAAGCTCAAGGGCATCTAAAACCAACTAATTATCTTTAAAAAGAAATGTGGGATTTTTGGTATCTAGGACCATGTAGGCATCCTAAGGGAAATTAACTACTAAAAGTGATCGTTTACCTCTAAAGTTTCATAAACTAGGGGCGTTCCCAAGTTACTGAAAATCATATTATGCAACACACGGTTAAACTTGGAACTCTAATACTGAGCATTACTAAATCCACATCAGTAGAAGCAAACCATATGTTTCTTTATAAGTGTGTCTCGTTCACTCTCAGATATCTGTGCAAGTTGCAAAATTGAATTTTGAAGTACATCAGCTCCCTTATGCCCACCAGATGTATTGCTGCAGTGCAACCCAATACAAATTGAAAAGATCTGCACAAAGTGATCTTTGACCAGAATTGACAAAGGTTGACCAGCAATCTGAAACAAAAAGATGACATTAGATAAAGAAACCAATTGTAAAGCAGAAAATTAGAAATACAATGAACATCATAGCCAAATAAACAACTCAGCATGCAATCTTAGTAAATACCTAGAGCTCGCACATAATTATTCTACCTTCCAGATTTACCTTTCAAAACCTTTTACAATCACATGTAATAAGAGTTCTTAATCCCAACAGAAAAGCCAGGCCAACAGCAATATGCATGGAGAGAGAGATTGATCTAATAAATTCACCTCCCAGCTGACCCTACCTTAGAGACCCAACTGAGGTTGGAACTGTCACCATGCAGAACCAAAGTTGGAAGAAGCCAATTGCAACAGTATAGCATGAAATAGCTTGGTTCACTATCTGCTACAAAGAGTTGTCTTATCTGTAAAGAGAAAATGAAACTTGTATGAATATATACATACAACTCAAACAGGAGGATCAGCGGCATACAACAGACATATATATATATATATATATATATATATACACACGCGCGCGCGTACATAAATAAATAAATACATATGTACTTAAGTATGTACATATGTTGTGTTCTATAAGAAACAACGATAGAGAAAGAAAAATAATATAACACAAAACAGGACCAGTAATCCTCCGGGAAAACAAAAGAAAAGAAAAGAAAAGAAAAGAAAATAGGAAACTGGTAATCCTTGCTGGTAGTAAACATAACACATTTTCAGACATATTCTTGTGGAAAACGTGAGCACTGTACCTCAACGAGTGCAGCTAAGCTTACACCACAAGCAACCCAACAAAAGAGAATAGATGCTATGAGTTCTTCCAAGTACTGCAAAAAAAAAATAATAATAATAATAATAATAAAATAAAAAATAAATTGACATTCAACCTGTATATATCTTCTTCCCAGTCAAGACAAAAAATACAACAGTTGAATGAAATCTATAGTTCAAATATTCCTTGGCATTAGTAGGTATTAGTAAAAATTATTTAACAAGATCACAAATATTAGCAGCCACTTCTAAGACTAAGATGAAAACCATGTGTCGACAGCAGGAAGGAGAGAATTATTCTTTATCACCTTAAACCTAGTTGTATACTGAAGCTTTCTCGAAAGATTATCAAGCACCACAAAAACCAATTCCCTGAAAGAAAACATAATAAATAAGAAAGAAAGAAAGGGCTAGACAATTACCAAAACATAACATGTCAAATCAATTCTGCAGAACAAAGAGAAATACGCACCTCTGAGACGGATCAATGGCAGAAATTACACACATCATAAATACAGCCTGCATCTCATGAATAGAAACCCGTATGATTGTAATGCTCCTTTATAATGTAGGTAACACAAGACAATAAAATAACTTGAAATTAGAAAAGAACAGTAAGAGGTTTGAATAAATTAGAAACTGATCTTTTTGAACTCAAAAATGACTGAAACCACTGTTTAGGTAGTTTTTAACTTTGGGTGGGGCAATTTGAACTCCACACCTTTTGGTGGAGTGTGTACAGTCACAGCAAGGCTATGTCTGCAACCACAGGTTTTAAGAATTTTTTAATAACTGCTCCCTGTTTATGCATCTAACCATTAAGGATGAGGAAATGAAGAAAGGAGAACCATATTCCAGCAAAAGAAACAAACACGCAATACAGAGCCAAAATATATAATGTTATTCCATTAGCCTGACCACCTAATTACTGTGCAAAAGTTTCCTTCACATTCTCCAATCTCCATTGTGTGGTCCTCGAATTCTTTCTTTTGGCAGACTCAGCATCCTTCTTTTCCTTGTATGTAATGTTTTATCCAAACACACTGAAAAAAGCAACATAAATATACCTGTTGTTCTATTTTCTCACTGTACAATGCAAGGTGCATCAGAGTAACAATAATCGTTTCCATCGTGGGGCAAGGCTGAGGACCAGAAGCTAAGACCTCACTAGCAGTGACAATTTTGCCTTTTGAGGAAACAACCAATGTAACGCCAAAGTTGGAACTAACGACACAGCCAGGTAAAAAGGAGATGTCAGAATGAGAAATATATGCCGTTAACATTTTAAATAGGAACATCATATACCAAACAAACATCCATGCTCAAAGTGCAACAATTTAGAAAGTGAAAAAATGAGTCACATCTATGCAATTATGGAGCAAAAACAATGCCTTAAGAGTTAAAGGGTGTTCTTTCCCCTTAAAAAAATAAAAAATAAAAAATAAAAGACCACAGTTGAAAGTGTGAATTTATTTCCATGTTTGCCTCCGCCATTTGTTTTAGTCAACTTAAAAAACAAGCAAATGATGCTCTCAAATATAATTTGACTTATACTTCTGTATTACATCCTTTATTTATAAGAAATCACCTCATGTGATTTTAAATTTGGATGACAGGTTTAAAGTGTTAATTCAGAATATCAAATCAAAGTTAATAAAAAAAATCAAATGTCTTGTATAGAACATTATCTGTCAATATGAAGAAGGATTATTAAAAAGGAAGAAGAAGAAGAACTCCCCATAGGAGGAAGAAAGAACTACTCGGGGGACAAAAGAAAAGAAAGGCTGTTAGCCAACCAGAATTGCACCTCGCGACCAAATCTTAATCAAGATCACCGTTTTTCCTCTTCCTTTTTTTTCCCTCTCAAAATTCACAAAAGTAGATTTCAGACACAATCATAAAAGATCTTATGAGCTACATGATTAAACTCAAAACATAAGACGTACTCTGCTTCCAATAACTTCAAACAAAAGCAAAATTAATCAAGCAAGTTACAATGGTATGCCCAAAAAAAAAAAAAAAAAAAATGTTACTATCACAAGTTTGAGGGTTCCAAGAGAAAAAATCAGACAAGTTTGACTCGGTTTATGTGACTTGTACCATGATAAAAATTAGAGAAGATACAAAAAGAAATAAACAGCAGGCAAAATTATAGGGAAGAAAACTAAAAGATACAAAAAAAAAAAAAAAAAAAAAAAAAAAAAAAAAAAAAGAGTAAAACCCACCAGATATCTTCGAATAACTCCTCATGTCCTTCCCACGTTTGGAAAAGAACACCGATGTGTCTAGCCACAGACAACCTCACACGATAATCAGTATCTCGGAGCATCAACAGCAATCTTTCAATCATTGTCTGTAAATAGTTGCATCACAGCAACCATACAAACCAAGGATTAAAACTATAGGGGTGTTTGGTTCATATACTCAAACTCAAACCCATAATTTTGCTACAGTGTAAAGCTCTCACAAAAAATTTGAATTTCAAACATCACAATTAAGAATCATGGGTCTGAGTATACCTCCCAAACGGGCCCTACAAGATCATAAATTCGTCATTATGATTATAAAAAATAATCAAACAGAAAAGAAATACTAGATACACCCTCAACCAAGAAATCAGACATGAAACCATCATAAGAGGTACGAATTAGTCGACCAAGAGAAGTAGAAAACCCATCAACTTCAGAATCAGGATGGACACTGATGGCTTAATTTGGTATCCCGCTCGCACCTTTCAGCTAATTGGTTGGAGAGACCTTTTGAATAAATGAAACTAAGGAACTTAATGTTGGTTGTTGTGGGGATAAATTGCTAGGTCCGGGTGGTTTCATTTTCCAAAACTATAAGGATGTTTTGAAATATGATTACTTGAAGGAAACAACTAGAGTTTTGTGTTGTCGGTATCAGCTCTCAAGGAGCTTTAAGAACTATCCAAATTTTTAGATACATCAATCGAAGTCAGTGTACCAAAATGATTTCATTTAGCGGTAAGCTCTCAAACAGCAATACATGACACAATGTGGAACATAAACTAATGACTCACAGCTAACAAGACTAACAGTGTAAGGCGCGCCCTATTGATTAGTAAGGCTACTAATAAGAAAGCCTTATTACCCCTTCAACAAGCAACGACCTTCAAGCCCCTATTAGTAAACGCGCTCGGAAGCGCGCCAGCGCCTTTAAGGCTCCTTCGGACAAGTAGGCATGACAGCTCTATCAGCTCAGGCAACTAAAGCCGCTACTCAGGCAGCTCTTGCGGCTAATTACGCTCGGCCTATGCAATATAGGGTAGTCATGGATCTCACGATGATGTGTACATGACCCTTTGAAGCATTCTTGCAACTTATTATCAGAAGCTTTCCTAATTTCATTTCATCAACGAATACATAAGAAATTGCAGTCACAGACACTAGTTTCCAAGACTGAAACAGGGACGTATGAAGCAGGTTTTCCTATTCAATTAAGCTTCATATAATCCAATTATCATCAGGTCAAAAGAATTCATGCCTCAGACAATTAAGATTAATGCACGCTTCAAGTTTAAAGGTACAAACATTTGTAATCATCATTAAAGATCACCTGGCCAATTTGAGGACTTAGTAAAACAAAATCACATATGCAGTCAACCAGCTTAACACGTCCAGACCACTCGAGATGATCAAGTTCAGCAGTTTTATTTATCAGATCTCCAAGATGCATCAAGCTCTGCAGACACTAGAAAGGAGTTAATTAAACAATGATTATCATGATATAAATCTTTTGTAAACGACTTTATGATGAAAACTTTGTTGAATATCAAAAACGATTTACTAACAAATACAAGTAGGATAATAAAGTAATGTTTAAAAGAAAAATTAAAAAATAAAAAGAAAGGAAGATAGAGGTCTTGAAACAAGAAAAATACTACCAAAAAACAAAAAATAAATAAACAAAAAGCTCAAGAGTAGAATAGATAATAATAGTAGACATAGTTTACACAACATAGGATAGCGTAAAGATAATGTAAGAGTGCAAATGATATTTACTCTATTGTGCTCTCAAAAAAAACAACAACAACAATAATAACCAAAAACTAAAAAAAAAAAAAAAAAAAAAAAAAAACAAACAAACAAACAAACAAATTTTGCTTTTCTACAAAGCATAATTGCTCACATTATTTACATTAGAAGGAAAACTGAAAAGACCTGTTCAGATTTCATATCCAAAGAAGAAGAGACCAGTTTAGCTTTCCTACTATCTTTCAAGGATAATAAAGTCTCCAGCAAAGCACAGACAGCAGCTAATGTGCTGATACAATCAAGCTTAAGACTGGAGTGAATCTCAATCATGTCATCCATAATATTGATCTGGAAAGAAAACACATAAAGACCTGTTATTTTACACATTTAACATAAGTCACTAAATATGCCTCTCTGAATTCTGCAGTAACTTTTACTTTCAGTATTAGGTTCTCTCGTACCAAATCGGTAAAATTTGAAGATGACGACCAGTAGGGATGTTGACAAAGGTTGTACAGAATTCTTTCGCGAACCTATTTGACAATAGAGATTAAAAAACAGTATACATATGGCGGTAAAAGAACAGAAGTGATAGAATTTTTAAGTGTAGTGCAAGCCATACAGAAGAAGTATGCAATGTACCTTTGAATCGCATTCTTTGTCCATGAGTTCAAACAAAATATCCCATGTAACAACGTGTAGAACAGAGAAAAATCCCGAAATAAGTGATATCATGTTAAACTTCCATTTCTCAACAGACGAAGATATACCACTGGAACGTTTCCCACCAACAGCTAAAATATCAACATCTCCAGCATCATCATTCACATCTAACTCCAGGTCCATAATCCTACTTTTACTACTATCGAAAGGGGGCATACTATGTACAGGAGTAACAGATGCTGATAAGCCTTGCAGCATCTTTTCGGACTGAAAAACTGTTGAACTGTTGCAATATTTTTCATATCCTTTGGCAAGTTCTTTTAGAAGTCTCTCAGTTGATTGTCTAACTGCATCATATAGTGCAATATCCGTACAGCTTTGATCTCTCTGTTCAACAAATAGAGGAGAAGAGACAAAACTCCCAAAGGAAGTAACAAGAGCACGGTCACCAACAAAAAAGTCATAGCTAAAGCAACCAGATGAAAGATCATTTTGGTTACTCTGGATTACATCAACAGCACGATCCAGCAATTCCAACAGGTGCTGGCCTACTTTTGAGGGGAATGGTGAAATTCCCTCTCCTTGCCTGGAAAGAACCAGAGGCATGTAAACCATAAAGAAAAGAAAAAAAAAAAAAAAAAAAAAAAAAAGGAAAATCAATGAGAAAATATGACGTTCTAAACCATAATGAACTTCCTAGCGTAGACATAACATGATTTGAAAAACAGAGAATATCATGAGACATTAGTTTTCTAGATGGAGCATATATATTTACTCCTGATAACCTCAAACTAAAGGGCCTAAGAACACCAAATTCCTGTTCTAGCCCTTCCCTCCCCTACCCTTCTCTAGTTCCGGACTCTGTTTCAACATCCAACCACCAAATAAAAAGTCATTTAACCAGAAAAATCTCCCAACCAAAACGGATAAGGAACACATTTGAAAATAAAAACCAGCAAAATCCTTAGTTTGAAAAACCCAAAAAGCCGTCCAATATTTAGTTCTTGCCCAAATATCACCAACGTCTTCAACTTTTTCAAATATGCATTTCTTCCTCTATAAGCATAGCGCCCAAGTGACACAACCAATATCTTCCAATAAGTAAACTATCAATCATCAATCATCAAATCAGTCTTTCTGTCTAGATTTGTCCAAGAAATTAGAAACTCCCAAAAATGCTATACCACAAGTTTATAGAGAAAGGACAATGAAGAAAAAGATGATCCATTGACATTACCAGAGGATGAGAAAGGTAAGGTATTCCCATTCGTGATCGTATTAAGTTTACTAAGCACAAGTAGCCAATTAAACACTTGAATTTTAGAAGGAACTGACGTTTGAAAACGGCAGAATTTGAAAGGGGAAAAGGAACCAATTATCAACCAGGAATTTGAAGAATGGTTTATAGGAAAACAAACCCAATCCGTCAAATTTCCACATCCATCTATCCGAGATACATTCACACAACTTCACTCCTCTGAAACATAACAACAATTCCACAACCTCCCCCATTTCTCTATCACTAGGCTCTCTAAAAAAGTGGAGATTCCAAGAAGCTCTATTTTCAGGTTTAACAAGGAAAAAGACAAATTGGTTCATTGTGGATTGAAGAAATTCTATATAGGCTCAGAAACTGACTAGAGAAAGACCCATCCATACATCGTCCCAAAATCTCGCTCACCTCCCATCACCCACTTTCAACTTTAATATGTGCTACAAAATCACAACATAATAACTGTATTGCTCCAAGGGCACTTATATGTCACCCCCACAACTTCTCCAACCTCCCACACGCCACTATTACTACCATATTTTCCTTTTATCACACTGCCATAACGAATACAGATCACCCAGAAATCTGCATCTGCCATATATCATTTTTTATGGGAATGGGGATCTAAGATTGCTATTGTAGGTTTTTTTTTCCCCCCTTTTTGATAGAGGACGCCGTGTCCTATATTTTCTATACTTTTTTGGCTATTACTGAAGTTTCTTGTTTCTGATTTTAAAGAAATGAATAAGGAAACACAATGCTTAAGCATGAAATCCTTATCCACAAAACAATAAAATAAAAAGACCAGCACCCACCATGACCAAATTCGAATTTGGAGAATGGAGGGAATAGGGAAAATGAGGACCATACCTCACAAAGTATGAGCCATGGACCAAGTTTGATAAGAGAGTGCATGAAAACAACAAGTCTGACAGAGGCCTAGCTTCAATATCTTTGTCAACTAGAGTTGCAAGAACATAAGTCTCCATTTCAAGCAGTAGGGGATCTCTCAACTGCCGCGGAAGGCGTGCACTTGGATGGCTTGAGGATAAAGAAACCTAACAAAATTATCAAATGGTCGACATAAGTGAAAAACACATTTGAACTTCAATTATAAAAAGTTTCACAAAACGAAAGTCGGATACCTTAACAGAGGACTCTGTATCAATATTCACAAGTACTTCAATGGAGCAGTCAAAAAGTTCGTGCACATAAGCTTGCTCAAGTTCCTCTGCCTACAATAAATTACCTACTTTAAGTTAGCTAGTAGTAACTAGTATGTATACGCTCGTAAACCATTGCTACCATGACAGATTACCTTAACCCAGTCATTCATAGCCCCATTAACATCTTGAGAAGCATAGAATGGAGGAAGTCGACTGTGGCATTGCTTAAAAGGTGCACAACCAGTAGAAAGAGAATAAACAGCTGCAGGCAACAACAATACCAGGTGCTCGTTGAACATGGAAGATTCCTGCATATGAAGACCCAATTGGTAAGATTATGGAATAACTAGAAGTTTTTTTTTTGAAAAGAAACAACCTTTATTAAGATCTATAATAAATTATTCTATCTGGTTAAAAGAAATGTGGAAAATGAAATAAAACACGCTGAACAAATATAGAAATGTGGAAAATGAAATAAAACACGTTGAAGAAATATAGTGCCAATCACCGATACAAAAAAGAGATAGTTGCAGGATTCGTAGTGTTTACATTTTATTTTCAATTGGTAAATACTCCATTCCTTTATATTGTCAATGACTTTTGCAAAACAACAAAAACAGACCTGCCAGTTAAAATGACCCAAAATTGCTTTCAGAAGGCTTTTCCGAAGACGTAAAATGTCTCGAATATCACCCTGCATAAAACAAAGATAGTGATGCATTATACATGTCTGCCTCATTTCCTTGATTCAAAGTTCAAACTTCATGCTGCCTATAACTACATATCAGAAAGGCCAAACATCAGCGTCTAACTCCAGAATAGACTCGTCGAGGACAAGAGCCAGTAAGACCAGGCTAACTCAAATCACAATCCAGTACCAAGTTTCTCTGCAAGTGTTCCCATGTCTAACTAAGTTTGTGTGAGCATGAGATGTGTACACGCTGTACATGAATACCAGTAAGACCACGCTACCTAAAATCACAACCCAGTACCAAGTTTCTCTGTAAGTGTTCCCATTACTAACTGAGTTTGGGTGTGCATGAGATGTTTACACAATGTAAATGAGTACCAGTAAGACCACGCTAACTAAAATCACAATCCAGTAACAAGTTTCTCTGTAAGTGTTCCCATGTCTAACTGAGTTTGCGTGTGCATAAGATGTTTACACGCTGTAATGTATGCCAAAGCAGAAACTAAGTTAACCCAACCGAATATAAACATAGATCATATTAGGCTACACTATTTAAACTCAGATGCATGTCAATAAGAGGCTGCCTCTAAATCACATGCGCTACAAAACATTACAGGAAGAGAAAAGGTGAGAAGATTATAAATTCAGCCACTTACTTGAGAACCTTTCAGTGAAAAGTAGCATGAAATGAAGTACAAAACTGACCTGGATATCATAACCTTCAATTAGTTTAATCTCAATCTCAAAAATACTATGATATATAGCTCAGATTTGAATCTCTTTTTTTTATAAGAAACGTGAAACTTGTACAGATTTGAAGCTCGTGATTATGAAGACAACAAAGAGAGATCAAGAGACTGAGGAACGGATACTGGAAAGCTTTCACTGCCCATGTATCCTTACTGAACTAACATTCTTGCTTCTAATGTCTAAAAAGGGACGTGTAAAACTGCAAATACAGATTAATCACTATGATTTCTCATTTCACGCACTGTGATTTCTTTCAATTTGTTGATGGAAATTCAAATGAGCTATCATTTCCATCTAGCACATGAATTACGCACTATGATTTCTTTCAATTTATTAATGGAAATTAGATGAGAAGCTTGTTGTGCTTCTTGTCAGAAGAATGCGAATCAAATGATTATAGAAATACACTGATCACACCAGAATTGCATAAAATGAAATGCACTTACATTGATGGCACTTGTTTGAACAAATTCAGGTCCCATACATCCTGAGGTACGACAAATGTATTCATAAGGTCTAGGTCCTGGAGAAAGAAATGCATAAGAACATTTTTGGACAGAAGTATTTGCATTCACATAGATGGACTGCACAAGAAGTGCTAAAACATGATGTTGGAGGATAAATTCTCATACTCACACTTGAAATCATGTTACCAAGGAGTATTAAAGCAGCATCAACCTGCATCAGTACATGCCTAATGAATAAAAACCTTGTAACTTTTACATAAGTTCTTGAGACAAGAATAACGTCAAATCTGAACAAATAAACTGATAGGAAAGTTTTGAGCAAAAAAAAATAAACTAATAGGAAAGTTTCCAAGTGCTACAAGAGAGTAAGGATCTCCATTCTAGAACTTTAAGGGAGTTTTTATTTCAAGTTCTGTTGAAAAGAGTGAATCGTTCAACAATGATATGGATAAACTATATATACTTGGACAGCAGTGGATAAGGTTAAAAAAAATAAATTTAAAAAAAAAAACCTATGATGTCCTCAATAAATCTCAAAAAGTAACATAACATCTAATTGGTAAAATATTTTGGCAGACATCTTTCAGAAAGAAAAGTAAAAAAGAAACTGAAGCATTGAATAAAATGAGTATGTAAATGGAAGAAAGACTGACTAAGAAGAAATGGCAAATCCATTTAAAAATTTCTGTCAAATAGTCCAAAAGAAATTTGTAAATGAGCTGACTACAACTTACAACTGCAGTTACATTACTAAATATGGGTAAGCCATGCATCAAACAGCTCCATAGTAGTCGCCAGTTACAGTGGTACTGCAAATTTTTCCGCAAGTCAATGCAACTTCAATGTGAGGGAACAACATAAATTATAGTTTTACAAGAAGACTTCAGTTAGAACTTTTAGTTACAAAAAGTCAACAGAATAGGACCAGCATAGCGCAATGTTCAAATCAACGGAATTTTGCCTCCAACAATTTGCAGCGTAGTCCAAAAAAAAAAAAAAGAGTCAAATCAAACTAATACAATAACATGAATGGGAACAAAAGAAAGGGAAGCAGAAAATACCTCATTCGGGGCAGAAGAGCTTGATGACATCCCAACTTGTGAATCTGGTATCAACAACACAGAAGAGAGTTCTTGCAAACTCCTTCAGTTGCAAGCAGATAGATAAAAGTATGTGAGCTCATAAAAGAATGGCGGAAGTGGAGAAAAAGTGAAAAAAAAAAATCTAAATGTTCCAGACCTTAGAGTCCATAACAAACCATCATAAGCGTGCCCCATATTTGCATCGTTCATAATTCTGCAATATATTCCAGGTCGTCAATTTTATCAGTGAACACCCCCTTTTCTAACAGCTAAAGCAAGTATTAACAGCATGCAAGCAAATGCAAGTTTCGCAATTTAACCACCATCACAAAGCAATTTCCAAATTAAGCATGCAGAAGATACATTAGAAGAATTCATGTAAGCAAGAAACAATGCCCAAACAAACATGCAAATAGACCTGTTTAAAAAAAAAAAATGTAGTATCTTATCCTCTTTTCATATTTTTCTATGTCATTTTTTTTTTCATTTTTTATCAGAAACATGCAAATAAAAGGGGGGAAATGCTGTCTTACTAGGAATCATTTGCCCAAACAAGCACGCATAGATATGGGAAACTAATTTGAAAAAATTACACAAATATGAACTTTTATTACTATGAAAACAACAGCAAACTTGAAAGCACTTTATCCACCGAAAGAAATTACATAATTCTTTTGACAACACTATAATATGTATAGACACACTCATAGAAGAAACCAGAAGACAAACTGGCTTGAATAGTATAAATTTTATGCATAAACCTATGAATAGAAAATTTAGGAAACAATTCGTCAAAAATTAACGAAAGGAAAAATAATGAAGACTCCCTTATCTCCCCATTATTGTCTTAAAAGTATGCAGCATTCACTTTTTGAGTAAAAGTTGTCAATACAAGAGAAACGCATAAGAAACAAATACACTAAACAAAAGTAGTACTATTGTATAAACTTGAAATGAAGAAGTTACCTCTCAAAGCTTGCAGATATGCCCTCAAACCAGTAGATGAAGAGGTCTTTACTAATACGCATATGGTAGTTACGAGTGAGACAACAGAATGCAGCATTCCTGTGAAACAGTCCATCTGCGTTATAATTTTTTTTTTTTTTTTTTTGATAAGAAACAAGAAATTTTATTAAAAAAATAATAATAAAGAAAGAAAGTACAAACGTCAGAGGACAAGAAGTCCTTGAAACAAAACTAGGCGGTCAAGGTGATCAACCTAGTAGGGGAAAAAAAAACACAAGCGCAATAGACTACAACAGAAAAGCTAAGCCAATATTAAATCCCATTCCGTAGAAGATCCGAGAAAGGAAAGGCCTTGAATTCTTTATCTTGCGAAGTCCATATTGCCACCCAGTAAATTATGCGATCCCAAACCTCACAAACCTCTCCCTCTACCCCATCAAAGGTTCGATTATTCCTTTCCAGCCACAACTCCCAAAGAGAAGCTAGGGATTACAATGTTCTATAGCCGTTTAGCTTTCTTGCTCCATAGCGTTATCATTCCCTTTTTTTTAATTATATAGATACGAAACAAACATTTATTAAGATAAAAATGAGTACAAGAACAGGAGGACAAGGAGTCCATTGGAAAAATTATAACTACAACACTCCCAAAGAAAGAAAAAAAGGAAGAAAAATAGCGCAAACATTGTGAATAACTATATAGCATGATGTGGAATTTCCCTCAAAGTTATCTAGGATCACATCTAGGAGAGAATCATGGGATCCGGATTCTCATGGGATCCGGATCCCCTTAGATTAGGAAGAGATTATCCTTCCCTTTATTATAGGGATTTGTTACCTTATTAGATATGAAAACCGTGTATATATATGTGTACATGTTACCAAGTTATTAAATGAGAAAAAGAAGATTATTTCTTCCTAAAATCTTCATGGTATCAGAGCCGGTTCTCTGAGGAAAAACCTAGCCGCCTAGTCTTCATTCCAAAACCAGAAAAACCCTAGCCGCCTAGCCTCCATTCCAAAACCGGAAAAACCCCTAGCCGCCATTCCCTGTCAAGCACAGCTATGGCATCCGAAACAACCAACTCTCCCTCTGAAATTTCTTCTCATTCTGATCAAGCACCCGCTTCTCAAAAATCTGGATATTCTGGAAATTCCGGAACCTCTGAAAACCTCTCTCTCCTGATCACTAGCCACAAACTTAATGGGCAAAACTTCCTCCAATGGTCTCAATCAGTCCGGATGTTCATCTGTGGCAGAGGCAAGGAGGATTACTTAACAGGGGAGATTCCAATTCCAAAGAAGGATGATCCGGGTTACAAAAAGTGGAAGGCAGAAAATCATCAAATCATGTCATGGCTCATCAATTCAATGAATGTTGATATTGGTGAGAATTTTTTCTCTACGAAACCGCACAAGAAATTTGGGAAGCAAGAAGAGAAACCTATTCTAAAAAAACACATCGGAACTATTCGCACTGAGTCCATCCTTCATGAACGGCAAGGATTTGAAAAAGAACACAATATTTCAACACACTTACCCGCCACTGGCAGCAGCTAGACATGTTTGAAAGCCACGGGTGGAAGTGTCCTGAAGACAATATCCTGTACCGGAAAATAGTGGAGCAAAAACGGACCTTTAAATTTTTGCTGGGGTTAAACAAAAATCTGGATGAAGTTAGAGGTAGAGTAATGGGAACTAAGCCTCTCCTAGGTCTCCGAGAAGCTTTTTCTGAAGTGCGCCGTGAGGAAAGCAGGAAGAAGGTCATGATGGGTGGTCGCACTCATTCCCCGACGCAGAAGGATCTTTTGACCCGCCCAGACCGCCGGTTCTCGCTTTTGCCGCTCGTGGTCCACGCCCC
Source organism: Morus alba (assembly GCA_012066045.3). Lineage (NCBI taxonomy): Eukaryota > Viridiplantae > Streptophyta > Magnoliopsida > Rosales > Moraceae > Morus > Morus alba. Next base: position 5,312,135 of record CP050231.2, on the reverse strand, counting down.
AAAAAAAATAAATGTGATCACTATGCTAAACCCGCCACACGAAGGATACATGTTGGAAGATACATGGCAAACCCAAACCGATTTGAAGCCAGAAATTACACCGAAGGAAAACAAGCCATGTCAAGTCCTTTCATTTCGATGCACTCCAAAGAATTCTAAGCAATACACTCTCAAAAACGGTGCTCATACACCATCGGCAAGTATGCATGCACAAGGTGTAATTCACATCAAGATCCTTTGTGTGTGCTAAAAATTCGAGATATTGGATTATTGAAGGGGCATCCGATCATATGACGGAGATTCTCTTCCATGAATATCAACCGAGCCACTTCAATCTCACGGTGCGCATTGTCGATGGTTCTCTAACAAGAGTGGGGGATTGGATCCATTCGCTATCACCGGAAATTACCCTCAAATCCGTGCTTCATGTCCCTAAACTTGATTGCAACTTAATGTCCATTAGTAAGTTGATCGTGATCATCATTGTGTTACTAAATTTCTCCCAAATGTGTGTTTTTCAGAATTGGATTCGAGGAAGAAGAAATTCTTGAGATGTGCTCGGGACTCTATCTCTTCAAAACACCTCAACTTGGAGAAGCTTTAGTTGGAAGCACAAACCTTTTCTACGAGTCACCAATTAGCTCTTTTCACCATAATTTGTCTTCAATTCCAAGTGTCAATAAAGATAGTGAAGTCATGTTATGGCACTATCGATTAGGGTCATCCAAACTTTTTGTATCTTGAAAAGTTATTTCCTCATTTGTTCATCAATAAAAAGTCCAAATTTTTCAACTTGAGATCGGTCAACTTGCAAAACATACCCATTTATTTATCCAAGTGTTCCCCATCATCCATCTAAACCATTTGCATTGATTCACAAAGTGACATTTGGGGACCCGTCGAATAAAAAATATTAATGGAGCACGATGGTTTGTAACATTTGTGGATCATACCCGACTTACTTGGGTTTTCCTTATGAAAGAAAAATCGAAGTTGAGAGAATATTCCAAGCATTCAACTCTATGATCCAAACACAATTCAAGATTAAAATCCAAATTTTAAGTCCGACAATGCTAGGGAATACTTCTATTCAGTGTTAGGTACCTATTTGTCTCAACAAGGAATCGTCCAAATGAGTTCTTGTGTCAACACACCCCAGCAAAATGGGGTAGCTGAGAGAAAAAACCGACACCTGTTAGAAGTCGCCCGGTCCCTTATGTTTTCTACCGGTGTTCCAAAATATCTTTGGGGGGAAGCCATTCTCACTTCTACATATCTCATTAATAGAATGCCATCTCGTGTCCTGAAATTTAGAACCCCTCGGCAAGCTCTTATTGAAATTTTTCCCCATGCTCGAATCCTTGCTTCCGACCTTCCTTTCAAAATTTTTGGATGTTCCGCATTTATCCATATCTATTCCCAACACCGGAGTAAACTTGATCCAAAGTCCATCAAATGTGTCTTCATCGGTTATTCCACAAATAAGAAAGGTTATAAATGTTTTTGTCCAGCCACCGGCAGAGTCTATGACACCATGGATGTGACTTTCTTTGAAAACACTCCCTATTTCTCCAAAACTGAAATTCAGGGGGAGACTCATCGCAGGAACTTCGCTTTGGGGCTGGGATTCTCTCGCTAGATCAAAAACAAAATGTCGTGGTCCATCCAAGCCCGGCCTAAGAAGTCCTCACCAACTAAAACACTCCAAGTATACACCAGAGGAAAAAGCAACCTCAAGGGGAGATGGAGAACTCGGCACACCTCGGGCCCGATCATGAATCTGAACCGGATCCAATGACCGGCAAAACTAACACAAGAGGTGGAAATGAGCCGTAACAGGAAGGATCACTTGAGACTAAAATTACAGATGACTTGGGACTACCTATTGCTGAGAAAAGGTACTAGAACTTGTACTCAACATCCAATCAAGAACTTTATATCATATGTGTCTCTCTCCATCCTACCGAGCATTTTTTTTTTTTCTGGATGATGTTCAAATTCCAGCCAATATTCAAGATTTAGATCACCCGGGGTTCAAACGAGATAATGGCCTTAGAGAAGAACGGAACTGGACTATCACCGAAAGAAAGAAGAAGGTGAGTTGTAAGTGGGTCTTTCACCAAAAAAAGCACAAGGCAGATGGAAGCATTGAAAGGCTCAAGGCTCGGCTAGTAGCAAGAGGACACGGAGTAGAAGAGACCTTTGCCCCTCGTCGCAAAGCTTAATACCATTCGGATATTGCTTTCACTAGCAAACCATCTTGGATTGGCGACTTCATCAACTTGATATTTTCTTAATGGAGAACTCGAAGAGGAAGTGTACATGGAGATTCCTTCGGGCTTACAAATAAATAACAGTAATAAGAAGGTATGCAGGCTATTGAAGTCATTGTACGGACTCAAACAATCCCCAAGAGCATGGTTTGGTAGATTCTCAAAATTCATAAAGGAACATGGGTTTATTCAATGTCAAACGGATCATACACTCTTTGTGAAGCGGTCTCCCAAGGAAAGAATAGCCATTCTCATTGTGTACGTTGATGACATCATCCTAACCGGAGATCACGAGGAAGAATTACTAAAGATTAAACGGTTCTTAGCAAGAGAATTCGAGGTAAAAGACCTTGGTCCTCTACGGTACTTCCTAGGTATGGAAGTGGCTAGATCAAAGATGGGAATAGTGGTCTCTCAGCGTAAATACATCCTAGATCTACTCAAAGAAACCGGTATGCTAGGATGCAAACCTGCAAGCACCCCTATGGATTCCACAAAGAAGTTGGGGCACCAAAAGGAAGGAACCCCGATAGACAAAGGAAGATATCGCCTAGTAGGGAAGCTCATCTATCTTTCTCATACTTTCGACATTGGCTTTCGCAGTTGAGTGTCGAAGCCGCTTTTATGAACCATCCACTAGAGGAACACATGGAAGCAAAGATACCGATAAGGTATCTAAAGATGACCCGGAAAGGGGTTATTGTTCAAGAAGAACGATTATATAACTCTTTTTCCGGAGACTGGGCAGGAAAACAGGAGGTCAACCATGGTGGTATTGCTCAAAATGGGGAATCTTGTTACATGGAGAAGTAAAATGAGTACAAGAACAGGAGGACATCTGTGAAGGAATATGGAGTCCATTAGGGTTGAAAGTGACACTCAAATGCGATAATCAAGCTACAATCGTGATCGCGAAGGACCCGGTTCATCATGACAGAACAAAACACGTGGAGATAGACCGCAAGAAGATTGAGAATTCGTGGCGCAGGTGGTCTACACTCCTACCCGGGAACAACTCGCAGACATCCTAACAAAGGCACTCCCTAGACCTAACTTTGAGGAACTATGCAACAAGTTAGGTATGTACAATATGTACAACCCAACTTGAGGGGGAGTTTGGAATTTCCCTCAAAGTTATCTAGGATCACATCTAGGAGAGAATCATGGGATCCGGATCCCCTTAGATTAGGAAGAGATTATCCTTCCCTTTATTATAGGGATTTGTTACCTTATTAGATATGAAAACCGTGTATATATATGTGTACATGTTACCAAGTTATTAAATGAGAAAAAGAAGATTATTTCTTCCTAAAATCTTCACATGACAATTCCAAAACAATGTTTTCAACAACACAAGCAGCTTATCCAATACCATGCAACAGAGAGAGACAAAAAGATAATCAAGTAGAATAATTTTCATCCGGAACAAAAATTTCAAATCCAAATCACCCCTTTCTTCCAATATGTCCAGCATTCTAATTCTATTAAAAATGCTCTTCTTCTCGGTCCAGTCCAACATTTCCAAAACGACTTTATTCCCTCTTTACAGTAGTCTTCTTTAAACCTTTTATGAAGCAATCATACTTTCAAATAAACCAAAATTGAGTAGAACACAATTCCGTCGGATGAGTGTAAAGAAAAATATAGGACAATGATCATAAACTGTTATAACCAAGGCTGCTTCACAAAAAAACCAATCACCCCCATCCCATGTTAAAACGAACCTACTAATTTACAATTCACTAACCGTGGAACCTTGCACCAAAATTTGACCAGTTAAACTAAGCATTAACGTGGATGAATCTCTCTTAAGTTAAATTTCCCTAGTACATCTATCAAAACTTCTTTCTCCTCTAAACTCAATAATTACTAGATTCCTGTATAGAGGGGGTTATACAGATAATGAAAACGTCAAAGAGTTCTTTTTATGAGGTTACGGACACCCAGTTTCCCATCCTTTCTTGTTTTTTGTCTATTCTTCATAAAATTTCATCTCCTATTTTTATAACAATCGCATAAAATGCAATTTCCAGAGAATTTCTGCAGTTTCTTATCAGCAAAAAAATGAATAAAATTTCAGCATTTTATGTCACTTGCCATCAACCTCTACTGGAATGCACTTTTTTCACTGTTCGCTCAGATATGGAATGCACTCGATAGAAAATTCAAAAACAATACAAAAATATCCAAACTTACTTGCAAAACCTGAAACTTGAGATGCTCTAAATAATCAAGTTAAAATTTACCAGAGCCACTTTCCTTTCATGAGTGCTTCTCTTAAACGTGCAGCAGCATGCTCTCTTTTCATCCGCTTTTCACTTGACGGAGGTTTAGCAGTGTTAACACAAGCCTGAGAAGTGAAATCATATTAACAAGCAACCAGGATCTTCATCTCAAATTTTCAGGAAAGCCAGATAAGATCAAATCTCTTCTCAAATTACTTGCTTCTCCAGCATTTTTACGTTCCGTTCTTTTATATTTGCATAAGAAGGATTTCAACAAAAGACCTCCATTTCATCATTACGGCTTGAGCCAAAGCCGAGATGACAAATAATGTCGAATTAGAAATCTATATATATGACAGAATACCAAAATAGCTCTGAAAGATTCGAAGCAACCAATAAAATCTAACCAAACTCTTACATGGAAACAAGATAATTTTAAGTTTACCAAGAAGAGCAAAAATGTAGCAAATAACTGATGAAAGAGAACCAGAAACCTTCTTCGTAACTGTGTATGTTTAGATGGAATAGTTCTACAGGAAAAAAAAATGCATTATAAAGCCTGAACAAAAAATTGATCTGCAGGTCACTGAACACATGATAATAACTACCTGATAAAGTACAGCAGCTGCAAGGTCAACCAGACCATATTGAGAACTGCTCAAGGCTCCAAATTTTTCATCCTTAGATGCGTCAACCCTATATAAATAGATAATAAAATAAGCAACTACTAGCATGGCCAAACAACCATCACCAAGAACACACTTGGAAAATAAATTGAGAAACTAAGGGAACACCAACCAGGGCAAACTACCACCAGATGAAATGCTTTGATCTAGTTCCTTGCAGACTATGTCAAGGAGTTGTTCTACCAAGATACTCCCATCAGTAGCACCTCTTGTCAAATTTAATTGTAACCTTGCATACAAAATAAGTGCATCCTGCCAACAAAAAATCCATAACATAGTAAACATGTGTGTATGCAAATGCATTCACAACATACAATTAGCAAGTTATTAATAAAAAAAAAAATCCAGAAAAATGTTGCTTTAAATGCTGCTAGAAAACCTTAAGAGCGCGGTCATGTGTTGTTAGCCAACAACGAAACACAAATTGCTGTACAGCACCATGGATCTCCATGGAATGATGACCTAAGTTGGGACCATCTTTCAACAAGTATTTATTGATGCACTCGATAAGCTTGCGTGAAAGCTTGTCTTCAAACCTGAAAAAAGTGACAAAATGTTTTCTTGTTATCCAAAAAAAAAAAAAAAACAAATACATCATTTGGTGCACAGAGATAGAAGAAAGAAAGAAATGCATGCACAAGTTATCACTTACCTAACATAAGAGAAAATCCCTACAAACCCCTTAACAATGTTTTCTCTGAGATTATTCAAGAAATCTCCAGGTGGATTCTCCAAGAGGGACTGGAGCGTTAGAATGCAGCGAAAGACCTCCTCCCTAGGATTATATGAATTATCATTTCTGCCATCTAAGCTTGATTCCACCTTATCCATATAGAGAAGAACGAGATCTAACCAAGAGGAAGTAAGCTATGTATGAGAAAACTGAGCCATGATGCCACCAGTTAATATGTGATGAGAAATGAGCTCTGGTTTAGCTAAGTGAATACTCACTAGAATATATACGCTTCCTCATGTGGAAACGATAATCATTGACAGTCAAAAGATGCCGGAGAATAACCCCATATTCCGACCGAAAGCTTGGGACATCGCTCAAGACATCCCATATGTGATTAAAAAGGTGTTTAACCACAGAGAGTAAAGGCAGCATCTTACCTGAAATGACAACGAAAAGAAACTTACGATAATCATAGAGTATTTAAGAATAATTTCTGGATACACACGCAGACACAAACACACATACGTACTAGTTGTACATAATGCCTGGCATTTGTATGCATATTTTATCTGCCACAAAGCTATGAAGAAATAGTGATTTCAGTTCATAGCTAGAATAGTTAATAAAAAGAGAGATTTCGTTTGTTTAGATATAAGTTTAATGATCACAGTATGATACTTTTGGAAACTAAAAAAAAAAAATGACAAATCAGTCACTAAATTTTCAGAAAGAATGGGATCAAAGTTTTGGACAGAAAAATAAAAAGGTAGTATGCGTGTTGAATTCTACATAAAGATAGGGACTAATTGTACAGCTGAAAGGAGGCAATAGGGAGGAAGACGTTGCAGGCTAAAAAGAGAAAAGGACAAATACAGAAAGAGATAGTAGAAGAAAGCAAAATGTCAAGGAAAAAAAGAACAGAGTAAACTATGAAGCTTGTTTGGTTTTCTGTAGGGAAAAATGAGAACTTAAATTTTTTAAACATTTTTTTTCTGATAATTGAGAACATGAGTTATGGCTGCTAGTGCACACGTTTTCTAAGTTACACAAGGATTGTCTAATGTTTAAAATGAAAGTTCTCTTTTTTTTTTTTTTTTTTTTTTTTTTTTTCAAAGAAAGTTAACAATGTATCAGATCAATATTTTATCCGCTCTCTATTAGCTTTCATTTGTTTTCACCTAACCATTTACGCCTCAATAATAATAAACAAATAAACGTAAGTTTCAACCACTAGATTAAGTGTTTTAACCAAGTCTTAAAAGAATTTGATAAGATCTAATGCATTTAAAATTCAATTGCAAAATAAATTACCGAACATGTATCTATTTAAAAGAAAGATCCGGCACATAGGAGCTCTTAACTCCATTGCCCCAAAATATTAAAATGGGTAACATATACATTTCCTCTCCTATGACAAACTTAACAAGAATGAGCTATCATAAAAACACAAATTAAGTCGATAAATACCAGAGAACTTAGAATCTTGCCGTTGCACCACAATCCGGAGAGTCTTTGCGAATATCAACTTTGGCAATCGCCGCTTGCTCGAAGATATCTCCAATGAAACACATTGAATTAGCATAGTGATAAGAAAAGGCCATGTTTCAGCTGCAGCAATTAAAAATAAATTAATTAATTAATTAAAAAAGAAATAAAAACCAATTTACTTGACAATACTAAAAAAAACAAAAACAAAACAAAACAAAAACTCCATTTCGACGGATTTGAATGCATGATGCTCAAACTTTCATCTTACAATGACGAATATCATTTGGGTTAAGCTTTGCCGTGTTTTTCCCAAGAAATTTGCAAAAGGCGATAGACCTCTCTCCTTCCAACCATGTATTCAACAGCTTTATCCCTTCCTATGAAAGTAAAATCAAATCAGAAACGAATATGTATTATACTACAAAATCAAAAAAGCTTTTCTTGCAAAAATATTAAAACGAAAAAAAAAAAAAAAAAAAACATCTGGCCGCCGAGGAAAATACAACCGAATTGGAAACACGGCTCAATTCTAAATCAACCATACGAACTTCAGACCAAAACAAGAAGCACAAAACGGAATTTCTATAACTTAAGAAATTATTGTAAATTAGGCATTGGAATTCATTGCCCAGTTAACGAACAAAAACAACAAACGCGCAAGTAGTTTTCGTTTCGCTTAGTTGAAATTAAACAGCTCTTCTTCTACTCAATTCATTTCATCATTTTATATCATCAATCAGGAATAACCATACGCGACTTTCCAAGCTGAATAATGCCGTAATTTGTTCCTGTTTTGACATTTTCTAATCCAATCTGAAAGCGATTAAATCACAAAGTTCAATTTCATTTTCGGTTTTCTTTTTCTGCTCATGCATTTTCTCGGCGACCAAACGGAGAGGAAAGGGTAAACAAAGGCGGAAAAAAAAGGTACTTCTCGAGCCTTGGCTTTATCGGAAGAGAGCTTCGAAACTATCTCCTGAACGTCTCTGGAGGTGACGATCGCAGTCATCGAAGCCTCCGATTACGGACGCCGCCGGTACTGGACAGTGAAAAGATAAAAGTTATAGAGTTTTTGGCTCTTCTCTTACTGTTTGGCTGCTGAGAAAATTTGGCGGGAAAGTGAAAGGACTTTTAAGACGGAAGAAAAATGAGAGTGACTTTTTAGAATGGAAGGAAAGTAAACGAGACAAGGAAAAGCAATACACGCCAAAAGTCGCGGGTTTTAAGGAAGAGCAATTTGCAGCGATTGGCGAAGAGGAACGACGATGGCTCGAATTACGTTTATGCTGCTTGTTTGTCTAAGTAGTTACGAAGGATGCCCTTGTAGGTGTTGTAAAAGGGACAACGGGCCGAACCGTAACGGCCCACAAATGATATCAAGGCCAAGACCCGGTGGAAGTGGAACTTTAACATAGGGCCAGTAACAAGGAAGCCAGTATGAGGAACCGAATAAGGACAAGAATGTGGGTGAATTAGAAGAAGCTCCTTTGATTAAGATTTGAGATGAATTAAAATTAATAGGTTAATAATTTATATAAATTAATAAATAAGTTAAATTACTATTTTTATTCATAACTTGTTTGGTTATAAATCATAACTTGACAAATTATTGTCTATAATTATCCATAACTTGTCTGGTTATGAACTATAACTTGATAAGTTTATCCATAATTTATCTGGTTATAAATCATAACTTGATAAATTATTGTATATTAATTTCTATAACTAAAAATTGACCTATATACTTTCTTAAACTTTTCATATTGGCCTATTTTTTACTATTTTCCTTTTTCTTTTTGGGAGTTCGATGTTCAAATATATGCAGCGTGTTTAGAACTAATTTATGGCTCGTTTAGTTTGTTGATTCAAATTTTTAATTTAAATTAAGATATGACTTTATATGAGAGCTTTTTACTGTAATAAAAAAGTTAAATGTGATTGTTTCTGAGAGCTTTTTACTTGCCCAAAACTCAAATTATAAACTTGAATCGGTAAAATAAACAGAACCTCAATTTTTGTTTTTCACATTTTTTCATGACAAAAAAAAATGAGATTGAGAGGAAAAACGTGTTTGGAGGAAAAAAGGTAAGAAACCCGAAAACAATTTTATTTTTTAGTTTAATGTAAAATCACTTAGAAAATGAAAATAATTTGAAGTTGTTTTTCATTTTTTGTTTCTATTTCTTTGGATAGATGCATTTTTTTAGGCAAGTGGATGAAAATTATATAACTAAACGGAGTTTTAGTTTTTTCTTAAACTGAAAACAATATCTTAATAAAACACTCAAACGCATTTTTAGAAACGATTTCTATCTGGTGATTAAAACATTTTCATTTCCAATTTTATACAAAAAATAAAATCATTTTGGAACCAATTCCAAACACACCCATGGTTTTCCCCTTTCCTTTCGAGAAAATTGCATAATATCTCTTAAGAGTGTATGAGTCTGACTTTTTACCCTTCATTCTTGATTAATACTCTTTTACTAGTGTAGTTATTTAACTAAAAAAATTATTAATCAAGATTAAATATAAAAATCTTAACCTATACATTTTTAAGTGGTATTTCTCCCTTTTTTTTTTTCTTTTTAAGACTATAGCTTAATTAATATATAATAGTGGTAAGGGTAAATAACTAGAGTTTTTAAGAAGTGTAAATGAGGTTGTATACTACTTTTGAAGTCTAGTTATTAAGTTGGATGTTAAAAATAGGCTTAAAATTTTCAAAAAAATAAAAAAGTTGTATATTTGAATTCCAACTCTACAAAAGTGGTATTTTTCTACTTCACCCTTCAAAAATGGTACCCAACAATCATATTGTAAATTAGCTAGTATCACTTGTAAAGTCTATATATTCACCCCTATCATTTTTGTCTATAAAAATTGGGTTTAAATCCAAAAAATTGGTGTATTCTAATACCAACTTTTTAAAGATAGTATTCCTCTAATTCACTAGGAAATATTAGTGTACATTCGACTTAGCACTAGTTATAGAACCTAGTTATTCATTTGTAACACTTTAATATATAAATTAGACTCAAATCTTCCATATATATGGTGAGTCTAACTACCAAGTTTCATAAAATGGCATTCCTTCCATTCACTAAGGAATTATTTTTCATGTATCATAAAAAGAAAGGAACCTTTATGGTGCAACTCTAATTATCATAAAAAGAAGAAGAATAAGTGTTGTCAAGTCTTAAAACAAATAACCCTTTAAAACGTCGTGAACAAATTTCCAAGCATTATAACCGTGAAAGATATTTTCCCCTTCTCATTGTATAGTTAAGAGATTTGATAGATTCAATTGTGTTAATCGATTATATTTTATTAATTAGACTATAAAACATGTTTAATTTTAGTATTTAAAACGGTATCTAATTACCAACCAACTACATGATTAACAATTAGAGAAGGGCAGATTTTTTTGGATTTCAATATAGTCTTATTTCCAGAAAAAAAAAAAAAAAACTAAAGAAATATATACATTTATATATAACAAACAAGAGTTAATCTAATATATCGAAAGGAAAAAAAAAAAAAAAAGGCCCATTAACACAGTCAGGTATTAGTCATAATAGTAATTTGGGAGAAGCCCAATGAAACAATTCTGCAGTACTGCTGATCAATTGCATAATTGTCATAAATTAAACAATACTCAATTGCATATATGTATAACTCCAGAAGGAAAACGTTTTACTTCTTTTTCCCCAATAATACTATATACTAACTTTTCTTAGATCTCGTGATACACCTAACAGATTCTAGATTAGCATCATAATCCTGGTTAGGATCTCATTTATTCTTTCTATAATTGCTGGTTTGAACGACAGAATAATATTAAATAGCGCCAAATCAAGTGTCAAGCCGACATAAATGTGTTACTCGTGTTCCACAAAGACACAAAGTACAGCCCCTTAATCAGATTTCGGTCACTGTTAATGCGACATTATCATATATTGGACCACGCTATCTAAATGGAAGTTAATTTGGAATTTAATAAAAGCTTATGGTGGTTAGCGTGAATTAATCATGGACGTCTTGTGTATATATGTCCCGATAAAATCGTGTTAATTAATTAATTAATTATTAAGCATAACATATACATGAAGAGAAAGAAAAAGGTGATACGGGTAATGAGCATGTATACGTCATAAAGATCCTTTCGATCAAATTAGTTACAAGAGACAAATCTGTTGATATATGTACACACACGAACACACACAGACACACACACACACACACACACACACACACACACATACACACATATGTTATTAGTAAAATTAAAACTTAGTCGCTAAGTGATGAAAACACACGTGCATTTTGGAAAAAGACAATTTATTGATTGAACTTATATGTTCATATCCAATTAAACTCGAGTTTGCAAGTGGGGTTCAATTGTCTCGCTCTGTATCCATACAATCCCAAAACATATATATATATATATGGATATAGATATATATATATATATATACATATAAATACACACTCACCCACTTCTGTACGTATCTATATCCTTTAGTGCACAATAAATTAAATTCAGCCTGCAGTGCGGTCTCACCACTATGACGTGCTTACTATGGATCTATCAATGAAACAAAATCTTAAATGAAGTCAATAGCAAATTACTTGGATGGTGCAGAATTGCCCAAAAAAAAAAGGACAAATATTAAAACTTTGATTTTATTTTGGATTCTCCACCATCACTTAGTTGACTTGAGGAAACTCCTATTCGCAAGTAAACAAAAATACTACTCCTAACTTAGCCATTAATGAACAATATTAGTGAGAACAAATTAAGGTTCAGTTTATTTCATCGATTTGAGTTTAAAATTCTAGTTTTATTACAGTAAAAAAATTTTCAAAAACAATCACGTCTAACTTTTTTATTACAGTAAAAAGCTCACATATAAAGTCACATCTCAACTCGAATTAAAAACTCGAATCAACGAACTAAGCGGGTAAATAATCCATTTGCCAAATTCCATATAGATCAAAGATGCAAAGGACCCTATTGATCATATAAACAAAGTTGTAGTTTATGGCGCAATATATTATGTGATTTTAGATACCGTGAGAGAATTTCAAACAACAACACTCACATTTTATAAACGCCGTCTAATTTAAGCAGTACAGTTTCGGTCGATGACCTATAGATGAGGTGTACCCCTGCCATGAAATTCTCACAACTAAGTCGGGTAATGAGAATTAGACATTAAGCAAAAATGATGTGAAGAATTAAGATGGGCTTGGGTGATAAGTCCAAAGGTCGGTTTAAATGGGACCCAACCAAGAATACTGGCTACCATATACATGGCTAACCTATAGCTAGAGAACAAAAATACATGAAGAAAAGAAAAAGTGCACAAGAATAAGGGTTATAATAATGGTGGGGCTTAAGATCCTGTCCACCGACCCTTTAGATTCGTCCTATATATATTTGATATAATCAGATTTCTGAGAAACAGAATATTTTCATGATTTTGTTTCGCTGTTTTAGGGCCAAAACGAGTACCCGCCGCAGTCACCGTTGGCACTGTCGCGCATGCGCGTGTATATATATATATATATATATATATATATATATAAACAGATCTTGTAAGCTTTTCATTTGCATGTGAAAGATCACGTAGAGATTCATATTGGGTCATGCACACAAAACACAGTCATACATATGTATGATCTCTTTTCCAACGTGTAGACAGATATTTTGTCTTCATGGGCGTGTTTAATTTGTATATAACATAATACATACAATATATATATATATATATATGTAGAAGATATAATAATTTTCTAGGGTTTCACAGTGAGTCCTAGAATTGGCCGCAAAGACTGTTCCAAGCTGTGCTACTCATATGTACCCCTGATCAAAATTGGTGGAGTTGGATCTAGAGCTAGTGGCATATGATATGATATCATTGGGATCTTTTTTATTGGTTACCAAGAATTTATATATGGTCCCAATATTTATATTTTATATATATGTGCATCATTGCCATACATATGGACCAATTAAAAGACTTAGGGATATGTATCACGAGATGATCATCAGTTAGTGATCATCTCATCACATAGTGGGGTGGGGGCAGATTTTAGTTCTTGGCTCCCAAAAGAACCTGATTATTGACTGCACTCCTTGCGAGGTTCGTATGTTTGACCACTATACAATATATACATATACACGTATATATATGCATATGTATATATTATATAGGACCACATGAAGAATCTGCATGATTAGAGGAATCATGCTTTGGCCACCGTTTGATCATTTCTATTATATGATCTAGTAATGGGCATGTTGGAATTTGAAATTTGAACTGACATAGTTCGTTATTCTTCTGAGTTTTTTTTTTTTTTTTTTTCCAAAAGTACGGACTCTATATGTGTGTGTGGACCAAGTACTATACTACCAATCATATGGTCCTTCCTAAAAAAAAAAAAAAAAAAAAAAAAAAAAACCTAACCAATGTTGTTCTTAGAGTACTACTCACCTTAATTTGAAGTTTGAACCACAACAAAAGTGGGTAACTAGAAATTGACCTTCTTCTTGCTTACTTGAAAGAAGAAAAGAGGCTAGAGGGAGGAAAAGACTTTAAAGGGTTTTAAAGAATCGACCACTTTTAAATAGATAAGGGTGTTAATTGGCCTTTCCACAACTTTTTATTTGAGTTGGACAAGAGAAACAAATAAAAACAAAAAGAAGAGAATAAAGGAAAAAAGAAAGAGCAAAATTACATAATAAAGATATCAAGATTGATCATCATATAGGGCATGGCCCGGCAAAGAGTAACTAAGCTTGAGTCTCAAGATTTCCCAATCTTTGCTAGCTATATTATTACTACTTTATTAAGCAAGAGGAACAATCACTTCGTTTGAATAAAGTGATCCTGTCTGAGAATCCCATTTATATCGAATATACAAAATTATAAATAAAAAAAAATGTAGTACTATAATTATAATATCATTGATGAAAGTAGTATCGTAGTACAATTAATTAATTATGATATATATGTATTAAATTAGTCAGTAACATGGTTGGAAAATTCCCAACAACGTGTTCCATGAGTACATGTAGAACCGGAGCCAAAAAATTCTATGAGCTGGTAATGAAAAATAAAGTTGACACTAAGTATGTTCGAAAGCTAATAAGACTTATAGATTGAAGTCTTTACTCTTTATTAGTACTCACTTAAAGGAAAATGCATGAAAACTTAAAAACGATCCAGTTTTTACTTGTAGATCAAGCTCTTTTGATCACTCTCTTTTCTGTCATTTTCTTTGCCCAGGACAATATTCTTTGAATGAATATATCCATGTATGTTTGCGTACCAGGGGTGAATATGTGTTCTCTTGGTTTTCTTTTGTAGCTAAAAGAAAGGTCTGGGAATTAGGGCAGCGCAGAGCGAAGGATTTTCTCAGGGGGCATAATGAAACTTAAATTTACTTGGGTCTCGTTGAGTTCGCATATTCGAGTTTTCAATTCGAGCTGAGATGTAATTTTATGTGAGAGTTTTTCACTGTAGCAGAAAAAATTAGACGTGACTTTTTATAAGAGCTTTTAACTGTAACAAAATTAGAATTAAAAACTCGAATTTGTGAAATAAACGAGACGTCGGTGTTTTAACTTCGAAATCTAAGTATACTTAAAGGTCAAAATATAGGGTATAATTTATTTCTTAATTTCACCTTAACATTGCAATTTAAAAAATTTAGAGGGGCAAATAGTAAAAGAAATTGTAAAAAGTCTTTTGATGCAGCAAAATAGGAAACATTATTAGGCCTAAGGGGAGCAGCTGCCTTCAGGGTCTAATGTAGCTCCGTCTGTACGAAAGGAGGCGATCAATATTAGCACATCCTCATGATGTTATCAAAAGAGAGATGCTGATAGAAATATTTTTATTGAAAGGCTTGTATTCGGGCCTATCCTTTAGGAGCCAGGATCACTCTATATTTGGAACTAAACACTAGGTAGCGTTTGGTTTGAAGGTTTTATTGAAATCTTTGTTTGTTTACAAAAATAAAAAATTCGTTATTTTTTAAATTTTAAAAATCAGTGTTTAGTTTGAATGATTTTAGTTTAAAATTTAAATCATGACGTGATATTTTAAATTATAACCACCTCTGATTTTAAAACTTCTTCTCTTTTAATTTTAAGCAATTCAAACTCCTGATTTTGATTCTGATTCTAAAATTATAATTGGATCTAAAATCATAAATTATAATTCCATTTTTAAAATTAAAATTAAAATTATCCGGATTTAAACTCTAATATCAAAGCTTAAAAAGCCCGTGTATAATATATATAAATACCCATTTATTTTACTAATTTAAATTTAAAATTTTAATTTTATTATAATAAAAAATCTTAAAAATAATCACATTTAATTTTTTATTATAATAAAAAAATTTATATAAAATCACGTATAAATTTAAATTAAAAATTTAAATTAATAAAATAAGTGAAATCATAATATTTGTAGACTTTTACTGCTCACACATAACAATAATGATAATATAGCCAATACGGTCAAAATGAACAATTATTAGCGAGGCCTTTGATCAGTACCACTGAAAATCTATGAAATGATTATTCACTTTTGGAACTCCACATGCAGTTTTCCTTTTTTCATCAAAAACTTGCAGAAATGATTAGTACTCGCTAGCGGTACTATACCACTTGAAGTTCCTTTTCTTTTTATACCCACTCCTAGTAAAGAAGAGTAGAGAAGCTGGAAAAGAAAAGTGGGAAGTACTTGAGATCATCAAGAATACAATCACGCGGCAGCTGGTTATAACTACTGAGAGAGTAATTATCAAAAATAATAATATAATAATAATAATACCGAGAGAGCCATGATCATGTATGTATAACGAGATTACTTTGAAATGATGTAATAAGAATATGTGTACGTACAAAAGCAAAAAAGGACAATGATTATTGCAACAGAGATTCATATATGCACCATTTTCTGTCTTTTTATTTTTGAAATGATATATAGAGATTTTTTTAATAGAATTAGAAAAAATATATTATTAATATTTTTTTTATATTTCAATCATTATGTATTAAAAATTATATATTTTTTTAATTTAACATAATTTTAATTAAAGTCTCATTTACTTCACGAATTTAAATTTTTAATTTAAACTGAAATGTGATATTTTTTTAAAATTTTTTACTGTAATAAAAAAAGTTATTAGATGTGATATTTTTTAAAAATTTTTATTATAAAAACTTAAAATTAAAAATTTAAACTAGTGAAATGAACATATTATAATTTTAACAATTAAAAACTAATCTTATTAAAAAGACCGTTTTTTAAACGGCCTAATACAGATAGTTGCAAGTAATAGTTACGTCATGAGGTAAAAAGGGTCTGAGTGCTACTTGTTGGAGGAACATGGACAAACATTCACTTTAATTTATTCACCCTGCACACTATAATTTGGGCCCCCTTTGGAGTGTGTTGCTCACGCTTTCTCCCTCGTAACATGTTTTTTCTCAATGTTCTCCAGTCATAACATCCTCCAAACATTGTCTCGCATGGCACTAACAAAATAAAAAAAAATAAAAAAAAAACACAATCATTGAGTAATTAGTTCAATAATAAAAAGAGTCAGTAGTACTCAACAAGTCTAATATCACGTATGTGAGGAAACAATGTGTTCTCTAGTGATATTGGCTAGATCTCCAAGTTTTCAAGATCCGACATGATCTCTGTGATGAGAATTCCAAGCATGATACGATATTAAAAATAAATAAATAAACACCATATTAGTAGGACTTTTTTGAAAAGTTTTTTAAAATTTTGTTAGTTTTGCATATTTCAAATTTTAATGTGATTTTGATCATATTTCACGTCGCACTATTGGTACTATAGAAACCCCAATCACAAATATATAAGTTGTAAATTAAAGGGCAATTAGCAATGTGAACATTACTAGTTATACGTGAAACTGATAGTATTTCAAGCGCTACTCTAACATGCCATGCACGTAGTTATCAACTTACCATACTTGAGTTAAACATTTCAATGTTATATGTACAGTACTAATTCAGGCACCATTTTATATTTAGAATGACACACAAGATAAATCAATAATTTCGTCACAAAGAGAAAAAAAAAAAAAAAAAAAAAAAAAAAAACAAGGTTTTTAAGGACGTAAAACAAGCAAATCAAAATGATAAACATAAGCTAATAAATAAGGTAAAGTTTCAAGTATATAAACTATTATTATCTTATGTTATGATATTTTAGTGGCCTACACAAAATATGTATATAGATATATCATCATTTCGTGATTTTTTTTTTTTTTTTAAGAAGCAAAGTGTAGATGCAACCAAATTTAAGACTTTGTTTGATAGGGTCTCTTTATCGGTAAGGTCGGTTAACGTTAGATTTGATTCAAATCACATTAAGTTGAAAAGATGCAGAATAAATAATTTTAATTGTTCAAAATAAAACTTTAAGTCTCGTTCGTTTTACTAATTTGAATTTAAAATTTAAATTTTATTATAGTAAAAAATTCTCAAAAAAATATATATATATTTTATTATAATAAAAAATAGTCATATAAAATCACATATTAACTTAAATTAAAAATTTAAATCAGTCAACTAAATAGATTATTAACTCTAAAAAATTCCTAACAAACAAAAAGCAAGAACAAAGCCTAAATTCAAAGAGAGAAAATCATAGAGCACGTGACCATCCCCCGATGAATAATTGGTAAAAAATTTCAGTTGAGAAATAAGGATGAGAAGAATCTATCCTTTGCTTGTAGGAGGAGATCAAGTAGTGGGACCCACACCACACCTCTCGCCTTAGTGGGTCCTCAAGTTGGAGTGCTCTTTCGGTATGCTTCTTTATCGAGGACCCAAATATTCTCACTTCTCAAGCTCCTGTCATGTCACTCACACCCACACAGAGACCACCACATCAATCTCTCTCTCTCTCTTCTCTCTCACTATATTTTGATTTGGTGTTGACGACCACGCCGCGAAAATCTGACGTCCACGGTCCCACCATGGGCTGTCTAAATCTGACGGCCCACGTTGTCCCATTACCCCAAGTGCCGTGACATCACGGCAGTCCGCTGTTTACATATTTGGTCATGCTGAGGTTGTTACGGCCCTTGGGCCCAGTGTTGGCGACAGTGTCCGGACATTGTAGGGGCCCACCTATTTTGTTGCCCACCACCGACGGTGTTTTGTGTTTACTAGAACACCGTATAATGTCAAAGAGTCTAAAAATGGACTATTTCCTGTTTTTTGTTTTTTGTTTTTTTATTTTACCAGACAGCTAAAAGCCTAAAAGATTGAAAAATGATCTGATTACTCGTTCTATTTCTATCTGTATTTTTTCAATTACTCTCAGTATTAAGTATTTAATACGTAAATTTTATTAATATAATAAATTTTATTTAAACAAAAAATAAAACAGTAAAATTCACATATTAAATATTAAACGTAAACAGTGACAAAAAAATAATAAAAAAATAATACTAGTATTTTTCTTAAAAGAATTACCTCTTGATAGATTTAGATTTTAAACGTATTAACATGTACGGTTCATATGTTTGCACATAAAATTTGTACAGAGATTTTGTTCTTTTGAAGTATAATTTGAGTATAATTTTTTAATTGAATTTGAGTTATAACTTGAGTTGAAATTGTAATTTGAATAAAGTGAAATAAAGTTGAATAAAGTTGAAACTTAAAAGAACATGAACTTGAATAAAGTTAGAACTCGAGTTATCTTTTTTTGAGTTTTGTAGACAAAAGAACATGCTAATTTTTATAAAATAAAAACACTATATCAAAAAGTTTAAATTTAAACCTAATCTCTACTTCAAAGTGTCACGTACTTATTAATAACTAGATCTTAAAGTGGTATAGGGACCAATTAATACTACCCAAATCACGTTTTACCAATTTTGTTACTCTACCTTAATTTAATAGATTCAAACATAAAAGCACGATAACTTAATTATAAAAATATTTTAATTTTTTAGATAATGGGAAATAAAAGAATTAGTCAGATATCATTGAAAACACTGAAATTAGATAAAACTATGTTCTTTAAAAGTAATTATACTCTAGTTTATTTTATCAATTCGAGTTTTCAGTTTTAAATTTTTACAATTAAAAACTTTTAAAAAATATCATATTTAATTTTTTCTGTTATAGTTAAAAACTTTTAAAAAATGTTTAAATTAAAAATTTAAGTCTAAGCAAATAATATATTGTTATAAGAAAATATGGACACCATAATTCATAGAAAATGAGTCGAGAATTGTAAAAATCATTTTTTTTTAGTAAATGGTACTGCTATTGTTACTGCTCGTACTGCCATCATTCTCGACACTCCCTTCTTATATAGTTCACACCAAACCCAATCGACACACCAACAAGTCCTTCAGCTTCTCACTACTACTCTCTCTCTCTCTCTCCTCCTCAATCTCTCTCTAAAAACTAACATACACCCTGCTCTTTTTTACTCCGTTGATCATAGACTACTTATCGAGAGAAGAGTGAGAGATCATGATATATATACATATAATATGAAGTACTAGATTCGGGAAGAGAAAAAAAAAAAAAGGCTTGGCTAGGTTTTTATAATTTGCTTCTTTCAGTATACAGTACTTAAAGAAGTACTGCTGGTAAAATAGTGGGGCTTTGTTTTATGGGTCTTACTTCTCTGCAAGTCTGCATGGATTCATCAGATTGGCTCCAGGTACGTTCTGCTTAGTATTCTTCTAATTACATACTTGGAAAACTAGGTACTAGTAGTTTCCAACATCTGAAGGCTATGATCTCCATATATTTTTCTGTGATTACACACACACACACACATGTGTGTGTGTGTGTGTGTGTATACAAAACAGAAAACACTATATCAGATACATAGATGAATTATGGGACCTAATTTTTTTGGAAATCCAAATGGAATTAGTAGAAAGCCCATCTTGCGGGATCGCCATTAACGATTCTCCAAGGATTAGCTCTTCCTTAAAATATATATATGTATATATATATATATATATTATAAGCTATGTAATGTATATGCACATACACTCACACTCTTCTTGCTCATGATTTGCTTGAATATGAAAACCCATTTTAGGTTTCCAACCAACGAGTTAAGATATAGCTATTGCAGCCACATTTTTCTTGGATCATATAAAACAATAATTTAGTTTTTTTTTTTTTTTTGCTGAATAAAAAAACAATAATTGGTTGTATTGTCTTCCTTTGACCATCAGAGAATTCACTGCAGTATCATTCGATACCATTATAGCAGTGACAATGCGGTTAAACAATTAAACGCGTGAAAAAGAAAATAGTAACACTTAGAAAATGTAGGAGAAAAATGACTCCAGTTTGTCTTATGCTTTCCAAAGAACACTTCTGGAAACAAAAACAAAAAAAAAAAAAAAAAAAAAAAAAAAAAAAAACAAAAAAAATTCTGAGTCTGGTCTTTAAAGTAGTACTCTCTCTGGAGTAACATAACCCTGAACTGACACATTTTGATAGACAGTAAACACATGAAACGACAAGGAATCTAGCCCACCCGTATCCCATCTTCGTATAGCTCTAGCATTATTTTGATTTGTTTAAGGGTTCGTCTGATTCTGTTTTTCTTATAAAAAATTTAAATTTTAAAAATTAGAATCATCAGACATATGATCATCATTCACCAATATTCTCTCTTAATTGATTTGATTTTTTTTTTTTTTTTTTTTTTTTTTTTGGGTCTTGTTATAGGGCACTATTCACGAGGACTCCTCAGGAATGGATTCTTCATCCCCAATATCAAGCGACATGCTCACATGCTCTAGACCCTTGAACATGGAGCGAAGGCTGAGGCCCCAACAAGACCAAGCTCTGAAATGCCCAAGATGCGACTCAACCCACACCAAATTTTGTTACTACAACAACTACAGCCTCTCTCAGCCTCGCTACTTTTGCAAGACCTGCCGGAGGTACTGGACCAAAGGAGGAACTCTCCGCAACATCCCAGTCGGAGGAGGTTGTCGTAAGAACAAGAAAGTGTCGTCCAAAAAGCCAAACGACGGCAACAACTCCCCTAGTGTCGTTGGCGGCCAGGGCCACATTGGTCATAGTGGTATCATCCACGGCTCTTCTAATTCCTCTACCTCCCACAATACGACAGATCTCCAGTTGTCGTTTCCTGACCAGGTCCAATTCTCCCACCTGACTAACCTTCTAGGTCCGCACCACCCCGCTTTCTTTGATCAGAATGTCCCTAGGCCGGCCATTGATTTCATGGAGAGCAAATTGGAGGCCATTGTCGGTAACTCAAGAAATAATTATGACTTTATGGGAAGTAATAATAATCATAATAATGGTACTAGTGGTCATGATTTGGGCATGGTCGGTGTGGGACTAGGAAATTTTGGTGGTGGTGGTGGTACTAGTACTAGTAGTACTCATCATCATGGATCATTTGAACCCAGTTTTCATGGTATTTGTCCTCCATTTGGGATGTCCCTAGATGGGAATAATGGAAATGGGACTTTTATGGACACGTGTCAAAGGTTGATGTTACCATATGAAGCAAATGATCAGGATGGCCAAAATGGGATTTTGGATGTGAAGCCTAATGCAAAGCTCTTGTCCCTTGATTGGCAAGACCAAGGTTGTTCTGGTGATCATCATGCCGGGAAGGACTCTTTTGGGTACATCAACGGTCTAGGGTCGTGGTCCAATGTGATCAACAATTATGGACCGTCCACGACAAACCCGCTAGTTTAATTAATTAAGCTCTAATTAATCTTTTGTATTTTGTTTGTTTCGACTTTCGATATTGTTGGTGTGATTAGTGACTTGATCATATGTTTATCTGCTTTACTAGACTAGCTAATAGGTTATCCAACTACATATATATATATATATATATATATATATATATATATAATATAATATAATATAAACTAGTGAATGTCTTTGACAGAAAGTTTTTTTTTTTTTTTTTTTCTTCCTTTCTAAATTTACTGTTTTTTTTTTGGGTTAGGGTCTTTCCATGTTGTGAAGGCAGTCTCCGTTTTTTTATTGTCTTTAACATATTTAAAGAGTGTGAATGAAGCTTTCACGAGAGTCAAAAAATGACTGCTTTCGTTCGCCTTTCATGCAAAATGGTGCTCTTGTGTATTTCTTTCTTTCTTTCTTTCTTTCTTTTTATATTCTTTATTTTAATCTTTCTTTTGATCATCTGGTGTCTTCTGTACAAGACATTCAAAGATGCAGGATTATGTTGTAATACCGAGAAAGATATGGAAGCCATCTTCTTTTAGTCTTAAGGAAATTTTGTTATTTATTTAGTACTTGCATGTAGCCTCAATATGATCTTTGTTTTTATTGAGAAAAGGGGTTTTAACGTGGCTTTTATGTCGGAGGGAGAACCTGAATGAGTTTTTTTTATTTTTTAATTAAGGAGGTAAAAGGAGAGCAAAGCAGAGTTTTCATTGAAAAGCAAAAGTTCTCTTTGAGTTTTGTGTCGTTTCCCAAGTGGCTGCATTTCATTGCACTTTCTTGTGGACTCCCCCTTATGATTGTTAATGTGATTGGAAGAAGCAGAAGAGCTAAAAAGAAAACAAAAGGATGCTAAAATCGGGCTGGGAAACAAACAAGTAGACCCCACAATCATTTTTTTTTTTTTTTTTTTTTTTTTTTTATAGCTTAAGACCTATTTTTCAATCGTAATCTAATTGGGAGAGTGCACAATAAAAGGTAGCTCTCTCTGGTCTGTTTACTTTATTAATTTGAGTTTATAATTTGAGTTAAAATGTAATTTTATGTGAATTTTTTACTGTAACAAAAAGTTAAATGCGACTGTTTCTGAGAACTTTTTACTGTAATAAAACTCAAATTCTAATTCGTGTTTAGCATGAACAAGTGCCACATGTTTCATAATTCTAAATCTAATCAAATAATTAGCATAAAAGGGGATAAAACTTACTAAAATAGGTTCCATATTTTACCTTGCTCCTGGCTCTAGGAATAAATGTAAAAATGTACATAAGTGATCAAAGTAAAATTGATGGTAAAGTTTGGGTTTAGGTCAACTGTAAATTATAGATAAAATAAAAAATAAGGCTACGTTTAAAAGGTAGTATTGATTTTTTTTTTTAACCAATAATTCAAATATTCAATGCAATAATGTGTATAAATCTTCACAATAGTGTAAGATTCAATATAATGATCAGTAGCAAGTAGTTGAACCAGTATTTATCTTCTAGTTTCTTTCTCTCTCTTTTTTCTTTTTTTGACGATGAATATGATCTGTTCCGTTCACTTCACTGATTCGAGTTTATAATTCGAGTTGAAATGTGATTTTATGTGAAAGTTTTTTTACTATAACAAAAAAGTTACATGTGACTGTTTCTGTTTCTGATAATTTTTTACTATAACAAAACTCAAATTCTAAACTCGAATCGATGAAGTGAACGGGGCCATGTTTCAATTGTATATAGAGCACCAAAAAGCAAATCAAACCAGGTATGAAGAAATAAATTAGGCAAAAAAAAGGTTTGAAATGTATGTTCTTATTAGAAAGTCGTTTTTGGTCCTGCTGTCGTATGTTTGGATTATTATCTGTTTTTGTATTCATGATCTCGTTGTCATCAGGTTGTTTTCGTTTCTTCAGTTTATTTTTCTAGATAACTGTCGTCTCTCTTGATTTGGTTTTTCTCTCAAATGTCTTTTGTTGATACCAGAATCTGGCACACCGGCCGGCCCACCAACCAGGTATTGTCCACTTTGGGCTAGCACTCTGCCCTGTGGGCCACTCTCTGAGCCCTCACGGTTTTGTCCTTTCTTAAAAGGGCCCTAGTTGGTAAGAGGGATTTGCCTTTTGGGTACTTATGCACCTCCAGGCCCCCGTCTCCAACCGATGTGGGACTCTTGGCGTACAACAATACCCCCCGAGACGGGAGGCTGGGAAAGCAGGCCGTAGCCACATCGTTCCATGACCAGCGTCAGTGTTGATGCAATCGCACACCGCCGGCCCACCAACCGGTATTGTCCGCTTTGGTCGCACTCCCGCCTCGTGGGCCCCTCTCCCAGCCCTCGGTTTTGTCCTTTCTTAAAAGGCCCTAGTTGGTAAGAGGGATGTGTTGCCCTCTTGTTGCTTACATCGGGTTGGAGGCAGGAGCCTGAGGTGCATAAGTGCCTGGTTGCAACTTTCTTACCAACTAGGGCCTTTTTAAGAAAGGACAAAACCGTGAGGGCTGGGAGGTGGCCATAGTAAGTGCCAGCCAAAGCGGATAACACTGGTTAATTGGGCCGCCGGTGTGCGATTCTGGTATCAACAATTGGTGCCGTCCCGTAGGAACGATGTGGCCTCCGCCTGCTTTCCTGCACCTCTGCCCTCGGGGGTATTGTTAAATGCCAAGAGTCCCACATCGGTTGGAGACGGAGAACTGAGGTGCATAAGCACCAAGGTAAATCCTCTTACCAACTAGGGCCCTTTTAAGAAAGGACAAAACCGTGAGGGCTCGGAGAGTGGCCCACAGGGCAGAGTGCCAGCCCAAAGCGGACAATACCTGGTTGGTGAGCCGGCCGGTGTGCCAGATTCTGGTATCAACATCTTTCTTCCACATTATTGACGTTTTTGCAATTCTGGTATTTATTATTATTATTATTATTTTTTAAGATATGCCCTTTTATTACGGTTATTATTTATATTGTGGCTTTTAATCTTTTATCGTGTTTGTTTTCTATTCTGTGTTTATTGTCGTTTAATGCTGATGTTGTTTTCTTAGATCACTTTACTCATGGTAGTTAAAAGTTATTGTATTTGTCGTGTTAATAAACTAGTCGTTTATTGAAGGTATTGTCGTTTATATCGACCCTTTTGTACTGATCAATATTTGGTTGTTGTCGTTTTCTATAGTACGCATTTTATCTACGATCGTCTTGTCCTTTTCACATTAGTTTAAATTATATAGTTTTATCACCTCTTGTTGTTGTCGCTTTCGTAAAGTTGTCGTTTTAACGTGATTAACGTTTTTCCTGTTCATGTTGTTTTTATTTTGCTGTCATTACCCCAGTTCCGGTCTGCATATTTTTCTTTTATTTATTTATTTTTTACTTTTGTGATATTGCCGTTTTTTTTCTCAGCTGATGTCGTGTTTTCCAATACATGCTTTATTTGAGGTAATTCTCGCCATATATTTTTTTTTAAAGAAAAAATGGAAAATTTATCTGCATAAGTCTGAATTTTTACTTCTTATTTTTAATAAAAAAATTATGAATCAATAGTGAGTAAAAATTCTAATCCATACACTTTTAAGGGGTATTTATCAAGATTACCTATTTTGAATGAGTTCTCTAAGCGGTTCGGTTTTATAATTTATAAGCCCGTTTAGTTCATGAGTTTAAAGCTCTGATTTAATTTTATTACAATGTTTACACTCATAAAAATTTGAATTGAAAAAATTTCTCTCAATAAGTTCTCTCACAAAATTTAAATTCTGAATCAAAATACAAACCCATTAACTAAATGGACCATATGTTTTTACAATAATATTTGTTATTTTCCTCTTATTTTTGTTGTCTTCTTGTCCTTTTTACGAGTATTGTCGTTTCTGTGATGGTGCAATATTTCATGTTGTTGTCGTTTTTTTGTGCTAATTGTCATTTTTTTTTTCTAATTTTGGTTTGTTTTATTATTTCATTATGATAAAGTAGTCATGTCTTGTCCCGATTAAAGTCATTTTCATAATGTTGTTGTCTGTTTCTATTTGCTTTCTAGGTTTTTGTTCTTCGTTTTTAATGTTTCTGTTGTCATTTTATTTTATTGTTCGTTTGTTTTGATCATCATTTTTTCTAATGTTGTCGTTTCTTGATCAGTTGTCCATCCAGATTTGTCGTTTTGATCCTTTTTGAGGCTTTAAATCTTCTCTCCTTACAGCGCACGGCACCCGGCCACCAAGAGTCTCACATAACCGCTCTTTCCCTTATTCTTCGGTCGTTCCACGTTTCTTAATTGTTTATACTTTGGACAAGATAAAGAAAAGTTATAGTTGTGTAGTTAGCATATTTTCATATTTTTAGAAGTGTCTGGTGAAATCAAATATGATTTAGATTGTGTAATAAGAAATAAAAAAAATATTATGATAAAATTTTAAACTTCTTATACAAAATTTGAAACTCTTTCTTTATGGAAAGAAAACCACTGATAAAATTTTAAATATTAGGCTCCGTTTATTTTGTCGATTCGAGTTTAAAATTTGAGTTTTGTTACAGTAAAAAACTCTAAAAAATAATTACATATAACTTTTTTACTACAATAAAATTTTTTTATATAAAGTCACATCTCAACTCAAATTAGCGAACTAAATGTGCGCTTTGATTGCTGTTTATCATACAAGAACCTCTGTTCATACAGTATTGTCATTTTTAATATTTTTGTCGTTTCTTTGCTAATGTCTTTTGACTCTTTGTTTGTTTGTTATTTTTGCACTTTTCTCGTTGCTTTTGTTTCACTGTTATTATTATTATTATTATTATTATTTTTCGGATCGTTGCTGTTTTCATTCTCTGTCCTTTCATGTATAGTTGCGTTCATACTCGTCGTTTTACGTTTCTATTGTCATTCAAAATTAAAATGTTCTGGCCATTTATTAAAAGATCACCCCTATACATTGGGGTCTCAACGAATAAATTCAGCATTTTTGCTATTAAAAACGGTGGCGTTTCTCTTTACATTGTCATAATTTTTTTAACGGAAAATTTCATTAATAAATGACAAATTATACAAATAGTCACAAATAACAATAACTTACAAGGTAATTTGATCCCGGATATTGATTGAATCTACTAATAAAAACGGATGAAACACAAAAATGAACACAAATTTCGAGACCTAATGAGAATATACCCACTTGGCACAAGCAAAATCGAGCTCGACCAGCTCGTTTTCAAGCATTTTTAAAGGCATAAAAAAGTAATATCTTATTTCTATATGTTTAATTTTATTAAATTTTAATCTATCATGATATAATAAACATAATTATTGATGTAGCAGAAGTGTAGGATAAAACTCGTAGTCCCTTGATTCATAGAGAATACAGAAAAAATGAGAGTGAGTATTTCGTTAATTAAAAAAATATATATATATATATATATATAGAGAGAGAGAGAGAGAGAGAGATAATAATCTCTGAAATTCTATTAATCAACCATTACAAAATAAAAGTAAAGTTTATCCTCTTTAAATAAAGACTTTTGAAATTGAAATTAAAAAAATCTTCCCTATTTGAAATTGGAATTCAAATTAAAGCATCTTATCTCCGAAATTCAAATTAAAGAATCTTATATTTGAAATTTGAAATTAAAATAGGAGATTTGGTTGTTGTGATACAACTCCCAGAGCTTCTTTCTTGGTTGCAATCATTCCCTCCGGCTTGGGAAAGATTCGTCCTCGAATCTAAAGTTGGCTTCCATTGATTTGAGCGAAGAATATTCTGCTTTACAAATTCTAAAGGACCCAATTTTGTTGCGAATAACTTGAAGAAATCGTTGAAATGATGCTTTTTGAAAAATCCTCTTTAATATTGGTCCTTCATCGACCGGAATAGGGGGGAAAAAAAAAAAAAAAAAAAAAAACATCATTCAGGAAATCATCTTCACCAAAGGAGTCTTCGTCAAAGATTGGTGGCGGCTCGAACGGATTATCTTCAATCACATCTTCAACAATGGTTGGTGGTGGAACCGCATGCCAACCGCATGCCAAAGGGAGAAGTTCAACTTTTGCGGCAGTGGCAACCACAGGTGCGGCCTGGCAAGGAACACTTCTGCGAATTGGGGTTATCCCGAAACAAAAATTGGTACATAATCGATTAGGCTTCGATATCAAATGATATAGCAAAAGCGTAGATAAAACCTGTAGTCAATTGATTTACAAAGAATATTAAGAAACCGAAGATACGAGTATTTGGTTGATTAAAAAAATACAAAAAAAACAAGCAAAAAGAGATAATAATCTCTGAAATTATATTAAGATTTATTTAGTTTGATGATTTGATATTTTAATTCGAGTTGAAATGTAATTTTATGTGAGAGATTTTTTACTGTAATAAAAAAATTAAAAGTGACTGTTTCTGAAAATTTTTTACTGTAATAAAATTTAAATTTTAAATTTAAATGGGTGAAATGAATAGAGTCTTAATTAATCAACTGAAAAATAAACGTGTAACTAATGCCTAGAGGATTCAAACTTGTCCAATCTAGAATTGAAATTCAAATTATAGGAAACTAAGTCTAGACCTATTCAAAAATCAAAATAAAACCTAATCTGAAAAAGAATCAAATCTAATTTTTGATTAATCCTAATTAAATTTTAGAAAATTATTGTTAACGCATCCAAAGTTTACCCCTTCTCTAAGTTCTCCCCTTTTCTTTCCTTACCATTTTCTTTTTAGGCTATTACCATTATTAGTCTCTAGATAATAGGCATTGTGTCACTTTAGTTCTTGAATTCCCAATTTTAATAAAGTAGTCGTTAATTTTTTTTTATTTTTTATTGCAATTTTACTCTCTAACATTAATATTGATGAGTGACTTTTAAAATTTCGTCCAACAATGAATTTAACATTTTACATTCAGTGTAACTAACTCATAGAAAATTTTAATAACTAAACTATTCAATGCGATTATTTCTATGAAATTGTTATAATCCTTTCTCAATTTTAATGTTATGATCAAAACAACTAAAAAAAAAAAAAAAAATCAGAAACTCATTAGTAAAATTAAAAATTTAAAGATCATCATGTTCTTTTATCTATAAAACTCAAAAAAAGACAATTCAAGTTTTAACTTTATTCAAGTTCACGTTCTTTTAAATTTTAAATTTATTTAATTTTATTCAATTTTATTTAAATTCTAACTTCAACTCAAATTATAACTAAAATTTAACTCAAAAACTACACTCAAATTACACTATAAAAGAACAACTCTAAGTTTAAAAAAAAAAAAAAAATCAAAATGACAGAATGCATAATTAACACTTCCAAAAAAAAAAAAAAAAATCTGAGAACAATTTATCTCTCGCTCACCAAACATAAGCTTACGGCTTACCAGCTTAGTGCCGCCACTCTCCTCCTCTCTCTCGCTCGTGGAAGGAGATCAAAGTCATCTCTTTTTCTATTTCTTTCAGGTGCTTTAAAATTTGAGTAGCTTGTGTTGTTGATACATGATTTGTTTTGTTTTGTTGCATTTTATAATCTAATTTTTGGTGGGCAATTGTTCTTCTGCGGGGAAATAAATACCCAGTAGTATACAAAGTGAAACTCAAACTCATTAAGACGAAATTTCATCACCTGGGCATACCACCATTCGCGTTTTCCTTTCCCTTATTGATTGATTTTTTTTTTTTAATTCTCGGAAACATATTTTTCTGAATCATTTGTTGCTTCCATTTCGATTTGTTTGGAAAAGCTGTTATAAGATTTAGACATGATTTTTTGTTTTTTTGTTTTGTTTTTTTTTTTTGAGGTTTTGTTTCTAAATAGTTCTTCTCCTTTCCCTGTGATCGTTATTACACGGTACGGACAGAAGTTATTCGTGTGATGTTACCACACCCACGAACTGTTTGTGTAAACGCCTTACTTAAAAAAACTTTTTCAAACGTGTTTAAATGGTGAGAATTCTTTGAAAGACGAGTTTTTGGTTTCTTTTATAACTACCTTTTGAGAAAGCGCATTTTGAGATCAATTCTATTTCCTGCAAATGAAGTCCACCAGATCAAGTTGTGGATAAAAAGAGGAATTCTTTTCGTTTCATATTATGACGTTGCAATTGCTCTGTTGAAATGCAAAAGTGTTGAGTACAATTTGAATTCTCGCAGAAAATGTTGATGTGAATAAAGATCGAATCTTTTTCGATAAATATGATGGTGTTGCAACTGCTCGGTTTGAAATGCAGGTCACGTAAAAGTTTGTAGCATTCTGTTCTTCATGAGATATTGATCTCATAGATACACAACGCTATGAGGATTTTCACGCTCGCTAGATCATTTCGTGGCCGTTCGACCCTGCTCTGGAAAGTAACAGGGCCTTTGCAGCATCGTTCCTTTCAACATGATTTCATTCCGAGGGATCCAAATGCCAAGCCAAAGAAGTACAAGTATCCGGCATTCTACAACCCTTACGGTCCAAGACCGTCACCCTCAGAGAAAATCATTCAGCTTGCTGAGCAGATTGTGGAATTAACCCCCGAAGAACGCTGCCAAATTGGTCCTGCTCTAGCACAGAAGCTAACCCTTCCTAAGCTGCAGCACATATCGACAGAAGGCCTGGACTTGGGTGCACAAGCAGGGCCGGCTGGTGGCGCCAAAGCTGAAGAGAAGAAAGCGGAGAAGACAGCGTTTGACGTGAAGTTGGAGAAGTTTGATGCAGCAGCGAAGATTAAAGTGATTAAGGAAGTCAGGGCTTTTACCAATCTGGGATTGAAGGAGGCTAAAGATCTGGTTGAGAAAGTACCGGTTTTGCTTAAACAAGGAGTTACTAAAGAAGAGGCAGCAGAGATCATTGAGAAAATAAAGGCTGCTGGAGGAGTCGCAACTATGGAGTAGAGTTTCAGTTTCTTTGACGTTTATTTTTCCAGCATTATGATTTTGGAAATTTCTTATATTCCAAATCTGAATTTTTGTAATGCGGGTGGATGCTCAGTGATCATTGGTAGAAGATTAAAAATGAATAATTATTAGACTTGTATCTGATTTGAATGGGGTTTTCCAGTCGAACATGTGTGTTTCTTTTTTTTTTTTTTCCCTCCTATTTGGTTTTTATATGAGAGATGGTAACCAACCCCAGATTTAGATGTTCGGTGGATAAATCTCACCATTGAAAATGATTCTCACAGCCAAGGCACATAAGTGTGGTGGCTTCGAGTTCGCGGTAAAAGATTGTTGCGGACTCATGGTTAAGTTTGTGGTTAGAGGATCGAGTGTTGAGTGGTCCTAAGTTGACGCGCTCGGCACTCTTCATCTAGGGATAGGGGTCGCATTAGGGCCTTAAGCGAGTATTCGTGTCAATGTTTACGACGTTTCTTTTGGTAACGTTCATGGGGTATGTTAACACTTAAGAAGGTATGCTAATGCAATCTTTTGATAAACAATTTCAATGCTCCTCTCAAGAGGAAGCATAACGATTTATGTCCTCGTGATATTTTCGTTCTTAATATTCTTTTAATATATTAACTTAAAGGGATCAAATTTTAAGAGAATGTAACAAAATTAAAGAAGTGATTTAAGAGGGACATAAATATCCAATTCTTCCTTTCAAAAAAAATATCCAATTTTTCTTTTTCTTCTTTGAGAGAAAGAGAAAAATAGGCCAAGACTTGAGATAAATTAAAATTAATAGGCTAATAGTTTATATAAGTTAATAAATAGGCCAAATTACCATTTTCATCCATAACTTGTCTGGTTATGAACCATAACTTAACAAGTTATTGTCTATAACTATCCATAACTTGTCTGATTATGAACCATAACTTGATAAGTTATCGCCTATTAATTTCTATAACTAAAAATTAACTTATATACTTTTTTTACCTTTTCATATTGACATATTTTTTACTATTTTTCTTCTTTTTTTTTGGGATAAATATGATGGGCCTTTTGTCTTCAGCCCAAAGCTTAGTCATGCTTAAAAATGAATGTCCGTCATGACATGTGACGAGCATTTCTACCCCACTCTTAATTAATAATATTTTTAGTCAAATAAATATATTAATAGAAGAATATTAATTAATTATAAAAAATAAAAATTTAAACTCATTTACTCATAAAATAAATTCTGTAATTTTCTCACATCTATATGAACCTACTTTTATTACTAAGCCATGTTTAAGGCCATATAAGAAATTGAAATCTCTAGTCCCATTGCACCACTACCAAGGGAGAAAAAAAAAAAAAACGAAAGAAAGAAAAAGAAAAGGTTTATCTTTTAGAAAAGTCATTATTTCTTTTTAAGCAATAATGTGACGGAGTCAAAACAAAAAAGAGTGGATATTATATCATTGGTGTATCTAAAGCAACTAACTTTGAGAGAGAGTGGATATTATATCACTGTTGAGAGAGAGAGAGAGAGAGAGAGAGAGAGAGAGAGAGAGAGAGAGAGAGAGAGAGAGAGAAGACAAGCAAGTGTTTGTAGTTCTAATCCAGCAAGAGAAACTGTTTTGTTAGTTCTAAAATTCACTGTTGAAGTCAAAGATGAAAGAACCAACAAGAAATATACATTGATAGGATAAACATTTAAACAATATTTTGAATAGCCAATGAAAGAGGAATTACCTTCAAAATAATATCCAACTTCATATACATAGCTAAAAGATTATTGATATAATCTTGGATGCGTTACATTCTCTCATAATCATAAAATCATCTAAAAGAAAATAGGAATTTAATATACAAAATATATAATAATTCTATTGCAACTAAATATCAAAATACATAAATAGTATTTATTTATTTATTTTGCTAGGGCTCTAAAATCATAACACGACAATCCAAGCTTCGATGCCAGCCGTGGAAGGCCACTGGATCTTTGGTTTTTTTTTTTTTTTTATATATATTTTTTTTTTTTTTTATTTTTTTAAATACTAGTTTTTGTAACACGCTTTGCACATTATTGCATCAGCAATCTATTAGAAAAACTCATATTGATTTTAAACACATAGTAGTAGAAGAGATTAAAAAAAATTATATATATGTACAATTGTTGATGAGAAGCATTAAAAAATATATATTTTAAAAAATAATTGTATCAAAATGTGCGTTTCAATTATAATAATGTTTGTTTTTTGTCGAATGTGGTATTTTCATAAATAAAATCAAACATGCTAAAAGAAATATTTTGATATGGACAAATTAAATAAAAAACTAATTAGAGTGTACATATGAAAAAGAAAAAGATGTTTATGTAAGTGCCGTCATTATTTCAGTATCTTTTTCTTTTTTAAAAAAAATATAAACATATTTAAAAAAATTACATAAAAAATTAATTAGGGTATGCATATAAGAATGGGAAAAATGTTTGCTCAAAGGGGGCGTTTGGTATGGGGTAATCATAAGGAATCATATTACCAGGAAAGTGATGGAGGGTAATATGATTCCTAGGAATAATATATTATTGTGTTTGGTTCTATACAAGAATCTTTCTCAAATTCCTAGGAATATTACATTACTCTGTTTGGTTGTGCATGGGAATGTTGTGAATTAAAAAATTTTTTTTTTAAATAATAATAATAATAATAATTATAATTATAATTATAATTATAATTATTAATAATATTATTATAATTATAATATTAATAATAATTATTATTATTATTATTACTACTATTATAATAATTATTATAATTATAATTATAATTATTATAATTATAATTATTATAATAATAATAATTATTATTACTATAATAATAATAATAATAATTATTATTATTATTATTATTATTATGAGATTCCCATGATTTTGAGATTCCCGGGAATTTGAATAACACCTTATTGGGTGAGATTAGGATTACCCCAAAATGGGGGAAAGTGAAACCCATGGGTTTCACTTTCCCGGGTTTTAAAAAAGTCTAATAATTGTACCAAACGTGAGAATCTGAAAGATTCCCATTCCCACCCTTATGATTACCCCATACCAAACGCCCCAAAGTGTTATTCAAGGAAAAATATTTCAGTGGAGTAATAAAGGAAAAAAAAATAGCCAAACACATGTAATCTAAAATATATAAAGGATTTTAAGAAAATTACTTGAGTAAACATATATTTGTAAAAAAAAAAAAAAAAAAAAAATGACTCGGAAATTAAAGAGAAAAAAAAATAATTTAACGAAATAGATTTGAAAATACATGTGAAAAAAGATCGAAAAATTAGAAGAAATATAGATAAAGGCCAATCATGTAAATAAAAATAATTGAGTGGTGAAGAATTAAAGTAAAAAAAAAAAAAAAAAAAAAAAAAAAAAAGAGAAAATTGAGTGCCCCTACGTGTCAGCCTTAAAAGCACGGAAAAAAGAGTATTCTAATACAAATTATTGAGAGCACTTTTTAGTATTTTTAAAATTTAATCGATTAAATAGTTGATATTTTTTAATATAATAGATATTTTCTAATTGGCAAGATAAATAGTTGATATTTTTAGATATAATAGATGGCTCTTTTTTAATTAGTAATATAACAAAACAAAGCTTGTATTTATGTGGAGCTGAGGAGGATAATTATGAAATTGTTTTTTTTTTTTTAATGATTTTCAATTATGAAATCGTTTTTTTTAATGATTTTCAATTATGAAATTGTTTTATTAAATATAAAATGAACATTTTTTTTTTTTTTTTGCTGAATAAATATAAAAGGATGATAAAATAAATGTGGAAGCAAAAGGTGCAAAGGACAAAACATATAATTTATGCCAAAAATGCTAAGAGATCCCAATAGTACCGTTTATTTTTGGACTTTGGTAAATCATTTAGGAAGATAAAATGGTAAGATATCTCGTTAGTGGCCGTTTTTTTATTTTTTCATAGTCATGTGGCACGATTAGTCTCATTGTGAGACGACTTTTTTTTTTTTTTTTTTTTTTTTTTAATTGAAACTCCTTTTGTTTCTTTTAAAGAGAATTTTCATTTCATTTATACTGATTAAAGTAATACAACGTGAATGTGGAGTCTAAATATGTTGTTTTTATTTTTCTGTCTTAGTGACTATCTTTCTACTTATTATTTGTTATCTCATCTAAATTTATAAATCTAACCACATAAATAGAAGAAATTATTAAAAATACTTAAGCAAATCATGAATTTTTAAAATTTAATTAGAGAAACAATCATTGAGACATGAATATGGGACAAAGATCTTGATTCTTGTGAACAGAGGCATAACTTTCAATTGATAAAATAATTGTATCAAAATGTGTGTTTCAATTACAATAATGTTTGTTTTTTTGTCGAATGTGGTATTTTCATAAATAAAATCAAACATGCTAAAAGAAATATTTTGATATAGACAAATTAAATAAAAAACTAATTAGAGTGTACATATGAAAAAGAAAAAGATTTTTATGTAAGTGCCGTCATTATTTGAGTATCTTTTTCTTTTTTAAAAAAAATATAAACATATTTAAAAAAATTACATAAAAAATTAATTAGGATTATGCATATAAGAATGGGAAAAATGTTTGCTTAAAGTGTTATTCAAGGAAAAATATTTCAGTGGGGTAATAAAAAAAAAAAAAAGCCAAACACGTGTAATCTAAAATATATGGAGGATTGTAAGAAAATTACTTGAGTAAACATATATTTGTAAAAAGTTTTGACTCAGAAATTAAAGAGAGAAAAAATAATTTAATGAAATAGATTTGAAAATACATGTGAAAAAAGATCGAAAAATTAGAAGAAAATAGATAAAGGCCAATCATGTAAATAAAAAATAATTGAGGAGTGACGAATTAAAGTAAAAAAAAAAAAAAAAAAAAAAAAAAAAAAGAACATTAAGTGCCCTTACGTGTCAGCCTTAAAAGAGCGGAAAAAAGAGTATTCTAATACAAATTATTGAGAGCACATTTTAGTATTTTTAAAATTTAATCGATCAAATAATTGATATTTTTTAATATGATAGATATTTTCTAATTAGCAAGATAAATAGTCGATATTTTTAGATATAATAGATGGTTCTTTTTAATTAGTGGTATAACAAAACAAACCTTATATTTATGTGGAGCTGAGGAGGATAATTATGAAATTGTTTTTTTAAATGATTTTCAATTATGAAATCGTTTTTTTTAATGATTTTCAATTATGAAATTGTTTTATTAAATATAAAATGAACATTTTTTTTTTTTGCTGAATAAATATAAAAGGATGATAAAATAAATGTGGAAGCAAAAGGTGCAAAGGACAAAAACATATAATTTATGCCAAAAATGCTAAGAGATCCCAATAGTACCGTTTATTTTTGGACTTTGGTAAATCATTTAGGAAGATAAAATGGTAAGATATCTCGTTAGTGGCCGTTTTTTTTTTTTATTTTTTTTCAGTCATGTGGCACGATTAGTCTAGACGCCTTTTCCATTTTTTTTTTATTTTTTATTGAAACTTTTTTTTTTTTTTTTTTTTTTTTTTTTTTTTTTCTTTTAAAGAGAATTTTCATTTCATTTATACTGATTAAAGTAGTACAACGTGAATGTGGAGTCTAAATATGTTGTTTCTATTTTTTTGTCTTAATGACTGCCTCTTTATTTATTATTTGTTATCTCATCTAAATTTATAAATTTAACCACATAAATAGAAGTAAATTACTAGAGAATTTTTAAAATTTAATTGGAGAAACAACCATTAAGACATGAATATGGGACAAAGATCTTAATTCTTGTGAACAGAGGCATAACTTTCAATTGAGACCGCTTCTATTGGTACAATCTAATCACACTCAATAAGTAAAAAGGAAAATGTATTAAATAACAGATTTATGAAATTACACGAAATAAATAACATATTTTAAAACTATTTAAACTAAATAACGTATTTTAAAACTATTTAAAGTAAATAACAGTTTACCACGTAAATATTTCATTTACAACTATTAAAAAGATATTTTCCCGCATAAATTATCTTTTTATAATTGGTAAAAGATATTGTCTTCATGTAAATAAAGATGTTTTACCATGTAAATTTATTTTTACCAGTCATAAATGAAATGTTTACACGGTAAATAACTATTTACTTTAAATAATTTTAAGATATGCCATTTATTTAATTTAGTTTCAAAAAAATCAGCTACTTATTACAATTTTCACAAGTAAAATGTATGCTAGAGGCCCGAAAATAAGAAATACCTCGACGCACTAAGAACAAACTCATATAAAGTCTTTTTTTATCAAAATCCTGCAATTGATAGAAACTTTCGATTGATTGAGAGGCATAACAATGTTGTAGCACAAATGCCATAACATAAACTCCATATTAGAGAACAAAATAAAGACTCAAAAGGTAGAGAACCGCCTCTATTATTACAAGAGAAAGGCAATAAAATAACCAAAACACACTAAATCTAAAAAATAAAAATATCATAATTTTTATTTGACAAACACATAATTTAAAACAAAAAGATAAAAGCCAAATAACAACAACGAAAACTCTAGTAACAAGTCGACCACCGCTAAGAATTGACAAGAAAACTGTAACACTGTTGACGACACAAAAGATATTTAAAAAAAAAAAAAGAATGAGCCTCTGACGCGAGAGAACCACAAGTCGCCGCCCTCCTCTACTGACTAGGGAGGATGCCCCCTTCATTGATCCTCCATTCCACAAAGACCAAAGTTCCCAAAGAGAAAAAAAACTCTTATGTCGGCACGCCGCAAGCCCACAGAGAGAGACGCGGCCTATGTGCTATCTCAGAGAGAGACGCCGCCTCTAGGCAGCACCAAACTCCAGCCTTTAGAACTCCCTTGTTGAGAGTTGAGACAATGCATTTAGACCAAAAAATAAAAAGAATAAACCCTAACAGAGGGAAAGAGAGTGAGTAGGTGAAACACCTTTTTAAGTATTCTGAACTCTTATTATTATTATTATTTTTTATTGAACCTCATTTAATAAAATTAGACTCTATTAAATATTAACTTAAATTTTAACCGCTTAGATTATTATTATTATTTATTATCTAAAGTCTAAAGTCCCATAAATTTGGGGTGTGTTCATTAATGGCTTGCGAGAAGATTGCGCATCTCATTTTAATCTCGAATATTTATTTTTAAAAGTGTAGCTATCTTATAAATGTCAAGGCTATATTAATCTCAGATATACACTTTTAACACTATATAAACTGTTTATTTTAAGGCTAAGTCTAGCACAATAATAACACATTGTTTTAAAAGGAAGTTAATGGTTAGAAAGACAAAACAAATCTAAAAAATAAAAATTAATTAATTTTGGATGGAATGGAATATGACTTTTTATTACCAGAATGGTTGTATACTTAAAAAATAACCATAGATTTTAAAAGTTAATGTGGGAGAAATGCAGAACGTCACTCAAATGATTCTATCTTTACATTTATATCAGTTAATGTTATAAACTTAAGTGGCATAAATATAAAATTCTTGCATTTCCGTGGCACGTCATAAAATTTTGTTAATTATAAATACTATTGAGAATCAAAATAAATACAAGTAAATATTCTTTATAATTCTTAAAGAATGAAAATAAATCCTATAAATTACTTTTACCCTATGAATCGAAAAAAAATGGCAGGTCCAGTTTCTCACCATAAGGTCTAATGAAAATCACATCTCTTTAAAAAATAATATATAAAATAAATATTTTTTTTATACAAATTTAACGATTTAAAACTTAAATCTTATCAATAAATTATTAAGACTTTCTCGGTAAATCTCCTTATTAATAGAATCAATTTTTAATTGTTCAATCTTATTAAAATTACATTAAATTAAAAATTTATAAAAAGAATAATTTTTAATATAAATTTAACGATCAAGAAGTAAAAAATTAATTATAAATTATTTTTTTCTAGTTCTATCAAAAAAAAAAAAAACTTCCTTATTTTTTTTTTCAATGTCTATTACAGAATCTAAAAAAAAAAAAAAAAAAAAGCTTAAATAGGATGTACTTTTTTTTTTTGGTAAGAAAATAGGATTTACTTTTTTTTTTTTTTTTTGCTAATCGAAAATAGGATTTACTTGATTAGATAATGTATTGACTCGGTAAAATCAAATGAATCGAAAGACATGATAATGACTTTGGTACGCAACTTTTCAGAAGCCACAGGAAAGAACCTTTCATTTTTTTAGTACACACACTTATCACACTTCTCTCTCTCTCAGGAAAGAACCTTTCACTTTTTTAGTACACACACTCATCACACTTCTCTCTCTCTCTCCTCCAATGTGTGCCGTGTCTGTTGCTTAAATAATTTTTCATTTTCTCAGAGCTGAAAAAAATAAATTTTTAGCTTATTCCCACTTTAAACACAAACTCTCTCTCTCCTCAGCATAATTTTCTGTACTTTCTAATTTATGTTTCCTTCAAGCTTCTTTCACTCAAATCACTACCATTCAGGTAAATCTTTTATTTTTATTTTTATTTTTATTTTTTTTGTGTTTTTGGGCTCTTTATTTTTCATTCTGTGTTAAACACTACTTTATTTTTGCTCTTATCTTGTTAAAGTTTGCATCTTTATTTAGTTTGTTTGTCCATTGGATCTTCCATGAATAATAAAGCTCTCTCTTTTTTTTTTTTTTTTAAATTATTTTTCTTTTGTTCTTCTTGATGATCAGCTTTGAAGTGATTATTAGAAGTTATGGTGAAGTGGGAAAATTAGGTGAAGAAGTTTCCAGAACATTTTTGGGAATGGAGGAGAATCCACAAGCCCCAGAAACCCTAGAGGCCGAAAACCCAGGTGAGAAAACTCCAAAAGATGCTCCTGGGTCTTCTTGTATAACTGAAAGTTTCTCTGGGTTAGCTCCTATTTTTGACATTTCCATTGAAGCAAATGTTGATGCTAAGAATGTGGAATTGGAATCCCAAATAGTAGAAGTTGAAAAACGAATTGATGGTGGTGGAAAGGAGATGGGATTTTTGGTCAATAATGATTATGTTGATAGGGCAAAAGAGGCAAAAAGGGATTTAACTAAGTCACCATTATGTGAAGAGGAAAATGAGGCTAAATTGGGTTTGGTACAGTCACAATCAGAAGGGAAATTAGTTGACTTGGGAAGAAATGGAAATGAGGATTTTGGAGGTATAGAGATGGTTCAAGATGAGGGTACAAGTGAAGATAAAAAGTTGGAATCAAATGTGATTGATTCATCTAGGAAGATAGGTGTTTCGACCGAGGGTATATCGCTGTTTGTCGAAATTAGTGGCTTTCCTAGTAGACACACACAGAAGGATGTTGATGTAGGAAACTTTTCTCCTTTGATGAATACTAAGGAGAAGTTAAAAGAAGATGCTGGTGAAGAGCAAGGAAAGAGTATCGATAATCGAGAATGTGCTTTTTTGGTGGGTGATATTGTATGGGTTCAAACCAAAAATCAAACATGGTGGCCGGGAAAGATTCATGATCCTAAAGAGGCGCCAAAATATGCTACAAGGAGTGGCAAGGGGGACGATCTACTAGTCGGGTATTACGGAATCAGCCACTTTGCCTGGTGCCGTTCATCTCAATTGAATCCTTTTCATGAGAATTTCGAGCGGAAGTCGGGGGAAAATGGGGCTAGAATCTTTCTTGGAGCTGTGGAGAAAGCTGTTGATGAGTTTGGTAGGCGTGTGAAGCGGGAGATGACTTGTTCATGTGCTTCGGTGCATGATCAACTGTCTGCTGATGAGGCATTAGTTGTTGAAGAAGTTCTGAAGCCCGAGCTCAAATCTGGCAGACTTGGAGAATTTTCAGTCACTTGTTTCGAACCTGTAATGTTTCTTGAACATCTCAAATATCTTGCGGAGGTTGTTTCCATGCCTCACATGCTTGATTTTACTGTCACACATAATCGCCTATCAGCGTTCTATCTCTCTGTTGGCCATAGGCAACTGCCAATGGGTATACTTGCAGAAAAGAAAGAAACTGAAGAGGATAAAATTTTTGGGCTAGAGAGTAACGTTGCTAAAGAAGGTTTTGTGGCCAGTGAATCTAGGAAGAGAAAGAGGAAGAGAGATTCTGAAGCTAAAGTTGAAGATATTGCTCGCAAGAAAGAGGGGGTGATTGAGACAGGATTAGAGAATGAGGGTGTGATTGACACAGAATTAGAGAAAGAGGGTGCGATCGACATAGGATTCAATTCAAGAGAGCGGAAGAAGAGCAGGTACTTGTCTTATCCATACACAAACTGGGAGCAGAAAAGCGCAGCTGGAATGGATGGCCCCAAGGTTCAAAAAGTTACTCCGGAAGCAAGCACGTCTGTTAGCAAAAGTAACATAAGCAGCGGAGAGAAGTTTTGGAGGAAATGGTATAGGAGATTTACTGGTGCGAGTCACATACCTACGGGTTCAGAGTTAAAAACTGCAGCTTCAGCTGAGCTGCTTTGTGAACTTCGTTCTGCTGCCGTCGACTGTCTACATCCGAATGGAAACAACAACTTTGATCCGATTTGCTGGTTTCTGTCCAGATTCAGGATTTCAGTGTTTAATGAGGAGTCTGTTGGGAATGAGGCTAATGGTGCTGAATCTTGCTGGTCAGGAGACAATGCACTGGAGAACTTGCAAGCGATCCTCCCCGATAAACCCAAGCGAAAGAGATCAAAGAAAAAGGAAAATTCATCGCAGGTTGAGCATACCATCCACTCGTCGAATGCGATCGGAAGTACAGAATCTGGTGTACGGGACGTGGATGATAGTCGCGATCCATCTTTGGGACAAGATTCTTCAATGGTAAAGAAAAATGGTGAACCAAATTCGGTGAGATTAAAGACTAAAGCCCTTTCTGGGCTGTCAGATGTGAGCAAAAGCATTGCCACTAATGGCTTATCAGTAAGAGGTGCGTCAGAGATAGGCTCTGCCTT
The DNA here is from genome assembly GCA_012066045.3 of Morus alba. Lineage (NCBI taxonomy): Eukaryota > Viridiplantae > Streptophyta > Magnoliopsida > Rosales > Moraceae > Morus > Morus alba. The sequence goes on along the minus strand of CP050231.2, from coordinate 5,270,225 downwards.
AAAGAACAACAAAGCTAAGCAAAGGAAGAAAAGGAAAGGTGAAGTAGTGAATGGAGATTGTCTTCAGGCCAAACTAACAACCGGTATACCAGACTTGAATGGAAGCAGTGCTGCCCCGAGCTTATTGGCTGATGACCCGCAGGTCATGAGTCACGTTACTTTGGAGGTCAAAACCGAGCCGCTGAAGAAAGTGGAGAAAGAAGCTGGTTTAGAGGATTCAAATGCGAATACCACTGCTGGCTTATTAGACATTCATGGAAATAATGCTAAACCTGGCACACTAGTGGTAGATCTACGGGTTCCTGGAGAGGCTTCAGCGTGTTTGAATAATGATTACACCGCGGATCTACAAGATATTGCCAAGGACCGACCTACATGCGGTCTGCCCTCAGAAGGTAAACCGGTGACAATTGGCCAACTCTTGGGAGAAGGTAAACCGGGTCGAAAAAAGAGGAAGAGAAAGGAGAAAGAAGCACCGAAAAATATACCGGATTTGAATGGAGCCAGCACCGAATCCAGCTCATTAGGGAAGGAAAGTCAGGAGACTACTAATGGCCTTACTCCGCCAGCTAAACCCGTGCGAAAAAGGCGGAGGCGAAAAGAACAAGTTGCTTTGAATTATCCAAGAAATATATCGATTTCTTGGAGAGCAGATATGAATCTAAGTTATAACCGAATGGAAACCAACAAAGACACTATTGGGACTGCTCTTCTCTTGACCTTTGCCCCGGGAGGTCCAATGCCTTCAGGAGAAGACTTGGTCTCAACATTTTCAAAGTTTGGAACGCTGAAAGAATCCGAGACTCGGTTTTTGAAAGATCCGGGCAGCGCCCAAATTGTGTTTACAAAAAGTGCTGATGCTACAGTAGCATTAAAGAGTATAGAGAAAAACAACCCTTTTGGTGCAGCCCTTGTCAACTACAGGCTCCATCATCTCCCAACTGTGTCAAGGACATTAGAAACCAACCGAAATTCGGGTGCAACTCTGGCCTCTTCAACTCAGGTGCCTGCTACGCCTCCCCTCGATTTCATAAGGCAGAACCTTCAGATGATGACGTCAATGCTCGAGACGTCAGGTGACAATCTCTCCCCGGAGATGAGAGCCAAGTTGGAGGCTGAGGTTAAAGGGCTTCTCAGTAAGGTGAGCTCCATGGCTGGTTCTTGCTCTTGAGTCTCAACTTGAACTTGAAGTGGGGTGAAATGCTTTTTCCAAGGCTGGTTTCTAATTGGAATGTTGTTTTATTTATTTTATTGTTTTAAATGTAGTTTTTATTAGCTGCTGCTTTTTTGATTTAACTCTCTCCTCTCAATATGTTGTTATAATTGGAATGGTTTGAGCTTGTTCCATCCAATGAGAGAGAGCTCATAAGCAATGGCTCATAAACTAGGAATCTCCACGTATCACTAGCAGTTCAGTTTCCCTTTATTTATTTGCTTGTCTCTTGTTTTCTCATAGTTTATTGCGTCCCTCTTCACTCATTTGTTTTTCACTTGAAGTCGAAAGTGATCTTGTGCTTTCACCAATTGGGTCCATCAAATTAACAGTGGGCCTTTGGGTCCAACAGGTTGGGCTCGCCATTTGAAAGTAATAGAATCCCTTCATTATTTGTGTGTAATGAGGTTAAAATCCCATAAGATGAATACCATTTTTGATCGGGCATTTCTCGCTGGTTTATTGTTATTATTATTATTTTTTTTTAGAGGAAATTAATGATTTATAAGAAAAAGGGATAAATCAAAAGGCAAAAAAGAAAGGTTATGGACAATTTTTTTTGGGAAGAAGATTCAAAAAACTCGTCATTTGTGCAAATACCATGATAATAGCCATTTCTCTACTTAAAACACTTCGACCTTTCCATCTAAAGTTGGACCTAGTTGTATTAAATACATTTCTCTACGTATTGTTACAAGATTAAACAGTGCATGCATTTTCATAACTTTACCTCCCAAAGTCCTCTAACAAGGTGAAAGTTGCATGTAATGGACATTATTTCTAACTGTCTAAAATTGAGTTGAAAGGCTTTGGTCTGAAGGTCTCCTTAAACTTTCAGTATGTTTGCAAGAACTGATGTTTTCCATCTAAATAGTAGTTTTTCTGTTGAACGAAAATCAGAAGCGTATAAACTATTTGATGGTTGGTCATAGACCCACAAATCCTTTTTTGAGGACTTCTCTCTTGAAAGATTTGGTATAATTTCAACTACTCGTCAACGCTAACTTTGCTTAACGTGCCGGTTCATATCGGCACACGCAGTCGTATATGTTTCCCTTGATCAGTTTTTCTGCCAGCCTTTGATTCTTCACCATTGCAAGCTGCAAAATAATCCACGATGTTAACACACAGTTAATAAATTTGGCAAAATGAAAATGGCTTGTGGGGAAACTAACTTTTTAAGTTTTTCATTCAATAAAGTCCCAAAAACCATGTGAAAAGCTGAGGGAAAAGGAGAGGGGAAATCGGTTTTACAAACCGAAAGATGGTAGTAGAAAGAATTCTAACCTTCAAAGCATTGCATTTAAACCGAGCGTTGAAGTTGGTATGCAAAGCTCTGCCCATTCCTTCCAAGATAATCTGCAATGCACAATTTTATGTCATCAGAGTATAATTTATGTACTTTTCCATTTTTAATTTGCCGCCATTTTTTCTCAACATAAGAGGATCAACAGAGAAATATGAAAACATTTAAATCTATTAGCATGTCAGTAGTCATACCAAATCAGCATCTTTTGCAGCGGCAGCTAACTCAGAGCTGACCTGCCTCAAGTCTATGCAAGGACTTCCACACCCATTCTCAACAACCATCAAAGGAACTAGAGAAGAACTTTCTTTAGAACCATCTTGGCCACTGACCATTGCATCGACAAGTAAGCCTCCTGCTTCTGCAGCTCGGCGGAGAATGTCGCAATGCTGTGGAACAAGAAAAATATCAGTTGCCCATGTTTGGACTAATTATATGACAGCACGTTTATTGTGTTCAAATTATCATGGAAATTTAGTTTTGCACTCATGTACGCAATTATTTTCGATATCATGGTGTCAATTTAATTAAATTAACCAATAAATAGAAAAGGAAAAATCTTCTCTACAAATCATTCATGGTGGAATAAGAGAAAAATCAAAAAGCAAAAAATGTGACTTGAGTGCAAAGGCACTTGGATTTTGTTTTAAAGCACATATAAATGCTTAGAAATGTAAATGAAGAAATGAATGCACTAAAACCCACCTTGGCAGCTTCAGCTACAATATCAGGAAGCTCCATAGCAGTGACATCATTTAGAGCAGGGAGTGAATTTGCAACCAAAACAACCTACAAAATAATGTCTTAAAATTTCTCATTATGTAATTTAAAATAAAGGTAAAGAGTCGAGATAAAACTGCAGCAAGACACACTTATCTCGCCATTGTTAATCATCATAGTACATGCACAACAATTAAGGAACTTAATCTCATGGGAAGTAGGGGAGTTGAAGATAGAAATTATTACGCACTAGTCATGATATTTAAAGGAAACCTACCTCAGTTCCACGGCGAAGGAGTTCACGCGCTAGCGGAAGCATCCCTAGAACAACATCAGCACCTGAATTATCCACAAAGAGTAGAGCTCTCTTATGGGGCCGAGGTTTCTTGTCACCAGATCCCAACATTCTTTCTTTAAAGACATCAAAGTCATCCACCTAATCACATAGAAAAAAAGGGTCATGACAACTAGCAGCAAAACGAAGGAAAATAGCAAGAAATAATGAGTTATTGCTCCACTTACCCTCCATGGTCTTTGCATCTTATCACGACTCATTCGATAAATTTCGATAATGGTCCCCTTATTATAGAGATCTACACAGGCACGGGATCCCCAGTCAAAAATGTTGGCTGCAAGAACACCTTCAACGAGGGTAAGCAGTCTTGCTTCCTGAAAATCAAAGAGGGTTTCGAACTTTTAGAAGTACGAATATTCGACCAAACTTTCACCTACAGAAACTGCTTTCAAGCAACATGAGTGGGCTAGACTTTATATAAAAGTATTTCAGAGTTCAACATGGTTGAACAATACGAAGGGCAAAAGTTTAAGATTAACTTGATATGTACCTCACTCATACTATCAAGCTCCATCAACAGGTCAGGTAAAACAGCAAGTGATGCCTCATTTTCCCTGTCACATCCAAGGCACAATTATGAGAGAAGGAACTAAAAAAACACCACTTTTTGAACAGAGAAAAATGCTTGCTTAGAATATTCACAATCATCTACAAGTGAAATAAACCTGTGTGCAAACATAAAAACTGAGTCATATAAGTGGCCCTGAAGTTTGTCACTAAAGATCAAAAGCCAAAAGGAAAGGGGGGGAGGTAAAACATATTCTTCACCTCTGTTTTATACTTCTATAGGCGTCAACAAACTGGAACTCCCTTAAACATTCTTCCCTCAATTCCAGCAAATTGGCCAACCCCAGCTTTCCATATGCAGTAGGCTCCTCCATCAACCTATAACCAGTTGTTAAATGGAACAAGTTGACATATGAACATTTTCTTGTACTTTTCATATTGCTTCAACAACAATTATGCAACAATCATGAGGAATGGTTTCCAAGACAGTAAAGTTACCGTGCCAAGTGAGCAGAAAATGCTCGTGCAAAAGCGTCACCCCTTCTTTTAGCATCTTCAGTTCCACCTTCGCTTGCCACTGCCTACCATGTTTACAATAGAATGAAAATTATGAAGGCAATGAATGTTCAATAAAGGCGAATGTGCAAGGTCCGGATTAATAAACCTTTTGCGCGGTCGGGGCTCTAGAAAGGTGAAAATAAGTACATTAGCATAAGAGAGCATGGTAACAGGCATTTTCTCTACAGTTTCTAAGAGAATTTTGGTTAATCTAATAAAAAATTGTGTCGACATGTTGGATAGAGATAGGAGACCTTTTTTGGAGAGTTTTCAGAAGAATATTATGCTTACCTTGTCAACGAGGTCTGGTAGATGCTCAGACAGCACAGTAAACCAATACCTACAGCACAATAAACAGTCAAAGTAAGCCAACATGATGAAGAATAACTTATTTCAGAAGTCTTAATTGGAGATATGGCTAAAACTGTAATTTAATATGGTTTTCAAAGATAAGTAGATATTGTAGTGGGTACTCACTCCAATTCCCCGTGATCTGTGAGATCAATGGTGTTAGGCTCATACCTGTAGCCATGCAAGTGATATATAAGTCAGAAAGATAACTGATCGAAAAACTATATCATATCAAACATCATAATAGAAACATGATAGGCTAACTAACGATGCCAACTCCACACAATTTTTTGGTGATTAATCTTAGAGAATCAATTCCATTTTGTAATTTAACTCACATTTTTGGGTCTGCCAAGAGGGGAAACACCTCCAGTGTTGGCACTAGATGCAGAACCCCGACGTTTAAAGCGCTGGCATCAGAACGAAGTGTACCTCCCTTGGATGAAGGAACTTCAAAGCCTCCAAGCCCAGTAGTTCCAGGTGGGGCCATTGGCACTGGAGCAATAATCTCAGTTCCCTTCAGCACAAACTTCTCCATCCACGAGATCTGCACACGAGGACTCCAAATAATACAAAAAAGAACACGAGACAATTTAAAATGAGCCATATTAAAATGAATGTTTTACATGATCTTCAATTATAGCATAGTCAAACTGAGCTATAAACTATTAAGTTCAATAGTAAGACGTGTGCCTATGGCCCCATGCTATCAAGGTAATTTACCAAATCAAACACAATACCTGATGTGAAAAAGGAATGGCTTTTGTTTCTTTTTGGAATCAAAACCGACCCAAATAAGAACAGAAAGTTCTTTTTTTTGGGTGGAATGTACACAGAAAAGCCGTGTTCTTGAAGAACGTAGTAAAAAGCTAGGGTGTCAAAAGAAATAAACTAGATTTTCAGTACCTGAGAAAGTAATTTCAAATAGCAGCCCCAACGGGGTGCATGAAATCAATGGCTAGTTCTAGCACGGACTGATGTGCTTGAACATGTACATAGAAACCATTATCATCCACAAGGGTGACTAGATTTGATTGCTAAAACTTCAGTTACCCAGTATGGCAAGCTTAACAATTGCCTTATCCAAGCTGGAGCATTTTCTTGGCAACTTCATCTACAAATATTCTGAACCCTTCGCTTTTAATTAACGCAAAGTTGAGTTCAGAAAACTAACTCTAATAGAATATATATACCCATCTAGTTGCTTCAAGAATCTAATCATGCTTGCTTTCTGATATGTTATGCTTTGGATAAACAAAAACAACAACAACAGCAACAATAATAATAAAAAAATGTTATTCCAAGAATCCCTGCAATATGCTTAATTCTCCACCTTTCTATTTCATAAAATAACTTGTGGGGCCCTCCTATGGAAAATGGGATAACAACCAACTTTGTACCCAACAATTTAGCATTACTTTGGATACATGGTCAGGAAGAAAATTAAAAAGATAAGCACAATGATTAGCAGCCCCATGTTAGGTTTTGCCAACTTTGCTTACCTTCTCATTCAGATCCCCTAGTGGTGGACCATGTATCTTTCCTCCGGTATACGGTGCACCCATTGGGAACCTTTCAACTAACTGATGAACCATCAGATCATCAAGGCCATGCTTTTCATGGCTCATGAATGCACCTAAAGCTCCCAGAAACCCTTCATGTCGCAAGAACATCGCTTGTGCCTCTCCCTTTGACCTAACAAATAAAATAACATTTTAAAATCTGACAAAAATATGCCCGAGTTTATAAAGAAATGAAATTTTCAGATAACATTTGTCCGTACAATAGAGAGAGAATAAGCGAGGAAGAAGTATAATTTCTTTGAGTCAGTCTGAAATATAAACTACTTACCAAAACTTAACTGCAAAGGAGATGGTGTCCATGGTATAAGCATGACCCCTTATGAAAAATCCTCCAAAAAATATTCGTTTAAGACCAAACCGCAGTGCATTTAAATAAGATATCTGTACCAGAAAAAGTCTAATCAGACTAATATAAGCCATGGCATTGGTAATTGGTTATTGGATCATAATATTCCACACAACAACAGAGAAAACATATAATGAACTTCACAAGCGAAAAGGAATGATATATGACACAAACAAAACTCTCCTAGAAAAAGACGTAACGTAAAATGCAGCAAATATCTACAAGCATGTAAGCAGAAGAGGTGGATAAAAGGTTATCTTTAATATACACGAGTTCATCTCTTCTTTTTTTTTTTTTTTTTTTTTTCCCTTGAGACACTACATTGAAGGCCTTACTGAATATTTTCTTAACATATCATAAATTTTTGTAGTTGAAAACTTACCTGTCCAATATTATATGAAATCATTCGTAAGAGAGATAAGGAAATATCTTCAGGCCTGTAGTCTCCAAGCTCCTTATTTTCAGAAATAGCCTTTCCAAAACTAGAAGCAATGGTTGATGCAGAGAGACCAATCTGTAATATGACGTAAGATTAAGCGATGCTTACTTATGCAAATAAAAACGAGAATAAAATGATCCACATTTCCAGTTTTTCTTTCTTTCTCCCGCCCCGGCAAATTCCTAGTTTATTTTGCCCCCTGCCCCAACCTCATAGGGCACAAATGTTACTAGCGAGAAGGTCAAGAGGACATACCTTTGAGTAATCCATTCCCCCATAAATGTCCCCAACAAGCATGTCTATAGTCCTGTTATCTCCTCGTTGACTCAGCTCTAACAACTCATCGAAACTGGAAGAGGAACAAATTAGCAGAAGTTGCTGAAGATGATCAATAGAGGTAGCAAAACAAGAATTATTAGAACGGTCTTAATTCAAACATTGAGATAACCTCTTGCACTTAGTTAGTAGCCTTCCCAAGCCCCAGTAAGTACCACCACCGACATTTGTCCCACTAACCCGCTGAAATTTACCATCTCCGTCAACCTATAATACCAAAGTCGAGTTAATAATACATCTTAGGCATTACTTATATTGAAGTTCTTGAGAATCAAAAGAAACAAGGAGAGGGGAAAGGCCACGTGTACCTTGATCATACTAACACCAGATCCAATATTCACAAGAAGATAGGGAAACAATTCATTATGATCAATCTGCACAAATTCTTTCTGACCTTCCCTATGCGTGAAAGCTTCATGACGAATGGCCTACTAAAAGAATTATGGTAGAGTATCCAATCAATGTTCTTATTATTGGAGGTAAAATAATAAAAATGCACCCAAAAATAATAAAACAGATGTAACAAATGGTCTTTTTTCTCGTGGCAAACCACAGGAACTAAAGATCAACCCAATGTAATAAGAGATGCAATATTGAGCGAACTTCCACCTTTAACAAAAAGTTGGCTCCTGCAACAAGACAATCCATTTCATCTTCTTTGTCAAGAGTAACACCCAGCCTTTGTCTGAAAAAGTCTGCAAACTTGTATGCCCCACCACCTGTGGCCTTCTCACAAGCATCAACTAGTTATTAATACAAGAACCGATAACACAAAACCAGATAACTTAAGCTTTTTGACTTAAAATCATCATCCATGAAGCAATCACTATATGTGTTTATTGAATTCGACACTGATGAGACATCAAAACTACAACCTCATAATAATAGGTGAGTCAATAGAAAAATGCTAAATTGATCGCCTAAAAGATGGACTAGGAACTTGAAAAGGCTCTTGTAGCACATAAGCATGGTGCTTATGAATGATTTACAAACACATAGCCATTGAATAGATTGATATTACTATGGACAATTATTCAGGTTTTCAAGAAATAATCTATTACGGGTAAACAAGAGTTGACCTTGATGAGTTCAGACTAGATTTTTTCCCCCTTGCCTATTTGTCCATTTTAGGAGCATTTTGGATTCTGATCAACAATAATTATTTTTTGCATAGAATTTCAAAAGAACTGACCTGAACTTGCATTTCTAATCAACTACTAACTGAAAAGAAAGAACAGTCATAAGCATGAAATACCTTGATTGTGGCATTTTCATTGGTCGGAGCATCAGTAAGCCAAGAATGTGAATCAATTCCTATCCATGAGAAGTAAAGCATGATATTAGAGTCTATAACAGACTAAATTAAATAAAAGACGATGAAAGGGGGCTGTTATGATAATACCACCATGGTGAAGCCGCTTGGAATATATAAAGTCTAAACACTCATTAATTTTGTGTGTCTCAAACTTCACAAAATGAAGTCTTCCCCCAAGAATGGGGTAGCTTCTCCGGTTACCATTGGAAATCCCCAACCTCTCCTTCACATTCTTTTTCCTCTTATCATCAGTAGAATGATCCTCATGCCTTGAAAAGTATACCAACTTGATGAGAGATCCTACCAACATTTTCACATTAGATTTTCGATATTTCACGAAAACGCTTAAAGAGTCCCAGCAAGAACTAAGCATGAACACCATTTAACCAAAGAAAAATTCAAATCTAACACAAGTTTAAAAGTACATATATATATATATATATATACTTCCGGCAATGATCAATCATGGCTAAATCAGAATTATGCTTTAAAGAACACACACATACCATTTTTATACACCTCTGTTCATGTCAAATTACATAATAATCATAAAAGTTAAGTACGCCCATATGAGGAAATCATACGAATGAAAATCTAACGGTTCTGAATTTTCCGAAAAGCAAAAGATGTGAACATGAATTTTAACTGACACACCTCCAATGTCCAAAGCCAGATGAGAAGATATGTCATCAGACTGATTAGGCAGAAGAATAGTGGGATCTCTCTCCTCAGAATTTCCTTGAATGGCAGCTTTGCTAAGATCAAGCTGTGGCCGAGAGCCCGACCGGTGAATGGAACTGCCAGCAGGAGGAGCCATGTTGTTGTCTCTCTCCCTCTCCCTCTCCTTGTCTTCAGGCTTGTTTTTATCCAAACTGACCTCTTCTCTCCTCTCCTCTTTTATATCGTTAGTTTCAAGAATTGGGCTTTCTCTTGGACCAGCCATCAATCTCTCTCTCTCTCTCTCTCTCTCTCTCTCTCTAAATCCCACAAATTCCTCACTGCTCAGCTAGCTACCAACCCCAACCACAAAAAAAGCAACAATTGGTAGGCCTTGTGTGGTAAAACACTTGTCCTATAGCCAATCAATATACCATTTGTTTCAAATGAGAATAAAGTTACGTAAATAATTGAACAAACAAAGTGGATATGCTAATGAAGGGAAAAGAACAATATTATATGTGTAAAATAAAGAAAGGACTATTTAACATTGACTTCCAAGCTACTTACACAAATACCCAGATGGTGAAATTCATTTTTTCTCAATTTCAATTTGGAAAAGGAAGAAAATGGATAATTGAGTTAAAAAGTTCCCAACTTTCTTACGTTTCTGGTCTACCACAACAGATGACATTAAATGGTCATAGTAAAGAAAATGTTTTATTTGAGAAGAAAAAAAAAAAAAAAAAAACTGCTCTTTACGCATAAAGGGAAAAAAAAAGAGGAAAAGAAAACAGATTGATGATGAACAAAAATATAAGAAAAGCATAAATGAAAATATCTGTTAAAAAGGAGAAACTGGTGTGGATGAGTGAAAAGGATGGGTTAAACTGATGATACAGAAGGAACCAGCAGAAAAAAATATCAACAACAATCTTTTTCTTTTTATGGAAATATCAATAGCAATCTTATGAATATTAGGAAAAGTAAAGTAAGGAAAAAAAAAAAAAAAAAACAGACCTTAGATCGTGCGGTTTAGAAGGAGTTCGAGGATTTTGAGGGAGGACTCCACAAAATTATGGGAGTTCTTTTTCTGTTGTGGATTTGGATCACTGCTGTATGGAGGATCTTGTCTCAATCATATATTGGATCTTTTCTTAAGAGTAAAAGACTTTTGTACTCCAAATTTTTAATTTTTTTTATACTACGCTAAATTTTTAATTTTAAAAAATTGCACAAATTTTAAATAGGTAACAATTGAAGTCCAAAAATATCAAATTAACAATTTAGAATATTAACACGTGGTTGATGAATTTAGAATTATAATTTAAAATTATTTTTAATTTATGTGTATTTTTTATGAGAAAAAAATATTATAACGAATCACGAATTATGATTCGAATCAATACACGAATTCACTAACTAAAAATAATATTCAAAATTCAAATCATTTACAATAATTTCTTTTTATAATAAATTTAAATTTAAATTTTTTTATTAATAATTTTTTTATAAAATGAAAACTCAAATCACGTTTTCAATACACTTTGTTAACAGACTATTAAAAAATGACAAACTTTATTTTTAATATGTGAATCTTATGTCTCAACTCTCAATTTATTAGTGAATATTTAGTACTTAAATTTATTTTTTAATTTAAATTATGATTTATAATTTATTATAATATTTTTTTTATCAAAAATATATATAAATTAAAAATAATTTTAATTACATAATTTTAATTTATGAACTAAATTGAATACTAATTTTTGAAGTTCGGTGTGTGATTTGTTAAATTATAAGCTTCAGGTGTATTATGTAAGAAATGAAAAATTTATGCAAAAGTACAATTTAGTAAAAGAAAGTCAAAAAATCATTGTTGATCCTTCTCTAGGCCATTTCTAACTCGCATCACAAGCGCGTGACATCCGCTTGTCGCCGCCTCCAACTCTGGCACTGATTACTAGGCAATGTAACTAATCAACTCCAATTCCTCAGTTCAGATGAACACGTCTTTTTTTACTTTAGAGATTTAAATTTTTAATTTAAATTAAAATATAATATTTTTTTAAAATTTTTTTATTATAATAAAAAAATTAATTATAATATTTTTTTAAAATTTTTTATTATAAAAATTTAAAATTAAAAATTTAAGTCGGTGAAATAAAAAAAAAGAAAAAAAAAAACAACGAACGACGACAACAACTCCAGATTCTCAGTCTGAGCGCCTTTTTGGTTGCGAAGTCCATTTTTTCCTCTCTATTTATAAGCAGAATAAAAACTTTACCATTGTTGTTGGTTGAAACATCAATGTTGTGATGTTCAGTATAAGGATTTATTTTTTAATTTAAATTATAATTTATAATTTATTATAATATTTAAAAAAAAATATATACGTAAATTAAAAATAATTTTAATTACATAATTTTAATTTATAAATTAAATGATCCGTACTTATTGTGTTATTCCTTGCTAAATTCTAAGGACTTGACGTGCGTTAACATGGAAGTCAATATCCATTACTTTTTGGAGCCATATCCACACCACACATATTTTTTTTACTTTTTTCATATATATATATATATATATATATTTTGCCTCTATTGATGACTATTAGCAACAAGATGACAAAATACTTTTTCTAATTTTTATCAACTATTGGCAAATCATATTCACTCCATTTTTTATTTTATAAGTAAATATATTTAAATTATTAAGACTTTATTTATTTCACTAATTTGAATTTTTAATTATAAGTTTTTAGATAAAAACTCTAAGAAAATATCACATTTAACTTTTTCTGTTACAGTAAAAAGTTCTCATAAAATGTTACTTCTTAGTTTGAATTAAAAACTCGAATCCGCGAAGTGAACGAGGCTTAAGTCTCTTCTCATTTTTTTTTTGATCTACATCTATATAGACATGTATTTAGTTAACGTACCTTATTTTCAATCAATATTTCCATGTGATGATGATAAATATTTGGTCATGTTTCCTGCTTCTTTGTGCAATTACCCTCAGTAGGCAGCTATAGCCTGTTTATCACACATTGCTGGGAATATCTCATATCTAAGTCAGTATTACTACATAAAAATATTATTATATATATATGACGGCTTTTTAAGTTTATTTTTCCCACTTACTTATTCACTCATTTGTTTTCTTGATTATTTGTATTTTCTAAGGTTTGCTATTGCTCATTGCCCTGTTTTGTTGGTTTTCTATCGCTCATTACTGTTGAGCTTTGGTTTGTTGACATTCCAGACTTAACGTGGGATTTATAGCACTTGAGGTATCTCTAATATTTTATTTTCACAACTCTTTTATCATACCTTTTTCATCTTTTATCTTTACTGATTTTATCACATTGTTTCGCTCATCATCTTTTATTATTTTATTTCCCTTAAATCTGGCTACCTTTGGTCATTACATTGCACACTACGTTGCCTTTTCATTTTTCTCTTCTTTTTGTATTTCATTACAACCAACTTCCTTATTACATATCATTCAAATTACTATTATATATCTAAGCCTCAATTACAATATACCAAAACTTTACCATATTTATCTATTATCATTTTTCTCTCTTCATAACTTAATTATTCATTTAGTATTATCTTAACACTTAATCTCTTTTCTTTTCTTTTCTTTTCTTTTTCTTTTCCAAACTCTATGTCGTTAGCATTTGTTATAGCCATATATAACTTTTTTCCTCACCTGTAATAGAAGAGATTGAAGACAATCAATCACTCATATAGATTCATTTATTTATTTACTATTTACCCATAAATTTACCTTATTTAGTATTAATATTTGATTAATCTGTTCTCCACTGAATAATACTCAATGTTGTAAATTTATTATTCTCTATTTTTGTAAATATGTTTATATTCTCTCATTTATTTGGAAAGGATACAAATATAGACATTACTTTATTTCCTCCTATGTGATTTATTTATCAATTCGATCAACAAATTACTTCTATTCTATTAATTTATTTTGCCCATAATTGAAATTAGTACTGTCATAAAATTAGCATCGTCAATGTTATTATTTTAATATTGTTGATATTACTATATTATTCTCTCTTCAATAAATCATAATTAAATCATAAGACATTATCGCCACAATCAAACAAATGAATGCATTCCTCATATAAATTATTAACTTTTTCTAAGATATAAAATTATTTCCTACTGCGTGCAAATGCGCACGTGTGTGTGTGAGGGACACTCTAGCAGAGTTTTCTGACTGTTTTATCAATTAAAATCATATTAAATTAAAAAATATGTAAAATAGATAATTTTTAATACAATTATTTTTTTTAATCCTACAAAAAAAACTTCCTAAAAGAAATTGAAAATTAATTTTCAGTAGAGAAATAAGTTCATCTCGTATTCACTGGTCTTAAATCCTGCAGATACAAAAGCTTGAACCCATTAAACACAAGATTCTTCTATTGACATATCTCAACTCCAATACAACTATTGTAAATTCCATAGGATACCCTTTTGCGTTTTATGTTCCCACTCAAAAGAAATGAACTCCATCTGTTTTAGTTGGATAACTGCCAAAATCAAATTCCAATTAAACATTCATGATTCGACCAGGAATACTGCAACAAAACATTCATAAGATTAACAAGAAATCAAATCTAATTACAATATGATTAAAGGGCTTTCTTTTTATCTCAGTTTTCCCCTCTGAAAAACTTACATCAAAGAAAGCCTACTCAGAAGGCCCTAACAAACCACAATCCTTATTGCAAGTACTAGGTAACTTAAAGGTAACTATGTCCAACACCAGATGTTTTCATCGTCATTTTTTACAGAGGCCAAAATCAAGCATCCTTAGCCTCGATAGGGTTCCCACGTTTAGCTTCATAGTCTTTGACAGCCGCCTTGATGGCATCCTCGGCAAGCATGCTGCAGTGTAGCTTAACCGGAGGGAGTGAAAGATGCTTTGCGATGTCCCTACAGAAAACCAAGAGTAAACTGTAAGCACAATGTGATGCATCACTTGGTTAAGTGTCCATCAGAAATGAATTAAACTTGTTTGAGCATTTGGTATGTGCAAGTATTCAACAGAACAGAGTTGGTGTAATTACAAGGAAAGAAGCAAATTTGGTTAGCTTTTATTGAGGTGTTCCCAAGATGATAAATGCTCCTTTTTAAATCCTTAGGTTTTTCACTTATGGTCTTTTTATTTTATTTTTATTTTTTAAGTGATCTTCAAAACAAGATTATATATTTGTGCACATACGACTTCTCATTCCTCATTGTGTTTTGAGGGTCAGTTTTTACTTTGCTTTCTTCCTTTTGTAATTCTCTGGACTCCTTGTCCTCTTCTATTGTACTGGTTCCAGTTTCAATAAAGTTTCGTTTCCTATTAAAAAGAAAAGAAATTCCACAAACACACACACACGTGACATATTTATCTATTTTTTATATACAAATAAGTGAAAAGATACCCAATTTATAAGCTACTGTAGTTGTAACAAAATGATTGGATTCTACAGAACAGAATGACCGAGAAAATATGCATTATGGGCTTTAAAAAAAATAGATACAAGCATCTAGCAGAAACTTACGAGTTTTTAATGGTCAAGACTTCCTCCATTTGTTTGCCCTTCACCCATTCAGTAGCTGAAACAAGAAAAAAGTCACACGAATGAGATACATAATATTACACAGCTTACATCAAGAAGCAACTTAACATAACTTCAAAACAACTTGGAACTCAACAACGCCCATGTAGATAGAAAAGCAAAGTTTAATTCTTCTAGACAGCTCGTTACGTAGCCCTCTTTGTTTTCTTTCGACAAGGAAGTTGCATAAAAACGTGATGCTTGACGCACGTGGTTAGGAAGTGAAGTAGACAAGGCAGGCATTGAAGACATACATATAACTTTAGATTATAGAAAACGTGAAACTTCTTTTGCTGAATTGTTATGGAAAGATCATATTCTTAGCTTTTATCACAAGTAAAAGAACCAACCTTCCAAAAACTATACTTGTTCCTTTGCTATAAGATTACTGTACTTTCACTTTGTAGTTTGTTCCAAAACTAATCAACTATTCCTCTACCATAACAAATTACGCAAAAAAATCCAACCATTTATATTCCTCAGCAAACTTATCTTCATTATTTTAAAAAACGCTAATCAAAAGACCCATTAGATTTTCTTCAATCTTCATATTTCATTCAAACTTATTAATAAAAACCAAACAAGACCCTCACCCAAAAACCTAAAACAGATAAATAAATACAACAAGCAAGAGGCTATTAAAAATTCTTTAATCCAAAATGGTTTCATCGAATCGAAGTCTTTCCATTTCCCCCATCAAATCCAATAAACTGATTCAACATCGAATTTTAATAATGAGAACCCTAAATAACCATTTTTCCCCATCAATTATGGCATATTATATCTCAAATCTTAACTACAACTTCAAACCAACCAAAACCAACCGGGAAAAATAATGTTCCCGGATCTTCCAAAACCTTTTAAATTTTCCCCCTATCACACTAATACATGAAATAATCCTGTTTTTAAACTTCCACAATCCAAAACAAGATAGGTTTCATCGAAGTCTTTCAATTTCACACGTCAAAGTCAATAAACAACTAATAAATCATCGAATCCAATAACAAAACCCAAAAAATCCCCTAATTTACTATTCCGTTCCAATCAATTATCACATATACCTCAACCAGAATAAACAAAATAAAAAAGCATAGTATTTATGTCCCTGTAGCGTCCAAAAATTTTAAAATTTCCCCCTATTTCACCAATCCATGAAAATATATCCAGTTCTCAAAACCTTCCACAATCCAAAACAACATAGGTTTCAGCGAAGTCTTTCCATTTCACTCGCCAAATTCAATAAACAACAAAATAATTCATTCAATTTAATCTCTAAATTACGATTTCGTTTTCCCTAAAGATTCCAAAACATTGAAAATTGTCACCTAACCCTAAACCCCCAGCAATCAGAAACGAACCGACCTAATGAGGAAGAAGCGATGGCGGATCCACAGCCGAAGGTCTTGAAGCGGGCGTCGACGATCTGGCCGGTGGACTCATCGACCTTGATCTGGAGCTTCATGACGTCGCCGCAGGCAGGAGCGCCGACGAGGCCGGTGCCGACGTCGGGGTCGTTCTTGTCGAAGGAGCCGACGTTGCGGGGGTTGTTGAAGTGGTCGATGACCCGCTCGTGGTACTGACGCGGCAGCACCTGAAGCGCCGGTGACCGCGCCTGCCGTGACGCTAGCCCCTGGAGGATCCTCTTTGAAGTTAGCCTCAACATTTTTTTATTTTCCTTCCTTTCGCGAGATTTCAGAAAGTTTGGAGAGAATAGGATTAGAGCGAAATTTGGGTATTTATTAGGGTTTTGAACTTTGGCTATGGCGGTTCTGATTTGGGAGATTGTTGAGGGATGGTGAGCTGACACGTGGCCAATCGAGATTCCACTACACTCGCAATTTGCTTCGCGGAAATAACTGGATCAGATTGAGAGAATACGTTGGATTGGGCCTTTAGCTTTGGGTCTATAAATAACATATGGGCTTCAGCAACTGGTGGATCAACTAGAGAGATAAAAGTACGGCCATGTTTGGTTCAACCACTCGAATTGTGGTGATAAAAACCTTTTTAGTTTAAACTATAGAATTTAAATGGTGGTAATTTAAACTATAATTAAATCAGTATTTTAATATGTAAATAAATTATAATTTAAATTAGGAATAAAATTCAAAGTGCTTTTAATAGAGTGTTGAAAACTGTTATTAGAGTTTTGTAATAAAACTTATAAAATTTCATTGTACATAACATTTAAATATGAATATAGATGGAGATTTGTTTCTCTTTTCGTTATGAACATATAAGAAAAATCATCTCAATTGGAGTTGAAACAAAGAAGTCATAACATTTTAAGCTTGAAGTTGAAAAAAGAAAAACTAAAAAGTGAGTTGCTTCATAGTAGCAAAACCATTCAGATGGTTTGAATTTAAGGGGGTATGAATTCTGATTTTGCCCTCTTTTTTTTCATATGTTCGAATTATTGTTTAAATATTTTTGCTGCAGTATTTTCTCTCATAAAATTTAAATCTCTGTTCAAATTTTTCTATTTAAACCTATGAACCAAATGGGTCACAGACGTTCGGTTCATAGATTCAGAATCACGATTCAAAACCATTCTCGATTTACATGTCTTTTTTGTGAGATAAAATACTGTAACGAATCACGAACCATGATTCAAATTATGACACGAATACATCAACCAAACGCATTTCTTGGATAGTCATTTGAATCATCCCCCTTTGTTGCTAAACCAAACGCCCATTTAAATTGTTAGGTCTGATTTAAATTGGAACTAAAGAGAGCATACATGGTTTGTCATGGTTTTGTGGGAATCTTTTAGATACGGAGAAAATTGTTGGTGTATGTGTCTTAATTTTTATCTTTTACTCTTAATTAATATCTTTTTGACTGATATAATTATTTGATTAAAAATGATATTAATCAAAAGTAAAGAGTAAAAATTCAAATCTATGTATTCTAAGGGGTCTTCTTTTCCCATTATTTAGGATATTCTAAATAATTAGGTACTATTTTGACATTTTGTTTTCTCTTTATTAATTAAATGTAAATTGTTTATTTTTTACTAGAGTGACATAAATAATACTATTTACCATCTTAAATGGTATTTCTAAATTTTTCCCAAATTAGGTTGCGTATTCAGGAAACTACATGGCACGCCACCAAAATCCAAGAACTTTACATTCATAACACTGAAGTTTAATAGATAGGATTTTGTCTAGTGAATAAGATGGCATAGATCTTATATTATGTCATTGTATGGCATAAATGTAAACATGGCATCATTTGCGTGGCATTTATTTGTTTCTCTCCTTATCACTTCAGGGAGTGTTTTCTTTGCATAAAAAAGAAAGGTCGGTGATTATTGTTAATTCCGATACATCTGATAGATTAATGGTGATAATCAAGTAAATTACTTCTACGAGTGGGGACAATTTTCTTAAAATATGTATTGTTAACCTTTAAATGAACTTTTAGGCCCTCTTTGGTAAGAGAGACGGGTTTGAACCACGGGCTCAATATAACCTCATTTAGGACTCCAAAAGAGGGAGAAATAAAAAAATAGATCAAGATTTAAGATGAATTAAAATTAATAGGTCAATAGTTTATATAAATTAATAAATATGTCAAATTATTATTTCCGTCCATAATTTGTCTGATTATGAACCATAACTTAACAAGTCATTATCTATCATTATCCATAACTTATCCATAACTTATCTGACTATGAATCATAACTTGACAAGTTTGCTTATAACTTATATGGTTATGAATCATAATTTGACAAGTTATGACCTATTAATTTCTATAACCAAAAATTAATCTATATACTTTCTTAAGCTTTCCATATTGGCCTATTTTCTACTATTTTCCTAAACAAATTTAGCTTGAGGCCTAAATGGGATATTTGAACCCACCTCAACCTCAAAAACGAGAACCTGACACCCATTGGGTTTTGCCCATTTAAACTCATGTGGTTCTAACCTATTTTTTTACACACATCTAAACAAAAATTTAAACCACATATTTCAAGCTCCACAAAGCCTCACACATAGTTTAAACCTAAAAGATTGGACTCCTTACCAAACGAGCCATTAAAGTGTTAAAAAAACAAAACTCTAGCAGGAGTGGGAAAAATCCGAAGCAAGTGCCACTTGTATAGCAGTCCTCAAGTTTTCTCTCGTTCACGAAGCTACCATGGTGAGATATACGTGTTTGGGTGGAGAAATCTCTCTGATCTCTCTCTCTAAACCACTAGTTTACTCAAAAGAAAACTAGTGGCTTACTCATTTCATTAAACAGCTAGCTCGTCTGCTCAAAGTAAACCAAACTATTGGTTTACTCAAAAGTAAAACATACATGGTTTACTCATTATAATATATTAAAATAAGAAGAGTCGTGTCGACTTTATAACTAATGAAAATGATATTTATTAGAAAAGAAAAAAGAAAATAGTAAAAAATAAAAAGCCTTCCTTTAGAAGTGGTATGCAACCTAATTATCTCATACGATACAACTAATAGTATACTTTGGAGACTTGAGAGGAGTAGCAGTTTTGAAGAATTGATATTTGAATATGCCACTTTTGTTTATAGATTTGAACCAAAAGGTGCAATTACCCTCTTTTAATTTACTTTGGGTTACCAATACTAATATTTTGTTTAAGGGGTGTTAATTATTCATTCATTTCACCGATTCGAATTACAACTCCAATTTTTGTTACAATGTTTTATCGCACAAAAAATCACGTTTAATTTTTTTCTACTATAATGTTTACTCTCACATAAAATCATATCTCAGTTCGAATTAAAAAACTCACATCGATGAAATGAACAGGCTTCTCAAGCATTATTCTTCCCATAATTGCTTCAAGTCTTTACACATCTTTCACATTATTTCCCAACATTCACGAGAGACATAAAGAAGCTAGCTAGTTATCCATACATGCAAGAGAAAAGTGCTATAAAGTCTACGGCCATTATCACTTACGCACGTAGCTTTCCATATAAGGAGATTCAAAGCATGAAAAGGTTCTTTTGCTAAGTGACAGGCTTCTTTTTATCTTCAGATGATTCGAAAGGATCGCTTTAGTTGTATTATTAACAAATTATTGCGAGAGTTGCAAAACAGGTTGAAGCACTTTGTCGGATTCATGTCATGTTAGGTTTAAAGTAGTAGTTGACCATTAGCTATAT
This sequence comes from Morus alba, assembly GCA_012066045.3. Lineage (NCBI taxonomy): Eukaryota > Viridiplantae > Streptophyta > Magnoliopsida > Rosales > Moraceae > Morus > Morus alba. The sequence goes on along the minus strand of CP050231.2, from coordinate 5,249,742 downwards.
AGCTAGCTTGTTCTTTTCTCATACGTATACTTATAGCTAGCTGTCTATAAGTATTGAGCATAACTTTATTTATTTATTTTTTTTTTTTTTGGCAACAAATTTAGTTCTTTGATGACGGTAGAATTTTACCAATAACCAAGAATCAAAAAGAAAAAAATAAAAGAGTAAATCACACAAAGAAAACTAAACAGAAGAAAGGAACTTTTATTGATTTTCTCTGCGAATCTCACTAACACTCAAGAAGACAAGTTTGGACCGAAGGAAGACAATATGACTCTCAGACTCTCAAACTTTCAGAACCCTCCTTCCTCCTCCTTTTCCATATATGTAGATTGACCTTCCGTTTTTTTCGCTCCTTTTAGACATAAGTCCTGTTTATTTCACCAATTCGAGTTTAAAATTTGAGTTTTGTTACAATAAAAAATTCTCAAAAATAATCACATTTAGTAAAAAACTCTCACATAAAATTACATCTCAACTTAAATTATAAATTTAAATCAGTGAAGTGAACGAGCTAATAATCTTTTGGCTCTTTCACTAGCAATCCACATCTCGTGGGATTGTTGACTTGGTAATTCTCTCTCTCTCTCTCTCTTTTTTTTTTTTTTTTTTTTTTTTTTTTCCCAATATGAAAGAAAAAGACTGGAGGTTGGGCCTTGATTTGCATCCCTCAGTCCTTGAGTACCTGGTCCAAATGCACCAAGTTGGGAATTTAGCTCAGGATGTTGAGCTCACGGGAATTGAGCTCGGGTTTTGAGGGTACCTCATTGAATGTAATTATTGACTTGAGAATTAATTGGTATAACATTTTTAAGTATCGTTTATTTTATTAATTTAAGTGTAAAATTTGAGTTTTGTTATAATAAAAATTTTTAAAAAATAGTTATATTTAGTTTTTTTATGACAGTAAAAAATTCTCATATAAAGTCACATCTCAACTCGAATCAATAAACTAAACGAACTCTTAATTTTTAATAGATTTTTTAGTTTTTCAATGAAAGCTTTAATTTTCCATTAGAAAAAAGTAATGCGTAATCCTCTGTGAAAACAACATCCTACGTTGTAAGTAATAAGTTCGTTGTAATGGTTTCATTGGCTAGCTGCTAATTAGGTATATCTTAATTAGATAATATTGTTATTGGATTTGCTTCCGCCTGGCATCATTATCAAGTTAACTCTCTCTTTATTCTTTAGTCATTAGAATAATAGATGATAGATATGAAATGAATTAAGTTACACCAATAAGCAGCTACTTTTACTTTTTGGTTATGCAACTAATAGACGTACACTTTGAGTGGATGAAATATTCTATGAAAAGAAATAACGTACGGAACATCGTTTTTTAAAATATTAATACAATGCAATATATCTTAGCTCATGAGTCATAGAGAGAGAAATACTCCTAACTGCCGTGAAAATTAAGAAAATGTAAAATTAAGAAGAAAAACTTTAAGGAGAGAGTTTCATTAATTTTATAAATATATATAAAAAAAAAAAATTTTAGAACTCTATTCATAGAAATTTTTTTTGGTTATTATTTACACAGTATTTATTATTTATGATTATTATTTGTACAATAAGATTTTAATATGAACAGTAATTTTGAATAACTTATATAGTAATTTTAACTGAGGATGGACAATTACTATTCATAACTTTATTTTTTTTTCTTTTTTTTTTAATAACGGAAGGTAAGTCATTCGAAGAAAGAAAACAAAAGGAAACCTATTTATTAATATATAATTAATGAATATCATTAGGGTTTATAAAGATATCAATAATGTCTACATCTAATTGTTAGATCAGATAAAAATATGATATCAAAATAAAAAAAATATCTATAACAGTTTCTAATACATATATGATAATTAAAAATGAAAAACCATTAATAGTTTATTTTTTCAAAACATACCTTAAAAATCTTAATATTATTATATTAAAAGGAAGATGATGACATTAAGAAGGCACTGCTGTATTATTCTAATGGTGCATATAATTTTCTTCTGGTCGCTTCTTTTTGTGGGTTTGGTTTTGATGCTATTACTGCCCTTTCACGTCAATGGTGAAGACAAAAGGACATGCAACTTGATTGACTTGAATAATGCATAGGATGCCAACAATTTATCAGCCAAAAAGGGCTACATCTCAATTGATGATCTTATAATATACACCAGACTTATTGTTATTAGTACTTACTACTATTTAAAAAGTTAAAATTAAAAAGAATATTCTTATTTCTCTAAATGGTTAATGGTAAAGAAATATTAACTTTTAAAATAAAAAATTAAACTGTTTAAGTAAGATGACTGAATATATATATAAATGTGAATTGTGGTTATATATAGATTTAAATGACGTGGAACTCGGTATTTTACCCTTAATATATAACACAAATTTTTATATATATATATATATATATATATATTGGAATGGCTAGCCCTCGAGACCTTGAGTACAGCCAGTCTTATATATATGGCAATATGGCTCATAGGTTATGATTTTCATTTTATTATTTTTTTAATGAATCCCTTATCGGCTTATGGGTTGGCATTAGATTATCGATCACAGCTAGCTAAAGTGAAATCATATGTAAATGCCTAGATAATATATGCTTCAGTACTATTTAATTTGTCCCTTTTGACCCCCTAATTAATGTTTTTGTATATTCCTGGATGTTGACTTCAAATATTAATTGAGTTACTGATGATCTGATTAATTAGTTGATGATTTATAAGCCATACAGTTATAAGAAAAGAAAGACAAGAGTGCTGAAAATGAAATAATTGACAAATATATAAAAACACTTAAGACCTCAAATATTGTAGTCCAAAACGGCCGCTTTCTGTGATTGTCCAGAATTCTATTAGGTATATGCTGCCATTCTCAAGAATCATTAGTTTCGTTCATTAGTTTGTCACTCGAGAGAACTAATAATTCCCAGCAATAATGTCTCTGCCTTTATATGTGTATATATATATATATATATTGTTGACAGTAAAAATAATAATAATAATAATAATTAAATGAGACGATTACATAGTCAATTAACTCGATAAGTGTAACAAATAATTGGAATTAAAGAAAAAGTAAAAGAGAACGAACACCATAATTTATAGTGATTCACCGGGTGAGACTATGTCTACTGTACAATTCCTCAAAATAGAGGATCATTTCACTATCACTTTGAGAGAATACAGAACACACAAGAGCTTTTTTTGCTTGTCAAAGATTAGACCTCGGGTTTCCACACAGGGTAAACACTCTTTTTATACAAACTTAGGTAAGTTAATACTAACACATCTAAATTTGAAGTCAATTCTTAGTGTGATTATCTCTACTGATTACAATCCTTATCTTCTGACATATCTAATGACTACTTATCTCGAATTTATCGCGTAGTTTAACTAAAATTTCGGATCGTTATTCTTATCTATATTTGAATTTTAAATAGGTCTTTTTCGACCATATCCTTATCACGTTAAGATCAGGCATAACCTATTTATCTAACTCGGTTAACTATCAACATATATACAATATATAACAATTGAAAACTCGTCTATACATATATTATACTTTATTGTCTTGACTTTTACTGTATAGGAGCTTATAGTCTTTGCCTAGTTACAATAGGTAATATAGTTTAATGATAAAAAAAAAAGACCCTGATCGAATTAATTTTTAGTTGCAAGTGATGATTCAACCATTAACATCCACTAAAAATGGACGAAGATGCGCATGCTAGAGACACGTGATCTACCTAATTACGTCAATGATGAGAGTAAAATCAAGCTCAGAAAAAAAAAAAAAAAAAATAAAAAAGGAGAAAAAAAAATACAAATTTAGAATGAATTGGGGGTGCAAGGGGGAGGGCGGGTAGCCCTAGGCACGGACCCAAGAAGGGTGTTATAAGAGGAGGTATGTCGCGGCTGGTGGCTTCGCGTGGCGGCCAGGGCTCTCGAGGTTGGGTCACTTCAACGGCAATGACGAGGAAATGCCAGGAGGGTGAGGGTTGCGCTGGGATGGATCTTATTGTGTTGTAAACATTGATGAATTTAAGAGAATAGAGATTTATGATATAGTAATATTTTCAAACCCATGTGATGAAATGTCAAAGATATTCTTTTGTAACGAAACTCAAAAAAAATTTAAATTCGAGTTACAATTTTATTTAAGTTCATGTTCTTTTATAAAATTTGAGTTTGAACTCGAGTATAAACTCGAGTTTGGGACTAAACTCGAGTTCAAGTTTCTCTTTCAACTTGAGTTCATAATTTCGAGTTTGGGACTAAACTCGAGAACAATATTTTTTCTATTCTTAAAAATGTCATAACTTTTTCATTTTAATTCTGATTGAGATGCTTTTTTTTCTATGCATTCATAACGAAAAGATAAATAAACCCTACCCATATACTCTATTAAAATTTTTCATCATCATTGAGTTTTTATTAAAATATTATAATACAAATTTAAGTTTTGACCCACCCAAACACAAACTCAAATAGATTTTCAATTCAAATCATAACTCAAATATGCACATCCAAACACAAACTTAAATTACAACTTCAACTTAAATTATAACTCAAACTCAACCCAATATCATTATTCAAGTCACCCTAACTTTCCAAAGTACTCTATAATAATTATTGACTCGTTTCTCCAAAGTTAACTATTATACGTACGTACTGGTCATGAAAGAATGAGCAAATAATTCTACGGTTTATAGCTTTTTGCTTATCAACAAGCGCACACCCGGCACATATTACATAGTACACACACATATACTTACGTAATATATACAAATATATATGTGTGTTCACGTATATATACCAAAGTCAAACATCTGCAATATATGCCTAAACGATCAAATTAATGATCATAATTGAACCTTAATGAAGGCCGTCAATCGAAAAAGAACAAGAAATGTGGGGTCACAGGTTCATCAAAGCTCCATCCAATCACACCATTGATATGTGTTCTATTATTGATCATATATATATATATATATATATATATATATATATATATATATATATATATATATATACACACACACACACACACATGCATGTTGACAAACCGATCACTCATTATTTTTGCACCAACCAGTCACGTCTCTATAAATATAATTTTATACGCGTTTAATTAATATTATATATAAATTGGCCAAGACTCCATATGAATATATTGAAAGACATTGTTTACACTTTAAATGTAACTAATTCTATTATATTCAAACTTAAGTGTCCAATCAATAGTCATCTGCCACCAAATTTATGGAGCGTAACTAGCCAGCCTAATAAGCCAAGTACTTTTCTTTCTTTAGCATTCATGATGATCGAGATATTCGTCGTTAGTTATGTATATGACATGTTATGATATGATATAATATGATAGCTAGCTTTCTCCTTTTGTCAATGTAACAAAATGTTATGTAATAATTGATATTACTTCAAAAATAAAAAATAAAAAGGACGCAAGTTATGTTACTTTCTACAATATTTGTCACGTAGCAAATATAAGACCATACGAATTTGTGTCAGTTCAGTGTAGCCATTCAGTAATTTCAGTTATGCTGCCAAATATTAAGACCATACGTGTTCTACAATAGTGTGATGTCCCCCTTTTTTTTTTTTTCTCTTTTTTTTTAAGGATGATGTGCTATCATTTGAGTAGAATAAACATTATTCAGAGCCCGTTTAGTTCATGAATTAGAACCATCAGATTAGAATTATTTTCGATTTATTTGTGTTTTTTATGAGAAAAAATACTGTAACGAATCATGAACCATGATTCGAATCAGAGAACGAATCCTCTAACCAAACGGACTCAATAAAAAAGTATAATTATTATAATTGTTATTATTATATTAATGTTATTATCTTCTCAATGTAAATAAAATCGGTAGTCTCGTCAATGCCTCTAACCCAACAGTCACTTTAACAATGTATTAGGATCATAAGTGAAACGAAAAAGAATTTAATCTTTATTTTTATCAACTATATATATATATATATATATATATATAGTTCAAAATTACATCAACAGAAGCTATATTCAATAAGTCAATCATACGAGAGAGTCATAAATAAGTCATCACTTCTCGTTATGCTACCACCATCGATGGATGATATCATTTTGAGTAGAATTATTCACTTGTCTTGTACAAGAACAAAGAGTACGAGCAATCTTGCTCTTACATTTCATAAGAGTTTATGACCTCTTCATTTTGCAAGTTTTTCCGGGTCAAGCTCAACCAACCCACACACATATACAATTAATTTATTTATTGACTTATCTATAAGTTAAATTCCAATCTAATATCTAGCTGTCTTGACACTAACATCTCAGGCTTTTTTCCATTGTTTTTTTTTTAATCTCTCATATTCTGGAAGATTAATCCTCTCCTTTTCGGTCTCCATGATCTCCACAGGTTATTATTCTAGCATATGTTAGGTATTTGCAGTACATCCATTTTGTCATGATCCCCATTATATATATAATGGATATTTTAATAATTGTATAAGATGAAGAAAAAAATTATCTTGATTAGGAATGGCTATACATTAAAGGAAAGACAGACATCGTGCGACTTGTATTTGTCTGCTTATTGCTAGTAGATACACAGAACTTGTGTGCGTATGTATTATTTTTTTAAGATGCACACAAGTAGTTTTGAATAATAAATTATTAGTGGGATATGTACCCACACCTATCATGTTTTTTATTGTAATGCCATATTTTATTTTGTATTTTCAAGAATGACACGGCCAGTCCTGTATTTTCATCTTTTTACAGATTTTGGTCAGCCTTAAAGAACGAAAATACCATCTTAACCACAAGTTAACCAAATTGAATAAAACTTACATGTGTTTTGAGATACGTAAAAATAGAATTCTCACACTTTTGGTTGGACAATTGTTTGTCAAAAATAAATAAATAAAAAGCTTTTAAGTCTGAAAATATTGGACAAAACTTGTGCATGTATTATGAATGCATAGAAGATGCTTATTGGACTTTTTTAGGAAGTTTAAAAAAAGACAAATACCTCTTAGAATATATCAGTCCGGATTTTTACTCATCACTCTTGATTAATATACTTTTTAGTTAAATAACTATATTAATTAAAATGACGTTAATCAAAAATAAAAGATAAAAATTCATATTTCTATTTTAAGATTAAGTTCAACAATTTTCTCGGAGATTATAGGTACACGTTAGGCATAGAAAATTGCTACATTATATCCCTTGTATATCTCTCACATTTGAGAATGATTTTTGAGGGAACATTTGCTCTTGCGGCCATACCTCTACTAATTAAGGAAATTAATACTTTGAAGGTATGAGGTCATCATCAATATTGCTCTCTAAAGTTGGATGTATATGAAACTTTTTCTTTCTCAGCTTTCTGCAATGGAGAGTTGATGATGTGTGCAGGGAAAAATATAAAAGTAAAATAAAAGGGTTTTAGCACGTTCATTCCTTGAATTTGTGGTGCTTTAACAAATTTCCCTTTAAATTTTAATTTTAGCAATCAACCTTCTGAACTTATTTAGTTAAGCAAGTTGAGGAGGTTGATAAATTGATTGTTAAAATTGAAAATTTAGAGCGCAATTTGTTAAAACATGATAAGTTTAGTGGGGAAAAATGTGCTAAAAACTCAAAATAAAACATGGTTTATCTGTGAACAATAATAATAAAGATTTTACATTATATAGGGTCCCTTCACATTTGTTTTGCTTGAGCTTTTATAGCCAAAAAAAAAAAAAAAAAAAAAAGATACAACTTTTTGGTTAGTGTTTGGAATTCATTTTTTTAAAGTGCTTATTGAGATAAAAATGATATTTAAATTTGGGTTTAATTTCAATTTTGAGGTTTGAATTATTTTCTTTGTAATTTTTGGTTCCTGATGCCAATTTAGTTTAACATATTTCATTACTCTGGTAGGTTAGAATTATACTATTGATTCCGTCTAGTTTTTAACGATTATAGAAGTCTCAAACGTGAGAATTTTTTGATAGATAAGGATGTAATTTTTAATTTAACGTTTTAAAACATAGAGTCCGAAATGACATAATGTGCAAAATTTAGGGTCAAATTTTAAATTAAACTTTATCTTTGCAATAAATAATAGAACTGTTAGGGTGAAGTTCATAAAATATTATTTAGGTTACGTACAAAGTTTCAAAGTTTTGACAGACTATTTTGTGGCTTTGACTTTGAAGGGAAAGCCGAATCCATTCATTCACTTTGCGGATTCAAGTTTTTAATTCGAGTTAAGATGTAATATTTTCTGAGAGTTTTTTATTGTAGTAGAAAAAGTTAAATTTGACATTTCTAAGAGTTTTTTATTGTAAAAACCTAAAATTAAAAACTCAAATCGATGAAATGAACGAGGCCTTAAAATCCATTTGCCTAGCTAAGTATTTTTTATATTAAATAAATCTGCGCACACACATATTCATGATAATATACCATGTATCCATAAATGGCTTTTTGTTTGTTTTTGCTAAATTAAACACGCACATCCTATATTTTCAAAAAAAAAAAAAAAGAGACAAATACTCTTTTATAGCGTATGAGTTTTAATTTTTATCTTCTTTTAATTAATATTTTTTTAATTAAATAATTATAATATACTTTAAAAAAAAAGAGTTCAACAATTTTGTGGATAGGCCTTATACGCAATGAGGAAAGTAAGATGTGTGGTCTATTATACTCATCTTAACAATTTCACCAAAAAAAAAAAAAATCATTTTAATAAGGCTTACATTTTATAATTGTGCAGGCAGGACCACGTTAAAGGACCAGTTATCGGTGTGCCCAAATTCGTTAATGGAAGTGATGAAAACAGCTTATTCAGATTACCACAACTTTAATTTAACATGTGGCATTTTGGGGCGCTTGAATAATTTAAGACCCGTTTATTTTATCGATTTGAGTTTAGAATTTGAGTTTTGTTATAATAAAAAACTTTTAAAATAATCACATCTTATTTTTTTATTACAATAAAAAACTCTCATATAAAATTACGTCTCAATTTAAATTAAAAATTTAATCATCAAATTAAACGGGTCATAATTTTAATAATGAATGTCTAAGTACTCATTTATTTTTCATTAATAATAAACTTGACTCACTACACAATAAAGTGAATCCTCATTTGCACCATTGAATTAAGTGTTCAAAAGTCTCTGTGGACAGGGCCTTTTTATAATTAATCAGCGGGCACCTATTGATATCTATAGTATATATGGCTCGCACCTTGGAACGCGTGTTTTTTTTTTTTTTTTTTTTCCTTTAAATCAAACTGAGATTTATTAAAACAGAAAGCTCGTTGAGCATAACAGAGGTAATATCCGGGTAAGCTTCATATAACAGAGATACTAATCAAACTGAGATTCTCGTGCCATGGACCACGTTTAATAGCTTCAGTATCAAAATATATATATATATATATATATATATTGGAAAAATGACTTGAAAAACTCTTTTCAGGTACATTTTGAGGCTCGATTTTAAACAAAATAATAGTGATAATTCAATTTAAAATTATATTCTCTTGATTAGAATATCAAAATGATATATTTATATGTACAAAATAATAATAAGTGAATAAGAAATTAATTTTCAAAGTGTTCCAGTGAAATTGAAAAAAATCAAAAACTCCCAAGAAATTGAAAAAAAATGGAAAAACATTTGTCTCACATCAGAAAGAGAAAAAAAGCCATGGTTTTCTCTAAACTCTTATATATCAATTGAGACACTAAAGAGTTCTCCTCTCCTCTAAAAAATTTACCGTTGTTACTATCAAGTCGTTGTATCTTAAGAGACGAAACGACAATATCACAGCAAAAGAGAGAATGAGCGTGGAAATAGAATGAAGAAAAAATAATATGATTAAATGGGTTAAAGATTATTTGTATGTAACCGCAAAGCCACACATTAACCCCTACAAATAGGGATGTTACGCAAGTATTTGTACACTTTTGTCTAACTTGAGATTAATAAGAATTACTTTTGAGGTTTTATTTAATTCTTGAGCTTAATTAGACGAATTATATTGTTGTTTGTCAATTGAGCAATTTTACACACGAACAAAATATATATATATTTTGTCATTTAAAACAAACAAGAATAAGCATGTCCTAAATACTTTGTTTAAGAAAATATCTTTCCTTTTTCACTTTTTAAAATAGAAAGAACAAAATATTAACGACAATGTTCCCAAATAAGTTAGTTTTAATTGGGTTGTTTTATGATGCTAAGAATCTAATTTATGACACCAATTCCGATTCACAAATTTATTACTTTGTTTTACAATTACAAAATTTAAAGGGTCTATTTAGTTCGTTGGTTCAAGTTTTTAATTTGAGTTGGGATGTGATTTTATGTGAGAGCTTTTTATTATAGTAAAAACGTTAGATGTGACTGTTTCTGAGAGTTTTTTACTGTAATAAAATTTAAATTCTAAACTAAAATCAGTGAAATAAATGAGGTCAAAGTGATTTGCACAAATATATCGTTTCATTTTGCAATTCTAACGCTTAAATTCATAAATAATCATATTCAAACATTAGTGTGTCGAGAATTCTTCTCCCTACATAGAAAGAGATGGAGCTTGATTGTTACAATTAGGCTTGAAAACAGTACTGATATATAAATTAAAACAGTACTGATCATCGAAAGTGAAAAAAAAAGGTGATAAAACAGTACTTATATTCACATTACTAAAGGATAAAGCATGCTATGTGTAAACCTAGTCATTAGGAGTACATAAATTAACGTTAGTTAACTAATATAATGATTAGGCTTTCTAAATTACTGTTCTTGTGATTAACCAGCTATGTGATTAGATTAAAGGGAGATTTGTCCACATTTTATTACTGTTAAAATGTTCTTACTTTTTGCATCAAATTAGTTATAGAATCTCAGCCCCTTTTAGATATCAAACCTAAAAGGTTTCCTCAAATTTTTAATATATAAGTAATTGTATAGTATATTGAACTGTTAAGATATCATTAAAAAGCTAATTGATCATCTAAACCATTAAATATTGGTTTTAGGAATAAAAAATTTGAGGGTCAGAATGTGTCTTCGAACCTAATTGATCCGTCATTGGCTTAGAGTTGCATGTCCCTTTTAAACACGAAAAGGAAGAAAGAAAAAAAAAAAAATTGTGCAGAAAACGTCTTTTTTTTTTTTAATTTTGTGCAGAAAACGTTTTTTTTTTGATAATTTTGTGCAGAAAACGATTGTTACATACTTTAAGCAGGTAGGATGGTGGCGTACGCATTATCCTTGCTAATGTCCAATTACAAGTTTGACCTCTTGTTTTTAGAAAAATAACATTTTGTTGCGCTGGTTCTTGAATTAAGATTTATCCTTAAGATTATTTATAACCAAAAGGTTAAAAAAAAAAAAAGATGTGTAATAGAATATGACACCATTTTCATGAAAGTGATGAAATCATGTAAACCTAACAATCTTAGGAACACTAGTTAAGGATGGCAATATGGATTACTATATGATGACACGATGAGGACATAGCTTAAATTAAAAAAAAAAACACGATTGATGCAAAATTGACTCGATCCATTATGTTCTTTTATTTAAAATGTATACAAAAACATGGACAAACATTTTTTCTATCAACTGTTTAATGTTTAAATAACATGAAAAATAAAATTTATAATTACAAATAAATGGATTAAATAAATAAATTAACACTCAAATTATCTATGTTAACTATGACAATATAAATATGAGGACGTTTTGTTTTCACTAATCTGATGATGCAATATTAGTCAATTCAAAATTGACGTGAAGATTAGGACCGAAATGAACACAAAGTTATCGTCCCCGTTACACTATTGGTGTCTAACGAATGTCTAACATTACACACTAATATAAAAGTGAATCTCACAATATGATACTCACAACTAAGACTAATGATGTCCCACATCATACACTAATAAAAATGTACAAACAACAAAAACCTCATAAATAAAGACCTTTTATTAGCCGTGGTGTTAGACACCACCGCTCCCCAATTACTTTTCTTCTCTAAACCTTATACAGGGCCAACTCATATGAAAAGTGTGGTGTTCAACATCACAACGTTGTTGTATATATTATATATATATATATATATATATATATATATATATATAAAAGAGAGATATGAAAGTATTTCTGGTTTTCTTAAATTTTATGGTCATTTTTAATTTGTCCTTTAAATTTTTAAAACTCTTATTTTATTTTCTTAGTTTTGAATTGTTTCAACTGCACTTCTTTTATTGTAATTGTTAGTAAAAACAAATAGAAAAAAAAAATAACACAGTTACGTAGTCTTTTTATTTAGATTTTTGTTCAAAACAAATAGATAAAAATTACATGATCATGCTTAACTCTCTCTCTTTTCGTCTGAGTTTAACAAAAATTACAATAAAAGAGTTAAATGAGAACAATTTAAAATTCATGAGGAAAAATGAGAATTTTTAAAATTTAAAAGGTAAATTAAAAATGACTCTAAAGTCTAAAGACGCTGGTGAAAATAATCTTTTTTTTTTTTTTTTTTTTTGTGAAAACTCATTGCTGGTTTTAAGGAATGATTTTATTTCTCAAAGAGCCATGACCTAATTTTGCCATTTTCACTTGTCAAGTTGTTCCTTAACATCCGCCATTTTAACAATTTTTTCTTTTTCTTTTTATAATTTTTAGCTGCGTACGCACTACTTTTTATTTTTATTTTAATTTTTTGCTGAACGACCTTTCGGTTGCACCCCTGTTCTTGCTTGGCCTCTTCACATGTCTCACTGAAACTGTCCTTTCCTCTCTTTCTTCTTCTTCTTCTTTTTTTTTTTTTTTTTTTTTTTTTTTTTTTTCTAATGCATAAAAATAATAATACAAAAAGAGAACAAAACCAAAAAACATGTTTTGTCATAGGACTATACTCATAGCCCTTAGGCCGAAGGACGGTTTGTTTTAACCTGATTTATTTTATTGATTTGATTTTAAAATTTAAATTTGTTATAGTAAATTTTTTTTATAAATAATTAAATTTAATTTTTTTATTATAATAAAAAATTTTAATAAAAAATTATATTTAATTTATATTAATAAATTAAATAAATCATAATTTATAATTTATTATAATATTTTATTTTATAAAAATACACATAAATTAAAAATAATTTTAAATTATTATAAATTTATAAACTAAACATCAACAAATATCATCATATTTATCTTTTACCGTTCTCTGTCTCTCTCATTATTTGTTTTTTTTTGCTCTGTCTCTCTCATTATTTGTTTGTTTTATTTATTCCGCAGGTGAGTGAGTGAGGGAGTTATTTATATGCTTAGTCACCATACACTACTTCTTCCTCATTCATTCACGCGAAAATCCTTCTCCATTTGCATTTGCTGAAGTTTGTTCACCCAAAACAAATCTTCTCACAATCTCTTCTTCTTCTTCTCCTCATTTATTGCCTCATTAATCAGAATCTGTTTTCTGGGTACATCTCATCTCACTCTCTCTCTCTCTTTCTCTCTTTCTCTCTCCTCCCTTACATTTTTACTTCTCCTTTCAGCCTTTGCCTATGTAACTGCTGCTTCCTTTCTTGTTTTTCTTGTTCTCAATAATGTAATATTCGTCTCAGCATTTCTTATCTTTTTGTTGAATGCCCATTTGCTCAAAACTGCTCTAAGTTGTCTCTATTACAGTTCCACTCATGGGTTCTCGCTAATTTTTCATTTCTTTTCTGTGAATGCCCATTTGCTTCAAATTGCTCTAAACACTCCCAAATGCAGTTTTCCACAATGGGTTTTCGTTAATTTCCTTGTTCTTCCTCTAAAACAAGTTTCAAGCTTTACTCCAAAAGTGATAGTTTTAGCCATTATATTATTTATATACCATGTAACTGATTTCTTTTAGCAAGTTTCTGCATTTGATGAAAAGGAGCCTTTTTTCTCTTCTGGTCATTTTTATGTGATTCAAGAGAGGTCATGGATCTATGCTTTATCATAGTTAACCGCTAATTATTTGATCTGAACTTATGGAGAGTTGTTTATTCCGTTAATACTCAACTTCCTTTTCAGTTTCACAATGAATTCCATTCGCTAATTTGCTTGCGTTATCCAAGATATGGCATCCAAGTAATTGCTTTTTTTATTTCTCTAATCTATTTTTTTGTTCTTCCTATCACACACCAATTATTTGATCTAATTTCCTTGCTCAAATGTAAATTTCTTCCACTTTATTGATTCATTCTTTTAAGGACCTCACCAAGGGTCTGATATAATTCAAGAACTAATGAATCCAACATTCTTCTTTCCCGCTTTTTTAACCCTTCAAAATCCCACTATGATGAAGTAGTTCTTGTTTCTCTGCCCACAATTTTTGCATATAAATCCTCCTTATGCAAATTTAAGTACTTTTATTGGCCTCTCGAGTCCCATGGAATTTGGATCTTTACCTTAATTTCCCTGTTTATTTTGTTTTCTCATACAAATCCCAAAAAAAAAAAAAAAGAATCTATTATATTTTTACTTACTCATGGAAGAAACATTTGTTCCCTTCCGGGGGATCAAGAATGACCTTAGAGGAAGGCTTTTGTGCTACAAGCAAGACTGGACTGGTGGCCTTAAAGCGGGTATCAGGTTTGTGAATATCTTATTTCTAATTTTAATATCCAATAACATATTAATGTGATGAGAATTTGTTGTTTCTTCTTTTATGACCAGACTTAAGTTTTTCACAATTTTGGATATTTTGATGTTTTTCTTCTACTGTATAGGATCTTGGCTCCAACGACCTACATATTCTTTGCTTCAGCAATTCCAGTCATATCTTTTGGGGAGCAGTTGGAAAGAGATACAAGTAAAAGCATTTTCTCCATTCTCCTCTTATAGTTGCTATTTTTACTTTTAGTTTTTCTTTTTTTTTTTTTTTTTTTTTTTATGTATTACAGATGGAACTCTCACGGCAGTACAAACTCTTGCATCAACGGCACTTTGCGGTATCATCCACTCAATTCTTGGAGGACAGCCCTTGCTCATTCTAGGAGTGGCTGAGCCCACAGTTTTGATGTATACATTCATGTTCAACTTTGCCAAGGACAGAAAGGATTTAGGGCAGGAGCTGTTCTTGGCATGGACTGGATGGTATGTTTTCAACACTAAAATCAAACTACTACCACTAAAGGACTAGTATAATGGTAAACTGAATCCTTTATTTTTTTTTATCTACTCTGCTTTACTTGGCATCAGGGTATGTGTGTGGACGGCCCTTTTGCTCTTCCTGTTGGCTATTCTAGGTGCGTGCTCGATAATCAATAGGTTTACTCGCCTTGCTGGTGAATTGTTCGGACTGCTAATTGCTATGCTTTTTATGCAACAAGCCATAAGGGTGAGTATGCTTATGTGTGCATCTGGTTGTCTGAAATGGTTAGTTTTTTCCTACAAGTTAGTTGTTGAACACTTGAAATTTCTCATGGTAGCTTCGGCCTATGATTTAAATTCTTTAGGGAGTTGTTGAGGAGTTTCGTGTGCCCAAAAGGGAAAATCCCAATCAGACTGCATTTGAACCTGCGTGGCGATTTGGAAATGGAATGTTCGCATTGGTTCTATCTTTTGGCCTTCTTCTTACTGCACTGAGAAGCCGTAAAGCTAGATCATGGCGTTATGGTACTGGTAAGTAGATTCCTCTGACGACCTTTATCGAATGCAACGGACAAATCATGTTCAAATACCTGATAAGATTTGGAATCCAAAAATTTGTAAAGGGGAAATTCTCTCTCTCTCTCTCTCTTTTATTTTTTTATTTTTTTTTTTATTTTTTATTTTTATCATAGTTGTGGATTATCAGCTAATTCTTTTTCCTCTTGACATGTTGAGTGAATCATTCAGTTGGTAGCTCTGGAGGGTACAAAGTTATTTTGCGTGTCTAGTAATATTGATTTTATTTTCTAGGTAGGCTAAGGGGATTTATTGCGGATTATGGAGTTCCACTTATGGTGCTTATATGGACTGGTATATCTTACATACCAGTTAATGATGTCCCCAAAGGACTCCCACGACGGCTTTTTAGTCCAAATCCATGGTCTCCTGGTGCATACTCGAATTGGACAGTCATAAAGGTGAGTCTCACGGTTCAAATTAATCAAATATGCCAATTCACACTAATGGAAGATATAATAAACCTTTAAATTATAACTAGGAACTCATGTGTTTTAGTTGTGCAGGAAATGGTTAATCTTCCTCCGTTATATATAATTGGAGCATTTATACCAGCAACAATGATTGCAGTGCTTTACTACTTTGATCACAGTGTTGCATCTCAACTTGCTCAACAGAAGGAATTTAATCTGAAGAAACCAGCTTCTTACCACTATGACCTTCTTCTTTTGGGCTTTCTGGTAAGCTACTTTCCTGGAATAACAACTTAGTATTTCTGTTGATCTCTCACTCAGATTGAATAAGATTTACCAGTAAATGTACCTGGTAAAACGTTTTCTTTAGTTTGAATTTCTTTATTTTCTCAGGTCATTCTATGTGGGCTTATTGGCATTCCTCCTGCAAATGGTGTAATACCTCAATCCCCTATGCACACCAAAAGTTTAGCTACTCTTAAACATCAGGTACCTTTTCTCTTTACCGGCATATAAAATCGATTTTTCTTCTCTACAATCAATGGATTAAATTTTGCTCTTATGCTCCTAAGAGTATAGGACTTTGCTCTTTTGAATTATGCACATGAAAGAACTGGATGTCTGGTCAATATTCTTTCTTCTTCTTGAATATCTGAATTGGTCATCATTTTTTTACTAGCTGTTGCGGAATAAAGTTGTATCAGCAGCACGAAAAAGTATATCTAAAAACTCAAACCTGAGTCAATTATACCGGAGCATGCAAGAGGCCTATGATGAAATGCAGACTCCACTAGCCTACCAAATTCCACCTGCCCTGGTAAACTTATCCATACATGAATTCTGATTCATAGAGCTTCTATTCATTCTTTCTTTTATGTAAAACCTCTAGCTTCATCAGGGACTTAAAGAACTCAAAGAATCCACTATCCAACTGGCTGAGAACACTGGCTACATCGGTGCCCCTGTTGATGAGACTGTCTTTGATGTGGACAAGGATATTGATGACCTTTTGCCTGTTGAAGTTAAAGAGCAGCGCCTCAGCAATTTACTACAGGCATTGATGGTTGGTGGTTGTGTTGCTGCTATGCCTCTTCTGAAGAAGATTCCGACTTCGGTCCTTTGGGGTTACTTTGCTTTCATGGCAATAGAAAGCTTGCCTGGAAATCAATTCTGGGAGAGGATATTGTTGCTTTTCACCGCTCCAAGTCGAAGATACAAGTAAGTTAATCATTCACAAAATACTTCACTAAAACTCTTGTTATTTCCTAAGGTATACTAATTTGCATGCTTAGTATCTCTATCTTTAAAGTATATCTTTAAGAGGTTTGAATTCAACTTTTGAGATTTCCTTAATCTGGAAAAAAAAAAAAAAAATGTTTCTTTTGTTAGAGTGCTGAAGAAGTATCACGCAACATTTGTGGAGACCGTACCCTTCAAAGCAATTGCCTGTTTCACCTTGTTCCAGACAGTTTACTTGCTAGTTTGTTTTGGGCTAACATGGATCCCAATTGCTGGGGTGCTCTTCCCATTGTTGATCATGCTTCTTGTCCCGGTGAGGCAGTATTTTCTCCCCAAGTTTTTCAAGGCAGCTCACCTTCAAGACTTGGATGCTGCGGAATACGAGGAAGCCCCTGCCATTGCTTTCAACATGTCATTTGAAGTATGTTGTCTAAACCCTCGCTTCATACCAAAAAGATTGCGTATAGAAACCTATTTGGACAATAAAACCTATAAAAGTTTTTATGTAGAAAATGATGAGGTGCTTTTTGCTATTTTCTATACATTCAACAAAATTTTTGGATGAATGAAATCAATACCATCCATATTTGATTAAATGTAGAAGAACGGAAAATTGGTCGCCCTGAGGCATGCTTGAAATGGTTAATTTCCATGCTTCTCTACTTATGCCATTTTTTTCCTCATTGTTGACAGAATCAGGATCTTCAGTCAAGAACAAATAACGTTGACAGCGCGGAAGTACTTGATGAAATTATCACAAGAAGCCGTGGAGAGATCCGCCGATCACAGAGTCCAAAAGTGACAAGTTCAACACCATCCATAGAGGACATAAAATCTGTTTATAGCCCAAGGTTGTCACAGAGAGTGTACAGCCCACGTCTAAATGAACTGAGAGGCGAAGGAAGCCCCCGGTCGCCTGGGAAGGAACTTCAAGTAAAGCTGACTCCAAGTCCTGGACTATCTATCCTTGGAAAAGGCATTCATGGTTCTTCTTCTTCTTCAGGCCAAATACCATAAGTTTGTGATTCTGGTGAGTTTGGTTGTTAATGGTTCTCGAGAGGTTCTACATTATGCATATATAGCTAGGTATTGTCTTTTAATGAATGTGTTTCTAAGTTCTAACCTTCCGCATATAGTATACTCAATCATTTGTATGGGTTTATCTCCCTTGTGAGTTGGGCAGAGGACATGTTATTATAATGGAAAAGTACTTTTACCCTTTGTTTTGTTTTTGTAATTTTGGCTTTTTTATTTTTTATTTCATCAATCTCATCCAAATAGATGCGCTCAGCTATGTATAAAGCTTGTACATAACATCAATAAAACTTAGTGAAAGCAATAAAGGGATTGAGAGAAAATGATAAAAGGTAACTACTATTAATCTTTCATAACACTAGCCAAACATTTGGCACGTTTTTATTTCAAGAAATATATCAGCTGCGAGTGCTATAATAAAGAGTAAAAGGGCGCTGAATCCACTGCAAAAGGTATCCCACTTATATGGGACAGTCCAAAAGTAAAAACCTAGGGCTGGCAATCTAGGCAGTGATACGACGACACGATTTGAAACCCACACGAAATTAACGGGTTTAGATTTATTATAAATGAGTTTGAGTCATAATCGGGTTGACACGATTAATAAATGGATTGGGTTATGGTTGACCACCTAACACAAAGTGATATAAATTGACATGATTAATTATGTGTCATCTGTAATCTAATGATATGTGATATAACAAGAAAATTTATATGACATTAAATACAAATAATGTGAATTTTAATATTTGTAGGTAAAATTAATTTATTTTCTTAAAGAAAAATATAAATTAACTAATAAACATGTTAAACCTGTTTTGATCATATTAAATAAATTATTATTATATTAGTTATTTATTCAATATATTAATTTAAACAAGTTATATGGAGTTGACACGATTGACACAATTAATAAATGGGTCGTGTTAGTGTTGACATTTTTGACACGTTTAATAAATAGTATCGTGTTTGAGTTAATATTTTCTGACACGATTAATAAACAAGTTGACACGAACGCAACCTACTAACATGAATTGCCACCCTTATAAAAACTCACTATGGACTAATTTGGTATTGATTTTGGAGTCCCAAGAAGTACTATTAAATCATATAAAGATACTCCAATGAAGTTTCCACCACTTTCACATCTTCTGGAAGAAACTTCATGACTAGTCATGAGCTCTCATCCACTCAATCATTAAATATATTTGCTATGATTTCCTCTTCTCACTTGTCCATCAGATGTTCAAGTGGGATCATGGAAGTGGATGAAGTTGGTAAGAATGAGTTAGTAAAGTTATACAGAGTCAGATCCCATAAATGTCATTCATTCAGGGGAGAATAGGGGAGAAACTCAAAATAGGTAGATTATATCTGCCTGTATCTCATCAAAAGTCCTCATTGGGACAACTCTCTCATTGATGAGAGCCACTTTTTCTTTATAAGAAAAAAAAAAGTTTTCTTGAACAGGGTGAAGCCAGAAAAATAAGTAAACAAAGATATACTCAAAATTTTTATTAGATTTCACATACAACTTAAGTGAGAGATTTTATATATATTATGAGGTGGCCATAAATAAATGTTGGTAAATTCAGCGGTAAAATAAGAAATAAATAAAATGAAGATAATATAGACACAGAGTATTTTATGTGAAAAACTTCTAAAGGAGACGGGGACAGGTGTAGAAAGATTTTACTATGAAAAATAGAGATTACAACCTTTTTTTTAAATTACATAGAGAGAACAATAAGAACCATTCTCTCATGTAAATAGGAAAAACACCTCACAAAAAAAAACTAAAAAAACTAAATTTCTCTCATACTATGGGAATTCTTTCAAAATGGTGAGAATGGACTGCAAAGCTGAGAAAGGGAGGAGCTCTATTTATAGCTAAGTTTCCCCCTGAGAAAACCATATGAGCCAGCTGTAAACTGTTGGCCCAAGGTTAAATATATCTCATGTTTTGATGATAACAAACACAATGTATTATGTTACTAATGATTCTACTTTGAGTTGTATTGTTAGCAAATTGATATTATAAATCAACTCAAGAAGCATAGTATGGAGTGCAATGCATACATTCAAGGTTGAGAAATGCAAATTGAAGAAGGAACTCAAAGCTTGAAGTGTTGAAAAATCAAAGATCAAGAGCAAGCAAACAAAATCAACCAAGACAAGTTATTCATAGGTTCTTACATCTCAATAGTCTTGTATTTGATTTTGATGTCATGCTATCTTGATTAAATCTTGTTTAGGCTCATGCACACACTCACATCACTATTTAAAATGAGACTAAACTAATGGTTTAATGACATTTGGTCTAAAAGAATAACTTTGTGAAGGTTTGAACTTAATTAAACGTCAACCGGTCGACCTATGTCGTCCGGAGACAGAGAAGGCCAAATTCACCGGTCGACCGGTGCTGCCTCAACCGGTCAACCGCTCCGGTCGACCGGTCATGATCAATTACCTGCATTTAAGACCGTTGAACATTGAAATTTCAAATTTAATTCAACCGGTCAACCGGTCCGGTCGACCGGTGTCGGTGAACGGTCATAAATGAGGCCGTTGGAAAGTGAGTTTAAATAGACAAAAGTCATCTTTCTAAAAAGCAAGCGAATCTACGAAAGTGAAAAGTTGTCTTTTAGCTCTAAAATCTCTTGAAACTCAAAAAGCTTTCTACAAAGTGCTTCCATAATCATCATCTTCTAAAAAGCCTTACTTCACTTTCTCACACTCACTTGAGCCTACATTGGAATATATCTTGATAGTGTGATTTCAAAATCTCCTAATCATTTCAAGTGTGTAAAATCATTGTAAGGAGTGTCGGGTGAGCTATTCATTTTCACAATCCTCATTGTCGTTTTGGTTTTATTGGTTAGTCGATCTCCGTAGAAAATCGACATTGTGTAAGAGGTTAGGCGAAGCCTCGGGTAGAAAAGATTCGCCTTCTTGTAAGAGGAGTGATCGTGCGGTTAGACGATCGTATAGTGGAAGAGGTCGAGAGGCGGAATATCTAAACAACAGTGGATGTAGGCAAATTTATTTGTCGAACCACTATAAATTGCGTTTGCATCTCTCTTACCCTTATCTCTTTAATTTCTGAATTTTAAGTTTGTTAGTTGATATTAATTGATCTAAACTCTTGATAATAAGCTTGGTGAACTTGTCATATGATATTAGATTGACTCACTTTGTGTATATTAAGTGTTTGTGATATTATCAAAACTTACATAATTTCTGCACACCAAGTGTTTGGTAAATTGACTGTGTAAGATTAATTGTCTACAATTGTAATTAATCTTGATAGAGATTGTTAAATCCGAAAAAATTAGTAAAAACCCAATTCACCCCCCCTCTTGGGTAGCCTTACAAGGGACAACAATTGGTATCAGAGCAAGGTTGCTCAAACTTTCTTAAAAAGATTTTACAATCTTGAGCATGGCTACTCAAAACTTTCACAACATGGAAGGTCAATCCACACATAGACCTCCTCTTTTTAATGGAGTTGATTACAATTATTGGAAAGTAAGAATGAGAGTTTATTTACAATCTATTGATTATGCCTTATGGAGGATTGTTGAAAATGGTCCATTTGTTCCCACAAAGTCGGATAAGGATAAGTTAATTCCTAAGGACCCTAGTGAATTCGATGAAGATGATGAAAGAAAATTATCTTTAAATGCTAGAGCAATGAACATCTTGTATTGTGCCTTAGATAGAAACGAGTTTAATAGAATCACCTCATGCAAATCCGCACAAGCCATATGGCACACCTTAGAG
The DNA here is from genome assembly GCA_012066045.3 of Morus alba. Taxonomy (NCBI): domain Eukaryota; kingdom Viridiplantae; phylum Streptophyta; class Magnoliopsida; order Rosales; family Moraceae; genus Morus; species Morus alba. Next base: position 5,227,534 of record CP050231.2, on the reverse strand, counting down.
GTAATTCATGAGGGAACTAACCAAGTAAAAGAAACCAAGATTAATCATCTCATTCGCTCATATGAAATGTTTGAAATGAAAGATGATGAATCAATTACTTCTATGTATACTCGATTCACCGACATTGTTAACGGTTTGACTTCTCTTGATAGACCATTCAAGGAAAATGAGTTGGTGAACAAGATCGTGAGGTCATTGCCCAAGTCTTGGAATGTCAAGAGGACTACTTTAGAGGAAATGAAGAATCTATCGACAATCTCACTCGATGATTTGATTGGATCGCTAATGACTCACGAGTTCTCCCGGATAAAAGACAACCAAGAAGAAGACAAGAAGAAGAAAGGAATAGCATTGAAAGCTTCAACTCAAGAAGAAGTAAATGAACATGAAGAAGAAGAAGACCTTGATCAATTGGACAAAGAGATGATCTCCTATTCACTAAGAAGTACAAAAGATTTTATAACAAATTTAGTCAAGGTAAGAGCTCAAGGAGAAATGAGGAAAAGGGAGAGAAAATGAAAAGGGATGAAATCATTTGTTATGATTGCAAGAAGCCCGGACATAAGAGGACGGAGTGTCCACTCAAAAGGAGCTACAAGAAGAGCTCCAAAAGAGATGAACTTAAGAAGGTTCTCCAAGCAACATGGGATGAATTAGAACTTGGAGAATCCGATGATGATGAGCAAGGGGAAGTAGCAAACATGTGCTTCATGGCCATTGATGATAATGAGGTAACATCCAATTCCAAACTTCATATTGAGGAAAGTAGTATTACATCTTTGTCATATGAAGATATAGAACTTGAATTCTCCGAATTACATGAAGAATATAGTAAACTTGCTCATAGAAATGCATCTCATAGGAAAACTATAGAACAACTCAAGGAAGAAATCACATTGTTGACAAATGAGAAAAATAATGCATTATGTGAAAATGTTTCCCTAAAAGAAAAGATTGACGACTTGACAAAAATCGTTTTGAAATTCACCAAGGGAAAGAAAAACTTTGATCAAATGCTTGGTAGACAAAGATGTGTTTTCAACAAAGGGGTCTTGGTTACAAGCCTCATGTAAAGCAAAAATACTTTAAAAACTATTTTGTCAAAGCATCAACTTCGGATCCAAAATATGTGTGCACTTATTGTAATCAAAATGGCCACACATCCTTCTCATGTGCCATTAAGAAGAACACATATTTTGAGACCAAACAAGGTTCAAGAACTAACCATCAAGGACCCAAATTTATATGGGTACCAAAAATCAAGACTTAACTTTACCTTGTAGGAGCCAAGAAAGGAAAAGGTCAAGTGGTTCTTGGATAGCGGATGCTCAAAACACATGACGGGAGACCTTTCCTTACTTAAAAATTTCACAAGGAAAAATGGAGGACGTGTGACCTTCGGCGATAACACAAAAGGAAAAATTCTTGGAGTCGGCGATGTTGGTAACGGTACCTCTCCCTTAATTGAAAATGTATTTCTTATTGATAATTTAAAACATAACTTACTTAGTATTAGTCAATTATGTGATAAGGGATACCGAGTTATTTTTGAATCATCAAAATGTTTGATTGAAAATGTTTGCAATAATGAAGTGGTGTTCTTTGGTGATAGGAGTGAAAATGTCTATACAATAGATATTGAAAAATTGACTTGTAAAAATCAATGCCTCTCCGCTTTAAATGATGATTCTTGGCTTTGGCATAGAAGACTTGGCCATGCTAGCATGCATCTACTTTCAAAACTTTCTAAGAAGGAAGTTGTTAGAGGTTTACCAAACCTTCCCTTTCAAAAAGATAAAATTTGCGATGCATGTCAATTTGGAAAGCAAGTTCGATCCTCTTTCAAATCTATTTTAGAAATCTCTACAACAAGACCATTGCAATTGCTCCACATGGATTTATTTGGTCCATCAAGGACAACTAGTCTCGGTGGAAAGCATTATGCATTTGTCATTGTTGATGATTTTCAAGATATACATGGGTAATCTTTTTAGCAACAAAAGAAGAAGCATTGAAAACATTTTCATATTTTTGTAAAAGAGTTCAAAATGAGCAAGGTTATCTAATTACCACCATTAAAAGTGATCATGGTGGAGAATTTGATAATGATGCATTTGAAATACTTTGTAATGAAAATGGATATAAACACAACTTTTCGGCACCAAGAACACCACAACAAAATGGTGTTGTTGAAAGAAAAAATAAATTTTACAAGAAATGGCTAGGTCAATGTTAAATGAAAATGGATTACCAAAATATTTTTGGGCGAGGCCGTTAACACTTCTTGTCACATTGTCAATAGAGTTCTTATTAGACCAAAAATGGATAAAACTCCATATGAGCTTTGGAAGGGTAGAAAACCTAACATTGGCTATTTTAGAGTCTTTGGTTGTAAATGTTTTATTTTAAACACTAAAGACAACTTGGGAAAATTTGATGCAAAATCCGATGTTGGAGTTTTTCTTGGCTATTCCACTACTAACAAAGCTTATAGAGTATTTAATAAAAGAACTCTAGTTGTGGAAGAATCGATGCATGTAGTATTTGATGAAACTAACACCTTTGTGGAGAAAAATCTAGATGATGATGATTTAGGTTTGGAGCATCAAATGAGCAATGTAGATTTGAATGACAAAGAAGTGATGGATGAACCACAAACCTCCAACACATCACAACGTCAAGAGGAACAAGTTGATGATCCAAAACAAGATAGTGTATCCTATCAACTACCGAAGGAATGGAGGTATAGTACCTTTCACCCTAAAGACAAAATCTTAGGTGACATCTCACAAGGAGTGGCTACTAGGTCATCACTTAAAAATGTTTGGAATAACTTAGCTTTTCTTTCACAAATTGAACCTAAGAATTTTAAAGATGCGAAAATGATGAATTTTGGATCTTAGCGATGCAAGAAGAGCTAAATCAATTTGAAAGAAGTGATGTATGGGAATTAGTCCCTAGACCTAGTACTCAATCCGTGATTGGCACCAAGTGGGTCTTTAGGAATAAGAGAGATGAGCACGGTGTGATTGTGAGAAACAAGGCTAGATTAGTGGCCCAAGGTTACAATCAAGAAGAAGGAATCGATTATGAAGAAACCTTTGCACCGGTTGCTAGATTAGAATCCATTAGAATGTTATTAGCTTTTGCATCCCACAAAGAATTCATTCTTTATCAAATGGATGTTAAAAAGTGCTTTTCTTAATGGGTACATCATAGAAGAAGTATATGTAGAACAACCCCGGTTTTCAAGATCACAAGTATCCAAATTATGTCTTTAAATTGAAAAAGGCTTTATATGGCTTAAAGCAAGCTCCTAGAGCTTGGTATGATAGACTTAGCAAATTTTTACTTCAAAATGGATTTTCAATTGGAAAAGTGGATACTACACTATTTACTAAAACCAAGGGTGTTGATCTAATTATTGTACAAATTTATGTTGATGATATTATTTTCGGCTCTACTAATGTTTCCCTTTGTGAAGAGTTTTCAAAGTGCATGCATAGTGAGTTCGAAATGAGTATGATGGGAGAGCTCAACTACTTCCTTGGTCTTCAAATCAAACAAACAAAGGAAGGCATCTTCATAAATCAAGCTAAGTATGTCAAAGATCTACTTAAGAAGTTTGACTTTGAAGGAATGAAGCCTCTATCAACTCCAATGAGCTCATCTATTAAAATAGAGAAGGATGAAAATGGTAAGGCTGTGGACATAACGAAATATCGAGGTATGATCGGATCCTTACTTTACTTAACTGCAAGTAGACCCGGACATAATGTATAGTGTTTGTTTGTGTGCTAGATATCAATCAAATCCTAAAGAATCTCATCTAAATCTTTGTAAAAAGAATTTTTAGATATTTAAGTGGAACTAAGAACTTAGGATTATGGTATCCAAAGGGTACACACATTGACTTGTTCAGCTATACGGATGCCGATTGGGCAGGCTGCACCATAGATAGGAAGAGCACAAGTGGAACATGTCATTTCTTAGGATTTGCACTAGTCTCTTGGTTTAGCAAAAAGCAAAATTCGGTTGCTCTATCAACCGCGGAAGCCGAATACATCTCGGCAGCCAGTTGTTGTGCACAAGTCCTTTGGATGAAGCAAACACTTTTGGACCTAGGATTAAGCTATGATCATGTACCTATCATGTGTGATAACACTAGTGCGATCAACTTATCAAAAAATCCAGTTTTGCATTCACGTACCAAACACATAGAGATTAGACATCATTTCTTGCGTGATCATGTGCAAAAGGGTGATATCACATTAGAATTCATTAGCACCAATCATCAAATTGCGGATATCCTTACCAAACCTTTAGCTCTTGAAAGATTTGGATCACTTAGAAGAGGTTTAGGACTATTAGATGCTACAGAATTAAATTTGATCACTTAGGAATTAAGTGGTTGATCCATGATTTGATACTTGAACAAATTGATATTATCACTTTGTCTGTGTGATGGTGTATGAGAAAACATATGCTATTTGGTTGTTAGTCAAGTTAGGCTTTTCTGGCGGAATTAGCAATTTTTTCAGGTTTTCTCTATACACCGGTCGACCGGAGACAGAGAAGTTATAATCAAACGGTCGACCGGTTGGCCTTTACCGGTCGACCGGTGCGGTCGACGTGGTGTGTGACAGGCTCTATTTAAAATCCGTTCTGGAGATTTTTTTTTCTCATTTCAAAAACCAAGCACGAACCACGGGGAGAAAAACACCCCAAATTCACACCATTGCTTAAAATCATCCAAATTTGGTCAAATTTCTTCCGGAATCACACAAAACTCCTTCAAAGAAACTTCATCCCTCTCAAATTTCCTTCTATTTCCTCCCCTTCACGAGTTTTACTCCAAATCCACTCAAATCCGAAATTCACCCGCCAAGTGTTCGACAAATTGCTTCAATGGCGTCAGGGGCTGGATCATCACGGGGCAAAGGAAAGAAGGTGAAAACTACAACATCTGGTCCACGAACAAAGGTATTAAACGATGAATTCAACTCTCGTAACTTCAAACTTTTTGAAAAGAGATCCATTGTGGAAGGTAGATTTGTGGATTTTCTTGAATTTAGATAATTGGATATTGAGAGATTATTTGAGGTTTTAGGATGGAAATCTTTTGTGGAGGTTAAGGAACAAGTCTATCCAAGATTAGTGAAAGCCTTTTTATGCTCACATGAATTTCAATACTTGTGAAATGAATGTTCAAATAGTATGCACTCTTAAGGGACAAAGAATAGAACTTGATAAAAAGTGATCTCAAAAATTTTGAGATTCGGATGTTGGACGATGTGTGCATACTTATGATTCATGGGCTTTTAATGGAGAAGCAATGTCAAGGATCATTATGGAGAGGGACTCAACTCAAGGGGATGATGAAGAGGATGATGATGCTATACCCCCAAAGCCGAAAGCAAATGAATTACCCCTTAGGAGTAGAATCCTTCACCACATTATCTCCAACAACATCATTCCTAGAGGAGGGCATAGGGATGAGATTTCATTCACAGATCTCTATCTTATATTCTGCCTTCTTGAGGGTATTAGAACAAACCTTCCCTTCTTGATTCTTCACAAGATGGCTGATGGGAACAATGTAGCTAGAGATCCTAATCTTCCCTATGGGATGGCACTAACAAGGATCTTTCCTTATTTCAAAGTTAATCTTGATGACGAAACTGAGATTAGTCCACCCAAATCGGACTATAATAAGACAACCATCAAACTCATGGGCTACAAATTTCAAAATGGAAGGTGGATTTCCAAGAAAAGAGTCCGAGTTGAAGATGAAGAAACAGGAAGAAGAAATTGGAGGCGATTCGACTCGGTTCAACGACGGTGCATTCAATACTCTCCATGGACGGATTGAGTCTCTCTGCACAAGTCATGATAAGCTTAAACTACAAGTACAGAATGGTTTCCAAAACCTCTACTCGTATGTCGACACGAGCATGACAAACCTCCGGAATGATCTTCTCCAACAACTCTAAGCAAATCATCAAGCCAACGCCGAGGTTCACGCTCAAATTCTCGAACAACTTCGGCATCTCAATTTCCGAGGGCCTCCTCCCTCATTATGACTTTTAGTTGGATTTTTCATTGTAACTTATCCTTCTAGCAAATCAATGTGACATTATCTTACTTGTTCTTCTTTTTGTTGATGACAAAAGGGGGAGATGGATGTAGTGATTGCTAATTGTAGTGACTGCCAATTGTTATGATGAGATTATTATTCTTGATATTATATCTTCATATTTATTTTAGGTTGTGATTGATCAATGCTATGATGAGATTGTTACTCTTGCTATGATTATTCATATTTGTTTAAGGGTGTGATTGAGATTATTCATGCTTGATGTTGGATGGAAGACTTAACAATGCTCATTGTAATACTCTCTTTAAAGGCTTAATAGATTAAGGGGGAGAACATGTTTTTAAGATAATATCAAGTGACTAATTAAGGGGGAGACAAACAAGTGTAAAAGAGAACATGGTATTGCCTTTGCCATCTTAGCAATCAAGTGTTTGTCATCATCAAAAAGGGGGAGATTGTTGGCCCAAGGTTAAATATATCTCATGTTTTGATGATAACAAACACAATGTATTATGTTACTAATGATTCTACTTTGAGTTGTATTGTTAGCAAATTGATATTATAAATCAACTCAAGAAGCATAGTATGGAGTGCAATGCATACATTCAAGGTTGAGAAATGCAAATTGAAGAAGGAACTCAAAGCTTGAAGTGTTGAAAAATCAAAGATCAAGAGCAAGCAAACAAAATCAACCAAGACAAGTTATTCATAGGTTCTTACATCTCAATAGTCTTGTATTTGATTTTGATGTCATGCTATCTTGATTAAATCTTGTTTAGGCTCACACACACTCACATCACTCTTTTAAAATGAGACTAAACTAATGGTTTAATGACATTTGGTTTAAAAGAATAACTTTGTGAAGGTTTGAACTTAATTAACGTCAACCGGTCGACCTATGTCGTCCGTCCGGAGAGAGAAAGGCCAAATTCACCGGTCGACCGGTCTTTGCCTCAACCGGTCAACCGCTCCGGTCGACCGGTCATGATCAATTACCTGCATTTAAGACCGTTGAACATTGAAATTTCAAATTTGATTTAACGGTCAACGGTCCGGTCGACCGGTGTCGGTGAACGGTCATAAATGAGGCCGTTGGAAAGTGAGTTTAAATAGACAAAAGTCATCTTTCTAAAAAGCGAAGCGAATCTCGAAAGTGAAAAGTTGTCTTTTAGCTCTAAAATCTCTTGAAACTCCAAAAGCTTTCTACAAAGTGCTTCCATAATCATCATCTTCTAAAAGCCTTACTTCACTTTCTCACACTCACTTGAGCCTACATTGGAATATATCTTGATAGTGTGATTTCAAAATCTCCTAATCATTTCAAGTGTGTAAAATCATTGTAAGGAGTGTCTGTTTGGGTGAGCTATTCATTTTCACAATCCTCATTGTCGTTTTTTGGGTTTATTGGTTAGTCAATCTCCGTGAGAAAATCGACATTGTGTAAGAGGTTAGGCGAAGCCTCGGGTAGAAAGATTCGCCTTCTTGTAAGAGGAGTGATCGTGCGGTTAGGCGATCGTATAGTGGAAGAGGTCGAGAGGCGGAATATCTCGCAACAGCAGTGGATGTAGGCAAATTTATTTGTCGAACCACTATAAATTGCGTTTGCATCTCTCTTACCCTTATCTCTTTAATTTCTGAATTTTAAGTTTGTTAGTTGATATTAATTGATCTAAACTCTTGATAATAAGCTTGGTGAACTTGTCATATGATATTAGATTGACTCACTTTGTGTATATTAAGTGTTTGTGATATTATCAAAACTTACATAATTTACGCACACCAAGTGTTTGGTAAATATTTATGTAAGATTAATTGTCTACAATTGTAATTAATCTTGATAGAGATTGTTAAATCCGAAAAAATTAGTAAAAACCAAATTCACCCCCCCTCTTGGGTAGCCTTACAAGGGACAACATAAACAACCAACTATTCCAATATGCCAGCACCGAATTTGGTGCTGACTTCCCCTTTTTCTCTCCTTTTTTTTCCTTATTTCCTTCAAAAGTTGTGACTGGTTTAGGCTTATTAGACAACGCTTACATTCTCCCACTTGGAGATTTGATTGAGAATCAATCATGTCTCCACACCATCCTTTCTAACTTGTCACTACCATGCTGCTTACATTTTTGCTAGGCCACACGAGAATCTACACCAGTTGAACTTGTCAGTATTTAGTGGCTTGGTCAACACATCTGCTAGGTTCTCTTTTGTGTGAATCTTTTGCATATCCACACTTCATTTTTCCATTGCTTTAAGAACAAAGTGAAATTGAACTCCTATGTGCTTCGTCTTGGAATGAAAGGTTGGATTCCTTATAATGTGCAAGGTGTTCTAGCTGTCACAAAACAAAAGCATCTTATCTTCTTTGTGCCCGAGCTCCTCTAATAACCTTTTAATTCAAATTGCTTCCTTGCAAGCTTGGTAGCCACCACATATTCTGCTTACGTTCTAGATAACGCTAGAACTTATTGCAATTCGAAATCTAGCTTACAGTTCCTCCTGCAAGTGTGAACACATAACCCGTAGTGGATTTTCTTTTATTTGAATCACCTGCAAAATCAGAATCCACATAGCCCTTAACAGTAAACTCCAATCCTCCATAACATAATGTAGCATCTGAGGTACTCTTGATGCATCTCATGATCCTTTTAACGATACTCTAATGCTCTTTACCAGAATTCGCCATGTACCTACTGATTGTTCCCACTGCTTGTGCAATCTAGTCTTATACAAATCATAGCAAACATTAAGCTACCCACTGCTAATGCATATGGCACTCAAGACATCTCCTTCCTCTCTGCTTCATTGTTAGACACATCTTGGAGGATAGCTTGAAATTAACAAGAAGAGGGGTAGAGATTGGCTTACAATCATGCATGTTGAAGCATTGCAAGACCTTCCTTAAGTAATTCTTTTGAAAAAGCCAAATCTTCCAAATATTTATGTCTCGGTGAATTTGTATCCCTAGAATCTTGTTTGCTTGTCCTAAGTTCTTCATATCAAATTCCCTAGCCAACTGTGCCTTCAATTCTTGGACTCGATTTTTATTGGGACCTACGACCAACATGTCGTCCACGTACAACTGCAAAATGATGAAATCTCCATGACCAAACCTTTAGAAATATGTACAAGGGTCTGCACTGAGTCTGTTGTACCTAAGGCTCATGATATAGGAATCAAATCTCTTGTACCAACACTTTGGTGCTCGTTTGAGACTGTACATAGATTTGTTCAACCTGCAAACCAAATTCTCTTTTCCTGCTTCTGCAAAGCCTTCTGGTTAGAGCATATAAATCTCTTCTTCAAGATCTCCATGAAGAAAAGCAGTTTTCACATCTAGCTGCTCTAGATGTAGGTCAAACAAAACACACATCGCCAAAACTACTTGAACTGTTGTGAGTCAAACCACAGGTGAAAATATTTCAGTGAAGTCAATACATTCTTTTTGAGCATATCCTTTCACCATTAATCTTGCACAAAATCGTCCACTTGGTTATTACCATTGCGGTTGATCTTGTAAATTCATTTGTTTCCGATGGCCTTCCTTCCTCATGGTAGCGAAATAAGATCCCAAGTCCTATTCTTGCGTAAGGCTTCGATTTCTTCCTGCATTGCTACCATCCACAGGGATACATATGAGCTTTCGATTGCCTCCTGGAAAGTTGGTGGCTTTCCATCCTTTGTTAAAGGACAATATGTAACATTGCTCTTAGTAACATAACCTGAGTGCCAAACTGGTGGTCTTCTCTCATGAGTTGACTAGCGAACTTCGAAAGCCTCAGACTCGACTGGTTCTTAACCTTTGTGCTCTGGTGTTGCCTCGGATTAAACTAGATCTTCATCTTACTTATCTTCCACCTAAACCGTAGTAGTCTCTGACTTCTCATTTGAAGTGTTATTGTCTCCCTTTTCTTATAGTTTATCCTCTATAAATATGACACCTCTGCTGATGAAAATCTTGTGGACAGTGGGATCCCACAAGCGATACCCCTTAACACCATCAGCATAACCTAAAAAGATATACTTTCTCAATTTTAGATCCAACTTCGATCTTTCTTGGTCATTATACATGACGTACACAGGACTTCAAAATGTATGTAACTGAGAATAATCAGCTGGCTTACCAGTCCACATCTCTATTGGTGTTTTCAGATGAATCACAGTTGATGACGACCGATTAATCACGTAACAGGCGGTTTTGACTGCTTCTGCCCAAAACGACTTGGCTAGACATGCAGTCCTCAACATTGCTCTTGTTCTATCCAATACTGTTATGTTCATCTGCTCTGCTACTCTATTTTGCTGAGAAGTGTACGCTGCTGTGAACTGCCTCTTGATGCCTTTTTATTGACAGATTGCATTAAACTCATCGCTTGTATATTCTTCTCCATTGTCAATCCTTATACATTTGATCTTCTTTTCAAATTCAAGTTCCACCTGCGCTTTGAAAACTTCAAAAACATCTTATTTCCTTTTGATTGGATACACCCAACATCACTTGTAGTAATCATCAATAAAAGATACAAAGTATCTAGCCCCTCCGAGGGTTGATACCAATGCTTGCCAAACATCAGAGTGGATCAATTTTAAGATGTCTTTGCTCTTAGCTTTTGATGTGATGAACCTTAACTTGTGCTGCTTACTTGTAACACAATGCTCACAAAACGGTAATTTTACCAAGCTGAGCCCAGGGAGTAGTTTCTGTTTAGAAAGAATCATCAAACGTCGTTTTGACATATGATCGAGCTTCTGATGCCACATCATCATTGATACTTCTCCCAAACTCGTCGATACAACAAATGACTCTCCCTCTTGGTGTGTTTCTCCCCAAAGCATGTACATATTTGGAGCAACTTTTTCCCCTTCATCACTACAAACGCGCCTTTAACAATTTTCATGATCTCATTCTCAATGAAGGTCCTACAACCAGCATCATCTAATTATCCCAAAGACAATAGATTCTTCTTCAGGCCCTTCACGTATCGTACCTTTTGTATAGTAGGAATAATACCATCGTACATCTTCAGTTTGATAGTGCTGATACCAACGATCTCCAAGGCATGATCATTTCCCATGTATATTGATCCTTCTAAGATTGGTTCATATTAATAGAACCATTCTCTCCTAGCGGTCATGTGCCATGATGCTCCCGAATTCAGTATCCATGCATCAGTGAGCTTCTGTCTGCCTTCAGCAATTGTTGTTGTATCTGTTGGTTGCCGAATCGAATTCGACGGCGGAAGCGCAGCGGAAAGGCGGATCGTGTATAACAAAAATTTTCATAAAACCTTTGAGATACTCTATAGATTATATTAATTTATGCACGAATAAATTAATCTCATTAATTCATTTATTAAGAACTCAATTCGGAAAAATACCTGGAGGCCGACTCGGTTGATAACTTGAGTTCTTTGACCTCGAACAATCCTTGCTCCAAAGCTTTGTGTTTAGAAAACCAATGTCTTCCACGTCAATTCCTAGAATCCACGAAGACGTGTGTGTGTGGGCACACATGAGACAAAACGGGTTACAATAAACACTCGAATTTCCACAAACACCAACGCATGCACGATGTGAAATTTTTGGAGAAAAATTTTTCCTTCCTCTCTACTTGAGAAATTCGGCCAGCCTTAACCTTTAGGGCTGAAAAAATTGTTTCAAAATTTCTTTAGAGAAATTTCGGCCACCTCTAAAATTAGGGCCAAAAACAATTCCGAAAATTCTCTCTTAAAAAATCATCTTTAGAGAGTAGAAGTCAAACTTCTAAAAGGAATCCAATCTCTATCTCTAAGATAAAGCTTGTTAATTATCTCCTATTTGAATTTGGAACACAAAATCCCTTCCCCTTATCCACTTAATGGCCGGCCACACTAATAGGGTTTTTCCCTATGTGTGGCTCCTATTTTAGATAAGGAAGGAAGATATTTTATCCTTTATCCAGTAGTCCAATTTTAATTCTGATTCAAATTCGAATTTAAGTCAAACTTAAATTAATTTGAATTCTAAATTGAACAACTTATCAAATAAGTTTAAATGGATAAATCTAAATATGTTCAAATTCAAATTTAAATAATCACATTATTTAAATAATAATTAATTCTCAATTAATTATTTCCGAGTGTTTAATTTTAGAATTCCGTAATTCTAAAATTCCCATTTTGTCCTCTGTGTCTGGTAGAATTACTAGGACGACGCGGGGACTAATGGACCTATAATCCCGAGCTCAATAGAATTAATAATCAATTAAACACTTTAATTAATTAATTAATTCTATCAATTCAATAGTTACTCCACTATAAACTTGGAATTGCACTCTCAAAATTATAGATATAAATTACTTCTAAACTGTGAAGTGTCCATTTGATATAGTCATTGCATATAGATCAATCCTCCATAAATAATTCATAATTAGAGCCAGGTAGAATCCGTTAACCTCTCTAATTATATCTTTATCTTGAGTACCATTGATTCTCTAATGGACAAAGTGATTCATAAAACACATTCTTGAATCGGAGCTCCCTCTTTTGGTCCAAGTACCGAATCAACCCTCAAGAGAATTATTTATCTACTTCTTTCTCAAGAAGGAATGGATTCCATCTCGTATAATAACATTCCCAGCTACCTACTTCATCATGTCTCCAAAATACAAGGAATAGGATTCAGGGTCTCGGAATCCGTACCGAGTAAATCAAAAGACACAAATCCATAAATAGGAGTTTGTTAAGAACTCAGGATTAAGATCATTCTATATATGACCATCGGTAGACTCAATTAGAATTTCTATACTTAACGGAAATTATTAGAAATTCATATTGTGTCTATGTCCTTGTTCCACATAATCTCATTATCGAAATACACTCATTCAATATCTCACCATATTAACGGTCACGGATAACACATTTCCATTCTAAATGGGAATGACATGTATTAATAATGTTTTAATTAAAGATTCCAAACTTTAATTAAATTCATTATGAACATTGCTTTTTGATTATTATCCTTAAACATTATCCTCTCGTATATAACACTTATATACAATGTTTAAGGTTACATAAATAATCATGGAATTTTCATTGATATTCATAAAATATTCATAAATATATGCACATAAAATAATGAATAAACTCTTTTATTAAATAAATAATAAATGTCCTATTACATCTCATGCTTCTAGGACACCATTCCCAACAATCTCCCACTTGTCCTAAAAGCGGGTAAGATATGTCTCGGATCCCGAAACTTTCCGGTGTCTATGGTCGATCTATGCTCGGAAAAATTTCCAGATCAGTTAAGAATTTTTCTAGAGTCAGGTTGCTTTCTTTTGCTGCTTCACAAGCTGCTACACATTAACTCTTAATGATAAAATTAGCAATCACACTTTGCCAACAACCTTTCTTGTGATGACTCCTTCACCTAGCGTGAACACAGACTCGGATGTTGACTCTCAAAATCCACGCATGACTCATAGTCAAAGTCTATGTATCCAGTGAAAGACAACTCTTTCACTGACTAAACTATCTTATAGTTTCTTTATTTTCCTTATATACTTAAGGATACACTACCGACTACTCAATGATCGGATCTTGAGTTCAATCGACAACGACTAACTACTCCCCATTGAATATCATATATTCGGGCTTGTAAAGAATAAGAACATCTTCTTTTCTTTCATTTGAAACATCTTGGTTTTGATCAAATCCATAAGACTTAATAGCCTCATCAAACCCGATATTCCATGATCTAGAAGTTTGCTTCAATCCATAAATGGATCTCTACAGTTTTGTAGACTTTACGCTCTAGGCCTTTCTCTATGTAACCCTACGGGTCGATCGATATAGATGGTTCCCTCAAGATAGCCATTCGGAAAAGCTGTCTTGACATCCATCGCCATATCTCATATTCAAAATATGTTGTTATGGCTAAGAGTATTCGGATGGACTTAAGCATGGCCTCAATTGAGAGAGTTTCCTCATAGTCAACTCCTCTTTATGGGTGTAACCCTTAACCACTAGCCTTGCTTTATAAGTCTCTACTTTTCCATCCGCTTATCTTATTCTCTTGAAGATCCACTTGCATCCAATGCGTTTTACCCCTTCGGGTAGATCTACAAGTTGCCAGATTGAGTTAGAGTACATGGACTCTAGCTCGAGTTTCATAGATGCTTGCCACTTTTCCTTATCAAATTATCCATCGTAGCCTTAAAGGTCAACGGATCCTCCTTACCATCATCAACAGTGACAATATGGGTTTCCTCAGTATACCGGTTAGGTAACTTGCTTACCCTCCCACTACAACGAGGTGCCACTAGAGTTTGATTAGGAATCGTGATCATTCTTAGCGTTCCAACAACTCTTGTCGGTTGTGGTCCAATCTTATTGAAAGTAACTTTTCCGAACCTTTTAGCTTCTAGGCTTGAAAACTATCATATAGTCATGCTCTAGAAATGTGGCATTTGTCATACAATTACCTTTGGTTCTTATGACTATATAAAATAATCATTCTTTTGTCCCCATTGCATATCCCACAAACATGCATATTTACGATCTTAGTTCCAACTTCCCGTCTATTGTTTCATCACATGAGCGGACACCCCCATATGTGAATACGCTTCAAACCCGACTTTCGACCATTCCACAACTCTAGGGGTGTCTTTGGTATAGACTTAGATGGTACTAGATTCAAAATATACATGGTGGTTCGTGAGGGCATAATCCCGAACGAAGTAGGAAGTGAAGAATAACTCAACATTGATCTTATCATGTCGAGCAAAGTCGATTTCTCATTTCGGCTTCACCATTTCATTGTGGTGTACCGGGTGTAGTCAATTGGAATACCACACTTTCTCCAATCAAGAAATCCACGAAACTCTTAGTCCGGTATTCATCCCTCAATCTAATTGAAGTGTCTTGATTGGTTTACCTAACTGCATTTTTTCAACTTACGCTCGGAATTCTCTAAACTTTCTAAAAGTTTCAGATTTCTATTGCATTAGGTAAACATAACCATATCTTGAATAATCATAAATGAAAATGATGAAATATTCATAACCTCCTTTGTCTTGGACATTTAACGGTCCACATACATCCGAATGTATTAGCTGAAGAGGATATGTGGCTCCTTCTCCTTTCGTCATGGAAGGCCCGTGGTCATTTTGCCTCCCAGACAAGATTCATTGGCTGGACGCTCACTAACTTTTAGTTCGCGTAAAGGACCATCCTTTCCCAGTCTTTAAATCGTGTTTAGGCTAATATGACCAAGTCTAAGATGCCACATATATGTGTTATTTATCATGAGAGATCCTTTGCTCCTTATTCTTAAGTTTGGCAACTTTTGAACTTTTCAATATTTTTGCGATGAGCAGGCATCGGTTTAAGCGGTATAAACCATTTTCCAAATATCCGAACATATATCGGAACCATTCCAAAAGATGTGGACTAGATTTTTATTTAAAAGCAATTGTTCAAATAATTTGGAATTAGAAATCAAATTTCATTTATGCTTGGTGGGAAATAAACATTGTTCACAACAAGGTATTTCCAAAATTGAAGTCTAACTTCTCCCCTTTGCCTTTTGCCAATATCCTCGTGGTATTCCCACTTTCATCGCGTAGTCCACGATGGCAAGTTCTTTGTAAGAACTAATATTTTGCAAAGAAAACCAAAACATGATTAGTTGCTCTGAATCAACTATCCGGGATGAGGAATCACCCTCTACTAAAGATGTTTCTTGAATTAGTAAATCTTATTTACTTTGATTCGTTTTCTTTGTTTAGGTGGAAACAATTTCCATTTAACCGCTAAAACTTAATAAAGAAAACAAACATGATTAGTTATTCCTGAATCAACTATTCAGGATAAGGAATCATCCTTTTTACTAAACATGTTTTAAGAACTAGCAAATCATATTTGCTTGAGTTCCTTTCTTTATCTCGGTGGAAACGACTTTCCTTGTAAGAACTAAGACTTAATAAAGAAAACAAACATGTGTAGCAACTCCCGAATCTACTATCCAAGAATAAGGAATTACCCTTTTTACTAAACATGTTTCTAGAACTAGTAAATCATATTTGCTTGATTCCTTTTCCTTTATTTTATTGGAAACGACTTTCCTTTTGTCTTTTACTTAGGCCCTTACAGTATTTAGCCAACCCTTTTGTTTTATGGATTTTTCGGATCACGGTATCGATGACCTGCATTATCTCAAAATTTGTCTCCATGCCTTCATACTTCTTGTGAATTACCACGCACAATCTTAGCTAATGATTAGCTATTGTGTTTTCGTTAATGACAGTGAGGACAATCCTCCTTTTTGGGACAAACTTATATTCATCACATGAATGTAAGTTGTTTACGATTTTTACCACTCGCATAGTTTATCTCTAGTCGGTGTTTTCGGTTTTTGTATAGTGAGATTATAGGATTTGACATATTCTTTGGAAATAAGTAGAATATTCATCTAATCAATTTATGTGCATGAATATCAAAACATGTGAATTTAGGCACAATTAAATATGATGCATGATGCACATGAAAAATACATAAATCATGTTTTAATTTTAGGTGCCAACGATAATCCAATTTACCACAAATAAAGTGTACCTTTGGGTAGTCAAATTATTTGCAAATTGAACCGAGACCCTCTTAGTTAATAAATATAGTCAAAATATCTCATATTTTCATATTTATTAACTACCGTTATTTTAGTCAAAATATAACCAACAAACTTTGATTATATCTTTATGAGTGTAAACCACCGTTTGGATCCCATAGACTTAACTCCGGATTGCTACCTTTGGGTAGTCAATTCGAAAATACATCCTGAAATCCTATCTCTAGGAAGCCAACCTTGTTATTGATCCGGCAAGAACACTCTCCTTTAGGAGGGCGATTCAATGTCGCCGCAAAGCCCCTCTCCGGATCTCACGGTGTTGCGCTAACGGTGGAGACTAGTGGGTCGTATTGTCATACAACCCTCTCCCACTCAATATTTTGCAAATATGTATTTTGTTTGAAAAAACATCTCATGGATTTCAAATCGAAAAATAAACAATTTATTTTTCGGATATGTGAAATTCAAAAAATTTAACTTTTAAATTCAATTTCACATGTAACATTATTTTTGCAAATCAATTTTGCAACTTAAATCAATTTAATCATATTAAATCGATTTTCAGCGCATGGTTCTTATTTTATTTTATTTTTCTAAAACACTTTTATAATAAATAAAATAAACAATAACGAATGCGCATGTATGCATGGCATGTTATAAAAACATATGAGTAGGCACATTATATCTACATGGCATGTTATGTGCATGGACATATATAATATATAATTATCAACATAAAATATAAATATATGCAATCAACTATTGAGATGGATTTGACCGGGTCTTATGGAAAATATAAATTACAACCAAAATCGAATAAATAAATAATTACAATAATTATTTTCTTCCGTTACATCAACGGGTCTTGATTCTTGAATTCTTTATTCTTGGCTTCATTCTTTGTCTCCGGGTTGGATTTCACCTCCCTTGGGATCCGGAACTTTTCGGGCTCATCGGCACGCTTTACGAGGGTTTCGAAACCCGGGCCCGTTCGGGAT
The DNA here is from genome assembly GCA_012066045.3 of Morus alba. Lineage (NCBI taxonomy): Eukaryota > Viridiplantae > Streptophyta > Magnoliopsida > Rosales > Moraceae > Morus > Morus alba. The sequence goes on along the minus strand of CP050231.2, from coordinate 5,209,831 downwards.
CAAATCCCGAACTTGGGCCGCCAGGCGTGCTTGGGCGCGGCCTGGACACGCTGGGCAGCGTCTGGCGCGCACAGGCCACGTCCCGGGCCGCGCGCTGGGCAGCGTCGGGGACGCGTCTGGGCCGCGATTTCGAATTTTTCTGGGCGGTTTCTGGGCTTCTTTGAAGGCTTCAAATATGATCTTCAAGGCCTCCTTCTTGATTCAAAATCTTAAACCCTAATTCTACCCAAATCCTAGAATTACAATAATTCTAATCCCGAATTAAATTACAAATAATTTTATTAACGAATGAATATAACCGATCCATGGAACCATATAATTAACGACCAAATCCATCATCCATACATTCATCATCATGAATAAAAATAAACATCCATAAATGCAAGTGCCTACTCATCACATACATACATATTCAATTATCAAATAATCAAGCATAAATTAATATAAATCTATAGACCGCTCGATACCAATTGTTGGTTGCGAATCGAATTCGACGGAGGCGAAGCGCGCGGAAAAGGCGGATCGTGTATAACAAAAATTTTCATAAAACCTTTGAGATACTCTATAGATTATATTAATTTATGCACGAATAAATTAATCTCATTAATTCATTTATTAAGAACTCAATTCGGAAAAATACCTGGAGGCCGGCTCGGTTGATAACTTGAGTTCTTTGACCTCGAACAATCCTTGCTCCAAAGCTTTGTGTTTAGAAAACCAATGTCTTCCACGTCAATTCCTAGAATCCACGAAGACGTGTGTGTGTGGGCACACATGAGACAAAACGGGTTACAATAAACACTCGAATTTCCACAAACACCAACGCATGCACGATGTGAAATTTTTGGAAAAAATTTTCCTTCCTCTCTACTTGAGAAATTCGGCCAGCCTTAACCTTTAGGGCTGAAAAAATTGTTTCAAAATTTCTTTAGAGAAATTTCGCCACCTCTAAAATTAGGGCCAAAAACAATTCCGAAAATTCTCTCTTAAAAATCATCTTTAGAGAGTAGAAGTCAAACTTTAAAAGGAATCCAATCTCTATCTCTAAGATAAAGCTTGTTAATTATCTCCTATTTGAATTTGGAACACAAAATCCCTTCCCTTATCCACTTAATGGCCGGCCACACTAATGGGTTTTTCCCTATGTGTGGCTCCTATTTTAGATAAGGAAGGAAGATATTTTATCCTTTATCCAAGAGTCAATTTTAATTACGATTCAAATTGAATTTAAGTCAAACTTAAATTAATTTGAATTCTAAATTGAACAACTTATCAAATAAGTTTAAATGGATAAATCTAAATATGTTCAAATTCAAATTTAAATAATCACATTATTTAAATAATAATTAATTCTCAATTAATTATTTCGAGTGTTTAATTTTAGAATTCCGTAATTCTAAAATTCCCATTTTGTCCTCTCGTGGTGCGGTAGAATTACTAGGACGACGCTGGGGACTAATGGACCTATAATCCCGAGCTCCAATAGAATTAATAATCAATTAAACACTTTAATTAATTAATTAATTCTATCAATTCCAATAGTTACTCCACTATAAACTTGGAATTGCACTCTCAAAATTATAGATATAAATTACTTCTAAACCGTGAAGTGTCCATTTGATATAGTCATTGCATATAGATCAATCCTCCATAAATAATTCATAATTAGAGCCGGTAGAATCTGTTAACCTCTCTAATTATATCTTTATCCTTGAGTACCATTGATTCTCTAATGGGAAAGTGATTCATAAAACACATTCTTGAATCGGAGCTCCCCTTTGGTCCAAGTACCGAATCAACCCTCAAGAGAATTATTTATCTACTTCTTTCTCAAGAAGGAATGGATTCCATCTCGTATAATAACATTCCCAGCTACCTACTTCATCATGTCTCCAAAATACAAGGAATAGGATTCAGGGTCTCGGAATCCGTACCGAGTAAATCAAAAGACACAAATCCATAAATAGGAGTTTGTTAAGAACTCAGGATTAAGATCATTCTATATATGACCATCGGTAGACTCAATTAGAATTTCTATACTTAACGGAAATTATTAGAAATTCATATTGTGTCTATGTCCTTGTTCCACATAATCTCATTATGCGAAATACACTCATTCAATATCTCACCATATTAACAGTGCGGATAACACTGTTCCATTCTAAATGGGAATGACATGTATTAATAATGTTTTAATTAAAGATTCCAAACTTCAATTAAATTCATTATGAACATTGCTTTTTGATTATTATCCTTAAACATTATCCTCTCGTATATAACACTTATATACAATGTTTAAGGTTACATAAATAATCATGGAATTTTCATTGATATTCATAAAATATTCATAAATATATACACATAAAATAATGAATAAACTCTTTTATTAAATAAATAATAAATGTCCTATTACATCTCATGCTTCTAGGACACCATTCCCAACAGTATCGCTGTATAAAACGTCACCATCATCTAATGTACTTGCCACATTCCCTTGAGAATTCCTCTCTTCACTCTTCTTAACCTTACACTCCCTCTTGAAGTGCCCCTTCTTGTCACAATTATGACATTTTATGCTCTTTTTGTTACTCTTGGATTTTGATCTACCATGACTTTGACTCTCACTGGGGCCACGTTCTGTTGATCTCCCTCTCATCATCGTTAAAGCTTCTGCTTGCTGTAAGCTTGCCAACCTATCTTCCTTGTTCTTACGCCGACTTTCTTCTTTGAGGACTGCGCCTACAACATCTTCGAAGTGTAGGCTTTCTACAACATCACTATTAGTTATGTTGATGATGAGTTGATCATACGAATCAGGTAGACTTTGAAGAAGAATCTTTGCACGTTCATTCTCCTCTATCTTTTGACCCAACGATGTAAGCTGAGGGAATAAAATCTACAGGTTGTTGATATAGTCAGTTACCAATGTGGATTCCGCCATCTGAAGAGTATAAAGTTTTCTCTTTAAGAAAATCTTGGTGTGAAGTGACTTGGACTCGTATAACTTTGTTAGAGTATCCCAAATTTCTTTCATTGTTTTCTTCTCTGCAATACTCAATAGAATCACGTCTACTAATGCCAGGTGCAAATTGTCAATAACATTACCATCCATCTCGTTTGACTTGCCATCGTCTGTGATTTCTTGCTGTGTTTCTCTAATAGTCGCTACGCAATTATCCTTTCGTAAAATTGCCTGCATCTTCATTTTCCACAATGTGAAATTACTTTTGTTGAACTTTTCTATTTTGAAATTTTCAGCTGTTTTGTTATTTGATTAACTCCCACTATTTCACTATAGCTGTAAATGGTACTCGTACAGTAACTTTATTGACTAGGTAATTCTTAGGAGAGACTGTAAATGCATACACCAACTTTATTAACAAAGGATAGATCCGGACAGCCTCCTAGGTAGAACCACCTTACTAAGCAAGTTCCCATGAAAGGTGTGGAGGGTCTCAATTGGACCTACTTACGCCGTATTTATTCGCACCATGAACAGTACATTATACATGAGTAGTACTATATACATGAACAATACTCTGTCGTGAACAGTAACTTCACCTGGATTGCTATGATACTACTTGTTGGTAAATTTGACGGTAAAATAAGAAATGAGTAAAAATGAAGATAATATGGATATATAGTATTTTATGTGAAAAACCCCTAAAGGAGACGGAGTAAAACCCACGAGACAAGTGTTGAAGGATTTCATTATGAAAATAGGGATTACAACTTTCTCTCTAAATTACACAGAGTAAATAATAAGAACAACTCTCTTATATAAATAGAAAAAACACCTCACAAAAGAAGAAAAATTAGAGAAACTAAATTTCTCACACTATGAGAATTCTCTCTGAAGGGTGAGAATGTGATGTAAAAAAAAAAGAAATGAGTTTTATTTATAGCTGAGCTCCTTTTAAGAAAACCGTATGAACTAATTGTAAATAACTAGTTTTTCCCTTAAATGTGAGCACCAAATTTGATATTGACTTCCTCTCTCTCTCTCTCTCTTTTTCTTTCTTTCAAAAATTGTGGCTGTCCTTCACTATAAAGAGTTTCAAAATTTTAGGAGGATAAACTATAAATTTCATCAAACTTCACATATAAAATTAAAAGAACAAAAAATATTTTATTGGGGCGATCGCCTACCCTCGGTTGCATATGGCTCCGTCCTTAGCAGAAATTATTCAGATTTTGGTGTACTAAAAATGACGTCAGGATTTAAGTAATGGTTCTAGGATAGTAGAGGGAATATAGCAAAAGAAGAAGCCACTTTTTTCCTTGTATACTCGTGCAAATGAACAATGTAGGTCTTTCACTAGGTACTAGCTGCCTTTCTTTTCAGTTTGTTTCTTAGTACCAACATATTCTATCCTTTTTATGCTTTAGTTTGGCAACTATTGTGCTTTCTTGAAAGTTCTACTTTTACCTGGAGCCAAAGGAGAAGTGAAAGCAAAAGCAGAAGTTAAAAATCTCAATCGCGTCAAAATACTTTTGGACACTTCTACTAAACACACTCGTATTTTGTTATGTGCAAAGTAATTTGGAGTCATCGAAAAGTGAAATGATTAGGGTCACAAACTAATAATTATGTCATTATGTAGAATTCATCTTTTTATTATGTAGAATTCATCTTTTATTATTGTGTGGTGTAAAAACAGTATTAAATTGATATATACATTAATAGAACTCTTGGCTAGATACGTGAATAGATGTTAAAGTCCATTTTTCTTGTACTTTTAGGATTTTCTATCCTGTAACCCTGGCTATATTTTGCAATTTTTCAGCACCATTTGAGCTTATATCCTTCTTTTTACCTAATTACTCACTATATAACAAAAGCTCATCTACTTCTTACTTCCATTTTTATTTTATTTTATAATATTCCCTAATTTCTTACTTCCAAACTTTATCATCTTTAATTTTTCCTACTTCCAAACTTTATCATCTTTAATTTTTTTCTTCTCTGAAAATATCAATAATCCTAAGAAATCTTTATCCCAACTGCTACTATGATTTTGCTTCACCGGTCTGCCACACTGAGACAAGAGATAGAGAATTATGGACGTCACATAATATGGTTTCGCCAATTATCTTGAGGAACATTATATGGTGGAATGCATACATTTTTCTCCACTATCTTTGCCACGAGTAATCAATATACTTGTTTTATTATAGCTTTCAAATCCAATCATGTTTTCTGGTACCGATATAGATTGACAACCACTAAATTATAGGGACCCCCAGAAAAAAAAAAAAAAAAAAAAAAAAGCCCTTTTATTTTAGCACTTGAAATCGGACTTTTACATAAAGCCTAGAATGTCATTCTCCTAATCATGCAAATATGATTTAACTTGCATGTGAGATTATGCCAGATTACCATCCTTGCCCAACTTTGGCGTTAGTTGAAACCTTTCCACGGAGAATTATGTGGTAGTGTATAATAGCAATAAGGCATGAATTTAAACGGTGGGATCTTTATTAAGATTTAATAAACTAATGTTAATATTATTATTGTAATTATCTTAGTTCAGTTTATTTTAGTGTAGAACTCAATAAATATAGTTCATCGCACTTAAGTAAAGTATTAAACACACAAATGAACAATGTTAGACGAGCGTATGAAAAAAAATATATTTATCGAACTATACAGCAGCCGAACTTAAGAATATGTCTATTATTATTAATACTGCAACAACTATTATTATTATTATTATTCTTATTATTATTATTATTTTTATTCTTATTCTTATCGTTATTATTATCATTATTATTATCATTATTATTATTGTTATTATTATTGTTATTATTGTTGTTATTATTATTATTATTATTATTATTATTATTATTATTATTATTGTTATTATCCTTGTTATCGTTATTATTATTATTATCGTTATTATTATTATTATTATTATTAACGTTATCTTATCATTATTATTATTGTTATTGTTATCGTTATTATTATTAGTATTATTGTTATCGTTATTATTATTACTATTATCGTTATCATTATTGTTATTATCGTCATCATCATCGTTATTATTGTTATCGTTATTGTTATTATTATTATTATTATTGTTATCGTTTTATTATTATTATTATCGTTATTATTATCATTATTATTCTCATTATTATCGTTATCATTATCGTTATTATTATTATTATTATCGTTATCATTATCATTATTATCGTTATTATTATTGTTATCATCATTATTATTATCGTTGTTATTATCATTATTATTCTTGTTATTTTATTATTATTATTATTATTGTTATTATTATCATTATTATTGTTATTATTATCGTTATCGTTATCGTTATCATTATCATCATCATCATCATCATCATTATTATTATTATTATTATCATCATCATCATCATCATCATCATCGTTATTATTATCGTTATTATTGTTAATTAGCTATTTTATTATCTCGCAGTGAGAATTGTCCTTCCTAAACTCCAATGGCACAAAAATCTGATAGGCATTTTAGCTTCTGTGCTATCATATATAGTTTAATATTAGTTTTAACGTTATATGAGTGACACAAGGCTTGACATTCCTTAGGAGCCATTATAGAAAACGGCAATAATTTGGAAAACTAAATATAGAAAGAAAAAAAAAAAATGAACAAGGACAAAAACTACAAAACATCAGCAGCATGTTGATTGTTGAGCACAAGAGCAATGCCCAGAAAAGGAAAGATTAAAAAGAAAACAAACACAAACGACATTAGCTCTGAAAATCGACTGTAATAGTAAAAACGACATTACAACTAAAAACAGCAATAACATTCAATTAAAAACAACTACATTGAAAATGACGACAACTGGAGAACGAAACCAGAAGAAAACGACAAAGCTGTCAGAAAACGTAAGAAAATGTTTGGAAACGACAAATGACAAAACCGGCATGAAAATAGACGACAATGGTATTAGAAACGATGCTAATGACATTAAACCGCTAAAAGACAACGTTTTTAGAGGATGACTAAGGTTCGTTTAGAATGTATATTTAAATTATATTGTGCAATTTTAACATTTGAAATTTAATTTTTTTTATAAAACAATTATAACATAATTAAATATTTGAGTTTGGGTATATAAAACAAACAAACTCTTAAATAAGAAATAAGTAAAAACCCCACAAAACAACTCGGAAGCAACAATAGCAAAAACTAAATGAAACGACCAAAAAGGCCATCAGACTTTGAAACGACAATAATATTGGAAAACAATTTCTTCTTCTTCTTCTTCTTCTTCTTCTTCTTCTTCTTCTTCTTCTTCTTCTTCTTCTTCTTCTTCTTCTTCTTCTTCTTCTTCTTCTTCTTCTTCTTCTTCTTCTTCTTCTTCTTCTTCCCCACAAAACAACTCGGAAGCAACAATCTTCTTCTTCTTCTTCTTCTTCTTCTTCTTCTTCTTCTTCTTCTTCCCCACAAAACAACCCACCACAAAACAACTCGGAAGCAACAATAGCAAAAACTAAATGAAACGACCAAAAAGGCCATCAGTTCGGAACTTCTTCTTCCCCACAAAACAACTCGGAAGCACGACCAAAAAGGCCATCAGTTCGGAAGCAACAATAGCAAAAACTAAATGAAACGACCAAAAAGGCCATCAGACTTTGAAACGACAATAATATTGGAAAACAATTTCTAAAACCCAAGGTTTAAATATGAAGAAAGCGATTAGTATACGACGACAACAGGGTAAAAATAACAATATTATTAAAAACGACTTTAATGGCAGACACAAGCGATTAGTATACGACGACAACAGGGTAAAAATAACAATATTATTAAAAACGACTTTAATGGCAGACACACCAAAAAGTACGACATGACGACAAAAAGAGACGAAGCCTGAAGGCTAAAACCATCATAAATTCAAACTACGAGACAAAACAATGACAACAAAACGACCATATTTAGAAACAACATGAAAACAACCAAAGACGTTAAAAAAAGATCCTTATCACGGATATTCTGAATTTTAGAGTCATTTTTAATTTTTATTCTGAATTTGAAACTCTTATTTTACTTTTTGAATTTTTTTTTTTTTTATTTTTTACTTAATCTCTTCTTTTAAAATTTTTGTTAAAAACATAGAAAAAAAAGAGAGCAATGCAGGAACACAATCTTTTATTTAAATATATGATAAAAGTAATCGGATAAAAATCATATAACCATATGTAACTCTTTTTTTCTAATATGATTTTAACAGAAATTTTTACAAAAGGCTTAAATGAAATGATTCGAAAATCAATAGAAAAAGTAAGAATATTCAAATTTAAGGGCAAATTGAGAATTGAGAATGACTTTAAAATTTAAAGCACCGGTGATAATAATCCTAAAAGATTGAGAGAGAGAACGACATAACAACAACCCTTAAAATGAAATAATAACTGAAAAGACATTAAGCTAATAAACGACAATAGAACAACCAACGACATGAAAGGAAAGAAATTGAAAATGACGAAAAAATGAAAAATTCCATGTTGTTAGAAATTGAAAATGACGAAAAATTGAAAAGGAAAGCAAAAGACAGAAAAGGTACTCACTACTCAAAACTCTACTTGACTGAAACATACATAAACGACAGCAAAACTTCAAAAGATGAAACACTATCAAACAGAAAAGCGACATTTAACCTAGAAAACGACCTAAAAGTAGAAAACAGAAACCTTGAAAAACAAGGACAAGAAAACGACAAGCTGATGCGGCTATACGACGGTCATTTTAAAACCAGGCAAATGATGACACTTACAAGTAAGAGAGGAGGAAAAAAAAAAAAAACAAAAAATATAAGAAACGACTGAACATTGAATAACGACGTTGGTTGGCGTTGCGTCCATCTGACGACAAATACAAGTGTTGATCTTTTTTCTTTCTGTGAATTGTGGCAGAGACAGAGAGTAGAGAATCAATGAAGCCTCAGATCGTATTGTTTGGGGATTCAATAACAGAGCAGTCGTTCAGACCCGGCGGTTGGGGAGCAGCTCTTGCTGACACCTACTCTCGCAAGGTTTTTTTTTTTTTTTTTTTTTTTTTTTTTTTTTTTTTTTTTTTGGAGAAAAAACAAAAATTAGAGACACCCAGAAGTTGATTTTGGAATTTTCATTGGTTTAAAGTTGATTTCTTTTCTTTGGTTTATCGTTTGGTTTATAGGCTGATGTATTAGTCCGTGGATATGGTGGATACAACACTAGATGGGCTTTGTTTCTGCTGCATCAACTTTTTCCATTGGTAAGTTTCCTATTTTCACTTCTTGTTCTTGTTGATTCTCTAGCTTCTCAATTCAGATGGATAGTGATTTTTTGATGAGGTTTTGGAATTGAAAATTAATGTCCCAACTTTTTAAATATAGTTAGTTTTAGGGATAGTGGTCCTAGATCTAATGCTATACATTGTATGCATTTGTTGCAAATTTGACTTTTTTGAATGATATTTCTTGTTTCTTTGATCTGTATACTAATCAAGTATATGGGTTGATTTTTGGATTCATAGATGATGACCATTTAATCGGGTTTTGCTTGTTTTCTTGGTGGGGCATTATAAAATGCATTGCTTGAACGTTTCTGTTGAAGAATTTTTGTTTAGGAAATGAAAAGGGATAGAGGATAATAAATGAAAAGGGATATTTATTTTCTTTTTACTTAGTTAGATATTCATAAGGGATTCTAATTGCTAGAAAAAAGGAGGGAATAAAGTTCTACTTGTAATTTTGGTACTTAAAATTCAGAGATGTTATTCTCTGGCTTCTTTTGCAGGACTCTACAAAACCTCCTGCTGCTGTGACAATTTTCTTTGGGGCCAATGATGCTGCGGTTTTAGGGAGAACTAGCGAACGCCAACATGTTCCTATCGAAGAGTATAAGGAGAATCTAAGAAAAATTGCTCTTCATTTGAAGGTTCAGATGCTGTTTCTTGATTCTTGAACAACTTTTTCAGTCTTTTGATTTTGTTGGGAGAGTATCTATTATATAATAGATGTTGTAATTGACTTTAAGATTGATGCAAAACCATTTTAATCCCCTGCACCAAAATTGAGTTTCTCGTTAAATAAGGTAGTTTTATTTGCCAGTGAATGATGTTTTTGGACTTGTGTAATGGACTCATCGTGCTTCCACATTGCATTTGGTTAATCATGACTTGTGAGGAGTTTTGAGCTTTTTAATCTCCAATTTCCCTGCACTCCAAACATCGTCTTGGAGGCTCCATTACATGATTTTCCTTCTCATTATGTCCAGTCAATTGATTGCAGAAATGCTCTCCCACCGTTCTCGTTGTGCTTATCACTCCACCGCCTGTTGATGAGGAAGGGCGTAACGAATATGCACGGTATGGTCATGGTAAATTCCTAAATTCAAAATGCATTAAAGATAAAAACTGCTACAATATTGTGATATTTGATTATGTTCCAAATATTAGTTGTTGAATGAGCTCATTATTGAGTCCAACAGATCTCTATACAGGGAGGATGCTAGGAAATTGCCAGAAAGGACAAATGAAGTAACCGGAGTTTATGCAAAGCAGTGTATTGAGCTAGCCAAAGAAATGGGTCTCCGCTCCATCGATCTGTGGTCCAAGATGCAGGAAACAGAGGGTTGGCAGAAGACATTCTTAAGGTTGAGTTGCTTATGTCCTTATAAAATTTGATGATCATTAAGAAAATGGGTCTTACCATTTTCTTCTGTATGCATTCTTTACTTAATTCTATAAACCATCCTTGCTGCTGTCCATATTAATGAGACTGGTTTTCTTCTTACCAGAAAAGAAAAAAAAAAAAAAAAAAAAAAAAAAAAAAAAAAAAAAGGAAAAAGGTGTGGGGGAAATTGTGATATGCTGTCTTTTTCACATACAAAAAATCATCTAAATTGCTTAGCAGGCTTGAGATCGAAAATGGAAGACCCTCTGTATAAGCTCGTAACTATTCACCAACTAGGTTTCTTTGAGGAATTGACCCTAGACCATGAGAGGAAACCATGGATCTAACCACTCAACTAGCTCCTGGCGGGGAATGAAAATAGTTCCATCAATTTTATCACTTTCCAGGGTTTTGTTAGAATAGATTAGAATTTTACTCTAAGGCAGACCTGATAAACTAATTATAGAATGCACAGCAGAGTTCAACTGAGTGGAAGTTCTAAGTTTCATATTCCGAATTCATGTGCCTTTTCTTCTTCATTACAGTGATGGATTGCACCTGACACCTGAGGGCAATGCTGTGGTTCACAAAGAAGTTGTGAGGGTTTTAAGCGAAGCATGGTTTTCTGCTGCGGATATGCCATACGATTTCCCTCACCACTCGCAAATTGACGGGAAGAACCCTGAGAAAGCTTTCCAGGAAAGATGCCTATGATATTTTTTTTCACCTTGCACCTCTCTAACAATTTGGTCAAACTCTTGGATTTCTTGATTTTTCTTCCATAAAGGTGATTATCATGCACAATTGAGGCGGTTTTCTTTCGGTGTCAATTGGGATTCTAATGCTATACGTTGGAAATGCTGAACATTTTGCTTTCCAAATGAAAACCATGTATCGCACAGCCTATTGTTATAAGCCACATTCAATCAAATTACAGAAAATGAATGTAAGCTAGCCTATTGAACATTTTGTCAACTCTTCTTTTATTCTGCAACCATTTCTCGGTTTGTGCGTGGATCAAATAGTTGATATAGTTAATATTTTAAAATCTTGGTTCATTCGTGGATTTCTCATTACTAGTTATTTGCTTAAACCACGATCAATGTACTAGGCAACATTGTAATGAAAAAAAAAAAAAAAAAAGAACTCGTGTAACTGGTTGAAATCAGTGAACATCACTTGTATTAATTTGTATGATTTGAAAGTCTTATGATAATTTCAGTAAGCTAAAATGAAAAAAGCCTAGTAGGAAAGAGAAGGATGGTTGGATTAAAAGTTGTTAGCTCTTCCTTGAATGGATGCACCATATCAATACGATGACTTGGTAAATCCGACCTACTATAATTGATACACCATGACTTGTGAGAAGTCATGTGAAAGATGCTTTCGAATTTAAAAATTATTATTCAAAACTGACATCATCGATATTATCACTATTATTTTATAGTGGGTGTAACTGATGTACCGTGAATAATGTAAAAATAAATTAAAGATTTTCTAAAAGAGTTTTTAAAATTATTAAATTTATCATCAGTTTCATTGAATATATGTTATAGATTTATTTACAAACCACCTCAAAATATTCTATACAAATCAAAATATATAATCTCTATTCGTTTATGATTTTTACCACACTAGTACATTGTAAATCTCACAAAATCACATAAAAGATTTTCTTAGATCTCAACTTTCTAATATCATCATCGATTTCATCGAATAAATGTTATGCAAAGGTTTACAATTAAACCACATCAAAATGTTCTGTAAAAATCACATGATATAATCCCTGATCATTTATGATTTTTACTACGTGTTTGTGACTAGTACATTGTAAATCTTGTAAAATCACAAAAGATTATCTCAAATCTCAACTCTCTAATCTCATCATCGATTTTATTGAACAAATGGTAGTATGCAAAAGGTTTACAAACCACATCAAAATATTCTATAAAAATGACAAGATATAATCCTTATTCATTTATGATTTTCGCCACGTGTTTGTGACTAGTACATTGTAAATCTCGTAAAATCATAAAAGATTCTCTCGCATCTCTCAACTTTCTAACTCTATTATCGATTTCATTGCCTAGTTCTCTGTAAATAGAACTCTAATATCTCAAGGCAAATGCATCAAAAAGAAGTTGTATCAAGTTGTTTTTCTTATTCCTTAATAAGTAATTTATAGGGTCCAAATTTCCCGAGCAAGATGCTAGAGAAGAGTTTTCTTTTCTTCAAATTGTTACCAAAAAATGGTAGTATTTCAGAGCTCAAAGGAAGGTTAAGATTATTAGAGAATCCATCAATATGCGAATTAAAAATGGATGGCATGGGAAAAATAGTGACAGTACGAGTTCGCTTGCTTTCTTTGCACACCAGGTAAATTTTGGTTTCATTGTTGAAAATCTCTTAATTGACTAGTTATTTGCTAAAGCAGCTCTCAAATATACAGGGAAGTTGTTTATCTATGAAAAGATTTACACATCTTTTCTTTTTTAATCTTTATGGGGCGTTCAGTTCATGGATTAGAACCATGTGATTAGAATCATTTTCGATTTATGTATATTTTTTGTGAGAGAAAATAGTATAATGAATCACAAACCATGATTCGAATCAGAGAACAAATTCCTCTACCAAATATCACCTGATTTTTTAACTAGTTTATATGCAGAATAAGAATTTTTATTTTTACCTGTAAGAAAAAAGGGGAATTGTGGTGTACTCACGTCCCCGCTCAACGGTTACTTGGGACGTATATAGAAGAATAAGAATTTACTTAACGGTTACTTGTGACGTATGTAGAAGAATAAGAATTTACTTCTATATAAGAGACGTTATACAGAAGAATCCTTATTTTCCTTAATTTTGTTTATTGCTTAGTCAATCTTTAGGGACGATATTCTTATGTTGAATACCATTCACATTTTCACTTAACGAGTACATTTTAAATTTTCTCTTGTACTTGTGATGGTATAAATTGTGGCACACATATTTCACACAAATAGAACAGCAATCACAAGTTTAATTTGATCATGGTATTGAAAATTTCATAATCACCAGAGAATTTTCTCACAATAATTGCCTAAACAAAAAACATTTCATTTGCTTCCTTCTTTTATACAGGTAACTAATCTCCGTTATCCCTCCCTGTGTCGCGGGCTTAGCGGGGTTTTCTCCTAGTCAGGTGTCAGAAGAACTTGAAGTTCTCGTCCCGATCCAGGATGCTCACTCATGGTACTTTCCCTTCTCATGCCGAGGCTCTAATGGCCCGGAAACAGGCTTTCAAGATGCTTCAAGCTCTTCAAGCATGCAAGGTGCAAGGTAAGAACTAGGCAAGCAATGTTTTTTTCTTCACCACTTATAAATATTGATTATGAAGAAAATTTATACATAATTAGTATTCATATTGTTAATTTGTATAATTTTTATGCCAGAACATTATCAGGCATCAAGTTTGATTTCTAGGTAGTTGGATAATTAACAATACTTTTATGTCACCTATTATATACTATTAGCATTTCTTAGTCAAATATTACACATTCATGTTACTAGTTGCAAAAGACTAGAATAATTTATCATGTAAATACATATTTTCAAGTTAATTTTTTTTTTTTCTAATTTTGGCTTATCTCCCAGGTTGACAAGGCTGCAAGTTCAGTCCGCGGAAAGCGGCAGAAAGGAGGAGAAAGCAGGCAAGCAGAAGCACCTCCTGCTGTAATTGGCAGCCTGCAGATCAATGCTTGACCGCATGTGAGTACTTGAGCTGAGAAGATCAGCCGAGGAAATGGCTCAAAATGAAAGAGCAAATTAATGTCATTTCCAAGTTCTGGATGATCATTGTTCTCTCAGTGTGGTTGGCCGAGAGAACGATTAGAGTTTGTTGTCGACCGGGGAGAAAATCGGTGTGTATTTGGGGCGACGCGAAACAATGTTCGATGTTCAATATGCCACTGAAAAATGATTCCTGCTGGTTAACAATTCCTGGAAGATAGGAGCCAAATTTCGAGCTTTCGTGACCGATGAAAATCGTTTGCAGCAGCGTGATGAACTCTAAGTGATGAGGCACCAATTCTGGTGAAGCTCCAAGTCGCCTGCGCCTTTGTGGAGGCCTGACTTTTTTGTGTGGTTAGTCATTGATGGGTAGAAATGTAATGACATATGGATCAATACTCGCAATGTCATTAGTGAGAGAATACATTATTATATCAATCTCTCAAAAGGATTTTTGAAATTTTTTAAAATTTATTATTGGTTTCATCCAACAAATGCTGTGTAAATGTTCACAAACCATATCGAAATATTCTATAAAAATCACACAATATAATCCTGACTCATTTATATTATTTTTGCCACGTGTTTGTCATTTGTACATTGTAAATCTGGCAAAATTACAGAAAGGATTCTCTAAGATCTCAACTTTCTAATCCCATCATCAATTTCATCGCCCGAGTTTTATATATATGCCACATCAATGTCTCAAGGCAAATGCGTCGAAAAGAATTTGTATTAAGGATTTTTTTTTTTTTTCCTATTACTTGATAAGCACTTTAATCGGGTCTAAATTTTTCAGAACAAGATGTTAGAGAAGAGTTGTCTTGTTTTCAACTTGCTACTGAAAAAGGGTAGTATTAATTTCAAAGCTCAAAGGAAGGTTAAAATTATTAGAGAATCCATAATTGTGCGAAATAAAATTGGATGGCATGGGAAAAGTAGTGACGGTACGAGTTCGCTTGCTTTCTTCGCACGCCAGGTAAACTTTTGGTTTCATTGTTGAAAATGTCATAATTGACTGTTTATTTGCTAAAACCAATCTCAAATATACAAGGAAGTTGTTTTGCTGTGAAAAGGGTTCTTCTAAAAAATGGACATTTTTTTTTTTTTTGTTTCTTTAATGATTTCTTTTAATTAGTTTATATGCGGAATAAGAATTTACTTCTCTGTATAAGAAGTTATATAGAAGAATCCTCATTTTCCTTAATTTTTGTTTGTTGCTTATTTAATCTTTTGGGACACTATTTTAATGTTAAACATGATTCATCTTTTCACTTAATGCATTTTAAAAGTTTCTCTTTTACTTGAAATTGGTATGCATTGTGACACATTTTTTATTTTTGAATAAGTGACACATATATTTCAGATACATGGAACGGCAATTACAAGTTTAATTTGATCATGAACTGTAAAATTTCCCTAATTACTTGAGAATTTTCTTGCAATAATGACCTAATAAATAAAGTTGCATTTGCTCCCTTTTTTTCTCCTACAGGCGACGAATCTTCGTTATCCCTCCCCGTGTCGCAGGCTTAGCAGTTTTTCTCCTCGTCAGGCTATTGAAGAACCTGAAGCGCTCGTCCCAATCCAGATGCTCACTCGGGCATTTACCACGGCCCTCCCCGAAGCTCTTATGCTCTTGTTCCAAGAAAGTACGAAAGCTGCATTGTAAGTCATAACGTTCACTTCAGGATAACTCAACGAGCAATACTATGTATCACAACTTATAAGTGTTGATCAGAAAAAAAATTGACACATAATTAGTATGTGTATTCATAATTTTGTATAACGTTTATGTCGGAACAATATTATGGTCAACATTGATCTTTAACTAGTCAGATAACATTAACTTATCAAATCTCAACTCTACGTCTTGAACTTCAAGGTCATTCTTAAATTACCTTCAAACTCCTACTTGCTCTTTAAATTTTCAATTAGTCCCACTTAACCTCCTTCGTTAAAATTTTTATTGAAAACAGACTGAAAAACCTGGGGTTAAGTGTGAGATAATGTGGTTTTTTCCCATTTGTTTTTAACTAATATTCTAACAAAAATATCACATGAGAGCACTACCCCTTTTTCCTGATTTATTTTTAATGTTCGGAGTACAAAGTAAGAATGAGCCCTTACAATTATCATTCCTATATATTGAAATTCAGTCAAATATTACATATTCAGATAACAAGTTGCAAAACTCTAGAATATTTTTTATACAACCATCCTTATATGTATTTATAAGTCAAAAAGAAATTTCTGATTTTGGCTTGTTTACCAGGTTGTTTAATCCGCAAGTTCAAACCCAGGAAAGCAGCAGAACTCCAGGAGAAAAACTCTGGCAAGCCAAAGCTTCCGCTGCTGTTCAACACGCCGCACACCATGAGATCTGCGATGAGGCGCGGTAGCTGAACACGAACAAGGCGTCTCTGCACTCCGAATCGCCAGCCTGTAGAACAATGTTTGTTACATTTAAGTCCCTCGGGAGCGCATCGGAGCTTTGACTACTTGGACCAAGCAGTAATCCTGCAGAAGAAGTAGTAGTAGCAAGAGAAGAGTTTTGAGGAAATAGCTCAGAATGAAAGAGCAAATTAATGTCATTTCCAACTTCTGGATGATCATATTGCTCTTGGCGTGGGTTGGCCGGTGAACAATGAGAGGTTGATGTCGACCGGGGAGGAAATTGGTGTGTATTTAGGGCAAAGCAGTGTTCGATCTTCGATGTTTGCAGGCAATATTTCCGGGCAGGTGGGAGGCGAAAATCAAGCATTCATGACCGACGAGAATAGTTTGCAGTAGTGTGATGAACTCAAAATGATGAGGCCTGCCCATTTGTGGAGGCCTGATTGTGTAGTTAGTCATTGATGAGTAGGAATGTATAGACATACGAATCAATATTGGTATAGTCATTAGTGAGAGAAAACACGATGTTGCAGAAGTAACAAACAATAGAGACTACTAAATTGTGTTGTTTATTTTCTTCAGCAAAATTAACTGAGAAATTTCTGTCTATTGAATATACGGGAGAGGTACTTGATTTTACGATTGCCAAATGTCGTCTTCCTTGTTTTGTTCGAGAGAAAGTTGCTTTTAGAAAGTTTAATTTCCTCTTATTAATGTTTTTCTCGTTGTCCTCTAATTTTCTGTTATTTTCTCGATAACCAAACATATTTTGGCCTCCATTTAGCTGCCGATATTGAGTAAAGGAGAAAAGAATTATTTTTTGAATCTTTTCGTACCTAAGATTTTGATTTGGTCTAGTTCAATGAAAGTTCATTTGGTGGAACAAGAGTGTTCTGTTAGTTCAGACTTCACTTTCAGTGTTTGCCGTAAAGATGAAAGAAAAAGAATCTAACTTTTATTCCTATTGTTATTTTTTTTAAGTTTAATTGACTGTATATGTTATTTATAAGAATCTTATTGTTTCTCTGAAGCAATATAGTCAATTTTAGAGATGAACTAGTTTTTTTACCTGCGCGTTATTGCGGGAAAGATTGTTATATCACAGTGGATCAAGGTTAGAAATTTTTAATTATAAATATTTATATATATATATATATATATATATATATACATATATTTCTTTAAAAGTTTACTAAAAAGGTTTGTATATTATGTTATATATCACTGAGAATTTAAACAACCTCTGAAAAACCTAAAATTAGGAAGATCACATTTTAAAATGACGATTCAATGGGGACGTTTGGTTCTGCCGGAATCAATGGCAAGACTCCATTCTCTTCTTCTTTTCTCATTTTACGTGTATTTTTTGAGAGAGAAAAATCATGACGTCAAGGTCGAGAAGGTTGAACGTATGATTGAAATCATAGCATGAATCCGTGGGTTCCAAATGCAACGTTTTTCTTTGACAAGCATTTTAAAATAAACATTTTTGAAAAGTTACTAAAAACTTTCGTAAATTTTTCAAAACATTAAACAGTAAAAAGACTCACACTAAAATACCCCATAGATTTGAGCATTCAAAGGGAAGAAGGAGGAAGGATCAAAAGGTAAATTTGACTTTGAAAAGAGAAAGCAAATAGGCAAAGACAAAAGCGTAAATTCACTGTTCAGTTTACTATACAATGAACAGGAAGAAGGAGGAAGGATCAAAAGGTAAATTTGAATTCACTGTTCGTGTATATACAATAGTGAATCATGAATATATATAATAATATCATGAAGTAGTTTTAGTATTATCAACCGTCTCAAGTACTTATTATTAAAAAAAAAAAAAAAAAAAAAAAAAAAAACGCCTTAAGTACTAATTTATAAGCTTGAACATTAAAACTCACTAAGAAATTTAAAAGAAATAAAAAAAAAGATTCGATTTGAATTTTCCATAGGAGCCAAATGATCATCCTAGTGAAAATTAGAAATTGGGAGAAAAAAGCAATAATATGATCATATCGAAGTCAATCTTAAGAAAGATTATCAATGGTCGTATAAGACTAGGCAGGAAACGTAAAAGAACAGGTAATTTATGTTCCCTTTTTGTGCCTCGTTAAATAAAAGGGTCGTATCGATCGTCTTCGAAAGTGAAAGTTTGGGGCTAAAAAACTCGGAGCCATTCATGTAAATAACCCTTATTTAGACCTCTTGAACTCTTCTTTGAAATGTCTGCAAACTTGGAGAGTAATTAAGTCGTGTATCCTTTGAGTAAAATCATTTATGTCAACCTTAATAATTAATCTAAAATGGAAAAATTCTTAACATGGAGATAGATAATTGCATTAATTTACTTGGAAATTTTAAATAAATATCAAACTTGAATAGGTGTACCACGTCGGTACGATGTTCTAGTAGTCCTGACTTATAATTCCTTCAACGGTTATGACTGTATTCTCATCGGTTTTTTCAACAAGTAACTTTGATGCAAATGATCAAGAGCCACGTCAAAACATTCCTCCTACTCATATTAATGTTTTTGTTTTGGCTATACTATTGATACATTATGATCCGCGTCAACTCACGTAAAAGATGCACTCAAATTTAAAAAATTTTAATTATATCATCGATGTTATCGCTATTATGTTGTTGTATGTGTAACTGATGTGCATTGAACACTGTAAAACTAATACTTTGTTTGGAGCAACGATTCGTGTCATGAGTCGAATCATAGTTCGTGACTTACTATAGTATTTTTTCTCATAAAAAATACATAAATTGAGAATAATTTTGAATTATAATTTTAAATTTATAAATCAAACGTCTACTTAGTAAAGTATTCTCTAAAGGGTTTTTAAAAATTTTTAAGTTTATTATTAATTTCACCGAATATATGCTATGCAAATGTTCGTGAGCCATGTCAAATGATTCTTTGAAAACATAATTGCGTTTGGAAGGGAGATTTGTGCCATGGTTCGAATCATGGTTTGTAGTTCACTACAGTGTTTTCTTTCACAAAAAACACACATAAAATGAGAATGATTTTGAATCATGGTTATAAATTCATGAACCAAACGTATTTATGATTTTTGCCCCGTGTTTTTGACTGGCACATTGTAAATCGTGCCAAATAATGCAAAGATTCCCTCATATTTCAACTTTCTAGTCCCATCATTGATCTTATCGCCCAAATTCTCTATAAAAACGACTCCAATATCTCAAAAAAATGCATAAAAGAAGTTAGACATTAACGTTTGGTTCATGGATTCAGAACTATTCTCGTTTTATGTGTATTTTTTGTAAGAAAAAATACTGTAACGAGTCACGAACTATGATTTGAACCATAACACGAATCTCCCTTCCAAACGCACATTAAGTTTTTTACTATTCCGAGCAGGGAAATTGGCTCAAAATTTCCCAAAGCAAGAAGCTAGAGAAGAGTTGTCTTGTTTTCAAAATTATGCTTGTAATACCCTAAACCTTATGTGAATGAATATGTTTCTTGTATGATAAGAAATTATTGAGATTTCTTATTTAAGTTAATAGTCAACGACTTTGTGATTACTCAATTATTTTAATAATTAGCTTATGATATTTTATAATGTACAAGAATAAGAAATAATTAATTTTGAGCCTTTAGACATTTGAGAAATTGCTGAGTTACTCAAATTTCTAAATAATTTAGTAAAGATCATGAAACACCATTATGGTACAAGACTAACGTGAAAGTGGTGGTATATATTATTTTTATGTGAGAGATGGTGTAGACTAACGAAATAAAATTTTGGATGGATTTTCTAGCATTGAATTCCTAATCAGAGTATTGAAATTAGTTGAGGAGGAAACTTTTATAAAAATCTAATTTTGGAGCCAAATTTATAATTTTGGTAATTCTTTTTAAAAACATGGGGTCCAAAACATGATTTTAAAAATGTTTAGGGTCAAGAATAGAAGAGAGGATGGGTTTTTAAGGTCTCGTTTATTTTACCGATTCGAGTTTTTAGTTTTAAATTTCTACGGTAAAAAACTCTCATAAAATATCACATCAACTTTTTATGCTACAGTGAAAAACTCTCAAAAAATATCACATCTCAACTCGAATTAAAAACTCAAATCCGCGAAGTAAATAATGCCTAAAAATCTCTTTGGTTGTCAAGAGTTCACCAACCACAACAACTAATAAGATTTTAGCTTAGTAAAAATAAAAATAAAAATAAAAAAGAGGAAAGAGGGTATCAACTAAAAATATTCTCTATCAAATTTTAAGAAGTTTTTTAGTTCATAAATTAAAATCGTGATATTAAAATTATTTTTAATTTATGTGTATTTTTTATAAGAAAAAATATTGTAATAAATTATAAACTATAATTTAAATTATAATATAAATCTATCGTGATATTAAAATTATTTTTAATTTATGTATATTTTTTATTTAAAAAATATTATAATAAATTATAAACTATAATTCAAATGGTATGAATCTCCTTGCATGATTCTCTCACTCTATCTTCAACCATTCCCACAACTCCCTCAACCCCTTACAAGAAAACAACCTTCCACACCTCCAAACTTAAAATTTCTCCATCCTTTCTCTTCCTTTCTCTTCCTAATCCATAGAGGAAGAAACCCTTGCTTTTCTCCTTGTTTTAAACACATTTGGTAGCCCAAAAATCCTTCCAAAGTTGCTGTCAAAATGGAATCCGAGAAGAAAGTTAAAGCTTCTTCAACATTGAGTTGGGTCTTGGTAAGGTAGCTCTCTTGATCACTTTCCGAAGATATTTTCTTCTATGAGCAGTAACCAACACAAATTTTCTTGTGTTTTGTCTTCAATATTATTCCTAAAATGCATCCATCCATGATCAGTCATATCCTCGCCCTTAAAGCTACAAGTTTGAGCTTATAGAAAACTGAACTGTCGATTAATTGTCAAGGGTAAGAGTTTAACCTTTAGAGCTTTGATGTTGAGGTTAAATATATTAGTCTTGCGACTTTGAATTGAGGTTTGGTTGATTTAAACTTAATGAACTCAAAATAGGATGTTGACTCAAGTGTTCGTATGGTGAGTTTTAAACATAAAAGTTTGCATATTATATGTTTGTTGAAATGAACATGAATGAGTTTCTAAACCAGCTTTACATTTTAAGTATTTCTGAATCTTTTCTATACTGGTTTGTCTGAGATATTATTTTTTCTTTAAAATAGACATCGTAAACTTTAAGTGGATTCAAGAATCACAGAAAAAGGATTTTTCTAAAATTAGTTATGATTTTTATAAGTTCATACAAAAAGCTGTCAAATTCTTGACTGAAATTTTTGTTTGGATTACGGACTGATTTTGAAGAGCCATATGAATCTGAAACCTTGCATATAATAGTTCTGAAGAAATCACCATGAGTCTACTTTGATTGTGCAGTGGTTTTGGAATTTTTTACAATTTATTATAAATTTTCTTGTAACAGAGGTCGAATCTGTCCAATTGACAGAGTTTGGGCTAAGAGACCAACTTTTGTAATTTTATTGGACTTGAGACTTGATGGTCTTTAGAAAAGTTAATTATTAGGTGGATTTATATTGGGAGATGACTAAAAATGATATGTACATTATGATTTTGAGTGTTGAATGTTAAATTTTGGTTTTACTATGTTGGTTTGATTTTGATATATGAGCAGCCTAAATGTAAAATGTTTTGTGATGGGATTAAAGCCAGTAATTATTAATAAAGAGTTCCTAATTGAACTAGTTACGTGTACCTATCAATTTCTTAAACTTCTTGTTATAAGTTGAGCTTAAACATTGTTTACTAAATAGCCCCTTTACGAAGTTGAACCTAACACTGCTCTTTGAAAATTATAATCCAGTGGTGGAAGTCCAATAGTTGACTTTCACCATTTATCTAAACTCGCGAGAACGAAATTATTACATAGGCCGTAATCGGTCCATAGACCGACACACATGATTTTAGACTGTGTGCCTCGAAAGAATATGCTCAAAATTAACTAAGGTGAATGTGATAACAGGAATTCTTGATGAGCTTATTTTTCGTTTCCTGAACTCATGAAAACATATTCCATCACTTGGGAAGTTTTTCGAGCATCCGATTACTAGCCAATATGCCTACTGGAACTTCATTTGCAAGAGAGTACAATTTACCTCTAGTTTTTTTTTGGTTTGTTGATTCGCTTGGTTGTTTTTAGTGTTCATTTTAAGCTACTTTCACAGTAAGCATAAACAAAAAAACACGAAAACAATGATGGAAAATAATGGCATCCAGTAGCGTGTGCCATAATACACAATTTTATCCATATGTACCGTAATAGAGACAACCTATTGGACCAATACTCACAAGATGGCGTTTCGGTTGCAAATATTGATCCACAGAATGTTGATGAGGACATCAACGACAATACTAACCATGAGGGTCAACCATTGGATTATAGCCCTCATTCATAAGACATTGATATGCGACGATATGATATTATATGGTCTATAAATACGTATGTTATAATTTATGTATTTATTGTTGTCTGTTTGAACTTAATTATAATGAAAACTGATCTTCTACTATTTATTTTTATTATATTTTATTTTTGTAATTATGTATTTTCTAAAATTAGCAGATTACCTAATAATTATTTACAAGTAATTCCAATTATTCATATTCAATCACAAAAAATAGAATAAATTCGATAAATAAAAAAATTGTAAAAGAATTGAATAACATTGAAAAAAGAAAAAATGGATATCCACTATTCATAACTCAAGTTTTACCACAAATAAACACAAACTTAAAAAAATTCTTATTTCAAAAGTTTTCACAAACAATTACATCTAATTTTTTTACTACAATAAAAAGTTTTCACATAAAATCACATTTTAACTCAAATTAAAAACTCGAATCAGCGAACTAAACGGGTTTTTTTCTATTCATTGATAATTTATTTCATCGTGTTCAAATTCCCAGAGCAAGATGCTAGAGAAGAGTTGTCTTGTTTTCGAATTGATTTTCAAAATGGGTAGTATTTCAGAGCTTAAAGGAAGGTTAAAATTGTGAAGAGAATTCATCAATATGCGAACTAAAAATGGATGGCATTGGTTCGCTAGCTCATCAGGTAAAATTTTGGATTCACTGTTGAAAATCTCATAATTTGTAGTTATTTGCTAAAACAACTCTCAAATATACAAGCAAGTTGTTTTGTTATGAAAAGGGTACTCCTAAAAAATTTAACATATTTTTTCTTTCTTTGATGATTTCTTTTAACTAGTTTCTATGGAATATATATGAATTTATAGAAGAATCCTTATTTTCCTTAATTTTTGTTTGTTCCTTAGTTAATCTTTTGGGACACTATTTTTATATCAAACATGATTCATCTTGTCACATACATTTAAAATTTTCTCTTATACTTGAAATTGGTATTCTTTGTGGCACACATATTCGCATAAACAGAATAGCAATTATTAAGTTTAGTTAGATCATAAACTTGAAAATTTCATTAATGGGTAGTGATTTTTCTTACAACAATGATCTAATAAATAAAATGCCTTTTCTTTTTCAGGTATCGAATTTCATTATCGCTCCCTATGCGGAAACTAAGGGTGAGAAAAAAAAAATCCGATAACCTAATGAGCCTAATTAATCCACCCAACCCAGACTCATTGTAACCCGAACTCGAGACCAACCAGGTCAAGAGACCAACACAACCCACCCAACCTGACCAGCTCCATCCCTGGTGAATTAGGCCTGTTGCTACCAGCTGCCTAATGATTCCCGATAGCTGGTCAACGAAAATCGAGCTTTTTCCAGCGAAAATAGTGTGATGAACAACTCTATGTAAAGCCTCGATTCGGTGAATCTTCTTGTATTGCCCGCTCATTTGTGGAGGCTTCACTTTAATTTGGTGTAGTCAGTCAGTTATTTAGGGATGTCAGTTTATGAATAACAATTTGTACTTAATTTGGGGTTTCAATGATCATAAAAATATATTTCGAATTGAGTGACATTTGAAATTCGGAGGATCATCCATTTGACTTTAAAATGGTTTTTCGTGAGTTTTCTAAACCTTGGTTTTCTTAACATAAACAAAAAAAAACATGATGCTGTATAAGTGAACAATTAATAAAAGCTAGTGTAGAGTGCTAAATACTGTAATTTTTTTTTATAGCCAAATGCAATTATAAATGTTTGTCTTTGAAATTCAGAGACCGTTTAAAAGGTGGGTTCAAACTAAAATTTAAATTTTATGAGAGAATGTAAGGTATTAGAACTTTTCAATTTCAAATTCTTTATGAGAAAAAGCATTATTGAAACTGAAACGATGATAATTTAAACCCTCCAACCTAACAAACACCAAGTAGCTTTTGTATTGTATATCTAGTATCTCAAGTTATTTAGTTTATGAATAACATGTTGCTATTTACTATTGAAAGGGGGAAAGGATTTGACATTACAACTTTTTAAATTTTTAATATAAAATATGGGGTCTATAACTCCCATTTTACTAAGAAGAAATGAAACCCTTAAAATTCAAATTATGGTGGACACTGGTACATATTCACGCACCCAACCACTTGAGCTTACCTAACTGGCATTGATATTACAACTCATTAAACATTGTGAAAATACAGAAAAAATAATTGTCAAGAACCTATATTTTCTGTATAATATTCCTTGATTCAGTTCTTACTGCACTTGCTTCTGTCTCGATAACCTCATTAGCTTCTTTGAACTAAGGATAAAGGGAAGCTCATCAATTTCTTTGGAATCCCTATCTAAACTCACAATTGTAGGGCAATTTAGATATTTCTCTAGTTCATTTATACTTAGTCAATATCTAATGTACATATACATGTCTTACCCCTATAACAAAAACCAACTATTCATAAAAACATCCGCAAAGATAGCCTTATAGCAATTAGATTACATATACTTAGTTCGATCTCCCCTTTCCCTTACTAAACCCTCATATTTTTATAGATCTCCTTTTTTATATAATTATTAATTTGATTAAAATTCATCAACTTCAAAATAATATCATAATTTCACCAAGGTATTTTCACCTTGCACACTTTCTAATTAACAATTTGGCCAAGTCCATTCTTTTTGCAGATTCAATTTGAGAATTTGAATTGAAAAGTGAATTTATAGAAGAAAAAACTTTGTATTAAAGGAGTTGAATTTGATCTTTTTTTTTTTTTTTTTTTTAATTGAGAGTTTGAGTTGAAAAGTGAATTTATGAGATAGAAAAAACTCTATAGTAAAAGAGTTGAATTTGATTTTTCATTTTTTTTTTAGAAAATACAGTAACAAAAAGTTTGAGTTGTAATTCAAATTGTGGAAAGAACATGGTAGATTACTTGGATTTGTAATTTTGAGGATTAAATATAATAAAGATCTTTATTAACTGGCTACTTAATACTTTAAGATGGTGAAAGTGAAACATATTTGAAGCTTTTCTCTTGCTAGTTTAATGCAATTAAGAAAAGTTTGAATGCTTGATGGGCGTTTCCCCAACATTTAGTAGCTGTGAGTAATTTAACAAATTTACACTCTTAAAGATTTTTTTTTTTTTTTTTTTTTTTTTGGCCAATGTGTTATTTTCATTATATTACGACCAAATGTACCATTAACTATATTCTTAATGACTAACCTGATAAATCTGACGTTAAAGCTAATGAAGAAAATAATCAATTCTATTAAATAATTATCCAAATTATTGATGTTAAGTCGAAAGTTATAAGATCATTCACATAATTTTTTCTATATATCAAACAAAGTACCAAAATTAAGCTTCTTTTTTTTGGGGGGAGAAAGTATATGAGCATAAGAAGCACCGATATGAATCAGTTACATTGTTGCATTGTAATCTATATGCTATAAAGTTTCAAAAGCCTCAGAAAATTTGAGTTATATTCTGCAATTTTATCTTTTCTTTAAAAAAAAATGGACTTCTTTGACCAAATTTAAAGGATGGAAAATAACGTAACGGCATTTCTATTTCTTAAAACTTTTAATGGTCATTTTAATTGCAGCTGCAATAAGACCAATAAATAAAACCAATAGAAAAAATAAAGGTTGGTCAAAAAAAGAATTTAAGTCTATATAGTCCAACAGTCTTTGCTCTTCTAAGCAACCTTGACCATTAGATGATTCAGAATTAATGGTGATGATCAATCTTTCTATCTAACCCCCACTATAAAAACTGAACAAAAATGAAAAATAAAAATAAAAATAAAACCTTCACGTCCTTACTTATTAAGCAAGAAACAGAAAAGGTGATAATTCCGATTGAAAAAGCTTGCTTCCATTTTCTTAACTATTTCTTTCACTCTCCATCTCATGGAGCTTGAAACCGAGCTTGTAAGGGAAAACAATAATGTCTACCATCCATCACTTTCAATATGTGAGAACTATACAGAAACCCTTTATGAAAAATGCCCTTATTCCCATTGAAGCTTCTTCACCAAAGGGTAATTATCTTCAAGATTTTCACCATCTTGATCACTTTCATTATGATCATGTTAATGGGTCTTCCTCAAATCCAATTTTTTTGCCCCAAACCCCATCAATTGAACCCTTTGAAACTTTCTCTTGTGTAAGTTTTATGAACCTCAATGGCTTTCATCATGAGTACTACAATCCATTTGGCCAAGTCACAAAAAATAATTTCCTAAGTGGAGATCAATACCTGAGGATTAATGGTTTTGATTTAAGTAATTTCTTACCGTTAAACCGCCGAGAGATAACGAAGCCTTCGAACTTTGTCGTACCAGATGAAGTTTCATGCGTAACTGCAGAAAATGGTTATTACAAGAAAGTTCATGTCACAGGCAAGAACAGGAATAATTCTTTAGCCAAAAGGAGGGCATTCAAAGGCCACAAGAAGACTAATCCAGTCAAAGGCCAGTGGACAGGAGAAGAAGATAGGTAGTGTTTAACGTTAGCATTTTCCCTTCTCGTAATTTTCATAATATTATGTTATGTATTTGTATGTTTATTGTATCATATATAACATTTTCTGATCTTGCTCATGCATGCATGTGTACAAAAACTGCAGGCTTTTGATCCAACTGGTAGGAGAATATGGAGTGAGAAAATGGTCCCACATTGCTCAGATGTTGCCTGGAAGGATTGGCAAGCAGTGTAGAGAGAGATGGCATAATCACCTTAGGCCTGATATCAAGGTTTTATAGTTTTCCTTACTTAATAATATTTTACTTTGGTTAAACCCTAGTTCGAATTTTATGTAGTATAATGTGTAGTATGCATGCATGGTAGCTACAATATGTTACTGTCACCATTATATTAGGGATCGTTAATATATATACTAATTTTGGAATAACTGCACAGTTTCACAATGTTAATTATATTTTTTTAACTAATTAAAGGAGCATCAAATAAGTGGACTCTTCTCTCAAATTTATTACCAAAAAGAAAAGAAAATGAAGTTCATGGAAAGGCAATTAACATATTAATTTCTTGATTATTTGGAAAAATATCTTACTAGTACAATGTGCATGTATATAATAGTGATAATCATGACTAGATGGTGATATATATTCAACTTTTTCTTTACGTATAATATTTTACTGGGTGAAACCTTAGTTCTACTTTTATGTACAATAATGTGTTAGCATTGCAGAAATGGTAGCGACAATACGTTCCACCATTAGTGATCATCATTATACTAATTTTCAAACAATATTTGCAATTTTGAATATTATTTTTTATTTTTTTCGACAAATTGACATGTTAATTTCATGAAAAGGCAATTAACATGTTAATTACTCGTTTTACTTGAAAAACTATATAATAGCGTCTGTATGTATGTAACAGTGATCATCGTGACTAGATGTGATATATATATATATATATATATATTGAACAATTTGTCCGCACATAATGTCATGCAAAATATATGAATATGTTACAGAAAGATACATGGAGTGAGGAGGAAGACAAGATCCTGATTGAAGCTCATGCAGAAATAGGAAACAAGTGGGCAGAGATTGCGAAGAAATTGCCTGGGAGGACTGAGAATTCCATCAAAAATCACTGGAACGCTACAAAAAGAAGACAATTCTCCAAGCGAAAATGTCGCTCCAAGTGCCCTAGAGGATCTCTTCTTCAAGATTACATCAAAAGCTTAAACTTGGGCTCGTCAAGTAGCACGAGACAATATCAGAGAAACACTTCTGCTGTTAATACCAACGACGACAATGGAACGACGACAACAAACTCCATCATAAAGTCTCCATGTCATCATGATGATCAGCCTCAAACCTTGGAAGTTCGAAGGTACGATGATTTCGATGAGGACCCGGTTTCTTGCTTTGACAAGGACATGATGATCTTCCAAGACCGCTATGGTACTATTGATTCTCTTCTTGATGAGATGATGACTTGTGATCCTTTTGATGTTCATGATGATGAGAAAGGAGTTGTTGC
Source organism: Morus alba (assembly GCA_012066045.3). Classification (NCBI taxonomy): domain Eukaryota; kingdom Viridiplantae; phylum Streptophyta; class Magnoliopsida; order Rosales; family Moraceae; genus Morus; species Morus alba. The sequence continues at coordinate 5,180,584 of CP050231.2, read as the reverse complement.
GGACCTGTCCGCAGGGGATAATACCCATCATCGAGTGATGGAGGGTGATGAAGTGGTGAAGAAGGAGATGGATTTGGTGGAGATGATCTCCCAAGTGAATGGGGTCAACGCGTAGCCGTTTCTTGAGCAATTCGGAGGAAGGACGTACCATAGAATATAGATAATGAAACTTAGAAGTTTTTTTTTTTTTTTTTTTAATAGTACTACTTAGTACTTACTATTCCTGGAGTCTTGAAATATGATGGCTATGAAAAAATAAAATAAAATAAAGTTGTTATGATAAGCAAATAAACGTATACTGCAGCTGGTTTGATGCTTTATTTACAAGTAAGATACCATACTCTTCAGCTACGGCCTAGGAATGTACGTGATTGGGCAAGCTGCTTTGCCATTAGGGGCAAATCAACACCAGAAAAGAAAAGGAGATGAATACGCTACATATCAAAATTCCATACCTTAAAGTTTAATTTTAACAAAATTTTCAAAATACTATAAAAATAGCAAAAAATTACAAGTAATTATAAAATAATGTCAAATTTTGTACTATATAACTACATGATCATTATTTTAATGATATCGAATTTTGTTATTCCTAAATTTTCAAAAAAAAAAAAAAAAAAAAAAAAGCTTTTGGCTATATTTCGACTTCATGCTTCCATGTGTAAAGAGCTCAATGAAAGAAGGGAAAAAAGAAAAGAGCATATAATATCTTTGAGGATTGGTACGTGCTTTTTCTCCATAATCCAATTTTCTGCCATTAATTTTTTGGCCAAAACAAAAATAGCCTGACAATTTTTACTTCAGAAAAAAAGAAAAAAAGAGATAAAAGTTTACTTTTCAATTCAAATTCTTAACTCTAACATGGAGTGAACGGGAGTGATTTTACAGGCAATGGGATTGGCCAGATTTTTAAAATTTCTTCCAAGCACATCCAAAAAAGAAAAAAGAGAAAGATAGAAATAAGTCAAGATTTAAATAAATTAAAATTAATAAACCAATAATTTACATAAATTAATAAATAAGTTAAATTACTGTTTTTGTGCATAACTTATCTAATTATAAACTATAACTTAACAAGTTGTATCCATAATTATTCATAACTTATCTGGCTATAAAATTTATCCGACTATGAACCATAACCTGACAATTTTATCTATAACTTATCTGATTATAAATCATAACTTGACAAATTATAACCTATTAATTTCTATAACTAAAAACTAACCTCTATTTTTTAAAACTTTTCATATTTACCTATTTTTTACTATTTTTCAAAAGAAAAATGAAGAAAAGAAACAATATTTTGGGAATTAAGACTACATATTACATTCGAATGAGGAGCCAGAGAAGCGGGCTTTTACGCAATTAGAAAGTAGAGCACAAAATTCTTCCGTATGTTGACTCCCCAGTCATCAAAAGAATAAAATGTCCCGCTGGATAAGCAGTAAGAGAACAAAAACAATAACAAAAAGGCAAGAAGATAAACCAAACTCAGTTCCCTTGCCTGATCTACAAACAATATATTGAACGCATCGATCTAGATTCTAGAATTTCTCCATCTAACAGCTTTCTGCAGCAAAATTGCTTCTTAAGGCTTGGCTTTCAAGCGGTCTTCGCCTTTGGCTTAATACGCTTCACCCTGGAGTAGAGAAAAACTCCGGCAAGTGCCAACCCAGTTCCTGAAATGGATTGAATTTTGGAAAGCGTTAATAAATGGCAACAGCTGCTGTTCAAATCTCTGAAGTTTGAATCGAAAATGTTCTCGCAGAGCATCAAAAAGAAGTGATTTACCAAGGGAGTTGATGAGGGTAACGGGTGTTCGGAAGAAAATCACAGAGCTCACGATGACCACCACCCGCTTCACACAGTTGCCTACAGAGTGAGTAACAGGAGATACCCTCGCCAAAATCATATATGATACCTGCATGGTTAAACCCATGAAGTGTAAGTACTGTCATCATATAGTCCAAGATAAAGTTTGTCAAAAAAAAAAAAAAAAAAAAAAAAAAAAAAAAAAAAACAGAAGAAGAAGCTAATCCAAGAATGTTCAAAAGCTCAAAAAGAGACAGAAACATTAAAAACATTCTTCCAGTGTTTGCGTTTTACTTAATCCTCACTTTTCTTGACAAATTAATCATTAAAGAGGGGAAAAAGAAAGAAAACCGGAAGCAGAAATGCACAAGCTTCTAATATTATCCAGTGATAGACTTGAACACAAACATTTCGTCAATGTACTGCAAAGTTCTATAATTGTAAGATTACTCTTATCATACAAGGTATACTGATTATTGAACATATTTTCACGAACACAAATATCTTGAGGCCGAGGGTCAAAAGCAGAGCTCAAGCAAAGCCACTGGCCCACAATTATAAAATATTTATGCTATGTTTGGTAAAAGGGAAAGAAAATAGTAAAGAAAGAAAGGCCTAGATGAGGAAAAGAGAGAGGAAGGAGAGGACCTTTCTCTTATTTGGAGAGACCCATTCCCTCCTCTTTTCTCTCCTATCAAACACCCATGGGTACTAAAATCCTTTCATTAATTCCATACCCCCATCCTCTCAATACTACTAAAAGCCTTACCTGCTGATAAGCATGGAAGCAGAGAGCAGCAACAAGCGATCTCGTGTATATTTGCTGAACGTTCAATCCCTGTGATATGATGACACGCAAATAAGAAAGTTGGGCACATAACCATAAATAAATTAAAGTCTAGTCACAAGACTTTCAGCTCAAGTATAGGAATAAATTGCGGTGAAATTTGGCTCCTAGATAGGCAGATCTCATGGCCTTTTATTAATAGGGAGTTGTTAGAATTATCCTACTGTAAATTCTCCAGCTTTTGGTTCTATGTCCTAGTTCATTGTAAAACTTTCTTCTTATATTATTATAATAATATTGCCTCTTTTAGGTGCATTTCATTTGGAAGGAAAAAGAAAAGGAATAGACTTAGATATAGTTAAATACTCACAGCAGATTGTATGTAAGCTGGTGTAAACTTGACACCTTCCATGAATAAAGTCACAGGGGCTACCAGGAGAAAGGACATAACAGTAATTATTGAGAAGAGAGTAATGTTGTCAATGGCCTCCTGTTGAACACAGAGTACTAGTCTAAGAACCAATTCAAAAGATAAATTATGAAAATAAAGAATATAGTCATTTAACAAATGAATCTGAACTCTGAAGAGTGTATTACCTCTTTATTAATCATGACCTTCTTGCTAAGGACATTACGAGACTGATTTGACAGATTGGAAGCCATTGCACTCCAAAATCCAGCCCTTTCCAAATATTTATTAAGAAAAATAATTTCTTATATCAGAATTTGTAATAAACAATTCGTGTATCAAAACAACATGCTCTAGCTTCTCTCTCTGGAAAATTAACTAGATAAATTACTCATCTTTTACCAATTAAAAGAGGCCTCAGTGACCGAAGCCAATGCCACTCCACCAACAATCGGTACCAAGGAAGCAACCACCCAAGGAGTAGGCAACTGAATATACAAAAATAGAAGCCGGAAATGTGTACTTAGAAAAAAATTGTGCATCAAAATCATGAAATTCTCAATTATACTCTCAGTGAATGCTTGTGATAAAAAAATATATAGTCATGCAAAAAGCACCAGTAGATAAAATAATTAATGAAACTTAAAGAATTCAAAGAAAAAATGGAAATTATTCAGCTCCATGTCCTGATTATAAACAATTGCAGTTACACAATTTCATCAAAATCCAAACACATTTTAGGATATCCAAACTGATGTTCAGGGACAAAAAAGAGTATATAAAACTCACCTCCCCAAGGAACATAGCGGAGAGGACAACTGAGAAAAACGGCTCCATAGCTTTGATGGTATGAGTGAATGACACAGCAACTTTACCAAGACTCATGTTAGTAAATAGGTTCCCCAAAGTGTGGACCAAGGCCAGGGGTAAAATTGCTAAGAGCTGTCAATAATTCACTCAGTATAAGGATCAATTTGACTAAATCGATGACAAAAAATCAGAGAAAACGATTTCAGCAACATAATACATACCTGCGCACCACTAACTTTCGGTTTTTTGTAGAGATTTAAACCCCACATGAGAAGGACGAGAACAGTACCAACAGCAAATTGAACTAAACTGACGGTTACTGGGAACTGGTACACCTTCAAGACCTGCAACCAAGAAGTATTACATACTATTCTCTTTCTCCTTTTCTTTCTCCAGCTTAGATTAGGAGAAGTAAATATTATCATAAGTACAGATATCAGAGACTAACTTCATTTCGCGTAGAGAATTAGCAAAATTGATTATATATTGTGCGCAGGGGTTTAGGAGAGAAACCAGAAAAACACTGCAATTTCTTATATCAAAGAAAACGTATTTACAGCCCTATATATACAGCCTTTCTAGTCTAACTAAATCTGACTATTCTAGGAAAAGAAAAGAAATCAAATCAGCTATTCTTTTGGAGAATCTCGTGGGAGATCTCAACTAATTTAAAACAGGAAGTCAAACCAAATCATATAACATCTAAACAGAAATAATCCCCTAGAATCTGAGATTTCCTGATTCTCTAGAATCCGAGATTTTCTACACTCACCCTCAAGCTGGACTGAAAACATTAAACATTCCCAGCTTGTCAACTAATTTCTCGAACATGGGTCTTCCAAGTCCCTTGGTTAGCAAATCCGCAACTTGGTCTGTAGTGTGGACATAAGTCATGCAAATGATTCCTTCCTCAATCTTCTCTTTGATGAAGTGCCGGTCAACTTCAACATGTTTAGTTCTGTCATGCTGAACTGGGTTGTGAGAGATGTTGATAGCAGCTTTGTTATCACAATAAATCTTTAAAGGTTTCCTGTACACGATTTTTAGTTCCTCCAATAACATTTTCAGCCACAAAAGCTCACAAATTCCATGTGCTACTGCCCTAAACTCTGCTTTTGCACTACTTCTAGCCACCATTGTTTGTTTCTTGCTTCTCCAAGTTACTAAGTTACCCCACACAATGGTGCAATACCCTGAGGTTGATCTTCGATCACTAATAGAACCTGCCCAGTCAGCATCCGTGAAAGCTTCTATGCTTCTTGCTTCATTTTTCTTAAAAAATAAACCTCTTCCAGGAGTTCCCTTGAGATATTTCAGAATCTGACGTACTGCTTCCATATGCTCCTCGTATGGTGCTTGCATGAACTGACTCACAACACTAACGGCATATGCTATATCCGGCCTCGTATGAGAGAGATAGATAAGTCTTCTGACTAACCTCTGATATCTTCCTTTGTCCACTGGGCTGTTGGTCACTTGTCCTCCTAGCTTGATGTTAGGATCCATTGGTGTGTCAACCGGTTTACATCCTAACATTCCCGTTTCCTTTAGAAGATCCAAGGTGTATTGTCTTTGGGAAACAGAAATTCCAATTTGGTTTCTTGCAATTTCCATTCCAAGGAAATACCGCATAGCTCCCAAGTCTTTGATCTCAAATTCAATGCAAGTTTCTTCTTTAAGTTTTCCATCTCTACGTCATCATCTCCTGTTAATATGATATCATCAACATAAATAGTAAGGATTGTAATCTTACCATCCTTATGTTTGTGGAATAAAGTATGATCCATCTGAGCCTGTTTGTATCCTAGCTGTCTGATTGCATTTGACAATCTATCAAACCATGCTCTTGGAGACTGCTTGAGTCCGTAGAGAGATTTTTTTAGCTTGCAAACCTCTCTATCTCTGGTTTCATCAAATCCAAGTGGTAAATCCATATAGACTTCTTCCTCTAGATCTCCGTTAAGGTACGCATTTTTAACATCAAGTTGCTGAAGTTTCCAATCCAAGTTTGCCGCCATGGATAACAGTACTCGGATTGTGTTCAATTTGGCTATAGAAGCAAATGTTTCTTGATAATCAACGCCATAGGTTTAAGTAAAGCCTTTTGCCACTAACCTGGCTTTGTAGTGCTCAATAGATCCATCCAAGTTGTATTTAATGGTGAACACCCATTTACAACCCACTGATTTCTTTCCTCTGGGTCTCTCTATCACCTCCCATGTATCATTTCTCTCTAGGGCCTTCATCTCCTCCATTACTGCCCTTTCTCCATTCTGGAATCTTCAAGCCTCATGCACGGTTTTTGGAACCTCTAGCTGAAAGATTAGCTACAAAATTTCAAAATGTTGATGACAAGTGATCATAGCAGACAAAATTAGATATTGGATGCTGGGTACATGATCTAACACCTTTTCTCATTGCTATGGGCACATCAAGATCTTTTGTTTCTGAGCTAGGATTTAAAGGCTGTGTACCTGAAGACTGGTCAGAACTGAAGAATCACAGGATTTTCCACTCTTTTTGAATTCTTTTTCCGTGAATATACCAGCAATTCTTTTTGATCATGCTTCTGTAATTCTCCCCCTGTCATTGAGTTTGTATCAATGTTTGAGGGCACCATTGGCTCGGGCTCGGGAATTGGCAATGGGTTTGAGAGTGAATTTGGCAGCAGAATTTGGTCTTGGGTGAAGGTTGGATTTGGACTCTCTTGAGGTAATGGCAGATTTGTGGAGGAGGGATTTGTTGGATAATCTTGTGCTAATACTTCCCAAAAATTATCTTCACCACTATGAGGTGATGATTGCTCCCCCTAAAGATAATTTTTGGTATAATAAGGCTGATTTTCAAAAAAGGTGACATCCATAGACACAAAGTATCTCCTCTTTTCCGGATTATAACACTTATACCATCTTTGTGTTGCTAAGTAACCCAGAAAGATACACTTAAATGCTTTGGGATCTAGCTTGCTGCGTGTTGGATCATGAATATGGACGAATGAGGTGCAACCAAAAATTTTTAAAGGTAGGGATGTGGATTTTCTGATATAAGGATAGGATTCATAAAATGTATTCAAAGGAGTTTGAAATTGTAGAACCCTAACGGGCATACGATTGATCAAATAACATGCAATGAGAATTGCATCCCCCCAAAAAAACTTAGGAACATTTGTCATGAACATGAGTGACCTTACTACCTCAAGTAAGTGTCTATTTTTTCTTTCAGCGATCCCATTTTGTTGAGGTGTGGAAACACAAGAACTTTGGTGTATTATCCCATTTTGTAAGAAATAATCTCCTAAAATCGTCTCAAAATATTCCCTTCCATTATCAGAATGAAAATTTTGGATTTTGCTATTGTATTGGTTTTGAATCATGGAGTGGAAATTTTTGAAGGTTTGTGCAGTTTCAGATTTTTCTTTTAGGAGATATACCCAACAAACTCGTGTGTGGTCATCAATAAATGTAATGAACCATTTTTTTCCTGTCACACTCTTAACCCTTAATGCACCCCAAATGTCACTATGAATTAATGAAAAGGGTTTAGACGCTTGATATGGACATGGAGGAAAGGAAGAATGTTGGTGTTTCGCAAATTGGCAAATCTCACACTGAAAGGAATCTTTATTGCAAATCAAAGTAGGAAACAAATGTTTTAAATAAGAAAAACTAGGGTGGCCTAGCCTATGGTGCCACAACATTATTTCTTGGTTTTTAGACAAAGATGAGGAATTACAACTAGCATGCTGAGCAGGTATGTGCACGGAAACATCCTTCTCCAAGTAGTACAAGCCCCCGTGTTCCTTAGCACTGCCAATCTTCCTCCCCGAAGTCAGGTCCTGAAATATGCATACAGATTGTGAGAAATTCGCACCACAATTAATGTCCTTTGTCAATTTGCTAATAGAAAGGAGATTGCAGGTTAATTTTGGGACATGGAGGACATCTTTTAGACAAATGTGTGAGTCTATTTCAATGTTACCAACTCCTACAATTGTTGAGAGAGTTCCATCGGCAATTTTGACTTTAAGGTTTCCTGGACTAGGAGTGTAAGAGGAGAAAAGTTTTGCACAACCTATCATATGATTTGTTGCGCCAAAATCAACGATCCATGGTTCTTGATCTCTTGAGACACTACCAAGACCAGTCGAGAAGGTACCTTTCTGGGCTATTAGGGATTTTGTATTAAAGGGTTGTGCAGGAGAAAGGAGCTAGTAGAGTTGTTCCATCTGTTCTTTAGTAAGCGACACATTCATGCGGTTGCCTTCCTCCTTTGAGTCTCGGTTGCCTTCAGTTGTGGTTTGAAACCCCTTTGTGTCTCGGTTGTTTCCACGATTTTCCTTCCAATTTTCTGGTTTTCCATGTAATTTCCAGTAGTTGTCTCGGGTGTAATGTGGTTTTTTACAATGATCACACCACAAATTGCCTCCTTTTCTAGAAACCCTAGTGTCTTTCCAAGTGTCCAAACCACGTGCAGCCAATGCGGAGTTTTCTGTCGTCGACAGTGGTTTGGAGTCTCCAAGCATCACTCTTTTCTGACTCTTCTCTCTCCTCACTTCAGAGAAAATCTCCCCGATAGCAAGTAATGGCCGAATCCCTAGAAGGCGTCCACGAACCTCATCCAAGTCCTTGTTTAATCCGGCCAAAAAATCATACACTCGATCCTTGTCCATCATCTTCCTGTAAGTCAAACTATCTTCTACACAATGCCACTTACAATCATTGAGCATGTCCATCTCTTTCCAAAGCTTTGTCAGTGAGTTGTAATATTGTGTTACATCCAAATCACCTTGTTTAAGATTTCTAGCCTAGTTCCCTAATTCAAACGTATGGGCTGAATTCTCAAGATCAGAGAAGGCGAGATTCAAGTCATCCCATAGTTCAGTCATGATGGAACAATACATGTAGGTCTCGGCAATATCATTCTCCATTGAATTGATTAACCACGCCATAACAATTGAATTATGAGCGTTCCAGGTTTGAAATGCCGGATCATCCTTGCTTGGCCTCTTGGTTGTGTCGTCAATGTATTCTAGCTTTCCTCGACCACAAATCACCCACTTAACTAAGCGTGACCACTGAAAATAGTTCTTGCCATTGAGTTTTCGTGAGGTAATTTGGAGGGATGAATTTTCGGTAAAATGCAGTGGGAGCAATTGTAGGGGTCAGCTGAGAAGTTCCGGTTGAAACCTCAGAGCTATCGCCCCTGCTTGCTCCAGTCATGGCTATTTTGACCATCGTTCCTCTCAACTAAAGTCCCGCTTTGATACCATGTGCGCAGGGGTTTAGGAGAGAAACCAGAAAAACACTGCAATTTCTTATATCAAAGAAAACGTATTTACACCCCTATATATAGCCTTTCTAGTCTAACTAAATCTGACTATTCTAGGAAAAGAAAAGAAATCAAATCAGCTATTCTTTTGGAGAATCTCGTGGGAGATCTCAACTAATTTAAAATAGGAAGTCAAACCAAATCATAATAACATCTAAACAGGAAATAATCCCCTAGAATCCGAGATTTCCTGATTCTCTAGAATCCGAGATTTCCTGATTCTCTAGAATCCGAGATTTTCTACATACATAATTGCTAACACTCTGTTCTAGAGCCGTTATTTTTTGTTTATTATCATTTAAAAAATAATAATAATAATAATAATAATGAAGATATCCTAGACGAATACAAACAGAATCCAGAGAATTGAAAAGGAAAGGATCAAAATGAAACGCAAAAAGTCGAGTATCTTCGACACTTTCAACAAAGACCTTTCACGAAACACATGGCTTTGATTCTATTTCTAGTCGATCTTCAAAACTTTAATTTCACAATATTTCCAGAAACTAACATCAAAGATATGAATCATGCAAGGCTCGATAATTATACATCGAATAATGAGTAAATAGGGGGAAAAAGCTAATAAATTTGAGCAAAAGTGCGAAAATGGTACCTGCTTGTTATAGATATTGAAGTAGATGTTGAAGACGTACCAGAGACCGAACAACAAACCAAGCACGAGCGTCTTCACCAAGCTGTTGGACTCGACGCTCTCGCCGGCGCTCTCCGGCACCGAAGTCGCCCTAGCCTCAAAGCGATTCGCCTCGTCGCCGGAGGTCGCAAGAGGCACGGAGCTCCACGGCCTGAGCTTGAACGGCGAAGAGGAGGACGAGGAGAGGGACCAGGATCGGCAAGGCAAGGACGCAGAGACCGTGACATTGTTGAGATCGCGACGCTTTGGCGAAGCGGCAGAAGAAGAAGAGAGGCTTATCGGATCGAAGCTGGGGTTCGACGCTCTCCGAGGCTTCAATGGAAGCAGAGATTGAGCGGAGGAAGCGAAGGCTGAACTCTGCAACATCTTCGAGGTCTGGAGGCCGAGATCTGAGAAATCCGAAGATCGCAGATGGAGTATTAGAAGAAGGAGAGAGAGAGAGAGAGAGACGGCCTCGGAGAGTCCGTCAGAGAGAAGAGGCTGGTTTTTGGTTGGTTCGTTTGGCTGAATTTGGTGAGAAACAGAAGGTAAGCAGCCGTACTGTGTTACGATGGCTCTAAAAAGTGCAAAATGTGATATTAAAATATTATTTATTAAAATTTATGGGATGTTCATTTTATGTATTTATTTTTAATTTTTAATTATAATTTATAATTTTTTATAATATTTTTTTATAAAAAATTTAAATTTTAAAAATTATAATTATAAATTATAATTTAAATTTATAAATCAAAGAATCCTTATTAAGGAATCTGATATTTTTGATATTCTATTTTTTTTTTTTTTTTTTTTTTTTGGAAATATGTTGGATATTCTGTATTTCCTTTAAACTTATTTATTTCCTTTTACGTTTGAGGTATTTTTATTTTTTAATAAAAATCTTTATCTAATATTTTTAGAGCGCTTCACCCTTTTTTTTTAATGATTTTTTTTTTTACTTAATTACCCATTAATAAAATTACGTTTAAGTACAATAGTAAAAAAAAAATACTTGTTACACACTTTACCTTAAAAAATAATTATTTCCTTTAAAAGAATATAATATGGTCATCGCATTTTTATTGTCAATGTTAATACCATATATAGTCCTTAAAAATATGAAATGATATATATAGCAAGTTTTAATTTATTTTATACTTCAATCCATAATACTTTTTAAAATGCTAAATGTATATTTATCATTAACACACTAATTTGACAGTGCATAAGAGAAGTTTAAATAAATTTTAAATTAAAAACTATCATGTTTGCATTAAGTATCTTTTCATTTTTTTTTTAATCTTTTTGAGGGTGTAGCTTTTCATACTTGATTGCATAATTTTTTTTTTTTTTTACCTTTGTTTTCAATCAAAAGATTCAAACGTGATATTTGGTAGGTAAAGCAAGCATGCCTTTTTTTTTTATTTTTTTTTTTTTTTTTGTGAGAATTATATTAGATTTTCTAACCAGGTGGGGTACAGCAATGGACGTTTTTGGTGTAGGTTTGGAAGCTAGAGAAATGCAAATTGGACTTCACTTGGATTTTTATTGGGTCTTTATTTTTGGGGAAAAGTCATTTGCAACGACCCGCATTTGAGAATTCCTCTTTACGCACCCAAATAAATAAATAAATAAATAAAAACACACACACCAAAAGATCAAGAATTCCTAATTATTGATTAATCCTCTGATCATTTCTGTCACAGGTAATTGTCATCCAAGCTCTGTTTAAAGTGAAACTGGGTAGGTAAAAAAAAAAAAATTTGATTTGGCTAGAAATTGTTAGGAATCAAATTCTCGTTCACTTCGCGGATTCGAATTTTCAATTCGAGTTGAGATATGACATTATTTGAGAATTTTTTATTGTAACAGAAAATTAGATGTGACATTTTCTGAGAACTTTTCACTGTAAAAACTTAGAACTGAAAACTCGAATCGGTAAAATGAACAAGACCATTCTAGATTAATTTGATGCCATGATAGTGAATTCTGCCATCTGGTCCAATAATGGTCTCCAAATACTACTATAAGGAATGCTATCATTGATTCATTATGCTAAGCCTAAGGGCAACTACGTATTTAAAAATGAACTAGCTTTGGACTTTCTAAGTGACGAGATTAACTCTAATTCCACTCAACTAATATACTTTATTGATAAAGATGGTGAAAACCTTTCTTGCATTTAAACCAATGAGCACTGATAACCTTTTGTATTATTAAATTCAATGAGAAAATTAGAACAAAAGGCTTGTCCACTACATCACTATCAAAACTTCACAAGCACAGAAAGCAAGTTGCATTTGCTTGCCTTATCTTCATTCCCACTTTTCCTCCTAATCTTTGTCGGGAGTTGGTTGGTCTATAAATGCATAGTAAGAAAGAGTCATTTTCATCAGATGTGCCAATTTTTCAAATTCCAGAACAGAAGAATATTCATATACATTTGATACGTATAAAGAGACAAAAGAAAAAGAAGAACAATAAAGGGAAACTTGCAAAGATAACATTAAAAATGAAGCACTCATAATAATTTCCCACTGAAATAAATGGAGGAACAGCGATGTATCACCAGCCCAGAACGATTTTGCAACTCATGAAAGTGAACCAAATTATCATAACATCATAAATTAGGTAAATTCATACAACTTTGAGAAGACAATTACAAGTGTGTCGAAATATATGTCTTTACCATTAAAACCTCAAGGCATGTACACTTGAACAGTTGCAGTCTTCATTACGCTGCACACAGGGCATATATCTATAAAGCCTTCACAATCTTTACACAGACAGAGGTGCCTACAAGGTAACAACAAGACTGAGACTTCTCTAACCTTACAAGCCCTGCAATTTGTCGGCTTCTTTGTAAAGACGGAACTTCCAGGAACATCTATTATGCCGAGGCGGTTTGCATTGGTGTAAGAGGCTGCGTCGTCAACCTCGCTGTCCCCACAGCCTTCCTTTCCACGTTTGGCACCTTGTGCCATGATCTGCTGTAGATTGCTTTTCAAGAAAGTGACCACCGACTCATTGTACTTTGTTTTGTAATGCCAAGACTGAACTTCCACACTGACCTGCTTTATCCTCTCTATTAGCTCCTTGTTCTTGCACTTCATGTTCTCAAGTTCAATTTCTTTTTCGTGCAACTTCCTGTTAACCCCTTTCTCAATGGCATTAAGGAAAGAAACGGTTTGTCTTTGCCTCAGTTCCGTTACACCCTTGAGGACCTTCTCTTCCTGAAAATTGAAATATCTCAGTACCAGATCCAGAAGTGATCATAAATCTTACTCAATTAATCATTTATACATATCCAGTTCACAAAAGCATACCCTGTATCAAAACCCAAGTAACATTGTGATGAAATGCCTCACATGCTAGTATTAAGTAAAAAGAGGCTGGATGAATGACAATCCAAGCTTGAGATGCTGGTTAAACTTATGAGCGCCACTCTTACCGAATTATAGATTAATCCAAGATACACATATGTTTGTACATGGCATGAAATATCGCATGCATTCAAACATTTCTTCTTTCTCTACAGTATTCAAAAAGTGGCAGAATGACCCACATGGAAATGGCACCACATATTGGTTTGCAGTATAACGTTAATTACCTGAACTTTGATGTAATGGTCAAATTCTTCTCTCTGCCGATCAAACTCAATCTTCAGATTATCACTGAGAGAAGAAATAACAGGAAGGACAGCTTGCAAGTTTTCACTTGCGGAAGTTACAGATGAATTGTGCTCTTCCTCCTCATAAGAAAGTTTAAGCCCAGTTGACACGGCATTTGGGTTCAAAATGCTTCCGGACTGACCAGCTGTATCTTGATGTAAGTAATTATTCAGAGAGATGAGATGTTTTTGTTGTATGAAAATTGATTCTTCCACCCCGGTTCTATGGTTTGGATTGCATGTGGCAGTAGTATGCTTGTTTGCCATATGATTTGTGTGACCAACACCGCAAACACCTGGGACTGTGAAAAAAATTTGCAACATTACCTGATGAGACTAAACTAGTACATAGATAAATATAAAAGTGTGGAAAGTGTACCCAAAATACACAACCCAACAACTACATCAAATGTACTAAAAGCTTCAACAAAGAGGAGAAATGCATTAAACATATTAGTAATATCAAGTAGGCAACCAAAACCTACTAAAAAAAGGACAAAAAAGGAAACACGTAATAGAAAAGGATAGAAGGCGGAGAGAAATAAAACGTTTAATCTACCAAGAAGATTTCATAAACAATCTAAAACCAACCAAAAGAGATTAGATAACTCACGTGATCCACACATCATAGGGGCTCTTCACCAGAGGATAAAGCAGCTTAGAGGAAACATAAGATCCAAAAAAGTTGCATATAAGATACAACCCTTATGACAGCGCTCTAACATTGTCATGATACTAAATAATTTCAACTAAAAAGAACGCAGTTTGGTGGTCCGCGAAACACACTGGCAAAGTAAAGCTAAAAACTTTTTGAGATAAAAGATCAACAATCTATAGGAAATGTAAGCAGATCACCACATAGAAGTCCAAGAATTATATTCATTACTCCGACAAACAGAACTCTGGTTATAGAGTTTGAAGTATTATTAAAAATCTCTTTTCCCCAACTAAATCAAATTAAGCTAGAGACATCAACTACTTGTGAAAACGTCCATACTCTTTCTTCTCTCTATTTCTCCACCCGACTAGATTAAGCAAGAGACGATTAGCACCAACATAAATATGTAGATATTTATAGAAGCAAAGTTTCATTCATCATATTATATATTTTACCAAAGATCTAGCCGCATAATCTATCTGTAAACAAAATAATAACATATTTTTCTTAATATTAAACCTAATCAAACAACCACTCTGTTTATCCGTTTTGACACAGCCATAAATCGTCAAGAAAGCATAACCAAACCGGAAATCATAAAAACTACAGAACGAAAGATGAAAGCAAAGTTCTTCGGAAAAAACAATACTCACACTCTCCAAACAATTGCAGCTGAGGAAACGCATTGGCATCGTACTGCAACCGATTCTCCTCAACGAAAGCAGAAAACACAGGTCTGCTATCTATATTATCACCTCCAAACATATCCCTACAGAAACCGCACCACGATCATCGGAAAATCACAGCAGTCATTCGAAACTTTTTCTTTCTCGCCAAACCAACAGAAAGAGAGAGAGAGAGAGAGAGAGAGAGAGAACAATTACCACAACAAGTATGGCGAACCGATCGGAGCGAATCGGGATGCGGATCAAGACCAACACGAAGAGGAAGATCGCAGCGAAGGAGAGAGAGAGAGTTGGGGATGTTGGGGAAGAGAGAGAAAGTGGTTGTGATTGTGGTGGTGGTGGTGGAGAGGAAGAAAGGAAAGAGAAATGGAAAGAAATGTGGCAATAATTGGAACGTGGAAAAGAGGGTGAGTGGTTGCGGTTAAGAAGAAGAAATCCGATGATTCCATTTGTACGGCGACTTATTGTTGTTGTTGCTGCGGTTGTGGAATTCTTCTTCATCGCCTTCATCAGCTTTCTTTTCATATTCTCTCTCTCTCTCTATCTCCACCTTTATTTTTTTTTTTTTATTTCCCCCCTTCTTCCCGGGAGCATTTATTTGTTTAGGTTGCTGCTGTCACGATGAATTGACGGAAATGTCCTTGGAATTTTTTATTTACGTAAATATCCTTGATTTTGATTCTCACATGTGAATATTGTAGCTTTCTTCACTTTGTAGATTTAAATTTTTAATTTGAGTTAAAATATGATATTTTTTTAGAGATTTTTATTGTAATAAAAAAAGTTAGATATGATATTTTTAAGAAACTTTTAATTTTAGGTAAAAATCGAAAAATGTCACATCAAAATTTTTTGCTACAAAAAAGCTCTCAGAAAATGTCACATCTCAGCTCGAATCGAAAACTCGAATCCGCGAAGTGAACGAGGCCTAAAACTAAAAACTCAAATCGGTAAAATAAACGATGCCGTAAAGTCTGTTTTTATTCACACTTGTCCTTTGTTTTTTTTTGGGGGGCTAATAGCTATGTTTTTTTTCTGCAAAGGGTTAATAATTACGTCAGTCCTTAAATTTTGAGCATAATGACATTTCAATATTTGAACTTTTAGTTTAAGTATATTTATGCTAAGTTTGTGTCGCTTGTTTAAATTAAGAATTTAAAAGTTAAAAAATAAATTTATATGAGTGTTTTAATAAAAAAGTTGAATTTGAATTTATAAGAGAGAGAACATTGTATAAAAACTTGAGTTATAATTCGCATCAGAAAACGAACAGGACCTAAAATTTATAAACTTTCATTTTTTAACAGTTTAGTCCGCTTACAGACGAATGATTTTTAAAATTTAACCTAAATAATCACATCTTTACATAAATAGTTACAATGTGTACAAATATTCTTTTTTTTTTTTATTTACGTGAAATGCCCTTGATTTTGATTCTCAAGTAAATAGTGTTAAGTCTATTTATTTATTAATACCGTTTTTATATGTAAACTATGATATGATCCTTTTCGTTTGTAGATTTGTATAAATATTTATAATAAAATTTTAAATTTTGTTTAAATATTTGGGAGAAAAGTAGTAGCAAACAAAATTTTAACATTGTTCAAACTTATAAAACAAACAAATGCAACTTTTCACATAAGTGTGATATTTGAATACCAATTCTTTAAGAGCGTGTTATTTCGCATGAAAATAAAAGGAGAAAGAAAGAGTAGGTCTCATATCTAATCATTAATCACTTATTTACTTAAAAATCAATACTGATAAGTTTAATAAATTTAGTAATATATAATTAGATAAATAATTATCATTTATAATTTTAATTATTCTTCTCTCCTACTAAACAATTTGAAAGTTGTTATAATCCTTTTAATCTATTCTTTAAGGCTTTCTCCATTTATCTGACTAAAGGGAATCTAAAAAGAGATTAAACCCCATTCCAATATTCTGTTAGTTTACAAAATGTAGAGCTTGTTTGACTTTGATAGAAGGATTTGAATCACGATTTAAAATTACGCTATAATGTTTTTTTTTTTAAGAAAATAAATAAAAAGCTTTATTACAGTATTTTCTCTTATAAAAATTTTAAAAATTTACACTCTAATTCAAACCATTCAATTTGAACTCATGAACCAAACAAACATGTAGACTTTAACATAAGGGACTTCTTTGTAACGACCCTGCTTACGTGGCTATTACTTAACTACATAATCTTGAACTTAACTTAAAATATTCATATGCCTAATTTTTTTTAACGAAATAATAATTTCGTAAAACAGATTAATAACAATTCATAAAACATTTTGTAACTTAAATTAAAATATTCTAATACGATTTTAAATAAAAAATCGTTATAAATTTGTATTTTAAATACCTCTTAAAACCTTGCTAAACTAAGGTTGTATAATTACAATCACGGTCTTCAATAACATACAAACATATATACTTGAATCTCGTGAACTGTAAATACATGATTTTATTTACACTTACTGCAAAAGGTTTATTCATGAGCGATATCTATTATCATCCCTGTCATTCGTCTGCCATTCGCCACTGCCCGTCAAGAATTGCTGATAGTTTTCTTACCTACAACAGGAACATATACGAATGAGCTTTCGCTCAGTAAGTAGAAAATATATATTGCAAAACTATTGGGAATACATATAATAAAATATGCATGTTCTAATCATAGCTTAATTTTAATCATGTCTTATTAAACTATTCTTATCTTACTAAACTGATGAGTCCGAGTATTCATACCAATTGCGCGCGATCATTAAGAAGTTAAAGTTCACAAAAATCCCCAACAACACCATGATCATCTCCCTCCACCTCTATCCTTTCCTCCATCTCTCTTCTATCAAACATATCTTAAGAATACATCTATTTTATTCTCAATTCTCGTGAGGAAAAAGCAAAATAAGAACATTATTTTAAGAGAAATTCGTATCATGATTTGAATCATAGTTCGTGACTCACTATAATTTTTTTCTCATAAAAAACACACATAAATAAAAATAATTTTAAATCATGACTCTGAGTCCACTTAATTTACAAGGTTAGTTTTGAATTACTACTACGTAACCAAATCAAAATGCAAGGGCATTTTGGTACTTAAAGACTATTTGAAATTGATTAAAAAAAATTTTTGGTCAGCAGGTGGTGGTCAGTTCAAGCTAAACATAACTTGGGGAAAGAAACAAAAATCAAATAAAAAATCTTTTTTTTTAGATTTTAAAAAACAAACGAATGGGGAAAAGTGTAAAGCGGGAAGAATCACGATGAGGATGGTGACTTGCTGAGTGACAAGAAGTCAGAGTGAGTAGTGCCTGAGTGCTGACAGCTCCCTGACTCTCCAATTTGTTGTTTTTATTTTTTAAGAGTTGATAGTCTTAATTTTTAATCATAAATTTAATAAAAATTATATTAAATTAAAAAATATATAGAATAAATAAATTTTAATAATTTATTTTTATAAGAATTATTATAAAAAATTAATTTTTTTAATTGATAAAAGATAATTATTTTTTTATATATAAAAGATAATCATCAGTACACGCTGCTATTTTGCACATTTCATTCTCAGCATTCATAATAAAATTTTAAGAGTGCGTTTGGTTACAGTAAGAGAATGATAATAGAAATGATAATATGAATGAAAATGAGAATAGTAATGAGAATGGAATGAAAAAGAAAATTGATTCATTTATTTAGTTATAATTTTAAGAATTCTTTGAAATGGAACATTAATATTGCCATGTTGACAATCTTACCCTTATGCTATATATACTAATATTTTATCTATCAATATAATATATAAAATGTAATATAATATAATAAAATTATTATTATATAATATATTATATAATTATGATATATAATATAAAAATATTATTAAAATTGTTAATATAATTATAATATTATAATATATAAAATGTAATATAATATAATATAATAATTATTATATAATATAATATATAATTATGATATGTAATATAATAATATTATTAATATTATTAATATAATTATAATATTATAAAATATATTATAAAATTATATAATAAACAATAATAATTCAATTATAATATAAATAAAAATTACAACTATATTATATTATACTATAATATAATATATATTTATAATTACAATATAATATATAATTATTATTATATTATATGCAATAAATATATTATAATTAATACATCATGTAATCGTGTGTAATGCATTATAATAAATAATAATATTAGAATTATAAGATTATATTAATATTTAATTATATTAATTATTATTATATTATTAATATAATAAAAATAATTATATTATATAATAAAATAATAGTATTATAATTATTAGTATAATTATGGTATTATTTGTTAAAATATTACAATTATATTATATTATATCATATCATAAATATATTATATTGTCATATTATTATATATTATATTATAAGATATAATTATGTTACAATATATTATATATTATCATAGAATATTAAAAAATATATTCTAATTTATAACTATATTATAAATTAATTATTATATTATTATAACTATATTATATTATAATATTTTTAATTATATATTATATTATATTATATTATAAGATATAACTACTATATTATATATTTTAATTATATTATAATATTGAAGGATAATTATGGAAAAAATAAAAAAGAACTTAGAATGGTCATTCCTCTCATATGAGAAAAGAATGATGATTCATCCAAAATAGGTGAATAGTCATTTCTTTTGAATGATCGTTCATTTTTTATAAATTTAACCAAACATCAAACTACAATTCTATTACATTCTATTCTATTCATTTCCACCCAACCAAACACACCCTAAGATCCATAGTGAAAAGAAAAAGGTTGACTGAATTTTTATTCGAAATTCAACTCTAATTTTATAAAGACCATTGTATTTGTAGGTATAAAGTATAAACAATGCATAATCTATTAGCCAAATAACACTTTTGTCAATATTCGAACTTAGAGATAGATTATAATGAGGAGAAAGAAAGACACGTTTACACTAACTTGTTGGTGGTCACTCTCTTACTCATAAACATTTTTTTTAACCTTTAAATCTTTACCAGGTTCCGTTAAATTGTTTTTAACTTTATTTTAATCTATACAATCTTCATAAGATGTAACTTTTAAAAAACTTGTACTGGATATTAGAATGCAGGCTACTTACGTGTTTGGTAAGTAGTTCAAAACGTGGTATAAATTAAATAAAGCATATTAAATGAAGGTTCAAACGTAAGGCATTACGCATTTATTTTTGACACGGTATTTTTTGAAAATATTGTAATAAAAATGAATCATTTAAAGTATGAGTTTAAACTACCGTTTAGTTTGAATAAAGCATATTAAATGAAGGTTCAAATTTTAAATGATAATTTTTAATAAAACAAAAAATAATTTAAACTTTTTATGGTTTAAAATAAAAAAGTTATGAGTTTGAACTTTTAGTTCAAAACAGTGAATAAGGATCTAAGCTCAAAATTCTTCGTCTTTTATTTTATTTAAAAAAAAAAAAAAAACAAATCAATGATTTGAATTAAGCCTCGAAAATACCAACTAAACGTTAATTCAAATGAACTTTCTTGGTTCAACTCATTTGAACCAGTTTACCAAATGGTTTCTAAAGCCTTGCACACATTTCAACAATTATAATATTGGAACATCACTGTTTTTCCTTCATTCATATTCCTCATTCTTTCCTTCATTCATATAACACATTAGAAAGAAGTTCCAATCAAAGTGCACTCCTTCAAATAATAATTGTTTCCACTCATGTGTCCTACGTTTTTTTTTTTAGTTTCTTTAATAGGACTATAAAAATAAATTATTAATTTTTTTTTTTTTTTCACCGTTAGATTTGTATTAAAAACTATTAGTTTTACATTTTTTTTTTTAATTTGATTTGATTTTGACTAGATCCAAACGGATATAAAGGTCTTGATTCATGGATAGTCTTTGAACTTTTTTCTCTTTTTACAATTTGTCTTTGTAGTCAATTTTTTTTAATGAACAGTCCTTGAACTCTAAATTTTAGATGAAAACTGTTAATTTTGTTAGGGGGAGGGGTTGATGAGCATGGGACTAGGAAAGGGTTGACAAATCTAAAAAAATAAAAAATAAAAAACTTGGTGGGGAGAGGATTTGAAAAAATTGGGTTTTTTATTTTATTTTTTTTTTCTAGATCTTAGGGAAAACATATATATATATATATATATATATATTTTGGGTTGGTGGGTTTTGAGGTTTTGAGAAAGTATTTGTAATTTTTCTATTTTTTATTTAACTTTTTTTTTTTTATTGATTTTATAATTTTTAAGATAATATGTTTGTTTTTAAGTTGATGGATTAAATTTAATAGAAAGAAGATAATTTAAAAATTTTTTATGCGATAAAATTAATGATTTTCATCAAAATTTAAAAGAAAAACTATTTATAAGGCACTTAAAATTTATGGACTATTTATAAGAAAAATTAACTATAGAAACTAATTATAAAAAGAAAAATTTGTTCAGAGTATTCGTAAATTTAACTCTTTTTTTTTTTATTGTCTTTTATATTTGTTCAATGTTGGCGGGGCCCGTTTTAGGGGGGGAAAAAAGAAAAGAAAAGAAAAGGTTCAAGCACTCTTGTAATTTCGTTTCGTCGCTTTGTTTATGGCTCACGTTTTTGGGTGGATGGCAAAATAGCAGGTGAAGGGAACCAAATGAAATAAAATCATATAGTATCGTACGGTCCGTCTTCCTCAGGTAACTCACAGATGCAAAGGCCCGCAACTCACGGTTAATCTGTCTTTTATATAGGCCGGTTCTTCAATTTTTAGAGCTAAACAAAAGAAAAGTTAATAAGAACTCCTCGTTTCAATAGCAAAATCACTTTATAGGAATACTATAACGGGATGTTTATTTTATGTTTTTATCCTTAATTTTAAATTATAATTTATAATTTTTTATAATATTTTTTTTCATAAAAAATTTAAATTTTAAAAATTAGAATTATAAATTATGATTCTAAATTAATAAGCGAGTCTTAAGTTTTAGACTTAAATTGACATATGTTAAGAGACATAAATTATTACAAAAAATGTCACAATTAAAAATACTTAAAAATTATGAAATTTATAAAAATTACAAATATATACATGAAAAATAAGAAAATTCTCACAAAATCTAATGATATTAAGGGTCGTCTAAATTGGTTTTAAAAAAGTTATTTTTAGCTTATTTAGACGATATTTGTTTTTTATATTTGTCTATGATTTTAAATAATAATTTATAGTTTTTTATAATATTTTTCTCTCATAAAAAATACACATAAAATAAGAATAGTTCTGAATCATGATTTTGACTATATTACCAAATGTCCACTTAGTCTAAAAGTCACTTTTGAACCTGTTTGGATGGACAACTTTAAAGTACTTTTAGCTTTTTTAAACACTTTTAGAACAAATTATCTCCTTATTTATTATGAAAAAAAACACTTATGAAAAGTTTTTTTATTTACATTTTTGACATTTTCTTTGTGAGTAACAAATTAAATATCTCATTCACATCTTTTTATTATATTATTTTTTGTAACAATAAGTATTTTTTACTTTTTTTTATCCAAACATGTTTAAAAGTTCTTCTCAAATATAAAAATTATTTTTAAGCACCTTTTAAACACTAATTAAACATCCAAACTCATGCTTATTTTCTTCTACTATTTAAAAGAACAAGCACAAATTATTTTAAATAGGCATTGAATGAAATATACAAAAGTATAAATATAATTTTGTTTAGTATACAAAATTCAAATGGTCACTATAGTATATTTTATAATAGTTTTAGTACTTATTACAAAAGTTAATCTAACTTTACAAATTATGAGATATTATCTAAAATTCTATTTATTTTATTGATTTAAATTTTATTATAATAAAAAAAATTTAAAAATAATTATATTTAATTTCTTATTACAATAAAACATTTTCACATAAAATTATATTTTAATTTAAATTAAAAATTTAAATTAATAAATTAAACGGACAGTAAATAACAAGTCAAACCAAGACTTAGGTTTGGAAGCATTACTCCATGGAGCCCCTCGAGAAAAGAAGGGAAAAAACAAGGAAGAAAGAAGAAAATAGGTCAAAATTTAAGATGAATTAAAATTAATAGGTCAATCGTTTATATAAGTTAATAAATAGGCCAAATTATTATTTTTGTCTATAATTTGTCTGGTTATGAACCATAACTTGACAAGTTATTATTCATAATTGTCCATAACTTGTCCGGTTATGAATTATAACTTGACAAGTTTATCCATAACTTATCTGGTTATGAACCATAACTTGACAAATTATGGCCTATTAATTTCTATAACTAAAAATTGGCCTATTTACTTTCTTAAGCTTTTCATATTGGCCTATTTTCTACTATTTCCCAAAAAAACAAACGGGCTTATTATTAAGCTAATGTTGTTTTAGCTATCAGCCCACCATGTAACTATCCACCTGCTGCAATTTGCAATGGGCCTCGCAGGCTCGCACTTTTAGGACCACAGAGAGCACACAAAAAACTTTATTTTTTTTTAAAGAAGAAATTCCCAACGAAATTTAATTACAGTTTAATCCACAGCTGACACGTGTAAGTTTATCTAAAGTTCCGTTATTTATAACTGGCGAAAATTCCCACTGGCACTGGCTCGAAAGTTGGATGAGAGTAGGACACAGCATATTACCTGGATATTGGAATAAACAATATCCGATCTTGAATACCCAAAACACCCTCCAGTGCTTTTAACACTCCTGCCATTGCAGGGCTAATATGGTAACTTCACTTCTAAATGGATATGCCGTACCAATTACAAGCCTTGCTTAAAACACGTGCAAGAAATTCGCCTCATGTCTCGCTCCCAATCGTAGTGAGAAATTTTCCCGATAAAATTTTTGGGGGGATCGGAAGAGAGAAAGCGTGGGAAAATTTCTTGCGGAGGAGGGTGATAAAGCAAGAAAAATGCATTCTTTGAGCCTCAGAGTTTTTACTGATTTCACCGGCTCGTCGGCGGCGAGGTCTTCGCCGTGTCGTGGTGGCTATGGCGGTTTCAGTTTGGGGGAATTTAATAGCAAGGCTTGTAGAATTATAGCCTGCGCTCCGGAGAGGAACGGCAATGGCGGAGGTCGGAGTCGGAGTTCGAGTTCGAATACGAGTACGACGCCGAGCTCGTTTTTGTCTCGGAGCCAAACTTACGCTCTGTTGAAGCAGCAAATGGAAGTTGCTACGAAATCTGAGGTCAGTGTTTTTCTTTTCTTCTCCTCTCTCTCTCTGGACTACCAATTTGGGGAGAGATTGTTTGCTAAAATAAAATAATAAAATAAAATAAAATTGGGGAGAAATTTCAGATTTTTTTCCTTCGGATTCTCGGTAAACAATCGAAGGCTTATCGCTTTGGGTTTTGTCGGGTTGTACGTAGGATTATGAAGAGGCTGCGAGGATTCGCGACTCGTTGAAGTTATTCGAAGAGGAAGAGCCGGTTTTGCGGCTGCGGAGGCTGATAAAGGAGGCGGTTGCTGAAGAGAGGTTCGAGGTAAATCACTTGCAGCTTTCTCGCTTTGCAAGGTTTTTCTTTTACTAGAAAAGTTAAGTCTTGAGTAATGACGAATGTGTCTTTTGGTGAAAATTGTAGCTATCAGTTTGTTTATCCAAGTCATTGAGAACCTAAAGGATCTCTATCTTTCACAGAGCAGTTTTTCTCCACTTACCACTTCATTACTTTTGCCATCAACATTGGTGGGAGAAAGGGAAAACAATATAGCTGCTTTGGTCGTAATGAACGAATTTTTGATCGGAGAATTACGTTCGACTTCAACTATAGATCTTAATGTTTTGAGACCCAAAATTAGAGTGAAATTATGTGCTGCAAAATATATTGGCCAAGCTTGTTTAAGTCCATGTGGATGTTATATTTGTGCAGGAGTGAATTAAGAGGTTGAGAAAAGATGAAAAGATTATGGTGGGTACGGGGTAGACTGTAGTAACCTATGAGTATGCCTTGTAAAGTGGTTGGACAGAGTGTTTTTCTGCTGCTGACTGGATTGATCCTGCTGAAACAAGGATTGAAGACAGTTTTGCTGTTCAATTAAACACACTTTGTAGTGTTTTGAACACGTTAGTGCTCAGGAAAAGTTCAGAGTGTAAAAAGTTGAAATTTGAAGGGTCTTAAAAGGAGGGATATTGCAGTTTGAGCAATTTTTTAAATAGGCGAGTAGATCAAAGCTTCTGCGAGATGTTGCTGAAGTTAAATTCCGATATTTTGCTTATTTCTTTGCTGATTTACTTAGGACTTTGTCCTTCCCTCAATGTAGACTATCATCCTCCTTTCATTTAAGTCTTCATTCTTGTTCTTTGGATCATAGATTGAGTTCTGAAGGTAAACTATCAACATCAATTTTCTGATTTTTTGAATTTCTGCTCAGGATGCAGCTAAATACCGTGATGAGCTTCAGGAAATTGCTCCCCACTCTCTCTTGAAATGTGCAAGTGATGCAACGACCTTGGTATCAGATTTATACTTGGTTCATGTAGTTCCAATTGAACTTCATAATAGTCCGTTTTGTTTTCATAATAATCTAACTTTCTAACTGCTGGAAACTTTATGTTTATAAATAAAAGTTTCTACACTGATTGATCTTGATTTTTTAGTATTTTTTGTTGGAAAAAAAAAACTTAAAAAGTAATTTTTTAGGCTTTTGGATGGTGAGGCAAGACATAGGATGTATGTTCGTTTTCAGATAATAAAGCACTCCTATAATTAGATTGAGTAAGATGCAATACAAATAGAAGAGCACAGACTAAGTAATTAGTATTTAATACTAAATAAAACCTATGACTTTTCAGGGAGTCAGGGTTCAAGTGAGGAGTGTGTATATAGAGAGCCGGAGTCAGCCGTCAAAGGGGCACTATTTCTTTGCTTATAGAATTCGAATTACCAATAATTCAGAGCGCTCTGTTCAGCTTCTTAGAAGGCACTGGATTATAACTGATGCCAATGGAAAAACTGAGAATGTCTGGTTAGTTACATCTTGTTTTCATTTACATCTGTTTTACCTATATGTATCTTTCAATTTGTTTCAATTTTGTTATTTCCCTTATTGCAGGGGAATTGGTGTTATTGGTGAACAGCCAGTAATACTTCCTCGGACTAGTTTTGAATACTCATCTGCATGCCCGTTAAGCACTCCCAACGGCAGAATGGTAATATTGGTTCATTCAATTTATACATTAATAAAAATGGAAAGAGACAATTTCGTATTGTTGGATACCACTTCTATGAATGCTGAATTGTCTTTCATATATTAGTCATTTAGGAAGGGCTGCTTAACAATAAAAATTAAAAGAACTACGGATCCCCGGTATGTAAGAACACCTGCGAGTAAGAAATAATGTTTCATTCCATATAGGAAGAATCTTTAGATTGCCTTGAATGACATATAGATAATAATTATAATGTGTGAAAAGCCACTTAGATATATTTTTGTTGTAGGGAGGTTGTTTGCTGTTAACAATAACGAGTCCCTAGAAAATGTGACGTTTCTAAGAATTTGATTTTATAATCTTTGATTGAAAAGTCAATTTATTTGGCTTGTTTTATTGCAGGAAGGTGATTTTGAGATGAAACACATCGATAGGGCAGGCTCACAATCTTTCAATGTGTCTATTGCCCCATTTTTACTCTCTATACTTGGAGATGATAGTGATGCGTTTTGAGAACTGAACTGTTTACATCACCTAGGAGAGACAAAGGAATCTCATTCTGATCCAGAAAAGTCTCTAAAAATTAAGTCTGTTTATATTCTGCAATATGTGTAAAAAATCATTTCTTCTACACGGATTAGGGTACCACTTGTCGATTATTCTTGTTGGTCTAAATGGAAAATGGTTGAAGTTTATATGTTAGGAGAAAAATCAACTTGTAAAGTGAACAAATGTATAGCTTTATGCAAGTTTATCTGAATGAAATCCAATTCTATGATTGACATATAAAATGAGCATCAGTAGCCTAGAACTTGGATGAATGTACTGTCAGGACTCAGAAGCCGACTTCTTTACCAAATTTTATATGCCAAAACACGTGGAATATTCCTGACCACACCATTATCTTAGTGTCTTCACTCAAAGCCAGTTATCAGGATGCTTAACCATTCCTCACTAGGTGGATGATATCTGGGACAAGAAGTTGTTGACTTTCTTGGTTGGTTTTCAATCCTCTGTTTCTTGTAACATTTTCTGTCAAAGGACTATAGTCTTTTCCTTGGATGTTCAAACAAAGTTGTATGGCCCTTTGTTGCTCTGCAAAGAGTGGAATTCCGGGGTGGGTATGAAAAAAGATAATATTTACACACACACACACACACACACACACACATGTATGTATGTATGAAGAAACTTGATGAACATCTAAACATTTATAACTGTCATATTGGGTTCCTTGAAATGATGGTGTCCACAACTAAAGGGGTAAAGAAGCTTCATCCTTTTCTCATACCAGAGTCCTTTGGTTGAGATCAAGTGAGAACTTCATCTTCACACTTTGGCATCAGTTAGAAGTTCTTTTCTTTTTAAAAGAAACTAGTAGGGTTGGCTATTACTTTTGGCTGATAATAATTTTCTACTCATTCAAACTATTCGTTCTGGAACTTTTCCTTTGTCTCTCTTTTATAAAATCATCAGAAAATGAAGATAGTCTCAGCAAAATCAAGTTTTTGTTTTTATTTTTATTTATTTATTTTTTAAATATCCGTTTCCATATTATACGAAGATGATTGCCTACTTTTTGATGTTTTGCGAGGAGCAATTCAGTGCCAAAGATGGGTAGTCCTGTTGAAAGGCTCCCAGCAGATTTTAACTCAAACGTATGGATGGCAATGAGGGTTACGAGGCGGGGAAGGGGCGGGTACGCTTCCCCCACCCCAATACTCTACGCCTGTTTTGTTCCATTACCCACTTCCGTACTTGTCTATTTTAAGGTGGGATTGGGGTCGGGAGCTATGAGAGTTTAAAAAATGCTTGCGACATTATTAAATTTAAAAAGAAAAATCTATTAAATTAATTAAAAATTTAAACGGCATAATTACTAATATGTCATAAAAATAAATTGAAATTCTAATGTCAAATTTAAACTCCAACAATAACAAACCAAAATGGAAAAACTAAATCTAAACTCGAATATACGTAAGATATAATGTAATTGGGGTGAGGACGGGGACTGAGAAGTTTTTTCCACAATGAACCCCGCCTGCCCTCAAATCAGGGGTTAATTTTTGCCTCATAGTTACACTATTAAGCACAGATACGTACGATTATTTGTATCCACGGATAAGAATGTCATTCTTAATTAAGCGTCTCTTTCAAGATTTTAACCTAAAACTGAAAATTGATTTGGTTAATGTGGTTTTTGGTTGCATAATAGTTAGGATTAATTACAAACCCTCTTTTTAAATTATACTTTTTATAACACTTTGTCTCTCAATTTTTAAAACATAACATGAAATGTTAATAAAAAAAACCCTTCCGTTAGGGTGTTTTTTTTTTTTTTTTTTTTTAAGAGAAATTAACAGGTAATTGTTATTTTAGTAGCTCCATGATTTAAAATTTAGTTTGAATTTAAAATTAATTTAAATTTAAATTTTTAATTATGTTACATCAATTATTAATTGAATTTAAGTTAAAAATTTTAAAAATTTTTTTAGTAGAATAAAAAAATTTATATGGTTTTTTTAATACTTAAATTAGTTTAAATTCAAATTAATTTTTAAACCATAAAATTATCAAAATAAACTCAAAATAGCAAATTATTTTTCAATTAACAACTTAGCGAAGGGGTTTTGTTGTTAACATTCTAGGAAAAACGTTTTAAAGATTATAGAATAAAGTGTTATATAAAAGATATAATTCAGGATAAATTTTTATAATTAATCTTAATAATTAACTAGAGCTTTTATTCCCCCACTCCCTGGCTAGTTAAATTATTGAAAAAGACATCCCCACTCCTCGGCTTTTGGCAGTGAGTTAACTTCACTACAAAGGGCAAATCACAAGTTAGAACCAGTACACGTTTTACGTTTACCCCATCAGACATGGAATAAGTAACAAAAGATTATAGAAACGAAAATACAAAAGTTTATTGGACAAAAAATGCTCAAATAAAATTTATTATTCCACCCAACAAACCTCTTTTTTTTTTTTTTTTTTTTTTTTTTTTTTTAATGGACAAGCCTGGCAAGTGGCAATTTGTATTGGATAAATACAAGCTAAGAATCCGTGTGTTGCTACGGATAATTTTGTTGTATTATATAAAAAACTAAGGATTTTTATAGTATAAAATTAATTTATATATACATTCACACACACACATATATATAGTACACTCTGATTCAAAATACATTCATATGTGTATATATACAGTATTCTAGTTCAAAGTTTCTTATAATGAAATATAGTTGTTGTTTTGTTTCTTTCTTCTGTTTTTTTAACTGCAAAATACAAATTAAAAAAATAGTAATTAGTAATTAAAGAAGTTTAAAATATTTAATTATAGTTAGTGTAAATTAAAGGATTTAGAAATAGTTATATTACCTAGTTTTAGGTCTTTTTTGGATTGTTTTACTGTCTTTGATTGAGAATTAAAATGATGAAAGATTATTCAGATATGTATTTAAAGTTGTTAATATTTTTTTATTGATAAATGATCTAAATTAGTAAATATATCTTACCTTGTGTTTGATTTTTTTCGGTCTGGTGTTTGTGGATCTATTGTGGTGGGAGTTGATATTTGTGGCGGTGGTGTTGGATATTGAATATTTGTTGTCTTTGATTGATAATAGAAATGGTAAAATATTGTTTAGATATGTGTTTAAAATAATAAATATTATTTTTATACTTGATTGATATAAATTAATAAATATGTCTTGCCTTGTGGTTGATTTTTTAGAAAAAATTCCAGCATCAATCGAGAGATCCGTACTAAGGTAGGCTCAACATTTTCATTCGTTTGAATCATATGCTCATTATTTGTGTTGATAAATTCCGGGTCCATTTGTGAAATGATACAACGAATATGCTGATTTGACCACTGTCATTTTTTTTTTTTTTTTTTTTTTTTTTTTTTTTTTTTTTTTTTTTTTTTTTTTTATCCATCTGTTGATTACAATATAAAGGTTATTTCAGCAACTTAAAAAAAGAAGTAAATTTGCTTGCATAAGTAATCTTTTCGTATTTAAGTGTGATATATTAGAATTGGTAATAAATAGTTAGGCAACTAATTTTGTAATAACATTCAACTCATTTTATTGTTGTTTGTATTAAATATGTAATGCAATAAATCTAGTTGCCTAACATCCAACTCATGTTGACTAATAGATATATTGCATTACATATTTGTAACTATGATTTAGTTCAAGTAAAATAGTACAAAAATATATACAATGATTATATATTTATTATGGTAGAGATCTGAAATTAAGAATGCTGAGTATAATTACATAAACCATAGATTAATGAGATAGGAAAAATACACAAATGAAATTTATGTACAAACAGAGAAATAAACATAAAGCTTCATGTGCTACGGCTGCTTCCTTCATGGATGAACAAACGAATTAAAAGTTCTCCACAACAAAAACTGAATATATGGATTTTATAGGAAGAGAAAGAAGAAGGGAAAAAAATCGAGAAAAAGGTAATAAGTGAATACATAAGTAAGTATTTTATAGTAATATTTTTATATAGTAATTATGGCTTAGATATTCAATATTCTAAGCAATATATGTGCGACATATATATATTGACTTGTAATTATAGTTATTTTGTGGTTGCCTATTGAAATGTTATTCATAAAATCAACAACATCAATGGTAACTACGCATAAACACAAAAATTAATAAGGTATTATACTTGTCACATATATTATAATGTCTCCACAATACTAAATATACAACTGGAGTAAAATATGGAATCATTCAGGTCCCGTTTATTTCACCGATTCGAGTTTAGAATTTGAATTTTGCTACAGTAAAAAGTTCTCAGAAACAGTCGCATCTAACTTTTTTGTTACAGTAAAAAGCTCTCACACAAAATCACATATCAACTCAAATTATAAACTCGAATTAATGAAGTGAACGAGCCCTAAAACTACCAAGTGACTTAAAACAAAAAGGGAAACAAAAACCTAAGAGTATAAACGTACAACCACAACATTAGGGCGCGAAAGGACTAAAAAGCCCATGCTTAGGAAAACAATCAAAATGGAGAGGAAAAGGGCAATCAGACCATAAAACAGAAGCAGATCGAGAAGCCCCTTGCTTTCTTGATTTGTTCACTTATCAAAGAAAGATAGTAAATCAAGAAAGCAAGAATCAAAGTAAGTGAAAGAAAAAAAAAAAAAAAAAAAAAAAACAAAAGGGAAGGAGACCAAAAATTTTAGTAAAAAAAAAAAAAAACCGGAAGCAGAATCCAAATTCACAGCAATTTTTGGACAATTCACATAAAACTCAACATGTCAAAAGTCATTATAATCATCATCGCCACGTTTAAATAAACCAGTTAAAAGTAAAATATATCAAGTTGAAATATATACATGTATACATAAGTAAGAAACATATACAAAAGAAGTCTAAGGAGAACCAATAGAGGCTAGGGTTTCCGTCGAAACCAAATAAGAGGGGCAGAATGAAATGGTCGAGTGAACAATGAGGCCTAAGGCTTCATTTGAATGGAAATTACGCATAAGACCCAACCGAAGAAACAAAGAGGGAAACAAAAACCTGAGGATCAAAGGAGAAGCAATGGAGGTTAGGGTTTTCACTGAAATCAAGTAAGAGAGGAGAAGGGGAGAACGAAATGGTCGAGCAAACAATGACGCCTAAGGCTTCATTTGAACGGAAATTACACATAAGACCCAACCGAAGAAACAAAGAGGGAAACAAAAACTTGAGGATCGAAGGAGAAGCAATGGAGGTTAGGGTTTCCACTGAAATCAAGTAAGAGAGGAGAAGGGGAGAACGAAATGGTCGAGCAAACAATGAGGCCTAAGGCTTCATTTGAACGGAAATTACGCATAAGACCTAACCGAAGAAACAAAGAGGGAAACAAAAACCTGAGGGCATAAACATACAACCACAACATTAGGGCACGAAAAGACTAAGGCTCTGTTCATTTCACCGATTCAAGTTTAAAATTTGAGTCTTGTTATAATAAAAAGCTCTTACAAACAGTCACATCTAATTTTTTTGCTACAATAAAAAGCTCACATAAAATTACATCTCAACTCAAATTAAAAATTCAAATCAGCGAACTAAACGGGCTAAAAAAAGCCCGAGCTCAAAAAAACGATCAAAACGGCGAGGAAAAGGGCAAAATGGTCATTGCGTGATCAAGGGGGCAAAACCGGGAAGGTACTATTCAGTGCTCAGTGAATCCTCTCTCTCTTTTATAGTATATTTAAAATAATGTGACCCTAGGGTCATAATGTGTACAGACCATATAGTAAAAGCCTTGGCGTAAATTTCAAACTGTGCAATGAAAGCTTAAAATATGAATTAGTTGAAATATAATTATTTTACTTATCCTTTCGTTCTGTTAAAACAATATTCATGTTTTATAGTTCCCGTCTTTCATTGAAAAAAAAACTTGCACGTGTCTCTAGTCTATATATTAAGTAAATTTTTAAGAACTTACAATGTGAAAATGAATCTGTCTGCACACAAGAAATTAATTTCTCTCTTTTTTATTTATTTATGGAAACACACGAGAAATTAATTAGAAAAAGGACGCAATGTATATATATAAAAAAAGGAAAAACGACGTAGGACCCGTTTAATTCGCTGATTCGAGTTGAGATGTGATTTTATGTGAGAGTTTTTTTATTGTAGTAAAAAAAATTAAATGTGACTATTTCTGATAGTTTTTTACTATAACAAAACTCAAATTTTAAATTTAAATCGGTGAAATGAATGATGTCATAATCATGTTCTTGGAAGTCTACTCTTTATTGTTTTCAACATGCATAATCAATTATTCATTTCTTATTTTTGTT
Organism: Morus alba; assembly: GCA_012066045.3. Lineage (NCBI taxonomy): Eukaryota > Viridiplantae > Streptophyta > Magnoliopsida > Rosales > Moraceae > Morus > Morus alba. The sequence continues at coordinate 5,147,693 of CP050231.2, read as the reverse complement.
TATTGCTGACTCATAATCTGACACTTTAAGAGTCCGTTTAGTTTATGAATTAGAACCATGTGATTAGAATTATTTTTAATTTATGAGTATTTTTTGTGAGAAAAAAATACTGTAACGAATTACAAATTATGATTCGAATCAGGGAATGAATCCCTCTACTAAACATCACATCTCATCCTCTACGCATTCCGTTGCCTAAATCATGGATACAAAATGCACGTCAAGCCTCACTCCGTCATTCGCGCGAAACATATGATTCTCAACTCCATTGACGTTTTATAAAAGACGTCAATTCTCCTCCTACTTCTATAGTAGTATTCCTTAAATTTCTTTTTAGTCAACTTCTATAGTACTACTAAAAAATTGTTCTTCAGATCCAGTACTCGTTTCAGCTGCAAGATCTTGGGCCAGAAAATCAACATGAAATTACGTAAATGTTCTCTGCCTCTTTCTCTCTGTTATATATGATACTTGTTTATCATAGCTATATTTAGTTTAGAGATATACATATTTATAGATTTTCTTTCCTTTTTATGCTTTGCATTTTAAGATTGTTTAGAGCATATCATTCGATACTGTTATTAATTTAACTACAAAGCGATAGGAAAATACCTAAAGAAAGAAATAAAATAAAATAAAATAAAAGTTAAAAAACAAAAATGAGGGGATTTTTTTTAGTTTTTAGTATTTTTTATTAGTTTCCAAGTTCTTATTATTATTATTATTTTTTTTCACACCTCAACAATTAAGTCCATTTGCGACGACAAATACATTTGATATGTATTTACTTTCTAAATACATTTGATATGTATGCACGTCAAAAATGTCATAACAAATTAGTTTTTGCATGCAATAAATGCAATGAGCATTAAGAATAATGGAATTGTGTATGCATTTAAAATGGGGTAGAATTTTCTGTTTCTTCTTTTCTTTTGTTTTTTTCAGTTAATTGATTATGTTTGCGAAACATGAGAAACCCAGTTCACTGTTCCTTCAAAATCAAGTGACCAAAAAGTGTGTTATAAACCCTTTTTTTTTTTTTTTTTTTTTTTTTTTTTTTGTGCTGAAAAAAGTGTGTTATGAACTTATGATCAGCCTTTGGAATCCTACCTAACGGGTTTTAGTTTTAACTTAAGAGATCTTTAAGGTTGGGATTTCCTTCATATATTGGTTGTTCATACTTTTGTTGTTGTCCAACTTACTACCGTACAAGACAAAAAAAGCATTTACATGATCATAATAATTAAGAAGGAAAAGTGATATTCATTTTCCCATCTATTACTTATCCCTTTTCCATTGATCTTCATGCCCAATTACATTGATTTTTAGTATTTTTTTTTTAAAAAAAATAATTTTCAGATTTAAAGCAAATAAACAGACATGGACACGTCCTTTTTTCTTGGTTCTTGTAGCCATGCACTTTCTAGGAGAATCTTTTTTTTATATAATTAATTTAGTTGAATAATATATAGAAGAAGTCTATGATAGGTATTATAAAATTTTTTAAAAATAGTTTTAGACCATAAGGTTACATTAAAAATATATTAGCTAGAATAACATTACAGAATCTAATCAAGATTTAATAACCATTTTTAATTTACGTGTATTTTTGAGAAAAAAAAAAAATAATACAAATACTACAAAACAAGTGGTTTTTTTTTTTTTTAGCGTTTTTTTTTTAACCTAAAATAATATGTTTAATGTAGGCAATATTAAACATTCTCAGCCTACTAAATTCAATTTAATTGGAACTAAACAAACAAAACATACTATGAGTTGACCTCCTAAACTCTCGGAAGAGATTTTGCATCCATAACTTGCCAAGCCAAGTTTACCACAGCCCCAAGTAATTGACTTGTGGCGTATTGGAAAAGTTGTGTGTTATATCTTGCTTTCCAAGTTTGTCAACCGTCTCAAATATTGGAGCATCACAATTAGGTTATTTGTGTTTTTTTTTTCTTTTCCTTGTTGAGTAATATTTCTCGACTTTTGACAAATATATATGGCTTGTTGGCCACTCTGCTTTACAAGTATATTCCAAAGGAGAGATAAAATAGATAAATGAATAAATAAAATAAATAAATAAAATAAATAAATAAGAGATTTTGGTTTTCTTTTTTTTAAAAACACTCGTGTTCCCTGCTTATTAGTCGTTAGATATGTACTAAATTTGATCAAAAGTGAAAACAAATTGAAAAAATAATACAAAACGACTGATAAATAAGGAACATCGGTATTCTAAAAAAAGAGAAAATACTAAATAAATTCCCAATAAAAAAAGATTTTGGGGGTCTTTTTCTTTTATCTTTTCCATGTGCTCTCTCTTTTTTCTTTTTTTTTTTTTTTTTTCTTTGGTTCAGAATATGGATATTATCAAAGTTTATTATATATAAAGCCATTGAAGTCGGTGACCTCTTATGTTCAACTTTTTTGACACAATATTTCCATCCCAAAAACCTTTTTAACACGATAGTTGGCCATTTTACTCGTTTTGGTGATTCTCTGAGTGTTACTTTATCACACCATCCTATAGTTCCATGTAATATTTCCCAAACCCTTTCATTTTCTAAGCCAAAGAGAATTCGTTTGGGGACCCCACTTTGCGAATTTAACCATATTATAGGACATCTACTTATATAACAAACAATTTTAAATCGACTTTTCAACACACAAAAAAAAAAAGAAATAAATAAAATCATCCTATTAAATCAAATAAATTATGTTAAGTTAAGGAAAAATAAAATGATTAAAAAAATTGATAAAAGTTTATTATTGATTAAGTTGTATTATTTATATCCTCCCTAATGTGTCTCGACTGTTATGTACATGAAAAAAAAAAAAAAAAAAAAAAAGAGTAGTTTAAAACACGCGTTAGTAGTGGGGGTATTTTGGTAAATTCATAAGAAGTTTCGGGAGGAGGTTTCATGTGTGCAGGTCAAGCAAGTTGTGACCGTCAAGTCAAGCCGTGGTCACGCGTGGAGCCCAGTTTTCAAGCCCAATCAGCAAATATCTCATGCTTTAACTGAAAGTTTAAAAAGAAAAACATGATGATTTCTTTTTACGTATAAAAACGACCATTGACCAATCACGCTCCAAATTAGTTTTCTAACAAGCCAGCCATGCAAAAAGACGGCAATCAAGAACAGCTGTGGGTCCCATTAACTTCTAATTATTTTCTTGATTAGTAAATCATTGTTGAATTTTATCACTAAAAATAATACAACTTTAACTCCTCTTTTTTTTTTTTTTTTTTGCTTGAATAAATCATTTTGACAGGAAAGAGATGGAGTACAAGGGTATACAAAACTTTTATATTTAGAAGAATTCCACATATATGAGAAAATATCTATTTGTAGAATAAAATACTAAGCGTGCGTTTAGTTCAAGGATTCGTGTCATAGTTTAAATCATAATTCGTGGTTCGCTACAGTATTTTTTCACAAAAAAATACACATAAATCGAGAATGATTCTGAATACATCAATCAAACGTCCTCTAAACCTAAACCAATCACATAACATCAGATTAAATTATATTAAAAAAATTACAATAATTTTATTATCAGAATTTGATAAAAGTAAGGTATGATGTATGGTTGCAAAAGGGTACTTGAATACACATTGCAAAATTCTCTTTAAATTTAACTATGAATATTCTTATTCCATTTAATTAATTATATATTGTTTGATTCTATTGTATTGTGCCTTGTTGTTTTCTAACACATAAAATATACCCATATTAATTAATGATGCATGGTTGTGATTGTAATAAGATGACAATTCTAAACATATATTTTTATATAAAAATAAGACTTGAAAATATAAATTTTCTGTGGCAATGAACATTTTAAATTTTCCTCCCATTTGCAAACTATTCTTTCATTCTACAAAACAATAGCTATAGGGACAATGTAACATGTGGAATTATGAGGTGAAACTTCTTAATTTTTGTCACCTAATGAATGTTGAGCCACATGGTACCCCTCCAAGTATTTTTCCAAATGATTCCTCAAATTAAAATCTCTTTCTTTTAACTCTTAGCCCACAACATCAATAGTATTTTTTTTTTTCTTTTTTTATTTTTTTTTATTTTTCAGCTTCTTTCTTTCACTAGATCTGCCCCGTTGATTGATGAATCATGTCACACAGTGACAAAGGTCCATATCATGATTTTCATTATTGGGTCCCGCCCTACAGACATAAACATAACATGATATAACATAACCGTTTTCTTTTAAAAGTTTACGGTCCGTTTAGTTCATGGATTCAAATTATGTAATTTGAATAATTTTTAATTTATGTGTTTTTTTTATGAAAAAAAATACTGTAATAAATCATGAATCATAATTCGAATTAGAAAGCAAATCTAGGAACCAAACGGACTCTACGTGGTAGGATGAAAAAAAAACTACCTATAATTTCTTTCTTTCAATAGTTGAATTTATATTAATTTTTTTTTATTTTACATGTATTTTTAATTTAATATAATTTTAACTAAATTTAATAATTAAAAATTATCTCTACCGATACATCAATCCTATCAGGAAAAAAAAAAAACTAAAAAACTAAAAAAAAAAACATTACTTTCGCTAGGGAGTCGCTTTATTCCTTTATTGGCAGGAGCACCGAGCACTTCACGGCACCCCAAAACTATTCTTGTACTCAAACAGCATCTTCCTTGAACAGAAATAAAATCCAAAACAAAACACAATAATATTACAGTTATTCTTTCTTCTCTTCTCTCTCTCTGGTCCACTCTCTTAGTTTTTTGTGTGTTTTTGTAATATCTAAACAAAGACATAAGCTAAACCCCAAAAAACAAAAAAATATAAAAAAATATAAATAACAAAAGATTGTTATCCAAGAAAAGGTGACAAAGGCATGCAATATATGTGTCCCATTTTATTCACAGGGAATTTTAAAATATTTGCATGGAAGATTGAGACTGCAGAGAGGACTGTGGTCTTTGTCTTTTGAGGATCTTCTTGGTATAAAAATAAGAAAGAAAAAAAAAAAAAGAAGAAGCTTATGCTCAAAGCATAACATCCCTTTTTTATGATTCGTATCATCCCCCTCTTCTCTCTCTCTCTCTCTCTCTCTCTCTCTCTCTCTCCTCTTTCTCTCTCTAGAAGATAGCTAAATAGTTTTTCTCTTCAAGGAAAAGAAGCAAAGCATCTCTATCTATCCTCCATTCATACACTACACCGCCACATTTATAATTTTCATTTTGGTTTCCCTTGTAAGTATCAACCTTTCCTTTGCTTAGAGTCTAGCTAGCTGCTTCTTTTTTTCTTCCATCTAGGTGTAATTATTTATTGGGTTTTAATGGAAAATGTCGGTTTTAATCTTTCTGTAAGAAAAAGACCACTTAAAGTTTGGAATACAATAGTCTTCAGGCATTAATGCACTGAAATAAGACACGGGGTTTTCTTAGTTTTTCAGCTTCTCAATTGGATCCTAATCTTCTTTAGTTCTTATACACAAAAAAAGAAAGAAAGAAAAAAAAAAAAAAGCCCAAAACAAAACAAAACAAAACCATAACTCATTAGACCTTCCCAATCAACCTCCTCTTAAATGTGACCTGTTTTACCCCACATCACTAGATTTGTGTGTAAATACTCTCATCAGATATTTCTTGAATTGGGTTTCCATTAATTTCAGCATTGAAAAAAGATTTATACTTTGTTACAACCAACTTGTTCTTTTGCTTTAATTTTCTTAAGAACTTCTTCTATCCTGATTCAGTTCTGTATATACAAACTTTTTAAGCTATATCTTTTTGTTTTTTTTTGTTTTTTTTCAAAAAACCATTCTTCCTTTCTGGGTTTATTGAATTTGATTGTAAATATTTTTACTTTCCATTTTGTTTCTGGTTACTACTATATAGGTATTGAATCAAGTCCAAAAAAAAGTTCTTGTTGTTCCAATTCTTTCAATCTTTGGTCACACAAATTCTTTTCCTCTAAAGATTGTATTTTTGTCCTTCTCTTTTCCCATTAAGTTCTCTAAATCACACTCTTTCCCTTTTGATACATTGGAGCAAAGTGCATACCAATTCACCCCAGATCATTTTTGTGAAAAAAGCAAAACTGAAGAATTGAAAAGAAAAAAAAAAAAAAAAAGAAGAAGAAGAAGAAGAAGAAGAAAGTAATAGTCATGAGTTTTCTAACAGGATCATCAGGAAGTTCTTGGCAGCCAATCATGACCGGGGACACGACCGCCCCGAGTTACTGGCTCAACTGGAGGGTCTTGCTTTGTGCCCTTTGGGTGTTGTTCTCAATGACATTGGCAATCCTTCTCATACTGAAATTTGAAGGCTTCCGAAATTCAAAACGACGCTGTAATGGAAGAGAAGCCCGGGAAGAAACATCATCATCAGGAGTGCTGTATGAAGATGAAACATGGAAGCCATGTTTGAAAAATATCCACCCTGCTTGGCTTCTGGTTTTTAGGCTGATTGCTTTCTTTGTGCTCTTGGTGCTTCTCATCATCACTGCTTCTGCGGATGGAGGTGCCATTTTTTATTACTATACTGAGTAAGCATTATTAACCCCTTTCGATTTCTCTCTCTTTTCTTTGCTTCATTATGCATTAATTCGAGAAAGTTGTAGCTAATTTTTCTTTTTATATGCATTTGTGTGACAATGATATGAAAATCACGGATTTTTTTTGTAGGGAAACTTTTTCCTAAGAGTTACAAAGAAGTGCAAATATTTGTGTGTTTGTGTTTGGATATGCTATTAAAGAAATCATAGGTCAATGATAACATGTAACGTTTGTGATGCAATTTAGGCTGTTTATAAGTGAAAAATGAGTCTTGAATAGAAACTTACAGCTGAATTTTGGGCAGGTGGACTTTCACATTGGTTACTATTTATTTTGGGGTAAGTCTTTACAGCTTCAATTGATTCATCCTCTGCTTTATTGAATCTCTTTCTTCTTCTTCATGTATGCGATCTACTGATTTCTTCTATCGATTTCTTCGCGCAGCTTGGATCACTTCTCTCGATGCGCGGTTGCTACCGACATCATAAGAAAGCTAGTGGTGACAAGGTGGATAGTGTGGAAATAGATGCAGAGCAAGGAACTTACATGACTCCTGCTCTTGTATTGTCCAGCAGAGAAAAGAACTTAGGCCCCAATGCAGGGCACGACACTCGCCAACCCGCCGGGTTTTTGAGTTATCTTTTCCAAGTAATTTACCAGGTTTGTTTTCAGAGATCATTAGCAGTTAGTAGAGCATAATTCAGATTTGTTATTTCTTTATATTTCATGTTTTACTTTCCCTAATTATCCCAATTGGTTGAATTTTCCCTTTTTATGTTTGTGGTATACAGATGAATGCAGGTGCTGTTGTCCTCACAGATTGTGTCTTTTGGTTCATCATAGTTCCATTTCTTACCATCAAAGATTATAACTTAAACTTTGTAAGTATCATTTCATCCTCATATTTCTTTTTCAAACCCATGCATATTTATATACCAAATGGTACCATTCTTAATTGAAATCTTAAGTTGCATTAGTCCATCAGAACAAGCAGGTGAATTTGTCATTTGGGTTAAGCATTTTTTTCTAATATAGGATAATATTGACTTTGATTATTTTCTTTTTTGTCACTGTCACATTAGATTCTTTTAATAATTATAGTAATTACTGGCAGTTGTGATATGCATCCTATGATTATTTGTAGTAATTATTGACGTAGTAGTGACAAAAAAATAAAAATAAAAATTCTGTTATTTGTGCTGTAAAAGAAATTAACCTTTGTTATTATTGTAAACTTTAAGGCTATAAAGACCGACCATGTAAAATGTTTGGAATAATTAATAAAGATGCATGCCTTATGCTTTGTGATTCATCTCCCTATTCAGCATCACCTATCATAACATACTTAAGATTATGAGTATCCATAAAAAATAAAATAAAATAAAAACACTTAAGATTATTAGTATTCATCAAAAAAAAAAAAAAAAAACTTAAGATTATTAGTGACCTTTCTCTGTCTAATTTCTCTCTAGAAACTTAGCTAAATTCATGCACAAGAATGTTATTAAACACGATTAATCCTTCTTACTGCAGCTGATTATTAACATGCACACAATCAATGCTGTTTTCCTGCTTGGAGAGACCGCTTTGAATTGCTTGGTTAGTTGATGACTGTTATAACTATTTAATTATCTCAACCATAAGATTAATTCTAGTTCTTCTTGTTAATGACACAATTATCTTTGCTTAATTTCCAGCGATTTCCATGGTTCCGAATTGGATATTTCTTCCTATGGACAGTCCTTTACGTAGTCTTCCTGTGGATTGTTCATGCTTGTGTAAAACTTTGGTAAATACATAACCCTTCTAATATTTGCACTACAATAAATAAATAAATAAATAAAATTATCCATATTATATCTAGCTGAAATTTTGGGTTTTTTTCCCCCATTTGAAAATCAGGTGGCCATATCCATTCCTTGACTTATCATCTTCATACGCTCCACTATGGTAAGTTTTGTCAACAAAAAGCTGATTTGACACCTTTTTTTTCCCCTTATCCTTTCTATCTTCAAGCAAAAAAGAAAAATCCATTTTTTTTTTCTAAATTATTGCTTTATTATATATGGTTGAGCAAATGGGTTGACTTTTTTTTTTTGGGTTGACATGGAACTTGTAGGTACTTGTCGGTTGCTCTATTGCATATCCCATGCTATGGAATTTTTGCTCTCATAATAAAGCTCAAACACCATATCTACTCAACAAGGTATCCCAATACTTATCAATGTGAGAAGTAATTTGGGAAAAAGTCATGAAGAATTTACCACTAAAGTATTCTTTGCTGAACAAGAGAGAAGAGAAAAATATTAGAGAACATTGTTTGAGGATTACAAGATCCATAACTTGAAAACAAGTCTAGAAAAAACATTATTTGTTAAATTAAGTTTTGGATGACACATAAAGATAAGGTGTACAAGAAAAGCAACATTCTTAGTTTAGTTTGTTCATACAAGCATTCTCTTCAAGAATGGCATAATTTGTAATTATACAAAAATTCCAAAGAAATTCATTGAGAGGTCCTCTTTCTCCATGTTTTACAACAAAAATTCCAAAGAAATTCATTGAGAGGTCCTCTTTCTCCATGTTTTACATCTATTCTCTCTCTCTCTCTCTCTCTCTCTCTCTCTCTCTCTCTCTCTCTCTCTCTCTCTCTCTCTCTCTCTCTCTCTCTCTCTCGTAAGGTATTATATGGAAAATTCTGCTAAAACTCTTGCCACTAACTTTACCAATATGACCATCCACAAAATTTGTTCTCATTCCAAAGGAATCTCACCGTTCTAAAGTAATCTTATTGATTTTGAAATTATATCTACATTTAGTAATACTTCTTGGGGCATCAAAAGAAGCAAAGGCCATACATGTTCGTATAATTTTATGTGTATATACACACACACACATAATTGAGGCTTAAAAAATGAGATTGTGGGCATCAATGTTCACAAAAGGGGTGCTATTTCATTAATGCTTCTTTTTTGCACTTTCTTAACAATCATTTTCCATGTTGTAATACTTTTTGATATGTTGATTGGTGCATCTCTCCTTCTCAATTTAGACTCAAAAATCAAAGTCACTAAATTTATCTTATCGGCATAATATTCCCTAAGCTATGACCATTTTAGATTCCCACAAAGAGAATGCATTCATAGTTCAAAACCCATTTGCAATATTCTGAAGTTTCTTTACAGATTAACAAGATCATCAAAAAGGAAAAGTAAGATTAAAAAAAATGTGGGGAAAAGAAAGGTTCTGCTCTAATTTTGTAAAGAAAATCCAACAGGAAAAAGGATGATCTCAAATATCTTATCGATAAGGTTTAGTTTCGAACAGTTTGATTGCATTATAATCATATCAGATTAAGATTTAAAACAATTTAAAGCTAGTGACTCAGAATTGTGTCCTAACTACAAATTATCCTAAAAGTTATTCATGAATTATCCCATTGGGCCATTTTCTTTCAATAAATCTACAACCAATTGCTACAAAATGGAGGGGTCAAAACATTAGTGTGACATGAGGAATAAGGACGTCTTTTTACTTTTGAAAAAGTGCTGATTCAGAAGAGATAATAATCTATTTGTTATGTACTTTTGAAATTTTAGACAAACTGTTTTCATGTTTTTGGATGGGACCTAATCAACCGAAAAGAAAGATTATTAAGGTCTGATTAATTCGTTGATTTAAATTTTTAATTTGAGTTAAGATGTGATTTTACGTAAAAAAATTTTACTATAACTAAAAAGTTATATGTGACTGAACTTTTTATCGTAACTCGAATAGCCGTTTCCATTTGCTTGGAAAAGACTCGACAGCAACAGAGCAACTACTATTTCTCATGCTTCCTAATAAAAACCATTGAGTCACCGATAACGACTATTTTTTTTTTTTTTTTTTTTTGTATTTTTTATAATATTTTGATACTTTTTCCTTTGTTATCTTAGGTCCCCTAAATAAATAATTTTTCCAAAAAAACAAAATGCAATGGAATTCTTTCGTTGTGTGTAAGCAACAAATCCCAGGGAGCTTCGGACGTAGGAGGTTCCATTGGCTGTCGTTTTCTAGTTGTCTTCATTTCTTGAATGTTTCTGTCGTTTCTTGGTTGGTGTTTACTGTCATTTTTTTTTTTCCCGCTAATCAAAGGGGATTAAAAACAACAACAACAACAACGGTTACACCAACAAGAAAGGACAGAAATAGTCAAAAAACGACGACAACTCCTCGTTGTTCTTGGATAATTTCATCTCTACTTTCTACTTTCTTATCATTGTTGTAACTTTATCATACAATTGTCAACATAATATATATATATATATATATATGTGTGTGTGTGTGTGTGTGTGTGTGTGTGTGTGTATTTAATAACAAAAGCTTTCTTCATATTTTATCGATATATTTTCATAAATATTTTAACCCTTCCCTGTGTTTTGCAATTGACATTAAAAATCTCCTTTTCTAACGTGTTTTGGTTAAAAAATAAATAGAGGTACTTTCACCATTTAGAAAAATTTTTAGGGTGTCCATCATCAACGAATCCACGCTACATTGGAGGGTTTTATTGTAATCGTAAAACATAGAGGATTGCAATATTTCTGAAAATATAAAGTAGAACATTTCATCCTCATAGATCACAAAGGAAATTTTTTAACTATCAATTTTTTTTAGCATTTTTTTTAATGTTTCTTCCTTTTTTTCTTTTACGATCGTTTCCTTTAATCGTGGTTTCTAAGGTTTCGTTCACTTCATAAATTCGAGTTTTCAATTTGAACTGAGATGTGGCATTTTCTGAAAGTTTTTTACTATAGTAAAAAAAGTTAGATGTGACATTTTTGAAAGTTTTTTACTGTAAAAATCTAGAACTGAAAACTCGAATTGGTAAATATCCTCCTTGTTGCCGTTTATCCTCGTTTAAGTTCTGTTGTTGTCTTTCTATGTACTCCTGCCATTTTCTCCTACCATTCTAACTTATGAGTGTCGTTTACATATTATTGTACTTTTATGCCGTTTTCTCTTTCAATTTTATTTTTTTCTGTGTCCGTCCGCTCTCTATTTTCTCATTTTATAGATGTTTTGTCATGTGTTTTTTCATCTTCTAATGCTTTTGCCGTTGTTTTTGTACTTTTCTGCCGTTTTCTTTAATTTTGTTGTTTTCAATTGTTCCCCTCGTTCTTTTCCTTGCATATTGTTTGTTGATGTGCTGTCGTTTTTGTTTCCATTTTCAATTGTTGTCTAAACTCCGTCTCAATTCGTTTAAAAGTCTGTCTTAAACAAAGTATTGTCTTTTTCTAAAATCTTTTGTCGTTTCTTATGTTGGTTGCATAGTTTATTTTTCGTCGTTTGCGAAAAACACGCCAAAAAGAGAAACATAAAGCTAAGGAAGCGAATATTCGATAACCAGAAACACCAGAATTGATTTTTGTCGTTTGTCGTTCGATTATGTGTTCGTCATCTTGTTGTCGTCTCCATGTTCCTGTCGTTTTCTATTTTCATGTCGTTTCCTTACGTGTTGTCATCTTGTTTTAATTCGTTTTTCAATCTGTCCTTTTCTTCTTGTTTCTTAACTTGTCTCTTTATTTTTATTTTCATCTTATTGTCGTTTTATTTGTTGTTATGTGGAATGAGCATGTCGTTTTTCTTCCCTTTTTTACCGACTCTCCTTTATGCGTGTCACTTCTTTGTCGTTTGTCAAGTTTCTCTCGTTCCATTCTTTTCCCTTTTTTTATCGTTCTTTAAAAAGTGCGTCCGTTTTCATTTATGTTCTTAAATTTATCTGTCTTTAGTCATCTCGTTTTTAATTTAGGTGACATTTGATTTATAATTTTGATTTTTGAAATTTAAAGTTTTTGTATTGAGAAATATTATAATAAATTAAGAATTATGATCCTAAATTAAGTCAAAACTCTCGAAACAAACTGAGCATTAGTAGTTTTACTTTTTTAAGATATTTTAATTTGTTTTTATTAGTTTGTTGTTTTAATGGATCTGTCGTTCCTCTACTTGAGTGTCGTTCTGGCGCTTCTGATGTTTCTATAGCAACTGCCTTCTTTTTATGTCGTTTCCCATCCCTCGTCTTTTCTTTACATTTGTGTCGGTTTTGCTGTCGTTTTTCAGTAGGTTTGTCGTTCTTTTGAATCTCGGACGCTTTGGTGTTTTTCCTTTCGTTCGTTACTCTCTCGTCCTTTGATTTGTTTTTCTTGCTTTTTTAAGTGCTTACTATAATGTGTCCAACCCCATTGTTTTCTTGTCGTTTCTCTATCTACTGTAGTTTTTTTTTTTTTTGGGATAAAATCAATTTAGGACCATTCATTTCACTTATTCGAGTTTAAAATTTGAGTTTTGCTACAGCAAAAGGCTTTAAAAAACAACCACATATAACTTTTTTGCTACAATAAAAAGCTCTCACATAAAGTTACATCTCAACTCGAATTAAAAACTCAAATCAGCGAACTGAACGGGTCCTAACACCCTCTGTTATAATAAAACATCTTGTAGATATCCTATATTTTTAATAATATTAAAACGGTATCTTTATTTTTAAAGAAATATTCTTTCGGTATTTTAAAGTTAATTTTTAAGACATATAATGTTCAAAATGTCACTTTTATTAATTAAATAGAAACTAATAATTTTACAAATATTTTTTGAAAACATTTTAACTTATTCTATATTTTTAATTTTAAATGTTTTAAATTATTTTTAGAATTTTTTTTAATTATTAGTTTATTGTACTTCTAGAATGCTAGAATATAATTTTTATGTCTCAAAACTCAGTCTTAATGTACTGAGATTTTTTTTTTTTTTTTAAAAAAAGTGATGGTAGCATTTTAACATTATTAAACAGAATACAAAGAGTACCAAAACGTTTTCATCCCATTTATTTTTTGTCACTTTTGTTACTGTCGTTTTTAATCTTCTGTCGGCTGTCGCTTTCAATGAACGAAAGTTTTCGTCTGGGTCTGATTTTTATCCATGTTCTTCATTTAAAAAAAAAAAAAAAAAAAAAAGACTTTTATTTGTCGTTCTTTTGTTGTTTTCCTTCTTTTATTTCATGTTTCAAAGCCACGATAGGACAGAAATATGATCTTTATAACAATCACATTTAACGAGAGAGAATTGAAGTTAAGAACACAGCCAAAACTTATATCTTTTTATTTTACAAAGAATGACCAATCAAGAAAAAAAAAAAATCCTGAATATCAAGGATATACAAAAGAGATGTCTTGGCCAGTGCCTAATTATTGAGCTAAAAAAATGTCCGAAAGTTGCAACAAATGAATCTTCACTCTTCAAATCAAGCCAAAATTACATATGATACAATGGCATTGCCAATGCAAGGCATATCATAAGGAAGTGCTTGGCAAAGAACCCATTAATATGACATTGTCATCGTCTTTATGCTCTCCATGCTTCTCGGGCTTCGCTTTTGTAAACAATGCAGATAGAAATCCAACACTTAAACCAGAACTCAATCCCTTCCCAAGCAAGTCTACTCTCTTAGCGAGTCGCCTTCTGTCGTCAGCCCCGAGATGTGCTCCGCAAGGGCACTCTGTGAGCTTTTTGAAGCAAAGTTTGTGGAACACCAATTCGCAAGAGACACATTTTTCCACATCACCTTCCTGCTAAAAGTTTTTCTAGTCAGATAACTGATATGCCAGCCAATCAATTATATCAAGTATGAACATGAATGTTTGACTTGATTGGTTAAATCAGAATGGGCTCGATTGGTCAACTATTTGAACCCATGATTTTGATTATGCTCTCCCACAAAAAAATTGAATAAAAAAAAGTTCCCGTCAATGTGTTCTCTCACAAAATTTGAATTCATAATTAAAATCATTAACTTGAACCCATGAACCAAACGGGCTAAATATATCTACCTCACCCAAGTTCATTCAGGGAACTCCGTTTAAACATTTCACTGGGTTCTTCTAATCCGCTTACTTTATGATCTCATAAAGACATTTCCTATTTAATAAAGAGATTTGTGCAGGTGCTTTATGATTAAGAAGCAACTGCCTCTGGCTTGTGTATTGAGTTAACTGGAGCACACTTTATTGGCTCAAAGTACTGCATTTATCCAAGTGATTCTCGTGCAATCAAAATGTAACAATTTGGTTTCGAAATCTGATTTCAATTAATTTGGAAAGCTCTTTCTTTCTAAAACTCATGATCAATTGAGATTTTTCTTTTTTAAGAGAAAAATAAGTAGCCAAGTTCTGGAGATTCACGGACACTATACCTACCTGGAAAGGGAAAATCAGAGAAGATGGATCATTGCAAGCTTGCCGAGCATTGCATGGAACTCCCACATCACAACATATGAGACATTGATCTGTTATATGCTCCACGATTTTCTTCAGGACAGTTTCCACCATAACAGGTAGTGCTGCCGAATGATAGACACGTATCAGAATATGTATTGAGTCAGGAAAATTACAGGTACATAATATCTATTCATTTTCCAAGTACCAACCTGCAAACGCGCCTTTTGAAAGATCAATGAGGTCTCGGAGAGCGAAAAAATCATTGCTTTCAAGAAGATATCTTCGGGACCCTAGTCCTCCGTTGATAGATTCACGGAATGAGCAGCGAACATATGAAAGTATGATTCCTATTTTCCTTCTGACACCCATAACGTGATGCAGAGCCGGGACCTTTGTGAAGAGGAATGGATTAACTGCACTGACGCAAAGCATGGGCTGCAAGAAAGAAAAATAACTAGGAATGATTTCTCTTAGTTAAAAGTAAGATGCTACTTCTTATTGATGCAATCTTAGTTAAACGTATTAGATTATCATATCACTAAAAAAAGTAAATTCAAATCAACAACGTACTTAGATGTGCCATAGAAATCAAAGAAGATGCCAATATTTACCTGGTCATATATGGAATCCAAATATGACTTAGCCAACTGAGAAACTGGATATTGAGTAAAATCCCAGTTATGCAATACTCTCGCTGGTAAAACTGCAGTTTCATTTGTATGGCATGAAGAGCAAAATAATTGACCGGTGTACTCACAAAGTCGAGGCTTTCCCCATCCGAGTGTTTGTGCAAAGTCTCGTATCAGAGTCTTTCCATCATCAAAATGTTTGTAGCATCCAGCACAAGTATAATGCTGTGCTTCTAGCATCTGCTTCGTAGATTTGTATGGTTGGATTTCAACAATAAGGGATATAGTCTTCCCCAATGTGGAAATGTTTTCTCTACTTCCTCGGGAAATAGATTGAGGAACCACTGAATTTGACCCAAGGGAACTGGGAACTGAATCTTGAGGGCACAGAAACCAAATCAATGCACTTGGAGAAGTGGCGAAAATCCTGGGATGAAGAATGGATCGCAAACAATCTTGAATAAGAACACTCCTCTCTGCAATAACAGTTGGAGATGCATTTCCAAAAATCTTTCTAGATTCCTTTTCTACAGTTGCCCATGGAGAGGGGAGAACCAAACCCTGGTTAGTAAATAATGTTTTCAACCGGCGATAGAGAGTAAAGAAATCACGATATCGGCGTTCAACTTCCCATTTATCGTTGCCACTCCACACTCTTATTTTGTACACAGTGTATTCCTTCACTCCAACAAGTCTTTCACTAAATGAGACATCTCCTTTCTTCTGCCTTGCACCTACCACCTCAATCCCATCGATTCTCAGTGGGTGCTGAACAAATGGGTACGCTTCATCCATACCAGAAGTAGAAGCAGAAGATCCGCCATCTCTTAAGGGTAAAGATGGTTGCGATTGTATTGCCCTGTTACTGTGAGGGAACCTAGCCCCTGGAGACTCGCTGGAGGCCAATAAAATTTCCTCCATTTCAAGGACAACCTCATCATAGAATTCATTTATCTCAAGAGCATCTGTCTGCAATATTTGAAACGTAAATAAATGAGACATGGACAACTTTAAATCAACTTGGAAGTTCAAAGAGCCACCTCATAGAAGAAAGTGGACATATGATCTAGACTAACAAACTTCATGAGACCGAATCCAAGTTTTTGTGATTTAGTCAGTCAGGAAACTGAATCATAAGTAATATTTAGGCAAAGACTGACCTTTACAGGTGCAGGATGGACTCCTACCCGATCTTCTGAAACATGAGGATTCTTCCTCATATTATTATTGAAAGTTGAAGGGTCTGTCTTTGGCTTTGAGTCGTCAAGCAAATCTAACCTCGTCTTTCCAGAAAAGGCAGTTGAACGTGAGTTTATTTGGTTAGTTGATGAGTCACCAAGGCGGTCCAATTTTATTTTTGAGTTCCCCAAGGCTAGGTTTTCATAAACTATACTAGCAGTAACGTTAATCGCCTCCCCAGTATTCACTTTTTGGTGCACCAAAGGCAGACCATCATTAATATCATTGAAACCTGTTTTTTCAGGAAGTTTTTCTGCCAGAGGATCCAGCTCGATATTGCAGACGTCGCCTCGAACGTGATTCTCAGTATATGGACTTATATCTTCTTTCTCTGGTTCATAAACCTTAGACAAAACAGGTGGAGTGGTAAAAGAACTTCTGGTAAATTCAAACAAACCACTACTGCCTTGAACTTGATAACTAGCCACATGGATGTCCTTCACATCTTCGACTTCCTCTAATTCATCCAATTTATCACCACCTTCAACTTGATTTCTGGATCCGGGCATATCGTTGACACATTTTGCTTCCTCAATTTGACAAGTACTCGGAAACCCAACTGAAGCCAAAGGTGTAAAACCCGAAACTCCCTTTTCAGCTTCAACATTCTTTTCTTTCCGATTCTCGGAAGCACTCACGATAAAGGAAACTGAAGCTAGTCCGCTTCCTTGCTCAAAATCATCCCAATCATCCGAACCAAAGGCCACGGATGAGTTAATCAGCAATGGGTTCTCATTCTTTGTTTTTGCTTCCTGAGAATAATGCACATTCTTATAGTAATTGACATCAATTTTTTTACCCTCATCATCTGTACCATAATGGTACATTGAATCCCCACTCTCTGAATGCTCATCTCGAGATGAGGTCCCATCTTCCTGCCTCTCTTCTCCACCGCCAATCGGAATCGAACCACATTCCTCAACCTCTGGTAAAACTTGAGAACCATTACTTTCTTGAGTACCCATTTGCACAACACTACTTTTTCCTACCACTTCTTGATCATCTTCAACACTATCACCTTTATCTGAACCATTATCAAACTCTGAAAACCCTTTCAAAGGTGAAGACTTGTGATCAACCTTCCAAGACATCAATTCATTCACGTTAGGAGCTCCAAAATCATCGAGCTCATCACCGCCATACATTTCAAGCCCACTAGACCCATAATTCACACTCGAATTTTGCCCACGAACAACCCGATCAACTCCGTCATCGCTCAAACGTTTCGTTTCTTCCCGATCCCTCTCGATTTTCCCTCCCAAACTGAAATTCTCCAACCCGCCACCGTCGTCCCCAAACCCTAACCCTAAATTCCTCCCGGAGCCGAACTCCAGCTCCGGGAAATCGTTATAGACGGTGATCGTGCTGCACATGCTCGGCGTGCCCATGGCTGAGTTCGCGCTGCAGTATCGCTCGAACTCGGACTCGCCGCACGACGAGTACCGAGACGGCGTCGCATCGCCGGCGCCGGCGCTACCGTCGTCGTCCGATTTCTGATCAGACGGATCAGGAGGGGCGATTCCGGAGAGAATCTTACCAGTTCCCTCGCCATTTATCATCGGAGAAGATCGAAAAACTCATAAAATCTCACCTCGGAGAAAACCTAGAATCGACGGCTCTAATTTCTCCTTCGAAGAGGATTCCGGTGGATCGGAGTGTAGCCGATCGGAACAAGGATCGATTCTGGAGAATTCGGATTCGTTGAAAGGAGAAGAATCGGAGTGATTGAAGAAGAGACGTTAGAAAGTGGGAAATGGAAAATGAAAATGGTTTTGGTTGTCGCTTTTTTATGTTTGTTTGTTTAGTGTAACTAGTTTGACATTAGCTTGAGAAAGACAACGATTTTATTGAGGGTTAATTGTCAGGATTCGGGAGAGAGAAAATAAAGCAGAGAACTTCCACGCTTTTTCACTTTTCTACTGCTTTGAACAACAGCATGGAATTCTTCAAGCTTTAGATGATATATATATATATATATATATATATATATATATATTTTATATATTTTAAGGACTATCTGCTGAATGGTTCCCCTAACGGTTAGATTCGAAGAAAGTTACATTAAATTAAGAAAATATATATAATATAGTTTTAATACATATTTGATGGTTTAAAATAAAAATTTACCGATTCATATTTCATCGTCATACTACAAAATCTCAAGAAATAATAATAATAAGGTCAAAGTGGAAGTATAAGCGAAGGAATACTTTTCTTTCTTTTCTGAATTGAAAAATAGAGAAAATTTATGGTAGGGTTGTACTTTTTCTCGAGAATTTATAAACCATCAAATTAGTTTTGAATGGTTTAGATTAAAGAGATGCACCCCATCAAAACTTAAAATACACGTGATTAAACATTTAGGGGCGTTTAATACGTAAAAATTAATAAAAATTATATTTTTAAAAAAGTAATGGAAGGTAATATAATTTTTAAAAATAATATATTATTGTTTTTGGTTTCATATAAAAATCTTTTTAAAATTTTTAAGAATATTATATTACTGTGTTTAGTTGTTCGCATGAAAGAAGATTTATAATAATAATAATAATAATAATAATAATATTATTCTTATGATTTTGAGATTCTTGAGAATTTGAATAACATCATGTTGAGTGGTATTTAAATTACTTTAAAATGAGAGAAAGTGAATTCCATAATAATCACTTTTCTGAGAATCTAAAAATTATAATTCTTTTACCAAATATAATAATATTATTGATTTTCATTCTCATCTTTAAGATTACTGCATACAAAACACACTCTTAAAAAAAAAAAAAAAAAAAAAAGAACACTCTCCCTTCCCCGCACTTCCCTCCTCACCCTTTTTCCAGCTTGCGCGATGAACTCTTCCAAATTTCATCATCCTATTTCAAACCCATATCCAAAATCTACGATGGCTAGACCAACTTCCAAATATCTATAACTAAATTAACTACAAACTAATGCATTCTAGAGTTAACAAGAGTATCAAGAACCGTGTTCTTGGCATAAGTTTGTCCCATAAAAGGTGAGTGCACTTTAAATGAAGGCTGCTCTAGATCAAACTACTCTAAAAGATGAGCATGCTCCAAAGGAGATTGCTCCGATGGTGAGCTGGGTGGGTGAGAAAAAATCTAAAGGAATGATGCCTAATATGAATTAGGCTCCATTAAACATATTAGGACATAAAGAGGATGCTCTGGAAGACATATTTACCACAAAAAGAGCTTCTATTAAGCATGTCTGACACGGGTAGAGCATCCGTTAGAATCAAAACACTAAGAATCAACCTTAACAAAGAGAAAGATGTTCTGTGGACCTTAAGAATTTGTAGGCTTCTAAAAGAACAGGAAGAAGACTTTTTAGAAATTTTTCATTACTTATTTGTATTTAATCCTATTAATTTTAAAAACCCTCTAAATAGGATTTAAATTGGATCAAATTAAATAACAAACAGACCTACTTAATTACACATGACTCACCAAATCATAACCTATAGAAATTTTCTGAGCATGACTTAAGTACAATAAGCGAATCTAATAACATTGTTTGATGTCAAAATTGAGCCTGAGTTTTCAAACTCTAGCACAAAATTGGGTATCAACAACAAATAATTACATATCTTAATCTTACTATTATTAAAAGCTAATAAAAACCAGAACTTTTACGCAACTTAATACAATTATTTCATAAATTCAAAGTTATTATAGGTTAGAGATGTTATTAGACCCGTTAAATTTCGAAAAACTTCCTTTATATAAAAAGATAAAACTGTCAAAAGATAAAAATTCAAAGAATAATTTGGCAAAAAAAAAAAAAATAGTTTTTTTTTGGGGGTAATTTGCTGATAATAACGACATGTGCACGTCGTTTAATAGACCTTTGTCCTCGATATCAGCCAAGGGACACGTCATCACCTTCCTCGCTCTAAAACCCTAACTCCCCAGAAACCCTAAACTTTCTTCTTCCTCCGCAAAAGAATAAACTCAGAAGCTTAGCCATGGCGATTCCTAGCGACGCTGGCTCGGAAGCGCTTCATCGCCTGAAGACGACCGACCCTCCGCAGTGGCTGGCGCCGAGCGCCGCGCTCTCCCAGACAGCTCGCGCCGCGTCGCAGCACCTCTTCTCGTCTCTCAGGCCGTACGCTCCCAAAACTCCGTTCGAGCAGCTCCTGGTCGAGGGCTTCGACGCCGAGCAGATATGGCAGCAAATCGACCTCCAGTCGCAGCCTCTCCTGTCGAGCATCCGCCGGGAATTAAAGCGGTTCGAGAAGGATCCGCAGGAGATTCGGAAGCTGAGAGTGGCCGTGGAAGGCGAAGAGAGAGAGAAGGGTTTGGAAGAGGAGGTAG
Organism: Morus alba; assembly: GCA_012066045.3. Lineage (NCBI taxonomy): Eukaryota > Viridiplantae > Streptophyta > Magnoliopsida > Rosales > Moraceae > Morus > Morus alba. The sequence continues at coordinate 5,126,692 of CP050231.2, read as the reverse complement.
AGAAAATGGAAGTGGAAAGTGATGATTTTGGCGAGGATTTAGAGGATTTGGAAGAAGAAGAAGAAGAAGAACAACAGCAACAAGAAGGAAAGGAAGACGAAGGCGAAGACGAAGACGAGGACGAGGACGAGGACGAAGAAGGTGAAGAGGGAAATGAAGGGGGTGGAATTGAGGATCGGTTTTTGAAGATGAAGGATTTGGAGAAGTTTTTGAAGGAGGATGAGGAGAGGGAATATGGATCAAAGAAGAAAGAGAGGGAATATGGATCAAAGAAGAAAGACAAGAAGAAGAAAGTTGATGATGGGGATCAAGAGGAGAATACTGAAGAAGAAGGTGATGATGAAGATGAAAATGGAGATGGAGAAGACGAGGATGAGGACAGTGAGGAGGTATATTTTGATATTTCTGTAAATTGAGAGAACAAAATATCATGAATGAATGATTTTTACGTTGAAACTATAATTATTCTCCTGAAAAAAAAAAATATTTCATTGAAGTATCTCAATTCAACTTCGTGTTTGGTGTTTCAGATGGGAGAATTTGGGCTTGATGATGATGAAAACGCAGACGAGTTGGGAAATGCAAGGTATGACTTTATTTTTTCTAATATATGCTTTTACTTTGTGTGGTATATTGGTATATTTGGTTCATGGATTTATATGAAGAAGTGATTATGATATAATTTATGTTTGCTTGCCCAGTTCTAACACTATATGAACCAACTTTACAACTGTACGAAGAGACATTGTTTGTTTATATTGATTGTTTGTGTTTCATCCGTGTTCGTGGGGTTATATTCAGATACGAAGATTTCTTTGGTGGTAAGAAGAAAAAGCCATCCAAGAAAAAATCCAAGTTGACTGGTGATTTGGAAGGTTCGGGCATGGATGATGATGGTGAAGATGATGAGGTATTTGAAAATCACGTAATGAATGATCAACTTGGTTTGTGTTCTTGGTCTAGCAATAGTAAAAACTTTAATAAAAAAGTAATTTTTCTGTGGCAAGGAACACGGTATTTAATTAACTCTTGTTTACCTTTGTTTTCTCTTTCCAATAGAAGCAACAGACTCTTTCTACTCACGAAAAGGAGCTTGCGAAGCGTAAATTGAAAATAGAGCAGATGGAAAAGTCGAACTTAGAGCCAAAGACTTGGACCATGCAAGGAGAGGTAGGCAAAATCATTGCTTCTTAAGTTCCCCTCAGATACACAATTCTTGAATGTGCAGAATTTTCTCAATCGTTATTGGCCAACAGGTAACTGCTGCAAAAAGGCCGAAGAATAGTGCATTGGAAGTTGATTTAGATTTTGAGCATAATATGAGACCCCCACCTGTAATTACAGAGGAGGTTACAGCTTCTCTCGAAGATATAATCAAGAAGAGAATTCTCGAGGTAACCCCCATCTTTGACCATTAACTTTCTTAATTTGCTTGCATCTAAAATGTCGAGTTCAACTTGTTTATAATAAATGTGAGTTCAAACTTTGAATTTTGACATCAATTTATATTTTGAATTTACTATCTTTTACTGCTTCATTTCCTTATTATTTTGTTCTCCATTTCCGTTTAATTTATTATCATCCATTTTTTAAACATTGAAATTCATCTTCTCACTTGGACTCCTAGATGTTTTTGAGGCTTTTAACCTTGGAAGTTACCAACCTGCCTAGTAAAATTCTGTTTCTCATATACATTGGCTCACGTTTCTTTCATGATTGTGCATCACTTGCTTTAAGCTCTCTGTTTTCCTCTCTAACCTCCTCTGTTTTGGTATCCCAAATTTCTTAGGGGCATTTTGACGATGTCAAAAAGCCACCTGCTTTACCCTCCAAAGCACCTAGAGAAGTTAAAGAGTTGGTAAGCGTTATTCTTTGAAGTCGGTGTTTGGATTCTCAGCTTCAATCTGGTGCTCCTTCTGAGGAACTAACTGTTCTCTTTTTTTTTTTTTGGGCTCGGTAATGCAGGATGAGAATAAGAGCAAGAAGGGTCTGGCTGAAATTTATGAGGTTTGAGATCTGACCCATGTTCATCATTTGCTTTTTTGTTCCTCTTTTCCTATTTTCCAATATATATGTGTATTTCTCTTTTTTCTGTTTTCGACCAAACCTCCAAAATCAGGAGGGAAATACTATTGTTATATATGAAAAATGAAGGAAATGCAAAGGTAAAACAACATGAACTGATTAATTCTTTAATGAATAAGGCGTGGCACATTTGTTTCATTTCACTAGCAATAAAACTAGGAAGACAAGAAGATTTAAGATCTCAAGCCATGATTTGTAATGGATGTTGTTTTAATCTTCTTCTTTTTTTTTTTTTTTTTTTTTTTTTTTTTTTTTTTTTTTTTTTTTTCAGGAAGAGTATGTTCAGAAGACAAATTTAGCCTCTATGCCATTGTCGTTTGCAGAAGAGGAGAAGAAAGAGGTAACCTATGAACTTAAAATGTCCGCTGACAGATTTATACACGCACTCTATCATTCTTTTCCACTTTAGAGCGTTCCTTTTCAAATTTCCTATTCCGTACTTCTACTAATCTCAAATTCATACTTATCAGGCGAGCATGCTGTTCAAGAAACTTTGCTTGAAGTTGGATGCTCTTTCTCATTTTCACTTCACTCCCAAACCGGTACGCTTTCAATTATAAAATCTTTATTTATTTCATTTCAGTTTATATGTTTTTACATTTTCTATCTTTTATCACTATTTATAGTTGGAAACTTTTGGTATTCAGCGCAGCTTATTTGTTATATGTTATTTTTCTCAGGTTATTGAGGAAATGTCTATACAAGCAAATGTCCCTGCTCTGGCCATGGAGGAGGTAAAGAAAACTGTTTATTCCTATGCCAATGCCAAAAGTTGGCATTTGGATAAAAGAATCATTCCCCAATATAATGCTATACCTAATGTCAAATTTGGCATATACTATGCTTTAAGAGTCAAATTTTGACCCGAGTATAGCATATGTCAAATTTTGGCATTTGGTTGCTTATTATAATTTGATGTTTGACTTTTTTTACTTGATCATCACAACATTGCTATTAAACGTTTATGACAAACAGTAGAACAAAATTGATGGTCGCATTGGTGTATGAAATAGCATTATGCTTTAGAACATCAAATATATATATGTGTGTGTGTCAAATATGAAATGACATTAGCGTTTGTATTGGAGATGGTCGTATAAAAATTAGTGATCAATAAATTAGTGTCATTTGTGATCCATGTGTAGATCGCACCGCTGGCAGTCTCTGATGCAGCAATGTTAGCTCCTGAGGAAGTATTCGCTGGCAAAGGTGATATTAAAGAAGAATCAGAACTTACACAGGCAGAGAGAAAGCAGAGACGAGCTAACAAGAAAAGGAAATTCAAAGGTACCGTTAAATTAAAGATAGTTGGATGCTCAAGGGTTTGAACGTGACAGTCAGCTTGTTGCCTGTCAAAAGCTACTGTTTTGAGACCAATTCAATAGCATTACAAAACTCTTCTTGTATGCTTCCATCTGATTTTAGACCACCCTCATTACTTTTTAAGCTTGAATAGCTGTCTGATTGAGTGGTGGTTAGATTATTCAAGTGCTTTTACATTGCTTTTTTTTTTTTCCTGCCACTATGTCGCTCGCGTTATGTGTGTGGAGCCTAGTTTTGTTGTTCCTTTAAATTTTCTGCTTGCTTAAGACTCATCGCATTTACGTCTGCATCAACCATTAATTTATTTTCAACTTACAGCTGAGGCAGCAAAGAGAACTGCAAATAAACCCCAGGATGGCACATTGCTAAACAATAATGACGGTAACTTTTGATTTACTTGGCTACACTTGGTGTTCTTTTTTTATTTCATTTATATTTGCTCAAGTTTGGAACATTCTTACTTCTGCAGCTGTGGCAGAAAAAAAGGATGACGAAGAGGGCGCGGGAGTAGCACGGTAAACCAAAACAAAACGACACATTTGATGACTAATTTATCAGCAAATAATTTCCTTGGAAACCATAATCCTTGAAAATGAGGCAATGGAGGGTTATGAGATGCTGTACGCAAATTAAATTAAGTTTTGAGGGCGGCTAAAGGAAAGTTGAAAAGAAAGGGGAGAAAAGATGGAGGAGCTGCGATTGGTAATTATTGCTATTTCTGAACAGAGAAGCCCTTGGAAGGGAATATGAAAATTGTTGCAAGATAAGGTTTTAAGGAAACTTGACATAAAAGAGTTGGCACATTTTTGGCTTTTTTGCCCGTTTAGATTAGAATGCAAAGATAAAATTTTGGTAGAGGCGAAAATGATTAAGTATTGACTTATATATAGTTGTCATTGTAATCAAAGCAGTAAATTATTTCCTCTCAGTCATACAACTTGTATTCAATTTTGCTATTCATGCCAGTCAAATGGCAGAGGTTGTGAAATCCTTAATTTTGATGTACGGGCAAATCAGGTCAATAGGATTATAAGGATTTTTTTATGCTTTAATATTTTATTCTTATTTTCACAAATCCTCTCTAAACTGTTTAGTAGATGACACTACTATTCTAATTTGAAAAATCATACCTCCGAACTCCAAAATTGTTGTAAAATTTTGAACGGAACAAATCACTTTGAATAGCACATGATCTGAGTTTGTGGAATGATGCGATCATAAATAACCTGCTAAAATTATCCAAAAAAAAAAAACTGCTAAAAAGCAAGGTTCTTTTTTCAGTAATCCAAGGACCCAAAAAAGAGGTATGCACAGCAGTACATGAACAGCAGTCAATTGGTTACACGTCTACGTATTTCTCATCAAATAAATTGTTTTACATTGAACGGAAGATATTTTTATTCATAAATATAGAAGCGAAGTTGCTAAATAAACTGAAAAAATGGATATGAAAAGTTGCCGATGAAAAAAAAAAAACCTCTGGCAACTAACCTAAGCTGTATAAAAATGTTTCATCCCTAACTATTCTAGGCCAACCCACCATGAAAGGTGAGCACAGTAAAAGCTAAACAACAACAAAATTCCAATTGGGACATAACCCGCTTTCCTATTTCTTCTCCCCAGTCATTGGGAGAATGGAGGGCTTCTGAATTCTGATCCTATATTTTCCATGTTTTCTACTTGTTCAAGTTTTCTTCAAGCCTGTCAATTGCAGCACCAACACCACTCTTTTTCTCTCCCCCTTGATCTGAACCAAGATGTGCAGCTGGATTCCCTTCGTTCGCTTTCTCGACTAGCTTTAAATGAATCCACCCTGTTGCAACATGCAATTTCCGCATCAGCCGTCCTGTTATTAATCATCTCATGCCCTTAGTCTGTATTAGAGTTTCTAATGTCTATTGTACCTTGAGCACTCATTACAAAGCGTTTGCATTCATATTGCCACAGAAAAATTCTTCCAAGTCTATTCAAACATGCATATGTTGTGCATTTCTAGGTCTCAAGGTTAGTGTTCACTACATTGGTAATTATTAAAAGATGTGCCGGAGACAAAGGAATCAATTCACTTTGCAAAAGTAAAAGGAGAAAGTGATAGCTCAGGGACGAAAACTCTTACCAATCGGAAAACAAAGAGCAGCACCTAGGACCGAACCCATCATCACATTCCTCGCACGCCATAGGAGTGTTCCTGGCACTAGATTAGTTACAAAACAGAACAAAAAAGGTAAGCGTGACAGAAACTCGATAGCACAGGGGAAAAAAAGAAAAAAAAAAAAAGACAAAAAGTTGAGATATAAAAAATAGGCATGAAAAGTAAAAGGCTTGTGGCTTCTTACATATCAAACCAAATGTAGCAGCTGTAGCTGAACCAGCTCCAACGATGTTCAAGACATCGTGCACACCACGTTTCTCAGCAAGGAAATTTTGCAAACCACAAAAAGCAGCCGTGAACATCCCAAGTCGCACTCCCCCAATAATTGAGCCCCGGGTGACACGAATAAACCTCTTCTCCATAGCATCCCTCATCAAACGGTATTGTTCACGCTTGTCAGGTGTGCTCCCAAGTTTCAACATAACTTCCGCATCTTTACTCTGCAAAATGGGGCAGTGAGTCCCGCACAAGCTACATCAACCAATAACTCGAATACAATGAATTCTCAAGGATATATCAACAGTAGTAACAGTCATATTCGACAAATCCCACTTGGAAAATTAGACAAGACGTGTAAAAGTCAATAACCATGAGACAACTAGCATATTAGACAAAAATCACTCGAAAGCATAGAATAAAAATCATAAAACATCAAGCATTCTATCTAGTATAGCAGTCATATACAACAAACCCCACTTGAAAATTTATTAAAAATCCTGAAGAAACTAGCATTGTAGTGTTATGCATGCAGAATCTTTTCTTTTTGAGAGAGAGAGAAAAAAAAAAGAAAAACGAAACTTGTTTTTACAGAACAGTCTCTAGAAGCATTATTCTCTATAATAGGAACTTACAACTGAAGCAGAAGCCTCCTTGCTGCCTCCATATAACATGCCTGCAAATACTCCAATTACAGTTGCTGTGCCCCAGTTGACAGTTCCAGCCAATTTTGGAGCATCCTATTTATTCAATAAAGTTTGAAATTAGTCTCTTCTTGTCCCTAAATTAAATCTTAAATAACTGAAAACACAAATCCTCAAAATTATTACGAAGCAATACATGAATTAGATAAAAAGTCTTAAAGGATTACGCTAATTAGATAAGCATTAGCCTCAATTTAGTTTAGTTCCTAAATTTTTTCACAAAAACTTGATGAGAATTCAATAGTAAAGTACACATAAATGGGAACAGTTTCTGTACCGAAATGAAGATTGTGAAACTAAAGAAATTAAAAAGCCCTAACACAATATAGAGAAGATAAAAAATACTCACAGCCAAGACGATTTCCTCTGATTGTTCCGGAGCTTCCATGGCCTAAGCGTGCTTGAAGCTTCAATCTGGGAGTAACAGAATAATGTTCGAGAAAAAGGAGAAGTTTTGTTCCGGAATCTTCTTTGAAGCAAGAAAATGAACAGCGTTTTCGATATCCTTTATTTTCTTGGAAGCCAAACGAAGAACGTAGAAACGAAGCCGAGCGAATCGAAGAAGAAGAAGAAGAAGAAGAAGAAGAAGCAGAAGCAGCAGCAAATAAGTCTTTTGTGATTGACAAAAAAAATAAATAAACAAGTCTTTTGTTTTGGGTTTTTAGTGCCCCTAAATTATAGTTTTTGATAATTATCCCCCAAACTTGTTTTTTCATGTAAAACTCCCCGAACTTGTTGATCCTTGCAACGTGGGTCAAATTAACGAGGGTGGTTAAAGCCTCGTTTATTTTACCGATTCGAGTTTAAAATTTAAATTTTGTTATAAAAAACTCTTAGAAACAATCACATCTAACTTTTTTGTTACAGTAAAAAGTTCTCACATAAAGTCACATCTCAACTCAAATTAAAAACTCAAATTAGCGAACTAAACAGGTCCTAAATTGGTCCCCAAAATGCTAGTGACATGCCTCCAGCGGTCCAGTCCTACAGTCACTTCTGGACCATAAGTGGAATGAAAAAGATTTTAGCAGAAAATTTTTAAAAATACCCCTTGATATAGAGCATATTTTTATTTTTATCTCTTAGTAGTTCATATATTTCTATTTTTAGACTAAAATTAATTAAGGGTAAAGTATAAATACTTTTAATAAATCAAATACTTAAAAGGGATATAATTTGTAATTTTCTTTTTAGTATAAGCATAATTCAACCTTAATCATGAAAATCGATCCTTAAATATTATATGAGAGACTCCTAATAAATTATCATCATTTGTCGATATATCTCCACCAGTGGTTTTTGAACTTTAAAACTAAGGAATAAACTCTAATCTTGTCATGGACTTGTGCTTAAAAAATTTACCTGAACTTTATTTTGGTAATTAGTGTCTGCTCTCCGTTATCAACTTAACTAATTCATCTGTTATATTAAAATGGCTTAACAAACACATAAAGTTATTACTGAAATTTAAAATTTTGAAGGTAATTTGTCAAAGACAAAAAATAAAATAAAATAATAATAATAATGAAACCACTTTTTTTTTTTTTTTTTTTTTTTTTTTTTTTTTTTTTTTCAAATTCGATGTGGGAATAGGGCCTCTTCTTCTTCTTTTTGGTTGCTGATGGAATTTTGGAGCAATCAAAGCCCGTTGATTGTGGATGACGGTATAACCGTCTTTTCAAGCCCTGGTATACCAATTATTATCTTTTCATTTAAGGGAGGTCAAACTATAATGGCAATTTGGCATTAAGCTTTAGATACAGCTTTTTTATTAATTTTTTTTTATCTTAAGTGTCAACTTGTAAAATGTGTATTTCTAGCCAAAAAAAGGGAAAAAAAAAAAAACTTTTATAATGTGCATTTTCAAGCTACAATTCTGTCGAATACAATGACATTGTTCACTTGTTTTTTTAATCATTTTAAATTTAAATCACTTCAGCACTGTTATAGTAATGGAGAAGCAAGAACCCACTTGATTAAAGGTAACCCCATAAAAAAATTAAAAATATCATTTGTATGCAATTTTCCCATCACCCTGCTGTGCCAAAAAGAGAGTTAAAGCTAGCAGGATTTCAAAAAAGCTAGCCCCAATGATCTTTACCAACAAATAATTCTCTCCACCTAAGAAGGAAAATAAAAACATAAAAAAGGAAACCCCATTAACAAATCAACTCCGATGGATTCTCAGACACTACACATGGGAATAAAGTTTATAGCCCAAGTCATCACTATAAGATTTCCATTCTCTCTCAACCACCCAAAGCAAGGTATCATTTCACTACTCTCCCACTCCAGAACTCATTTCCTAGCTTAACTCCTTCCCCATTTTCCTCCCAACCAAACACAATATCTCTCTCTCTCTCTCTCTCTCTCTCTCTCTCCCTCTCTCTCTCTCTACATACACACATATCCATGTTCAATATTCTTATTTTGATCATAGTTTCACTATCACTAGTTTCACTTAGCTCAAGCAATATCCACTCAAACACATGTAGATCCTATTGTGGCAACTTAACTGTTGATTACCCATTTGCCCTCCAATATGGATGCGGGCATCCGGGTTTCCGAGACCTCTTATTTTGCATGAATGATGTGCTAATGTTCCACATAAGTTCCGGATCCTACCGGGTCATGGACATAGACTATGCTTATCAAGCCTTGACACTCCATGACCCCCACATGTCCACGTGCGACGCCATCATGCTAGGCGGCAAGGGCAATGGGTTTGCCGTCGAGACGTGGCGGTCCCCATACATGACACCTGCCGCCGATAACGTGTTCCTGCTCATCGGTTGCTCCGCCCAATCCCCGCTCTTCGAAGGGTTCCCGGCTAAGCACTTGCCCTGCCGGAACGTCTCAGGTATGGGTTGTGAGGAGTACTACGGGTGTCCGGCATGGGACATGTTGGGCCATAAGAGTTTCGGCTCGATGTCCGGGCCCGGCCCGCTCGAGTGCTGCGCATTGTCGTTTGATTCTATAAAGACTATAAATCTTAGTAAGCTAGAGTGTGAAGGCTATAGCAGTGCTTATAGTTTGGCCCCATTGAGAGTGGATGGGCCTAGTGGGTGGTCGTATGGCATACGTGTGAAATACTCCGTTCACGGAAACGACGAGTTTTGTAGAGCGTGCGAGGCAACCAGTGGCACATGCGGGTATGGTACGGACGGCATTAGGCAATTGTGCATGTGTGGCACTTCAAATTCAACCTCAAATTGTGACTCCAGTAAGCCAATATTTTCATTTATCTGTTCTGTTCTCTCTTAATTTTTTTCTTCTGGGCCCTGAAAGCCTAGTTATCACAGCCCATGATAAAAGAGCCCAATAGCTTCTAGGCTCATAATTGTTCATGTAGAAAACACCTTGATTAGCTTTTTGTCTGCAGTTAAATCGTCATCAAGCAGAAGGATATCCTCTATGGCCGACACAATGGCAGGTATATTTCTTTTATCTAAGATCCATTGATTCCTTTGACTTCTTGTAGGCCAGATCAAATTAAAAATTAAAAAACTATATAATACTATAAAAAAAGTTAAACAAGAATACGACGATTCATAATTATACCTACCAAGTAGGAAATCTTTTTTTTTTTATTTTTTATTTTGATATCTTATCATATAATTTTCCTCTTTATTTTACCATATGTTTTATACTTTATCTACAGGATTGTTACTGTGTTTGGTGGCAATGGTGACAATCAACAGACACTAAAGAGAAGTCAGAATCTCAGCATTTAGTCATGCAAACGTCAACGTGACATTTGTATTTTTGAACTTTACACGTTTGCGGAGAGATGAATTTTATATAGTTTCATTTCATATCATAAAAATTATTTATTATCAGTTTTGAGCTCACAGATATGGAGAAAGGTGATGGACTTATTATTGTTTTCTTTGTACTTTGTAATATCAGCATCATTACTATGGAAGTGGATATATATATATATATATATATATTTTTTTTTTTTTTTCATTTCTGTTATTGCCCACAAAAGATGTTGATATACAGCCATAAATTAAGTATAATTTGCATTCAAACTGCTAATGAGAAAAGAATGTCAAGAAACTCTATCCAATTCATTTCAAACAAAAATGAAAACTACAATAACAAATAGTCCTATTGAATGATTGGGATAATGGTACGCTACGGAGTTGCCTTATTTTTGTCTGCCTTGGATGTATTCCTGAAACTCTCTTTAAGAGATTCAAATTAATTTCAGGCACAATTTGGTAACTACGCGGTTTTAATTTTCTGCAACCATCAAACAATAGGGGTTAATATATATTGTTCTTGTTACTTAAAAAACTATAGTCGTTAAAAATCGCTATTTGATTTGACTCACATTGGAGATTTCTATCCAGCGATCGAGCGTCTTGATAGCTTTTCCAGATGTTTGTGTCTCGCGAGCCAGGGCGATCCCTTCAGCCAAGGAGTTCACACGGGAACTAACCAAGAGAGCTGCTGCTGCATTTAGGATCTACACCATTTTTGCCATGAATTTGGTATTCATTTCAGAATATAACTCATAAACTTGGTGTTTTGTGGACAAGAATGATCGAGAAACTTACAAATGCATCTGCGATTGAGCTTTTCTCCCCTGATAACACACGTTTTAGTACCTCGGCATTATACTCCGGGCAACCACCTCGTAAGTTGTTGAGGGTACACCGAGGAATTCCAAAGTCCACTGCAGAATAAGTGCTATGATTTTTCAGCAGATTGAAGTGCTAATAAATCATCTAAAATTCCATCTTGATCACCTTAAAGTCATAATTCAACAAGTAGTTAAGGAGTAGTTAAGAACCAAAGAGAAGACTCACATGGATCAAAGGAGAACTTTTCAATCTTTTCTGGAGTGACGTCAAGGATTAGCCCGGGTCCTGTGAAACAAAATGAGAGTTTAGTGTATTTTGGCATATTGGCTATTTTCAATATATATATATTATATATATTAGCTTATAGCAGTTTAAGTTTTTCTGAAATATTGAGATAAGCATAGTCTAAAATATATTACGAATCGCATTTTACCAAGTGGGCTCATTTCATCCAAGCCTTCTGAGTGAACAACCAATGCCCTTTTCATGCCAAATCGCTGCAATGCTTCGGCCATCTTCAAGACCTATTCGATGACCACCAACATGGAAAAAGTTAACCAAAAGATAACGCTAGCCATAAGATTTTTTACAATGTTGCATTGTGGAATACTAGAAAAGGGGCATTATTTAAGCCATTCAATCTATTTGCATGAAGTAATAGACGATCAACAGAAAAATGAGACTTATTTTCACCAGTAAAATTTGTGGTGAATTAGAGGAATACCACTTTTAGAAAATTGATATTTGAATAATACTGTTTCCATATAAAATTTAAGACTAATTTACACATACGGTGAATAACTAGACTTCAAAAGTGGTATTATCCTAATTTACACGTTAAATTTGGTTCTACACAGCTACATGGGGTAGTTTTAATGTAAAATAAGCATTTATGCACATAGATTATGTCATTTTGAAAACACCCCTTAAGATAAAGAAGGGACACTTTGTTGAAGGAAAAAGGGAGCTCTCAGAATTTGAAATTTCATGGGTCCTTATTGTTTGTCACGAGACTACTGAAATTCGCTCAACCATCATTTACATTAGAAGAACTAGACACTCTTATCATCTTTGCAAATCCTCTCGCAACTAAACCCTTGTATAGACCACATGCCAACAAAACCAGTTGAAGAAAAAGTTTAAAATGCTAGATATTGGAAATCCAACATGCAAAACAATTGCATATGTATGAGCATAAAGATAACACAAAAGATATCTTAAAAATATGGAGCTTACTAGATTTGAATAAAAGAATTACATCAAATTATATGGTCAGTCCGCGACCCCTGGATGCCGATATATTGCTACAACTCTATGAACAAAAACTTACTAAATCTTCTGCGTAGACACCAACAACAGCATAAGGAACTCTTGCAGGATTCAACAAAGGGCCCAGCACATTGAATACGGTTTTCACTTTTAGCTTTTTCCTGACTGGACGGACAATCTTCATAGCTGGATGATATATTGGAGCCATCATAAAACCAATTCCTGCTTCATTTACACACCTTGCAACCCCCTATTATCAGAATAAATGGGTTCAACAAACAAAATGTAACACTCACATTACCTAATAAGAGCAACTCTAATGCAATGCCAAATTTCTGTACCAATGCCAAAATTTGTCATCAGAGCAAGAACTCACTCTTCAATCCCATGCCATACTTGATGCCAAATTTGACAAAGCATATGCCATATTTTGGCGTTTGGTTGCTTGTTTGTTGATTTGTTGTCTATTTTAAATAATTATAACATTGCCAAAGCTTAAATTTATGACAAAAAGTAGGTATATCATTGAAAATAGCATTATACATTGAAGTACAAAGTAGAACGCATATCAAATATATCATTTTTATATATTTCTGTGTCAAATATAGCATTAGCATTAGCGTTTGCATTGGAGATGTTCTAAGCTGCTAGTAGAAAAAAAAAGAATAGAACAAATTTGAAATTTTGTTTAAGACATAATCCAAATTTTAATGCACCAACCTCGGGTTGCAGGTCAAGAGCTACTCCCATTGCTTCTAATACATCGGCACTTCCACAAGCCGAAGAACTCGATCGGTTTCCTTGCTTTAAAGAGGGAAAAAACACATTTTCAATCTAGATTTCATTATCTATGGCAAGAAATATGCATTTGAGGATTTAATGAAGACAAATACTACCTTTGCAACTTTGGCACCGCAAGCTGCAGTGAGTATTGAAGCCCCTGTGGATATGTTCACAGTATTTGCCCCATCACCACCCGTTCCAACAATGTCCACCGCATCAACTAAACCTTCTACCTTCACACTATGCTTGAGCATTGCCCTTGCCAATCCCACAATCTGTTTAATCACTAAAATCAATAAATGATTTCTTTCGTTACTTCCTTAAACATATGTGCCCATCAAATTTCTTCTCTTAAGAACCTAATGCTTATCAGAATTAAAGTTCGGACATTGAAATCAACAAATGATTTCTTACATTACTTCCTTAAACATATATGCCCATCAAGTTTCTTCTTCAGAGAACCTATTGCTTATCAGAATCAAAGTTCAATCACTAAAATTGCTTAGATTACCTCCTTTAAACATAACTTCCCATCAAGTTTCTTCTTTGATGAACCAAATGCTTATCAGGATTAAAAAGAAAAAAAAAAAAAAAATCAACAATCTATAACTCTATTAAGTAGGATAGACCATCAAGTTTCTTCTTCAGAGAACCTATTGCTTATCAGAATCCAAGTTCAATCACTAAAATTGCTTCCATTACCTCCTTTAACATAACTTCCCATCAAGTTTCTTCTTTGATGAATCAAATGCTTATCAGGATTAAAAAGAAAAAAAAAATCAACAATCTATAACTCTATTAAGTAGGATAGAATTTATTATCTCGTAGGTGAAATTCCAATGCCAAGTTATTATTTTAGCAACATGCTTAATTTAAACAAAGCCAACTAGTGGTGGTGGGTTTGGGAAACAAAAAGAAAAAGAAACTCACTTCCTCATAAGTTTCTCCTTTGGCCCTCATCAACACAAGAAAAGCACTGATCAAAGCCTCGTCGGCACCATTGAGCAAGAAATCCAGAGACGCCTCAGCCTCAGCCGCAGATAAATCCACTCCACTTATCAAAGATTCAATCAACTGCCAAAACCCACCAACCAAAAAAAAAAAAAAAGCCTTTTCAAGTTTTCCCAAATTCCAACATTCAAAAGTGGAAAAAAAAAAAAAAAAAAAAAAAAGAAACTGAATTGAACCTCATTAAAGGATGTTGTAGGAGGGGAGGCATTTTGTCGAACAGTTGGCAGAGCTCCGACCACCGAGCTTTCTATTGCATTTAAGCTTCTCCGGTCTGTACGGAATAGCAATGGCGGGACCGTACGGTTTTCGGGTTTAAGCTTAGAGCGGCCGTACAGTGGAGAAGAAAATCCAATTGGAGATCGAAGGCTGCACAATGCCATTCTTTTCCCTCTTGAAAACGAAAATCCCACAAAAAAAAAAAAAAAAAAAAAAAAAACAAAAAAGAAAAGAAATGGGATTAAAACTGTTTAGAGATCTGAATTCTGGGTTTGACTTAAAAGCAGAAGATTAGGACCCACATTCAAGGATTAAAGATGTCCTAAATATGGTTTTAAGAATCTGCTAAATAAATAAATGATACGAATCTAAAGTTTCCAAAAATTATAATAATAATAATAATAATAACAATAAATTTGTTCCTATCTTTTCATTTTTCATTTTTTTTTTTTTTTTGGCTCTGAAAATTTGGTCCTATCTAAAGAAAACCATTTCTCAACACTAGTGTCCAAACCAAACAGAAGCACGTCATTTTCACTAGTCCCAATATGTCGCATTGTGAATATTATTTTTTTTCTTGGAATATGGTATTTCTAATGATTATTAGTTCTTTTTATTTATTAATTTTTATTTTTGGCGCATTGCAAAATGTCACATTTTCAATATATACATTTTCAATATATATGTATATTTTGTTGAAATGTGAATGTTTTTAATAATTATTGGTTCAAGTCTAGTCTGCATTTTATTTATTATTTATTATTTGGGCATGATGCAGGTTGTTATTATTAGACCATCCTTTTCTTTTCTTTTTTTTTTTTTTTAAAATTTTTTTTATCTTGCGAATGTATAGTAGGATTAAAACTTCCTTAAAAAGAAACCATTAGATTCAAATTGAACGGTAGAAAATGATGGCCTACCAAACAAGAATTAAACATCACACACACACACATGATAATTTCTTCATTTATTCAAAACAATATACAGAACAAGAAAAAACCCACTAACGCTGACTAGCTAGCTAGCCTACTACCACCGCGCCCCACCACTGCGTCGGATCACGCCCCTAGTGACCCTCTGGTTGTGAAAAAAAAAAAAAAAAAAAAAAGCTCAACTGCGAACCCAGCAGACGACGCTGCCACATCGGCGTCAAGATCCGCTAGCCTCTCTGCATCTCAATTGCTGCAAGATCTGAGACGCGACTTCTTTGGGATTTCGCCATTGATTACTATTAAAATTGTGTCTTTTACTCAGTATAAAATGTAATAAAATATTTATTATTTTTTAATAAAAAAATTATTTATTATTTTATATGAATATTTTATTAAAATTTTATAAATATTATTGAAAACTTTATAATTATTTATGTGTTTTTAAATATTATATATAAATATTATATACAAGAAAATAATATTTAATGATAATAATTAAAATAATAGTCGTAATGAATTTAATTAAAATTTAAAATTTTTAATTAAAATATTATTAATACATGTCATTTTTATTTAGAATGAAATGGTATTTCTTTTTGACGTTTTTAATTTACAAAATAAAGTTAATAAAAAAAATTAAGGTGGTTCTATTCACACTTTTTTTTTTTTTTACCCTCCACACCCCTTCAAATTAAAATTTTTTTAACACAAAAGGCCCTTAAATAAAATGACAAAAAAAAAACACAATAGACTTAATTATATAAATAAATTTTATTATAAAAACAATATTAATAGAGTATTAAAAGAAAATCATATTATTTAATCATATTATTTTCATTCAATTATATTATAGGAGGTGTGAAAATCATATTATAGGAGGTATAGAGAGTAAAATAGGAGGCGTGAAAAATTTAATCATTCAATTTTCATGTTTACCCTTCTCTCTCTCTCTCTCTCTCTCTCTCTCTCTCATATTTTTCCCTCAAATTTTCCTTACCTGGTCTATTTATTTTCATTTCTCTCTCTCTACCTGGTCTATTTATTTTCATGTTTACCCTTTCTCTCTCTCTCTCTCTCTCTCTCTCTACCTGGTCTATTTATTTTCATTTCTCTCTCTCTCTCTCTCTCTCTCTCTCTCTCTACCTGGTCTATTTATTTTCATTTCTCTCTCTCTCTCTCAAATTTTCCTTACCTGGTCTATTTATTTTCATTTCCCAACAAATGGCATTTTTCTCCGTCTAAATTAAGTTCTCCTTATCTCTTACTCAGTACTGTAATGTAATTCTTCATCCATACCACGCACACCACAATTTTATATACGAATATATAAACTATCATATGTTATATCATATAGTCCAATTACGGTAAAATCTTGTATATTCAAGATATTTACCAAGTTATATCATATTTTTTTTTTTTTTTTGAATGACTTTTATCAAATGTTTTAGATTATTTAAAAATTATACTTTATTTTAAATCCTCAATCAAATGCATTTATAACATAAATAGATTTAACACACAACTCTATCAACTAAGTTCTCGCATTCAAACTTTTAAAAGTTTCTCTTTTTTCTCAAAAATAATTATCATTTTAAAAATCAATTACTGTTTTACTGTTCAAGGTAAGGTATGGATTTTTGTATCAAAACTAAATTGGCGCAAATGAGCTTTTATAAAAAAATAAAAAAAAATCAATATAAAAAACTAAATAAAAATTAAAGATCATAACTTATTAAATTATGATTCATAATGATAAATTATAAATAAACTTGTTGGGCAGATAAATTATGAGCAAAAATAATAATTTAATCTATTTATTAACTTATAAATTATTAATCTATTAATTTTTAATTCATATATTAAGTCTGGGCCTATTTTTCTCTTTCTCTCTCGTACATATATCCTAATTTTGTACACGGGCCATCCCAATCCAAAGCCCACTAAACCGCCTCCGTTGATGGATCAAACGGCCCAATACTAGACAGCCCAACACTTCACTTTTCAGGTCACTTTCAGTTTACCATACATGGAAAATCGACCTTTTTACTCTTTTCAGAAAAGAACGATTGCTACGCAGCCTCCAAACTAGGTCAATTTTTTTTTGTCTTTTCAGAACCACGGAAGTAAAAAGGGTTTCACTTTCATTGAGAAGGGCCAACAAAAACCAATAATACTTAAAAAGAAAACATCTCCAATAAAAAAAATGTATATATATACATATATATATATATATATTTATATATGTATTTTGATACACGGAAGTAATGTCTGCTGAAAATCTGAAGGGGTTTTCTGGGAAAAAAAAAACCTAAAACCCCATTCAGAAGAAGCTTAAAGAAAAGCACAATTAAAATCGCACTTTTATTTTTCATTCAATATGTGCAAAATATGGCCGCCATGCTAACCAATTGCAACATGCGGATGGAAGTTTTTTGCACGTAAAAATGAAAAGCAAAAAAAGAGTCGAAACAAATTGATACGTTTTATCGCATATAGTATATATATAAACACATTGAAATAAATGAAAATAACAGGCAAAAAAAAAAAAAAAAAAAAACGCTCTAAATATGTACGAACCCAGCTTCTATGATCGATCGTCTTCAATGGCGATAAACAAACCACAAACAATAGTAAAGGACAAAAAAAAAAAAAAAAAAAAAAAAAAAACCCATATGAATTATGTAACGAGGCGAAGAGAGAAGACAATAGAATGGGGGTTTCTATGGGTTTTATTATGTATATATAGAGCGGAATGAGATCTTCTAGGGCAGAACTTTGGTAATAGGTTTAAAATATAGAAATTGCATTTACACCCTTGAGGTTTTACAAATTTATAAATGCTCCTTTTAAATTATTTAAACATTTGCGCTCCTTTTAGCATAACTTCTTGTACTAGGATTAGTGTTTCTTAGAACTTGATTATTGAGGTTGGTCATTAAGTTGATTGCATAAATATTAAAAACTCTTAAAAAAAAAAAAAAACTTGGAGTGGGGATTAAAAATTCTACACTAGAAATTCAAGTTGAAGTTAGATGTGAAGTTATCAATAAACTACGATTGTAATAACAAGAAATATTGTTTTTAGAATATGCTATGTTAAAAGTAAATTTAAAAAAAAAAATACAAAAAGCTATTTATATGTTTCAAGAATGTCTTCAAATTGTATGAATGAAAAAGAATTACCAAGCTGTTTGTTATTAAATTGCATTTGTTTGTAGATCTTTTAGATGATATAGAAATCTTTTGATTATTAGGAGGTGATGTTGAATCTTGATTATAATTATTGGGATATGAATAGGAGATAGTCCAAATAGGGGGGTCAAAGAAAAGAAAAGGCCAACATGGCTTCAAAAGAATCATACATATAATTAATTTGGGGTATTTATGTAAATTTATAAAATTAAAGGATCAAAGTATAAACGTTGCATAAATAAAATGCAAGTTGATCGTCCAGCCAACCGAGCTCATCCCTATTATACTTTTGAATATATGATGACGTGTGTAGCTTATCCCAAACCATGCAAATTGCCATTTGGCAAAATAAATAAATACAGCCGTTTTTAATTTAAGGGGGAAAAAAAAAAAGGAAAATGACCTGTCTAACGTTGCGCCCTTGAAATTAGAATTGCCCAAAACCGTTGTTTTTTTTTTTTTTTTTTTTTTTTTTTTTTTTTTGCTAGAAGAAAAAATCCATAAATAAAAATGCCCCGGAAATTAATGTGAGCTCTTCATGTATACAGAGAAAATTGCATTTAGGCCCATGCTTCTCATCTGTTTTAACTTTAATAATTCACCACATATTTACACCAGCCCTTGACCAAAAAAGACGGAAGCATTTGGCCTTCTCGGCTTTCAATTTGTCTAGGTGTTGAGAACTGTTGATCCAACATGATTAGTTTTTACATAAATACAAGAGATCAATCGAATTAAAATACAAAATGGTCATGGAATAAGATTTTATACGTTCTTTTCCGTTTTGGTCACTTCCATTGCTTCTGATTCAGCTAACAGCCGTTTGTACTCATTTTCAACCTCTTCTATCTCACCCTTCAGTTGTATCACCTGTGCATTAACAAAAAATGAACATAATTACATAGATAATAATAATAATAATCATAACAATAACAATAACAATAAAAGAAAAGTTGTTTCTCCAGTGCATTTCTCACTTTTTGTATTTAATGCAGACAATTAAAATGCATTATAAACTTGGTTTGAATATGAACTACGCAATGCATGTACTGAAAAATGGTGCCAAATGTTTTTAATACCATCTCTAATACAAATGTTAATGCAATTTCTTAACTGGAATCAAAAGGTGAGATAATAGCATATTTGAGATGTTATTTTCATTTGTGCTCTGTTATTTCAAATGTTAAATCTACTGTTTACTGCACTTTTAGTTTAAAAAATAATTTGAAAAATGCAAATATTATATTGATTAAATGAAAAGGTAAACATATCAATCAATTTTAATCAAATGCCAAATTCATCATATGCTATTATGACAAAATTAACACAGAAATGCATTTGCATTCAAAAGTGATTTTCCTACTCAAATGCTAGAACTTAGCATTGCACCGGAGATGTTCTAAGATGTCAAGAGGCGTGTGTTTTAGAAAGTGCATAACGTTGAAGAATGACATTAAGCAACACCGATAATGACGACTCATTAGAATGAAGCACAAACTTCTGTAACATGTAAGGAAATTGCATGCGCCATTACTACGTAGTACGTACCTTGAGCTCGAGTTCTTCCTCTTCCTTCTCATATTCTAAGCATCTAGAAAAAAGAAGAAAAAGGAAGCGACTTAATGAAGGGCTTTTCCTTGGGACGTTATTATTAATGTGGCCAAAATTTTTCATCGAAAAAAAATCAGATCGTTCAATATTAGGAATAAAAACAAATAATCCATGTACTCACTTTGCACGTAGCTGTTGGTTTATTTGCATCAAGTTCGCAGCCTCTTGATTTTCCAGCTGATATCCAGTAGTATTCACAGGACACAAAACAAAAAGCGCGAAAAGGAGAAAAGAATATTAGTTACTTAGAACAGAAGACAAGATGATTAGACACAACAGGAAGGCTTTTCAGTTCACCAAAAAAAAAAAAAAAAAAAAAAAAAAAAAAAAGAGGGTAATTGGACACAACAGAGTGCAAAATAAAATAGAAATCTATTGTTCTCTCTAAAGGGAAAGGAGACAAATGCCCCTTAGAGTGCATGGATCTGAATTTTTATCCATTACTCTTATTAATATCGTGTCAAGTAACTATATTAGTTAAAAGAGTATTAATTAAGAGTAAAAGTAAAAATCCAGACTCATATACTCTTAGAGTAAGTTTAACAATTATCCCTCTCCTCCCTTAAAGCAAAACGCCACACATCTTGGCCCATAAAACAGTTATAAAAAGCATGTAACACGTTTACAAAATTATTTAACTAACATGAATGCACTCAAATGGTTTTTTTTTTTTTTTTTTTTTTTTTCATGAAATTCATTCAAAGTTGCCAATACAGACCTCACTGGCCAGGACTTGCCCATGATCAGATGCATTTGCTCCTTGCACCGCCTGTCTTTTAGACTTCACAGCATTGTCAAAGTTACCAAGTTCCTTCCTCTTCGTATGTAACCCTGCACCCAAACAAGGCATCACACGCTGTATCCCCCATGCAATAGGGTTTGACGATGATTTGAGATCTTAATTCAAATACTAGCCTTGTTCATATCTGCTTTGGGAGTTAGAAAGTGATTGTTCAGATCTCGGTCTCCCAAGTGCCACTTCCGTAAAACCAATAGGAGCTGGATTATGATCTAATATGATAGGTGCATCACCATTTGAAACCAGCGAGGTCGATTGTTGCTTTGGTTTGGTCTTTACCTGATACCCAACTAGTGCGCAATGGTGATCGCTGTAAATGGTGGGTAGTGTGAATCAGTTTATAATGGGGGTTCGACATGATTGTAAGCGTATAAAGCCAACAGGAAAAATAGGCGAACAAATAGCTCACAAATATTCCATTGTCATCTCCTTCAAGC
Source organism: Morus alba (assembly GCA_012066045.3). NCBI lineage: Eukaryota > Viridiplantae > Streptophyta > Magnoliopsida > Rosales > Moraceae > Morus > Morus alba. Next base: position 5,105,370 of record CP050231.2, on the reverse strand, counting down.
GAGTTTCAAGTTTCTGAAAAAGGGAAGTTTTCTCAAAATCTTGTTTGTTATGTGTTGGTTCAACAAAATTTGCTTCCAGAATACCTGTAAATTAAATCAACAGATCGTTAGTCTATATTTTTTGTAACCTCAACAACCAATAAATCTAAGAGAGTTAGTGGTTTCTTACCAACAATTCCCCTCCCCTTATTGTCTATAAATCTGACAACCTGCCAAAATGGCTGCACAAAAGACAAAGGACGAATAATCTTAAAATGTGCAGTTCTCTTGAAAGAAAAACCATGGTTGTGTATAATATTGAAGCTGTATAGTATGCTTGGTATAAAATAGAAAAAGGAAAGAAAAGGACCAATATGGAGATGGAAAAAAACATAATAAATATTAGGCATAACCCCACATTTCTAACTTTTTTCCTATAATTATTTAGGTTTTCCGAGCTCTACATGTATAAAAAAACCAAGCCTTTTGACATTGCAGATCACTTGGGAAACAGCTGAGTTTTTGTTCCCACACCTTTCTTCTGAGTTAACTCAGAGAAAATACAAAAGTCCAGAAGAGGATAAAAAAACACTATTATGTCGAATACATGAATAACGAATGCCAACGGCCACGCTTGAAGTAAAAACTAAAAGTATATTTTTGCAAGCATGTAAAAGATATTCAGACATGTGAACAGTGAAAACTTATAGCATTTCTATTTCATAAAACCAAGGGAAGAAATTCATGAATGGTGCATCGAAAAATGGTGTTGATAATAAAACCCATATACTTTGGATGAAAATGGAACATTTATGTGATCTATACAGAGCATGACGCCAATTTAAGAGCCATAACTTCCAAAATAGAAAAATGCTTACTAGTATTAGACGATTTTTGTGGTACACATTGAAGCCATGGATAATGAGTTGCGGAGCTTCTTTGAGATACCCAATAGTGGTAACAACTTGAGCCTGTGTCAGGACAAGCACTTCACAGTTAAAATAATAATAATAATAATAAAGTAAGAATAAATAAATAACTAAATCACAGACAGCAACTTTGACAACCGTGGAAAGATTGCATATCCTCAAAAACTTGTACACATAAGATAAGACTTGAGTTCATAAAAGCTACTTCTTCAGTCACCCGGGGGGGGGGACCTTTTTTCTTTTAATTAAATGAAGAAATTTAGAACAGCAGAATAAGGACCAACCTCGACACCTCCCCCACATTGAGGTTTATACAAGATGTAGTCTAGATATTTGAGATCATCAGCAATATTGTGATGTTTAACAACTTCTCCTCGCAGAATGATTCTGAAAGTCTCTGGTAGCCGCAAGTACAAGATAGACAAGTAAACCTGAGAGCACAAGAAAACTGCACTTGGAAAATTTGATCCCTTGTTGTCTAAATTCATTTTAAAGTTTTTTCTAAGATCGCTTACACGCAAAGAATAACGGAACTGGTTACCAATATGCTGCTCATTTAACTTCTTCCAAGCAGGGAGTGTATCAACACTTTTAGCATCTCCACTAATACGAATATCCTGGTGACCATCAAATAATAAAAGGTCAGAATTTTCTTTTTCTTCTTTTTTTTTTTTTTGGGTGTTATTTAGTTATTATGCACTCCGAAATTGGGGAAAACCACCTTAGGATCTGTATTAAAGTCAAACTCCTCTATCCCATCATCTGTAAACCATAAGTTGTAGATGACGACCTTTGTGCCATGAGGTCCAATGTCATCAAACTGTAATTCCAGGGAGGAAAAAAAAAAAAAGAAGAAAGAAAGAAGACTGTCATACATTGAGAACTAATATGAAATCAAGTGGTGTTAGAAAAAGGACAATCTCAAAGGCATACATTCATTTGAACTAAACGTGGTCATTAACATGGATGGTTATGTCCTTTTAGCTTCTGAGGCTTACTTGCGTGCCACACAAGCAATTTCTAATAAATTTCATCCCAAAAGGGAAAAAAAATGTCTATTAAATGCTATACATAGAACAAGGTTACTGAGAAAAATCAAGTGAAACTATAACTAAGTAAACAGTTTAGAGTGATGGCTCTTCTCAAGGGAAAAAGAGGGCCAGGGCCACTTAAAAAAGAACTTTCCCATAATATGTATTTTCTTGATAAATTTATTATACATGGTTTCAGGGGGTGGAAAAAAAAAAAAAACTGTGTTTGCACAAGTATATGCAACTCTTCTTTTGTTATTATTATTATTCTTTTGAAGAAAAAAAGGAAGAAGGGGGGAGGGGGGCGGTTGTGAAGCATTACTGGTGCAATAAGAAGAAACAAACATGTTATCAGAGAAATATCGTTGTGTAACAGCTTACTTGCTGCAAAAGCTCTGTTTCTGTGGAAAAAGGAGCCCACTTCAATATCGTCTCTAGATTGGACATGAAATGTTCCTTGCCTTGCAAATAATTCAACTTCTCAGCCGCTGTATTGAACTCATAATGAACCTGGAATAAAATAAATTACAGGAATCAAACACCACAAACCTAAAATCACAAGAAAGTGAAACCCACAAAAATTTTAAATAACAACGGCGCATCGAAAAAGTTTCTGCCAACCCAACAATTTATAATGAAAAATTATTCCTTAATATGATAAGGTATTATACTTTCGACTATAATTATTTGATCAGATTAAACTTCTGAGTCTAAAGGACGGAACATCAAGATAGGGTCACTGATGAAGTACCACCATGGCATAACACACATTAGACAAGTAACAAATTTTCTGACGTCTCCAACTAAACCTCTTTTAATATTCATTTTAAAATACTTAGAAAGAAGACACAAAAAGCACCCTTTTAAAGTGATTTGGCGAAGAAACTCAGCAGTTTCTTTTTGAAGTCTTTGACTTATATATACTTAAAATTCCAAGAGTCCAGAATATAGTAAAAATTGTAGGGATATATCATCATCTCACAAAGAAAAATAGTATATATCATAAACCAGTTAAATACTGATTTTGTATAAATAGAAAAAAAAAAAAAAAAAAGTTGAAGATTGATATTTTATTTACTAAAAAAATTATGAATATATGTTATATATGTAGCACAATTTACCAAATTACAAATTAAAAAACTAGAAACAGTTCTAGCTTTAGGTCTATCAGTCATTTATATGCGCATAAAAATTTATAATACTTCAACACATGGAGATGAAACGTTCAAAAGCAAATTTTTAATATTTCAACACATGGAGATGAAACGTTCAAAAGTTTCTTTTGTAACTCACGGAATCCTTAGAAGCATAGTTTAAAGAATATTCCACTGCTTTCTGTCAATGATGAAATCTTTTCTAACAAGTACCAAATTGGCCTTTTGAAATCTTAAATTTATTCACACAAATAAGGAAATCATAAATAGTCATATAGATGAAATGGAATATAGTAGAAGTAAAATAGACCTACTAAATATCAAGTTTGGAGTGAAGCTCACCATAGGTACAACTATTCTGTCTTTGCCTGTTTTTCTCAAGAATGTATAAGAGAGAAGACCAATGCTTTGAGTGAATATCCTGGTCATAGAAATAAAGGTATAAGGCAGACATATTCTTTCTATAGGTGTGCAAAATCCAAAACTTAAAATGAAGTTTAGAATTACTTGAGTACTATAAAGCTGTAAGGCATGTAAAAACAATTCAATTCTTTCATAAAAAGAAAATTACAGTCGTAGACATCTAAATCTCATAAACATCATCAAATTGCTTAAATATTGTCATTTGCGTTTTATCTATAAATTAGATCAAATCTCAAGGCCTCAAAGACCAATTTTTAGAAGAATGTTTCAGCTACATATATAACTTTAGTAGTTAAGTCGCATTTGAGTCCATCATTTTCTCTCATTGAAGCAAGAATATTGGTGCACTAAAATGAAAAAGGTTCTCCGAAATAAAAGGTAAAGAGATAGTTTGACAAATACTAAGATTGGAAATTGTAACGAGTTACGGAAAACGCTACTGTTAGAGCCAAACCTATTATCAATGTGGCGGCTGAAGACAATAACATCTGCACCAAGTCTCATTGTACTAGTCTTGAAGCCGTTTCCATCTGGAAGAATTCTCCATTAAAAACTTGAACAAGATAGTTGAACAAACTTAAAAAAAAAAAAAAAAAAGAATCTGTACATCGTCCAATAGCTGTTTTTGCTTTCTTATCTGTAAATCCAAAACTCATACAACGCCGCATCGCCTCCGGGCTCATCCCACCACCATCATCTAGTCATAATGTACATCAAGCGTAAAGATTTCCATGTATAAACATTAAAGTGACTACTCAAAACCACACTTTATTGATGCAAGAAGCCGCAGGTACACAATACCTTTAATTAACAACGCTGAACTTCCATCTCTTGGGTTTGAGATTTTATCAATAGCGACAAAAGTAGCCCCGTTTTGGATCTATCAAAATTTTAAAACAAAAAGGGAAACGAGTAAAACTCTGATGCAGTATTGCTTAGACTATAAATGAGGCTTTGTGCTTATAATTTCATGCGAGTCTTTTCCATTAAAAAAATATAGAAAATGTGTTTCCTTATCCTGGCTTCTTCTGAGTCAAAATCCATAGTGCCACTAGACCAAGTGGTCTTAGGCATAGAGAATTGACTTAATTTATGAGATCGTCTGTGCGCGTGTTCTATTGGATACTAAATAAATAGGTCAGTCTAAACACAACCCTTCAATACCAATTGCCAGCCCCTAAATTGGTAAGTTGACAACAATCTAAGGCACATATATTTGGTCAAAACTTTTAGGCAATGTTGATGGAGGGAATGAAAATAGGAAGAAAAGAAAAGACATAAAACCAAAGTGAGGAAAATAGAGAGAAAGGGGGGACTTTTCACTTATTTCGTTCAGTATGTATTTGGAGAAATTAAGGGGGTTCTTTGAAGGATTTGAAATCCTTGACCAAATCCATTGTATACAGTATACCGACAACAAAGAGGACCAAAAATGGGGAAAGTCCCATAAAAGACACTTCTCCCGACCAGCCCCTCACCAATGTTTTGATTAACGTTTTCACAGTAAGAATGAATGAAGCTTACCTCATCAACCGCATTGTCAAGCAGTTCTGCAATGGCTGAAAATGAGAAGACAACTCTGAGTGAAGATGGCATAGAGCATAAACTACATAAAATTTTATTTAAGGATGAAAGCAAAATGAGTTCATTGATAATTCATTTACTGAACCTACCACCAAAGGCCCACTTATGTGAGGTAGCATTGGAATGAAGGAACAAGGGGTGGACATGCAGATAGTTTTTGCCATCTGCGATCCACAAAGTAAATGTCAAACATACACGTAAAGCATTAACAATCATGTAAAACAAAAAATTCTGGTACTACGTTTGAAAAGCCTCAATCATAATTATCACATTACAAGAGAAATATCAAACTGAATAAGTCATGACAGAAATGAAATGGAATTAAAAGCTGCTCAACAATCCATTTGTTATTCAGAGCCACCTAAGTAGATGACCATTTTTCAAGGAAAAAAAAAAGGGAAAAAAAAAAAAAGAAGATGACCATTTTTCTTAAGGTAATTTTCACATTTGACCCAATTCAAAAGAACAACAATAAGTGTCGTTTTTTTCTTTTGTCTTTCTTCTCTTTTGTTATTTCTTATGGATAACTAAGAGAAATATGATCCTGGCTTAGTGGGCACTAAAAAATTGTGACCTTTTACTTATAAGCTTACAAATGCGCAAAAAAATTAAACTCCGGAATTCCCCTAGGAACTTGGCTCAATTTTCTTGGGGAAAATTTGAAAGATTATTTTCCTACTTAGTAGATTTAAGGATGGGCTGTAAAATAACTATACAGAGGACAGCCAATCCTTAAATCTACTTCTAGCCCATCCTTTCATCTACTTCTGTTTCTAATAAACAAGGAAAGTATAATCTTTGTCTTGCCTTCTTGTTTTTTTTTTTTTTTTTTTTTTTTTTTTTTTTCAATAAGGAGATGCAAGATTTGAACTTAGGACCTCAATATTGAAGGTTAGTGTGATTAGCAATCAGGCTAAACCTATGAACACTTCACCGAACATTAAGAATATCCACTATCTTCCATTCTTTCATATGGTCCATACTCAAACCTACCCGTCCTTCCCTAATGCCAGAGAAAACATAAATTTGTGACATGTATCCATAAAATAGAATAATTATATCCATCGAAATTTCAATTTATTCCAACATTAAGCTAGGTTTAGTGACACTTTGTGCAACTCAAGAATTAAAATGAGATTTAGGTGAAAGTTCAAGAGGAGACTCGTGACAATAAAATGAGTGAAGCTAACAAGATATATTGTCTATCAGATATTCGAGAAAGAATATAAGAATAATAACAAATACTTTCCCTATGTTTAATCAAAATGCAAGATTCTACCCAATATTTTAAAAAATAATGAGTATCTCTTATATTTTCCTACTGACAGAAAATCCACCCTTGAATTTTTCTAAACACACAAAATCCGCTGAGGTGTAAATTTAGTCAAAATTAACTAAACAAAAGACAATTGTAACGTTCATAAAAAAAGATGATTCCCTAAGTTAAAAATTCTAACAAACGTACCTTCATGTTTAACTTTTTCTAGCATTTCAGAACAATCAACTTTGATTATTTTGGAAGTTTTGAATTCTTTTCATAATCGACGATATTGTTGCCCTTAAAAATCAAAATGCACCATTTCTCTTGTAGGGGTAAAATAGTCTTTTCATATAGTTAATTTTGACTAAATCTAGCGTAAAGGTAGATTTTCTATGATTAGAAAAACACAGGGATAAATTTGTGTGCTTAGAAAAACATAAGGCTTAATCCCAATGCTTTTGAAAACATAACAAACTCATGCATTTCCATTATTAACAAAGGGAATGTATTGTAGAGTTGATCTCTTTTATGATCCCTGAACTTTAAGATCATTTTCAATTTAACTACCAACTTTAAAAACTCACTTCGCTCCATGAATTTTGAATTAGCACCACTTAACCCCTTTTGTTATAATTTCTGTTAAAAGACAAACAAAAAAAAGAGGGGGTTAAGTGTAGACATTTGATCTTTTTTTATTTGTTTTCAACAAAAAATCTAACAAAAAGACCATGTGATCATACTACACCCTTTTTTGAGACTATTTTAAACTAAAATCTAACATAAGGGGTTAAATGAGAAGAATTTAAAATTTATGAGGCAAAGTGGGAATGACTCTAAAGTTTGAAAGGCACTAGTGAGATTTATCCTTTCTGTTATTATTTGAAGATAACGCATTTCATCAAAGAAAAATTCAATAGTAGATAGAGGAATACTTTGATGTGCAACTTTAGACGCAAGACGATCATCGTAGTTCCCAGCTTTCCAAAAGTGTCGACAAAGCGGAGCTGGAGATGCAAATAATGTTGAAGAAAGGTTCGCGTCATCCATTGTAGATTGCACTTGATCCAATACACAAGAGCTACTATGTGCGATACTTGAAGCATTTAAGCTCCTATTTTCTTGATAATCTTGTCTTGTGGATACAATTTTGGAAATTTGATTCTTGGCTAGTTGGACCTTACTATTCGTCTTTTGTTGGGTCATACTCCCAATGGAATCTGGCTCTAACTTAACAGCTTTTACATCCAACTCTTCTAGCTCGTCATCACTAGATAGGTCCACAACATCTATTAAGGTCATCCTGAGTGCTATAGAAGAAATTAATCACGATTGAGGAAAAATGTTGAATGAAGAAAGGGCATCAAGCACTTTCAAGAAAGGAAAACATCGACACGCATATAAGAATTCATGACTTCAGGGACAAATTAATAAGCAAAATAAATATATTTTCTATTGCAAATCCTCAAAATCTTTATATTATTATCTGCTAAATATAATTACTTTGACAGCTATCGCGAAAAATCTATCATAGATAGGCTTCACTTTCCATTAAGAACCACATTTACAACATCTTGTGTGCTAAAAAAAAAAAAAAAAAAGTTAAGATCAAAGGCAATGTAGCTTTTAAGATTAAAATGATACCTGGATATATGAACAAAATTGTTGTTTGTGAAAATCAAATTTTGCGACTAAAATAATTAGGAATATTCTAAAAATTCAAAAAATCACAATAAAAGCATAATTTGAAACGCGAGACAAGGATTGCTTCATAAAATATTACAATTATGGAATAGTAAGGTCAAAATCAAATTTTACCAAATAGTAATCCCATCACAAGTGGGTTTATGAGGTGGTAAGGTTATCTATTATCCTAGACCAAGCTTTGGGTTCAATCTATCCCACCTATGGGTTGGGTTTATAAGTGGATGTTTAGTTCGTGGATTCAAAATAATGATTTAGAACCATTCTCGATTTACGTGTATTTTTTGTAAAAGAAAATACTGCAGCGAATCACGAACCATGATTTGAATTATGGCACGAATCTACCAACTAAACGCACCATAAGTTATCCACTTTAGGAAAGATTTGTCTTGCAATGTGTCTTGCCTTCATGAGTTTCTCCAAATGCGACCTTCCCTCATAAACTCTCTTCAAAAAATAAAGAAAAGAAAAACAAAGCTATTTCAACCTCTAACCTCATTAAAAATGCAATATAAGATATTAAAAGCTTTGAATTAACTCATCAATTAGGATTAACTCCATTTCTTTCAATGGAAATAATTCTTCCCATAAAGTTATTGCATTTTCCAGTCCTTGCATAGAAAAAAAATTCTTTAACATTGAAAAAACTAACCGAAACCACTTAATTGACACAAGTTCAAAACTAAGACCTTGTCAAGCGCTTAAGTCTTTAGAAACCTGTAGTCGTAGTTACTAACCAATTGGTTGCATTAAAATTGAACCTTAATACCATTTGGGAGCAAACTACATCCTTCACCACTTAGCTTCTCAAATCGCAAGAGCACATAATAGTAATAACCACCATTAATTTTCTATCCATTCCTACAATGCAAACACTCACTTAATGATGACCAAAACCTCCCCCAAAACGTTCTTGTCAAACAAATTCCCCTAATCATGAACTTGTTATTGAAAATTTTGAACACCAACAAATTAGCAATTGACCATCACAAATTCCCGTTAATTGATAACCAAAACCTATCCAAGATACTGAAAAAGAAAATACAACCATTCCTTAAAGATACTAACCAAAAGATACATAATCATCACTTGGCCCTATTGTAATGAGAGTGAGAATAAATGCATGCTAGTTACAACAGATTATCATATTACACAAACCCCCCAACATGCATGAAACATCCATTATCCATGCTTTTCACTTTTACACCAATCTCCATAGACATATAGTTAACCCCATCATGAAAAAAAATAATGATCATTAACTAACTCGCATTGTTTGGCGTCAATCCTAACAAAAATAGGGATCACAATGACATCATTAGACAGTAAATGATTTTGGGGCCAATTTTGTGACCTTTTTGGCAAACCAACAATCATTCATTCAGGCTTTTATCATTCTAAGATTCACATGATGATGATGATCACAATGATGCTAATAATTAGTAACATCATCGAAGAGCCAAAAAAGACTAATCCATATCAACCAAGAACTTATCAAGAATCATATTGACGCACTTCAAGATTCACATTTTAGATCTTCAAAAGAGAGAAACAAAAGGGTCCCTTTTCAAAATGAGTGAAGAGGATAAACAAGGTCCCGAACTTTGTGCCCACGAGTGCAACCACAAAGATAGGCAAGCGAACAAGCAACATATGGTTTCAACCAATCTTCAAGTTCAACGCATTACCTTCAAATTTTGATCTTGACAATGAATTAGAGATGAAAAGAGGCAACTTTTTCCAAGATTCAAGAACATGAAGTGGACGTTTGGTTCATGGGTTCAGAACCATGATTCAGAACCATTCTCGATTTACGTGTGTTTTTTGTGAGAGAATACATTGTAGCGAGCCACGAACCATGATCCGAACTATAGCACGAATCCTTGCTCCAAACGCAGCATAAATTCTTCCAACTACATGAACCACTTGAAATGAGAAAGGGGAAAATAAGAAGGCCTATAAATACAATTGTGCAGGCTACATCTAACGTCGAGTTCACGTGGAGATAGGGGCAATGGTGTTGTACGAGTTTGAGAGAGAGAGCGACGAGAGGCAAGTTTTAAGTTGGGGTGGTTTAAACCTTCTAAGGCTCCATTTGGTTTGCAAATTTGTATGTATTTGAACCTCTTCTATTTGAACTATTAAATATGAATAGTGATTTAAATTGCAATTCGAATTAACGTTTGCATATGCAGTTGACGTGTAAAATCTAAACTAGGAACATAAATTTGAATATGTGTTGAAAACATGAGTTTGAGGAAAAAAAAATGTGTATATAACAAATTGGTCCATGTTAGGTGAATTTAGGGGGAATTCTAAGATGGCCATTTTGAGCTGATTCAAACAACAAAATCCAAATAAAGTTACCTAAAGTAACCTCCCAAATAGCAATTCAGATTGGGGCCCATCACGTGCAAGAATCTGCTAGACACTACGGAGTTTAGGGAAAAGGTTTTAATTGTCACTGTTTAAAGAGTTTAGCGGTTGTTTCATCAAGATTTCAAGAATCTATTAGAAACTTGAAGAAAATGTTTAAAGAGTTTAAGGATTGTTTAATCGAGACTAAAAGAACAGGTACCAAACCGTTAACTGCTAAATGGCTCAGGAACCATATGTGCTAATTTACTCTTTAAGAATTAAAGTCATGTATAATTGTTATGCATAAAGTATTTGAAACCCCTTTAGGCAAAACCTCTTTCATTTTATCCGTTTTCTCTAATAATCCAATGAAAAGCCAACCTACCGAAAACAACTACTTTACGGGAGCATTTACTAATCAGTGTTTGAAAGAATAGAAAATAAATTCCAAGAAAAAGTGAATTAAGGTCCAGGAAATTAAGTTCTAGAATTCCATTAATGTGTTTACTAATCTATAGGGAATTAAATTACATGAAGAATTAAATTCCTACTATGTTGTTTACCTTTGTTAAAAAGTTAGAGGGAATATGAATAGAATAAGTGCAGTTGCAAAACTACCCTCATATGAAGTAACTAATTAAATTAAATAAGGGTACATTAGTAAATAAATTTAGAACGAGTTTGACAGTGTACGCGAGAACGTCAATATTACGTCTTAATGAGTCAGCTATCAGTCAAAACTAGTCCAATTATTAAAAGAAAAATGAGTTAGAAGGTGGAAATCAAAAAACCAACCCATGTCTATTAAAAAATAAGAAAAAAAAGAAAGTGAAAGAAATTTAAAATCGAATTCCCAATCCGACTAGTGGCGGAGCCACTTTTTATCTCACTGGGGTTAAGAGTACAAATTTTTAAAAAATAAAATAAAATAAAATAAAAGATGTATAAAACATTGTATTATAATATTTTTCAAAAACTATTAGATACATATGGAGAATTTTACACCTCAAAGGTTAGATTTTTTTTTTTTTTGGTAAAAGAATTGTTTGTTTTGTATACTTCCTTTTACTATTATTTTTTTTTTACTTTAATATGATTTTGAGGAGATTAACGTTCAAAATTGTACACTATCGATAAGGATACTAAAAATGGTCAATTTAACCACAAACTAATTAATCCAAATGCTCTTAATAAAATAAAAGAATTAGGAAAAAAAAAATTGCAAATGTTTAGAATATTTAGGGTTTGTTTGTTTTAAAAGTCCTGTACCGTTCAAACTATAATTCTTAGTATTGTTACAGTGTTTTCGTCCTACAAAAAATTTAAATTTCAAAAGTCAGAATCATGAACTATGCTTTGAACTCAAACTCAAGAATCAAACAAACTCTCAGGTATTTTTCATAGTCAAATTCAAGCTCATTCCAAAGAAAGGCAAGGATTTAATATAAATTTGAAATGTGATAATATAAAAGTGATGTAGTCCAGCATTTAAGGTAAAAATCAGTGGAGACATATATGAAAAGAAATTTAAATAGGGGTTAAATAAAAAGCTTAAAATTTTTTATTCAAATTTTAATTTTTAAAAGTGAGTGGGGTGGCCCCCGCTCGGCACTATATACCTCCGGCACAATATACCTCCGCCATTGAATCCGACAATGGGTGTATATATAAGGTTACAATTTGAGCACCAATGCTAATTCACAAGAATCGTAGAAAGGAAGATTGCAGTTTTGTCATATCCAAAATAATGAAAGAAAAAAGAAAACAAAGATAAACAGAAAACAGCAGAACTTCAGTACTCACACAGAAAAACCCACGAGCATTGAAAAAAATTTCAAAGGAGCCCTAAAAAGAAATCAGTTTATAATGCAATAATAAATTGGCAACTATTTTACCTCTACAAATGCGAGCAATTCAAGACAAACTTCTCAGCACCTTGTCTGAACGAGATCTAGCCCCAGTTTGAAACTAAAAACGCTAAAATCCCAGAAAAACCCAGATTATGAATTTCAAGAAATATTCTGGATCCTTCAAACAAATAACAGTCAAAAACCCACAAAGAGCTTTCTTATTTTTTTTTTTTTTTTTTTTTTTTTTTTTTTTTTCTCTCTCCACAATTTTCTCACCTTTTTCACCTTAAACTTTGCCAAAATTGCTTCAAAAGGAGAGAGAAGGTTAGAAGTAACTTGTGAAGTTGAGCTTTTATAGTGCCAGCGGAAGTGACAGGCGAATATTCATTTTAACTTTTAAAGCTGTGACGTCCGGTTACATGGAATTGGTCCACGTAATTAAGGTGTGTTTATTAATCAAAAATTCAAATTTAGAAAAGCCAATTTACTTCTTGGTTTTAAATTAGGATAAAATCATTTGATATTTTCTGTTATAATAAAATATTTTAAAGATATTTTGTGCTTTAAAAAGTATGTTTTTATCTTTAAAAAAATATTTTTAATACTTTTTGAGACATAAAATATTATTTTATTCTTTTATTTATTTAATTAAAAACTAAAATTTTTTTAAACTTTACCAAAGAAGTATTTAGAAAAACACAAAATAGAAATTGCAAATCTTAAATTCATAGCAAAAAAAAAAATGCAAATTTTTTTATGCATTTTAAATTCTTTTATTATTTTTAAAAATGGATGAGGAAATACTTGAATATAATTTTGGACTTTAATTTTCTTTTAATTTATTTCCTTTTTTTAATTCTTGATTAAAAGTAAACAACATAGTAAAAAGCCACATTTACTTTGCATGAAAAAAAATAAAAATTAGTAATTTTTTTCATTTAATAATGTGTTTATTTACAAAATCAATAAATCATTGCATCCCCTTAATATTGCTTCCTTTTAAAAATGATTATTTAATGAGAAAATTGTATAGTTTACCTCCAGATCACATAGATTATAATTTTTACCCTTTTAAAAAAGATTACCCCTCTAAATATTTTTCTAATATTTAAAATAAGATTTAAAAGTCTAAGGACCCGTTTAGTTCACTGATTCAAGTTTTTAATTCGAGTTAAGATGTGATGTTATATGAGAGCTTTTTACTGTAGCAAAAAAGTTAAATGTGACTATTTCTGAGAGCTTTTTACTGTAACAAAATTCAAATTTTAAACTCAAATCGACGAAGTGAACGGGGCCTAAAATGCCCTTCTATCTCTCTAAAACAACAAACCTTAATCTTTGTTTCAGATCAACACCTCTCTCTACCTTCATTACTTCTCTCTCACCTCATCTTTCTCTCCTTTTTCCTTCTCCCACAGCCAACGCTCGTATTCGCCGCCAATCCTACTGCTGCCAGATCCTGCTCCTCACGCAAGTCTATCTCATTTCCCTGCCTCTATATTTGACTTTGTCGATGCGAGACATCGCCGGATCTTCAATCTTTTCCTATGGTCATCCTCTTTGCCTCTATTTGTCGTTCTTTCTCTATTCGTCGAGCCCCTATATCTTCACTGCACATCTACTTTGTCATTGCGGTCTTGTTCTCGTTTTGTTGGGGCATGTTCTCTTTCTTCATTGGTGTGAGGAAAGCTCTTCGAAGTAGGTCCTGTCACCAAATCTGTTCAGATCCGACGAGATTTGTCCCAAACGCGAATAACGGCGTCGATCTCTTGCGGAGGTCCTTGGCATTTCTACAAGAGTTTATTGTCAAAAACAAACAATAACAAGTAAAAGATACGTGATTTTTTTTTTCTCAATGTAACTATAGTATGCATACATCTTGTAAGCTTTGGGAAGATTACATAATTTGTAGCTTCTCAGATTTTATAGCCTGCCAATATCTTGGATTAAATCAATCGTTGTTGATTACTTCAGTTTACTGTGCAACAATCTAAGGCTTATGCAAGAAAAGAAATTATTTTGTTCTTAGTACTCCTTTATTGTTTAGAGAAGACACTTTAGACCTTAGCATATGGATGATTATGGGCATGTTCTTTTACATATAAAACTCAAAAAAAAGGTTCTTTGATAGACTTTATTCAAGTTCTTTTAATCAAGTTATAACTCAAATTCAACTCAAAAACTACACTCAAGTTACACTCCAAAAGAACAACCCCTATATCTTTTTAGATGTTGTCATATGAATTGCAGCTGCGCTTGAAAATGTTAAATTCCAACATGGGAAGATTTTGAGAAGATTAAGTTTTTGATCTATGGGGAGATTTTGATGTGTTATTTTTGTACTAATATTTCTCATTTTTATTGTTCCATATTTGTTTTGTGTTTGGATTATTCTATTTCATTATTGTTGCCTTCAATTGGTGATATTTGGTGATATTTGATTCAAAAAACAAAATAATATCGTAGATTATGGTTCATAATATATTAGATTATGGATTATAATTTGATAGGTTATGACCAGCGCTGGCAATCGGCGGCAGCTGTCGATATAATTTGGTAGATTATGGATCATAACTTGTCAGGTTTTGAAATTATGAGCAATAACTTGTTGAGCTATAACTGGTAGTTAGTGTAATTTGTCAGATTATGGATCGAAATTTGACAGATTATGGGTCATAACCTGTCACACTATAGATCATAACGCCAGCAATCAGTTGTAGGCTGCTGGTGTAAACTAATAGATTATAGATCATAATTTGTTAGATTATGGGTTATAACTTGTCAAACTATGGATCATAACCTGACAGATTATGAACAACGCCAAAGATCTGTTGGTAACCGGAGCTCCGCCGGTTGGCGACTGGTATAATCTGTCAAGTTATGAATTATAACCAAATAGACTATGATGGGCGCCGGTGTAATCTATCAAGTTATGGACATAACCCGATAGATTATGGATATCGGCATTAGTAATCTTACAAGTTATGGATCATAACCTATCATGTTATAGCGGACGGCCGACTGGAGACCCGCCAGCTGCTGATGTTAGAAATTTCTCTTATTTAATTGTATAAAAGAACTTTTTAGTGATTAGTTATTCCTAATATTCAACATTAGAGAGGGAACGAAGTTTTACAACACCATTTAATATTTAAGTAAAAATTTAAATGGAAATCAATCCTTTCAAATTTCATTACCTTTTCCATTATATTGTTTCATGGTTTGGTAAACTCACTCTTAATTTCTTTTATAACATAATTCATCGATAGATCGGTAAGTATTTGAATATATATTTTTACCTTAATTCATTTTTAATTTATTTCCTATTTTTTTAATTCTTTATTAGTAAACGTGTCTTAAAATTAGAATCACTAGATTTTTTTTTTTTTTTTTTTTTTTTTTTTTTTTTTTTTTCTAATACCAGCTCATACAACATCATATTATATTTTCATGAAAATTTTACACAACTTGATATATTCTCAATGGTGGTTTCTAAATTTGACGGTTTTCATCAAAATCACAAAAATAACTTTAAAAAAAAAAAAAAAATTCTCTATATGAGATTATGAGTATCTTTCTTTGTTTCTCTCTTTTTTTTTTTTTTTTTTTTTCCTTTCAATTGAGTTTTTCTATAGTAAGATAAGATTTTCACATAAACTCTTTCTATCTTTTTTAACGTGTTTTCTAATTCAGTTTTTTCACAATTAATGTTTATCAATTTCTCACTTTGAATTTTGAATATAACTGTTGTTGTTGTGTGCACATCTTTGAAAAACTTCGCTTTTGGTTTCATAGATTTGTTAAAGGAAAAATATTATTCTTATCAAGGAAAGTTGACTTTTGGATATAGCTATATATAACAACAATTTGAATTTAGTTACAATTAATTTCAATTTTAAAAATCTCTTAATTTTAGGAGATTTGATAATCTTGGATAAGTTATCTCGTTATGTGATTGTATTTATTGTAGTCATTAATAGGGCTTCTAACTGACGAATTATTTTATCCTGTTTTAGTCCATGAATATATGCATTCTGCTATACTACTTTAAATTTGGGTTATTTTTTTCTTCTTTAATTTTTAGGGAAAAGGATACATGTCCTTTCGAGTGCATTAGTTTAAATTTTACCTCTTATTTTTTATTAATATTTTTTTAGTTAAATAATTATATTTGTCAAAAGATATTAATTAAAAATAAAAGATAAAAATCGATATTCATACACTTTTAAAAGTAAATTTAATAATTTTTTTTTTCTAATTTTTTTTAAAATGGTATAAAAGACCAAAAGGCTAAAATGGGCAACATAATAATGGCTCTAGAGAAGAAGAAAAAAAAGTCATCATCACCATTCTAGAGAAGAAGTCAACCTAATAAGTCTAGCTCATCCCACTTATTAAATAGGTCAGAGTCGACACAATTTTTAGACATGACACGCTAAGGCTTTGCAGGAGTACATGCACGAGCATGATAAGGGCCTAAGCCCTAACTAGTGAATATAAAGTATAAGACTTATAATTGTACTATTTTTTCTTTATCGAAATGAGGCATTTTTTAAATTAATGATGCACTTTCTTTTTTTAAGATTTTAATGTTTCATTTGTGTTCAATGGTTATTTTTTATATTTGTTGTATTATATTCAACGACAAACAAACATTAAAAGCATGATAAAATAACGACAAAAGCACAAGCACAATTATGGGCACGAGTATGTTCAAAGCATGTTAAGAGCACAACTTATCAGGCTTAACGCCATAAAAATTAAATAAGTTAGGCCAAACACATATATAGTAAATAAATGAACCGGCCTAGACACGGAACAAGACACATATGGACACAATTTAAACGGGCTGAACTAAACTGGGCCAACACAATTGACATCTCACTTCTAACGTTATGCTCTATAATTTTATCACTCTGATGAGCAACACCTTATTCTCTTGATAATTGTCCTCTTTTCCCTATGTCCATGCGCCATTGAAGATTGCCATCCCTACAACTCTTCTCCGTCGACGAGTCCCTTTCCTATATCTATGCACTCTCAGCGTTTGTCCTCTCTCCCATGTTCTCTTGTGATCCTATGCTTTTATGTTCGTCGCCATGGTAACCAATCCTGGCTCTTGCAAGCATCCAACTTTCCCTCTCCATCTCTCAATTTGACTCATCCTTGTTTTCATCATTTATATAAGTTCCTTCTATTACGGTCCAATATTGAAATGTTCGAAAGGGAAAGTTGACTTTATAATTATGTATATCTATATTTAGCAATAGTTTGAATTTAATTGCATATATTTTCAATTAGGAAATAATTTATATTTGACAGCTTTGCATATCTTATCCAATTTTTTAATTGTTAAACTTATTCTTATAATGCATGTATATGGAATTTTATCTCTTATTCTTAATGAATAATCTTTTGACTAATATAGTTCTTTGACTAAAAATGATATTATTTAAGATAAAAGGGTAAAAACTCAGACTCATTTACTTTAAAGGATATTTGTCTCTTTTCAACGATTGTAATTAGTATATGGAGCCCATGAATAATGCTCCTAAATGGTGGTTTCTCTCTTTCTTTTCTTGATCTATAGATGTGGGCATTATGTTAAATTTGTATGTTACTTCTTAAATTTAGTTTTGTTTCGAAATTAAATAGGGTGTTCGTTTCTCCTCTAAACTCAAGAAGAGTTGGACTCAAGTCAAAAGTGAGGTCCAAGTTACTATTTGGTTGGATGAAACTCAAACCAAAACTTGAATCTTAATTCAAGTTTTGTACTAGTTTTCAAGTTCAGCCTCCCCATTCAACTCACTTTCACTCAAGTTTTGTGCTACAATAAAATAAATTATTACATCCCTTCCCTTTTTACTATTCATAACTCAAGTTTTGGTGTAATCAAACATAAACTCTATATTCATCTTAAGTTACAACTTCAACTCAAATTCAACTTCTCAATTCAAATCTTAACATAAATGTGCATATCCAAACACAAACTTAAGTTACAACTTCAATTCAAATTCAGCTTTTAACTAAAATCAAGATCCTTACTCAAAACCACCTTAACTCAAATTGTGGAAAGGAACACAAATAATTTTGAAATCTTTATTGTTTAACATTTTACAAGTTAATATCCTCATGTTTGAGAAATCTAATTAGGGTACCAAGAAGAATATCTGGGTACTAAGAAGAATATTTCACAATGTGACTAAAAACATAAAAACTTTTTATTAATCCGAATTTCAGCCTTAAATAGCCGAAAATAAGATGAAGAGTTTAAAAATTGTAAAAGTCTTATTCTACCCTTAATGAGGTAGACGTCTATAGCAAGGTAATCACCTAAAGATAGGATAACACGCCTGAAGATAACTCCTAGGGAAGGAATCCGAATTTGAATCTAACTCCTTCCTTAAGAACACCTAAAAACTTGTCCTAGGGAAGGAATCGAATTTGACTCTAACTCATTCCTTCTAAACACGCCTAATTTGGTATTTAAATGCTAACTTGAAACTTAAATCTAAAAAAACAGATAGGATTAGGACAAAATTAAGTGTTCATCTGTAATCTTGACTTGATTCCTAGCTGGAAAACACGCTTTCATCCTCTTAGACTCCCCCTTGCACGTGTATCTTGGAATGACATGCAAGTTGGATCGTGAGTATTCCCTGCATCCCTGATGTCCTCATCATTCCCCCCTCTAGAAAAGGATTTGTCCTCAAATCCTCACCTACATCAAAAGGACTAAAGGCAGTAACATTGAATGTAGCACTCACATTATCTTGTTCTCTCACAACCTCACTTGGTCCTCATAGACTTGTTTTGGGGTCAATGAAACTAGAGTGATAGTCCGTTTGTTGTGTATGAATGAGTACTTGTTGGTGAAGCCATCGTGCCGCACATGCCGCTCAAATTGCCATGGTCTTCTGAGAATGAGATGCCCCGCTTGCATTGGTACTACGTCGCATAATACTTGATCCTCATACTTAACGATTCAAAATGGTACTACAACCTGCTTTGTAACCCTCACTTCACCGCTGTTGTTCAACCATTGTAGCTTGTAGGGATGAGGGTGCTTAAGTGTTGTGAGCCTTAGTTTTTCAACCATGGAAGTACTAGCAACGTTAGTGCAACTACCGCCATTGATAATAACACTACATACCTTGTCTTTCATATGACAACGAGTGTGAAAGATGTTCTCCCATTGTGCTTCCTCTTCCTCTTCTTTAGCTTGCATGTTTAAGGCTCAACATGCTACTAGCCCAAGCATCTCCCCATGATCTACCCCGAACTCCTCTTCTCCTATGGGGGCATCCTCCAATGGTTGAATATCCTCTAGATCATCCTCATCTTCTGAATCAATTTCTCCATTATCCCGAATCACCATAAGTCGCGTGTTTGGACATTGGCTTGCTATGTGTCCTCTTCCCTGACATTTGAAACATTTAATCTCACTAGAATGAGAAGTATTAAGGGTTGTTTTACCTTGAAAGGCCGTGGTATTGGGGGTTGGTTCGTACTCTGGTTTAGCGTTGAAGGTGGCCGACTTTTCTTCTTTCTTTGGGTAGTTTGGCCCCCAAGGTGTTGCACTCATATTTTGAAGGGCTGGTCTTGGTCGTGTACCAATCCTTTGAGTTGCCTCTTAACCTTGATTGCCATATGCACCAAGTCCTCCAATTCCACATAATGGTGTATCTCGATTGTGTTGGCAATCTCTCGGTTTAACCCATTAAAAAATCTAGCCATCGTCGCCTCTCGATCCTCTTCCATATTGGCTCTAGTCATCGCTATCTTCATCTCTTTGAAATACTCATCAATGTTCTAGTTACCTTGATAGAGACCTTGTAGCCTGAGGTATAGATCTCAGTAATAGTGACTTGGTACAAATTGTCGCCTTATGACCCTCTTCACCTCATCCTAAGTTTCAATAGGACATGCTCCGTTTCACCTACAATAGCATAATCAGTAAATTCAATGACAACAAGTTTTACCTTCTTTAGTTCGGAGTAGTTGTGACAGTCAAAAACTAACTACATCTTCTTCTCCCACTCAAGATATGCTTCAGGATCACTCTTTCCTTAAAACGCAGGAATTTTCATCTTGATGTTTCCCAAGTTGTTATCCGCTCGGGTCCTAACTTCTCTACTCCGTTCATACCTCCTATGGCTACCCACTAACATTCTATCAAACTCGTCTTCTAAATTATCCCCTTCGAATTCACCATTATCCTCAACTCCCCTTAAGTGCATCATGTTCTTCCTTGGAGCATTCGGTGGTGGCTGATTCTGTGGGTTTCCCTCTTCTACCTTATCTAACCTCTTATGTATGTGTTCGAGCTCCGCCCTTATCAACCGTCTCATCTATCCCAGTAATGCATGCATTTGTAAATTCGGAGTAACGGTAGGTGGAATATCTTCACTTGTGTTTTTCTCTTGTTCCTGCAACATGATTAAAAGATGTTCCTCTCGAAGAATAATTCACTCAAACCACTCGTGTTTCACTCAAATTCTAGGGAAGAAATCTGAATTTGAATCTAACTTCTTCCTTAAAAATGCCTAAAAACTTATCCTAAGGAAGGAATCCAAATTTGACTCCAACTCCTTCTTTCTAAACACGCCTAATTTAGAATTTAAATGCTAACTTGAAAGTTAAATCTAAAAAGATAGGATTAGGACAAAATTAAGTCTTCATCCGCAATCTTAACTTGATTCCTGGCTGGAAAACACGCCTACATCCTATTGGACACCCCATTGCACGTGTGTCCTAGAATGACATGTAAGTTGGATCGTGAGTATTCCTGCATCCCTGATGTCCTCATCATTCCCCCCTCTTGAAAAGGATTTTTCCTCAAATCTTCACCTACATCAAAAGGACGCAAGGTAGTAACATTGAATGTAGCACTCACATTGTCTTGTTTTCTCATGCTCTTTTGTTTACTCAATTTTTGCAACCTCACTTGGTCCTCATAGACTTGTTTTGGGGTCAACGGCACTCAAGTGATAGTCCGTTTGTTGTGTGTGAATGAATACTTGTTGGTGATTCCATCCCGCTGCACACACCGCTCAAATTGCCATGGTCTTTCGAGAAGGAGATGCTCCGCTTGCATTGGTACTATGTAGCATAATACTTCATCCTCATACTTACCGATTCAAAACAGTACTAAAACCTGCTTTGTAACCCTCACTTCACAGTTGTTGTTCAACCATTGTAGCTTGTAGAGATGAGGGTACTTAAGTGTTGTGAGCCCTAGTTTTTCAACCATGGAAGTACTAGCAATGTTAGTGCAACTACCGCCATTGATAATAACACCACATACCTTGTCTTTCACGTGGCAACGAGTGTGAAAGATGTTCTCCCGTGGTACTTCTTCTTCCTCTTCTTTAGCTTGCATGTTTAAGGCTCGACGTGCAACTAACCTAAGCATTTCACCATGTTCTGCCCTAACTTCCTCTTTTCCTATGGGAGCATCCTCCAATGGTGGCATATCTTCAAGATCATCTGCATCTTTTGAATCAATTTCTCCATTATCCAGGATCACCATAAGTCGCTTGTTTGGACATTGGCTTGCTATGTGTCCTTTTCCCTGACATTAAAAACATTTAATATCACTAGAACGAGAAATATTAGAGGTTGTTTTACCTTGAAAGGCCATGGTATTGGGGGTTGGTTCGTACTCGGGTTTGGCCTTGAAGGTTTCTTTGTGTAGTTTGGCCCCCAAAGTGATGCACTCAGATTTTGAGGGGCTGGTCTTGGTCGTGTTCCACTCCTCTTGAGTTGCCTTTCAACCTTAATTGCCATATGCACCAAGTCCTCCAATTCCACATAATGGTGTATCTCGATTGTGTTGGCAATTTCTCGGTTTAACCCATTCAAAATTCTGACAATCGTCGCCTCCCAATCCTCCTCCACATTGGCTCTAATCATCACTATTTTCATCTCTTTGAAATACTCATCAACACTCCGGTTACCTTGATAGAGACCTTGTAGCTTGAGGTATAGATCTCGACAGTAGTCACTTGGTACAAATTGTCGCTTCATCACCCTTTTCACCTTATCCCAAGTTTCGATAGGATATTCTTCGTTTCGCCTCCTATTGGTGCATACCTGGTCCCACCATACAATAGCATAATCAGTAAATTCAATGGTAGCAAGTTTTACCTTTTTAGTTTGGAGTAGTTGTGATAGTTTAAAACTAACTCCGTCTTCTTTTCCCACTAGAGATATGCTTCAGGATCACTCTTTCCTTGAAACGCAGGGATTTTCATCTTGATACTTCCCAAATTGTTATCCACTCGGTTCCTAACTTCTCTACTCCATCCATATCTCCTATGGCTGCCCACTGACATTCGATCAAACTCTTCCTCCAAATTGTCACCTTCGAAATCATCATTATCCTCAACTTGCCTTCGGTGCATCATGTTCTTCCTTGGAGCATTCGGTGGTGGTTGATTCTGTGGGGTTCCCTCTTCTGCCATATATAACCTCTCATGTATGTGTTCGCGCTCGGCCCTCATCAACCGTCTCATCTCTCCCAGTAATGTCTGCATTTGTAAATTTAGAGTAACGGTAGGTGGAATCTCTTCACTTGTGTTTTTCTTTTGTTCTTGTGACATGATTAAAAGGTGTTTCTCTCGAAGAATAATTCACTCAAATCACTCGTGTTTCACTCAAATTCCTCTTCTAGTTCTCTCAAAACTAATCCACTTAATAAGAAGGATTCAAGTAGCCAATCGAGTCAAGACTCAAATCAAACGAATTCAAATTTGTCACGAAATTTTTTTTTTTACACTCAAACTTTAATGGTTCTAAAACTAATGAAAACAAACGATTTTTGGCCCCAAAAATAGGGTAAGTGGGCCCAAAAATAATGATTTTTAACACTCAATCTTTGATTTGACATATTATACGCCTCGTAACGATCCCTAGAGCAAAAGTTATAGCCGTTTTTCGTGAGGTTTTCCGAATTTGTTTTTTTTATGAATTGAAAAACCCTAACCCTAATGGGTGATTTTGACTAAGAAAAGGAAAATGCAATAAGCAAGAAAAGGATAGGATAACCTGACGATCCAAAGCTATGATACCAACTAATACGAACCCTACCAACAACGTGGCGAAACCCGAAACCAAATATGGAATTATGATTCAAGATCGTCAAGAATTGATGGAAACCTTGGTATGGTGAAAACGCTACAAACGAGTATGAAAAATCCGTTTGATAAGTCAAGTTGAATGCCACAAGGAAACCTTGATAAGTTCGGAATAGTTTCTTCAAAAACTCAAGAAGAATATCTTACAATGTGAATAAAAACATCAAAAACTATTTTATTAATTGAATTTCAGCCTTAAATAGCAGAAAATAACATGAAGAGTTTAAAAATTGTAAAAGTCTTAATCTACCCTTAATGAGGTAGACGCCTAAAGTAAGACAATCACCTAAAGATAGGATAACACGCCTAAAGATAACTCCTAGGGAAGGAATCCAAATTTGAATCTAACTCCTTCCTTAAAAACGCCTAAAAACTTATCCTAGGGAAGGAATCCGAATTTGACTCCAACTCCTTTCTTCTAAACACGCCTAATTTGGAATTTAAAGGAATTTAAATGCTAACTTGAAACTTAAATCTAAAAAGAAGGATTAGGACAAAATTAAGTCTTCATCCGCAATCTTGACTTAATTCCTGGCTGGAAAACACGCTTACATCCTCTTGGACTCCCCTTTGCACGTGTATCTTAGAATGACATGCAAGTTAGATCGGGAGTATTCCTTGCATCCCTGATGTCCTCATCACCGCGGGGTGCCCGGGGTGACCCAGAGGTGCCCTAGGGGTGCCGCGGGGGTGCCCCGAAGGTTTCCCGGGGGTGCCTGAGGGTATCCCGTGTGTGTCCCGGGGGTGTCCAGGGGGTGCCCTGAGGGTGTCGCTGGGGTGACCCATGGCTGCCACGGGGGTGCCCCGAGGGTGTCATGTGTGTGTCCCGGGGAGGGCGCCCTGGGAGTACCCTGCGGGTGGCCTGGTGGAAAATAATAGCATCGAGTGCGCAGCGAAATTTAAAAAATTTAAATCAATGTTAAAGCCAATCAAGAACATGTTCATGGTGCTATATAACATAAATACTAAAGATATAAATCATACCTTTTGAGATTTTAGGAAACTGCACGTCTGACAGATCAAAGTGTTCCAAACAGCAACCGGAAGAGCCTCAACCAACTGGTCTTCTTTGCTATTCTCGTTTCCACGATCGGAGTACGGGTGGTCACATGTCGTTCAATCTTCTCTTGGTATTCTTAATCTCCTTCCAATCATAAGAGAGCCAAAGAAAAAATTGTTCTTGAGAATTAAACAATTTTTCCTCTCAAGAATCTTTTATCAATAGCCTCCAAAAATATATGGGTATGCATTATTGTATGCTTTTACTATGGCCTATTGTTACTTACTGAGCGAAAGCTCATTAAGTTTGTTCGTGTTGTAGGAAGCTCGGGTAAGGCACCGGTTCCCTGAAACTTGTTGCTGGGCATGCAGAGAGGATGTAGCAGTGGAGTGTAGGCAAGTGGGTAATGGAATCTACATGCAATTGGTAAACGCTGCAAAGTGTTTTAAGTAGACCATATTATAGATATGGTTGGGTTATGTAATGCAAGTAAAGATCACGGGACTGTGAGGTCATGCATAGCAACCTCTAGTTACATGGTACGATTAATGTAACAAAATGTTAGCAGAATGCTACAACATTTCATGTATAGTTGAAAACAAGATGCTACGGCATTTTACGAATGAGAATAGAATTAGGAAGTAATAGAGGTTAAATAATGCTAAGTATAAACATAGGATGATGATCAAAAGTTAGGGTTGTCACACACCCCCAGGAAACTTCTGGGGCACCCCCCGAGGGACCCCCGGGAGACTGCCGGGGCACCCCCGGGACAACCCCCGGACAACCCCCAGACAACCCCAAGACAACCCGGGACAGCCCCTAGGCACCCCCGGCACACCTGGGCCGCCCCCAGGACGCCCTCGGGGGTGCCCCCGGGAGACCCCCTGAGCACCCCCAGGCTCCCCCCTGGAAGAGCCCTAGAAAACTCCCAGGACAGCTCCGGGACAACCCCTATATTTTGCCTTCGTAGCCTTTTTTGCAAAAAAAAAAATTCATTGGTCGTTCTTGTCTTTCTCTGTTGCGGCATTACTTTTCTCGCCCTCGTTTGCTTAACGAATCAAACTTTTCGTTTTCTGAGAGGACTCAGTCATGAGGCAAAGCTTGATGGAGCACTTCATGTTCCTCTCATACATCTGTAGGCAACGGGGACCTGGAAATTTCGTTGTTGTTCTGTCAGGGCTTGGTTGGCCTGCTATAGCCTCCGGTTGGAAGCCTTCATGACTGGCTTCAAATCAGCAAGATGCTCGACGTTTCGCTTCAATTCTTCCTTTTCCATGTTTGAGAATCGAACTTTCTGACAATGGATCTTCAACTTCAGGAGATGAAAAAACCAAGATTCTTGGATGGTAAGCTGAAGAAATTGAGCTAGTGGGGGGAAGAATCAATAAGTGTACATTTAGTTCATGGATTCAGAATCATTTTCATTTTACGTATATTTTTTTTAGAGAAAAAGACTGTAGAAAATCGTAAATCATGATTCAAAATTAGCGACGAATACAAAAAATAAACATCCTTTAAGTGAAGCTAGATCTTAACAACACACGAAAGATTTTCCCACAGACAGTTGTATAAAAATCAACAATTGTAGAGAGAAAATGGAAGAAATCAAAGGCAGTCGAATTTGTCACGATGCCGAAATCGTGAAAGGGAGGTCGTTAAGATGGCTTCGATGATTGGGAGCTTCGACTGCACGCCTGATTTGCACCAACGATGAGAGAGAGAGAGAGAGAGAGAGAACGAGGTAGAGAGGGAAAGAGGCAGAGAATGAGAGGAAGAGAGAGATTGTCTGGAGGAGAGAGAGAGAGACAAATCTGGAGTGTGGGGAATAGAGATGGTGGGGCAAAAGAGAGAGAGTAATTGGAGGATAAAAAAAAAAAAAAAACCCTATTAAAGAAAAAAATAAAGAAAATTTTCTTATACTCCTGTCGTATTAATAAGTCAAATTTTTTAATAATTATATATGCACTTTAATTTTTATGTGATTTTATACAGATCTATCATAAAAAAATTTGGCCCACCATCATATAAATCTAACGGAAAGAAAATTTAATCTACCTGTGTGTTGACGTATGAGATCCCAAAAAATAAAAGTATGCACCTTTAAAACTAAAAATGCTGTCATTTTCTAGTCTTTTGTAAATATGCTATATATTTTGTCAGCATATATGAGAAATGATATATGCTGCATTTCTCTTTGAAAAATTATAATGATATGCCTCTAGAGTAATGTTAGCAAACACCACTCGAGCAGTCAAGGGTTTACAAAAAGAAGGGGGGAAAAAAGACCCTTTAACCTAGTGCTAAACAATTCTCATAAACCATAAATAGAATTTCAGACATGCATATACATAGTACGTACTATATTACATAAACATATACAATCTGAATACATAAAATACTTCCTATTTCTGTCGTGTATGACTCGGTAATTTCCGAGTACAAAATTCTGATCAACGGAAACTCTTCACTCATTGCAATTTGGTATAGCTTATTAAGCCTTGAGCGTCATTTCTTTCTTTTAAAAAACAGAACTTTTCCAGATTTTACTTCCACATCCACCTTCCATGTCTTTCTTTTTCGCTTCGGTTGTTAGAAAAACAAAATTCACCAGACAACTCTCGTCATCTCAAATTCTACCTATTCTAAAGAGCAACAGTTTTCCAGAGTGCAGACTGTACAAAAATTCATGCATAATACATGAACAAGCTACTCCCAGCAGCACAAGCGATCAAGTTTTTTTGGGGATGCCATGCCAGATGTAATAACTTGGAGTTTAAGTCACAAGAGAAGTCATTGCCTCCTAAGCTTGAATTTTCATGTCCTGAAAGATCGGAATAGACATAAATTTTAGGTGGAAGAAGAGACGAAAGTAGCGTATTCTTAAACAATGTCCAATGAAGAGTGCTAAGGACACTTGAGTTTATTCGGTGTAGGTCTCACCAAGGACCACATGGGCCCCACAAGGGCCAGACCAACCAATTGGTGGGAATGGAGTCCTTGACACCAATATGATTTTCAAATGTCCCGAGCACAACTCAAATACGAGGAAAAAGAAAAAGAAGAATTTAATGGCTCCGACCATGCCGGTAAAATCCACGTGTTAGATTGCTCAAGGAAGACCTTCTAGCCCTTGGAGCAGCTTGGAGAACCGGCTTCCTGCCACCAAGTACAGAGAGCAAAGCAAAATTTGAGTTTGCAATAGCTATTAGAGCATCTTATGTTTATGTAACAATTCAGAAATTAAAATTTAAGTTCAAAAGATTGATGTTAAAGCATCCTATGCAACAATTTATTATTTGTGGTATGATTATATAAAGTTCAGACTTACAAAAGACCATAGTAAGTACCAAGCTAAGAAAAATTCAAACAAACTATGAAACATAAATAAAACGTAGTGCCACCTATGTGGGGCATTTCCTCATGACCAATGTTTGCAGGATTGATACTTAGCCAATGCATTTTTCCATTTTAAAAACAACTGAGCTGAATTGCACACACCCACATCTGGAAAAAGCTAAAAAGTTTTAACCACTCCGACGCCTAATTAGTCAAAAAGTCCTTTCTAGGTTTTGACCAAGACAGTTATATGATCAAAACTGGCCAAGTTTCTCAATCAGGAAGTTCAACTGAACAGGTGCTAAAAGATTGCATTATCTTACAAAATAAGGCTCACACAAGTCAAATGTCCATTTCTCGGTGCACCTTAACAATTTTCTGACAGAAAAAACTACTTCTGGGACAGAAAAAACTACTTCTGGGACAGAAAAAATTCATTAGTGTTATGTAAATCCATCCTCAGGGCCAATTTGGGACAAGAGGGACCAAAATTGAAAATAACCTCTACTACTTTTTAAATCTCATTCCCACCAATTCAAATAACTACCATTTGGGAAAAACCATAAAATAGAAGAAAAAGAAGCAGAAAGCTACCTGACAGGATGTTTGCTAGCCTCTATCGTGATTCCTTCTTCACTTCCAACACCATGAGAGACGATACGTAAATGATTGCTGATTCAAGATTACGAACATTTGTGTCAGAAAAGCTGCAAGCTTTGGTCAAATCACAAGTTGATTGCTAAAAATATTCCTCATAATTTAAGATGCAACTGCAGTTAAGATGAGAGACCTATAAGATCCAGTAGCAAAATGACGTCCATCTCCACTGAGACAGCAAGCAAATTTATCAAATATGCAGTCATTATCATACAACTCGCATAACTGCCAGAAAACATGGTAAGGTGTCAGTAATAGGAAGGTGTGTGAGCTCTCATGAACAACTTAAAGATGCACACGTTCGCCCCGTAATTAGAGGACAAAATTTCCTAGAACTAGATTGGAAATCTCATGGTAACAACAGCAAGTGCTTCTTTGTTCAAGAAATTATAATCAATCAAGGGTCGGCAGAGTTTCAACTTTTCCACCCGAGACTCACAAGTTATGCACATTACGTATTTATCAAGTTCAAGAAATTAACTCACTCACTCCTGAGAATTTAAAGCATACACATGACAGAGAAGATTTTGCAAACAATTATTGATTAGTGTGAAGCCAAAAATAAGTAATTAAATGAGATTGCAAGCAGGAAAGAGTAATGATGGTTCTAATGTACAATACGACCATCAAATCAAAAAGCCATACTTCTTTACATAAATGATAATAGAAGAGAGTTGACAGAGACTACTAGCACAGTAGCGCATCCCAACCAGATTACCGCCCCCTAGCAATCTCATTCCACCAAATGCCCCCCTTGAATTAATTAATAAAGAAAACTAAGAGAATAAAATGTTCAATCACATGCCCCTAGGGCTTACAAGGAAATTCTTGCAAAAGAAACCACCATAAAGAAAAGAAAACTTAAATGTCACAACTCTCAAGGAAATAAAACCTCTGGAAATTAAAGAGTCATATACTTGCTCAGATCTTCAATTAGGCATCAAGAACATATCAACTGACCTTAGGGCGTAAGTGCTCATGAATCTTGTATGTTACAACTGGCGAAGAATCCATGTGCATGTCCCATAGCTAGATAAAAGAAATGAAAGCATCAATTGTAGTTCATAATGAGACGACACTCAAAACACACATTAAGACACCCGAAATTTACTTTCCAAATTTGAACGGCAAAAGAATAGATAAAGTTAAGATGTAATTATAGAATACAAGTGTAGTTGGGTCAAAGAAGCTTTAAATGTTGTATTGGAAACGGAAATGAGTGGGAAACGAAAAAGGAAGAATTTAGTAGCTTATCTAGGATGGCCATCAACTTCTCTAGGAAATTGGACCTGCTGTTTACATCTCTCGTCATTTGGGTTCCTATTCACATCTTTGGGCTTCAACTGAATTGAGAAATAGGTTTGATTGTCCACCTTTTTAATAAAATATTTGTATAAAATATAATGCATCCTCCAAATTACTCAAATCGAACCAATTGGATGCCCAACTCCCTTCTATATGTCATGACCAATCAATAAATGTCTAACACTCCAACTTTGTCATGTATTCCGCACATTACATAGTATAGATATCATATCCATGGAGTACAATTCATTTTTAAGATGCCTTGGTGGTGAAATGGTAGACACTTGAGACTCAAAATCTCATGCTAAAGAACTAGGAGGTTCGAGTCCCTTTCAAGGCCAATAAATGTCACGACCATTCAATAAATCTCTAACACTCCAATTTTGTCATGTATTCCGTACATTACATAGTATAGATATCATATCCATGGATTACAATTCATTTTTAAGATGCCTTGGTGGTGAAATGGTAGACACGTGAGACTCAAAATCTCGTGCTAAAGAATCAGGAGGTTCGAGTCCCTTTCAAGGCATAATATTATATTGAGAATTGTTCAATGATAAATATCTTTACCTGAAACAAGGACGGATAAGGTCTACTTAGAAGAGAAGTGCAAAAAAGTGGAATCATACACTTGGTTAAGAGAAGGAAATAAACATCTCGGGTTTTAAATGTTCAGCTGTAATATGCAGAGATAGGGGAAAAACGAATCAAACTCAATTAATAAAACCTTTAGATTCATGTAATCACGGCTTAAGATGTACCGCCCATCCTTTGAGAACTTCACATCGGAGATAGATGCAATGATCTCTGTGAAAAAAGATTTCAACCCACGTGAATCTCCATCTTGCAATCTGTGTAAAACATTAGTAAAATCACAATAGTAAAATCACAGACAAGCCAGCACAGATCAAACTCAAACCCAAAATGAACAGAAGTAAAACATTCAGAAGAAACTCACACTATCGCACTGTGATCACATAAAGCTGACCGCCGCATGTCAACCAGACGAATAAACCCTCTTGAGCTGCCATATGCAAATAAATTACAATGAATTGGATTGAACTCAGCTGACGTTATAACCTCTGTAAAAATTAAACAGAACAGTTAGAAGAAGATTGAAAAATCAGGGACACTCAAGTGTCAGACATGGGATAAAAAAAAAAAAAAAAAAAAAAAAAGGGTGGTGGGGGGGGGGGGTGGGGGGGTGGATAATGTGAAGTTCAAATAGAGGAGCACAAAATACAATTAATAATGGATGGACACAAGTACCGGTAAGATCCTCCATGTTTGATGGCTTCATGTCGACAATGTTGAAACACTGACCACTGATCTCAAGATTCCACAAGTTTATTCTAAGGTCATCTGCAGAAATAAATGTCTCGCCGTCGCTGGACACAATAGGAAACCAGATATCCCCTTAGACAGTGTAATATCTACAGAATTTTAACCACTTAAGAACTAAATAAAGAATGAACAGAATAAGAAAATGATTATTATCACTGGTAACCCTTGAACTATGAGCACTAAAACACTTTGTTTTGGCAAATTACTCCCTGAATTTTTTTTTTTTTTTTGGGTAACTGTGGTCCCTGATACTAAAATTGATGAAGGATTTCCGAATTCTAATAAAGATATGCCTATCCTTATCGTATAATAACTAGAGATTCTACAAAAATAGTGACCTCATACACATAATGTTCTAGTTTTTAAGCGTCTTTAAAAGTAATAAAAAGAACATTTTGAGCTTAACGTTACTATTTCTATTTCTAGAAAATTTCAAGTTATCACGTGATGCACATGTGATTACCTTTGTTAATCACAGAAATTCATCATCCTTCTATGGGACCAAAACTACCAAAAAAGGACCCATATCCTCTGTCCCTTTTTCCTATCTCTCTCTGTGTCCCCATATCAGATTTGGACGGACACCACACTAAAATAAGCCAACTCACTCTTAACAAACTCCCCTTATATTTCACTCTGTTGCTAACCTTTCTCTCTTTTTTAACTTTTCTACTCTTAACTTTATGTGTGGACCTTACATTACCTTTCATTTTTCTAAATTGAAATTGGAGGAGATATCTGATACCTCCCAAGTCAAAACTGTCTCTTTTATCTTTTTTTTTTTTGGTTTTCTCTTCTTCCTCCTTCGATTGAAAGCAATGTTTGATATACCATTTTTTTTCCTCTTTTTTCTCCCAAAGTCAAAAACCTGTTTCTTTTATTATGATCATGATAAATCATCATCATCATCATCATTATTATTATTATTATTGGTTTACTCTTCCTCCTCCAATTGAAAGAATTTGAAAAACGTTCAGAAAAAAGAAAGAAAAAATATGCACCTGAAATAGCTCATATCACAAACTCACAAGAGTTGATCAGAGCAAGGACCCTTTTCTTCCCTAAGGAGAGCGTTGTTTCAATGGAGAAAAAAGAAAAAGGAAAATGGTATATCAAACGCCGCTTTCAATTGAAGGAGGAAGAAGAGAAAACCAAGGGGGAAAAAAAAGACAACTTTTTAACGGTTTTGACTTGGGAGGTATCACATATCTACTCCAATTTCAATTTTTAAAAATGAAAAAATAATGTGGGGTCCACACATAAAGTGAAGAGTAGAAAAGTTAAAAAAGAGAGAGATAGGGTAGTAATGCAGTGGAATATAGAGGAAGTTTGTTAAGAGTGAGTTGGCTTATTTTAATGTGGTGTCCAAATCAAATTGGAGTGACAAAATAGGGACATGAAAAAGAGACAGATAAAGAGACAAGATCTTACTCCACCAAAACATAAAGGCCTCGTTCACTTCGCGGATTCGAGTTTTTGATTTGAGCTGAGATGTGACATTTTCTGAGAGCTTTTTACTGTAGCAAAAAATTTTGATGTGACATTTTCTGAGAATTTTTTACTGTAGAAACCTAAAACTAAAAACTCGAATCGGTGAAGTGAACGAGGCCAAAAGTTCATAAAATAATTCATCAAAAGTTTAGGAACCAAAGTGTCATAATGCTTATAATTCAGGGTTGTTACCCTAAAAGAAAAGATAACGGATGGTTTTATGGACAGATTAAAGAAACAATGCATGTGCTATGTAATCTGCAACTGCATGTAACCAGAACACATATATATGGAGTCACAAAATAAATAAATAATAAAAACCACATTTTACCTATTGGTTGAGATGGAGTTAATATTAAAATCATGAGCATGAGCATAGACCTTCCGACATCTTGTATGTGCAATATCTTCCATATCCGCAACCTAGTAAAGCAAAAGACTAGCATGATAACCTTTTATACTCAGAAGGATCTAATGCAATTGTCAAAAAGAAGACAAATTTTCAAAAATCCTATTTTACCAACCTCAACATATCGATCTTGTGATGGTGACATGCTCTTGGCCATCTTTTCCATCCGTTCTGGATGATAGCCATTAGAAACGGATGGCTTATCTTGTTCGGCCATGAAACTACTTTCAGCCAAAAGGACATTCTCTGAACTTACAAGCGGATAAGGGTCCATGTCTTTTACTTTTTTCACCTTACGCTCCGTAACCTGCCCTCAAATTAAGAATAAGAAGTGTTAATTGTTCAAACAATATCAGAAAGTCAATAAAATGCGTCCAGTCTCATTAATCCCCGTCACTGAAAATAGATCCTGTGTATTGTTCTTTGCTTTGGGTGCTCCTCAAAAGTAATTTCATTTCTCCCATTTCTACTTGATTAAATAGACCCAAAATATCTTTGGGCGTTTATCACATACATTCTTCTTTCTGATCCCCAGTAAGCAGTAGCACTTTTACTACTTAAGCGGGGTATTACTAACTAAACTCCGCAATTAATAAAAACGGAGGCACTAACTGTCAATACTAATCAAGAACTAAATAAGGTCAGAAAGAAACTGAGAGGAAAGAATTTCTCTTCGTTGTCTTTTACTCTGTACATAGGATCACATGCATATACAATTAATCCTAGCTATAGATCAGAAACTAATCTAACCAAATCAATCAGATTAAAAAAATTCCTCTGATTGAGGAATCCCCAAATTCTCTCCTAATTCTAGACATGTACAAGTCATACATTCCCAGCTAAAACATACATTGGAATGTAGTGATTTTAGAATGAAAAGTTCATAGATTTATGCACAAGGAAATATGCGCATTCAAATGTCACCAAATGATTAGGATGAGAAACACCTTGATTTAGCTCTTCTTATAGAGTATTTTGGACTGTCTACCCTGAATTCTAGCATCACTGAAATTCCAGTGACCAAACTAAACAATTTGTACTACACCCCATGGCACCAGCAACTTCTTAAATCCCTAACCGACCAAGAGTCCTAGTATCCACCCTCTAACGAGAGAAATACATTATCATTCTTCACAAGTTCATTGAAATGCAGAATTCTTTAGAGATAATTTATTAGTTCAGAAGTATCCACACCTTCCACAGTTTAATTGTTTTGTTATTTGTGGAAAGGATGAAGAGTGATCCATTGGGCGTAGCACACCATCTTATTTGGTTGATCTTCTCTTCAATTTCTAGGCTCTTTAAATAGTCAAACTGCAAAGTCCATACACAAAACACCATTATAATCACCACCATACTCAAACACAGATAAACTGCATCGGCAAAGATGTACTTTTAAATCACAAAAATGAGAGTGTAAACCTCAGGCTCATGACTCTGAAATTCGGTCTTGTATTTAAATTCAGGATTCCATGTGGAGTTGAAATCCAGTTGCTCCAACTCAGCACGAGACTGGTTCTGATTTGAAGTCTAAGAATCCAATAGTCAAGTGCAAAAAGGATCACAAACCCAATTTTTTATGCAATCATCAGATGCCAACAAATGAATAAGTCTGCCATCCTAACAAGGAATATTTTCGCAAAATGAACTCAGAACATTCTTTTTTTACACACACAAATGTTTTCAAGCATGCTTGTTTTGCGCATTTAAAGAACTGAAAACCGCCGTAACAAAAATTTCTCACATGTTTCCCATCCTTCCTCTCGAATATCACAACGCGGCCACCTTGATCCCCAACAGCAAGATAATCGCCACTTGCATCGAACCCCATCGCAGATATAATATCAACTAAAAACAGTACCACATTACTTAGAAGAGAGTCAATCTTTTAGATACGTTCATTGATAAATTATGCTTTTTAACACAAAATAGTCAGTTTGGAAGTACCGGCAAACAAAAAACTAATAACGGTCACCTGCAATTAGCTTAAACTTTTCTAATAATTAGTAACCACAACAAACCCCTTAATTGCATTATCTATTTTATTAAATTTTGATTTTTGAGCCTTAATTAAATTTGAATCGCCATTTGCATTCTGTCCACGTTAAATTATCCCCTTTCGTTTTCCATTAAATTTTAGGTAGTTGAAGAATTGGTAAACTAACAAGTCACAACCACGAAAATCAAAAAATAAAAATAAAAAAGAAAACGGAGCTGAAGTTCAGTAAACAAAACACACTAATTTAAGATTCGTCAAGCAATTCTCTGTTCTCGTATTTTCTGAGCAACCAAACACCAGCCTGGAAAATAAAATCCTAGCACACAGAGAGAAAAAATCTAACCGTCCTGGACATCTTCGCCCGGAGCTCGCTCGCCGAAAACCTGAGAGAACTTCCACTCCGGCGAAGGAGCGTGAGAGTCGGAGCTCAGAGTCATGAGAAGCTGGCGAACCACGACGTCGTATAGTCAGTTTCGAATTTCATGAGACAACCGCCATTAGAGGAAATACTGAAATACTCGGAATTCTCCTCTCTTAGCTTTTTCTACTCTCCTTCCTTCCCACCACTCGATATTTTTCCGGGAAAATGCTGTCCACTTTCGGATATGCGCCAAAAAAAAAAAAAAGAGAGAGAAAAAAAAAACGATTACTCAACCTACCGCATGAGTTAAAATATAATTATTTAGCTAAAAGGATATTATTAAAAAAATAAAAAGTTAAAATTTATATTCATAAATTATAGGAATTGTCTCCTATTTATTGATACCGAATTAGAACATATGTATATTTTTTGAAAATATATTTTTTTTATTAAAATATATATAATGTGAAAAGACAGGTATAATTTATTTAAATATTTATATATTTAAAAAAAAATATACATGTACAGTTATAATTGAGTATTAAATTAAAGATTTTAAGTTGTATTTATCTTTTTTTATAAAAAAAAAAATTATTAAATTATGCTTAAAATACTTAAATTTAAATTTTTATCCCTAAATCTTAAATAATACATTCTTAACTAATATAATTATTTAACTACAAAAAATATTAATTTAAAAGATAGATTCATACACTATTTAGAGAGAAAGGAAAATAGGTTAAAATTTGAGATGAATTAAAATTAATAGGTTAATAGTTTACATAAGTTAACAAATAGGTCAAATAACTGTTTTCATCCATAACTTGTCTAGTTATGAACCATAACTTGATAAGTTATTATCTATAATTGTCCATAACTTGTTTAATTATGAATCATAACTTGACAAATTTATCCATAACTTATCTAGTTATGAATCATAATTTAACAAATTATGACTTATTAATTTTTATAACTAAAAATTAACCTATATACTTTTTTAAACTTTTTATATTGATCTATTTTCTACTATTTCTATGTTATTTATCACCCAACAACGAACAACTATTCAAGCTTGGGATTATGGGCCTATTTAGGCCCAATATTTCTCTCCACTTGTTCTTTTTTTTTTTTTTTTCTTTTTGAGATAATTATACAACTTAATAAAATTTTATGTCTGAGCTAAAATTTAATAAAATTTTTAGAATATTAAAAACTAATAAAAATAACATAAGTATTATCATAATAATATCATATTTTGTGATGCAGTCATTATTTTAATGAATGTCAAAATTGTGCCATTCTTATAATATTTTCAAAAATTTTACTATATTTAAACTCTAATTTAAATCTTACTATATGTGTAAAGAGCTCCATTTTTTAATATATGTCACGTTAAAATTATGGCAGGGAGATCTTTTTCTAAAAATATTTCTAATAAATAAAAAAAATTTAATTATAAATATTTAATTGTAAAAATATACTATAGATATGTTAAAAATATATATTATGAACATTATTTAATTATAAATATTTTATATTTCTGATAAAAATATTTAATTATAAATGATTTATAAAACAAATTTATAACATCATTTATCATAAATGTATCATTTACTATAAATATATTAAATATACTATTTCTCATAAATATTTTTTAGAAAAATGCTATTTACCTCTTTTTAATTTTTTTTTTTCTTTTATGCTAATATTTAGTAAAATTAGATAAAAAAAATACAGTGTTGAACAAAAAAAAAAAAAAAAGAAAAAATTTATATATAACATATAAAATGCTTTCTTTTCAACATTTTATGGTTTTTTTACATATGTTCTTTCTAATGCATGTTGGGATCGAAAAGGAAAAAGGACATTTCTTGTAAAAGGACTTTGGGATACTCGGATGAAATTCTAAAACCACAATATAGCATTTCGATATTTTCAAAATATTTGGCATCAAATGATAATTTCCCTATAATAATGGGACAACAAGAGAGACAAAAGTATCCAAGGACAACAATTTTCGATTCTTTATATAATGGCCTTGTTTGATAGTCAAGTAAATTATTTGGAAACAATATCTTAACTGTTTGTTACATAAAGATTGATGGCAAAATACAAAATGGATAAAAGTCCAATCTGACTATTATTCAGTTAAAAAAAATAATAATAAAAATAAGAAGAGACTATTGTGTATTTGATCTAAAATGCCCTTATTTCATTTACAAGAGATCCTCGCTTTTATAAAATTCAAGGCAGATCCAGTTCATGTAGATTCAGCAACACTGTTTTTCTTTCTCCTTTTTTTTTTTTTTTTTTTTTTTTTTTTCTCACTCTAATGTCATCACCCACTGAAGTACAAAAGTTAATTTTTTGGTCCTAACTTGGCTTAGACGTGACTGTTAATTCACATATTGATTCATAAATAGTATTGGAATTCGCAGTATAAACAGCGGATTCTTGAGCTGTATTTTCCCCGTTCGGAGCAGTTGTCGAGTCATCCGAACTCAGTATGCTAGCATTCAAGAATGGAGGTTGCATTGGTAAGGGAATTTCATGTTCTCTGTCACTCAGCATTTGAACTACTTCAGACATAGATGGTCTTAGTGCAACAGAAGCTTGTGTGCACAAAAGCCCAATTTGGAGCACATTTGATGCTTCTTCGGCAGGGAAATCGTCTTTCAGAGCCGGATCAACGGATTCGACAACCTTGTTTGCCTTGTAAAGTTTCCAAACCTAATGTCAAAAGAAAGAAAAAATAAGTCACTTACATGTGAGCAGGTTTAGCTGACACATAGTATACGAAAAATCTATTTAGGTAGAATCAATTACAAGGATGAAAAAAAAAAAAGAGAAGGTTGCTTGGGATAGGCACGATAACCATGCCAATTGTTGTTAGAATATGAACAATAGAATATAAACATATTGTTCGCGCACATTCTAATTCTTTAAACTTTTAGAAAGATTGATAATTTAACACGGTATTAGAGAAAGAGATTCTAAATTGTAACTCTTATAATTTACACTCTCACATGTTGGTTTTCATATCCTTCGGGTTTGTAATTAAAAAATAATATGTTCGGCTTATTTTGTTAGTTAATATGGGTGACTCATTCTCAAAAAATGAGTTGCACACTTATGTTGAAAACCAAAAGAGAAAGTCAGAGAGGGAGAAGAAGAAGATAGAGAACACCGAAAACGGTGCTGATTTTAATAAGTGAACTCATATTTTTACAGTTAGTTCACGCGTAGAAGAGAGGGAGGCAAATACTATAAATACAGGTCCCTCCTCATTTGTTTTGCATCCCAAAAACTGAGAGCTTCTTCACTTTGTAAATTTGTAGAAAATTCTTTAGATTTTTAATTTGTGGGCTTTTGTAATTTTTGCCTAATTTGTTATTTTTTGTCTTTTTAGTAAATAGAGTTATCCACAGTGCCCGGAGACGTAGACAATATTTGGTCGAATTCCATTATTAATTCTAGTGTTCTTTTATTTGTTTTCACTAATCAATAGTTATTCTGTTGAGTTTGTCTGCTGTGTATAGTACTGTTCATCAATTCTGAAGTCGAGCTCACTATTCACGTATACGGTATTATTCACAAATAGTGTTCACTTTTTTGAGTGAGAAATACCCAATTTCCCGAACATATTTTATCATTACCCGGGCTACACGAAGTGTGTGTGCGTGTAATCTAAATGCAAAAAGGAAATTAATAGACTTGTCCATGACATTATTTTGAAGAGCTAAAATGTGGAAAAGGAGTAAAGAATCTTACAGAATGCAAAACTGAGCTCGACCCCAACGTGAAAGCACTATTCTTTCTACCACTCACTATCTCAAGAACCAGCACTCCATAGGCATAAACATCAGCCTTATCTGTCAGTTGCCCTCGGACAAGATATTCCGGCGCCATATATCCCCTACATAGTGTTTTATAGAGAACATATTAACCAGTGTTATTGAACTATTGACGTAGTTTTTCATGGTTTAAGGAGGGAAGCTTTATTTTGCTTACAATGTTCCTGCAATCCCTGTGCTAATATGAGTCCTATCAGTTGCAACAGATCGAGCAAGTCCGAAATCTGCTATTTTCGGCTTGAGATTCTCACCGAGGAGAATGTTGCTGGTTTTTATGTCTCTATGGATTATCTTCACCCCACAACCTCCATGGAGATATGCAAGCCCTTCAGCTGTCCCGGTTATGATATTAAATCTCTGCTGCCAACTTAAAACATTGGCCGGGTTCTTCTTATCTGCATGAATGTAAAGCGACTTTAGTTTTGTCCGGAAGATATTTGAACCAAATGAAGAGAACCTAAACAATGTGAAGGGAAAAGAAAATATTAGAATGGATGATTATACAAGGCTTAATACCTTTGTAGTTTGTAATACAAGTGAAGAATTTTCCCAAAAGGGTTTCGTGTAAAAGAATTAGGGAATTTTTCGGTAAGAATTACCGGCAGGTATTGTTGTTTTACTTGTTAGATTAGGTTTTCAATAGTCTGATCTAATGATTGTAGCAATTCTGAGTCCTACGCTGCGAGTTGTTGACGTGAATACTTATAAATCAGACTGTCAAAATTTAACCCAACAATTCTTACTAATAGTTAAAAATGAGAGTCCTTACTAGAGTTACCTAAAGAATTATATGGCAAATATAGAAATGAGAAAGGACAATTCTACTAACCAAAAATGATTTGATCAAGGCTTTTGTTGGGCACAAATTCGTATACCAGAAGGCTCTCTGGGCCTTCAATACTGCAACCCAAAAGCTTAACAAGGTTCTTGTGTTCAATCCCACTAATGAGGTTCACTTCATTGAAGAATTCATCTACCCATTGGGTTGTATTAAAGAAGAGTCTTTTAACAGCAACAATTCTCCCATCTGGGAGAATCCCTTTGAACACGGAGCCAGCACCACCTTGGCCTAGCTTCCTCGAGGCGTCGAAGAAATCGGTGGCCTTCTCGAGCATTTCGTACTTGAAATTCAATCTAGAGTTCTGTAAGGCAGTCGGAATTTCGGTATGGAAATCTAAAAACAGAAAAATGAAGAAAAAACCAAATTAGATATGGATATGCTGCTAATAAAATTGTTGATCATCGCTGTTGGTTTATTAAGGCCTCGTTTACTTCACCGATTCGAGTTTTTAGTTTTAGGTTTCTATAGTAAAAAGTTCTCAAAAAATATCATATCAAAATTTTCTGCTACAGTAAAAAGCTCTCAGAAAATGTCACATCTCAGCTCAAATCGAAAACTCGAATCCGCGAAGTGAACGAGGCCTAATTAGTTATACATGTCATTAATTAGTTAAAGATTGGCATGTAAAGCTAAGTCGAGAATTAACATGTGAATCTATGATTGGTTGAAATAAAAGTATTTTATATGGCTTACCTTCTTTCTTACTTGATGAAACTGTATTCAAACCAAAGTAGGCACCGGTCAAAGTAAGCATAACGAAGGCCAAGGCAGAGAGAACTCCTGCTATGATCATTGAAACTCCGGCCGAATCTGGAGAAGCATAAAAAAAAATAAAAAAATAAAAAAAGCACACAAAACTGTTTAGAATCATTGGTATTTACCAAAGTTCCATGTCGTATTTACTGCCCTGAACAACGTATGCTCGTTAGGCTTCTCGGGACCATTAAACCAACTTTTACCTTTTTTTTAATATGTAAAAAAAAAATATGTAATAATAATAAATCATAAAATTTAGGATAGTTTTTTTATCTATAAAACTAAAAATAAAAAATAATAAAAAAACAACTCAAATTTTTATTTTAAGTTCACATTTTTTTAAATTTTAACTTTATTCAATTTTACTTAATTTTATTTAAATTCTAACTTTAACTCAAATTATAATTTAAATTCAACTCAAATTACACTTTAAAAGAACAATTCTTTAATTTCTTAATCCGAGACCCCGCAATGTTCAAGATCCAAAATTCAGTTTTTTGTTCTTGTTCTTTCTTCATCCAATAAATTAATTGAAGATCAACCTAAAATAATAAAGAATTAAATTTTCCTCAGGTTCTATTAAAATTGTGCATGTTCATTTTAAATTAAATTTACCCCGCCACCAACAAAAAAAAAAAAAAAAAAAATCAAAATCTCAAATAAAAAAAAGTAGCAAAGTACAACATTAACTGAAAGTGAACTGAGAAAATAAAAAGAGACTAAATTAATTATATTAACTTTATTTTTCTACATTTTTAATTTTCGCATTTAATTTATTAAACTTGCACATTTTTTAAACATGTTGAGAATTAATTTTTTCTACATTGATATTTAATTGAAAATAAATGAGAGAGAGAGAGTATAAATTAAAATTCATTTGTCACCTTCTTCCTCGTGCTTTGCACTAACTAGAAAGAACCTCTCCGTGGAGTACCTCAAATAACACCCGGCGAACATCGCCCTCCCCTCCGCCGCCGGCGGACACTCTCCGATCCGATCTCCGGCAGCCCTGAGGCACCGCCGGCAGTCCTCCTTCTCAACAGTCTTCCAGCACTGCGCCAGCGCGTACACGTCCGCGACCCCTCCCATGTCCTCGCCGACTGCGAACCCGCCGTTAATCGCCGCCGTCTCCGCCAATACCCCGACCACATCCTTCACTTTCTTCCCGAACTCCGACCGCAGGAACTCGTCGCCGGAGACGGCGCTGGGCGGGCCGCACTTGGATACGTCGCGGTCGTCGCCGGCGCCATCGACGCCGACGGACTCGCCGTGGAAGCTGTAGTTGTCGTAGCGGAGGAAGCAGCCGTCGAGGAAGATCCGCGCGGAGACGGAGGGGAGGCATTTCGGGAGCATCGTCCGGGAGGCGGCGAAGCAGGCCGAGCAATCGGACGGCGAGAGATCGTCGTGGCACTGCGAGAAGGCGTAGATCTCCGGCGGCGGCGAGGTTACGTTTGCCTCTCCCCACTGGTTCCGGTTGATCTGGTCGGAGATCGCCTGCATTAGGGTTACGAAATTGGGGATGAAATTGCTCGTCGGAGAATGCAGGGTCTTGTCGCAGACATGCGCGGCTTCGGAGATTCTCGGATCGGATTTCGCCGTAGAAAATAATAACAGCACGTGGAAAACGAGGGAAATCAGGATTGAAAATTCCATTTTTTAATGTTCTAGCAAGTCTCAAAGAAAGAGAAAACTGGAAATCAGAGGAATTTTTTCATTTTTTCTGTTCATTTGATTTTCATGGTGATAGTTTTTGTCTTTCGGTTAAAGATTTTTTTTTTCTTTTAATTATCGTGAAAGGGGAAGAGGAAATGGAAAATTGTTTGTTTGATATGACCTGGATTTTGTTTTTCTCTATGCTTTATTTAGGATTTAGACTATAATTGTGAGAATAAAAAAGAAGACGAGAATCTTGGTTCTTACGTTGGTAAACACTTGAGTCGGAGATTGGTCTGACTTGTGATTGTCAGATGAAAGTTACAGCAGTTGACACAAATACATTGCAGTTCATTTATTCCAATTTTTATAATATGAGTTAGAGGTATAATTTTATGTGAATATTTTTATTATATTAAAAAAATTAAATGTGAAATTTTTTTATTGTAATAAAATTTATATTGATAAAATGAAGGAGATTTAATAAGCAGTTTGTTAAATTTTGTAGCCTTTAAAGTGGGACTAGTTTGATTTTTTTTTTTTTTTATTTAAGTTTATAATTTGAGTTGAGATATGATTTTATGTGAGAGTTTTTTATTGTAGTAAAAAAGTTAGATATGACTGTTTCTGAGAACTTTTTATTATAGCAAAACTCAAATTTTAAATTTGAATAGGTGAAGTGAACAGATCTGTCTCGCCAATTATCTTGACATATATAGCCTCATATATTATCAGAGACAATTTTATTTATTTATTTTGAAAAGAAAGATGGACAATTTTGGGATTTTTTTTTTGTAATTTTGAGTTAAGGTAATTTGAGTGATGATTTTAAGTTGAGTTTATGTTATAATTTGAGTTGAAATTGTAATTTGAGTTTGTATTTAGATGTGTATATTTAAGTTATGATT
Organism: Morus alba; assembly: GCA_012066045.3. Lineage (NCBI taxonomy): Eukaryota > Viridiplantae > Streptophyta > Magnoliopsida > Rosales > Moraceae > Morus > Morus alba. The sequence goes on along the minus strand of CP050231.2, from coordinate 5,062,042 downwards.
TAAATTGGGAATCTTTTTGAGTTTGTGTTTGAGTGAATCAAAACTTAAATTTATATTTAGATGGTATTTTAATAAAAACTCAATGGTGATGAAAAATTTTAATATGGTATATGGGTGGAGTTTTATTCATTTTTTTGTTGTGAATGTATAGAAAAAAAATCATCTCAATCAGAAATAAAAAGAAAAAGTTATTATATTTTTAAGAATAGAAAAAATAGTGTTCATTAACTTGAGTTCGAGTTTATAAACTCGAATTGAATAAAAAACTTGAACTCGAGTTTAGTCTCAAACTCGAGTTCAAACTCGAGTTTAAACTCAAATTTTATAAAATAACATGAACTTAAATAAAATTGTAACTCAAATTTAAATTTATTATGAATTTCATTGTAAAAGAACAACTCATTTTTATCTATAATTATTGTGTTTTCGAGATTCATGCGGTTGAATAAAAAAAAAAGTAGGTCTTTTTGTTTTTTTATTTTTAATTATATTGCATATACTTTTATTTTGTTTTCTAAATAAATAAATAAAGTATTAGTGTGTTTTAATAAAATGCACCTTCTCGTAGAGTTTGTTTGAGTTTGAAACCCATTTGAAACTAATAACTTTTAGGGAGGAACGGATTGGGATAAATTACCTTGTGTTTTTCATGAGTAAAGCTTGAAACTAGTTCGTTTATTTCATCGATTCGAGTTTAGAATTTAAGTTTTATTACAGTACAAAATTTTCATAAATAATCACATCTAACTTTTTACTACAGTAAAAAATTTTTACATAAAATCATATTTCAACTCAAATTAAAAACTTAAATCAGCGAACTAAACGGACTCAAGTCAACATGGCCGGATTCATTGATGGACAAACAAAGACCTCAGCTTTTTTTTTTTTTTTTTTTTTTTTTAATTATTGTAATAGGTAGGCTTAAAAACGATGCTTTAAGCAAAAAGAAAAATAATAGACATATCAACTATTTTTTTTTTTTTCATCTTAACAATCCGAGGAGATATGTTGCAAGTCTTTATTAATATCCTTTGTTAAATTTTTATATATATTTTTTAATATGATAAGATTGCGATGTGCCTGGTATTTTCTTAAAAGGTTTTTTTTTTTTTTTTTTTACCACAAAATTCTTCTAAAAATAAACGTGGCTTAAGCAAATAAGCCCCTAATATGTATGTGGCCCTTCCCAACTATTTTTTTTTTTTTTTTTTTTTTTTTCAAAACGAAAAAAGCAACAAAATGTATGTAACCCGAAGAGACTGGCACCACTTTTTTCCATTTTCAAACCCTTTTAAGGTAAGCATGACTGGAAGTTTCTTTTTTCTTTTTGGAAAAAAAGGATTCAACAACAAAAAGGACCAAAAAAAGGACCAACGAGTTGTGGTGGTGGTGGTGTCAATCTGGGTCGCCCCGCCTACGAGGGCAAATAGGTCAGGTAAAGCCGAATCGCATAAAAGGGCGTGTTGTGCCGTTGAAGAAAAGTGGAGGCCCAAGCTAGCCCAACAGGCCTTGACTAATTTGCATTTTTATATAGGAAAAATGAGATAAACACTTTTAAAATTTATGAATTTAAATTTTTACCGTTTATTTTATTTAATATATATTTAATTAAATCATTATATTAATTAAAAAGATATTAATTAAATATAAAAAATAAAAATTTTAACTCGTGTATTTTAAAAATAAATTTAATAATTTTCTCTGTTACATATATGAAAATATAAAAATTAAAAATAAAAAACAAACCTTGTCCTTAGCGCAGCTTGGCCCAAGGACTTGGTTGGCTCGGGTAATTTTGCAGGCTAGACCATGCCTGTAATGACTTGTGATACCGTTTGTTTTTAGTCTGAGCCCACAAAATTTTACTTTTAGATTCACCTTAAAAGATCTCAAAGACGTAGGGCTTGTTCTTTTGATGTTTTTGAGTTAAGTAACTTGAGTATAGATTTTGAGTTGAGTTTGAGTTATAACTTGAGTTGAAGTTGTAACTTGAGTTTGTGTTTGGTTGTGTACATTTGAGTTATGGTTTGAGATAAGAATCTTTTTTGAGTTTGTGTTTGAGTAAGTCAAAACTTGAATTTATTTTTAGATAGTATTTTAATAAAAACTCAATGCTAATGAAAAATTTTAATAGGATATATGGGTCTAGTTTTATTCATCTTTTCATTGTCAACGCATAGAAAAAAAATCATCTCAATCAGAATTAAAACGAAAAAGTTATAGCATTTTTAAGAATAGAAAAAATATTGTTCATTAACTTGAGTTCGAGTTTCTGAACTCGAGTTGAAGGGAAAACTTGAACTCGAGTTTTAATTCTAAACTCGAGTTCAAACTCGAGTTCAAACTCAAGTTTAAACTTAAAAGAACATGAACTCAAATAAAATTATAACTCGAGTTACCTTTTTTTAAGTTTTTAACTCAAAAAACAGCCTGCCGAACAAGGCCGTAGTGTCTTTCTTTATAAGCCATCGGCCATCGCCTATAACCTTCCTCAGACGATGTGGATTACACAAATTACCTCATCTTTGTCCTTTTTACTTTAACAGATTGATGTTATGATCACCTCTTTTAGGCCCAATGTCGGAATGTCCTAGTTCTAACTAGGTATAAATTAGAACAATTTCATATAATACTATAATTAATGTGTTAATTACAAATTTAATATTTAAATATAAAAAATAATAGCTAATATAATATTATTTATTGTGTCAAATTTTTTTACCAAATATAACATATAAAAAATTTAACATTTAATTATTATTGATTAAAATATTTAATTTTTAATGTAACCATTACAATTTTTATATTTTTTAATTATTTTAAAAAAAAAAATTTACTTTTATAACTTTCAAAAGTTTAATGATTATAAAAAAATGAATTTAACATTTTAAATAGCATTATGTATTAAAACAAAAATAAAAATAACATAACACATTATAATTTTTAATGTTAAATATACAATTGACATTAATATTTGCATCGGAAATAGTCTTTAACTATCAACACTAACATATGTCTAGTCTGCTAGTGAATGACAAAATTATGACCAGAGTTGATCAGCATAATCATATATTGGCTAAAAGATTACAGTTTTAAAAGGTATATATACAGAAGCTAAATAAAAGAATGGGATCAGATTCACATTATCCCACCTGATCAAAACAAACCATTATCTTAAATACTATTATTATTCATGGCAGAACGACCCATAAAGAGAGTGGGCTTCCATTATGGCAACTTGCATGTTCTCTGGTGGCGTCCAATGGCGTTTCCTTTGATTAATAAACCAGTTGTTTATCTGCTTCTGATCCAACCCCGTCAACTCAGACAATGCAGCCTTGTCCCCTTCCTGTTTATATATCAATAACAAAGTCATATACCCCGTTTATGTTATACATACTACATATATACATACACACACACACACACACACATAAATACTTTTTAAGAATTGAACAAAATGGTCCAAATTCTATTTTTTATATTGCATGGAAAAAAATAAAATACGTAATGAATAATAGTGCTTCAATAGTGTCTTCAATAATTACTTATATATAAGTTAATATTGCGATTACCAACAAAACCAGTATTAATATTCATGAAATTTTTTTTTTCTCTTTCAATGCTATATGAAAAGTAATCCATATATATAAATAATATATATATATATATAAATATATATTCACCGTTGGGTATGGCCATTTGTAGTGAAGAGTCCACCAATCAAGCAGTATTTGCCTTGCTTCTTTTGGTAGCTTTCCCTTCTTCTTCTTCTTAGAGAACTCATGCTTGAGAGTGCTAATATAACCACTGTATTTCCGCAAGAGCTTGTCCTTGAGCTCTCGATCTTCGTTCGCAAACTGCCGAGAAATGATATCCACCACCTGTATCTCCCCTCCGCTTAGCTCTTCCGACGACGAACCGCCGGCTTCATCTGGGATCAGAAGCACAAATTTCTTCTCAATCGTCAATCAAAAGAAAATGCAAAGTGTTCAAATTGAGTACAAAAAAGAAACTATAATTCAAGTTTGACGTGCAAATGTATCGTTCGCAATAACATCCATCAACAACTCATTTAGAATCATATAAAAACCAACCAGTGTAAATACAGGCATTAATATTTTAAGTTACATTTTTTTTAAGAGCTTACTGTTGTATATTGATCCTCCATAAAGCAAAGTAATACCAAAGTCGATAAACCCAAATAGTATTTCAAACTGCCCTAGATAAGATATAGAGGGTTAATTTTCTTTGGTCCTGCATTAGAACACACAAAAGTATTGTGTGTGTGTAACAGTGTAACACGTTATTTGTTTTATAATTTATATAAGAATGACCTTAACTATGTATACATCATTGTTATACAGAGTAAATATTGTGTTACACTTATCCTTTTATTAAGATATTACACCTAAATATTATATCTAATTTTTTTATTATAATTAAAAGATTTTAAAAATATCACGTTTTAATTTACATTAAAAACTTAAATTTAGAAAGTGAATAAAATCTCATTCATCTTTAAAATTTCACTAGTGGGTCCTAATGCCTGGTGAGACCAACTTAGTCACTATTTTTTGAAACATAATAATGTTAATTTGCAACATAATGTAATGGCAATCGAGAGAGAGAGAGAGAGAGAGAGAGAGAGAGAGAGAGAAAAGATGATAGAGGGGCAACACATGAACAGGCACTGTCTGGGTCAAGTACCCTGCCCACACGAACCCCCAGAAGCTCCATAAAGATGTGATGGATCAGCAAGCATGCTTACATATATATAAACACCTACGGGACCCACAAGTGCCAGAACACTTGTGTGGGTATATTTATACTCTTAAGATTGACAGGTTGCAGTTTCGTCGTGTCGTATCGCAGTCAGTGTTATATTAGTGTTGTCGTACGTACAGCCATCAAAATACATATAAATAACCCCGCGCAAGACACGCACGCACCCCACAACCGCCCAGCCTTGAAACTTGAAGAGCCTTATAACGCTCTAGTCTATAATACTCGCTGAGTTTTTCACTAACTTTCTCATTTATATATATATATATATATATATATATATATATATTGTTTTTTCTTCAGTTCGGGCCATTTTTTTTTAGCAACTTTTTTGTATGAAAATGCTAATGCTAGCGATAAGTTTACTCCAGCGATAAGCACTTTTCATTTCAGTGGGAACAATTCTTAAAGAACTTTCGTTTTATTGTAGGTTTGATTGATAAATTCGTGTTATAATTCACATTATAATTCATGACTCATTATAATATTTAAAAAAAAAATACACATAAATTTAAAATAATTTTAAATTTATAAATTAAACATCCACTTAATTAGAACAATTCTGTAACATGTTATGTGTAATACTAGCAAAGTGTAATACTAACAAATCCAGCTGTTGAAAAATCAATCAAATTAAGTGAACGTTCAGTTTATAAATTTAAAATTATTCTTATTTTACGTGTATTTTTATGAAAAAAAAATATTATAAAAAATCATAAATTATAATTCAAAATTAAAGGCGAATACAATAAACTAACATCTCCTAAAACAATAATTTCTATTAACAAAATAAAATGACAGTTCCAACAACAACAGTTCTTTTTTTCTTTTTTTTACGCGTACTCATTGAGACGTGTATATCAAACATAAGAAAATGTGAATATTTCTGTAGTAGAAATTCCTTAACGTAGATTAATGTGTGAAATATCCAACTTAAAATAATATCTTTCTAAAAGCAGAAGATTCTAAACAATAAAATAACAATAACCAAATCTCTTGACGTAGATTAATGTCTGTAATATCCAACTTAAAATAATATCTTTCTAAAAGGAGAAGATTCTAAACAATAAAATAACAATAACCTAAAGTTTATTATCATTATTATTATTATTATTTTTAAATCTGACAGTGCTTACTCCACTGGACTCAACTTAATGGACTTACATTACCAAAGAGTCGGTGAGTGGTGTAATCAGAAGCTATAAATGACAGTGCCCAGAGAGAGCCCGTGATCAGAGAACTGTTCTAATTCTAAAAGCTGGCTGCAGCGGGAACAGCGGGAGTCTATTTGGTATCAGACTACTTTAAATGCAAATACTAATATTATATATTTATAGTTAAAAAGTGTGTTATAATATGTTGTTTTTATTTTTACTTATTTAAAATCTTAAATCTATAATTTTTTCATAATTATTAAATTTTAAAAGTAAATTTTTATGTTTAATATAATTAAAAAAAATGTAAAAACTACAATAATTAAATGAAAAATAAATATTTTAATTAATAACAATTAAATATTAATTTTTTTATATGTTATATCATTAAAAATTTATCATAAAATGTGATATATGAGAAACAACACAATAAGTAACATTATATTAGAGTATTTTTTATATTTTAAATATTAAATTTATAATTAACACATTAAGCATCACATTAGAGATGTTTGATAAACAAAAGAAAACGAGAGAATTTTTGGTCTCTACTTTTAACGTGACAATGTCCATTTTTACCCTTTGTATGTTGTATACTGAGGATACTTTTGTGGGTGCTTTTTACGTGTGAATAATCAGAAGTGGAGAGAGAGTGAGAATAATTGCAATCTGATGGTATATTGCAAACTGTAGCCCAAAGTATTTCATGTAATTAACAGAAACCGAGAAAAATAATTATGATTATGACTTGATAACTGCTAGATAATCCAAATAAGTTATCGTTCAATTTATAAATTCAAAATCATCATTTATAATTTTAATTTTTAAAAATAAAAAATTATAAATTATGATTTAAAATTAAAAATAAATACATAAAACAAACATTCTTAAGTGATTTTAAAGACTACTCTCATTGGATATTAGAAGAAATATATAAATATATATATATATGGCTTTTGTTTCTCCCTGGTACAAGGTCTCTCTAATGTACCACGTTATTGCATGTAACACTAAAAAATTTAATCATTTAAAGACTACATTACTTCTCTCTAACGTTAATTTAATAATTATTATGTTATATTTTTATATCTACAAGTTACCTTAAAAGGAACCTTAACAGGAGAAACTGACCAAAAAAAAAAAAAAAAAAAAAAACCCTATATATACACACACCGAAAACTAACAGAGAAATAAAGAGTGTTTAGTTTATGTATTTAAAATCATAATTCAGAATCATTTTCGTTTTACGTATATTTTTTGTGAAAAAATACGGTAAAAAATTATGAATCATGATTCAAAATCAAAGACGAATATAAAAAATAAACGTCCTCAAAGAAATTGAAGGAATCCTGAATGTAGTCAGAATTACATGGTGGTGTAAATACTCATTGTGCACAAACGTCAAAACCCTAAGCACGAAAAAGGAAAACTATGAAAATCTGGAACCATAAATTAGTTTCCGGGTCAGGAATGATTTCACGAGAGAAGGTAAATAGGAGGAAGCTGAAAAGCCCTTTTGGGAGAGAAAATGGTGGGACTAGGAGGAAGCCGAAAACCGGCTTCCCCTTGCATTTTAGACAACATTTTTGTTATCTTTTACTACTATCACGCAATACTCATTTTTTCAAGACACGAATCACGCAACTTTACTGAAGCAAACATCCCAAAAAAGAAATTATCTAACGTCCTGAGTCATGATGTTTTAACATTTTCAATATCATATAAACCATGAGAAGCAATAAAATATTTACCAAGAACATTAGAAACGAAAACAAAATTCCTAAAAAAAAAAAAAAGATAATAACACTTTCACCCTTCACATTCACTAGCGTGGCATATAAAACACATTCACTAGTGTGACATTCTCACATTATCCATCGAGGAAACCTTCATTCGGAAGTGTACAGCCTAGCATATATATACATGCAATCCTACTTTTAGTTCAGTAATATGCCAAAATAATTAATATTACAATTAGGGCGTTGTGATATTTAAACTTTATTGTATCCTAATTCATATGTTTGTGTTGTATCCCTAATCCCTAGAGTGGACAGCATGTACGGATTCACACTAATTTCTTAGAAAGAGCAAAACAAAATATAACCTTCTTTAGCTCATGAAAAATAACACATTCAACAAGTACCACTCAATAGATAACAACTTCAATAGAAGGTAAAACCATCCAACTCCAAATTGTGCCTAGTTAAGTGCACCATTGATCTATTTGGTAGACAACAAAGAGAATTCATAAAAAAAAAAAAATGGAACACTAAGAAGAAAGCAAGAACCTATAAAAAGAGAGAGAACAAAGACCAATAGATGACATGAGTTAGTGCATAATTTTCTTGCAACATGTGCACAAATAGATCACAAGAAGGTATGATGCATTCAGCGACAACAATGCAACATGACCGTAACATCACAAAATACATTTTACTTCAAAACATTTGCATGCAATTGCAGGTATACATATGCCTACGTAGAGGAATACGATCATCTTTCTTATCAGCAACAAATACCCCTGGTGGGGAACAACGCTGCAAGCATTAAATCAATTTGTCAAGTTAACTTCGTTTTCAGATAAGGGAAAACGAGAACTCATTGCACCATTTTACTCTATATGTCAGTTATTATTTTGTTCTTAGAGTCCAGCAAAAGGTGAGAAGAACACCTCATACAATATAGCACACATAAAATGGGAGCAAACTTTTCAATTTGTCAATTTCCCCCTAGCCAGTAAAGGCTAGTTAAAGTGGTTGGGTGCGTGAATGTATGCGTGCATTTACCAAGGTTTGAATTCTAATGGTTTCATTTTTTGTTTGTGAAGTGGGAACTATAGATTACTTATGGGATGTTGGTTGGAATGCTCAGGCCTTTGGTTTGCTCCCACAAGGTCTCCGGGATCGAATCACCTCATGGGCACCAACATGAAAAAAGTCATAGGCCTCGTTCTTTTCACAACTCAAGTTCTATTGCTATAGCGTTTTTTCTCAAAAAAATTCAAATTCAATTCTTTTTACAATAGTATTTCTCTCACATACACAACTCAAGTTAAGAACTTGAGTTGTGAAACAAACATACCTATGGTTTCGTGTCTTTTAAAGATTGTAAGGCTCGGCGGAATGCTCCCGTTTCCAACTCAGGCTCACAAAATGAGTTAGGGGAATTGTATCAAAAAGAAAAAGAAAAAAAAGAGAGTGGGAACTACCGACTGCCCAGACCATATAAAAAAATTGGCAGATACCCTGCACCAGAAAAATCCACTTCATAAAGCTTCAAAGCTTAACACAAAACCAGTTCATGATTCTGTTTATTATCCCAATTAACAACTAAAGAGCCCACGTGCATAAGTTAACGAGCCTGCTCAAGCATATTATAAAACATTTGACAGGAAAAGCACTTGAGCCAAGTTGAGCTCTCAAACCAATTAATTAGCTCAATTGCCTCAATTGTGAATACCATTAATTTAATCTAAGTAATTTAGGCACGAATTTCAAAACCAAATCCATAATCTCCAAGCCGCACAACTAGACACAAACCGCATGACGGAAAAACAGCTTTCTTTCAAAATGATGCTAAAAATAGCATATTATACCATATTATATGCGTAATCTTGGTAACCTGAACACAAAAGGGTAATACTAAAATAATTATTTCCGCTACAAACTCCATCTGTACGAAGTAAAAAAGACTATAAAGTTAGCTATTATAAGAGTATAAGCACAACATCAAAAGTAGGAGATCAACAGTGAACAAAGGATCATCGTACAGCACGAGTAAATATAATATTCTGTAAATCCAACTTAAGTACTGTACTTCTCTCTGCCATGATATCTTGTGTTCTTTTGGAGATTCTAGTGAAAATCTGTTTTGTGTCGATGATAAGGATGATCAAGAAAGTGATTTAGCCTTATCATCTAGGGGGTTACATAGATACATTTGAAATGGTAACTAGTCCCAACAAGTTATTTTTATAAGAAAAGAAACCACCTTAGTTATAGGACTTTGTACTCTAAATATTCAGTATTTACTTCTAAGTTATTTTTTGCTTTGTTATTGCCTTTTGGATTGTCTACTTATTTGCCCTCCTAACTTTAAACATTTCTTGTACTTTTCTTTTTATTTAATGACATTGAGTGAGGATTCTGGTACGTATAAGACGAGATTTGTTAGGAGGTGCCAATCTAATTGGAATGTGTAAATAATCTCTATTATGAGATCTCACAGTTTATTAAAAAAAAAAAGAACTTAAAGGTTCATTGATGGATGCAGACTGATCAATCAACTTTTAGTACTTTGCGCCAAATTTTTCTAATTTCTACGGTTGCAAGCAGAAATCATGTTCTATTTTAGACTTAAAAGAGACATTATCAGAGGCCCATTATCATGAGATATACGTTTATTAGTAGCAAGGAAGTACGTTTCTAACGAAAATTTTCAGTATGTGCTGGATTTGTATACTTTTTTGACTTTTATGTACTTTTATACAGATTTAACGGACAGAAAACCTGATCTACCGGTATGTTAGCGGTATGTTAGCGTACCAAATAAGGTCTCATGTTTCTAATTGCAAACAAACAAAACGATGTAGAAAAAAGTTGTACACGCCAATCTGTGCATGAAACATTTATGTTTTACAACACCCGTAAAAGGAACTGTAAAGTGATAAAAAGCCTAACGAAGAAATTATAGTAAAAAGTGTAATCAGTTGATCAAGAATTCCGTTCAATGATATTTGACGGCAAAAACATGATAATGTTCGAGCAATGGCCTCATACCAAGTCATCCAAAAATATTCAAAACTTACCAATCCTAAAATTGTTAAAACTGAATACAACATCATACTTTAGATTTTGATAACTTTAACATTCATAGCTTTGCAGCCATCAATTTTGGAACTCGCAGCTATTGGAGAACAAATTTAGTTAGCTTTTCGCTCACGAACAATTTCCTAGATTATTAATACTAATACTACATAGAAATACATGTATATTCTCTCCAAAAAAATATACATTGTTATCAATTATACACTTCCCTATTTGGTTATCATAGGTTGAAATCCACATTGATTAAAAAAAACACACACACACACACAAAAGAAATAATCCTCAAAATAAATTGGGTGAGTCAATCCAAATGTCTAAGAAAGGGGGCCCGTTTGTTTAATGCGTTTGAAATCATAAATTTAGTTTGCTACAGTATTTCTCTTTCACAAAAAATTTAAATAAAAAAAGTTCTCGCTAATTGTTCTCACACAAAATTTAAATATAAAATTAAAATTATTGACTTACACGTGAAACAATCGTGCCAAGAGGGTCTTTTCATTTACCTAGGGTTTTGTCGTTAGGTTTTATAAATGATTGTTTGTATTGCCCTTAGTCACTGAACTGAAACAGGCCTTTTGTTTCTAATCAAGAACAAGTTATATGCATTTGTTAATTATTCTTTGATGCCCATCAGAAACCTATTTTTTTAATTAAAAAAAAGGTAAGAATAAGTAATTAGTCTGGGAACTAGAACAACCACTGTGCTTCATGTGATCTGATCGATTTGATGGGTTTCGCGCTCGCTATATATCATTTGGGTTTTTATTTATTTATTATTATATTATATACTAACACAAGAACAGCCAAACTGGGAAAGCAAAAGAGATTAATAATAATAATCATAAAAAGCAGCTAAACAAGAACATTAACAGCTTGAAGATTTAGTGAGAGAGAGAGAGAGAGAGAGAGAGAGAGATCAGAGACCAGAAACGTAGCTTGTTGACGCAGTGGTAGTGGGATTATTGCAGAGAGAGTTGAGCTGTGATTGCATCTCGTTCAAGAATGTCGTTGCCTCATCGAACGGCCTTGAGAGATCCGATTTGTACTTCACCAATATACCGCAGTAAGTTTCCTGATTTATATTATTAGAAAACAACCAAAACCTTATTAAGTACTGAAAAAGGAAATTATATATATATATATATATGTGTGTGTGTGTGTGTGTGTGTGTGTGTGTATATATATATATATATATATATATATAATCAACAAGAGCTGATCAGCTAGGGTTTCGGGTTTGAGAGAAGACCATGAAGTCGTCGAGCTCGGGATCGGAACCAAAAACGCGAGTTGAAACGGCGGTTCTTCTGCTGATCAGCTGATCGCTTTCTCGCCGGATTTCTTCCAACTCGCTTGCTATCTCCGGTGGCGCTCCGACCTGATCAACCAAACACAAAAAACTTTAAAAAACCAAAATAAAAAAGTGAAAACTTCATTAACAGATTGACGTTACGCAAGTAAGTGAAAACCGTTACAAGTCACGAAATAAGTTCTTGCTAGCAGAAGACGGGGAAGTCATTTATTTTCTTTTTTTTTTCCTTTTTTTAGAAAAATAAAAAAGAGAAAATATGGAAACTACTGTAACTGCACTGCTACAAGAGTGTGTTTGGCTGCTGAGAAAATTTAAAGGAAAAGGAAAGTTCACGAGTAGTACTGTTTCTTTTTAGCATTATCCGAAGTCGGCCTTTTGTATAGCATATATATACATATGTATATATAGCCTTGATTACTCCTGCTTCGTACGCTTTCATATTTTACAATCACAAGAAGGAGAAAACAAATTCCATTTTTCCTATTCTTTTTGTCGCGTAAATCTATCAAGCTTTTCTCGGACAACAAACGCGGATCAAAGATCGGCGTATTTTACGGGAGAAAAAAAAAAAAGCAGAATTCGACCTTTCGGCACTCGATGTAAGCTTCTAGAAGCTTGGGGTAGAGAGGATGAGAGGCGATCTTCTCTCTCACTCCACCGGAGACTTCGTCGGCGAATCCTCCTCCTCCGCTACCTCTCTGAGCTTCAGCCGCCGCCATGGAAGCGGCGTCCGACACCGCAGAAGAGGAGGCCGGGAAAATCGGGTCGGATCCAAACGCCATTTGCACCCGATCGTCGTCAAACACCTCGAAGCCCATGTACTCGGCCGAAACAGTCGCCGGAGCTGAGCCGAGGCCGTACAGGTCGTTTTCCATCGCTTTTGTTTCAGAGAAGAATGGAGAATGAGATGAGTGTGCTTAGAGAGAGAGAGATAGAGAGAGAGAGAGAGTGTGTGTGTGTATTTAAGTGTGGTTTTTGAGAAGAAGATTTGCGAATGTGATTAGGAGCAAAATCTGTGGTTAAGAAAATGATCAGAGATTGTCTATTGGGAAGTGTAAATTTTAGCGTACAAACAAGGAGAAACTGCAGCCTCTCAGTGACTGAAGAAGAGGGCTCCTGAAGACCCCTCTCTCTCTCTCCTATTAGTTTTGAGTGTTTTTTATTTCAATATTCTCCAACCAGACTTTGTCCACGCGAGTCAGAGCGCGTGCTTGCACGCTCGGTCAAGAACCATCTGCGGTCAAAGTTTAGTGGGGTAAGTCAACGATGCTGAGAAATATTATCAAAATAAATCCTTCCCAGTTCCCACTTCGTTCTCCACTTCTGCTGCTTTCTCAATGAATATCCGCCTACGTTATAAACACGGCATATCTTCTCCTAGAAAATAATAATAATAATAAGTTACATTTACGATAACTATTGAGGTTAGATTTGGTACATTATTTTTCACATGGCAATTTAGACTTTGAAAGATTATTAAACGAGATACTGCGACTCCCTAAGTAGGTAGAATCGATTGGTCGACTGATCAACTCTACTAGTCGATCACACGAGTCGACAAATAGCATTGAGTATCAAGTCACGAGAAAATATCCTCAAGACATCCCTTATACGGGATTTGGCAACAGAATCAACCAGAAAATGAAAAGAAATTAATTGCTCTAGCTAGAAGACTTAATGAGGAAAAAATGTCAACAATCGACTTAGGCCAAAGATACTCTCTCATTAGACGACATTGATTGTCTTCCATATAAAAAAACGAAATCTCCAGCAATCATGCAACAAAAAGGCCGGATCAACTCAAAATAGGTAAAAAAAAAAAATGATTGAACGGTTAATTATGGACAGAACCAGTTAAGCAAAGTCATGCAGCATTGAGTATTAAAAATATCCTCAAAGAAAAGAAAAGAAATTAATCTAGCTAGAAGACTTAATGAGGAAAAAATGTTGAAGGCCAAAGATATATTACGACATTGATTGAATAAAAAAAAGAAACAACAATCATGCAACAAAAAGGCGGATCAACTCAAAATAGGTAAAAAAAAAAATGATTGTCATAAACTATTAAGCAAAATACAAGGCATTTAGACACGTAGAGTGTCATAAACTATTAATACAAGGCATTTAGACACAGTTCGGCATGCTTCGACATCACACAAAAGCTCTCACGCTCACTTACAACATATTTCTCTATTATTTACTGTATTTTCCAGCATGCATTCCTCTCTCTCATCCCCTTCACCTCAGAACGATTCATTATAACGCTTTCCAATAATCATTGTGAAACCACTAACTACTATAATTTCTTGTGTCTTTTACTATTTTTATTTACTTTCACGTTTACTAACGCCTTCATTCTTATAGTAAATTAATTTTACCAATCAATGACTCCTAACTTGGTCATTGACCATTGATTTCTCTAATTGTAGATTTTACCCTCTACAATAACAATCTCAACTCAATATAAAAGAAGAAGATTTTTTCATAACTTGGATGATTACTAACGCATTAAACTCCACAAATGGAGATTTAAACCAACGTAGACCAAACATTCTTGAAGATGATGAGATCACAAAACTTGAGGATAAAAATAATTTTGAATGAGTGCAAAAATAAAATGATATTCTTGGGAGAAATTGAAATATAAAAAATAAAAAATTCAAAACTCATCTTGTAATTGCTCCAATAAAAGGTTTTCCTTTGCTTGAAAATTTTATTCTGTAACTGACCCACTCACGATCTAGTTAAAAGATTATTGCAACAACTTTAGAAATATTTTCAAATGTCTTTTAAAACTCTTAAAAAAGAGACTTACAAAATTCTCATAAAGATAGACTAATCTTGTAAAAATGAACTAATCTCCATACTATTTTAGAAAAGGCATTTACACGGTTTTTTAAAAAATAATCAGAGAAAAATGAAGCTTAAAAAAAAGCTAAACAAATTTTGTTTTTGTTATATATATATATATATATATATATATAGAAAAAAAAGACCAATACTGAGTCTAAATTTTAGTTTTTATATTTATTTAATAGTTTTTAATCAAATACAATATTAGTCAAAAGAATATAAATTAAGAATAAAACGTAGAAATCTAGGGGTCCGTTCACTTCGTTGATTCGAGTTTGTAATTTGAGTTCATATGTAATTTTATGTGAGAGCTTTTTACTGTAACAAAAAAGTTAAATGTGACTGTTTCTAAGAACTTTTTACTGTAACAAAATTTAAATTCTAAACTCAAATCAATGAAATGAACGGGACCCCAAACTTATACCCTCTGTTAATTTTAATAATTTTCTCATATTATATATGAATAGAAAACTATGAGTAACGTAAATATATATACATATTAGTAAATGAATAAAAAAGTGAAGTCAAATGAATATGCAGGATGATCATTAAATTCTAAATATTAATCAATTAATAAAGAAAAATATTAGTATCACTTTTTTTATTATTCTCTCTATTTATTATTTAACACATGAACTCTATTATGTTCTATTTAAATAATAACATATTATGTTAATAGAATATTCATATTAAAAGATCCCATTTATTTCTCATTAATAAAGGTCTCGTTCATTTCACCGATTTGAATTTAAAATTTGAGTTTTGTTATATAAAAAATTCTCATAAACAGTCTCATCTATTTTTTTCATATAAAATTATATCTTATATTAAATTAAAAACTCAAATTAACAAACTAAATGAGCTCAAAATGTCCTAATGGGGAATTAAAAGTTTTGATTTGAAATTTTTTTCAAAGGAAGTGAGTGGCACGCGTTGTGGAGGGAGAGTAGTGGTGAATTACTATTTCGGTAAAAGAACACCGCGGGAAAAATGAAAAAGGATAAGAGAGGTAAGTTACTAAAAAAAAAAAAAAAAACTTAAAAGAGAGAGAGGAAAGGAGGAGAAGAATATATTGAGAAGGGAAGTGACCGAGTAGATACGCCAAGTAGTGAGTAGAGACTAAACAGGAAAAAAAAAAAAAAAAAAAAAAAAAAAAAGACTACGCGAATGACCTTGCGATGTCCGGAACGTCACCTTCTTCGTGACGAAAACTCGACCGAATCTGACTTCTAATGATGTTTGTTTGAGCAGGCAATAGTTCTTATTATTCTCTCTTGACCTTTCTTTTTTAATTAAAGTTTTATAAAATAGAATCATGCAGTGGTGTAAAACGCAGTTACGAATCCTATATATGTTTTTTTTAATATAAATTTTCTAAATAATAATTTTATATCCAAGATATGATCCCATGTCAAAGAAAAAAGAGGGAATTCCTTATGAATATGAATCATCAAGCCTTTATAAAAGAACAATGCTTAATAGAGATTCTCACGTACACAAGTTTACTTTTTTCTTTTTCTTTTTTTTTTTTTTAAAGAGAAAGAAAATTATACTGAAATTCACTCCCTATTTATGTGTTGTCCCATGTTATAAACGATTATATACTGAAACGTATATTTGATTTTGTGTTTGATTGAAAAAAGCATGCATCTTTAACTCAAGTCACTACAACAAAAAACCTTATTTGTGATGACTGATTGTTGTCACAAAATAGTATGTTGTTGTTGGTAATATTATATTTGTGATGATATGTCGTCGTAAATTAATCACCGTAAAAAAATTAGATGCAAATAATATATTTGTGATAATAAAGTTTTGAGATATCGCCGCTAATATATTAGGGACGACCGTCATCATGAATAATTTATCACAAATGTTCTGTCTAACATCTCATTGATGATGACGTGTTTAGTTATATTTGCGACGATATATATTGTCACCACAAATGGGTTAGATGTCGTCGCTAGCAATTTATACTATTTGCGATGACTTTTTTCAAATTTGTTATCGCAAAAAAAATGTTTTTTTTTTACCTAATTTCTTAATAATATTAATTATTAATACATAAATTAGAAGAAAATTTACTAATAAAATAAATTAATAAAGTTGATATTTGTTAAAAAAAGATTCATATAAAAAAGTCAACACAATAATAAAATAAGTCTTAAAAAATAAATTAATCAATCCATACAAAAAAGTATTGATAATAAGAAAAATAAAAACATATATTTTAATCTCTTAAATTATCCGCATTGTCGTCCTCATCCTCGTCATCTTCGTTTCCCTCTTGTGGCGGCGGGCGGACCAACCCACGGTTCAAGACGATTAAGTGGCAAGAAGTTAATGTTAGGATTCATTGTGCACATGGCTTCTATTATCATTTGTTGGTTGTCGAACACTTTGCATTGCTCGACATAATTGTTGTTTAGCCATGTTTGGACATCATGGTGCAAATTAATTGATGACAACTCATCCGATTATGAAGTATATGATGAGGTGGAAGCGCTTGAACGATTCCTTAGTGGCAATGTCGGTCCCACTCCCTTTAGTGTGTCCTTTGCGCTTGCCTAAAACTTGGGACATAATCCCCTCCTCAATGATTAGCATGGATGAACCTTCGCCAGTAAACTATGTCATCTACGTGGTTCTTTCCCCCTCCATCTGAGCCTGCAAAGGTAAAGGAAATAAAAATGAATAAAAATAGTATAATATGTTATGTTAAATATGAAAAAAGAAATAATTTTAAAATTTACTTATAAATGCTTGTTCCGCGTCCGGGTTGACAAAATTATGCCCATGATGGTGCATGTCAACTGATTCATTTATTGGATTGGTCGCAACATCGTCTTTGCCATGGTAATACCACGTTGTATATAAAGTATTGAAACCATATTAGTGTATGTGTGCTCTAACTCTTTCTATTGGAAAACACTTATGGTTTAAACACCTCCAACACGGATAACTTGTACAACCACTTTCATCAACATAGTCTTTGGTAGTGTTGATAAAACCGCACAATCCTTCCCAATACTAATCAGATAATCGATTTTTTAGATGTTTTCTAGTGACTATATAATCACGTTCATAAAGAAAGTTTAACATTTCATGTTTCAATTTTATAAGTTTTATCAAATTTTATGAACAAGTTATTTTTTTATTATTGCACTCATAATGTCTATAATTAATTTTTAATTTTCTTTCTATTAATATAATTAATTCTTATTAATTAAATTCTTAAAATTAATAGGTTTTAATAAAATTTCGGCATCATAACGACATATTTTTTTTATTATCCAAAAATTCAAACTTGCAAAAAAATAGCTTTTAAAAGATTTCGGCACATCATAACTGCAAGATGTGCCACCCAAAACAATTATCAAAACTTTTAATTTCAACCTAAATTGAATTATAATCTTAAAATTTCAACAATCTCAAAATTCATAATCTAAAATTCAATCTATAATCCAAATTTTAAATTATGAACTAATTCTAAAATCTATAAATCAAACTTTAAGATTTAAAATCCATAATTATACACAATTCAAATAACAAAAAACTCATACATTTTAAACTTAAAAATACAATACCTAATTAAAAAAACTTACAAAATTTAAACCCACTAAAACGGGGGCTAAAAACAACAAGATAAACATGGGCAAAGGGTAGTGGTGGCGGTGGACTTCGACAACGGCAACGGACTTTGACGACAAGATTTTGGGTTTTTTGGATGAAAAAATAAACAAAACTTATAATATTGTTGATTTTGAAGAGAATACAAGGAGATTTTGAGAGTTTGGGGTCAGAAAACTAGAGAAAACCGGTGAGAGGCCAAGAGATAGAGAGAGAAGCCGATCGGAAAAATGGAGGAGGAGGCTTTGCTTGTGGGCATATAATAGAGTTTTTTACGACGACAAAAAAGAATATTTGAAATGACTAGTTGTCACAAATATAACTTAAAATTATTTACGATGACACTTTTATTTGCGACGACACATGTTTTCACAAATATAACTAAATTATTTAGGGTTTAGAATGAAGGTTTTGAATTATTATTTGCGACGACACCTATAATGTCATCGCAAATAATTTTTGAGGACCCGCCCAATTTTTCCGCCTTTTATTTTTACTGGGGAATACAAAATTACTTATTCTGATGACACATTAGCGTAGTTGCAAAAAAAAATTTTGTCACCCATCAAAATAATCCTTTTTGCTTAGGGAAAATAAATAAATTAAATTTTATTTGCGACGAAATGTGTCGTTGCAAATAGTTAATTATTTGCGATGACATGTCATTGCAAATAATGTTATTTTGGTGCAAAAAGTTCACACCAAACAAGATTTGCCGCCAAGCAAATATTTGTGATAACGTGTGAGTTTTTAGCGACGACAATATTTTTTCATTTTACGAAAATATTTGTGATGACATGTGTCGCAAATTAAATATTTATTTATTTACGACGACAATTATCGTTGCAAATAGCCTAAATTGTAATAGTGAGTATGAATGAGATCTACCTCCCTCCTTTACTCATTCAAGCATTTTTCAAACAAACAAAAAAATATGATAGAAACTTCTACTTTGAGAATTATAATACATTATTAATATGAAATAGTTTTTAATAGTCAAATCACTTTAGAATCGTATAAATAAAAAAAAAGAAATTAACATAATTAAATGAAAATCAAACGGTTTAAAATTATGCCCAACCGATTATATGGTATATTTTATTACCCTATCAAAATATTTTTCTTTTTATTTACTAATTGTTGATGTCAAATTTCGCACATCATTTTTCACTAAACACGTGTCAACACACGTCTCAGAGAATGAGGGTTAATTGTACAATTGGCTTCCGAAATCGTCCACGAGACTCCGACAGCCTGCTGGTCATGGACCATCAGACGAGCTTCTTATTTCCAGAGATTGTTGGGATTTGTTTCCTAATTTGTGTATTCATTGTAATCGGATTTGATTGGCATTATTTTGGAAATGTTTGGCTGGTTGATTGTGTTTAGAAATAGATGTGCTGCTGGCTACTCTTTTATTGAAGGTTTCTAAAGATTTGGAAACTTGTTTTTGTTTCTATTTTTGTAAGTCAACTATTAAACCAAAGATGGAAAATTGATTTGATTGATTCTTGATTGAGATTTTCGTGGCTGGATGATCTTTCTCTATCTCCTAAGAATGAGTCCAGATTCTTAATGGTTTGGGAACCAAAAGGAGTTTGAAGACTAGTTTTGAAAAAATTATTATTGTTGCAACAAGGATCTGCAATGATTTGGTTCAACGAATTAATTGAAGAGGTGTCAAGCTATTCGCACCTTGCTTATTTATTGAAAGTGTCCCTTGAGTCTTGGTATTTTTTTTGATGTTTTTGACAACTCTTTGAGAGACACATGATTATGAGCACTTGTATTCAAGAGAGATGATTTGAGTGTTTTTTGGGAGAAAAGTTTATAGGGATTCCAATGATAGATCCTCCCATGAAATTTCAAGTTCATAGGCGTCTTCTTTAGAGAGTGAGTCTCGTAAATTAAATATGAATTTTAAAAACTTAGTGGATTGATATCTCCTCCAAAGAGAGATTATCTCATCCCTCATTCAAATATTTAAACTTAGATTATTTTTATCCATAAAGTTTTAAAAGGATAGATCCCCATTCAAATATTTAAAAATTTCAAAAGTGGGATAGACCAACAATTTAAATTTCAAATAGCAAATCTTTCTCCAACGAAAAGATCAGCCACTAATACTATAAAAAAGGGATTAGATCACACCCAAGCTACCTTCTACATGCACAAGATAGAAGCCCTAGCCTCCAATTATTAGCATCGTATAAATTTAACTGTAGAATTTCACCCTTTATACTAACAAACTATTTATCTTAAATGATAGTTTTGCTACAATAATATCAAACAGGCAGCTCGAAAATCAAGTGAGCATAAACGAATATATAATTCAGATTTTAAGTGAGAGTAAATATATATGATTTTAGATTTTTAGGAGAGTTAAAACTATAAATTTTAACAAAATATACATATAAAATTAACAAATTGTAATTTAATTTTTAAATAAAAAAAATAAATCCTTTAAAAAGATTTTGAAATTTATATGATAGTTTTACTAAAGAGTTGTAAACTTCGTTCCAATGTTTTCATTCTTTTAATAATAATTTATCATTTTTGTCCCATTAAAACTCATTCAAAAACATAATTCCAATCATTAACCAAGAGGATATAACCATAACTTTAACCTCCTTTTTCTATTAGCGCCTAAACACATGAATAAAAGTTGCTCCAAACTATATGCAGTTTCTCAGATATGTGGTCCAAGTGGGATGATACCAAACCCCTGCACATAGTTTTTGAACCACCAATTAATTAATTTAAGCTTTTACAAATCCTAAACAACGTTATCATGACAAGACTTTCAGCCCTGTGCCATATCACAAACTTAAAAAATTATGGAAAAGTTTCACTTTATTATAATCTAAACACGAATGGCCGAATTAGAGGTGAGAAACATGATTGGAAGAAATATTTGAGGGATGTATTAGGAATAAAACTGATTCTCCACGAGCTTTTGTCTCCAAAAGCAATCATAAATGAACGCTCCTTCCTCCTTTCACATTCCAATATATAAAAACATAAATTATATACTAACGTCAATAAAGAAACGAGCACCCTCCTTTTGTAAATGTACGGTTTCTAATGATTTTGTCTGGATCCTTTACATACTAAAACAAACATTACTCTTATATATATATATATATATATATATATATATATATAGAAATTTAGTATATATACTTTTTAAAAATATTGAGATTATCCCTTGAGTTTTTTTAATCAGACAAAATTTAACTCTGTGTTTTTCACCGCACAAAATATGACCTAATATCTCTTTAATCGTGTAAATTTCACTTATGATGTCTAACTTACTCAAAATTAGTTCTGCAAAGAGGAACCGTTGGTACAAATAAATGATCATCATCTCAGGGCATCTCTAATGCAATGTTATAATTGATGTACTAATTATAAATTTAGTATTTGAGTGTAAAAAACACTCTATAATGTAATCCTATTTATTGTGTTAAATTTCTCATAAGTTATACTTTGTGGCAAATTTCCCACCAAGTATAAAACATGAGAAATTTAACTTTTAATTGCTATTAGTTGACATGTTTACTTTTTCACGTAATCATCACAACTTTTGCATTTTTAATTATTTTAAGTATAAAAGTTTACTTTTACAACTTTCAAAACTTAATAATCATAGAAAAAAGTAGACTAAGCATTTTAAATAGCATTATACATTAGAATAAGAATGAAAATAACATACCATATAACACTTTTTAATGATAAATATATAATTAGCATTAAAATTTGCATTGGAGATGGTCTTAGGAAACTAAAATTCTAAAGACAATAACTTTGATCTTGAATATCTCTAGCAACTTAGAATAGTACTCAGTTTGAATTTTTTTTTTTTTTTTTTTTTTTTTTTTTAAACAAGGTGTATCCAAAATGATATTATCTCTCAATAAACATAAAAAGAAAGGATTGACAATATTGTCAAATTGAAGCCGTATCATAAATAAGGAGTCTAAGAGCATAAATAATGTAATACTAAATTAGTTTGGCAATGCTTGGCATTAGAGTAGAATAATCACTCTCTTATGTAATGCAATACTTTGTGATAAATATTTTATATATGGCAAATTTATCACTATATATAGCATATAATGAATATAGCATTTGATTATTACTCGTAATAAATTTATTTTTATCATCTAATCATTAAGCCCTTTATATTTTTAAATTATTTTAACATGAAAAGATTATTTTTACAACTTTAAAATTTAATAATTACAATAATAAATAAATTTAACATTTAAAATAACAACCTGCATTCAAATATAAATGAAAATAATATATTAAATATGTCATTTTTCCACTTTTTTAATGCCAAATATGCGAATGATACTGGCATATGCATCCAAAATGGTCCAAGCATAGGAATTGTATGTAATTTTATTTTATTTTTTCTCAAATGTATTGTATCACGGTTGCAGTACTTTTGAGAGAAACCCAAACCCAAAGCCCCTATGCTAGTTCCTGGATCTTCATATAGGGCTTGGCCACCGAGATGGTGAGCTCATTAGGCCCATTAAAAGCCCAACATGCATAGTCAAGACACGAGCCTTCAAAAGCAGAGGAGAGTGTAGATCGCGAAGTTGGGCCCACAATCATAACTGCGAACGAAAATAACGGTAACATCGTCTTCTTCTTCCCTTGCACTCGCATGTTGGCGCCTTTGTATTTTTTATTTATTTATTTCTCTTTTTTTTTTTAAATTCATATTTTTTTTTGACGATCCGTATTTGTATATGTGTATTTTTCAGTATATGCCTATTAGATTTTGCGTAACGAATAAAAAGTCCTCCAATTGCACAAAATTCTATTGTTGTTAAAAATTATGTCAGTAACGTGTTCGACGAAATGGCCAAGCGTTTCTTTATTTTTATTTATTTTTTACGACTGCAATGCGATAAGATTAGTGAAGATTCCGTTCATACCCTGCAGAAAATCAAGTTATGGATGTGGCGCATTGCCATCTCGACGGCAACGCCGACGCTGTAGAGTTTTGTCCTCACGACTCGTACCGTCATGTTTTGGCGGCTTCCACATACACATTACAGGAGGGTGATCAGCCCAATAGAGCCGGAAGCGTATCTATCTTCAGCGTTGACGCCGAGGCGCGTCACCTGGAGATGTTGCATCGCGTCAGCACAGCGGGGATCTTCGATATAAAGTGGAACCCCGTTGGTGGTCATTCTAGTCCTCTGCTTGCTCAAGCTGATGCAGATGGTTACTTGAGAATTCACCGTCTCTGTAGCGGTTCGGGTGGAGCAGATGGTATGATATGGTCATGTCCAAGTTTCCATTTTTCCTACTTCGATTTTGAAGAGTAAAAGAGTTTTTTGCTTAAGTAATATCTATCTATCAAGCAAATTTACAAAACGATTTTAAGAGAAACACTCATTTGTGACATGACTTCTTAAATAACTTTTATGCAAAATGACTTTGCTTTTTACACTGCGCACTTTACATTTCATACCGAGTGTCTTAATAAAGCACTTAGTGTAGAAAAGAAGGCTCATTTTGCTAATTTCACTTTCCAAGATTGTCACGGGGAGATATTTTCAGTTTCTCCGAAAACACCGTTAGTTTATTATGGCTTATTCTTGGTGCAGGATTTTCATTGGAAGAGATAAATGGTAAGAAAGTCAGTTCCTCAATGTGCCTTTATTTGGATTGGAACCCTTCAGCAACAAGCATCACAGTGGGGCTTTCGGATGGTTCTGTCGCAATAGCTTCTTTCGCGGAGTCCCAACTCGAGGTCCAAGAAAAATGGAAAGCTCATGATTTTGAGCTTTGGACAACTTCCTTTGACACCCACCAGCCCCATTTGGTGTACACTGGCTCTGATGATTGCAAATTCAGTTGTTGGGATTTGCGCGACGGTCCTTCGAAGCTCGCGTTTCAGAACTCGAAGGCCCACACGATGGGTGTTTGTTGCATTACGAAAAGCCCTTTCGATCCCAACACAGTACTCACTGGTAGCTATGACGAAAACCTGAGAGTGTGGGATGTGAGGGCAATTTCAAGGCCAGTCAATGAGACTTTTGTCGGTTTAGGCGGCGGAGTTTGGAGAATCAAGCACCACCCTTTTGTTCCGGGCCTCGTGTTGGCTGCTTGTATGCACAATGGATTTGCAGTTGTCAAGTTTAGAGGAAATGAAGCCGAAGTAATTGAAAGATATAGTAAGCACGAGTCACTTGCATATGGAGCTGACTGGTGTAGAGAAGAACCAGTCATTGATGGCATTAGGAGTTCTCTAGTGGCCACTTGCTCATTCTATGATAAGCTTCTTAGGGTGTGGATTCCAGAAAGTAACAAAGTTAAGTGATAACGTAGGACACAGGCAATAGTCAACAATTTCCTATTCGAGTTTCCTATTTTTGGAGTTTCTTAATTTTTAGATTAATTTGTTTTCTATTCAGTATTATCTTTATAATTTGTTAAGTTTCCCGTTTGATTTAGTTTTCTGTTTCTAGACTAAATTTCTCTATTTTAAATCCCAAATTCTCTGGTTTGAGATAAGTTATTAATAACATTGTCAAGGTTTCAGACAAATCTCCTTATTCTTCATCTTTAGACTTTATTTTAAGATCATTTTGAGATGGATTAAAATACAAGATCCAATGTTGTCACTTTTGGGGATTCTATTTTCTAGTTTGTTTAGTGTACATTGGTTTTGATGCTTGGACTTAGGTCTTTTTGTATCCGTTACTAGGGGTGTACTCAGTTCGGTTGGTGCGGTTTTTTTTCACACCACCGGTTAACCAAACTGACGGTTCGGTTAGATTAGAAATTGAAACCAACCAACCATGCAAGGGGGCAAACCGAACCGAACCGCCCACACCCAAGTCGGTTCGGTTTCAATTTAAACTTTTTTTTTTTTTTTTTTTTTGGTAGTAAAAACTAACGAAACCTGTGTTTTTGCTTCAGCAGCATACAAGCATAAAAACTTATGTGAAAAACCATAATTTTATAAAACCTAATCTTAGCTTTAGAAAAGTTGGCTGTGAGTTCATAAGGACTGGTGAGAAAATTAGAGACTTGCTTTTGGTCTTGGGAGTTTGGGAGAAGCATGACTAACAATCAGAGAACAAAACGAGATTTTAGAAAAAAAACAACACAAAAAAATCATAACCTTGAAAATCTTATGAAAGAAACCCCTACCATGAGGTCCATGACGGTGGCAAAGGAGTGACGGCGGCCAAAGAGAATAAGGAAGGAGAAGCAATGTGGCAGCAGGATTTAGGGTTTTTTCCAAACACCAGATATTAGATAGGATGAGAAATGAGAGAGGGTCGAAGGGGTGGTTTGTTAGGGTATTTTGTGTCAAAGGACTCAAAAAGTTGTCGTTTTTAGTAAAACTTTTTTTTTTTGCTTATTTTTCGGTTTGGGTTGGTTAAAACCAAACACAAAAACCCCTAAACCAAAACTGACTGAATTATCTCACGGGCAGTTTGGTTTCAAAACCAAAATTTTTAGTTTTCTTAGTTTCGGTGCTTGTTGGTTTCGAGTATCCATGAACACCCTATATCCTTTACTGCAAGAAAAATTGAATTGTGGCCTTTTTTGAGACCTAAACAAATGAACTTGGCGAGTTTAGCTAAGACATGCAGCCTTAAAACAAGGGGGTCATGCTTTGCTAAAGCTTTAAATATAAATTTATAAAAGAATAAGAAATGTCAAGAATAAACAATTTAGATATGTTTTTATAATTGTTTAATGAGTTCTCTTATTTTGAAATAAGTTTAAATTTTGGGAAAGTAATGCAGGTAAGAGAAAGCTCTTCCTGAGTGGTCAATTTCCATAGTTTCCATATAAAGGACTACTTTTTATACAGCCTCCTCATTGAAAAAAAAAAAAAAAAAAAAAAAAAAAAAGCCATTTAGTAAATCAAACCCAAAGGTGACCAACCTATTTGCCATAGAGAAGGTCCACTAGTGTAAATGGAACTGTGGAAGCAATCCTGTAGTTTAACCAAACTTATAACAAGAAGTAAATGCATGTTGAGATTATGTTCTTGACCTGTATCATTTTTGTCCCTGTTAGTGTAATGATGTACAACCACACACACACAAAATAAGGTTTTTTTTTTCGTCGTCGTCGTAAACTAGTATCTTGTGCAAATACACATACACACACCAACAACAATCAAAGACCTATAGTTGGCGTTATTATTGGGTAAATTAGCTTGACACTGACAAGATCCCCTGTGTATTGGACCTAACATAAATTCTTATTGATTGGTCCTTCTCACTCTTGACACCGAATATTACTAACCATATAGAATTCTATTGCCTTGCAGCTTGTGGTCCACCTTTCAAAGTTTTCAAAATTTTCAAGGGTACACACAATATTGGATTTGCATTTTACTTTTTGTTTTGCTTACGGAAAAAAAGTTACAAGATTAGAAGGTTGTGTACTTAAATAAATGTGTTTTAAGTTGCACATTAACGCTTCATGAAGTTGATTATTAAAATATCATCTATTGTGGTGAGAATTATTCAAACCCGAAATTTTATGAAGCAAAACAAGTAGCTTTATTGCCTCATCAAATGATAAGTGATCGGTGGTTTGTAATATGAATTGTCAACATAGTATCTTGTTTATGCAATATGTACCGTGGGTTGTAAAGGCTGTTTTGGTGTATGTTGACAGTAAAAATTGGTCAATAAAGTGATAATGAATCTTTAATGCTAATACGTAGATTTAGAGTATAATCTAGAGCTAAAACGAGAAAAAGAACACCGAGATTTATAGTAGCTTGTAAACTTCACTAGAAATATTATTCTTGTATTTTGTCCTTTTTTTTTTTGGTCTTCCTATTGGTTTGTATTTTTCTTCTTTTGCCCAATAAGAAGTCCGGAGAAAGATAACTTTTTTGAGGTTGAGTTTTAAAGATCATTTATCACCAACTATACTGCAAAATGCTTACAAAAGTTTCACAATCATTTCCTCCTTTCTTCCTTTTCTCCTTTTAATTACTTTTTGTCTTTGGTATCACTTTTTCATTATTGTGGGAACTTAAGCATCACGAGAGAGAAATAATATTGTCTATGTCTGAATAACTCCCTTTTTCCTTTGACAATAATAAATGATGGAACCGATGGTCCCATTTGTACACTGTGAAGCTTACCCTTATATTTGGATCAGTTGAGAAAAAGAAAATACAAAGTGGGAATGTATACAAATAATTACATATTGAATAGTTTACTTGTTACAAAACAAATTCCTCATCATTTGAAAAATCAAATTATAATTGAGATCTTGACCTTATATTCTCTGTTAATTTTTCTTGGTAACCACAAACCAAATGATTGTAGAGAGGGATAAATTCCAAGATTTAATTTGCAAAGTTACTATTTTGCATTGGTGTCGACCTCTCGGGTTCAAGTAGCATCGAGAAGCGGTCGAGACTACCACTATTTCAAGCTACTGTTAAAGTGAAGTTTAAAACCATAATAATTTACTAAAATCAATCGGGCTCTAGGTTAGTTTTGTTTCGTTAAAACAACATGCAAAGAAATCTGCTTTTACCGCCTCTTTTTAGAGTTAAATTGATGCGCTTCATCTCCTAATTATAACTCAATGCGAATATTTCTCAAGGTTATACTAAATAATAGTTAGCTCCGACACTTATTTTTCCCAACCAAAAGTTTGCAATTCACTTTAATTCTAAGCTAACTTGATCAAATTTTGGTACCAAAATTACCCTCTCTTGATTCAACTCCATACCTTTGTGCTGGATATAATTTCATTGATGCATTATGAAACTGTTCCAAACTTCAAAGATAAGGGTGAAAAACTATAGACATTGTTGAATTATTTGGGAAAACACAATGTCCTAGACAGAGAGGCATTTGGTGTATCTCATAGTTTAGGAAAAATAATATATATTAGCTGGACACCAAACCAGTGGGGTCGTTTCATAGACTATGCTCAAAGCCTCAAACTGTGTCCTAAAACATGGGTTTTGTGCCCTTAGAAGCTGCCCATGCACGTGAAACTCTCTATCTTCTATTATTATTATTATTATTATTTATTTATTATCATTTTTATAACTTAATTTTTTGAATTTATAGTTTCATGTCATCTCTCTCTCTCTCTCTTTTTTTTTTTTTTTTTTTTTTCAGGCCTGAAAACTAGTTGTGTTCAGAATAGAAGGGAGGGAATCATGGTAGGGACCTTCTTCAAACATTGGTGAGAAATGACATTGCAATAAAACATCTTCGGCTACGTTATTTATTTATCGGTCTTAGAAATTGGCCTATCTAAATCATGTCAGCGCCCAAAAAGACTTGAACAGAAGAGAAGAAAGCGCAGAACTTTGCGCAGCCTTTTAACAAGCCCAATTATTCAAAAGATCTTAGCTTTAAGGAGTGTTGATCATTAAAAAGTCGTTTCAAACCTAGACCATATGTTGGAATAACATTAATTTAAGAGAAAAAGCTAATTTTGCTAGAGGACTGACTTCTTTAGTATAATATATAAAATTCTCAAAAGTACTAAAAATTCAACGCGACTCTAGTAGTTCGTCTTCTATTTCCATTTTCTACATAACTTCGCTCTCATAAAAAAGAAGATTATAAGAAAATCACACATTTTACGACTCCTAGACTATCTAGTTTTTTTGTTGATTCTCTTGATAATATGGCACTACACTTAAAAAAAAAAAGACCTTTTCTTGTACATTAATATATTAGAAGGTCAAATTTTTTGCCAATTAAATTTGTATAAAATCACATAAAAATTAAAAATATACCAAAATTACCCTCTCTTGATTTAACTCCGATTAAAAAATTTAACCTATCAATCAAAGATAAGGGTGAAAAACTATAGACTTTTCACGTCCTAGAAAAAATCTCATAGTTTAGGCTAAAAATAATATATATTAGCTGGTTTGGGTTCGTTTGGATTCAAAATCATGGGTTTTTGAACCATTTTTGAAATTCTATCTTCTATTATTATTATATTATTATTTATTTTTTATTATTATTATCATTTTTTATTAACTTAATTTTTTTTTTTATAGAAAATCTCTCTCTTTTTTTTTTTTTTTTTTTTTTTTTTTCAGGCCTGAAAACTAGTTGTGTTCAGAATAGAAGGGAGGGAATCATGGAGGGATCTTCAAACATTGGTGAGAAATGACAATCGGCTACGTTAGGATTTATCGGTCTTAGAAAACCAAACAAGCGCCCATAAAAAAAAAAGTAAACTTTTCTAAATTTTGTATTGGAATAACATTAATTTGGAAAAAGCTAATTTTTAGAGGGATCCTTTAGTATAATATTAAAATTCTCAAAAGTTAAAATTCAACGTTGATTAGTTCGTTTTATTTCCATTTTCTACATAGTTGAGATGTAATTTTAAGAAAATCACACATTTTACGACTCCTAGACTATCTAGTTTTTTTTTTTTTTGCTGTTGATTCTCTTGATAATAACTTAAAAAAAGTTAAATATAAAAATTATTTATCTATTAAATTTATATAAAAAATTTTTTACATATTTAAAGATAAAAACTTAAATTACGTTACAAGTACTAAAAAAACTCTAAAACAAAAATTAACTTTTCTAAATTTTAACGGACCTTATTATTTATTTAAGAAGCATAAACAAAGTATCACAACAGTGGAGGAAAATTTTTTTTTTTCCCCAACAATTTGAGCCATGTCAATGCCTCTACTGCCAAGACAAAACTGGTTCTCTCGCCTGTGATTCATCTTTCCTGTCTCTTTCTGTCTTCATTGAAATATAAAAAAACTCTCTCTCCTCTCTCTCTCTTATCTTCCCATGAAAGTACTTCCACTGCATAGCCAGTCTCATGTGCACTATCTCCAACAGAAATTTCATCAACCACTAAACACCCAAAACTCATCATTCTAAGCTCCTCTCTTATCTTTCAAAATCATATTTCACTTGCTTGCTCAACAAAAAAAAAAAAAAAAAAAAAAAAACCCAAAAATGATGTCTCTCATTTGGTTGTAGATATGTTAACACTCAAAAACTACTTCAAAAAAGGCTACTCTGTAATGGGTTGTCTTAAATTAAGAACTTCACAGGTGGTTCTTATTTTCTGTGTCTTTTCACTTTTGTGCTTCAAAGGACACTGTGAATATGGTCCAGTGAAATTCTTGAAGGCTCCTAATGCATTCTCACATAGGAACTCAGCAACATTCATATTTGAGCTCAGCAATTGCTCTAATTGTACCTTCACTTGCAGGGTATGAATAAACATATGCCACTAAATTCTAGTATTACTTCAGCCCTTTTTTTTTTTTTTTTTTTTTAGAAATTTTCATTTGGGATACAAAGTTTGATTCTTTTATATGTGTGTATCCATGCAGCTAGATAATGGGGTTGCCTCAAAATGTGAAACTAGAAAGGTTTCATACACAAGATTGAAAGATGGGAAACACACTTTTGAAGTTTGTTCCAATGGGCTTCAGGGTTTGGGATGTGCCAGCTATAACTGGACAATTGGTTAAGAACCCTTCTTTTCTTCATCCTTTGGAGTAATTTTCTCTTGTGAGAGAGGAAAAAAAAAAAGTTTATAAATACATGAATTAAACAAACTCATTCATTATGCTGCATTTCTTAACTTTTGCAATTTTGCCCTGCTTCAGCTTTAGTGGTAAGAAGAATGTGGCCAAACTTCTCTTAAAACAGAAGAGTAATGAACTTTTTGACAAATGTTTGTGTTTATCCTTAAATCCCACTTACTATTAAATTCTCATGTAATTATTGTTATTATTGTTATTTTGGTTTGGATGTTTCTAATTGAATCCAAGCTTGGGTCCACAAAGTAGTGGATTGTACGGAAAATGGACATATTTATTCAAGTTCAGATGTATTTGCAGTGAATTTCAACTTTACCATACGCATCAGGTGCTGATGCTAATGTGTACTGTTTCTTACATTTTTTTGCAGATACAGTTCCTCCTACAGCATATATCACTGCCCCTAATCCTTTTACAAATGCTTTGAATTTTTCTGTAAATATATCATTCAGTGAACCTTGTATTGGTGAAGGAGGTTTTAGATGTTTCTCTGCAAATGCCTGCAACGTGAGTAGGTGGCCAACTGACATTCAATTTGACTTCTTAATGTTTTGCTTGTTCTGTTCATTCTGGTTTCTGAAACTTCTTCTTAATGTGTTGTGCAACCATAGAAAAAATAATAAAAACAAGCATGAACCTCATTTTTAGTCCCCGAACTATAGGCCGAAATTCTATTTTGGTCCATGACTTCTCAATACGCGAGGACCATGTGCAGTTGTGGGGTTAATTTTGTTATTTTAAATGTTATGACACTAACTGTTAAGAAGGAAGTGGTGTTGAGATTTTCATTGTCGGATGGACAAAAGAACTAGTTCGGAACAATTTGGTTGATTGAGGACTCATTCTCGGATATTTTAAAAGTCAGGGATCAAAAGTGAGATTTGGCCTATAGTCAGGGACTAAAAAATGAGTTACCCTAACGCATTTACATGTGATTACTAGTTTTCATGTATCGCGGGGAATAACTTTTCCCATTGAGGATTTCTGCTCAATCATTTGAGTAATTTGAAAACCCAATACAAAAATCTTGGTTTTTTGTGGCAAGTACTTATATAACATGAAAATAAATTTTGACGTTGTGTGTTTTAATTCCTTCAGCTGCTGGTCTATGGTCCAGGCCAAGTTATACCAACTTCACTACACGTTCTGCGGCAAAACCTAACATATTCTCTTGCTGTGAGCTTATCATCCCAAGTTCAATATGGAAGAGTGGTCCTTGTAATGGATAAATACTTCTGCACTGATAATGCTGGAAACAGATTTGAAAGAGCAGCAAATTCAAGTTTCTATGTCCATTTTGGTAAGTGAGTGTATGTCCATTCTTCATGTCATACGCAATTATATATTTACGTTGGAAAATTGTGTCATAAGCTTTCCTGTTTTCTGGAGATGGATAACCTTTGTAATTTACAATTCCTAGATAAATGTTAAGCCATTTTCTGAAAATCACATTTCGTACTTGATGTCCGTGTTCAAGTCTGTGTTATGGTGTTATTTTTGCAGATAGAAGAAATGTATTTGTCAACCTAAGGATTCATATTCCGGAAAGGCTACTTCAACTTGGTGGTCAAACTAGAACAGTGCTGGCAACAAATAACTTCAATCACCTCAAAGTGTATCTATATTTCTCACATCCAGTCCTTAATTCATCTGCAGAAATTCTAAATTCTCTGAACATAAGTCAGGGATCACTCCTTCCCATTAGTGGAAACAATGTTGGGAACCGCAGATTCGGCTTTTTGGTCAGTTGTTTCATAGTTCTGAATGTACTTAATTTTGTGGGAATTCTGAGGTTGTGTTTGAGAAAAAATGAAGACAGTTCTAAACCATTAGATCACATCATAGTCATATCAGATTAAGAAATGTAAGACAATTCAATGGAACTTGATAAAGATACGATGGTTTTAACTGTTCCTACTGTAGATTTTTTTCCTTCTTCATTATCTTACCAGAGAATTCTCCTAATTTTGTATGCTGATTCTTGTATCTCTTAGGCCCATGTCTCCTTTTCCTTATAGACTGTGCTTGTCCAATTTTGTTTACATACAGGTTGAAAATCTATCTAGCATTTCCATAGTCACATTAAGCCTCAACTCAAATCTCATAATAAGCAGACAAGGGACTCCGGTTTCTCCAATTTCGCCTGTAACTTTTCTTTATGGTAAGAGCTACTTTTGATTTCAGAAGTAATATAAAAGATGAAGGCTTTTTTTACATCTTGTGGTTAATTCCATTTTGTATTTGATCATTCTATTCTGATGTGGACTTTTCAATATGAACTTAAGATTCCAATAGGCCTGCTGTGAAGTTGAGCACCACATCTAGTGTGAGAACAAGAGAAAATATTATTCCCATATCAATAATATTCAAGAAACCTGTATTTGGTTTCAACTCTTCTTCTGTATCAGTCTCAGGAGGGAATGTTCAAAGGCAAGTACAAATAATCTGCCTATCTAAATATTTGTTTGTTTAATACACGCACAAACATATTTGAATTTGGGGGTGCGGGTGATTCAAAGTCAAGACCTGGACTTTGAGATAAATGTGGAATTACTGCTCGGCTAAGCCTGCGACCTTATTTTATTTTGATATAACTTTACAGTAATTTTTCTGAATTAATGTTACAATGTTTTCTATTCCTCAGTTTTCATCAAATAAGTAGGAGCACATACATCATTGACATACAAGCAAGTGATGATATAGTATCTGTCAATGTTCCGGAAAATGTTACTGGGGATGTTTCTGGAAACCAAAATCTGGTGTCCAATGTTCTACAAGTGAGGCACTGTAAGGGTTCAGTTTTCCACTAAAAAGTTCAACAAGTAATTATTTGCACAGTGGTGGGGGTTTTCTTTCTGTATATTCATCCTACTAAATAAGTCTAAATATATGTACAGATTCAGTTCCTTTGATATCTTCTGTGGTTTCTGCCCTCGTAACTGCTTCATTTTTGGCGATGTCTCTTGCTGCTGGGATTCTCACTTTCTCAACTGCAAGCCTCCAAACTTTTTGGACATTTAGAGGACCATCTTCTTTGACGATTGATCCTTCAAGAAGTCTTTTCGTATGATACTTGACCTATCCGAGAAAATTTCTCACTACTATTTATATATATATATATATATATATATATATATATATATATATATATTTTGAACTTGAGAGTGGGGGAAATTTAAACTCTACACCTCAAGATGGACTCAGGTCTGGATTTACTGCCACGCCATGCCTACAACCACTTTTCACTACTAATTATTACTCATACCTTTAATTTTCTAATTCAAACTACGAACATTGTAGTTTCTCCAAACAATTGACAATTCACAACTACTTCCTTACCACCATTATAAAATGAAACTAATGCTTATTCCTTTTTTTTTTTTTTTTTTATTTTCCAGAGAATTGCTTGCTACATCCAGGTTTTCGCGCTATCTAGATGGTTGGCAGTAATGTTGCCAGTTGAGTACTATGAATTTGCCAGGGGACTTCAGTGGAGCATTCCCTATTTTGATCTCCCGTGGGAAAATGGGCAAAGCAACCCAGTAATTGTGGGCTCTAGTCCTTATCCCAGCTTAAGTTCTCATACCTCTATTTTTGATTCAGAAAGTTTCCGAAGCCTGCAACTGAAAGAAGAGAATCCAAATATGACTGCTCCAATATATGGTCTTCCACTCGGTCCGATGGAATACAGATTCTATTTTGAGGTCATAAATGTTAACCTCTATTGTAACTAGTTGGTAATTTCTGTTATAAGTATTAAGTGGTGATTTGATGTTGATGAGCTACATTGGTGTTATTGCAGAGCCAAAATATTAAACCAGAAGCTGAAGCACTTTTGGAGCCTCAAAACTCAAATGGGTAATGTTGATAGAAAGTATACCAAAATCTTTATGTTATACACAGGAGCGGAGCTATACACGAGGCCTGGGGGTAGCTGCCCCTCCTGAATTTTTTTTAATTACAACATTTATATGATTTTTTTTAAAGTAATTATACCCTATGTTTTGATCATTTTTAAGTACTCTTGTTTCAAATGTAAAATCTCTGTCAAATATCTACTATACTACTATAAAAATTCACAAATTTTGAACTCTAGAGTTAAATATATAATTAGACTCTATTACAAGCACAGTTCATTTTGGGAGGAAAAATCAAAGATACAAAATAGGTCAAGGAAAGTAGAAGACTATTTACATTGTAGTTAGTGTAGCTAGTTGATATTTTCTGTTATAAGTGGTGATTTCACGCCCCCATGAAAAAAATTTCTGGCTCCGCCACTGGTTAATATGCTTGACTTGCCTATATATATTTTAGTGTGACACCAATTATACTTTGCAGCAGATTATTTAATTATGCATGTCAAATATATGAATCAAGTGATTTCAAATAACAGAATTCCCTTCATGCTCTAACAAAAAATATATTTGTTTTGTACCTGTATATTGGACTAAAGTTATTCATAAAGGTTTTTGTTTTCCTTTCTTTTCTGTAGGTGGAAAAATTTTGATAGAAGCATGTTTTGGTTAGCTTTGATTGGTGGCAGTTTAGTCTTGCTGCATCTCTTACTCCTTTTCTTCATGAAGTTGAGAAAGAAAAGTTCCGAAAATCGGAAGGGCTATAAAGCACTCACCTTCCCAAGATTTGAGATTTTTCTTATCATTCTGGCACTTCCTTGTCTCTCAGAGGTTTCTGCTGCCCTAGTTAAAGGTATCTTGGATGTTATTTCCTTCTTTTCTCTTCAACTAAACTAACTATTTGCATTAGTTAACTACCTCCTTTTCAGTTGGGTAATTTGTACTGTTGCACTCTGAATTTTTGTCATTTGTAAGTTGACCCTAAACTTTTAATTTTGGCATTTAGGACCTAAGTTTTATGATTCTTGGAAATATAATCTAATTGATAACGAATGTCAATAAATAAACAGCAGTTCGGGTTCGAAATTTAGAATCAAAACGTTCAGGGTCCCTACTCACCAAACATCAAAAAGTTTTTGGTTAATTTTTGTGCTAAAATTGTGGGACATTCCGTTAGCTAGTGGAACCATAATATCAATGGATTTTAACATTCATGGTTCCATTTTCTAAAGTTAAAAGTTCGAGGTCCCAGTTGCAGAAAACCCCCAACTTTAAATCTCTCCTAGTTTTTCTTGTAAGTAATCATGTTAAGATCTATAACAGTTTATATAGCAAGTGCTAAAGTAGCAAAACCAAAGCATCCACCATTTGGTGTGTAACTTAAAATCAAGTCCAATCAAAACACATCTTTTAAATCACATGATATTTAATTTATGTTTTCTTCATGATTAGTCTTCTCGTCATGATTATTAAATTCAAATACATAGTCACTTACATTGTCCTTATTATCTTGCTTTCTTGGTTGAAGGAAAGGGTTCATCAGGGGCTATAGTTGGCATTCTGTTGTTG
Organism: Morus alba; assembly: GCA_012066045.3. Lineage (NCBI taxonomy): Eukaryota > Viridiplantae > Streptophyta > Magnoliopsida > Rosales > Moraceae > Morus > Morus alba. The sequence continues at coordinate 5,025,485 of CP050231.2, read as the reverse complement.
GGAGTAGTGTCACTTCTTCTGCTAGCCTTGTTCATTTTCCTCTCATTTGGAATCACTTTGGGAAGCTACTTCAGTACAAGGAAGTCCATAGAGAAGGTCAAACATTCCATTGGTATCAAGAACTCGTCCGGGTCACACTTGGTCCTGGCAAAAGAGGCCAATGGACTTGGAAAAGACAAGCAAACTCCGACTACTTGATTATCTTAGGCCCTCTATTTGAAGACCTAAGAGGCCCTCCTAAATACATGCTCTCACAGATTTCTAGTGGCAATCCCCAAAAGCACGGTGATCGGATCATCGCCTCCGATGATGAGACAGAAGATGCAGAAGCACCCTTCATTCAGAAACTGTTTGGAATACTGAGAATATACTACACACTACTCGAATCTATCAAGCGTGTTTGCCTCGGAATCATGGCAGGTCTCTACATGGAGAATTGGTCTTCCAAAACTCCATCATTGACCCTATTGTGCATGACCTCTTTTCAGCTTTTCTTCCTTGTTCTCAAGAAGCCATTCATCAAGAAAAAGGTTCAACTGGTTGAGATAATTTCGCTTTCGTGCCAAGTAGGACTATTCACCACATGTCTAACACTTTTGGAGAAGGACTTCTCAACTGGGGGTGGGCCTAAAGTTGGGATCTTCATGGTTACATTATTCCTAGTTGGATATTTGGCACATATGGTCAATGAGTGGTATGCTCTATATAGACAAACAATGCTTTTGGACCCTGCAGAGAAGTCTTTCATACAAGGCTTTAAGATAGCTTCAATTGGGTGTATACTCCTATTTATCCCACAGAAATGGACCAAAAAACTTGAGAGCAGATTCTCACAGCCTAGGCAGGGACAAACTCAGAGCGCTAACCAATCTTCTGAGGGGTACAAAAGCTCGAGTCAGAGCTCGGGGTCAACCGAAAAACCGTGGCTGAAACAGTTGAGAGAACTGGCAAAGGCTAGCTTTAGTAGAGAAGGAAGTGGAGGAGCTCCAAATGATCCTTCAAGCAGTAGAACTGGATTGAGCGGGATTTGGGGAACCAAAAGGAGTGGGAGCCCAAGTAAGAGTACCTCTTCTGATTCAAAGTCCAAGTCAAAGCAAAAGGGGACATTGTACAAAGATTTAGAAGCTATTTTTTCATCCAAGTAGTGAAGAGCAAAGGCATAGACAGATTAGACAAGAACTACTTTTTGGAGACCTCAATGGAGAACTGAGAAATGGGAGATTGATTGATTGGAGAACTACTTTTTGGTTTGCATGCACAAAATTAAGGCTTAATATATAGATATATATATTTGAGTGAATATTGTATCTGTTATTTCAATGATAAATATCTTTAAGTGCATTGGATATAGTAGGCGGTGGAACATCTTCCCACCACACTACATCTTTTTTTAGTCTAAGACCATGCTTAGCATCTAGAAGATATGCAGCCATAACAACGCTTTCACTATCTCGAATTAAAGCATCAATTCCAACAAGATTTTCCAACAACGAGATTCACTATCTCGAATTAAAGCATCTAGAAGATTTTTATGATTATGTTCAATGCGATGCTTTACTTAGTTTACTGGTTAGAATTCTTCTTTTATATTGTAAAAAGATGGTTCTATTTACACTTTTTTTTACTCTCCACAGCCCCTTCTAACAACACACTTCACATATTTTTCAAATGGTTAAATTTTCTTTTTACACATTCTTACTGTTCCAAAACTACCACACCCACCATTTTATTTTAATTGTTTACTTTAAAATATCATTTCTCTGTCTATCTTTTTGTTTGTTTGTTTGTTGAAGGTTTAGGTATGAAGAATTTTTTTTCTTCCCTTAACATGTGCACAAGACGTGAGGAAGTTGATGATGCTTTGGTAGCACAAGGCTTAAATGCAGTTGCTCTTCGATCTTCATGGAGAAGGTAGTGAAAGAGAGGTTGATGCTAATATTTTGGTAATGTCGTATGAATTGGAGAGTGGACTTTGGATTCTTTTTTTTTTTTTTTTTTTTTTTTTTTTTTTTTTTTGAATGGAAAATTTTCATTTAATAATTTAGTACATACTCTAAAATAGTTTCAAATGACCATCAAATACAAGGATGTACTAAATTACGAGTGCCGAGTCTCACTGGAGAAAGACCCACTTAGCACATTAATAATCGAGCGCGACAAAAGCTCATTTAACAAAACCACTATAGTCGATGGATAAAACCAGTCGATTGAGACCAAAAGACCCGGAGCATTAGAGTTACCCACAAAACTACATAGGATCAAACCTAACGGGATAAACCTACCACCACCATAGAAAAGTGGGACGACAACTTTCGCTATTACATGACATAAGCATAAAAACTGAAACGGTAGAATCAACATCGCTTTTATTACATCAAAGTATAAACTAAAAATGAGACAAAATTTCTCAGCCACACATACAAAATCCTTGACGATAAGATGACCACCAAGATCATAAATGATAGATAGGCGAAGACCCACATGACTCCACCACGATATTGAGTGCTCATCCACGCACAATTTCACTCTCCATAATCATCGTGATGAGAAGAGCGAGATCTTGAGATTGTAGATGCGCTAGAGATCTAACATGTACAATGTTGACGGTGAAATTTCATTAATAGAATTACGCCGGATTATCCCTTTGGTATTCTATCGGGTTACCGCCCGAGATTGTTTGTATATTTGATGTAGTGTTTCTATAGTGTTTTTGGTGGTATGATAATTCTAAAAATGTGGAAGTAGTGCTTGAATAAATGTAAAAGACACGCAAGTTTTTATAGTAGTTCACTCTGTTAATCAAGAGCTACATCCACTATGTATTGTGTATATTTCTTCTCTATGGTTCTCGTAAGATTACATGAAAAAATCCGGATCCCCATTCTCCTTTGGGACTACCCCTTTTATAGCCCAAAGATTACTTCGTGGGCGGTTCTTCTTTGTAGGCCTATCTACTTGAGTGGCCTAGTACCCTATGGGCCCATATCATAGCCTGTCAATACTTTTTACACGGTTCACTCATCCAATTTGTCCCCCATATTACGGCTATGTAGATCTTGTAATCCTCAACCGTCCATTATAGGCGGTTTTAGGGACTCATAATCAATCCCTGCGCTACTGACACCTTTTAGATCAGGCACAAATTGTTGTGTCAGGGGTCTTTAATGAGGCACTCCGTACTTTACCCTCGACATCTATAACAGGGGATTAGGCTCTTCACTTAATTTACCTTTGGAGATAAAGTCACACAAGCCTCACGGTCTTGAGTGGTCACGGTTGAGGATTCGTCCGTATGATTGTCCATGTTGGTCAGTTGTTAAGGTAGTTTATTGTGGCAAAGATAGAAGAAATGTTTTTGTCAACCATATAAGGATTTCATTTGAGAAAGGCGGGCTTAGTCAAACTTTGTTTTCTCGGGGCAAACTAACTCCAAACCTCCTTCGTAATGATGGTAATGATGATTCTGACATTTTTCAAAATCCCTCGAGAAGGGCAAACGTCGCATCGCCTCGATTACCATGCTAATGTGAGCTTTTGCTTTAAACGGATGAATCTGGGCCAGTGGATCATGCCTTCTCGTCTTCCCGCCTTTGTTTCTACCATTTGATTTCGATCAATCGCCCCCGCCATTGGATTTGTTGGGAATTCATCCAACGGTTGGGGGTTGAGGACTCGATTATTTTATCTCGAACCGAGACCTCTACCCGGACTTTTGTGTCTTTTATTTCATATTTTCCATAACTACCTATTCTTCTTGGCGTTTGGTGAAAGTCAATTCGAGTCGCGCTTCAGAATCCAACATTTCTTGATCTCCTAGTAAGTCCCTTCATCCCCTGCTTCTTCTTTTTGCTCGGTCTTTTGGAAATGCTCTTTAGGCTTGAAGTAGATATTCAGGAGACTAAACTTATTTTGCATACAAATGAATCCTTATAGGGTAGCTTTTGGTTTCTGGTTGTCTTCAAGGAAGTGAGGTTTCAGATTTGGGGTGTTTAATATAAAACTGGGTTTCCCATGAGCATTTCGGTTTTTTCATTGTGAATGATTTAGGCCTTTTATGAATCATCGGCGTTCTCACACCTCTGGCAGTTTTTTAATCAGTCATTGTTGTAGATTGTTCCTTCCTCTCAAAGGCTTTTTAACTTAATAGTCACATCATCCTTCCTCAAGAGAAAATGGCTTAAATCGTCTAACATATCAAGGGTCCTTCACAAAACCTAGACTCTTGCCCCGAGGGTTTCATGGACGTCTTCCTAAGAGGGACCTTATCTTGAGGAAGTTGATGATAAACGGTGAGGCGGAGATTTAAATATTTGCTTTGGTTAATACACGCACAAGGTTCCTTGGTATTTGATTCGTGGATTCTATTATGGTGGAGATTCAACGAGCCATTTAAGACCCGACAGGCGGTGCTGAGGACTGTGGAATAGGGACATCGTCCACATCTAAAGAGGGGCACATTGATGGGAGGTGGTTTGATTACCTTATTCCGTATGCACATTTTAGGTCCAGCCTTCCCCCTCCTGGGTTTCTTCCAGTATTTACTCAGGCTTTTACTGCAGGGATGAATTTGCTAGTTCATCCGTTTGTGAAGGATTTTTTCCATCATCATGGCATCTCTCCTGCTCAGTTGGTGCCAAATTTTTGGTAATGCTTTGCTGATTCCTGTGTTTTGTGGAGCCAGCGGTTTAAAATAGATCTGCCGTTGGAAAAATTTATGTATATATATAAGTTGAACCATGTCGCAAAGTGCGAGGGGTGATTTTATTTAGGTGGCCATGGATGATCCAAGCCTCGTTATGGTAGGTTAATACAAGGGATCCCCTATTCCTTACATGGCTGGAAACCCATGTTTTTCATGGTCAGGGGACCCTTTAATTTCCACCTTGAAGACCGTCGCCCCCATCGTCGAAAAGTGCATATGACATTTGGGATATTAAGTGAGAATAAAGTGAACTACTTTCCTTCCTTCCTTTTTTTTTTTTTTTTTTTTTTTTATAACGTTGACAGTTAATTTGTCTTGCAGTTAGCCACGACCGGTCGAAGCTAGCTGGGGATAGACGGGTGAGGGTTGACGACGCCTTTGCCATCCCAGAGAGTGATCGTCATATCGACGTCCTTTTGATCGAGGATAACTTGAGGGAGGCAAGGCTGATTCTCGATCTTCCAGATCCTACAAACCTTCCTCTTATTCAGGAATTTTTTATCTGAACGTAGAAGGTATATTTCTAGGCTTGCTGCCGTCATGTTTTCTATTGGAATGATTTCATGTTGACCTCTTACCCTCGACCTTTGTCGTGCAAAAATGGCTTTTTTAAACATTTAGCTCCCCAACCGTCGTCCACAGCCTAAAGGGAAGGAGAAGCTTTTGGTGGCAGCAAGAGCTGATTATTTATATATGTGTATATATATATATATATATATTTTTTTTTTTTGTTCATCCTTTTATTTTAAGACAATGTTTTCTCTCCTTTGTTATAATGTACTTATTTGTTTTTTGATTCAACAATTTTGTTTAAGTAAATCGTCTCTCCTCCTTGGAGGGCTTGACATTTTATTTTACCCCTTAGGGTCTTCATGTTAGCAAATTCCTTAAAATTTGTTAAGTAAATCGTCTCTCCTCCTTGGAGGAGTCGACGTTCATTTTACCCTTTAGGTTCTTTGTGTTAGCAAATTCCTTAAAATTTGCTAAGTAAATCGTCTCTCCTCCTTGGAGGACTCGACGTTTTATATTACATATGCGTATTTTTGTGATCCGTAGACCCTTTACAGTCCCCCATGTGTGTAACAAATTTTGATTTTTAAACATATTTAGGGGTTGATTGTTGGACACACGCTATGAATAAGCTTCGTTTGTATTAATGAAATTCAAAACACAATAAAAGCGTGTAAGAGTTCGTACACTATTGGTAGTACAGCTTTAGCTGCTCTGCATTCCATAGGTGTTGAATCCGTTTACCGGCGAGGCTTTCCAGAACGTAGGTCCCAAGGCGTAGCTCCTCCCTTACGCGGTAGGGTCCTTCCCAAGTCGGGCCTAGGAGGCCAGTATTTTTTGGTTTAGTACTCTGCGTCACTTTTTTTAACACCAGATTTCCTGGGACGAACCTTATTCGTTTAACCTTCTTGTCATAGTATCGAGCTATCCTCCTTTGGTAAGCGGCAAGTTGTAATTGGGAGTTGAGCCTTTTTTCTTCCAATTGGTCGAGTTCTCCGTTCATGACCTCCATGTTTATGTCGTCGTTGTACACGAGTCGGCGTCTCAATCTCCGTAGGGAGTACAGCTTCGATTCCGTACGTCAAGAGAATGGTGTTTCACCCGTGGTGGTTTGACTCGTTGTTCTGTATGCCCACAAGACTTTGGGAAGTTCTTCGGCCCATTTTCCTTTTAGGTCGTTGATGAGTGAGTTTTACTCGCTCATTTAGTATTGTTTTACACTTAATATCTAGTTGGTTTTTGAAGTTTTTGTTAGTTTTTATGTGTGTTTTTGTTCTTTGTTTGAAGGTTAGGTGAAAGTCTATGATGTGGAAGGTTTTGGACTACTTTTGGTGGAAAAAGACAACAAACACAACATTTAGGCGTCAATTTGTAGCGTTTTGGCGCCCATGACAGCGCCGCAACACTCTAAAAACTGACGATTGGCGCTGATTTTTGCACAGCCAGCGCCGCAGCGCAAGGAACTCAGCGTCGTGGCACTACGACGCGAGAAAAGATGCGTTTTGAAGGCCAATCGTGAGAAAACTTACCTGTTTTGACCCTAATGCTTGAAAACATATAAATAGATGATTCTAGGGCAATTAAAGGGACTTTAGGATTGGAGAGTGGTAGCTGACTTTTGAGAGGAGATTTAAGAAGAGAAAGGAGAATTGAGTACGAAGAAGAAGAACGGCAAAAATCTGGAGACAGAGACGCTTCAATTCAATTCCAAACTAGTTTTTTTTTTCTTTCCTTTCCAATGATTAAAACTTTGTTTAGGAATTTATTTTGTTTAGAGATGAACTAATTTCTTTTTCTAGGGTTATGATGTAGCTGGATTATGAATGTTCAGATTCTCTATCTTCTTTTTAAGTAATTGATGTTTAATCCATTTATGCTGAGTATTTCAATTTGTTCTTAATGCTTGTGATTATTTGGCCAGCTATTACATGATTTTGTATTTGATTTGAGACAGAGAGGTGATAATTAAATAAGCTCTTAATTGAAATATCATGAGTTGTTCATAGGATAGAGATTGTTGGTTGCCGAATTGAATTCAGCGGCAGAAGCGTGGTAGGAAACAGCGGATCATGTATAACAAAAATTTTCATAAAACTTTTGAGATGCTCTATAGATTATATTAATTTATGCACGAATAAATTAATCGCATTAATTTATATTATTCAAGGATCAACCGAAAAAATACCTGGAAGCCGACTCGGATGATAACTTGAATTCTTTGACCACGAACAGTCCTTGCTCCAAGCTTTGTGTTTAGAACACCAAAGTCTTCCACGTCAATTCCTTGATTCCACGTAGACGTGTGTGTGGGCACACGTGAGACAAAAAAGGTTTCTTAAACACTCGAATTTCCACAAACACCAACGCATGCACGATGTGGAAGTTTTGGAGAAAAAATATTTTGCTCTCTTTTTTTCCTCTATGAGAAATTCGGCCACACCTCTTTTAGGGCTGAAAAATATGTTTTAAAATTGTGTACGCAATTTTCTATCTTTCTCATATTTAAAGAGTAGAAGTCAAACTTCAAAATAGAATCAAATCCTCATTTCCAATTTTGAATTTGGAACAAAAAATCCATTCTCCTTATCCTTTAAGTGGCCGGCCACCCTAGGGATTTATCCCTGTGTGTGTGGCGCCTATATCAGATAGGGAAGGAAGAGATTTTATCATTTATCCAGTAGTTCAATTTTAATTCAGATTCAAATTCGAATTTAAGTCAAACTTAAATTAATTTGAATTCTAAATTGAACAACTTATCAAATAAGTTTAAATGGATAAATCTAGATATGTTTAAATTCAAATTTAAATAATCACATTATTTAAATAATAATTAATTCTCAATTAATTATTTTTCTGAGTATTTAATTTTAGAATTTCGTAATTCTAAAATTCTCATTTTGCCCTTTGTGTCTGGTAGAATTACAAGGACAACGCGGGGACTAATGGACCTACAATTCCAAGCTCCAATAAAATTAATAATTAATTAAACACTTTAATTAATTAATTAATTCTATTAATTCCAATAGTTACTCCACTATAAACTTGGAATTGAACTCTCAAAATTATAGGCATTAATTACTTCTAAACTGTGAAGTGTCTATTTGATATAGTCATTACATATAGATCAATCATCCATAAATAATTCATAATTAGAGTCAGGTAGTATCCGTTAACCTCTCTAATTACATCTTTATCCTTGAGTACCATTGATTCTCTAATGGATAGTGATTCATAAAACACATTCATGAACCAGAGCGCTCTTACTAATCCAAGTACCGAATCAACACTCAAAAGAATTATTTATCTGCTTCTTTCTCAAGAAGGAATGGATTCCATCTCGTATAATAACATTCCCAGCTACCTATTTCATTATGTCTCCAAAATACAAGGAATAGGATTCAGGGTCTCTAGAGGGTTTGACGTCGACGCGGTTGGCTTCTCTCCGTTTACCCCGCCTCGTCGTTTTTGATTATCTTGCTTCCCCGAGGTTGACCCTTGTTCTGGTTCTTTGTTTTTATTAGACCTGTGCTCGGGATCATTTGCATCGGCTTCCTCGGCATTGATATACCCCTGTGCTTGTGCCAATAACTCTTTATAGGTGGCTGGTGGCTTCTTGTTGAGGTCGCGTTTAAACGTCGTGCTCTTTTTCATACTAGACAATGTTGGTTGCGAATCTATTTGAAAAACCCGTGAAAGGCGGATCGTGTATAATAAAAAATTTTCATAAAACTTTTGAGATACTCTATAGATTATATTAATTTATGCACCAATAAATTAATCTCATTAATTATAAGATTCAAGGATCAACCGAAAAAAAAATACCTTGAAGCCGACTCGGATGATATCTTGATTTTCTTTGACCACGAACAGTCCTAGCTCCAAGCTTTTGTGTTTAGAACACCAAAGTCTTCCACGTCAATTCCTTGATTCCACGTGAGCGTGTGTGTGGGCACACGTGAGACAAAACGGTTTCTAAAACACTCGAATTTCCACAAACACCAACGCATGCACGATGTGGAATTTTTTTTTTTGGAGAAAAATATTTTCTCTCTCTTAGCTATGAGAAATTTTCGCCACACTAGGGAAACTAGGGCTGAAAGTTGTTTCAAAAATTGTCTCACAATTTTTCATTTATCTCATATTTAAAGAGAAGAAGTCAAACTTCAAAATAGGATCAAATCCTTATCTCCAATTTTGAATTTGGAACAAAAATCCCTTCCCCTTATCCCTTAGGTGTGTGGCACCTAAATAAGATAAGGAAGGAAGATATTTTATCCATTATCCAGTGAGTCCAATTTTAATTCATATTCAAATTCGAATTTAAGTCAAACTTAAATTAATTTGAATTCTAAATTGAACAACTTTATCAAATAAGTTTAAATGGATAAATCTAGATATGTTCAAATTCAAATTTAAATAATCTCATTATTTAAATAATAATTAATTCTCAATTAATTATTCTTGAGTATTTAATTTTAGAATTCCGTAATTCTAAAATTCCCATTTTGCCCTTTTGTGTGCGGTAGAATTACAAGGAGACGCGGGGACTAATGGACCTATAATTCTGAGCTCCAATAAAATTAATAATTAATTAAACACTTTAATTAATTAATTAATTCTATTAATTCAATAGTTACTCCACTATAAACTTGGAATTGCACTCTCAATTATAGACATTAATTACTTCTAAGGCGTGAAGTGTCCATTTGATATAGTCATTGCATATAGATCGATCCTCCATAAATAATTCATAATTAGAAAAGGTAGAATCCGTTAACCTCTCTAATTACATCTTTATCCTTGAGTACCATTGATTCTCTAATGGATAGTGATTCATAAAACAAATTCATGAACAGGCGCTCTTACTAATCCAAGTACCGAATCAACACTCAAGAGAATTATTTATTCGCTTCTCTCTCAAGAAGGAATGGATTCCATCTCGTATAATAACATTCCCAACTACCTATTTCATTATGTCTCCAAAATACAAGGAATAGGATTCAGGGTTTTGGAATCCGTGCATCGAGTAAATCAAAAAGACATAAATCCATAAATAGGAGTTTGTTAAGAACTCGGGATTAAGATCATTCTATATATGACCATCGGTAGACTCAATTAGAATTTCTATGCTTAACGGAAATTATTAGAAATTCATATTGTGTCTCAGGTCCATGTTCCACATAATCTCATTTATGCGAAATACACTCATTCAATATCTCACCATATTAACGGTCACGGATAACACCGTTCCATTCTAAATGGGAATGACATGTATTAATAATGTTTTAATTAAAGATTCCAAACTTTAATTAAATTCATTATGAACAGTTACTTTTGATTATTATCCTTAAACATTATCCTCTTGTATATAACACTTATATACTATGTTTAAGGTTACATAAATAATCAAGGAATTTTATTTGATATTCATAAAATATTCATAAATATATGCACATAAAATGATGAATAAACTATTTTATTAAATAAATAATAAATATCCTTTTACATCTCATGCTTTCAGGACACTATTCCCAACAGACAAGGCCCCAATCAGAGCCTCTCGGTCCGTCATGTCTGTTGTAGCGGCAACGGCTTCCCCGTACCTCGGAAGCCATTCTTTTAATGACTTGTTTGGTTTTTGGTATACCATTGTTAGGTTTTGCTCGGTGAGATATACTTATTTTCCCCAATGAACTGAAGGGAGAAGGCTTCCTTCAACTCCTCCCAGCTAAAGATGGACTCTGGTTTGAGTGTACGGAACCATCTTTGGGCAGAGTCTGTCAAGTGGTTCTAGAATGCTCGACACATTATCTCCTCCGTATACCCATGCAGAAGCATGTGCTCCGTGTACATTTTCAGGTGGTTGTCGGATGAATTGGAGAGTGGACTTTGATATGCTTTTTTTTTTTTTTTTTTTTTTTTTTTTTTGAATGGAAAGTTTTCATTTAATAATTTAGTACATACTCTAAAATAGTTTCAAATGACCATCAAATACAAGGATGTACTAAATTACGAAAGTGCCGCAGTCTCAAACCGGCGGAGAAAGACCCACTTAACACATTAATAATCGAGCCTCGAGATAAAAGCTCATTTAACAAAACCACTATAGTATCCCTGGATAAAACCTTTTTGATTGAGACCAAAAGATTCCCGGAGCATTAGAGTTACCCATGAATTTCAAGATAGGATCAAACCTAACGGGATAAACCTACCACCACCATAGAAAAGTGGGACGACAACTTTCGCTATTACATGACATAAGCATAAAACTGAAACGGGGCAGAATCAACATCTGGTTTATTACATCAAAGTGGTCTCGGGGCATCTTCAAGGGAGGCATATAATTTCTTCCTTCCAATTGCTCGACAGCGGTACAAAGTCCTTGACGAAGTTAAGATGACCGGGTGCAAGATGCGGGTCAAATGATAGGTGGAGCTTCATTCCTTGCCGGGGGTTGATTCCCTTGATTAGTTAGATGCGTGGTATTTTCCTCCATTTGACTGTTTGGATTTGAAGCACCAGCTTCTCTCCTCGGAGGAATGGTTGTTTGTTGTTCGGGGTTAGCCACGTGAACTAGAGATTCTGGGTTCGCTCCCCAGTGGAGTCGCCAATTGTTGGCAGTGGAATTTCGTTAATAGAATTACGCCGAATTACCCCTTTGGAATTCTGTCGGGTTACTGGCCCGAGATTGTTTGTATATTTGATGTAGTGTTTCTATAGTGTTTTTGGTGGTATGATAATTCTAAAGACGTGGAAGTAGTGCTTGAATAAATGTAAAAGACACGCAAGTTTTTATAGTAGTTCACTCTGCTAATCAAGAGCTACATCCACTGTGTATTGTGTATATTTCTTCTTTATGGTTCTCGTAAGATTACATGAAAAAATCCGAATCCCTATTCTCCTTTGGGACTACCCTTTTTATAACCCAAAGATTACTTCGTGGGCGATTCTTCTTCGTAGGCCTATCTACTTGAGTGGCCTAGTACCCTATGGGCCCAGATCATAGCCTGTCAATACCTTTTACATTGTTCACTCATCCAATTTGTCCACTATTATGGCTCTGCAGATCCTGTAATCCTCAACCGTCCATTACAGGCGGTTTTAGGGACTCATAATCAATCCCTACGCTACTGACACCTTTTGGATCAGGCACAAATTGTTGTGTCAGGGGTCTTTAATGAGGCACCGTACTCTACCCTCAACGTCTATAATAGGGGATTAGGCTCTTCACTTGACTGACTCTTGTGGAGCTTCCAATGTGCAAGTCACACAAGCCTCGACGGTCTTGAGTGGTCAGCGGTCTGAGGATTTGCCCGTATGATTGGCCTTCCCAAACCTTCAGAAGAAAAATAAGGCCCAGACGTTGACTACTATCTGTTGTGGCAAATATAGGGCTACGTGAAGTGCTATCACCGTTCCACGTATTGGCGTATATTTTCTTATATAACATACAATATGATTGATTAAAAAACCGACACCTCTTATCCTTTGCCTCCGTCTATGAAGTTGTCACCACCACCATAATCATTGCCATGAGACCCAGAATCCTGTCTCTAGGGTTGGGGGTCTGACGACGGATTAGAGAGAAACTAAGAGAGAAAATGAAGATATGCCGAGATTGTTGGTTGCCGAATCGAATTCGGCGGCGGAAACGCAGCGGAATAGCGGATCGTGTATAACAAAAATTTTCATAAAACTTTTGAGATACTCTATAGATTATATTAATTTATGCACCAATAAATTAATCTCATTAATTTATAAGATTCAATGATCAAAAAAAAAATACCTTGTAGCCGACTCGGATGATATCTTGATTTTCTTTGACCACGAACAGTCCTAGCTCTAAGCTTTGTGTTTAGAACACCAAAGTCTTCCACGTCAATTCCTTGATTCCACGAGACGTGTGTGTGGGCAACGTGAGACAAAACGGTTTCTTAAACATTGAATTTCCACAAACACCAACGCATGCACGATGTGGAATTTTTGGAGAGAAAAATTTTCCTCTCTTTTTCTATATGAGATTTCGGCCACACTCTTTCTCTAGGGCTGAAAAGTGTTTCAAAAATTGTTTCACAATTTTCTATCTATCTCATATTTAAAGAGTAGAAGTCAAACTTCAAAATAAGATCAAATCCTTATCTCCAATTTTGAATTTGGAACAAAAAATCCCTTCCCCTTATCCTTTAGGTGGCCGGCCACACACTAGGGTTTTATCCCTGTGTGTGGCGCCTAAATAAGATAGGGAAGGAAGATATTTTATCAATTATCCAGTAATCCAATTTTAATTGATTCAAATTGAATTTAAGTCAAACTTAAATTAATTTGAATTCTAAATTGAACAACTTATCAAATAAGTTTAAATGGATAAATCTAGATATGTTCAAATTCAAATTTAAATAATCTCATTATTTAAATAATAATTAATTTTCAATTAATTATTCTTGAGTATTTAATTTTAGAATTCCATAATTCTAAAATTCCCAAATTATCGGTAGAATTACAAGAAACGTGGCGGGGACTAATTGACCTATAAAGCTCCAATAAAATTAATAATTAATTAAACACTTTAATTAATTAATTAATTCTATTAATTCAATAGTTACTCCACTATAAACTTGGAATTGCACTCTCGGAATTATAGACATTAATTACTTCTAAACTGTGAAGTGTCCATTTGATATAGTCATTGCATATAGATCGATCCTCCATAAATAATTCATAATTAGAGTCAGATAGAATCCGTTAACCTTTCTAATTACATCTTTATCCTTGAGTACCATTGATTCTCTAATGGATAGTGATTCATAAAACACATTTATGAACCAGAGCGCTCTTACTAATCCAAGTACCGAATCAACACTCAAGAGAATTATTTATCTGCTTCTCTCTCAAGAAGGAATGGATTCCATCTCGTATAATAACATTCCCAGCTACCTATTCATTATGTCTCCAAAATACAAGGAATAAGATTCAGGGTCTCGGAATCCGTACCGAGTAAATCAAAAGACATAAATCCATAAATAGAAGTTTGTTAAGAACTCAGGATTAAGATCATTCTATATATGACCATCGGTAGACTCAATTAGAATTTCTATGCTTAACGGAAATTATTAGAAATTCATATTGTGTTCTGCGTCCATGTTCCACATAATCTCATTATGCGAAATACACTCATTCAATATCTCGCCATATTAACGGTCACGGATAACTTTGTTTCATTCTAAATGGGAATGACATGTATTAATAATGTTTTAATTAAAGATTACGAACTTTAATTAAATTCATTATGAACAATTACTTTTGATTATTATCCTTAAACATTATCCTCTCGTATATAACACATATATACCATGTTTAAGGTTACATAAATAATCAAGGAATTTTATTTGATACTCATAAAATATTTATAAATATATGCACATAAAATGATGAATAATTTATTTTATTAAATAAATAATAAATATCTTTTTATATCTCATACTTTCAAAATACTATTCACAACAGAGATAACAATCCTAGTAAAATCAGGGACTCAATTATTAATTAAAAGAATAGAAATCCGATCCAGGTGATTAGAAGCTTTTTGTCTAGTGCCCGTCTGTATCCCTCCTAAAATAACAATTAACTCAGAATTGAGTTTCCATGCATGTGGCTCTCTGCCTTGCCGTGACGTAAGTGCGGTGACATCTCGTTTTGGCGTCATATAATATTTATTTTCCTAAATATTTCCCTCTTGAACAACAACATTATTGGTAAAGTTCGGCTAATAGCAACAATCTCTCATGCCAACTTTGTATATAAATGTAATGTTAAGCTGAAGATAACAGAACACAGAGCCAAAACAAAGGAAGCTTATTTTCAATTGATCAAGTCTTAAATTTTAGTGAGATTAAATCATACTAAAATTAGAGTGTAAATAAATTAAAATTTTATTTTTGTAAAAAATAATATCAAAATATTTATAAACTAAAATAATTAAAAAACGTGTCTTTATAAAAAAAAACATCTAAAATTACAAACTCTCATTAAAATTGAATATCTTTAAATGACATGACACACATACAAACAGTATGCTCATAAAACACTTTGGTGGTAATCTCTTAATAAATCGATCCGCAACCATGAAGTTTGTATCGATATGCTCTATAGATAACTATCCACTTTAAACTCTTTTTTTATGACTTCGTCAAGCTCCAATTATTATTGAAATATAAAACTACTAACTTATTATTACAAAATAATTTGAGTGGTGTTTTAAAACTCAGATGAAATGGGTAGAATTTATTAATTAAAAGGATAGAAATCCCATCCCCCATCCAGGTGATCTGAAGCTTTTTGTCTTAGTGGCTAGTGCCGGTCTTTGTCCCTCTTAAAGTGATACTTTATTTTTGGCGTCATATCCAACAACATCATTGGTAAAGTTCGGCTAATAGCAACACATATCTCATGCCAACTTTGTATATAAATGTAATGTTAAGCTGAAGATAACAGAACACAGAGCCAAAACAAAGGAAGCTTATTTTCAATTGGTCAAGTCTTAAATTTTAGTGAGATTAAATCATACTAAAATAGAGTGTAAATAAATTAAAATTTTATTTTTGTAAAAAATAATATCAAAATATTTATAAACTAAAATAATTAAAAAATGTGTCTTTATCAAAAAAATATCTAAAATTACAAACTCTCATTAAAATTGAATAACCTTAAATGACATGACACGCATACAATCAGTGTGCTCATAAAACACTTTAGTGATAATCTCTTAATAAGCAGAGCCACAACTATAAAGTTTGTATCGATATGTTCTATAAATAACTATCCACTCAAAACACTTTTTTTAAAAATTAAGAATTTAATACTTATATACTTTAACTTCGTCGAGCTCCAATTATTGTTGAAATATAAAACTATTAGTTCGCTGATTCGAGTTTTTAATTCGAGTTAAGATTTGATTTTATGTGAGAGCTTTTTACTGTAGCAAAAAAGTTAGATGTGATTGTTTGTGAGAGCTTTTTACTGTAGCAAAACTCGAATTCTAAACTCGAATCAGCGAAATGAACGGGGCCTTATTACAAAATAATTTGAGTGGTGTTTTAAAACTCAGATGAAATGGGTAGAATTTATTAATTAAAAGGATAGAAATCCCATTCCCCATCCAGGTGATTTGAAGCTTTTTGTCTTAGTGGCTAGTGCCAGTCTTCATCCCTCTTAAAGTGGTACTTTATTTTTGGCGTCATATCAAATTTATTTTCCAAAATATTCCCTCTTGACCAACAACAGTATTGGTCAAGTTCGGCTACATCTCTCATGCCAACTTTCTGTATAAAGGTGATGTTAAGCTGAAGATAACAGAACACAGAGCCAAAACATAGGAAGAAGGAAAAAAGAGGGGAAAAAAAAAAATGGTCCTCCAAGTTCTTATTCACATTCTGTTATCATGCCTTGTACTCAATACAGCAGCATCAAAATTAGCACCAGCTGCACCACCGATGGCGAAGAAAAGCTGTCGATCGAGCTGCGGAAACATCACCATTCCGTTTCCTTTCGGAATCGGAGAAGGGTGTTTCATCGACGAATGGTTTGAAGTTGTCTGCGAAAACAACGCTATTCCAGTGTTGAGGGCGAGGCGTTTCAATCTGCCGGTGATCAGTATTGATATTCGCCCTCGATTTGGCTCACTTGTAGTGAAACTTCCGAAGCTCACTTTTCAGGACTGCCACACCAAACAAAGCAGTCCCAACTTTGGAGGAAGCCCTTTTGCGTTCGACAGTAACTGGAACAAATTCACTGCTATGGGGTGTGATGCGTTTGCAGGGATGAGCTCAGAATCAAACGACACAGGAAGATTTCTTGCCGGGTGCTCGTTGCATTGTAATGGTACGAACAGGGGCGGCGCCACACCTTATCAAGAGTAGATGGCCGCCCCCACCCAAAATAATTGGCACTTTGTTTTCTCACTTTAAATCACTCCCTAAATTTTTTACTGTATTATTTTTCTCTTATAAAAATTTAAATTTAAATTCTTAATTATATTATTTTCTCTTGAATAAAATTTTTTCAACCTCAAACATTTGACAATATTTTTTTCTCATAAAACTTTAAATTAAACTTTTTTATTATACAATTTTCTCTAACATAAAATTCACTTTCAACCTCAAATGCTCGATAATATTTTTCTTTCATAAAAATTTAAATTAAACTTTTTTATTATATAATTTTCTCTCATATAAATTAACTTTCAACCTCAAATACTCGACAGTATTTTTCTCTCACAAAAATTCAAATTAAATTTTTTTCTTATATCGTTTTCTCTCACATAAAATTCACTTTTAACCTCAAATGCTTGATAGTGTTTTTCTCTCACATAAAATTCACTTTTAACCTCAAATGCTTGATAGTGTTTTTCTCTCATAAAAATTTAAATTAAATTTTTTTATTATACTGTTTTTTCTCACATAAAATTCACTTTCAACCTCAAATGCTCGACATTATTTTTCTCTCATAAAAATTTAAAT
This sequence comes from Morus alba, assembly GCA_012066045.3. Lineage (NCBI taxonomy): Eukaryota > Viridiplantae > Streptophyta > Magnoliopsida > Rosales > Moraceae > Morus > Morus alba. Next base: position 5,007,758 of record CP050231.2, on the reverse strand, counting down.
TAAACTTTTTTATTGTACCATTTTCTCTCACATAAAATTCAGTTTCAACCTCAAATGCTCGACAGTGTTTTTCTCTCATAAAAATTTAAATCAAACTTTTTAATTCTACTGTTTTCTCTCACATAAAATTCACTTTCAACCTCAAATGCTCAACAGTATTTTTTTCTCATAAAATTTAAATTAAACTTTTTTATTGTACTATTTTCTCTCACCTAAAATTCACTTTCAACCTCAAATGCTCGATAGTATTTTTCTCTCATAAAAATTCAAATTAAACTTTTTTATTATATCATTTTCTCTCACATAAAATTCACTTTCAACCTCAAATGCTCAACAGTGTTTTTTCTCACAAAAATTTAAATTAAACTTTTTTATTATACTATTCTCTCACATAACATTCACTTTCAACCTCAAATGCTCAACAGTATTTTTCTTTCACAAAAATTCAAATTAAACATTTTTATTATACTATTTTCTCTCGCATAAAATTCACTTTTAACCTCAAATGCTCCACAGTAATTTTCTCTCACTAAAATTTAAATTAAATTTTTTTATTACATTATTTTTTCTCACATAAAATTTACTTTCAATCTCAAATGCCCAACTCAAGTCGTGAAAAGAACATGACCTTGTTTCTTTTAATTTTTGCATGTATATTGTGTTAAAAATTTACAATTTATTCCCTCTTATAATCCACCTTTATAAAAGTCTAAAATTATGTGTTTGTCCTACTCTACTTATTTATTTTCTGGCTCCGCCTCTAGGTACAAATAGCTGTGGAGATAACAGTGGGGTTTATTGCCAGACGCCAATCCCCCCGAAACTGCAATTCTTCAGTGCCAATTTTACTCCCGAAACAACCACAAGTAAGAGAGAAAAAAAAATGCAGCTACGCTTTCCTTGTGAGCCACGTTTGGTCCTCACCAAGTGTCAAAAACATTGCTGCTATGTCTGAAGTCCCCGTAGTGCTAAATTGGATATTGTACGATAACAAAATTGGTGCATTGCGAAAATCCAACGACTCTTTTCTTTCCAACAACGACTACTCAAAAAAACATCCATCAGAACTCAGAAGTGACCGTTGCTACAAGTACCCCGTTTCCGTCAATCAGTCTCAGTTTGTACATTGTATTTGTGCGAAAGGCTTTGAAGGAAATCCTTATCTTGTCGACGGTTGTAAAGGTAAAGCAAGCACATCTACCAACCTTATCTTCAAACATTTGCATAATCGTTAGAAGTTTACCAGCAGGATATGTTGTTTAATCGTTAGAAGTTTTCACAAATTTCTGATAGGGTGCTCGCGGGCGAATCGGTTATTTTATTTTATTTTTTTATTTTAAATTTTAAGAGCTGCCAACTAAATTAAAATTATTTTTTTCTTTTTGGCGATTTGGACTGTTTAATATTTTTGACAAAAATCACATTAAACCAAACAATTCATAAGTAGTTTGAATGGTTTGAGTTTAAGAATAAGAAAGTTTCAATAATTCTTAAAAATTATAAAATCATTAATCCATAAAAATAAAGATAATGTTCAAGTTTACAATATAATTTAAAATAATAAATGTATAAAAGTTTAACACTAGAAAAAAAAAAATGTAATATGGTGTATTTTATAAACTAGAACATCTATAAAGACCAACAAAAACTAAAACAAGTGAAAAAATATATTTAAAATATATATGTGTGTATTTTTGGGCGGTCGGGGAGTTCAAACGGTTATGTAGATACCATTTGTAGTGATGCGCATTTTCACTTATTGTTTGTTTTGGACTTGAACCTAGACTATTTATTTATTTATTTATTTATTGCTTCACTCTAAAGACCTCATACTATTAGGAGGTGGTATCCTTCCGTATAAACCATCAGCTATATCCCTCCTCAGGTGATGTGAGAGTGCACAACTTACATTTTCTTGGATCTCTTGCCTCCAGAGATTGATAGATGTCACAATTACCACTAATCAAACTGCTTAAAAAATTTAAACTAAAAAATCAACCAAAACTCTCAATAATCTAAAAATAATTAACTATTTAATTCGATTTGATTTGGATTAACGGTTTAGACGGTTTGATGGATTTTTTGAACACCTTAGGTGGACTCATTGAGTGTAATCACATATTCAAAAGATGGATTTCAGATTTCACAAACTTATTGCAATATATTTTATCCTTTTGTTTTTGCTTCACAGGATGGACTTAATTTGAGGGGTTTTTTTTTTGGCTCAAACTTTTTTTTTTTGGATGATTAGTGCATAAACTTAAAATATTTTTAGGAGGTTTATTTACTGAAAATAAAAATAACATGAATTGATTTTTGAAATTTAATAGAGGCAGTATTGTGCTGGTAGAGTAAAAACTTAAAATTTTACTAAAATCAATTATGTCACATTCCGAATATCATAATTTTCAAACTTTTTATGAGCATTGAAGATGACCGTTTTGCTCCTATTATGTGACCGTTCTATAAAATTTCAAGCTACTAGGGCCCTTTTTTTAAAATGTGAAATTAGTTTTGAAAACATGTTTTGTAACCTTGTTTTTGTGTTTTTTGAATTCTTACCTTTTTTTTTTTTTAAATTGTGCAAATAAAATTTTCTCGTTTTCAAAATTTTTTGGACAAAAATTTTAGGTTCTGACACTACTAAGGCTGAGGTTGTTAATGGGCTGGGACTAATGTTGGGGTTGAATCGACTAGAATTGTTCGTTGGTCGATGACTTTCGATTTTGATCAGTTCAGTCACTGTTGGAGAAAAAATGAATAACAGACAGAAACAGAGGAAAAGAAAGAGATATAAAAAGTTTGAACTCTAAAAACTTCTCTTCGGTGATTTCTTCTTTGATTGATAAAAATAATCAAATGTTCTTATATATAGGCTTACAATCAAAACAAACAAGGCAATTTTTACGGACCACTAAGTCCTTTGAGTCACTAACGTAAACCCACTACAACCACTAGCATAATATTAGCAACAATATTGACTACCCAATTGACTAAACAAACTCATAAAAATACGGACACTACTAACAACCCGAAGAGGCGTGTTAGACTTTGAATCAATCTTCAACACTCCCCTTGATTCAAAGTTTAAGAAAAGCTCTGAAGTAGAAAAACTTTTCTTTCGATGAGACTTTTTTAAAAGATATTAACCCCGCTGCTCTGAGTGCTACAGTACTTCAAAGTTATCTCCTCCTTCGCAACCAAATCACGAATGAAATGGAAACGAATATCTATATGCTTTGTTCTGCTATGAAATGCTGGATTTTTTTTGTCATAAAGATGGTTGCCTTGTTGTCACAAAATATCTCTGTTGCTCCCTCTTGCCTTTGTTGAAGTTCAGCTAACATTCTTCTTAACCACATGGCTTGACAAGCTGCAAGTTGCAACGTTAAGCTTTCGAGGGCGACAATTATGGCTTGCTTCTTTGAGCTCAAGTGATTACTCCTGATCCAAGGTAAAAACACTGAAATACTCCGCCTATCATCCAATGAACTTGGGTGAACCCACATAATTTGAAGTTTTTTGGTACCAAATCCCATAACGATGTAACATAAGACCCGCTTTTCAAAATTTTGAAGGATGTTGCATAAACACGGAAATCACGCCAACAGAAATGATTCGAGTGTGGGTTAGATAAATTAAACCTCCAACCAAGCTTACGAATCTTTTAGGAGCCCCATCTTCAACTTTGCAATTTTTCATTGATATTCATGGGTGTATTTGCTGGTTTACAATCAAGCATGCCAAATTTATTAAGAACATCCTTGGCATATTTTCTTTGGGAAATGAAAATTCCACGCTTGTTGGACTTCAGGCCAAGAAAATAATGCAAACAAACCCATATCAGACATTTCAAACTCATGCATCATACATGATTTAAACTCAGCCACAAGAGAACTAAAGGAGCTTGTATAAATGATATCATCAACATAAAGACAAATAATGATGAAATCATTTTTACCTTCCTTCTTCACGTAGAGTGGGCTCATTCTCACTTCTTAAGCATCCATTTCATTTGAAAGTATCCATCAATTTTGCTATACCATGCCCGAGGAGCCTGCTTCAATCCGTACAATGCCTTTCTCAACTTGTACACCTTTGTTTCTTTGCCTTCAATCATGAAACCTTCTGGTTGAGTTACGTAAACTTCCTCTTGTAGATCTCCATTTAGAAATGCCGACTTCACATCAAGTTGATAAACAGGCCATTGTAGTTGTGCAGCCAATGCTAAAACAATCCTCACAGTTTCAAAACGAGCTACTGGAGAAAAGGTTTCTTCAAAATCAATACCATGTTTTTGCATATCCCTTCGCCACAAGCCAAGCTTTGTGCTTTTTTGTATTTTGCACCAAATTTTGTCTTGAATACCCACTTCAAACCAATTGCATTTTGCCTTCCGGCAAGTCCACCATCTCCCATGTTTTTTTTTCAATTCTTTGTCAATTCTTCCATCATTGCTCTTTGCCATTCTTGTTTTTGCAATTTGCTTCTCCATAGGTTATAGGATCGAAACAAGAAGAAAATTTTTGATGTCTCTCAAGGATCTAAACTTTTGGGTGGTGTCTCATCTGAAGACTCTTCAAGAGTGGACGAAGAGTCTAAGTGCTGAGGTGATGAACTTGGAAGAGGGGCTGGAGAACTTGTAGGAGTTGGCTCTTGACATTCATTTGGAGAGATTCCAATGGACATAGGAACCTGTTGTGGCCTCTTCTCATCACTTCCACGCCAATCCCACTTGCATTTTCATCAAATACTACGTCTCTTCTAATTAAAATTAAGAGGGTTATATAATCTATATGCTTTGGATTGTGTACAATAACCAATGTAAATACATTTTTCAGATTTTTTCATCAAGTTTATGAAAATTGAGAATTTACCAAAGCATAACAATACAAAAAAACTCTTAAGTGACTTAAGATGGTCTTGTGCCTCGCCAAGCTTCAAATGGAGTTCGATTCATGACAGCCCTTGTGGGAGAGAGATTCAATAAAGCATTAAAATTCATTGAAAGTCCCTTTGCTTGTAACATGCTTCTTGCCATCTCCACAACAGTTCGATTCTTCCGCTCGGCGATGCCATTTTGCTCTGGAGTGTAAGGAGCTGTCAACTCCCTATGAACGCCATTTTCTTTACAAAAAAGATGAAAATCTTTGGACAAGAATTCTCCACCTCTGTCAGTGCGAAGAACTTTGATGCAAAATCCACTTTGCTTCTCAACTTTAGCTTTGAAGTGCCTAAATTTCTCAAATGCTTCTGATTTGTTTTCCAAAAAATAAACCCAACTCATGCGACTATAATCATCAGTAAAGAGCAAGAAATAACGACTCCCACCAAAAGATTTAGTTTGCATCGGCCCACATAAATCAGCATGAATTAATTCAAGACACTTTGAAGCTCTCCAAGCCTTTCCAACTGGAAATGACTTTCTAGTTTGTTTCCCATAGATGCACCCTTCACATAATTCAATAGAACCAATTTTCGGTAGTCCAAAAACCATACCTCTTTCACTTAGCAATTTCGAGACCCTTGATGTTGAGATGCCCGATCGCAAAATGCCATAGCTTCGAGTCATCTTTTCCACTAGCAGCAAAGACAAAATTCTCCATGCTTGAAACTTCCAATGGGAACATTTTGTTTTGAGTCATGTTGATATTAATCAACGTATGGCCTGAGTGCTTGTCTTTAATAACACATGCATCATTGTCAAATGAGATGGAATATCCAGCAGCCATTAACTGCCCAACACTTAGCAAATTATATCCCAAATCAGGTACAAATTGAACATTATGCAAGAGCTTTACGTTATCATGGGTAGTCTCAATGCCCACTGTACCTTTCCCTTCAACTTGCATTTCTTTGCCATTTCCAAGCTGCACCTTCAACTTCTGCGTCTCATCAAGCTCTTTGAACAAGGATTTCATCCCTGTCATATGATTGAAAAGAACTTTTTCTACAAACCACACATTTGACTTTTTGTTAGTATCAAAATGAGCCATGAAAAGCTTACTACTTTCTTCTCCATTTTTTGCATAATTCACAGGCTGATCTTTGTACCGAAATCAGCTTTTATATGACCATACTTCTTGCAATGATAGCATTGAACACCATTCTTGTTGGTTCGTTGCTCACGGATGCCGTTGCCCGTCAGGCGCGACTGCCTCTTCCGTTACCACGACCACGACCACGACCACGGAATCCTCCTCTTCCACGGCCCCTGCTTGTCGCACTGTCACTTTGCAGCTTTGGTTTTTGTGTCCTTCACTTGAAATGCCTTTTCTTCATTCTTTTCAAGTGATCGATTAATTCTTGTCTCATGTGCTTGCAAAGATCCCATTAGTTCATCAAAGAAAAAACCGACAAATCCTTAGATTCTTCTATGGCAAAGCAACAACGTGATCAAACTTTGGAGACAAGCTTCTCAATACCTTTGCAACAACCGTTTTGGACATCTTCTGAACGCATTTGGTGACTATTGTCGTTGCCGAGACAAAAAAATCAGCAATTGATTCTCCACTCTTCATGTACATGGTTTCAAAGTCACGTCGTAGTGATTGCAATTTCACCACGATAACTTTTGAACCACCTTGAAACTCCTTCTGCAAAAAACGTTGAGAAGATCTTTGTCATGGACAGCCTTTTTGAATAATCACCAGCGCCTTGAATCTTTCTTCTTATTCTCCTTCAATCTTGTTTCTTCATCGGGATCTACATAGCCTTGTTCTACCAAGTCCCAAAGATCTTGAGATTTGAGTAGAGTCTTCATTCGGATACTCCGAATTCATAGCTTTCTCCCTTAAAGATGGGGATGAGTGGTTGTGCTCATTGCATTACCGTTGCTGGCCATTGGTTTTCCTCTCGGGTGTTTCACTCAACTCACGTGTTTACCCTCTCTACTCACTCTCTCAAGAAAGCTCGATACCAAATTTGTTGGAGAAAAATGAATAACAGATGTAAACAGAGGAAAAGAAAGAGATATAAAAAGTTTGAACTCTAAAAACTTCTCTTTGGTGAAATGAAGCAAATGTTCTTATATATAGGCTTACAATCAAAACAAACAAGACAGAATTTTACGGACCACTAAGTCCACTAAGTCACTAACGTAAACCCACTACAACCACTAGCATAATATTAGCAACAATATTGACTACCCAATTGACTAAACAAACTCATAAAAATACAGACACTACTAACAACCCGAAGAGAACGTGTTAGACTTTGAATCAATCTTCAACACATCTAACACCTTTAGTTTTGCAATTTTTAGAAACCGAGTATTGAACAAAGGGGTGGTGAGACTATGCTATCGATGACCGATTTTCTCGGTCAGTGCTCGGTAAGCCACATTCCATGACTTCTGTAAGTTTGAAAATGACGATTTGAAAATGACGATGAAGCTCAAAAGTATTGGAATGGCGATACCATGGCGGTGAGGATGGTGTGAAGAAGATGATGAAGAAGAATAATAATGTTTATGGATTTGGATTTTTTTTAGTTAAGTGTGTTGGCTCGGTTCAAATTCACTTAGGTTGGGCCTAATTGAGTGTGTGGCTCAGTGCACATATGTATATAAAAAATGTATACTTAAATTATGATTTTTAATTTTAACGTTTAAAATTTAAATTTTTTATAAAAAAAAACACTTTAACAGAATTAATAATTAAAGTTTTTGATTCATCGACCTTTCAGTGCGATCCATTTTGAGCTTAGTTTATTAACCTAACCGATTACTAGCAGTTTTTTTTTAAAGTAAAGAAACTTTCTCGCTACATTTCAGATATTGATGAATGCGTTATTAGAGCTCGAGGTTCAAACGTGTGTCCACGCAACAGCCGCTGTGAAAACAAGATTGGGAGCTACGTATGCAAGCAGAAAAGGAAGAAGACCAAAGAGGTCCTTGAAGGTATGTATGCGGTCCCTGTGCCTTTTGACGCTCTGATTAAAATCAATTCCGACTGTTACTGCAAATAATATATATTTATATATTTAAATATATGTATATATATGAGTTTATATATAGGTGTAATTTTAATAGTTATTTTAATATTTATCTATCAATAAATATCATTATTTTAACCGTAAGATATTAATTTGACAGTTATAATAAATTATATAATTAACTAAAAAAATTTATGGCAATTAATGAAATTAAATTTTTATCACGCCACATCATCAACTTTTTACATTTATAGGTATTGTTATATATAGGTATGGTTTTGATGATTATTCAATATTTACTTATTAATAGGTATTGTTATTTTAACTATAAGATATTGATTGGCAGTTGTAATAAATTAAAAAATTAATCAAAAGAATAATGACAATTAATGAAACTAAATTTTTATCACGCCACATAATTAATTTTTTTATATTTAATGAGAATTACCGATAAAAATGTAACAATTGAAAACAAGTTTATATATATATCGGATACACTTGCCGATTTGTTTTTCAACTTGTTCCTCTAGAGCTCACAACTATTAATCTCTAGCTTATTTATTTATTTATTTTTTGCTATAGCCCTTGTTGAAGAACTCTTCAATCAAGTTTTATTTGGTGAATCTTTATGCTTTTGCCCACTACGATTTCTGTTAAAATTTTTCAAACAATTTTCTTACTAGTTTGCAACTTCTCCACCATGAAATTTTCAAATTACAAACATCTTTGACATATAATCTTGGAAAATTTTCAATTAACCCCAAACTTTTGCTTTTGAATATGATCATATTTCAAACTTAACACCACAAATAAACTAAAAATCAACTATATTACAAAGTAAATTTATAATTTTTAGGATTCTAAATTTCAAAAGGTGAATTAAACTTTCTTTCAAGCTTAGTGTATTTGGAACAAAAAAAAAAAAAAAGAAAAGAAAAAGATATAAATAGATTTAAAAAAAAAAAATGAGACCACGTTTAAGAAAATATAGCTGCATTAAAAGTGTAATTTAAAAGTTTAGTTTTCTTCATGCCCCTCTGAAAAACATTTTTGATTCCACCACTAATTATAGTGACACCTTTTTTATAACAATTTTCTAAAATAAGAGCTCTTTTAGGCTATTTTTGATAGTTAAAGCAAAAATGGATGGAAAGAATTGAGTAGGAGAGTTAAGGGTAGGTTTAGTTAAGAAGAAGAAGAGAAGAAGAAGATGCTTATAACTCATATAGTTCCTACCATGGAAGCTTCCTCCTCTTCATCCTATACCAAGTCCAATTTTTCAAATATTGCTCTCGCTCTGTTTTCTTAGGAGCTAGAAGGAGAAGAGTACATGATATCAAAAGTTATATATATATATATATATATATATATTAATTTAATTACTAAAAAAAAGGAGAAAATGGGGGTTTTGGGGTGACCATGCTCATCTGAAATAGTAATGCCAATCAATGGAGCTTGACCCTCTTGGTTCGTGACTAAAAAATGCAGGTATAACACCCGCTCCATTAGGGAGAGCCTCAATAAATTGGTTATGTTCCTCCACATAATTTCTATTTTCTTTCACTCCTATGTCAAACATAGTAGTCACTTTTCTCCTTCCCTCTTAAGTCCAAAACTTGTTATAAAAAAAAAAAAAAAAAAAAAAAAAAAGAAAACAGACAAGCAAAGTATGCGCTTCTCAAAATTTGATGCCAAGGTATGGAAGGACCGTTTTAAAGTTTCGGGGAATTTTTTTTTTTTTTTTTTAAGTAATTCAAGGTAGTGGAGAATTTATAAAATTTGTTGGAGACTTTGTGCAAATAATACATCGTGTTCCTGAACCCTTTGTGAACAATCTCTAACCTAGTTTTATGCAGGCCTTGGCAGTGCGGTTGGAGCAATGTCATTGCTTCTTGGATCATCGGGATTATACAAAGTTATGAAAAAAAGAATAAACTTCCAACGCGGGGAAATGTTCTTCAAACAAAATGGCGGTGATCTATTATCTCTGAGTGAAGACAATGTTGAGAACACGGTTGAAGTTAATGTTGAGGACACGAGTGAAGTGAAAGTCGAGGACACGAGAGAAGTGAAAGTTGAGGACACGAGAGAAGTGAAAGTTGAGAAGACGAAGCTGTTCGATTCAGAAGAGTTAGAGAAAGCAACTGACCGTTTTAATAAAAACAGAGTTGTTGGCCAAGGAGGACGAGGTACAGTTTACAAGGGAATGTTGGCGGATGGGAAAACTGTTGTGATAAAGAAATCGAAAATCGGGAACAAGAAAGAATTCATTGATGAGGTTGTTAAACTTTCTAAAGTCAACCACGTAAATGTGGTTAAACTATTAGGTTGTTGCTTGAAAACACAAGTGCCTCTTCTAGTCTACGAATACGTGCCTTATGGAACACTATCTCAGTATATTTGTGACAAGCAAGAGGGGGAGCTTTCGCTTACATGGCAAATACGTTTACGAATCGCGACAGAAGTAGCGGGAGCTCTTTCCTACTTGCACTCGCTGGCTTCACCGATTTACCACAAAGACATCAATTCTAGAAATATACTTCTAGATGGCAAGTACAGAGCAAAAGTTGCGGATTTTGGAATTTCAAGATCAGTCGCCATTGACCAAACGCATTTGACTACTTCGGACACATTTGTTTACTTGGATCCAGAGTACTTTCGATCAAGAAAATTTACGGACAAGAGCGACGTGTATAGCTTTGGGGTTGTCCTTGTTGAGCTCTTGACGGGGCAAAAACCGATTTCCATCGAGAGGTCGGAAGAAAGTAGAAGTCTAGAGGAGTATTTCATGCTGTCCTTCGAGGAGGGTAACCTGCTTGATATTGTTAATGCTAGGGTGAAGGAGGAGGGAAAAGAAGAAGCAATAAGAGCATTTGCTGTACTCGCCAAAAGATGCTTAGAATTCAGTAGAAGGAAAAGACCAACAATGATAGAAGTCGCAACTTCGTTGGGAGATATTCAAAAGTTAGAAGGGGATTCTGGTGTTCATCAAGAAGAAAATCTTGAGGAAAAGTTAGAAGAGGATTCTGGTGTTCATCATGAAAAAATCTTGAGGAAAATTTAGAAGAGGATTCTGGTGTTCATGATGAAGAAAATCTTGAGTAGGATGAATATGCGAGAGAGGTCTGCTGATCAGCCTGAGGATTTATTTGGTATCTCAATACCACAGTGATACATTCGTCACCAAATAAATCTCAAGACTCTTTATCATTATGTAGTAGTACAAGCAGGTAAGGTTCTTTGTTGTGTGCCCGTATTAGTGTCGTCGCCGTCGTCGTCGTTGTGTGTAAGTTTGTATGGACCAATCTAAATAATTATGTTGTTCAGCCGTATATTTGTTACTCTTTTAAATGTTACAATTTGTCTGAGAGAATCCATGGCTTGTTGAATGTATTGATTAAACATTGTATTTGAGCATTTCTATTTGTCCTGGGCATCAGCTTGTCACGAGCTTTAAAACACTTCTTTCTCGACTTTTTTTTAAGAGAGAATTACATGTTTTATCTTTGTGATCACCAAACCTCGTAATTCTATTCTTTAAAAAATTACTCTTTTTAATGTCGGTCAAATAGTTTGACCATATATTAGATATTCAAACCCTAACCTAATGAATACAATTTGTGAGGTGCATTTTATTGGTATATTCATCGTGATTTATTATAATATTTTTTTTCATAAAAAATACACATAAATTAAAAATAATTATAAATTATGATTCTAAATACATTAACTAAACGTCAATTAAAAATTTTCCCCTCTCTCTAACCTCTATTGCCGCCACCCCTCTCTCTGTCTCTCTATATCTCATTCGCTCTCCCTTTTTCTAATGTCAATCAAACTGACACGATACGAATGCGATAATTTACAAATTTACAAGAGACAAAAATAATCTGTAATATGAAATTAAACTTAAAATTAATACAAAAATTATATATATATTTTTTAATTTTTTACATATTAAAAATAACTTAAAATTCATAATCCATTAAAATATAATAACATCTATTAAAATTAAATAAATAATATATAAAATTTTAAATATAACTACAAGATTATAATAAAATTTAAAATTTGTAATAAAATTTATATATTTTTAATTTTTTATCGTATTCAAATTAAACAAATTTAATTTAAAATTAATTAATATTTTTTGTGTCAATTTTTAATCAATTTAATTCTGATTTAAATCTTATTTTTTTCATCTCTAATTCACAAAATTCATGTAATTTTTGAACCGTATATCGCGTCGTGACCGTATTATCAGTCCTATTCAATCTCTCTCTATTCGATCTGCTCCCTCCCTCCTCTCTTCGATCGGACCGCCGACCGGAGCCCACGCCACTTGAGGCGTCTGCCCCTCTCATCTCTCTTCTCCTTCGTCACGGTTCATTTCTTCGTCGCGTGTGTAGCCCGCAAATCTTCCGCACACCGATCCACGCGATCGATCGTTAATGCGGTTAACCCTAACAAGGTGGGGATCAAGTAGTCCAGGTTTACTATCATGTACCGAGGGATTCCGTTGGGGAAAGCTTCGGTGCCGGGGTTTTATCAGGAGGCCCACAGTGTGAGGCAGGTTGTGGCCACCATCGCCGTCAATCGGGTCAATCTTCTACAAGCGGACGCTGCTGATTTGATCAGAGATGCTTCGCTCAACGATAGGGTCGAGCTTAGGGTTTCAGAGACGTTGGCGCCAAGATTCGCGTCTTGAACTTCGATTCCCCTGGGGTTCATGTCAGCATTGCTCTTCTCTTCCTGATTTTTCTGTGGAAATTTGAGCTTTATTGTGTTGTTTGGTTGCCGAGAAAATTCTTCCTTTCTCTCGTCTGGAATAACAGTACTGCATTGCCGCAGTACCTGCGAAACAACCCCCACTAGCTTCTGTCCTTGTCTTTTTTTTTTTTTTTTTTTTTCCTGTTCTCATTTTTTTTTTTTTTTCCTTGATTTTATTTATTTATTTTTGCTCTGCTAATTTTGCGCGGTGGATTAGATTAGACACACTCAAGTCACCGTTGACGTTGCATGTCTTAGAGGAGCATATTCCATACCATTAGTATTTGCACTAGTGCCCTTGTATTTCTCTATATTTACACTGGGACACATTGTGAATTTTTGCATTCTTTCTCTCTCTCTCTCTCTCTCTCTCTCTCTCTCTCTCTCTCTTTTTTCTTTTTTTTTTTAAATAATAGAGTTTGCATCTTCTGTTGTTATTATGGCAATTTATTAAATAGTTAATAATCATTGTGAAGAGTTTGCTACCATGATACGTCGAGTGTCAATCTGTGAGTTAATGTGTTTTTTGTTGTTACTAGCTGTTATTTTGGATTTGCACTTGTTTTGCCTTTATAATGATTATTGCATCAGTTCTTAGTTTCTTCGTTTCTATATCTATCAACACTTAGAAGATATTGCAATCTTATAATAATAAACATGATTAGATTAATGGTCTGAAATTCTGGCCTTGCATTGCGAGCCACAGAGTTGGAGAGACTGGTTTGTCAGATTCAGGACCATCATTTTTCTTTGTTACTGAGATCTTTTCCAGAATATAATGGCTTCTTTTGGCATATTTCTTGCGATTGAAAATGAGAAAATATTGGTGCATAGCAGTTATGAAGGCTGACTAATACTAGATAATGCACACAAAAAAATAATTTTTGAAAGAACATGATTTGATAATCTTGAAATGCTTTGGAATTTGGATTGATGAGGACTGATCTCTAACAATTGGTTTTTGTGTCTGAAAAGCCTAATAAGCTTTTTTTTTTTTTTTTTTTTTTTTTTTTATGTTTGATTACAACTTTAGTTCATATAAGTTTGATCAATTTGACGTTTTGGTCTATAAAACAAGTTGGCGAGGTTTGTCTTACTTGAATTTGCCAACTATTCAAAGCACAAGACAAGAATAACTTTGTACGAGGAAACTTTCAAATATAGCATCAGCCATCATGCATTCATTGATGGAGATTTTCATACATGAACAGATGGACTTTGGTTAGTGGATATTTTGACATGAGAATTAGATTAAAGACTTGCAAATGGATTTTCTTTTGTTTCCTTTGTTTTTCATTTTGCTTACAGAGTTGTGTCTGGTGTTATGTTTGTTGTTGTTTTTTTTTTTTTTTTTTTTTTTTTTTTTTTTTTTTTTTAATTAGTGTGTTGGGATTTGTAATGTCAATGGTGTTTCTCACACTTGCAAGTTTCTAGAAGAGATCTCTTGTAGGTTTACTTCTACAAGAGATCTCTTGTAGAAGTAAAAGCTATATTGCTCATTCAAATCGTGTACTATGAGCTCTTATGCTCCCTTGCTAATCTTCATCATTTGCTATTTGGTGTTTTTGTTTTTATAATGTGATATTTTTCATTTTGTGTATTTTTTCTATGTAAATTTGGTAATTTGTTGTTAATATGAATTTTAATTTACCAGATTATAAATCATAGTTTGACAGGCTATGAGTTATAGTCTGACATACTACAGATTGTAGCTAGTTGGCGTAATCTTATAGACAATGGGTCATAATGTGTCAGACTATAATTGGTGGCCGGCGTAACTTATCAGACTATGGGACATAATTAGACATATTATGGCCAGCGGCCAACGTATCTTATGAGGCTATGGATCATAGTCGGACGACCATCATAACTTGTGAGACTATGGATCATAGTCTAACAGACTAAGGCAATAGTTTGACATAATATAGGTCATAGCTTGACATGCTATGACCAATAGTCAATTGAAGACTCGCCAGTTGGTGTAACTTGTCAAATTAGAAGTCATAGTCTGATAAACTATGGGCCATAATTTGGCAGAATATAGGTTCTAGTCTGACAAACTATGGGTCATAGTCTTGCAAAATTATAGGTCATAGTTTGACAGACTATGTGGCATAGTCTGAGTGACTATGGAGCATGATCATCTTAGTCTGTCATACTATGTATTATAGTCCCACAGACTATGGCCATCATGGTCATCTTAGTCTTTTAGACGATTGCTAGAGACCCCGTCTGATGCCGCCGGAGACATGCCAGATGGCCGCTGCCGGTCACTGAAAACCCGGACGCTGAAGACATGTTAGACGGTTGTCAACCGCCAAAGACCTTGCTAGCGGAGACATACCAAACCGCCACCAGAGATTTACTGTCAGTCACTGAAGACCCGCTGTCAGCAATCGGAGACGGCCAACATCTTGTAAATACCTTTAAAGGTATAACTTATATTGAGTCTTCTATTAGGCTTAGTCTAAAAGGGTAGAAATAAAAGGGCTAATATTTAGGGGTTAATAATAGTTTGGTAATCCATTTTGAGAGGGAAATTGTAAAAATCTCCTTTTTTAGAAAAAACTTAGGCCTACAAACACCTGTTTTTTCTTTAAATATATATATAGCGAAAGGAGGGAAATAAGTCAAGATTTAAGAAGTTAAAATTAAGGAAATTGTAAGAAATAAGCATACATTTAAAATTTATGAAAGTAAATTGCCAGTTTACCAATTTATAGAAATTAATAGACCATTTCGTATTTTTAATTTTTAATTTTTAATTTTTCAATTTTACCTTTGTTTTGCTATCTTTTCCTTTCCTTTGGTAAATCCAGGTAGATTCAGTATTTATCAAGATAGAATCACTTGAAAAAGAATAATATAAATTATAATGGTAAATTCCAGATATACATGGTAATTTCATGATTTACCGAGTTCATATTATTAGGAGAAAAATGTATAAATTCTAATGATAAATTTTAGATATACCTGATAAATCATAGATTTTACCAAGTTCATATTAGTAGGAAAAAAGAACATTACAAATTCTGATGATAAATCATGAATAAACCTGGTAAATTTAGAATTTACTAAGTTCGTATTAGTATGGAAAAAGTGAAAACCCAATGGTAAATCTCGTATATACTTAATACATTCTGAATTCACCAAGTTCATATTATTAGAGAAAAAGAACACTACAAATTCTAATAATATCTCAGATTTATCAAGTTTATGTTAGTAGGGAAAAAGTGAAAACTAATGGTAAATTTCGGATATAAACGGTAAATCTAAGATTTACCAAGAGAGTATTCTTAAAATTTCAGCTGGTTGTAAATCATATTTACATTATATTGGCCTATTTATTAACTTGTTTTAAACATTGATCTATTAATTTTAATTCATCTCAAATCTTGGCATATTTTTCTCAACCTTTCTTAAAATTAATAGACCAATATTTAAGAGAAGTTAATAATACACTAATCTGATGTAAATCTAGATTTACAACCACTTGAAATTCTAAAACTACCCTTATAATTTTCCTACTTCTTGAGCAACCCTACTCTCGTGCACCTCTCCCTCTCCCCTACTCGTCTTCCCCTCTCTTAGAAATACCCTATTCTCTCTCTTGTTTTTCTCTCACCACCATTGTCCACCTCCCCACTATCTCTCTTCCTTATCTCTCACCATCGTTGTACACGGTAAATCTATGTATATTCAGGATTTACTAAATTAGAATCACTTGAAAAATAACAGTGCAAATTCTAACAGTAATTCCTCAATATGCTTGATAAATTCAGGATTTACTACATTAGCACCACTTGAAAAAAAAAAAAAAAAAAAAAAAAAAAAGCAGTACAAGTTAGCATCACTTTCAAGAACTATATAAATTCTAATGGTAAATCCTTGATATATATAACGACCCCTCACGGATCATCACTGTTATCTTAACTTTTAAACATTTACTTCTTAAGGAATGCGGAAAATAGTTAAGCTCGAAACACTTTACTTTGAATGACTTAAAGAAAAGCCTAGATTTTTTTTTTATATTGTAACTTTACAAATTTTAAACCTCATCAAGAAAATAATCTTTAGGTTCAACTCATTTATTAAAATCCATACTGTGAAATAAACTTAAAAAAAAAAGTCTAAAATTATTCTTCAAATCGAAACCACCATAAACCAAAGTTCCAAAACAATAAAATTAAAATCTAAAAACTTTGTTTAACATTAAACGCTTTCATCCCATGATCATTTCTTCTGTTTTCCTATCACGCATAGCTCGCATCCGTTCCAATATTCTCCATGGCTACATCTTACCCTTTAGATTGCCTGCAATATAAAATAACTTATATAAGTAAGAGCTTAGTAAGACACTTAATTCTCACAAATGTAAATGAACGTTTTTATTCATCAACAATAAACGTCATCATGAGAATAATTATTTTTGAACATATTTTAACTTTAAAATCCACCATATATTGGGCTCGACAGTTGTACCATCATAGCGTGCTTGCCACAGAAAGCATGTGATAGTAAATCCCATACCAACTGTGACAATAAGATCACTCACCAATCACCATCAAGGGTATACAATGCCATTTAATAAAAATACATATATACATTACTCTTCAAAACATCATCATATGAGAAATATTAAAGGTGTCATAACATCATCATAAACATCAAAATCATATGCTTCTCAATTTTTCAATTCATGTTGCAGGTAAGAGTGTACTTACCTAAACGCCTTACTTAACATTTTTAAAATTTTCAATGATGACGCGACGAATGAAGTCCTTGGGTGCTCACCTCTAAAATCCTTCATGTCATAAATCATAAATATAATAAAATTAAAAATATTAATTCATTATATCCATCCATCATATTGAAATAGTGCCTAAAAGGCAAATTCCATTATTTAATAACATCAAGACACAAAAAAATCCCAATAATTACACAAACTTTCTAAATCTTACAAAAACTAACATACATCAAGATCTTTTTCTCTTTAAAAATTCATAACAAATCACAAAAAAACTCAAAATAACTTGAAACTGGTGTCAAATGAAAATAGACATCAAGATCTTTCCAACGAAATCTTATTTCTTAAAAATGGAGTTCGTTTCACCCCTCAAACACTATTTTTAAAGTCAGATCATGTAAATTGGAAAATTACAACACAATAAACTCTGAAAATACCATAATAAATTCATTAAAGATAAAATCAATTCCAACCATATGCATACTTTAACCAGCCCTAAGACATGTTCCTAAAACATTCAAATTACACATTCTATAAAAATTATCATGGCAAAGCGAACTAGAAACGTCAATATTACCATCAAAATTCACATATCTTGCAACTCGAATCTAAAAACAATATGCTAACTCATGTTTCTATGAAATCACAATTTATAACATAAAAAGGAAACAATAATATAAGAAAATAACATAATTCCTAACATGTCTCTCTAGAATTTATCAAATTATGAAGACACTAAAACACCCAAAAATAATAACCGTGTCATACCTGATTATCCCAAAATAAAACATACGGCCATGAACATTAATACATCACCTAAATCACATATATCATCCCTCAATCTTCAACCAAAGAAAATTATTCGCTATCTCCTTAAACCAACACCCAACACCAAAGGAAATCATCTAATAACCATGAATACTAAATTAGAGATGGAACATACCTTGAAATCTTCTTGATTGTGGCTCAGAAGAACCAAAGGTTTACAAAAAGGGGTTAAAATAAAGGAGGTTTGATGGCTGGTCTTGGAGGCTCTCTATTGTGGTGCTCTTTGACGTGAAAGAAAGAAGGAGAAAGAGGGGAAGAAAGAGTAAGAGCTTGAAAATGTTTATTGGCTCATAAATCATATTAAATTAAAAAGGATTAATTTGATATTAATTGGAGATTAATTATGTGATTAAATCACCCCTTAACATCTGGGGGAATGGCTGTCGTTAGGGTGTAAAATCGTGTGGAAGACAAATAAAAGAGTTAGGTCAACTTCTAGAATTTTTGTTCTTGTTCGCGTGCAGTAACCTGGTCGGAGACTGCTGGATATTCGGATGGTATACTGGCCACATATTCTTACTCTGATGTCCGATTTGTGCAAATGAGAAGGCGTTGGAAAGCTTATGCAAAGCTCTACAATTTTGTATAAACTAATGGAATAATTTCAGAATTTTAAAGGTTCAAAATAGAGCTAGAAATTAACGTCATGAAAATAGTTTTTTGTCTAAAAAGAAAAATCAAGGAAAAACTTAAAATTTTCCCAAGACACTTATAATTCCATGCATTATAACATGAAGTACATCATATCATGATCATATATACATTTATCAAATCATAAATAAAAAATGAACATATATATAATTTCTATAAAATGGCATAAACTTATTCTTACCACCTCGAGTCCTTGTCGCGTTCACCTGTAGAATATAATTCAACGTGATGTTAGAATTAATTAATTATAACACCATAACATTACTCAAGTTAATTCCTAATGTTTATTTCTAAGAATTTTGTCAGTTAGAAAAATGGGTGTTGCAATATACATAATAAATCTTAGTATATTCAGGATTTACTAAGTTTGCATGTACGAACTCTAATGGTAAATACTGGATATATATATATATATATATATATATATATAGTAAATTCAAGATTTACAAAGTTAGCATCACTTTCTTAAGACTTGTACAAATTTTAATAGTTGTCCTTGATATGCATGGTAAATCTATGATTTACCAAGTTAGCATGTGCAAACTCTAATAGTAAATCCTGAATATACTTGGTAAACTTAGGATTTACTAAGTTAGAATAACTTTTTCAAAAACCCTACAAATTCTAATGGTAAATCTTGGATATATATGGTAAATCTAGGTATATACAGGATTTACCAAATTAGAATTACTTGAAAAATAATAATATAAATTCTAGTGGTAAATCTTAGATATACTTGGTAAATTCAGGTATATTCAGGATTTACCAAGTTAGTATTTACAAACTCTAATCATAAAAATTAGCATGTACAAAATCTAATGATAAATTCTGAATATACATGGTAAATCTAAGATTTACTAAGTTAGCATCACTTTTTTAATCCTGTACAAATTCTAATCATAAATTTTGGATATACACAGTAAATCTAGGTATATATAGAATTTATCAAGTTAATATGTACAAACTCTAATGGTTAATATTAGATATACTTAGTAAATCTACTAAGTTAGTATCATTTTTTTAAGAACTATACAAATTTTAATAGTAAATCCTGAATATAAACTCCAGAGCTAGAGGGAGAGAATAGAGAATATAAGATCAAAAACGAAAGAGAAAAAAATAGCAAGAAAAAGATAAAATTGAAAAATGAAAATTTTAACTTATGAAATGGCCTATTGATTTCAATACATTAAATTGGATATTTCTTCCATAAGTATTTCATACAGTTAACCTATATATATAAACACTTAAAGAGGCCTTAGCTAATTTCGGTCCATAATCCACGTGGCAAGCTAGGAAGGAAGCGTGAGGTTTTATCCTGTTTTGGCAGGCTTTTAATAGACCGGCTATGGACTGTAATACTGGAACTGTTCCTTGTTATTTTTATAATAGGTGCACCTCTGATGTGCTTTAAGGACATAAGACATTAATTTAAAAAATAATATAAAAAATAAATAAAAAAATTCTTCCATTTGAAATTGTGAAGAAAAAAAAAAAAATACCCGAACTTATCGGAACTTTTTTTTTTTTAAAAAAAAAAAAAATTGTTCTTCCTTCGATTGAGACAAATTGTTCTTCCTACGCATTCAGATAAAAAAATTAAGATCTATATAGCCTACATAATTTTTGCATGAACATGGAGTTTTTAAATGATTATATTCAACATTATATTCAAACACATATTCAGATTCACCCAATAGTTCGAATTATAAATTTTCTGCATATCCAAATGATGCTTCGGACTATAATTCAAATTACCTCAGTTCAAACAGTTTTTTTAATCTAACCATCATCAAGACCGTACGCAGCATGTTGTTTTTCAAAAATAAGCGTTCAGACCAGGTACATAATTATGCATGTTTCTGCAGTTTTACGCATCAAGTATATACATAGACCATTCACGGTGTATTGCTCTTTACAAAATATCATTTTGTTATGAATTTGAAGTATAATTTATTTGTGTATTAAAATGATGGTCCGAATCGTATAACGCACGCCAATTCAAATAGTTGTTTTCTCTAGTAATTATTAAACCCATACATGACTTATGATAATCGTCATATGCAACGTATTGATATGCCAAATAAAGTTTTGTTTTTCAATTAGTTTACTATTATTGAATCCATTAAAAAAAAAAAAAATCAAACTTCAAAATTTCTTAACTTTTTTTATTCCAACATTGATTAAGATGACTCTTTTTTATTATGCATTGTAAGATTTTTTAGAACATACCAAAGTCATTTAAAAGCTTAATGGTTTTCTAATAAATCTAACAAAACCTTAATGTCCATGATAGATTTTAGTAAGGAATATAGATTGGTTTACTCGTCTTTGTGCTTTGAATACATTGAAAGAAGAATCGTCTCAATTAGAGATAAAAAAAGGCTATAACATTTTGAATCCTTGAGTTTTCATATAGTAGAAGAGAGAGAGAAATTTTTTTTTTTTTTTTTAAGTTGAAACGATTTGAATAGTTGAAATTTAGGAGGATGCAAATTTAAAGTTAGGAAATTTAACTCCGTTGGAGTTGAGCTTCAAATCCAAATTTAATGTCACTATACACTCATTTGGTTGTGGACTTAATTCGGACTAAATAAATTAATCTGAATTCTCAACACAACCAGGGAGATCGAAAAGTCCATTATAGTTTTTCAACGTAAAAAACTCTATAGATTCGTGTGGTTCGTTGATTCTAACTACGGTGATTTAGATTGTTTTGTTTCAAAATGTGAAGTCTGAAAATTAGTATGGTTTATATAAGTTCGGACATGTAGTTAAAATTATAAATTTTAAAAGTGAATATAATCTAAATATGTTTTTTAATGTGTTAAAAATATAAATTTGATAGAGAATATGCTTGAAAAGAGAAAACCTGAAATGGGAAATAATTTACACTGTGAAAAATGGTTTTGATTTTATGAATTTAAGTAAGCGTTTTCAAATTGAAATTCTAGCTTCATTTGGTTAATATATGTGAATTCTACCGTTTAAATGATTTGATATGAACAAACATTTAATGAAATTGATTAGAACTGCAATCGGAAGAGTCATTTGGATATGTAGATAGATTTGTTAGGAATGTTAACTCATAATAAAATGAGAATCTATGTTTAGATAGAGCGTTTTCAAATAATTATTTAAAAATTTAGTAGCAGCACATAAATCTTATAAAAACTTGATTTTCATGCTAGAATTTACCTAAGCTATATGGATGTTGGTTTATTTTTTCGCTCTAAACACTAAGTAGAAGAACCAGTCTAATCACAATTGAAATGAAAAAGTTATAGTGTCTTAAAGCATGAGTTTTTATAAAAGTAAAAGGAAAAAAAATACAAACATCAAACACGTGTTACTAGCTAAAAAACTAAGCATTACAATCATTCAAGGTCTGTTTGATTCATAGATTCAAATCATGTGATTAGAATCATTTTCGATTTACGTATATTTTTTATGAAAGAAAATACTGTGACGAACCATAAATCATGATTCGAATCAAGAAGCGAATCTAGAAACCAAATGGACCCTCAACTAGATGTTACTACCAATGTTATAACCTATTTCTACATAATATAAAAAAAATACATATGGAATTCACTATTTAACTTTTCATCGTCTATTTCGCACCATTTTAGGCCACAATAAAAGTTTTTTCCGAGTATTCTATACACTTGCCCCCTAAACTTATTGAATTTCAGCAGTTTGTTTTGTAAACTTCTAATTTTGATAATTTGCTCATTCAACTTACAAAATATTGCAATGTATCTTATGTTACTAATTTTGTTTTATTTTTGTTAAATTTAAGGGATTGAGAGTTAATAAATTTTTTTTTTGGGTGAAATTGAGAGCTTTGTGTTAAAATGATATTTATTCTAACAATTTTTCAAATTGAGGAGATAATTTGTAGAATTATAAGTTCAAGGGTAAATTGCTGAAGTCCTGTAAGTTCAGGGGTAAATGTGTAAAATACTCTTTTTTTTTTTTTGGATAATTAGAGAATCTGGCACCCAGGATTTCATAACATTGCGTTTGATTCCTTGTCTGGTGCCACCAAGCAGTGCTCCATTTCCTACACCTGTGTTTGCCTCTCTCTCTCTCTTCCGGAGAAGCACCCAATAAGGTCCTTGCAGCACCTGGTCTAATCTCTCTCTCTCCTCTCTCTCTCTTCCGGAGAAGCACCCAATAAGGTCCTTGCAGCACCTGGTCTTATCTCTCTCTCTATCCTCTCTCTCTCTAAACCCAAATAAGTATTATATTATTATATAAAAAAAAAGAAAAATGGGATCGGTGCTGGGCATAAACAGAAAGAGCAAGGAAGAGCTTGAAATGGCGCTCAACAAGGTCAAGCAGATTGTCTCCTCTCACCCCGTCGTTGTCTTCAGGTCTCTCTCTCTTTCTGTCTTTCCAGTATTAACCACAAAGCTTCTTTTTTCATTATTCATTATTTATTTTCCGAACATTCAATTTTATTTCAGTTTGTAAGAAATTAAGGGCGGTTCATTTTGTTAATTTGAATTAAGGTGTAATTTGATGTGAGAATTTTTTATTGTAACGAAAAAAATTAAATAGAATTTTTTTAAATTTTTTTACTATAATAAAATTTAAATTTTAAATTTAAATCAATAAGATGAACGGCCTAACCCAGATAATCAAATACTATATTCCGCTTAATCCTTGAAGCAGGAAAAAAAAAGACCTCAACTTTTGCTTGAAAAAAAAGTCCTAAACTTTGGCTTGTAAATTGGTCTTGCTTTCGTTTTTAATTGCCACATTTTTTTTTTTTTTAGTTCTGAGCTGACTGGTGATTTTTTTTTTTTTTTTTTTTTTTTTTTTTTTTGTTTTTGGTTTGTTTTAATTATGAATTACTGGCAGTAAAACTTATTGTGGGTACTGTACGAGGGTGAAGAGTTTATTGACACAACTTTCAGCAGCTTTCAAAGTCATTGAACTGGACGAGGAAAGTATGTGCTCTTAGCTATGTTGTTTTTTTTGTCGTTTCCTGTCTCTTATCAGACTGTTTTTTGTCTTCCTAATTTCCTTCCGTCTGCAAAACCAAAAATAAAATAAAATAAATTAACTTTGATGTGACTTTTCGGTGCTTGGAAGAGGTTTATAGTTTCCCAACACAGGATCTTGTTTCAAGTTTAATCACTCGTTTAACCGATCTAAGTTTTAATTTTAATTTTATTATAATTAAAAACTTATAATAAAAATTACATTTAATTTATTATTCTCATATAAAATCACATCTTAATTTGAATTAAAAATTCGAATTAAGGCCTAAAACTTTAGACTAGTAAGCTTTATAATAGAACTTAGAGAATTTTTTCTCGTGTCTATGGAGTCATTTGATTGTATTTATGTATAATTGTATATAATTTCCACTGTTTTATGACCTCCTTTGAGCAACCAACAATGTATAAGCAAATGTTTGTGTCTATTGGCGAAGGTGATGGAGGTGACATCCAAGTAGCTCTAGCAGAGTGGACTGGCCGAAGGACTGTCCCCAATGTCTTCATAGCAGGAAAAAACATTGGTGGCTGCGATTGTAAGCCCATTACTTTCATTTAGGCCTTCATTTAGTCTCGTTTAATTTGCGGATTCGAGTTGAGATGGATGTGACTTTTTGTATGAGTTTTTAACTATAATAAAACTAGAATTAAAAACTCGAATCGGTGAAATAAACGAGGCTTTATTTTTTTACGTTTAGTCATCTTTCCGCTCCTTCGCTTTGTTGATTTGAATAGTGTGGTTTTGAATTTTTAGGTTTGAACCAAAAGTTCTGAACCTATTTAGGTTTTTTCTGGTTCAAGCTGATGTAAAGTTTAAACAAGAAATAAAACATCACATTAGAGAATAAAAGTTTGAAATAGTCTTTGATTAGTGCGAAAATTACTTAGATATAGGCTCATGGTTTTAAACTAGAAATACTGTAAGCAAATAGGTTTAAACCCATGAAAAGTTAACGGGGTTAAGTTCTCCAAAACCCATAATTTTGGGTTCACACGGGTTCTCATCCAGGTTAAAACTTTTAACAACCAAACATGGATTGTAAACCGGATCACTATCTCTTCTCAGTGCAGTCCAATTTCAGCTGTTAACTCTCTTTGTTTTGTTGTGGTTTATATTTTGCCGGTAAGTCTCTTTCTTTTGTTGTGGTTTATATTTTGCTAGTTTGAACCACAGTTAAAACTTTTTTACATGTTTTATTTATAATTTGAGACTTTATCTGATAATCTCTCTAAAAATAGACTACTAGTAGTTCATTACTTTTTAACCGTCAGATCTGTATCAGAATCTGTTTATTCTACGTAGTCTTTCAATCTATTCTAATCTTGATCAGAACCTAATGGTTAAAAATTGAGACTACTAGTAGGGCGGACTACCGGAGAAATTCCTAACTTATAATTTTTGTTCAGACAAACAGGCACAATTGAAACTTTTCAGTGAAAAGTTAATCCTTTTTTCCCAACTGTTGGGATTGTTTCTTCGCACCATTTTTTGTTTTTTTGGGCCACAGCTGGGATCGTTTCTTTTCATCGGCTGAATTTGAGCTTGACGCCTAACTTTTTGGGGATGCACCATAATTTTCATGCTTTTCTTTTTGTTACTAAGTTTTGTTCTGCCAAATACTCATTTAACCCTTTTTTTTTCTTTCTTTTTAAATCATTGCAGCGGTTTTGGAGTTGCACCAGTCAGGTCAGCTTTTGCCCCTTCTCACAAATGCTGGTGCCATTGCCACTAACTCTGCTCAGCTGTGAACCACATTATATAAGCCACCAGAAACTAAAAAGGCAATATTATGTGTAGCTCTTGTGTTAAATCTGTATGATGATGGTGGTTATAAAGGCACTTTGTACACGCTCTCTATCAGCAAAATAAATGTATAGATACTTGTAATGTTGTGTGTTTGAATGATATGAAAAAAATACCCATGATCATATTTCTACTTCTCTGTCTGCTGCATGTTTCAATCGTAACTTTTTGAGGACACATGTGGAAGAAAGTATACTTTTTAATGGGACAGTTCATAAGTCTCCATTACTTGACGAGTCTGAGAGTGTTTTCTTAGTGAGAGTCGAATTCATAGTATTAGCCTGGTCAAGGTTTTTTTTTCCCCCATTTTTTATGGTTTTTTTTTTCTCAGCAAAAAAAAAAAAAAAAAAAGGATCATGGTACCCCATTCCTTTGGTTTATAGTAGAAATTAGGGGCCTACTAATTAAAAATGACAGGACCTCATTCTATTTAAAGAATGGGTTCAGTTTTACATCCCAAAGATTACAAGCTTAACAGTGCACTTCTACTTAAGAATAAGTAGAGTTTTACTCCCAACAAAAAAGAAGCTTAAAAACGCACAATCTATTAAGTGGGTAAGGACCTTAAAAGTCGCACAACTTATTTACGGGATGAGGTATCGAACCTTGAATTTAAGGTGGATTAAAAAAAAAAAAAAAGAAAAGATTTTTCAACCATTGCACCATCTCATTAGTACTAATTTTGATTATAGCTTATTTCATGATGTCTCCGTTAGATAAGCTGTATTGGATTGTCATATCCAAGTATAGCTTTGTTAAATATAAAATACATGTTATTGCCAAGTTATTTTCGCCTTTAGCAAAAATGCAAGATATTGCCATCTGACCATGCAATTGGATACTTTAAATTTTATGGATCTCTTGTTCCTTTTACAATGATAACCGATTTTTTTTGTTTTGATAATAAAACCAGTACTGTCACTTTCTTACTTGAAATCTATGATATAAAAAACTACTTAGAAAGTGGACCATAATCTTTCTTTAATTGAAATCTTAATATAAAAACTACTTAAAAAGTGACTTTAATTGTAAGTGTTGGATCAAACCATACATGTATATTTGGAGAAATGACCAACTGTTGAGCCCTCACCTACAAATGGAACGTCTTATCATATTTTAATAATAAACACTTTCAAAGAAACTCGTGGTAGGACCAGAAAAAGAAATTATCAGTAATTTTTACTTTTAACTGTTAAATATGTATAAAAAATTATTTATTTTGTGTATTTTTTTAGTCTGATGTGATTTTAATCAAACTCAACAGTTAAAAATATACCCTACCGGTAAAAATGGTCTACTGGAGAAACTCCCACTTTCGGAATTTACCCTCTTTTTATCTTAGTTCACTTGTATATTCCACATTTATCTTAGTTCTAATCTGAAAGCGTGGGTGATTTGATATTTATGTGGTGGGCCCATGACTGTCTTCACACCGACTTGTCAAGCACTAGCAATACATGGGAATCACATATAGGTAATCTTGATCAAAATTTTCTCATAATTTCTTTGCAGTACTCATGGGAAAGAAGTTTTTAAATAGACGGTGTCCAATAAGAATAATATCACGTTCTGATCATTCATTATAAGCCTCTCTTATTAACAAGGTTTATCTACAAACAACAGTTTACAATTAAGAAAGGAGTAAAACCAATACAGTATACAAGATCGAAAGCAGAAACCCAAATGAAAGAAGAAGAAAAGAAAAAAGAATTTTTATAGCTCAAACTAAGGTCTTTTCCATGGAATCTTGATCCATTTTGAGATTGAAAATACATGACGTTGTGGTGGTAGTAGGACTTTCCTTATCTTGTGGTGAAGGAACCAACGCCAAAGAATCCACTTTCCAATACTCACCAACATTAATCCTCCATTTTTCCTCAACAAAACCCCATCTCTTCTTCTCTTCTCTGATCTTATGCTCTTGATCAAACCCCGCATTGGCATCCGAGTTTGAGATTGATACTTGTCTTCTCCATTTGCACCACATTCTCAGCATGGCATAAATCATCACCAAGCATATGACGGTGGATGTCGACACAATGGCCATTATTATCCCTATAACCGCCGCGTTGGAAAGGCGTCTTTTCGATTGCCCCTCAGATTCCGGACATGCCACTAATGGTGGGCCACAGAGTTCCTGATCATTTCCCATGAAGGAGCTGAGTGGGAATCCGGAAAATGTTGTGGGAATTTGTCCTCTCAGATGATTGCTTGACAGGTTCAACACGTGCAAGCTGGTCAGTTTCCCGAGTGAGGAAGGAATTTCTCCTTGGAGCTGATTAGAGGACAGATTTAGCCTCTCCAACTTCATTAAGTTTCCAAGAGATGTTGAAATTTCACCAGATAAGAAGTTTTTGCTCAGGTCCAAGATTACTTGTAACTCACTCAACCCCCCTAACTCAGCTGGTATAAAACCTGTCAAGAAGTTCTCTGAGAGCCTCAGTTCATAGAGCTTCTTGCATTGCTGGATTGTCTCCGGGATTGGTCCTGAGAAGTTGTTTCTTTGAAGGTTAAGAACATTGAGAGAAGTGAGGTTTCCAATCTCTTGTGGGATAGTGCTAGAAAGGTTGTTGCTGTGGAGGGAAAGCTTGAGTAGTTTCGAGCAGTTTCCGAGCTCTGCAGGGATTTTTCCATGGAAGTTATTGGACGAAAAATCCAGCTCACCGAGCTGTTGTAACCCACCTAACCATGGCTGCATTGTGCCTGTGAGTTGGTTATTGTTGAGCAAAAAGTGCTCAAGCTTTGTACAGTTTGATAGTTCAGCTGGAACTTCTCCTACCAAGTTATTGTATGAGAGGTCAAGGAAATTGAGCTCTGTGAGTTGGGAAAACTCGGAAGAAATGCTGCCATTAAGGCGATTGTATGCAAGGCGCAGACGGCGGAAATTTCTTGATGTGGCTAGTGTAGGCGGAAGAGGGCCTGAGAAGCTGTTGTTTGTTAAGTCCAAAGCGGTGAGAGAGTTTGAACCAGTGAGAGGAAATATGCTTCCGGTGAATCTGTTATGAGAAAAATTAATGATTTTGAGGTTTTTGAGAAGGAAAAGAGATTGGGGAAGAGGGCCTTCAAAGGAGTTGTTGTAGAGAGTGATGGTGCTCAGTTCCGAAAGGAATCTGAATGTGGGTGGCAATGAACCTGACAGCTTGTTATCAGCCAGGACCAAGAACTGAAGCCTTCTGCAGTACCCCAAGCTCGGTGGGATGGGACCGGACAAGTCATTTTGCCTGAGTTGAAGCAGAACAAGATTCTTGAGCTTCCCAATTGTGTCAGGAATGGACCCTGTGAAATGGTTCCCAAAGAAATCAATTTCTGTCAAGCTTGAGCAGTTTGTTAGCTCTCTTGGGATGTGTCCTGACATCTGGTTATCGTAAAGGTAAATGATTCTTAGCCTCTGCAGCTTCCCAATCTCCGCTGGGATTATGCCTGTGATCATGTTGCCAAACAGATAAAGATTTTCTAAGTTGCTCAAGGATCCGATTTCGGGCGGTAGAGTTCCAGTAAAGCTGTTGTTGTTAAGCGCCAAATCGGTTAAGTTGGCTAATTTTTCCAAGGAAAGTGGTAATTCTCCACTAAATCTATTATCTGAAAGGTCCAATTGTTGGAGTGATGAGCAGCTTAGTAGCTCCAAAGGAAATTTCCCCGAAAGCTTATTTCGAGCAAGAAGAAGCTCTTGCAGATTTGAATCTCCGAGGCAGAAGTTGCTCGGAATGCTGCCATTCAATGCATTGTCAGAGAGAACCAAGGATGTGAGATTCTTTAGCTGAGTGTTGAAAAGAGAAATGGTTCCTGAAAGCCTGTTTCTTGACAAGTCAAGAACCTCAAGCTGAGATAACTTGTTAAGCTCTGAAGGAATGTTGCCACTCAGTCCGTTTCCGAGCAAGTTTAAGTACTTCAAATTCTGCAGGCCACTAAGTGAGGCAGGAATTGATCCAGAAAGAGTGTTGTTTGCCAGGTTCAGAACTTCTAGTGATTTAAGAGATCCCATTAAAGATGGGATATCCCCTTCAAGCCTGTTGTTTGATGCTGCAAAGTTCTGAAGCTCCTCGCAGCCACGAAGCTCTCCCGGGATGAGGCCACTCAGGCTGTTGTTCTGCAGGTCAAGAGATGTCAAATTCTTCAAGAGACCAATCTCAGCCGGGATGCTTCCATTCAATTGACAGTAGGCAAGACCCAACACTCTCAGCTCAGCCAACTTGCCAATACTCGGCGGGATTTCTCCCGACAACAAGTTGTTGCCCATTCTAAGAACTTGCAGCTCCTTCAAAAGGCCTATTTCAGGAGGTATCTTACCAGAGAGATAATTTGAGTGCAGAAGAAGTACTCTAAGATTCTGAAGCTTCCCAAGCTCGCGAGGAATTGCACCGGTGAGGATATTGGTTGAAAGATCGAGCGTTTGAAGCGAAGAGAGTCGCCAAAGATCGTCCGGAATGGAACCCGATAGGCCTGACCAAGACAGGTTCAAGCCCAGAACTTGATCATAGGAACATGTCAGGCCATACCAAGTGCACACATTAGCATCTAGAGACCAGCTTTCCATGACTCCATTTGGATCGTCCAGTTCGGATTTGATTCTCAGAAGCCAATAGGAATCAGTGGAGTTTTCTCCATGAGCATCAACAAGAACAGCACCAAGTACTGCATATAACAACATGAGACAAAACAATTGGATGCCAGCCATTTCTACTGTTGTGAGAAAAGGACAGAATTAAGTCAAGGTATCAAAACCTGGCTCGGAATATTTAGTGTTGATGCTTGGAAAACTGAGTTCCATAAAAGAAGAAGACAAAGAAAAAAAAAAAAAAAACACAAGGGAAGAACTTAGTTCCAATATGATAAGAAGAAGAGCATATGGAAGAAGAGAATGAATAGGACATGAAGGAAATAATTGGTGGGATGATTTGTTTCTTGGGGTTTATGTAGTTCACATGTTTCAAGTATTAGTCTATCTAATTTTCCATTAAAAAAAGAGAGTTGCTCCCATAGGATAAAAAAAAATAAATTACTGCTAATTTTTTATTTTCAATCGTCAATATAATCAGAAATTATATATTATACATACTTATTCAATCTGATGTTATTTTAATCAAATCTAACGGTCACAGATTAATATTATTGATAGAGAAGCTCTATCAGAAAAAATTCTGCGAGAGAAAAAAAAAAAATCCCTTGTAGTAGGCTAAAAGGTGTGGTTGTTAATTTGCTGTCTTTTTTTTTTTTTTTTTTTTCCTTTCTTTCTTGTCAAGGCAAATATGGAATAAAATAGCATGCCTAAGTAGATTGTGAGTGTGGGGAAGTGATGGAGATAAGATAGTGTCATGAGCATTGCTGAAAGAAGAACAAAAAGGTTTGCAAAAACACCCACTTGCTTGCATGTCCTTGGTAGAAAAAAAGTGAAGGGCTCTCTCTCTAGGCTCTATGATGAGTTCAAAAAATATATTAAAAAAAGAAAAGAAAACTTAGGATTTAGTTTCTTTCTATGTAAAATAAAAATTCCACATCGTATTCGGAAGAATCCTGAAAGGATCCACTAGGGAAATAAATTCCACAAAAATAAGTAGATTTGACTTTCTAATGATGTACTCAAATTAGCTTCATGGATTGTCAACTAAATGGGTGTAATCCTATTACATTAATGACAAACCACAAAAAATTTCACATCAACATAAAAGGACAACAACATTCATGAACCTCTTCACTGATTTTGCAATGGGGAAAAAAAAAAAAAAAAAATCATGACCAAGATCAATGGCCCTTTTGCTTAGTGGATGTTGAATATAGAACAAATTTGCGGCTTGTGAGGCCTCTCTTTTTTCTTGATTGAATTTCCATGGCAGAGCAAATTTTGTCACAGTATTCTTTCAGCCCATGAATATGATTATTCTTTCGGTTAATTTTTTAAATAACACTAAAAGGTAAAAAATAAAAATTAAAAAAAATTAAAAAAAAAGTTCACGTCACGTCACGTCAGATTGTTCTAGTAACTACAATATTTATCATGAGTCATTATTACGCATATTCTCATGACAAATGATACTATTTATGAAATACCTTTTTTTTTTTTTTTTTTTTTTTCCCTCCCTTCTTTTAGTGCTAAAAAAAAAAAAAAAAAAAAAAAAAAAAGGTTTTTTGTTTTTTGTTGTTTGTTTTCTTGAATTTGAGGCGTTAATTAAAGTGCTCAACCTAAAACCACCTAATACTAAATTAAATACAAGAAGAAAACATAGAAGCTAAGCAACTACTATTTTGATAAGTATTCACGGTGGTGTGACCAGGTTAAGATATTGTGTTGAAAACAGGAGTAGAGCCAAAATAAATCATGTGAGGTTTTGTTATAAAAAGGGTAGAGAGATAGAGAGAAGATAATTTTAAGTATTATTGAAGGATTCCTGCATATAGAGAAAACCAAGCAAAAGAGGACAGATAGTTTGCTTCAAAATTGGATTTTCTTTGATAGAGAACTGTTTATTGGGGATCCCTATCACATATGGCTTTCATTTATTGTCAACTTTGCTTAGAGGATTTAAAAGCCAACAAGTTTGTCCCACTAAAATCCCAAGAAAAATATGTATATGAAGCAAAACCTGCCCGGGCAATTTACAGAACGAACCCAAAAGCAAATTTACTTTTGCTTTTCCTATGAATTACAAGTCAGTCAATTTGCCCAATAACAACATAGTGGATGAGTGTAAATTCTCATTTAAATAGCTCTCTGCGGTACAGAAGTATTATCACTTACATGTATTTTATTATTAAATCTTGTCCAAATCACGTAAAAAAAAAAGTATACAAATTTAGGCCTCTTTCATTTTATTGATTCGAGTTTTCAATTCTAGATTTCTACAGTAAAAAGCTTTTAGAAAATGTCACATTTAACTTTTTTTTTTTACAGTGAAAAGCTCTCAGAAAATGTTACATCTCAACTCGAATTGAAAACTCGAATCCGCGAAGCGAACGAGGCCTTACAGAATTTAGACGTGTTTATTTGCACAACTTAAGTCATGACTTAGATTGTGTATGTGAGAGAAAATTATTATAACAAAAAAAATTAAATTTAAATTTATGTAAGAGAAAATACTGTAGCAATAATACTTGAGTCATAAAATGAACAAAGCCTAATACAATTCTAATAGTTTAAAACAAAATGACATTGGTAGGATTTTTATTTTTTCGTACCCTATTGTAAAAAAAAAAGATGATTCTACAATGAGATGTTCTCACTGTAGAGTTTAAAAAGACTAGTGATCACACATGTACAATTTAAATTAGATAATTCATATCTCATAAGAAAATTTCAAGTCGGAGTTGAATCCACCTCATAAACAGGTCTGTTTTATATCGTAAAATTAAAGTCAATAATCTGTATCGGTAGCGCTCACACGATATAATTCTCCTTTAGTGAGTGCTCATGTAGTCAAACACTCGATTGACATTCTCGTACCAGTTTCAGACAGCAAATAAGACACAAGATCAATGAGCAATTATATGAATATATCTGTCCTCAACCTAATCTGAGTTCATATTCTTGTTCTACCCTTTGAAGAAAGGAGAAAGAATGTTAATATACCAATACCGACATGTTAATATAACAATACCAACTCTGAAATTAAATAGAGAATAAGAACACGGCTCAAATTTGATATTCTTGTCAACCACTGAGGGACAAGGGGCAATAAAGCAAAGATATACATCCAAGGGAGAAGGTACATTATTGAAGATGTATCATACTAGTTGACAATTTTTTTTTTTTTTCAAAACAAAAGAGTTTTGAAGAACTCTACTTTCTCCATAAACAATACAAATAATTTTAGTTTTTTTTTAAAAAAAAAAATAAAGCGTTGACAAGTTTGTTGAATTTCCATTAACAATTTTTGGAAAGAAAGAAAAAAGAGAGAAATTTAGGGCTCGTTCACTTCGCTCATTCGAGTTTTTAATTCGAGTTGAGATTTGATTTTATGTGAGAGCTTTTTACTGTAGTAAAAAAGTTAGATGTGATTGTTTATGAGAGCTTTTTACTGTAACAAAACTCAAATTCTAAACTCAAATAAGCGAAATGAACGGAGCCTTAGTAATTTAACATTTGTTTTTCTAGT
Source organism: Morus alba (assembly GCA_012066045.3). Classification (NCBI taxonomy): domain Eukaryota; kingdom Viridiplantae; phylum Streptophyta; class Magnoliopsida; order Rosales; family Moraceae; genus Morus; species Morus alba. The sequence goes on along the minus strand of CP050231.2, from coordinate 4,973,927 downwards.
GAGTAGTTCAAAGAGCTTTAATGATGAAACGAGCACTTAAGAAAAAAGATAAATGTATCAATACATATGGAATCATAGTGAAGAAATCATAGGTGGTGATGTGGTCCAATAGTATTTGGCCAAACCATTGATGTTATCTTATCGGTTTGTGCTGGCTAGTTTGACTTTACCTCCTTAATATTTCTTTCTAATTGTTTGCAGAGGATGTTGACTTCGGCCTGCTTTTGTTTATAATCTTGTAGAGTTGTAGTTGGTGGCATATTTGACGAATTATTAAAATCTTGTTTAATTCGTAGATTTAAAATAAAAATTTAAATTTAAACAACATTTAAACAACAATTTACACGATATAACTCGCTTGCTATGAAATTAGAAATAATCCAAAACGCACTATCATAGGGCTAATTTGCGTTTTGCACATTATTCTCCGCCCGTTTATTGTTGCCGCTAAGTCATTCTCTTTTTCTTTGGGCGTTAATGGTATCATGGTTAAAAACATGACTTTGAGTTGACTTTATTGATTTTATATATTATTTATTTTTTTTTTTTTTTTTTTTTTTTTTGCAAAAATTGCATAATTTACCTATGAAAGTATATAGATTTAAATTTTTACCCATCATTCTCGATTAATATGCTTTTACTGATATAATTATTTAATTAAAAAGCTTATTAAGTAAAAATAAAATCTAAAAATCCCGACTCACACACTTTTAAGAGATATTTATCTCCTTTTAGCGTACCTTACTCTTAATTAATACCTTCCTCACTAATATAATTATTTGACTAAAAAAAATATTAATCTTAGTAAAAAAAAAAAAACATTAATCTTAGTAAAAAAAAAATATTAACCAATAATAAGAGGTATAAATTCATACTCGTGCTTTATTAAAGATATTTGTCTCCTTTCCTCATTTATTTATTTATGGAAGCTTTTTTTTTTTTTTTTTTTTTTTTTTTTTGGTTGTTAGTTGAAGGTAAAAGTGAGAACAATTGTCCTACATCTTGTTCTTCCGCATGGTCCTTGACTAGTGGATATGTAAGTCACGTTCACTTTACCGATTTGAGTTTAAAATTTAAGTTTTGTTACAGTAAAAAATTCTTAGAAACAATCACATCTAACTTTTTTGTTATAGTAAAAAATTCTCACATAAAATCACATATCAACTCAAATTACAAACTCAAATCAGCGAAATAAACACCTTAAGTTATTACATAATGAGCATGCGATTACCCCCATTAAATTTCAAATGTTTCACTTGTATGTCATGCATAGATGCGAATTGATATTACCAAAACACCCTTGTCATCCAGCCCTTCCTCAGTGTCTTGCTTGAATTTTTAGTAGTCAACGAGTCGGACTGAAAAATCTGAACTGGGAATAATGATTAATTGAAACATCCCAACGAAATTTATTGCTCATTTTCCAACACAGCGGATAATCTGTGGCAGAAAATAATTAATCTACAACCGGTATTCACTTGCAACAAAGCACATGAAAAAGAAAAAAAAATTAAAAAAAAAAAAAGCCTTGCTTTGCTGCATTTAGTGGTATCTCCTCCGTATACGAAAATCCGGGACAATCTTTGTAACTAACTTTAAACAAGTCAAAATGCTTCATTACCAATTTGCTTTTAAACTGCCACCTAAAACATGACAAACTAAAAAAAGAGTACGGACTGTGAAGTGTGAATTATACTTTGCAGTAGTTTTACCACTTATTGTGTGAAGTTTACGCTTCATTGAGCAGAAACTGCATTTGAGGGGAAAAATCTCATGAGGAAGCTTGAAAGAGACCAAATGCAGATAACCCCAAGACACTGAAGGACATTCAAAAGCGTTCCAAGGGAACTGTTGATTGCCAAGTTATGCGATGTCATCTCGGCGCCTCTGACCGTATACGATAGAGCTGTTACCAGTTGGGCTGCTCTGTTCAGTTGGTGCAATCTGTACACCTATCAAGCATGAAAGAAACTCTGATTTATAGTTCTCAAATGGGTTCAAATTTAGATGACGAAACAAAGTCAATATTAAACAAGGACGCTAAAAAAGAGAAAACTGTCCTTACTTGAAAGATTATCGGGATAACGGGCCATGACGGGGACTTTGAATATCTTGCATACTGCTCAAATGCAAATTGGACAACTATACCAACTAGGTATGGTGCGAGAGTGGCAGATGCTGCAGGACCAGTCCAAGGCCAGACCAAGCCCATTGTCACCATGGGAATTATAAGACTAAGTACCAGAGCAGCGACGGATGAGATTCGCTGTCCCAGTTGGGGGGTCGTGGAGTTGCTTGTATTTACAGCAGAATCTAGTACCATAGGCCTCCTTAAACGGTCAATCAGAAGAAGAAACACAGCAACGCCACAGTAGAAAAGAGCTTCCGTGAAGAACAATATGAGGAAATCTGATAATTCAAAAAAAAAAAAAATCGAATTATTAATCCAACGGGATTTTAGGACAACAAAAGTTAGCAAGATATATGCAAACATCAATGAAGATGGCATAATTTCTGATTTGATTTAGTTACTAGTTAAAGTGTCTGAATCAAAAAATCAGGACATGAAAAGTGCAACTTCCCAAAGCAGTGTAAAGAAATGCAAGTACTCTCACCTGTCAACAAAGAGTCCTCAAATACAGCAGAGAGCACTCTGCGCAAATAAAGGGAGGGAAATAAAAAAGAGGCCACAAGGACTGCCGGACCAAGAAACCACAAGAAGTTGTTCGGACTCCCCTCTGAGCTAGCCATGTGGGCTTCATCGTCTCTTTTGTACGGACGGTTATAGAAAGAGATAAAACCAGGTCTTCCGCCGGAACCATCAAAATGGAAATTTGAACTGCTGGCAGTTGATATATCTTCAGTGTTAGGAAAGTTATTTTCTTGCTCTGAAGCAACTAATGTTATCTCATCATGTAGTGACTGATCTTCAGAAACTGCAAAGAGAGCACTGTGCCACTTCGGTGACCTTACCCTTGAATACAGTATTCCATGGATGAATTTGCACGACTTATCTACTCATAACAACGGAAGAAATACCCAGATAAATACATACAATTTATCAATTGGGAACTTGCAACTAAGTAAAGAAAGCCATATTACTAAGTTTGCTAGTACATAACTCAAAAGTCACTTGCTTTATGTTTACAGATTAAGTCAGAACTCAGAAACTCCTTTGTCCCACTTATATCTTGATACCTGTCAACCCTACCAAGTACCTTTTGGAGAAATAAATTTGGACTACCTAAGCTAACATTTGCATTTTTTGTGAATATGACAACAAATATGAGAAATCACCTCTTGCGTATCTTCGCAGGCTAGCTTCGTGTTGCGGGTCATTGTATGATCTTTGTGATAAGTTCAGCTGGACATAAACAAATAAGTTTACATGAGCTAAAGATGGACCTCTCCATAAAAGCCCAGTTTCAGTATTCTTAGATCATGATTGTAAATGGCATGAAGTAGAAAGATGACAATTGAAAATTCTAATCTAGAAAATCATTTGTGCATTAGTTTATTGTATTAGGGAGCCTCTGTGTTGGCAATTAACCTGCAATAGAGCGCAGTTGGGATTGTATACGCTACTGTGCATCAATAAACCCCTGAAGCTCAGAGTACCAATATAAATACAGCTGCCCTACTAATAACTAAAGTTGTAGAAGAAACTACTTATCAAATTTGAATTGCCATTTTCAATTACACCCTGACACAAGCATTTGCAATCAGCAGAACGCTAGATTTTACCATCATTTTTCACGTTATTTCATCCAAGATTTTTTTTTTTTGGGCTACTGATCCAAGAGCCTATTTTAGTTGCAAGATTCATTGTCATTTTAAAAAGAAAGGGAGAGAGATTTGGGTTGAGTTGGGAGGCGCCTTTGAGATGTGCAGATATGTTTGTCTCTTCTCCCCTTATATGCTTCAATAAGAAAGGTAGAACAATTTGGAACTTTTCCATATTGGGCCTATGTTTGGCACCTTGGTTAGAACGAAATAAGAGGATTTTAGAAGACCTTATTTGTTCAGAAAGTGAACATCGGGAGCAAGTGATTTGGGTTACGATATGGTCGTTTGAGGATAAAGATTTTTGTTATTTCAAAATGTCAGATAGATTGCTTTTTTCGTTTTGCTTTAGTTGGAGGACTTCGCGACCCCCGGCCTTGTTGCTGGTGTTCTTTGTAGTGTACTTTGTGATTGTTCTAATGAAGTTTTGTTTCTTTATCTATGTAAAAAGATTCACAACCAATGTCAATCCTTAACATAATCATTTGGTAAACGATATGGGAAGCTAGCCAACCTAAACTTTAATCAAAAGTAGACAACTTAGTTTGTTCCATTTCGCCCTTCCCTTAAAGGTTAAAAGTACACTTTTACAGATTGTCTCCAAAAGGAAATTTCCAGACTATATATAATTCTTCATCAATTCCAACATTCCAATCTAAAATTCCATCACTGATACACTGACAATTCTCGAATAACAACCAGTTTTTTTTTTTTTTTTTCATGCTAAATAACAGCCGTTATAGATTTTGAGATATTCAGCAGAATCCCTATATGTGACCTATCTTTTCAAACAAAGAAAAACAGCTCTAAAAAAAAAATCTAAATACACAGTAAAAGACTTATACACATGCATAAAACAAAGCTACAAACATTTCACTTCACTTGAGCTATAACTACACAAAAGAAATCTAGTATAGGTTTGCTCAACTAAAGCCATCAAAATTGTTCTTTTTTTCCCCCTTGTGGCAACATTCAATACTCACTAAGCAATATCTAGCCAAGCCTTAAATTCCCACCAATCAAAATCCCTTAATTAAACGTTTTGAAACATCGAATTTCCATGAAAATTAACAGCATTTTCTTTCTTCTCTTTTCTAAGTAACCAACCAAAGGTGAATCATACCATACCTTAAAAGGACTCCTGGTGTGAGAAGGAGAATAAAGAGCCGCAGATAATAAACAAGAGAACGAGGAACCAACTCTAACAGCCATTCCTGAAAGCAAAAGAAAAAGCATCCAAAATCCCAGTCTTTCACAGACTCCAAAACCGCATGGTGGTAATTGATTCTAGCAAACCCATTAGAGTAGAAGGAAAATTATAGATGCCCAGATGAGGAATTCGACAGATAATGGACCAAAGCGATGGGAAGTGAAAGGATTCGGAGATTCTAAGGTGGGAATTTTCAGAAGTGTGCCGTTTGTTTTGAGGAGAAGAGTGAAAGTCAAAGAACAGCGAGTTTTGTTTGTTGGTGGTACGTTGGTCGGAGAGAGAGGGGATGAATTGTTTGGACGAACAATGCTACAATGCTACGCAACAAACACCAGTGATATAAAATCAATTTCATAATATAAAACTTATAAATGAGATTCGTTTTTTATTAAATATATTAATAGTGATCCTTAACATTGGTGTTGTACTTTTTTTGTTTGGACACATTTGATTTTACTCCTCCGTCTTCTAGTGCCCTCTTTACTGTACAACTTCTACTTGGCACGATTTTTTTATTTTTCTTTTTGGGATTTTTTTGGGTAGTTTATGTATGGAAAATTTTACCGTGAAGCAATAGTAGGTTTTAAATGTTCCATTAATTTTTTAATAGTTAAATTTATATAAATCTATATTAAAAATTTATAACGCACCACATAAAATTATTCTTATTATAAATTTGATTGTTAAAAAATTAATTTAATGATACAGTTCTCATTAGTAGAGTAAAATAACATGTTCCACTGTAAAAACTCAAAAAAAAAGATGATAAGAACAATTTATAATCATTAGATCTAATCAAAATTATATTAAACTGAAAAATATGTAAAACATACAACAGTTGAAAACATAAACTTTTCAATAGTTTTTTTTTTTAAAACCTACTAGAGAAATACCCTAATTTGCAAGAGATTTTTACAACAAAATTTGAAAGAATAAACTATAAGTAGGCTTTCTATTTATAATTGTCAAGACTGTGTCAAAGACTATTTTTTCTCTGTTTTTTTTTTTTTTTTTTGAGTGATTTTAATAAGATCTTATAGAAGGCCTACCATAGAATGACCGATAATTTGCAATGATTTATTTTCTATATAGAGACTTTTGCAGTAGGCCGGCTTACTGATAGTGTCAATTTCTAACCGTTAAATCTAATGAAAATCACATCAGATTAAAAAATATATGCAAACTAAATAATTTTAATATAGATCTAACAACTGATGAAAAAAAAAAAAAAAAAAAAAAAAACTACTGATAATAAATTTTTTCAATCCTGCCAGCAGCGAAACTCTCTTCTTTTATATTCTATGTTTTGAAGAATTCACTGACAAATGAAATACAAATTTTTACCGTCAAAATTGCTTTCCTAAATTTTGTTTTTTCATTCCCTGCCATAAAATTCTCATCTTATATCACCTTACCCTGTGTGTTCCTTTTCTTTTCCTTGGCTCTGTTTGTTTTCTTCGAAAATTTCATTTTTATTTAATTATCCTTTTTTTCCCTGAAGCCAAGCCTTTTTTCTTGGCTCTTGTTCTTTTACAAGCATGATATGACTTATGGCCTTTTTATTTTTTTTGGCTCTTGTTCTTTTACAAGCATGATATGGCTTGTGAGTCTGCTTGTTTAGAATTTCATGGTAAATTACTAGTTTCATTAGCAACAAAAGGTGTTTGGTAATTCAAATCACAACTCAAAATTTTTATTATAATATTATCTTATAAAAATTTAAATTTAATTTTTTTTATTATAGTATTATCTCACACATAAATTTACTTTTCAACTTAACTCGAAAATTAAACATACCCAAATTGAAGAGAAAAAGGAAAAAGGGGGACCCACAAGTTAAAAGAAGACATATCTTAGCCTTATTAAGATACCATATAAGGCAGCATCAAAATGCAAGTTATTTCTTATCCTTTCTAGGCCCATAAAGTTTATTATATGACAAAGGAATGCACATTGGGAAAGAAAAAGGGATGCAAAACAATCAATCACACAACAAGAAAAAAAAAAAAAAAAAAAAAAAAAAAAAAAAAACTGCAACAGACCTTACATGGTGAAAAAAATAGTAGATAATGGAAACATGTACTTTTGAGACTAGACTTGGGAACATCAAAACTCTACTGTTGATTCGATTTCCAATCGTTTTATCTCATTAAGGGTCATAAACAATAAAAGCTAAGTACAACAGAAATAAATTGATACCAACCTCATCCAAAAATAAATTTACTGCCTTATGAAAAAAATTATAGAAATCAGACAACTCTGCATAATCATTTTCTCTCTAACTAGATCAAGATACGAAGAACCCCATTGCAAAAACGGGTTGGCTAGCTGTCTCTAATAAATGTCAAACTTCCTCGAACCGTCACCATCAGAAGCGACTCAATTCGGCCCCTATCTGACTGAAAACCTCTCTTAATACACACTCTCCAAAATCTAAATGAGATTGGCCCTCTTTAGAAACCTTATTGTTCTGCAATAATATGGCCATATCGACTCCACAAAGTCAAGGTACCTCTCCACCAGCCATACTTGCAATTCTTTCAGCTTACTTTTGGAAAACTCCTTGTAGTTCAGGTTTTTAATATTTACTACAGGTTGCCAAAAGCGAGAACGGAACTCCTCCTTAAGCTTTCCTTCGACAAGGTAGCTGTAGTACACGGGTAAGTTCTTGATGACTTTTACCGTCTGCTTGAAGGAGAAGACATAGAGTGCAAATAACCACCGAAGCATCTTTATGTAAAGAACTACAATAACAGGCCCGACAACCCACAACGGAGTCAACTCCTTTGAAACTTCAGCCCCATATATCACATTAACTGCCAGGTAGAAAGGGATGCTGCAGATTAAGAAGATGAATTATAAGCAAAAAAAAAAAGTGAACAGAAAACTGTCACAATCTTGCATCTAGAGTTTATAGGCATGATAAATAGATAAAATTTTGAAGACTTCCCAAGTTAGTTACACTAGACAAAAGGCTATAAATATGCAACACATGATGCTGAAGGTGAAGGTGATACCGAAATACCAGTAGTAGTGCAGTTTAAGAATACTTGCATACTAAATTCTAAACCCGGCAGGAGTACTGCGTGCCCAACCCACCAAAAACAAGGCTCTAGTTAATAAATTTGTGACACACTACTGGCTCCTATACCCATTTTCCTTTCAACATGTAATTATTTAATCAATTTCTTGGGATATAATAAATAGTAGAAACACCAACAATGAGCGAATGAAAACAGAAAAAACCAGTTCACATAAGAAACTTGACTGAATGAAGGAGCGCACATCTTCCAATTCCTAGAAACTAAACACGACTCATTTAAAGTATAGGAGGAATGAAGCCAAAGTTGTAGACCATTCTCCAGTCTTTTAGATAATATCTCAAAGCTACAACCTACAAGATTATTTTCTTCACCCGGACTACCTGTCTGGAAATCCCTGAAGTTTGTTGAAAGATTCACAATAAAATCTTGCAAAAAAATGTGGACCAACTGTTGAGAGAGAGAGAGAGAGAGAGAGAAGCAACAGACAACATTTTACTCACAAAATCAGCAAGGGCATCTTAATTGTTGCATCCAGACCCAGAAAATGGCTCCAAACCGCCTTTAGAATCACACTTCTTTCCTTGTTCTTAGTCGCAAGTTCAGTTTCTGACATCTCTCTTGGAGATGGTTCCTCTTCTAAAATTTCATCCACTGCAGCACCTGAGGATTGTGTGCGCAAGTTTGTCAACCATTTTTTAAATAGTTCGTGAATAGCAGGGGATGGCCCGACACTCTCATTTGCCTCAGAGGTGTAGGAAAGTGAAATCTCATTTGCCTGGGGAGATTCTGTTATGGCACCCTCACTCTCTTTTAATTTGATTGAGTTCTTGGCAGTCTTTGATCCACTTGCTCTTCCTCCAGGTTCGCCATTTTGAGCACTACCTTTAAAGGCTGAAATTCGCAAAGCTTTAAGTTTTGGTCTGCGTACACAAGAAGCCCCTACACTGTGGCATAAGTTTTCTGAATCCATTTCATCATGATAAAACTAAAATGTGTTACATTATTTGTGTGTATGAGTCTGCAAGCATGCATAAAAGAGTTTCATGACATGAAAGTGGCAGCGTTGGGATTTTGGCCACTACAGAAGCAAAGAACTTTATATTACATTTTTCAAAAACAGACAGGTGCAAAAGAAAAAAGTAGTTCATGTATCCTCAATTTAAAGGAAGAAACAACAGAGGATGGAATATTTCCCACCTTAAACAAATATTCCCCTTCAGTAAAAAAGGCCTATCTGTTCTCGCAGCCACGTGAACTGTTGTTATATATCTCTTCCATTTGACTCCCTTGATCCATGGTAAGGGTCTTGAGGGTAATGTTACATAAGAACCCTGAAAAATAGTAAAGGGAAAAAGAGGGGAAAATCAATGAAATCCAATTAAATTGAGAAAAACTATGGCCTTCAAATATATCAGAATAAAGGCACAGTTTCACATGGCAGCAAACATGAAGAAACTTTGAAACATAAAAGTACTAAAAAAAGAGGAAGAAAAACGTGAAATTTTGCTTACAAATGTTTCATTAAACGAGAAAAACCAAGTATTTTTGCTTTCTAGGATTGACAAATAAGATAAAAATTAGGTTTTTTACACAGATTCCACATGGATGATGGGATTCTACGGTCTTCAACACTATTTTCCTGAGTTTACTAAGTAAGATGAAGCAAAAAAATCTGCTGCAACTTCAATCCCAGCAGCATCTTCATGTTAAATAAACACTATAGGGAAGCAAGGCACAGATGCATATCCAAAACAAACATAATTCGGTTTCACTCCCCAAGGATCACAGGCTCAGGCTAAGCAATGCAACAACCAAGTGGAAGATACCATTTAACATTAACACATATTGTGGCTGAAGATTGGTGTCAAAACACCGATCAAGCAATCAAAATTCTCTCTATCCCGTGCACAGGCACTAAACCTTACATGGGAGCGATAAAAACTGGTCCATGTCACCACCCCCCTTAGTTGTTCAATTACAAAGGTTCATAAAAAGCATAAGGGCAGCGCAACGAGCTAGCGACGTGGTAAAATAATAGAAATTTAAGCGGGAAATAATCTCCAAATAGACCTAATAATCATGTATGATATTCCAATACCATCATGTCATAAAGTACCTGCATTTGATGAGTGACCAAAGCCATTATCTCCGCCTTAAGTTTAACCACCAATCATCAACCCAGAAGAATCTAGATAACAAAACAATAAGAATTCAACAATTACCAATGCAGCACGTACGCAACAGTTAGGAATAACAAAAACCAATTTTTCATTTTTTATTTTTTATTTTTACAAAATACTACTCCAAAAAAAAGGGATAAAAGACGAAAGGAACAGTATGAAATTACTTGTCCTCAGACTAAGGAATCCTAAAAAATAATTGCAACAAACAAAGGAAACCAGAAGAAACCAAATTCACAACAACAAATACTATAGAATATAGGAAAAATTACACACTTTTAGACAATATATAACCCAAGAAATTCACCAAATTCTGTTCGTTTTTCTTCCCCTAATAATCCCAAATGTTAATTCAAGGAAAACAAATAATAAAGTTTAAAAACTTTGCCCAAATGTGACCTCAAATCCTAAACATTAGCATAAAATCGTTCCCGTTTAACTTTCCCGGATTTTCTCAGCAACCAAGCAAAAGCTTTCCAAAACATTCAAGCACAAATAGGTCAGAAAGACTTCTAATAAATCACATACGAACGAAGAAAAATTCCACGAACTGAGATTCGGGACGAAAATGAATTAAGAGAACTTCAAAAGCGAATTTCAGACTAACCCGTAAACGTGAAGACATAAGCGTTTCACCTCATCGAATCATGAAGTTTAGGATAAGAAAAACGAGCTGTCTTATCTTTAATTCCCAAACTGAAAATTTCTCAACAGGAGAGAGAGAGAGAGAGAGAGAGAGAGAGAGAGGATAGAGAGAGAAAGTGAAGGAAAAGGGGGAAAAGTTTGGCTGCTGAATTTCTAGGGTTTATATAGAGAAATTTTTTAATTTTTTAATTTTTTAATTTTTTAATTTTTTTTTTTTTGGGAGAAATTAGAAGTTTGGTATTCAACGGTGAATGGCAACGAGGCAGCGAGGAGAAGAGGGTAAGGTAATAAAGCCGAAAAGCAGGCGGTTAAAACATGAAATACATGATTTTGTGGTGGCAGAAGAGCCGACAAGGAAAACAGAGGAACTATTGGGCTTTTTTTATTGAGGCCCGCTAATGAAGTTGGATTCAGTGGGTTGGGCCGGATCTTGAATTAGGCTATTAGGATTGTGATAGGAAAAGGGAATAACATTTACTTTAGAAGATTTATGAAATAAAATTAAATAAATAGCATATTTTAAAGCCTCATTCATTTTGTTAATTTGAGTTTAGAATTTGAGTTTTGCTACAGTAAAAAACTCTCATAAATAATCATATCTAATTTTTTTACTACAGTAAAAAGCTCTCACATAAAATCACATCTCAACTCGAATTAAAAACTCGAATTAGTGAACTAAACGGGCCCTAAAACTATTTAACAGGTGATTCTTGAAATTTAATGGAGGCATGGTCACGTGTTCATTACATCAAAGTTCGGAAGTTTAAAAAGGAAATTTCATTAATGTGCAAAACATTCTAATTTTCAAGCGTTTTCAATATAGATTTTAAGTAGTCATATCTGATTTTTGAGAACCATCACAAGTATAGTTGTCCTATATTTAAATGAGAATATCAAAACATGTGGAATCCGTGTGAATCAGCGACCACCTTGAAAGTCTAAATACTCTTAAGCAACCGATAATGAAGTAATACCGTGAAAGAAGGGTGAAAAGCTCCCAATCGGGGAGTGAAATAGAATATGAAAGCATTAGCTCCCAAGCAGTGGGAGAAGCCCAGAGCTCTGACCGTGTGCCCGTTGAAGAATGAGTCAACAACTCACAGGCAATGGCTTGGTTAAGCGAACCAACCAGGTTCATTGCTTATGAACCCGAACCTGGATGATCTATTGATGACCGGATGAAGTTTGTGTGAAATTAAGTGGAGGTCCAAATATCTATTAAAAATATGTTTTGCTTCTATTTATGTTACTGTATTTTATATAATTTCAAGTTGCCACGGGATGGACATGTAATTACCTTCATGAAATTTTAACAAATCGTCTTTAATTTTATGATTAGGGATCAAAGTTATCAAAAACCAATTAGGAGTTAATTAGGTTTTTAAAATACCTAAACCGGCACAATACTAATAACGTCAAAAACCCAAAATCTAATCTCAAAAACTCTGTTTACTTTAGTCTAATGTGTACGTGACACAATTTGTAGAAGATCAGTGTCTCTCTCTCTCTCTCTCTCTCTTTTATTTTGCTTTTGAAGGTCAAATAGCATTAATTTCTCTTCTAAGATTTACAGCAAAAACAAAATAGAAAGTGCGTTTTATGTTGTTTTTATGCCAACTATGCCTGCATTTTTCCATGATGAAACACTGCGATCCGTATTCAACTAAGTTTAAAACAAATATAGTACTTGAGTAAGTAAGCCATACACACACACACACACACACACACACACACACACACACACATTTTTTATATATATATATATATATATATATATATACACACATTATATATATATATATACACACACATTATATATACATATATATTCTAAAGAAAACAAATTTTCTCTCTCGATATGTCAGACATTGATGAATGCGCCAATGCCGTTCGAGCTAGCAGAGCATGTGGAGACCCCAGGTTCTGTGTCAACACTTCTGCCTTTGGGCACTACTTATGCAAGTTGCCAAAAAGGAAAAAGTCCCGACTCAACGTGGTCTTTATAGGCATGTATGCCGTACATATGCGATTTGAAGCTCTTAATCATGTTCGTGATTTTGGTTCAAAAAAGTACAGAAGGCAAAAACTGATTTGAACGCTTAATGTGACATTTAAACCATAACAAATAAAGAATTTCTGAACCAACCACCCCGTTAAGATGTTCGAACTCAAGGTTTCAACCACACTTTTCAAACCAACATAGTTTGAACCAAAAGGTTCAAACCACACTGGTTTGAGCCCTTCTTTTCCCCATGAAATTACTATATGAGAGATGCTCTACTGCTCATATTCTAACATTTTTCTGTTTCTCTCCTTTTTGATGCATCATAATCTCATTTCCCTGGCGAAAAGCAAAGGTAAGCATACCACGATAGCATCGTAACAGAATCCAACCAACAACAATGACAGAACAAGACGCATACAATAAAATGAAAGAATAATTATCGAATTCATTAATACTGATATCCATTCAATCACTTAAGGATTTACATGGAGAGTGTGACTTTAGAGGAATGGACATTTTTAAGGGTTGGTAAATAGACATCCACCAAGTAAACCTATAGTCTAAAATTGAGAGAACTAGAAAACTTTTCTCTATTTCATTCACCTCTGTAAAGTAAGAGGAATAAGCGTCACTACATACAAGGCTCGAACAAACATGTCAAAAGGGTTCCACAGGAAACAAGCCGGGACCAATCACAATGTCTGATATCTGATACATCTGTTAAAAATTTAAAAAATATAACGCATCCAAGTACCACCGAACACTAGGAAATCTGCTTTTTCGCCAATCATCAACTTTGCCACCACCCTGCTCATTGCACAAAACTCATCAGTCGCCTTCTGATTTCACAAATATCGACATTGGAAAATTCAACAGGGGCATATCATTTCTAGAGTACCTGGAAATAGGGGTCAACTACTAAATAATGGAAGTGGGGTTTTATCACCAAAACCAGATCATCTTAAGAAATTTTCTTATGCTCCCACTAATCATAGCCAGCATCTTCCCGAACGCCACTTCGCCGTCCGTAAAAGTTTCCCCCACCACGTCTCAAGTGGTTCTGGCCTCTACCTCGGGTCCTCGCACCAGCACTATCGGCACCGTCTTTGGGTCCTTCAGAATTGTTGGATCTGTTGTTGTATGACCCAACTGGCTGGTATTCATAATGGAAATTTTGCCTTGGTCTCTCTCTGTTTGGATGTGGGTTATGTTGCTTGTTATCTTGTCCAGACCAATCTCCACGAGACTCTTGACTTCTGCTGTAACGGTTGTTCTGGCTTCCACTTCTGCGGAATCCTGACAATGAGCGCTGATCCTGTCTAGTTTCCAAATTCACTGGTGCAGGTTCAACTGGATCAGTAGGACCTTGGTTTGGCAAGTGGGGTTGTCCCTTGAGTGAAGCTGTTTTTCTCTCTCTCCTAAACTCTTGGTGCCTGTGAATTGATTCTTCCATTCCATTGTTTCGTTCAGAAATTGACTGATCATGAATAAGCTGACCTGACGACTCATTAATATCTTTCGCATATGTTGGCTGAGGTAACACCCGATCATGCTGGATGGACTCTGCTCTGTTGGCCTCAGCACCAACATTTTCACCAGAATTGTTTCTGTTTCCCCGATGATTATTGGCTGATAGAGCCTGAGATTTAGGTTGCCAATGAGACGTTGGGTGTTCAACAACACCGCGATTTTCTTTTGAAGAGGCAGGCAAGTCTACCTGACTCGTCTCAGAGGTTGAAGATTGAGTGTGACTTCTGTCAGTGTCCCCACTGCTTCTCTTTTGATCAACATCACGATTATTCGCCATGCCTTTGTGTCCCTTAAATGCATGTCGCTTTCCTCGGGAAGTAACTCCCTGATCTTTTACGATTGGTACTGAGACAGGTTCAACAGAGTTCAAGTTGTGTGAAACACCCCAGTCATCAGTGGTTCTCCATTCATCGGAAAAATTCTCCTGCTCTTTGGAAAAATTCTCCTGCTCTTTCACCGAGCTTACATCAGCTTTCTGAGGATGGGGAAGCTCATTTGATTTTTGCACATTCTGATTGACATTTGAAGCATATGATGCTCCATCTTGCAAACCTTGTGTGCTGGTTAATTCTGTTGATCCCCGCTGCCGCCATGATCCATGAACCTTTCCCTGCTTATTGTGCCTGTTATTCCCATTCCGAGACTCCACAGAAAACCCTGCCTTCCCAAGAACCGTACCAACATTATTAGAACTTTCATTACCTTGAGAACCAATACCTGCCCTTGGAATAGAGTCATCGGTTGTAGTCTGATTGATTACAGAAGCCACAGGCTGATGATTACTACCTCCTTGCTGCGCCATTTCTTTTGCTACAGGTTTTGGAACATACCTCTCCATCTCTGCCCTCTTATTTTTTGGATTAATCTGCACTTGATTATCGGACTTCACAGAAGGACCAACACCATCCACTGTGTTCTTAGGGCTGGCTTCATCAGTGACCTCAGCTTTGTTGTGGGATCGAACTGGTGCCCAAACAGCAGTATCACTACCGTAAAACTTTTCAGCAGTTCTACTGTTTTGTGAATTTCTTGGCATCCTGCGAGACTGCTGAGGTTTCCATTGGCTGTTTACTCTACCGTGGGAGTCTTCATTTGGTGAAGATGGATGTTGCTCTGAAGACCGATCAACATCTCTAGGAATGTTCTGCATCTGAACTGCCGCAGTAGGATCTAACTGGTGTTCGGGTGCCTTTGGAGGACCACTTTCCTGAGAAACATTTGCAACGTTTTCTTTTGATCCTATTGATGATAAAGCAGATATATCTTCGGTTTTGTGCTTGTTCTTAGTATTCTTGCTCTTCCTTCTTGGATGCAGAGAGGAGTCAGCACTGGCATTTGAATTTACGGGCAAGGTTGAGCCACCGCTTGGGTGAACTTCATTGGCTACAACTCCAACAGACGCAGTAGCATTATCTTCTACATCTGTGTGAGTTATGGGCGCCTCAGTTATATTGGTGGACTGCTTTTGTTTAAAACCTGTACGCTTTTGCTTAGAGACGTTGCTTGCATGAACTTGAGGAGCATTATTGTGGGCAGTGTTGGCACCATTAACCTCTTGCTGCAAGGGTGCAGATTGAGCCTGCATCATTAGAGGTTCCCCAGTGGCACTCTTTGGAGCCTCTGAAGGAACTTGACTGCTTGGTAAACAGGGGTTTTCAACTCCAGTGCTGTAGCTCACATTAACCTCAGCAACTACATTTGACTTAGAACCCAAAGCAGACTTTGGGGGCCCATGTCTCGTGGCACCCACTGATGATTCACTGGAAGTCTGAGATTCTTCTTGCTTGGTCTGGACAGCACCAGTATAAGCATTTTCTAGCTTCTCAGTTGACCCTTCAACTGCTAGAGTCCGCCTGTTCAATTCTTCTAACTTTGCCCGAGCCTTGGCCATCTGCTTCTTAGTCCTCTCCTCCTCTTCCTCTTGTAGTTGCTTGGTTCGTTGCTTGGCTAGCTCCTTAATCTTAGCTCGCTGGTAGACAATCCCAAATGTACCATGTAAATTTCAGATGTAGAAAAACTAGGAGGCATACAAATTAATATATATACCTGTGCGTGGTTGTCACTTTGCTCAGACATCGGTGACACAGATTGTCCCTCAAGCTTGCCATGAGAATGTGAACCTAAATTACCTGTCGCCTCAGTAGATCCATGGTGATCGTGCAAGTGAAGAATAGAAGTTTCTGAATGCACAGCTAACACCACAGCTGTTGGCTCTGGAACTGTAGGCTTTTTTTGCCAGCCTTCAGCCTCTTGTGTTTTGAATCTTCCTCTACCATAATGATCACCTCTGGATTGCATGCCATGAGTTGATCTCCTGTATTTAAGCATATCAGCATTTTTCCAATAGCATAAACAGCAGATACATTTTCAGAGGAAACCTGCAACTCATAACCAACCTGGGAATGTTTGTTCCGGTGCCAGCTGTTGAATCAAAGTTTTTATCTCCACGAGAAATGCCTACTTCATGAGAGATGGGGTGGGTAATTTCAGTGGTATGAGTTCTCTCAGAATACGAGGGACCACGACCAGCTTCATTGGTATTCTGGTTAGCTTTAGCATTAGCTTGAAATTTATTTCTTTGATTTTCACCGCTGGAAACAGTCATGGTTTCACTACGCCCGTCAGAAGCGCGTACTTTTGCATTCAATCCTTCTATCTTCTGGATCAGACTGGAATCTTTTGGGGCAGGTGCATGTGGTTGTGAAGTTTTCGACCAACCAGAGGATTCACTTTCCAATTTCTTCTCAGAAATGTCATCAACAGCCTTACCGTTTCCACCACTTTCAGGGGACTTCACTTTGACAGGAACTGAAGGAGAACCATGGTTGTCAAAAGTCTCAAAAGAAGCTTCATCAGAAGGTACATTCCTTGTATTGCTCTCCCCATCCTTCTGACAATCTGATCTCCAATCATTTTCCCATGAAGATATTCTCGGTTGGTCTCCTCTCGATGAATTGTTGGTTACAGCACCCTCTCTCCTATGCTCCTCGTTTCTTCTATCCCAACCATCATGCTGCTTCAAAAGGACCTTGTATGGCCCTCGAGTATCCTGAGGTTGACCAGATTCTAACTGTTCTCCTATCTGGCTCTGGTTGTTAGCATATCTGCCATGGGAATTTCCAGGCTCAGGGGCACCTTGGCCTGAGTACCTGTTATAGACCGCAGGACCAGCTGCCATTCCCCTAAATGGCACATCTCGTTCATTTGAACTGCAATAGCCCATGGGAGGACCGTAGTAACCCTCATAGGCTACTGGACCAGGATAAAAACCAGGCCTAATTGGCATACCTGGTCGAACGTAAGCATCTGGCATATGAGGTCTGTACATATCCCCATTTTTAGGATGAGGTCCTCTTGGTCCAGCTCCAGGAGGGGGAACTGGCTGTGGATTGGGAATACCAGTAGCTGGAATCTGCGGACGGTAATAGGAATACGGTTCCATGGGAAAGCCAGCTGGAGCAACGGGATTTCCATATGGAGGCGGTCCTCTAAACCAAACACCACCTTGAGGATTATTCATTGGCGTACCATGCCAAGCATCATAATTCTGTGGAGGGGTAGGGTAAGTTTGAGGATTCCCTTGCCACTTCTCCATGCCTGGTCTACCTCCATCTTCACTGTGTGATGGATCATCTCTTTTCCAAGAATTTGCTGTACCATTTTTAAAATTTTCACTAGCAGGCATATCACCTGAGTAAGAACAAGAAAACATCATTTACTGTTCCAAGAATGACGCTGTAGACGGCTAATAATAAGGCAGAAGATTGCACCATTCTGACATAAGAAATTAGAACTGAAAACACAAACACTGACCACTTGCAGGAGCCTCAATCCTCTCCTTTCCAATTCCCACTCCACTGGAGGATGAGCTCGGACGGCTGTGAGAACTCGACCCTGCCATCAAAAGAATATCAAGAATTCAAAAACAGAGAATAGCTTAACAATTTACTAGCAATTTTAACATTATATCACCCTAGCACACTCAGGATAAAGATTGCCTTTCAGAGCCATCTTCTTTGCGTTCATTTTTCTTATACACATAACAATTACAGCATATGTAACTAATGGAACACAATCTTCTTATCAAAACAAAAACAAAAACAAAAAAAAAATACAACACACACACACACATCGAATTACAAACTTGTGTACCAGATACCAATATTATCATCATTGTCCACCAAACTTTCATTTATTAATTTGTTTGTCCAATTTTTACTGAAAAGAACTTTTAATTAAAATTAGTAGTTCTCCTTCACTAGTAAACAAGATTTCCAGAAAACCTTCAGAGCTGAAACGACTCATATGAGGGGAGGTGAGTGTAATTGTTTAAAAAAAAAATAAATAAATAGGCAGGTCCTTGTACCTCTACTAAAGCCTAATAGCAGTTAGTATGATAAGCCCCCCCTACGATTCACTTATATACGGAAGAGGCTACGTGGGAATTTCCATGCAGGTGCAGAGAAAGAGAAGGGAACCACAGCGCAGGGAAACAACACTCGGGAAGTTTAGAAAGGTAGGGTTGAGGACGCGTGGGAAACGGATCAAGCTGGGAAATGCTCTTAGTTAGTTGTGCGTAGGGATCTGCACCGAATAGGAGGGATCCAAATAAATAGGAAGAGAGAGAGAGAATAGGGTTATCGAAGAAGTGAGAACTTTTTGTATGAGAGGGAGTGCACGGGGTATCGTGTAATCGTTCCGTTTTCTCTGTTGAATTAATTCCATTACTACATTAAACTTACTGAAATTCCTGGTTGTGTGTGTGAATTCCAATCGATTAGGCATTGGGTCTTATCATAGTATTATACACTTCCCAAGGGGGATGAGGTTAACATATTATGCCGACTTATCTATTAGCAGCTGCAAAATAGTAAGCCTAAAATCAAATCAGCAAACTTACTACAGTTCGAAAAACCCAGATTCTTAAAAGCTTCAACATCCATTTATTCAAATTATCAATTTAGCATCATTCCTTGTCCTTTGGTACGTACTAAGAGTACATAACCAATCCGGTGTGTAATAAAAGAAAATAATTCAATTCCAGACAGCTAGTAGCCTAGAACAATTATCCTGTCTTGATAACAAGAACATGCAACCATGCAACAGAATGTGACATAGGAAAAAAGACTGCAGAAAAATGTAGCTATGGCCAGAATCAAACAAATAAAGCAAAGCATACTAATTCCAATGTACAACACGTGCAAAACACAAACTTTTTTTTATAATAAACTGAGAAACCTTTATTGATGATAGTAAAATCAATACAAGGTGAAGAGGATGAGAGACCCTCAAAAAGCGAAGAAACAAAGATGGTTTGGGAAAAAAATACCATTCTTTCCAGAACTTTCTTTTCCTGAACCAAGAGTTGGAAAGTCTCCAGAAGTAAGTGAAAACCCATCATTCTTGGCTAGTGTCACTCCCTGCAGGCATAACAGAGAAGAACTACTTATAAGGCCATTTATACAAAAGCTGAGCTATCTGGATGGGATTAAAAATTTGGAAAACAAGTCACCTATATAGGATAAAATCTTCTAACCGTTTCCCCTCTACACTATATAATGCAAGGCAGCTATCTACCAAATAAATCCCTCAATATTTAAACTTTATGCAATACAACCCCATAACGCAACATGCAGGCATACAAGACCGACTAAGAACATACAATTAAACAACACAGGCAAAGACTTAACTTTCATGACATGTGATACAATAATTGAACTTCGTCTAATAAAGATCTATAAGTGGTTGCCTATGCATTCGATACTTGTGCAACAGAAAGATTTACGTGAGCTTCAGCATACCAATTTTTCTGCAGTCCCAGCAGAACTCCATGCCACTGGATGTTCCGAGTGTTCGGCAAACCGTGACAACTGCGAACTCCCAGGTCTTGTTTCAGCACTGCGGGGGCGCAACGATATCAGTGATGTCTGGTTTGATGTCAGTGCCCCAGAAGCTGATGATGGCCTAGAATTTGGACCAGAGGCATTAGTAGTAGGTTCATAGGCTCTATCGCAGCTTGCGGTTGATGGGCGAGTCCCACTTCCAGAGGAAGGGCGGCCACTGAGATGACTTGGTGAACTAGCACCTCCATCAGTATTTGGAGACAGAGATGAGGAACCCCATGCAGAAGACGATTTGCTACCCCAGCTAAGGGTACCTCTACAAGCAGGTATCCATTCAAGCAACGGATAATCATTCACGAATTCAGTACCAAATATGGAACCTATTGCACTAATATATTATGGACATGAATTTGAGTTAGTTAGAGAGACGAGAGAGAGATTACTCACTTGGGTACAATTTCCACATTAGGGTCCAGACCATAATTTTCTGACCTTGAAACAGAAGGGGAAAATCAACAAAGTTCAGGGAAAAACCAACCACCGGTTAATTAAACTAAAAAGAAAAACTGAATGAGAACCAAATACCTTTGACTGGGTAAGTTAATAGGCTTTGGAACAACCACCTTCCCCAGAATAGTCATGCCCCCTCTTCTGGTCGAAGAAGCCCACCTGCAAAAACATGGCAAAAATACAGAAATAAGAATGTTGCTAAATCACAACACATGAACATAGCGAAACCACACATATAAAATATAAATTATAAAGGCATCTGCAGTTAAATATTCAGCATTAATCTTATAAACTTCAAGCTTTTCAGCTTTATATCTTTTACGTCAATACAAGTAATGATGATCAACTTTTCATGGTCGATAAGAGTCAAGCAACTAAGATATCTGTTATATTAACTAAACTAGTTAAGCAATTAGCAAGCTAAACTGAGAAGAAAATATCACATTATACCTTCGATCTCCAGACATCATACTTGATGTTATATTTTAACTGTCGTTGCAAGGTCATTCAAACTAATTTCAGACAACCTGGGAAGACCAAAGAAATTAGAATTCCATCTTTACAAAAGTAAATACATATCACTTTTTAGAAAGAAGGAAATACCGATAAAAAGGCTTATGATGTCACTTACTAACCCATCTAAAGCACATGGATGCATGAAAGAGCATAAAACATGAATTTGAGTACACATCAAAACTTGATTTTCATCTTTCTCACTTGATGTTTAACACCATTTCCCATTTGCTATCGGATATCCGAGTTTGACAAAATGGCAATCAGCTCTTTTCTCCCCACTAGCTTATCTTATACCGATTTCAGTGTACCAACTTATTGCACCGTTAATTTTTTTTTTTAATCACCTAATTCTTCCTCAATATAAGAAGATAAAAACAAAACAACAACAACAATTAACAGATATAAAATAACTAAAAAACAATACTTTCATTTAGGAATTTATAATTAAACTGGAAGCCCTAGTTCATAAGGCACCAAATAGTAGGAAACTACACTTTGTAAACCAATCACAAATTCAAAGACAATCTTTAAGCGCCACAAAGTTAAATAAACCACCACAAAGAGTACATTTTCTACCGCATTGATCACAGGGCTTAAATTTCCCAGTCTCCAATTATTACGCCATACACCAAATTAATGCCTTGACACACACACACACACACACACACACACACACACACACACACATGTGTGTGTGTGTGTACAAACAAATGTAAAACCTTAAGGACATACGCATAAGTTAACCTCTAGCTTCCTAGAACAATCGAAACAAATCTAAGGATAACCTAAGACAGTAATATATATTTTTATATATAATTAACTTCTTATTTTGTTGCTATATACATATAAATATAACTTAAATCCTACGACGTAATAACCCCCAAATTATCGGAAAACCACCGAGAAACCCATTACTCCATTTCAATTGGATTGAAAACATGTGGACGATGATAAAAATCTTGAACAGGATTTAGAAGAATAAACCGTGTTATAAATGCAAATTTTTTTTTTTTTCAATTTCTTATTCCTGATATTTATTGCCATCTTCCTGTTTTTCTCGGGAACCAAAAAGCCACAAATCGACACAAGAAACAGAAGAAATACAAGAATCGAAATAGCTTTCGCCCGATAATGACTTGCCTGGGATGAAACAGGTTTTCAAGGGTACGTGGAAACCCTAAAAAAATTTTTGTGCGGGCTTTTTGAGGAGAGAGAAAGAGAAAACCGATCGAAACCGGAAGAAGGATTGGAGAGATCGCAAGGGAAAGTTAGGAGAGAGAAAGAGAGAGGGATCTCTGAGAGTTTGAGAACGACGTAATCTGAAGAGAGTAAGGTTTCGGATCGGAGAAAGTAAGAGAGAGAAACAGAGGGGGAGGAGAGAGAGAGAGAGAGCTCAGGTAGTTCGAGGATGTACGAATTGCCCTCCAATAGACGAATAAAAGGAATTTTTTATTTTGATAATTTCTTCCCAAGGAAAATTGGAAGTTTTTTAAACATTGTTGTCGTTTTTCAATTTGGTTATCGCTGTCGTTTATCTTGGTGACTGTCGCTTTCTGAGTTTTGTTGTCGTTTCATTTCCATCGTTGTTTTATCTAAGAAAATGGATGAACTCACCCTTGTTTGAAGATTTTTATTTTTTATTCTTAATTAATACATTTTTAACTGATATATTTCTTTAATTAAAAGATATTAATTAAAAATAAGAAGTAAAAAATTAAAATTGATGCATTCTGAAGGGTATTTGTATTCTTTTCCCTCATTGATTGAGTGTGGTTGTCGTCTTTGTTGTTCTCCATTGTGGTTGCTTACCTTTTTTGTAGTTGTTTTGGTTTCGTTCACTTTACATATTTGAGTTTTTAATTTGAGTTGAGATGTAATATTTTCTTAGAGCTTTTTATTGTAGCAGAAAAAATTAAATGTGACATTTTTTAAAAATTTTTATTATAAAAACTTAAAAATAAAAACTCAAATCGGTAAAATAAATGAGTCTTTTGTCTTTTTCTGTTATTTTGTTTTTCTTTTAGAAAAGTATGTTTTGTAGGAGGGACAAGGGAGGAGAGGCCCAATACTTCCTTATTACGCTAAAGAGATCAGAGGTGGTAGAGAGGAAATAGAGGGATAATGGTCCCTTTTTTTTACAATTCAAATTTTTTAATACAATATTCTCTTATAAGATTTTAAATTTAACTTTTTATTATGGTATTTTTTTTCATATAAATTTACTTTTTAACTTAAAGTTTTCAGTAAGAACCCACAAAAAGCTCACCAAATCTCATCTCTTTACTAATGACCAAAAAAATCTCATTCTCCACTAATGATAAACATTAAACAAGTTGTCTATCTTACACGACATGTCATTTTCCAAACAAAAAAAAACGTAAATCAAAAATGGTTCAAATAACATGATTTGAATCCATGAACCAAACGGATATTTCATCTTTATATACTGCAAGCGACATATCACTTTACATACTTCATTATATTTGAGTTCACTTTTTAGATTTGAGTTTTTAATTCGAGTTTAGATGTGATATTTTTTGAGAGATTTTTACTGTAACAAAAAAAGATAGATGTGATATTTTTTGAGAATTTTTTACTGTAAAAACTTAAAACTAAAAACTCGAATTGGTGAAATGAACGAGGGCACTTTATGTAAATAATGTTACTTTAATGTTATATTTGATTTTTTATCATAATTATTAGCCTTTAAAAATAGTTAAAGTGAATTTTTATTTTTAATTTATTTTTAAAAATTTTTGATGTACACGTAAAAATGTTAATATTGTAATTGTCTAAATGAAAAAAAAAATAAAAAAGATACATCAACTAATAGCAATTAAATGTTAAGATTTAGCATATGTTCTACGTGAGGTTAAATTTATTGTCAAATGTAGCATGTATGAAATTTAACATTACGAATAGCATTGAGAATAATTTTCTACTAAGAGATTCAAAGGGATTTCAAAGTGAATGGTCATTTTTATGTCTTTTTTTTTTTTTTTTAATGACTGGAGTTTTGTTAAATCAAGAAAATGACTGCTTTCATAAATACTTTATTAGTGATGTATTAATTTCGTAATTTATTCCAGCTTTGATAGTTCATCACTAATTAACCAATATAAATTAATAGATATTCAATTTTAATAAATAATTTATTAATAATAAAATAATATAATTAATCAGTAAAAAAAGTTATTTCAATAATTTTCCTAAATAGAAAGTTCCACCATCAATTAAAACGGTGGTGACCAAAAATCAACCGTCTATCTATTTTCTTCACATTAAAATTTAACATTAACAAGTTAATTTGATAATTAAAAAAATAATTGAGAAAATTACTTAATTTACAAGTACATTTTTTACTCTTCATTATTAATTAGTATTTTTAACTAATTATTTAATTAAAAAAATTAAGAATAAAATGTAAAAATATAATTTTTTTTACTAACGTTTAGTTTATGAATTTAAAATTATAATTTAAAATTATTTTTATTTTATGTATATTTTTTATATAAAAAATATTATAATAAATTATAAATTATGATTTAAATTAGAGTATAAATTTTTTTTAAACGTCTCAAATAATTTAAGTTTGTTTAACTCATTAATTTAAATTTTTAATTAAAATTAAAATATAATTTTATTTAAAAAAAATTATTATAATAAAAAATTAATTAAATGTGACTGTATTTAAAAAAAAATTATAATAAAATTTAAATTTTAAATTTAAATAGTGAAGTGAGGGCTGGTTTTTAAGTGCGAATTCACATCACAACGACCAAATACTTCCACTTTCATATTTTATTTGTTTTTCTTTTCCCCCTCCGTTCTCTCTCTTCGCCAGAGAGAAACTACAGAAAGGGAGAGAGGAGATAGAGGGCGGCTGAGTTCGACGGCATGGAATTTCTTGCTTTTCGCAGTCGAACCTAGTAAGCTTTTCTCTATCTCTTCTATTTTTTGCTTGTTGGGTTCAGAACAATCCAAATCAAAATTCCAAATTTATGCCAAAATTTCATTTTCAAAGATTTTTGTTTTCTTTTGTGCCTTAGAACGTGATCTAGTTCATTGTAAAGGGAATTCTTAGGACGAAGAGCGATTTTAAGACATTTTCCAAATTGGGACATGTCAAAAGTTGATAATCAAGTTATGGAGCCCAAATCTCCTTCAAAACACAAGTTTTGTATCATGGGATCCAATCGTTTCAAAAGGGTAGTGAAAATAAGTGTTGTTATTTTATTTGGGTTGTTATTATTGGTTGGTTTCTATTTTTCGTTTAAACCCAGTGAAGGTCAAAGGAGAGTGATTAAAGGTTCATATTATACTGTGGTTGTGGACTGTGGTAGTACAGGAACAAGAGTGAATGTGTATGAATGGGAGGGAAGAGGTGAAAATGAGAGAGAATTGCCCATTTTGTTGCGTTCTTACCCTGATAATTCAACCAAGAGTTCACTTCTGAAGAATTATTGTAAGTATCATTGTATGCAAACCGAGCCCGGTTTGGATAAGTTTGTTGGCAATTCGTCGGGTGTGAGAGCATCTTTGGAACCATTGATTACATGGGCAGAACAGATGGTACCTCTTGAACGACATAGTGACACTCCTATTTTTGTTTTGGCTACTGCCGGACTAAGAAGGTTAGCGGTTGAGGATGCAAGGCGGATTTTGGAGGATGTCGAGGATGTTGTGAAGGAACGTTCGTTTTTGTGTAGGAGGAGTTGGATAAGAGTGTTGAGTGGGAAAGAAGAGGCTTATTATGGCTGGGTTGCTCTGAATTATAAAATGGGGGTGTTCAGGAATCATTCAAGGTCGCCCACTTTGGCACTTCTTGACTTGGGTGGTTCTTCATTGCAAGTTGTGGTGGAAGTAGAGAGTAAAGGAAAAGACACTCACCTGGTGAGGTCGAAATTTGGTTTTATTGAGCATCGGGTTTTAGCTTACTCCTTGCCGGCATTTGGCTTGAATGAGGCTTTTGATAGGACTGTTGTTTTGCTTAGTCACACCGAAGCACTGAGAGAAAGTGGTGGCGGTACATTAGAGCTGAGACATCCTTGCTATGGCTCTGATTTTGTGCAGAACTATACTTGTCGTGGTTGTTTTGGGTTAAATGCTGCTGAGCGGAAAAATACTAGTCAAATGGAGAAAATAGAATATCCTTCTTTGTATCTGGTGGGAGCCCCAAACTGGCAGCAATGCAAAATACTTGCAAGAGCCGCTGCTTTGAATTCAAGCAGTTTAGATTGGCCATGGTCAGCAGCTGGAGAAGGTGATAAATCGAGGTTGTCGTTTGTGAGTGGTAAGTAATATCCACATTGGTTTTCAAATACCTTCTTCCTACACTTGGAAGTTTCATAATTTTTTGAAACTTAACCACCTGTGCGTCTTTCAACGGTTCTTAGTGTGCATTAAACATATTAAATAACGCTATAGGCATATTGTTACAACATTCCCGTGTAATTTGTATTTTCTTTTTTAATTCATTGGTGCAATTCTGCCTTTTCATTTCTAAAACAGTAGGTCAAATACAATCATTGATCGAATTAGAGTGCATTCTATTTCATATTTCAGGACTTATTGAGTTGTAAGATCTGTAAAATTCTACATGATTCTCTGCTTATGGCCTGCAGGCAGTGGCATACTCAAATTGACAGCCTTTGCTCACCAAACTCCGCGGTTTCATGCTTTATCTGGGTTTTTTGCTGTTTTTGACACATTGAACTTGAGTCCACGAGCCAACTTGACAAAGATTTGGGAGAAAGGACAGCGACTCTGCTTAAGATCATGGGCTGATAAGAGCAGTATTTCTGGAAACCAATATTATGCTGGACATTATTGTTTTCGAGTCCCTTACATAGCATCTCTCATAGAGGATGCTTTGCGGCTCGGTGATAAAGAGATATGGTTTGGTCCTCCAGATGTTTCGTGGACACTAGGAGCTGCCCTGGTGGAAGGAGAATCTCTGTGGTTGACTACTTCCACACCTCAGAACAGAACTTTGACCTCTTACATCAAAGTCATGTCCTCTCCAATTTTTGTATTTGTTGTCCTTGTATGCCTTTTATTGATTGTTCATCGTAGTCAAGTCAAGCTGCCTATGTTGGGCAAGAAGAGTGCTGCTCTGGTAACATCTTCACATTCCTATATTTATCCAAGACGCAGACCTAACTAATTCTTTTACTAGAGCTATAAGGAAGTAAATAGACATTTACTTGGCATTTACATTGTTATTCTTTTTGAGAAACATCAATTCATTTATTCTTTTAGGTTGAAATTAGAAGATACTGAAAAGACGGTATTTATTCGACATTGTTTGACAATTATGTGTTATAATGCATTTGGTTTATTTGTTCTCATTTGTCAAAATGCAATACTCTTGATTGAAAGGACGGAAAATCATCTACAAATGAGAAAGATATGTAAAGTAGTACACAAGACCCACCACCGGAAGTTAAATTGTAGTATAATATTACAGGGAGCTTTCTACGGTAGTTTATCATTTATGTTTCTGAAGATTAGATTTAGTCAAAATAACATTGAAAAAGTATGCAAAATTGACTAACAAAATGTGATAAAGATTTGCTGGTTTAAACAGAACCCTGTCGATAAGGATATCGTAGAATTCTCCGTACAACTGACATACAGATGGATACACTTGTTGCTAATATATACACAAAGGAGAAGAAGATGACAACCCATATTTTCATACATTACAAGTCAAACCAATCATTTTGCTAGAGAATTTCAGATGTAGCTATTGAACCGGGATTGCAACCCTCGAATCCAGAACAGTCAACATCCACCCAAACTTCATTAACACGGCCAACGAACTTGAAAGGAGAGCTGTACTGGGCAATGGAGTATGCATAGCCACTCTTGGAAGATGTAGAGTTTGCCCATGTAGACCTGCTCAAGCTGTTGGCAAGCTTCTCCGCCTCTTTCACGATGTTCCTGTCTCTTGCAAATCCCGAAAACTTCCTCACAGCAACACAGTGGCTATCCCATGTATGGGATTTCAGATCAAGTTCAGGCAGTGGAGAAGGTGGATTGGCTTGGAACTTGAGTGGCAAGTAGAAGCTGACAAAGTAGGCTGATGAATGGAGAGGGCCAGCCTCAGGCACTATGCTTGTTAAGACGGGAACTGTCATCGAAATTCGAGAGAAATTCAGGTTGGCACCTTGGATATACTGGAACAACCTGGATGGTTGGTCATATGTACATGAAAAGTAAAACAAGACTGGTTAATCACTTGAGTTGCAGAAGGAGATTGCAAACAGAAAATCATTGAGAAAAACAATGGGGTTATGCTTTCAGCTTTTGCACAAAGTTCTAGCAGGTACAGTTTTTTTTTTTTTGAGTGTTCTGAATTGACTACAAATTATTATAAGACAACCAAAAAATGATTGACGCCAAAACCGATCACATCTCATAGCAACCAAGTTCTAAAGATTTTTGAGAAGCTAAAAAGAAGTCAGTTTATATTATGATTGACTGAAAAACCAATAAAAGTAACTCGAGCAAAATCAATCTTAAATTGCTTCAGCTTCCGAGTAATTTGATTATAATATGCAAGAAGTTGGAATTCACTTAAACAAATAAATAAATAAATGAAGGGTATTAGCTTTACTAATTGATCGGCTAAAAAAAGCAATTCATGACTTTAAAATTCATAAAAAAAAAATACGGTAGCATAATCAAAACTATGAGTTTCCTAGCTTTAAAAAAAAAAAAAAAAAAAAAAAAAAAAAAAAAAACAAAACCGCTCAGAAGGTCAACTACCAACAAAACGAAATATATAGAGAGATTAGAGAAGAGAGGGATTATATTGATGTTCACCTGTGGTAGCCATTTCTGGTGGCTCTCGCGAAGGAGATATCTGAAACATAAGCAGACATCCACGATGATTCTCTGTAGAGTCTGATCTCGAACTCCGATTCCGAGTGAGCCACTGTGTACTGCGGCGACTCGATCGCGTTGCACACTCCCAGAAAACAAAGCACGCCCACCATTGCCATTGACAACCTCCGAGAAACTGAATTCTCCATCTCTTTGTTTTTTTTTTTGTTCCTCGCAGGCTTTTCCTCTCTAACAGCAAGAAGAAACAAGAAGACGAGCCTTCACAAATTCGGAATTAATTGCTTATGAATTTACATTTTTACCCCTACTTTTTTTTTTTTTTTTTTTTAAAAATGTCTTGATTGCTTAATTAGACCCACGAGCAATGAGAGAGTTGAGAATTATTGTGAATTTCCACTCCGACAACACTGGTGCCAAATAAAACTGACACCCAATATCACTGATATTCACAAGTCTCAAGTTATCAAAATCTGTGTTGATCTTTTCTTTTCCCTCAATTGTGTTTGTTAATTCAAATTTTTAATTTAAATTGAAATGTAATTTTATATAAGAATTTTTTACTATAATAAAAAAATTAAATGTGACTGTTTTTGAGAACTTTTTATTATAACAAAACTTAAATTCTAAATTCGAATCAGTAAAATGAACAAAGCCTCAATTTATTCAAAGTTTACGCTAACTAGATGTGGGTTGTTTTGCCTTTGAAATTCTCCGAGCAATTATTTGTATCATTTGTTTCTCTTTTTTCCTTTTTTTTTTTTTTAATCTTTTGGTAGAACAATATAATGTTTGTCACCATTTCATTTTTAGCACTTGCCTATGAATGGGATTGGAGGTTTCTTGTTTATGATCATGAATGAATGTTCAACAACTTCTGGAAGTATCTTTCCCTTACAAGTGTTTATGATCATGAATGAATGTTCTCTCTCTCTGGAAAAAATTTCCGTTTGGTTGGGGGTTTTCTCGATTCTCTCTCTCTCTCTCTCTCTCTCTCTCTCTCTCTCTCTCTCTCTCTCTCTCTCTAAAAATGAAATGAATCGACATGCGCAGGATTTACAGTTTTGTCTCTATAAAGGTGATGAACTTGATACTAGTCAATCTCTAAAGTTGGGCGGCAATGTTTCTTTTTTAAAGTACTCCTTTCGCACGGTGTCCGCAGAGCAAAATCTCACCTGCAAAACAAACACCAGGTTCAACTGAAATACAAGAAGATTGCAAACAGGCTAAAATATAGACAGCAATTTATTATTACACTTTCCCTTGGTCAGTTTTCTCATCATTTCTTCGTATAACTATGTCTCATTTACATCACTAGCTGTATGAAATACGCAATCCGAAGTTCATACCGAAAAATAAAAGATTGCTCAGTTGTGGACAGAGTCGGAAAAAAGAATAAGAAAAGAGATGCATAACATGGGCTCATACCAGAGAAGCATAATGTTTTACCAAGGGCTTGACAACCTCCCAGATTGGCCTGAACACAAAAGGAGCTTCCACGAAGAGGACTTGACCCAATCTCTTGGGATAATAATAGTAGAATACATCAAACTGCAAATAGTAAAGAACCAACAAACAATGGGAATTAATTTGAATATCTGTGTAGTTTATATGAATATAAAAAAGACAAGGGACCTGGAAATAACAAATTATTTTCAGAATAACTGGATGTTTCACTAAGAATGTACAAGCACAAAAAATCGAAATCTTCACTCACAAAAGAATGAAGGCGCACAACGTGCACACAGAAACACAATTTTAATTTTCTTTTTTTCCAAAGTTAACATCCAAAAATTGATGACATGGTCCTTTAATCAGTTTAGAGCAGAGAAGAGAAAACCTGAAAATAGAACAAGCGACTTGTTCAAAGTACCAAAAATGTTAAGAATTGAAGATCAGCATTCTCAGTGCCAAAGCCACGAAGATCAAGTATGCCGAGTATTTCTTGTTTCCCTTCTGGTAGTTTGCTTAAAGCCTTTTCAATCAAAAACACACAGAGCCTCTCATTCTCAGCACGATCATGCACCTGCAACAGGTTGTTGTCATAGCTCCAATCAAAATCCTTATCCATGCCAAGAATAGCCAAAAAAATAAAAATAAAATAAAAAATCTGACTAAGACTTCTGTGCAATCAATCATCACATCTAGTCTACTACGCTTTCAATCTCAAATACACGTATTATTTCATTGGTACTCCATAGAATCTACTAGAAATGCATAGAGATTATTCATTTGTCTGAGATAAGAAGATTAAAAGAATAAATTTATAGAGTTGATAATTTATGTTTACGACTTACCGAAGGAAGATGCTTGGAGGCCACTACTACGAGCACTGGTCTGTCATATACATCAAGAAAGTCATGTACAAATGATTTTCCAGTTTCAGCCATACTTTTCATTGAATCTTCAGTCAGCTCAGACACTCCAAATTCTTGACGCCATTTCTACTAGTCAATTAATGGAAAAACTTAAAACCTAAATTCCATTAAGAAATTCCCCTGATTTATTATTCAAAACAGGCAAAATAAACATAAACACAAGATTATACGGTGGGGTGGCAAGGTTACATATGGCCCGTTTGGTATATGGGTTCAAATCAATGTTCAAACCAGTAGTTTTGAATCTTTTGATTATAACTTTTGAAACTCAAATTTTTTTTTAAAAAAAAATACTGTAACAGAATCAAAATAAGAATTTAAGTTCATAAAAAACCCATATACCACACATGCCCTATAATCTTCTCAACAAGTCTTAGGTTCAATTCAGTCCCACCCTGAGATAGTTCACCTCCCAAAAATTATTATATAGGTATATCACCCAATAACCCTATATAAATCTTTTATAGTATGCTAACAGCACAACAGGGAAATTTTATAAAAAAAAAAAAAAAAAAAAATCAATGTCTCACTTGACTGCATATACTTTTCACATTGATAAAACCTAAACCTATTCCAATTCAATTCTGTTGACAAGCCATATCTCAGTGAGCTAGTTAATAATAAATAAAAAATAAGAAAATTAAAATGATTAAATAGTTGAGGATACAATTGCTTTAGTTAATTTGGAAATGGCTTCTTCCACAGAAAATCTCCTATCTTTGAGGAACCAGAGAATCATATCTTCATCATCTCTTCCATTACTCCCCACCGGGAGATCATAATGATCTTTCTCAAGCTTCTCTTTCACTTCCAAAACCAGCTGAAAAGAATTTTCAAATTCCACAGACCATAAGAGATTTACAAATTTCATCGATTGACAAAGCGCGAATTTTGCAATAGATTTCTCTAAAAATAAAGAAACAAGTACTCTAAATTCAACCCTAATATTCAAAAGCTTTTCCATCTTTCTCCGCAACCAAACAGAGGGAAATAGCGGTACCTTGCGGGAATCAAATTCGTTTACCGAGCTGCTCCGAAGTGAGAATCTGCGTGTTGTGGTGGTTTTACAGGGCATTGAAGAGAGAGAATGAGGATAACGAAGAGGATAACACAATCGGAGGGCCATGGCTGCCGCAGAGAAGAGAAAATTGAAACCGTGGTTGTTAGTAGCGGTTTTGGTTTGGCATTCAACGATTGACGAAAGGTACGCCAAGCTGTGCAAACACACGTGAAACGATGGCACGTGGTATTTGGCGCCGCCAAAAAAAGAAAAAGAATAAATTTTTTCCAAAAAAAAAAAAAGAAGAAAAAGGATAATTTGGGAAATAGAATAATGCAAAAGCCTAGTAAAAAATAATTACTCTATTAATTCAGAATTATATTCAAAATTATTTTTAATTTATATATATTTTTTATTAAAAAATATTATAATAAATTATAAATTATAATTTAAATCATGACATAAATCTAGCAACCAAATAATCTACTCGTCTTCACTTCACAAGGAAAATTTTGAAATGCTTATAAAAAAAATTCATATCATAATTTAAATTATAATTCGTAATTTATACAATATTTTTTTAAAAAATACACATAAATTAAGAACAACTTTTAATATATGGTTCAAACATTCATTTCGTGATTTATAACACGAATTCTTAAGGTTATGACACGTGGTTAGATATACATTCTACTAATACGAAATTACCAAAAAGTCCAATCCTTTCCATTCACTTTGATTTCCTCTCTCTTGCGGCATTTTTTCTTTTCTTTATTATTAATTTATTATTAGTTTCTTTTTGTAATTTCCTTTTACTTGTTCTTGGTTTGTGGAAGAAACTCACCCACCCAATCCAGAAAAATCACAACCAAAACCAGAGGGAATTATGACGAAATGCAAAGAAAATCATACCCAGAATGCTGGAAAAATCGCATGGAAAATTAAAAAAGTCCCTTCGTATCTGATGATAAATCTTTCAAATACATGCCGGATATCATTCGATTTTGCAAGTTTGGGATCTTGTAGGTTGATGCTGGTCAAACCCTTTATAAAATTTTTATCTTTTGTTCATAAATTGCAATCCTCAATGGATATACATTGTTCATTTTCCTCCCTTTTTCAGTGAGACTTAAGGGCTTCATGTTTTTTTGAAGATTTTGGACAATTTGCTATTAAATGATATTTAGTAAGAGGATTCGTTCCTTAATTTAAATCATGGTTCGTAGTTTGTTACAGTATTTTTTCTCATAAAAAATACACATAAATCAAAAATAATTCTAATCACATAATTTTAATTTATGAACCAAACGCCTTTTAAAATTTCGATGAAACAAAGAACCTAGCCAAATATCATCAAAGTCACCCAGAAAGAAAAAAGAAAGAAAAAGAAAAAAAAAAAAACTTGAGAAGACCGGTGTAAGAACGACAAGATCTTCATATAGATGTCCGAATTGATAACTTGAAGAGGATGAGTGAGGTGTAAGAAAAAAGCAGAGCAAAGAAAGGAAAGAACCGCCGGCGACGAAAGGAAAGAACGACAAGAAATAGTTCGTGAATTTTTAGGCCTCATTTATTTCACTGATTTAAGTTTAAAATTTAAATTTTATTATAATAAATCGTTATAAAAAATAATTACATTTAATTTTTTTATTATATTAAAAAGTTCATATATAAAATCACATTTTAGTTTAAATTAAAAATTCAAATCAATGAATTAAATTGACCTTTATTATTTTACTTTTGAACTTTATAAAAAGCTCACAGTGAATCATTTAAAATATATTATTATAATTTAAAAATACAATCAAATAAGTCATTTCATGTTTTATAATTTGTGATAACAAGCATTTTCCAAAAAATAATGACAAGAGTTTTGTGAAGATAAGATAGATAACATTTTGGTTATTCGTCTTTCATACTTTATACTTTATGTTTATTCAAAAAAATATGCTATTGACTTTTTATTACTGTAAAGATTTGAGATTTTCTAATAATTTTTATTATAGCAAAAAGTTACCTTTGGTCATTTTCAATACTTTTGACTTAAAGATTACCAAATTAACTTTAGTGGTATGTAGTGACCTTTAGTTTTGGTTTATTCAAAAAAAATATATTATTGATCTTTTTATTATGATTAATTTATTAATTTCCATCAAATTATGTTTATTGACTGCAAATTTACAAATTTGGTAATTAAAATAATTTTAAGGTATGCATTTGTATTTCCTGAATAAACCTAAAACAAAATGTATAAAAAGATCATTAGGGGATAAATTTGATTTTACAAGTGGTGAAAAAACCCAAAATATTCCGGTAGTCACCTTTTAGTTTTGGATTGTTCTAAACATATATTATAAGATAACCCACGCTGTTAGGATTGTTTTATTATTTTCAAATTTACAAATGGGCATTGACTGCGCGCCATCACAAATTAGTCTAATTAAAAGTAATTTTAAGGTTTGCATTTGTATTTCGAGAATAAACCTAAACCAAAATGTATAAAAAGATCATTCAAGTTTAGGGAGTTTTAAATCGTTGAAAAGCTCTTTAAACAATCACATCTAATTTTTTACTACAATAAAAAGTTATTACATAAAATCACATCTCAATTCGAATTAAAAACTCAAATAAACGAACTAAACAGGCCCATGGTGTAATTGAATTTTTTTTTATTTCTATTGATAAGAAAAATGCAATATACTTCAATTAGTTTCAAAAATGCTTTTTATTAACAATATTTTTACAAAGAGTAGTTTTATATACACCTCTATTTTTACTCTCCACCTTCTTTTCTAATTAGATACTCCACATAATTTTAAAATGACTAAATTTTCTTTTTGCACACTCTTATTATTCTAAAATTACCCTTAACTATTTTAATATAATTATTAAAGATAATTTTATTTGCACCCCGTCTTTTATTTCCACCTCCACATTTTTACTCTTCACCTTTCTTTCTATTTTTGCACTAAGGTTTTGCACGTATTCATGGTCGTCAGAAGATAAGACCAACTCGTGACAACTGGAGATAAATTTATCCCATTCTTCTCTTGTTTTAAATATCTTCTAGTAACGTGCCAATATATTTGTGAAAATGTGGTATCTAAATAAGAATTTTCTTGAACTAGGAAACAATAGCAAAGAAAATTTTAACATATAATTTAATAAAACAAAAAAGAATAGTAAAGAGAATTTAATGTACATCCATGTAATTTTTTAGAATAGTGATTAAATGGTATAAATTAGGATTTTCCTATAGATTTTTGAAATATAAATAATTTATAATTTGCTAATATGATATTAGGGGGTGTGTGGAGAGAAAAAAATACCCTCTATTATTAATTTTCCTTTTGTAATAAAATTTAATTATATAATTCAATCTATTATATTTTTTGTCATTTTATTTTTTTGTCATTTTTATTTATGGGGTGTAGAGGTTGTAATTAAAACCATCCTTTTACAAATCTGTTTTTTGTAAATCTTTATTTAAAAATGGGGCTGTTTAGTTAGAGTAAAAAAAAGAGTGCATATAAAACCATCCTTTTACAAATCTGTTATTTATTGTAAATTCTTTATTTAAAAAATACTAAATCTAGACTCTAATACATACTCTTTTTCAGATATTACTTTACCTTTTTGATATGTGACAGCTTAAATTTTTAAAAGCAAACTCATTTATTAACAAGTCACGCTTTTTAAATAAATTTACATGAGTGTCATCCTTCTCCTTTTTAACTCCTCTCTCCCACGTTCACACCTTTTTCTTTTGTACTTGATATTTACAGTAACGCCAGTCACTTTACTTCTCTTTTTTTATTCTATATTTATAATTTTTTTCTAATTTATTTTATTAATTTAAATTTTATTATAATAAAAAAAAAATTTTAAAAATAATCATATTTATTTTTTTTAATACTATAAATTTTTTTACATAAAATTACATCTTAATTTAAATTAAAAATTTAAATTAATAAATTAAACGGTCTTTAATGACTTTACATATTGCGGGATTGTTTATTCTTTGTAGTTAATGTGATGAAGTAGGTTGCTATAGTGTCTTTTTATTTTTTTTTTTTTTACCGTGATATATTTTGCTTAGTCTCCTCATATATAAGTGTTAATGTGGTTTTTTTTTTTTTTTTTTTTTTTTTTACTGCTCGTGATATACTCTTTGCTTAGTAATTTCCTTATATAAAGTGTTAATGTGGGGATCCGGGACAGTACTGTGTTAATGTGGGGAAGATTAAATGGGATGGATGTCACTTTCGTGAATTTGTTTAAAAAGGTGACCTATTAGAAAGTGGGTTGATTTAAGAAAGTAAAGATAATACATGTCAAAATAATAAATTAGCATAAAAAAAAAAAGAGTCCGTGTTTAGTTTTTTTCTTTTTCTTTCTCTCTAAAGGTTCTTTAGTTCTAAATTTTTTTTTTTTTTTTTTTTCTTTAGAGTGTATGAAAAACAAACACTATCGTTTGGAATTTATTTAAAATCATTAAATCTACAAAAGTATCTTTTTCATTTTTTATTTTATTTCAATCAGACTTAAAGTTAGTAGGATAAAACTAAAAAAAAAGGAAATATGTAGCTTATGCGTGGTAAAGTGAAAAAGGAAGAGGAAAAAAATCAGAAATATCGGGTATTTTGATAGAGAAAAATTTGAAATGGTAAAAAATTATGAATTTGTGGTTTACATTATTTAATATTTTATAATGGGAATCACGAATTGTCATTATTAAAATAAAAACCTTTACTATAATAGCAACTTCTATAAATGAAGATATTGCTGCAACTAAATTAGCCTATCATTATATTAAAATATTTGGCATGAATCTGAGATACTTTTTTTTTTCTAGCCATCCCTTCTTATAATTCGTTCATTTTATCGATTTAAATTTAGAATTCGAGTTTTGTTATAATAAAAAATTATCATAAACAGTCACATCTAAATTTTTATTACAGTAAAAAGCTTTTACATAAATTCACATCTTAACTCAAATTAAAAACTCAAATCAATAAACTAAATGGGCTTAAAAATATTCTAGTCAGAAAATGAGTGGTAGCACAATGAATAGGCTACTGCTGGTGACCAGAATTTGTATTATCACGATGGCCTGCTCTCATGTTTGGTTGGGAGGAATGGAAAGGAATCAAGGTTCATTCTCATGTTTGGTTGGTTTTAAGAAAAGGAATGGTCATTCAAAATGGAATGACTTTTTCCATCAAATGGGTGAATCATCATTCCTTCCTCATATGAGAGAAGTGCACATTCCAAGTTCCATCATTACCCTTGAATATTATAATTATTATATTACTATTTATAATATAATTAATATTACATTATAATAATTTATATAATATAAGTATATCTTATAACATATAATATAATATATTATAATTATATACGTATATTATATCATATTTAATATTATAATAATATCTTATATATTATGTATTATACATTGTAATTATATTTATTAATATAATATATAATATAATTGTGATATTGTAATTAATAATAATTATATTTACCACTATAAGATAATATAATATAATATATAGTTGTGATGTTGTAATTAAAAATAATTATTATGATTATATTTATCATTATAATATAATATAATATAATATAATATAGTTGTGATATTGTAATTAATAATTATAATAATAATTGGGATAGTAGTATTTTTTATAAAATTAAATATAATAATAATATATTTTATAAATAATAATATTATATTATGTTATGTTATATTATATGATATAGATGTGATGTTTTCATTAATAATATGATAGTTATAATAAAAATTAAGATTTTATTATTGTAATAGATAATATACTATAATTAGAAATGATAATATACTATAATGTTATATTATATTATTATATTTTACAATTATACTATATTTCTAATAATATAATATAGTATAGTTGTAACATTATAATATAAATTAATCACAATATCATTATTTTATTATATTATATATCATTTTATATTATATATTATGATTGTATTATAATAATAAATAATTATATAACGATAATTATAATTATATATATTATATCCTTATAATTTTATATATATAATATTAGTTATTAAATGATTATATTAATATATATATATATATGATATTAATTATATTAATATGAGAGGTAATTTTGTCAAAATGAAAATATTCATATCCTATTCTATTGTATTTGTAAAAGTAGAACTAAACAAGTGAATCATATTTCCTTTCCATTTTATTTCATTATCATTCCTATTATCATTCTCTTACTATAACCAAGCGCACCCTCAAGTATCACGGTAGGAATCGATCACGAGTACTTGGGCAGATTGCCGTCTACGATACTAACAAGGGCTTTTTTGATATATTGAGAGATTTTTGTGGCTTTTATGTAAAAACAGTTATTACACAAAATACCCACCACATTTATCCGAGTCCAAGTCTAAAGAGAAAAGTAAATATTCAGATTTTATTGAGATTTATTATTTATATCACTTTAAATAATATAACATGACCATTTGTTTTTATTAATTAAATAACAATTATTTAATTTTTAGTTGAGCGACACCAATAGTATTTTTAGAGTAGTTACATTTGTGTCTTAAAATTTTATAAATTTCTCCCAATCATTAACACTCGTTTAATAAAGATTTAAAAAATTTGTAATTTTATAAATACAATTTACATAATACATAATTTAACCCTCTCAACTTAATTTATAAAATAATATAGTCCACTTCAACTTTTAATATTGCATTTCCTTTTTAAAATTATTGCAATTCTTCATTCCTTTTGTCTCTTTTACTTTTATTTAATTGTCTTCATCTTACCTCCTCCTCCTCCTCTTTCTTTTTTTTTTTTTTTTTTTTTTTTCTTATGATATCCATTAAATAAGAACAAAGTCTCCATAATAAATAAACAACCAAATGCGAATGATGATAATGATTATAAAGATTTAAGGACTATTACTTATCCGCAAAATAAAATGAATGCCAATAAAATATTTGATAAAATACCATTTAAGAACAAAGAAAAAAATGAATATTTTAGGTTTTATGCAGATGAAATTGGCTTTGACTAGAGACGTGGGGTTTTGCTTTTTATTCTTTTAAAAAACATACTAATTATTAGGTTCTATGCTCTTTTATTTCTTTGAAAATAATACTATTTATATTTATAGTTAATGTGGGGAATATATTAATGAGTTTAAATGTAATTTTAGTGCATAGTAAAATTATAATAAGCATAAATTATGAATTGATGGGTGTATTAATGAATTTAGTGGGTGTAAATATATAAAATCTTAAAAAAAAAAAAAAAAAGGAACATAGACCAAGACTTGAGATGAATTAAAGGTTAATTTTTAGTTAAAAATTTAATAAGTTAATAAATTTGCTAAATTATAATTTTTATCCATAATAAGTTATGAATAAATTTGTCAAGTTATTGTTTATAATTCCATAACTTGAACAAAAATGAATAACTGATAAGTTTATCCATAATTTATAAATTATGAACCAAAACAGTAACAAGTTATGATTTATTAATTTATTAAACTATTAACCTAAATTTTAATTTATCTCAAATATTTTCTTAAATTTTTTATATTTCCCTAAATATATTACCATTTTTTTTTTTTTTTTTTTTTTTATGGTTTTTCCCAAGTCCAAATGTGTACTTGTCCAAGCCCATGCTCAACCAAAAGTCCATACGCAGCCCAAGCCAACTTAAAGTCCATAGTGAAAATTACACAATGTAACAC
The DNA here is from genome assembly GCA_012066045.3 of Morus alba. Lineage (NCBI taxonomy): Eukaryota > Viridiplantae > Streptophyta > Magnoliopsida > Rosales > Moraceae > Morus > Morus alba. The sequence goes on along the minus strand of CP050231.2, from coordinate 4,933,666 downwards.
TTTTTTTTGGAGTCCAATTTGTGGCTTAGTTTTACAAATATTATTTATGGCTGATTTTTTGAACTATACTTTTTGGCATCTCAAAAGCGTCCTTTCAATTGATTTTGTTGTCTTTTATTAGAAACTAATTTCCACATTTTTCTCATAATTTGAATTGCTAAAAAAATGATTCAATTAATTCATCAAGATTTTAAATTACATTTTAACACGTTAATACAATACTCTTTATTTTTTTAAATAATCTTTTCTAATTTTACAAATTTAAATATTTATCGTGTAATTCATTTGTCTTTTAATCTTTTTTAATTATATTGGCTCGTGCAACATTTTTTTTTAGAGGTTATTGATATGTCATTATTCTTATGAGCATGTATTATTTAAACAAAATATATGAACCCTCATTAATTAAAACGAGCTCACTGGTGTAATTAAATTAACTACATTGTAATTATATCTATGGCTATATCTATGGTTATTTGTTATATCTATAGCTATTTGTATATGTTCTTTTGTTGATTTTGCATATGTAGTTTTTAATTAATTTTATAGTGAAATTGATTGTATATTAATGACATGCGCTAAAACAATTCATTGTTAGGTATGTGAGTACTCATACTTGCAGTGTTTTGGTCGTTTTGATAATGACGTTGCTTGTATTTTAATTACATGGGCTAGAACAATTGTTTATCAAAAACAAGAGCACATATATTGCTTTTGATCGTATTTATAATAATATTGCTTGTATTTTAATGACATGAGCTAGAAAGATTTTAGTAGATTTGAAATATTAAATATTGATATCATTTTTTTTAGACTTAATTAGTTAAAATCTCGTCAATTAAATTTAATACTGTTTGATGGTTTGAATTTTAAAACTTACAAATACTGTTATATTGTGAAAAGCAATTTAATTAATTTGTGATTCAATGATATCTTAATTCCTTTATTTGGATTTGAATTTTTTTAAAAGGTAGATATCCCACAAAATGTGGAAAAAGGTAGATCAACGTCTAGATTACGTACAAAACTAAAATATCATTATAAGGTTAATAATGCAATTACATAATAAGTTATTTAGATGTCATTATACAATTAAACCATTGATGAACTATTCTCATGCCCAAACCACATTTCAATTCTAGAATTATAATGAGAAATAGTAGAAAATAAATCAATATGAAAAGCTTAAAAAAGTATATAGACTAATTTTTAGTTATAGAAATTAAGAGGTTATAACTTGTCAAGTTATGGTTCATAATCAAATAAGTTATGGATAAATTTGTCAAGTTATAGTTCATAGTCAGACAAGTTATGGACAATTATGGATAATAATTTGTTAATTATAGTTCATAACTAGACAAGTTATGAATGAAAATAATAATTTAACCTATTTATTAACTTATGTAAACTATTGGCCTATTAATTTTAATTTATCTCAAGTTTTAGTCTATTTTTTTCTTTCTCCCAATTATAATTCGGCCAAGTCCATACGCATACTTATACAAGCCCAAGTTCATATCATGACTTTTTCCTCACCGAAATTCTGTAGTGGGTATTTTTTTTCAAACAAAAAAAAAAAAATTGCAACTATTATACTATATTCTACGAGATTTGTATTATTTAATGGGTCTGATTCTTATATGATTTGATGCAAATGAAGATGCATTATTAGAGAATTCCATTTCCTAACACCAAGTCCTCTTATTCTTGAATCATAATCCTAAGTTAGGTAAAATGCAGATCATCCTGTCACCTAAGTTCATTTTGTGACATATTTCACCATAACACAATGTGTAAGTGTTAGTGCAGTATCACGTGTCGTGGTAAAATAAGTAGTATAAATCTGTATTAAGTAATTAGAAAATGCAAAATTCAGTCACCTACATTATGATACTTCCTATAGTTACAGAATTTTCGTACTATTTCAACTTTCTCTTTTAATCTATTTCAAATATGATATTCTTTCCTAACCCGTTCACTTCGCTGATTCGAGTTTGTAATTCGAGTTAAGATGTGATTTTATGTGAGAGCTTTTTATTGAACAAAAAATATAGATGTGACTGTTTTTGAGAACTTTTTACTGTAGCAAAACTCAAAATCTAAGCTCAAATCGGTGAAGTGAATGAGGTGACACTGAAGATTTGAGTGAGTTTGGACGTTAGTGGAAATCATGAGTTCTATCCCGTCTTGTGTATTAAAAAAAAAAAAAAAAAAAAAAAAACCCTCTTATTTCTTTTCTCCTGCTTCTCCGAGAAGAAATGGGAAACAGAGTGAAGTTTTCTCATACTTTGTGTAAAGTGAACAAACAGGAGGATTTGTACAGCCCACCATATAAAGTTAATTAAAGTAAAATAAATCAATGACACTGATGACAACTTGCAGTATGGGAAGGAAATTATGACAAAATCTTGCTATAGTTAGGGTATGTCATCTGTCAGACGCGTTACAGCCTTTTTTGTAAAATTTTCAATTAAAATCACAAAATGTAAGTTTTAAAAATCATTTATGAGTAGACTTTAAAACTCACACTAAAGTTTTATTAGGACACCATAAACTTCATTCCAACATTTTCATTTCTTATTAGAAAATTTTAAAATTATTTTGACCCATTAAAAGTTCTTTTATTCCAAACACATACTGAAAAATTATATCATTTACTTCTATTATTCTACTCATTAAAAATAAAAGCGAAAGCTACTTAATCAAAAAAAAAAAAAAAAAAAAAAAGGCTTGGTTGTGACTCATTTTCCTAGCTTCTTTCCTAGGTTAATAACTTATATTTACCTTTATACAAAGGTAATGTACTCATATGAAACCCCATATCCGTTATGGGTCAATAATCTCTTAAAGTTATTATGCCCACTTTGGGTAAGGAAATCTTTGGAGTAATCACTAAGATATTTGCCTTCACTTTCTAACTATCCAATCCTCACTTTTTTTTTTTTTTTTTTTTTTTTTTTTTTTTTTTTTTTTTTTTTTTTGTGAGGAATTCAGTTCCTTTATATATACAAGTCTATTTATGGAATCATAACAAAAGAGAAATAGTGATGTTTAGTAGAGAAATTCGTTTTCTAATTCGAATTATTATTCGTGGTTTGTTACAGTATTTTTTCTCATAAAAATACACGTAAATTAAAAATGATTTTAATCACATGATTTTAATCACATGATTTTAATCTATGAATCAAAAGACTTAAATATATAATATGGTTATTTTCGTTGAGGGAATTAGAAAGTGGCTTCCTTTTCTTTTCTTACAAGAAAATCCTCCATGTGGCGCACTTTCCAAAATTCATTCCAAGCCAATCTTAAGTCAACATCTAAACAGTATATGTGACACTTTTGATTCATTCATTTATGATTTATTCTTCTAATTTATGGGTTTCCATATAGTCTAGCTCCGACATTTTAAGAAGTGGAAAAAAGTCATACTTTACCATGTCGTTTCCAAATCTAACCGACTTTTGTGAAGTGTAAGAGATGGTTGCCTGGTTGGATCGGGGTCAGAGTTGAAGTTTCTTGCGTCAAAAGATTCAGCCTACGTGCTTTTTGATGCTTACTTGCCGCTTTGGTAATAAGTTATTATATATATATATATATATATATATATATCTATATGTGTGTGTGTAAAACAAGGATATTAAAAAATTACTATATTGGTACTGTTTAATTCTAAATCGTTAAATTTTTATCAAATTCAATAGGGTGATGATGTAATTTGACATTTAGAAACGTTATTGTCATTTGTCAATGCAAATCCCTTAACATTGCACTCATGTTGAATGGTGTGTTTGTTCACATCATCCTAAATATAAATGACCTCATATATGTTCAATATGTTCGTCATCAAAGAAATAATAAAAATAATAATAATTCTAATAAAATTTGATATAATTATGATGCTTTAAAACATGGCTCTACCGATAGAGTTTGTTGTAGGGAAAAATCTCACGCTCCACATCAGCCACTAGAGAATCGTCACGTGGCATAGTTAGATAATTAATGACCATGTCAGCTGTGCATAAAGTATCCCGTAATTTTATGGATGTTGACCATAGACGCTGACCCTAAGAGGATGATCGTATTGAGGAGTATATCGCAGTATGAATTCGACTGCATTGTCTTCTGAAGATGGAGACCGCTTAGAAGGACCTAAAGGTGCCGAACCCACGCACGTCCTGAAGGACATGATATATGACTTGACACATGACAAGCATTTAATGCATGCAGAGTTAGTGGCAAAGTCGGTGAGAAAAATCAAACTGGATTGATTGAAATCTTGCTAATCAGATATCATTATTCTGAGATTTGGTGAAGGCGTCTTGAAATTTAATTAAAAATTTTGACAAGAGTGATATGATGTATAAATAGGAGGAGAATGGCCAAGAAGGAGGGTTTGAATTCTCTCTCTCACGTTGTAATATCTTTCTCAAGAACATATTGAAACTCTCTCTTAGTGAATGTAGCTCCAGAATTCAGAGTGAATCAGATAAAATTTCAATATTGATCTTCTCTTTATTTTCATTAATCACGTTTTAATCCGCTTGATTCGCATGCAAACCACTAAAAATATGTTATTAATCTATTGATGAATTTTCACCTTTTAAACAGAGTTTATTTCGTAACTTACCGAATTCTCCTAATTTCTTTCACTCGGAAGAACCAAACTTGGGTGCGAAGGCCAGCCTGTTATTATATCATCTTGGTACTTCTGTTTTGACTCTAGTGACCATCACATACTAATACCATGACTTTTAGCTTACCACAATATACACAGTTCAAAGGACAGAAGAGTAGTACAGACCACTTGACACGCTAAACCATATTTCTGTTTATCATAAGGGAATTTTTACAGTCTGAACTGTACTTTTTCATATTGTGTACTGTTAAATTTTTACGTGAATATTCACATATTAAACGGTAAAAAAAAAATTAATTTAATAGTTAAAATAACCATTCTTATCTATAATAAAGAAAAAATAATTCTTACTGTAAAAGTTTCTATGATTATGCTACATATATAGATTATTTACCGGAAATTCTTGGTGCATACACATGTCATGAAATTAAATTTTGTCAAACAATTTCAAGGAACAAACTTGCTCTAGGATGCAGACCAGCATCCTTGAGAGTCTGCCCCATTTGGTCAACTCCATATACTCTTCTTGGGAAGCCTGATACAAGTCTGTAGTTCCCAATACCAGGGAGTGCTAGTGAATCAATGAATCTGTAAATTGCCTGGATTTTTTCTGTGCTTGAAAAGCTCTGCTCTCTTCTTTCCCCATTTGGAAACCTTATTAGTATCTGACAAAAGAAAACAACAATTATTACTGGTTTATACAATCATCTCGTTCATTTCACCGATTCGAGTTTTAAGTTCTAGGTTTATACAGTAAAAGGCTCTCAAAAATGTCACATCTAATTTTATCTGTTACAATGAAAAGCTCTCAGAAAATGTCACATCTCAGCTTAAATTGAAAACTCGAATCCGCAAAATGAACGGGGTCTTAGTTTATTAACTCATAAGGAATATCTTGGATGCTTTTTTTTTTAATTACCTGGGTGGCCTGGGAATCCTTCACTTTGTTTGCAGTTTCTTTGTGCGGAGTTTCTCTTATAGTGGAAGACTTTATCACTCGACCAGTGGGATTATTTCTGAACTTCTCATTATTTGCTTTAATTGGAGCTTCAGCTGGTTTCTGAACACTCTCTTTTGAAGATAATTTCTTGAGCCTTTCCTTTTCCTTCATACATTAAGGTCATTTTTTTTTTACCAAACCGTAAGGAGATGTGATGGAAAAGGTAGCGGATTTCCAAAAACAAAGGTAAAAAATTATAGGGATATTGTTTCTATTTACAGTATTTACTTATCTATTAGAATGTGGAATTGAAAACAATCCAATTCATTTTCTAGTGTTTACTAGCCTTAAAAGCAAAAATCTTATCAATGAAATGTGTATATATTAAAGTAGATAATCATCAGTTTGATAAGGGTATATAAGTAAGTTTATATTCATTTGAAGTAAATAATGCTCTAATTAGAATATTGAACTATTGCCAACATTTTCAGCCTCGGACCCTAATATATTTGTGTCTCATATGTTACATATATAGTGCACAAACCTTGTCAATCTGTAGAGCTGCGAGATATGCCGCATCTTGCTCCTCTCTTAGCCGACGATCTGCTCGTATCTTTTCTGCCTCCTTCGCTCTCGAACTACCGAACGCCACCCCTTGCTCCTCCAATGTTCTCTGCAGAATCTCCACCAGCTCAGCCGGGGAAATTGGCCCTTCAATCTAACATAGACAAAGAGCAAATTTTTAAGGTCCCGGAAAATAAAATCATTTTTTGTCACTTACTATCAGCGTAATTTTTTCAAGAATTAAACAAGGGTCATTTATTATTATTATTATTATTTTCGTTCATCAAAAAAAAAGCTTTCAAAATGAATAGTCGTGATGGATTCATCCTGAACCTCCTTATAATTGAATGCAACAACCGTTTGCCAAGATCTCACAAAACACGAGTTTTGAATTTTGATACCAATTGATTTAGATTTGATTTTATGTGTTTTCTTATAAAATGATTTTTACCAAAGCAAAACACAAAAGCAAAAAAAATTAGATATGATTATTTACATAAGAGGCAGCTTTTCCACTAATAGTAAAAAACTTACACCAATCGGACTTAACCAACTCAAATCGACCTTGTTGTGTCTAACATCCTTGGCTAGCTTGGCGAGCACCACTGTCTTCAAAACGCCTTCTCCCGAAAGCTCACAAAATCATCTCTCAAAGATCCCTCTTTATTTTCTTTTTTTAAATATAATCAACCAATCAAAACTATCCGGGAGAAAGAAAAAAATATATCAGCTCAAAATTAAAATTTGCATAGATGATTCTCTTTAAAACTTTAAGGATAATATCTTGATCTTCACCACCAATCCATTAAGAATAGTTTTGAATAAACCTCTTATCAAACTAAAACAAAATCTATAATAGATATTTGCTTCAATTTCAAATTATTAAAACTTAGCAACACAATAATCTTCTTGAAATCCTCGAGCCTTATCTCAATGAAATTTCTTCTTTTAAATAACCCGACGAATTTGAAAGCCTAAGTTTGATTTTGTCAAAACATTACTTATGCGCCAAACGACTCAAACTAGTTATGAACCAAAATAAACAATCTCAATAATTGAACTAAGCCAATTAAAACATGGTCCAACATATCTCATACGACTCAACAAATCTTAATAAAATATCAAAGTAAATAGTTATGATCAATCTGAACCCTCATGATTAAACGCATTATATTTTTCACCCATTAAGATAATTCGAACCCCCTTTATTTTCTTTTAAATATAATCGCAATCATCACTATCCTTGTTACTGCCATTCCCAGACTGTATATTTGGCACATACCAGGTCCGTACCACAGAGCCACGGAACATATGGTCAACACTAACACTGTATATAAAAAAAAGATGTTATCCCATACAGAACCATGGACAGAGAATTATTATCATGGCTTGGATACAAGCAGATTTTATGCAATTTTTGTGCAGAACAATCACTAATACTTCCACTAGTCAGTACATGTTCACCAAAAAAAAAAAAGAGAATTCTTCAGTAGGGCCTGAAAAAATATTATATCAATAGAACATAATTTTTAACTGTAAAAATCTTTATCAAATTCTGTTAAACTCATTATATTTTTTTTTTTATTATGACATGATTATAATGTGATCTGATCTTAAAAAATTATGTCCACCACAAAATTCTTCAAAAATGTGACAAAAGCTTAAGATCCAAGAAAAGAAAAATAACCAACCCCATAGTAATAATTCTAATTTCCAACTAACCTGTTGAAGTACTGCCATGTTATCACCAATAGAAGGAGCTATTACAGCACAGAAAGGGAAGCTAGCAGGCCTGAATATTGCAGCCATTTGCTGACCTTCCCCTCCACTGGCAAGAGCTCCCCAGCAAACAAAGTTTGCATCAAGATATTGCACTGCAAGTTCTGAACAAAGTGTTTCCCTACAGAAGGAAGGAGTAAAGGGGTGTTCTGGTGAGTGAAGATACATGAATAAAAACTTGTTCTCATCTTGTGCTATCTTAAGGGCCTCCATGAAATGGCAGGCATAAAAGAATGGATGAGTTGAACCGAATTGCCGCTCGAAGTTTTCAAGGAAGTCCCACTCTTGTGGAAGTGGGAGTTGAAAACTTGGTGACAGAGTTGGAGCAGCCCTTCTTCCTCCTATTCCCATGAGGTCTATGCCATGTCCCATGGCTCTTGAAAACCCGCCAAAAATGCTCCGGGGAAGGCTTACCATACGTCGAACAATCCCGTTACACGACGGATATTGTCCGGCTCTAGTAGCATTGCTTTTCCTCATTGGGGAAGCCATTGGTTCTCTATTCACAATAGTCCTTGTAAACAGTACGAGGGTAGTTTTTGCTCAGTGTAATTTTGCAAGCGTTGGATGAATATATGGTTGGAAAATTATTCAAAGTAACAATCAACTTCATAGTTACTTTAACTTTGTTAAAGTTGAGGCTAAAGAATCAGAGAAATGTGGAAGTATGTGAAGATTCCTCTTCCTTTTTTACTATTATTATTATTTTCAGATTCTGGAGAGGAGAATTAAAAGTTGATTCTTTGCTTATGAACTCATTCACCGTTAATTATGGAAGATGTACATCAAATGGTTGACCATATACAGTTATGAAATTACAAGATAGATATATACGGATTAAAGAGTGGAGAAAAGAATCCAATTCTAATCCTTTCCACATTCTTTTTGTCATTCTATAACTCCAGAACTTGTCTTTGCCTATATGTTAATGTCAATTGCTCAATTCAATAGTTTTAGATTCCGTTTTTTTTTTTTTTTTGTTACAATTACAAAGAGCTCTAATTGAGTATAAGTAATGTTATTTTACCCAAGAAGAGGGAAAAAGAGAGTGACTTGAGTTCAGATCTTGATTATTTGAGTTAAGGTGTATTTGAATATGCTTTGAGTTGGGACTCTAATTTGAGTTTATATTTAGATGTGTGCATTTTGAGTTATGGTTTGAATTAAAAATCTATTTGAGTTTGTATCTGGGTGAGTCAAAACTTGAATTTGTATTGGATAGTATTTTAATAAGAACTCAATGGTGATGGAACATTTTAATAGGGCATACGGGTAGAGTTTTATTCGTCTTCTCGTTGTGAATGCATAAAAAAATATTGTTCATTAACTTAAGTTTGAGTTTAAAAACTTGAGTTGAAGGGGGACTTGAATTCAAATTTTAACCCAAAACTCAAGTTAAAACTCAAATTTTACAAAAGAACATGAACTTGAATAAAGTTCTAACTTGAGTTTAAATTTTTTTTGAGTTTGGATGCAAATGAACAAGTCCGAAAAGCCGTTGTTTGAAAAGTTAACACACAAGAATTTGTGTATAATTAGACTTGATTTCAAGAAGCATTTTTCTAGAGCTGCAAGTGAGAGAGTGATGAATAATTCTTTGTTTTTGTTTTCTCTAGGAAGAAAAAGTATTACAGAGATAGACGTGATACATCTTAGATCATTTTACGGAGACAAATTACTCTCCTATGACATATCAACCTCTTGTGAATTGGGTTCTCATATACCTCCAATCATTATGGGACAAACTAGAACTTAAAATCTTGTAGCAGGGAACGAGCAAATCTAGTTGTCCTGCTGAGGAACAGGTCTTATGATCCTGCTAAATGACACAAAGTGAGAGTGATGAATATTTCTTTGTTTTTGTTTTTGTTTTTGCTAGGAAGAAAAAATATTAGAGATGGAGGGTAATGCATCTAAAGCCTCGTTTATTTTACCGATTTGAGTTTAAAATTTGAGTTTTACTATAGTAAAAAGTTTTTAAAAACAGTCACGTAAAAAGTTCTCATATAAAGTCACATCTCAACTCAAATTAAAAATTTGAATCAACGAACTAAACGAGCCTTAAATAACTTTACGGAGAAAAATTATTCTGGCATAGCATATCGATCTATCGTGAACAGGATTTTCATATATCTTTCAACCACTGTGGGAAGGACTAGAACTTAAAATTTTATCGCGGGAAACGAGCAAAGTCTAATGATCCCACCAACTGACCAGTGGTGGTATGAATAGTTTTGAAGTTCTTGAATGATATGATTACCATTTGGGGGTTTGCAAATGTCAAATAGTGAAAGCTGAGGCAAAGCAAAGCAAAGCAAAAGCTGCTGAATTATGTTGAAACAAATTAGCAGATTTCATTTTCCACATAACTTTAAAGCTTGCCTTTAGTCATTGTTATGAGGTGCTATTTTGTAAAGCAATTAACTGTGGTCATAAACAGATAAGTTCATAAAAGCTTTTTAAGAGTCTCATCGTTATTCTCTAACCATAATTATTGCTTCTTTAATTTGTCAAATTTCTAGCGGAAAAATTGATGGATAAGAAGCTTAAGCACTCGATTACGCGGCTTTAAACTTTTATCATTATCCATTTTTTTGGGTAGATGTTGCCGAGAACCTTTTTGACCCTCCTAACAAACTTTTGTTAAGAGAAAAGGAAACAAAGAAAAAGAAAGGAGAGAAAACATTAATTATAATAAACTCTGTATATAAACTTTATGGCAATGGCTTGATAATTGATACCCCATGTCCATGTGACAACTTAAAAAAATAAGATCTTATTCTTGCTTGAAGAACTCATAGTGGAGAGTGGTGACTAGTCCTTTTAGAAAAAAAAAAAAAAAAAAAAATCCACAGTATTTTCAACTTTTCTTTCATAAAGATTGTGAAAAATAGTAATATATATCTTAAAAGCTTGGTAGGCAAGAATCACATGGCCTCCACACAAATAATATACACAAATATATGAATAAAAGGATGGCAATTCAAAATAGGTATAAAATGTTAGAATTGAATTTTTAAAACACACAAATCAATGAGCATATTGATCACAAAAGCATATAGAGAGAATTAACACCATGACCGTCAAGTGGACCCTACTAAATGACTCTATCTAAGCAATTACTAACTGGAGGTAAACTTATAGGCAGTTAGATTCCCCGATGCACCATACAACTTGCCAAGATAGGACGCACCATGTGTTTCTAGAATTATTCTATATATATGTGTATAATATATATATATATATATATATATATTCAGATGACCTATCACAATCCTTAAACTTTTAAGCAGGCACTAAGGTGTATAGTGGCCTAAGCTCAATGTGCATTATTTTCTTTAGGAGAAGAGTAACATGACTCCTTTGGGGGACAATATTGCGCCCACACTTGGAAAGCAAGCATTGCGCTCATTTCTGGTGTATCTCGCGTGACTGGTACCACAATTCTCTTGTCGTTTGCATTGTTTTGGTGTGCGTCCACAAAGTTGGTCATGAGTTTCAAAAACACTTAGGTGAACATTATGACCACATCTATTATAGGCCAGGCAAAAGTTAAAAACCCTTTTAGCCAAAAACTGGAATTCCATTAATTCTTGTTGGAAATAAATTCATTCAGAGCAAAGCAAGCATCATTGTTTCTTATTCTCAATGCACTCTTCTTCCTGCTGATGCCCACCTACCCATCTGCGGTGACCACCCTTTTTAGGGATTCGGTGATCAATTGGGTACTTAAAAAAGAGTGTTCAATCTTGTTGCTGTGCATAAATTTTTGACTAACGGTTTGGGGTTGAATATGTGACATAATAAAAAGGCAGGATCTTCTGTGGTAGGGTACTTGCGTCTTTCTCGTATGTATAAATTGGGCTCAAATCTTTCGGAAAAAATGACATTTAAAAGATAATTCTTTTAATTCACCTGGTATTTAGGAGAGTTCATGATTCATTTCATCTGTTTAGAAAGGAAAATTATATACCAATAAAAAGCTCATTTTTTTGATCGGCTTCATTTTTAAGACAAACAATACCAAAATAAATCATGTAGAATTGATATGGTTGGTTTGAGCTTATGAGTGAATTATGTAAAATTACTTGTTTGGTTTGGGTTTTTTTTTTTTTTTTTTTTTAATTTAGGGAAAGTCTACTCTTTCTTACCTATCTGTATGAAATTTAGACCGATAAAAAATAAATGGTTCAGATTGTCTTCCCATAAAAACAAAAATAGAAACAATTGTCCTTGATCACACCATTTCTTTTAATTCTAATAATTACTAAAAGCATTCCTATACTTTATCGAAATACCAGATTCGCCCAAAAAAAAAATCTCCTTTGCAATTCACAATCGTAAAAGTAGCATCGTTGTGACCAACACTCAAACAAGTCATGATCCAGTAAGAGAAAGGGGTCGTGACCCCCCTGCATAGATAGTGATACACGACAAGCCACCTTCATCACGTTGTAACCACCATCATAAGGGATCATGACCTACATTGCGAGGTCATAGCCATTATCATTTTGACCATTGAGACGATGAGCGAATTGAGCAAGTTGCCCAATTTATCAAGACTTACGTTCCGGTAGGATATTCTTTCATACCCTATCAAGAAAACAAGATTATAACATTAAAAGATGATGACAACAATCAAATCTCATTTTACATAAAAACTATACTAAAAGGACTATTGAGAAAGATTAGATAGTTAGAGGTCACATTGTGAACATCCAGGATCAAATAAGAAAAAAAGAAAAAGAAAAAACAACAAAACAAAACAAAGTCAGTGTTTGAAGTTGTTTTTGTTTTTGTTTTTTTATGTTTTTTAAAAGAGAAAAAATAAAAACGGCAGAGAAACGACGTTTGACACAATGAAAGATAAAAAACAGAAATGAAAATAATTTTTAAATTTAGTGTAAAATATGAGAGAAATAAAAAACGACTTTTAGTCATTTTTTATTTTTTTTATTTTTCGTTTTCTCCTCTCCGAGTAGAGAAAGAGAGAGAGAGACATTAATTGAGTTTTTTATATTGAAAACAATCTCTTAATAAAACTACAAAAATACATTTTCAAAAATAATTTATGTCTGAGATTAAAAATATTTTCATTTCTATTTTCATACTAAAAATAAAATTATTTTAGAACGAGTTTCAAACGCACTCAAAATTTAAGAACACATACGGTATTAAATACAAACCAAAAACAAAATCAGAAAAATAAGAACCGTTCCTTTTTGTCCAAGATGCCAATAATCAATCTTACCCTAACTATATCATGACTTTAATCCCTCCACAATGTAAAATTCCTCAATAGTTTTTGAACATTATGGGTTGGGAATCGCTGCAGGTACCAAGACATCAATGCCTATTCACTCAAGTTACGGAGAACAATCAGTTTGAGACCTTGATTGCAATAGCAGCAAAAAATCACCGCACACCTAAAAATTAATTTCCTTGTCTGCCCCCACTTCTTCTTTTTTTTTTTTTTTATTATTTATTTATTCTGATCTCTACTTTAATTTGGGTAATAAATTCTTTGCAAGCTGGCTCCCTTATCAAAAAGCATGGCACGGCAGTGGCAGCCTTTTACCAAAATCTAAGTAACCTAGATTTGTACAAATTGAAATTATATGCCATCACAATATGACATGAATCTTTGCTTTATACAAAATTGGTAAATACATGGTAAGAATGAAATAACACATACTTTAAGAAGATTAATAGGTTAATTATAATCAATTCCACACCTATGTTAAAATGCACTAATTAAAGAGAGAAGGAAAAAAAAAAAAGTTGTATAGTTTTCAATGTATACTTTTTAGATTGTGCGGTTTGAATGGTATAAAGGAATCTATTCTCTCAGACCAACTTTTTAACAAGGGTGGACATGAATCCACTTGAACTTTAAAAAAAAAAAAAAAAAACAAAAAACAAAAAAAAATCTTGAATGATTTTTTTTTTTTTTTTTTTTTATTGAGTGGCATCCCTGTGGACCAATATTCTTCCTAAATGGGGTGTTTTTTCTTTTTTTCCCCTTTCAATTTGCTGCAGAGAGGTGGTTGGGAGTGTTAGTGGGGCTTTGTGAAAAGAAGTGAGGAAAAATTAAAGAATAGTGAGTCATGACTTATGAGTAAAGAAGGGTTGGTGTCTTTGGAAATGGCAAGCACCATTGCCCAGAGCCCTAAAAAGAGAACAAAGAGCCTATAAGGGCCCTTACTCTTGTGCTGTCAAAACTTATATCTGCCTTGAGTACTAGTTGTTCAAGGGAATTAGAGGATTACTACTAGGTTGGTATCTACTTTTAACTTTCAAATATTTAATGCAAATTCTCTCTCTCTCTCTCTCTCTCTCTCTCTCTCTCTCTCTCTCTCTCTCTCTCTCTCTCTCTCTCTCTCTCTCTCTCTCTCTCTCTCTCTCTCTCTCAACAAACATTTTTAATTCTATATACTTTAATACCCTATGGAAAATGAATGGCCAAGAACCGACCATTGTCCTTTTGTAGGTGTTGGTGTTAACTTTCTCAAATCCAATTGCTGCAGAAATTTCATAGAATTTTAAGAGAATGATGAAAATGATAATAGGGTAGTAGTAATAGAAGCCCTTGGTCATTTCATTGGCTTTTCAGAATCTTATAACAAATGTTACAACAATTTAACCTCATGTGTATTTTTTTTTTTTTTTTTTTTTTTTTTTTGGAAGATCATGTATATCCTATTATAGCTTCACATCACAAGTAACAATTATTATACTCTTTTGGAAATTAGGCTCAAAGAATTAAAGTTTGTTCTTCACTCTTTTCTTTCTTTCTTTTTTTTTTTTTTTTTTCTTTTGATTTTTTGATTTTTTTAACTTGCTAGTGTTTTTAGGCTAAGAGGGTTATCTTAGAAGGAATTTGTCGGCAAATGGAGCTTTCGACTTGGTTGACCATTGACATCAAATACAGATTACCCTGACGTCAAACACATCAAATGGACCCCATTAAAATGAATACAATGAGTACACCCCCACATTTTCTTGAGCAATGTACTAAATGTGGTGTCCAATATTTTGACCACTCTTTTGGGTGAAACTTGAAAGCCAACTTTTAACCCTTGCTCATTTTCCATAGGCTATATCCAAAATCCTTCGTTTTAGGGTTCAATATAAAGGAGAAAGTGAAAGAGATGGAAGAAAAAAAGTGGGGAAAAAAAGGTTGTGGTTGTCTGATAAACATAGGCACAAAGCAACAGAATAACATGGGCACATACCATTGGACCATATTCTAGAGTTATTTCTTATTTAAATTACTTAAATCAATATGTGTGTGTGTGTGTGTGTGTGTGTGTGTGTGTGTGTGTGTATTTGTTTCATTTTTCATTCTTGTTTTCTTTTAACCCTTGCCCTTGGTCATGGCAAGAGGTGGGGATTTAACATTGACCATCTTCTAGACAAACAAGGGGGCACATGTTGAACAAGTTTTATCGTATAATATTTTTGGTCTACCAAAGGATCATTGCAAAATAAATAAATAAATAAAAGTAACCAATAAGATTATGGGAAAAATAGTCAAAAGGAATTTCCCACATTGGAAAATAAGCATTATGGCCATTATTCATTGCGTACCCCAAATGTCAAGTTGTGTTCTTCGTACACTCCACTTCCTAGTGGTAAGTCCCAACAACATCATGATCATAATATCAATTTTCAAACATAAAAAAAAATTATATATTTGTGATTTCGATAATTACGAGCGTTGTCATTGTACCATTACAGCTGTTTGTTATTTGTAAGTCCCAATACTATGCATGCAAAATTAGAGTGGTAGAAAATTGAAAATGGTGCAATGTCACAATGCAAACAATATTGTTATTTTTAGGATTTCTCTTATATATACGTATAAGGGGACATTTGAAAGGAAAATTCAGACCCTGATTCGAATTATAGTTCGTAATTCTCTATAATATTTTTTTCATAAAAAATATACGTAAATAAAAAATGATTTTAATCTCATAATTTTAATCCATAAACTAAACATCCATTCTTTCTATTCTTTGATAAGAGGTGAATAAGACTTGGAAATACAGTGATATGTTTAGGTGGCACGTCCATATTTAAAGGGCAATACGAAATCTCAAAAGGGTAATTCTTGGAAAGAAAAAGAAGTTATGATGCTGAAAATTATAATATAATAAATGGACATGGCCTAGTTTGTTGCTTATTGCACCATAAGCTTTCGGAATAATTATATTATTATCTTATTACAGAGAAAGAAAAGCCCTAAGACCGTTTAGTTTAATGTCACAAAAGGTTTTAGATGGAATGGGGTTTTGGGGAGGTTATAGATTCGATCCCCTTTTTGTATTAAAAAAAAAAAATTTTAAAAACCAATATATACATAATGAAAGATTCTATAAGAAAATTCATGAATGCATGAGAGTCAAAATTCTTGAATGCATAAGAGTCAAAATTCTATTACTTTGTCCCGGCTTTTTTTATCCTGTGACGCGGAATTGATTTTTTTAATGATTTTCTGAGACAAAATATTTAAAAAAAAATCTTGATGGGAGAAAATAACAGAATATATGAATCTGGCATATACTTGATTTTATTTATTTATCTCTCTTTCCACATAAATTGACGGCTTTGCTTTTAATTAATTACCCAAAGGAAAGAAAAGTAATTAACAAACTTCAAAAGAATGGGAAAAACGACAAGAAACTTAAGGAATGGAATCCTCCCTCTTGAAAATCAGAGCAAAGAATGAAAGGAGAATCAGTACCGTTGGCTTTTGTTTGTACTACACTGCTGCTCTTAAAACCTGAACACCTACCAGTCCCACCTTTCTCTCTCCTCTCTCTCTCTCTCTAAAAATATTAATTTTTTTCAAAAAAAAAACTCTTTTGACCACAATGGCACATGAGTAAAAGCTTGGGGAAGTACAGGCCCACCACCTATGAAGGTTCATTTTAAATATGCTTCTGCCTGAATTTTCTTAATGTCAGGAAACAAAAAAACCAACAAGAAGTTAGAATCTCTCACTCAAATTTTAGAGAGAGAGAGAGAGAGAGACATAGACATAGTTTTTGTTTATATGTTGGAAATGGTGAGGAAATGAGAAGGAAAAACTTGGGTTTTATTTCAGTTTCATCCTAGGAATATTGGTTGGCTTGGTTTCTTCTGTTTTGTAAGGACATATGAAGAAGAACAAGGATTCTCCTAATTCTCTTCTCTGCAGAGCACAACAAAGGAATGGGCATTGTTCTTCTTCTTGTTGTTTTTGTTGTGCAATTCAGCACCACATAACAAGACGACAACAACAAAGACAACCAAAACACTATTGTTATTATTATTTTTCCTTCTCTAAACTAGCTCCTCCTTTTTTTACTACTAACTCCCACCAATCTTTCTCACTCGTTCCCATGCTTCTTGTTGCTTTCCTCCTTGTTTCTTTCCAAGTCTCTCCCACCCCTGCATTTTCTCTCCCCATTCGACCCGACCCCGACCGCCATTCTCCGGCCAATCAGACCCTTAAGCCTCCCCAAGAATTGCACAAGCTAACAAGTGCTAGAGCTTATTTAAGGAAGATCAACAAGCCTTCTATCAAGACAATTCAGGCATTTTCTTTTTCCACCATCTTTCTTCAGACACAAACCTCCCCTGTCTTTTATCGAAATGTCGCGTTCCACCCTACTTCCCAGGAGATTTTTAACACGATTTGCGAGAAAGTATCAGAAAATATTAGGGTGGAACGCAACATTTCGATAAGATACGTAGGAAGTTTTTGTTATTTATTTTTATTATTGAGGTTTTTACTCATCTGGGTGTTGGTTATTTTGACTGAATATAGAGCCCAGATGGTGATATCATAGACTGTGTGCTTACTCATCTTCAGCCAGCTTTTGACCATCCTGAGCTTAAAGGGAAGAAGCCATTGGTAATCAATCTCATGCACAACATAATAAGATGTGCCCAATATATATATATATATATATATCTATATATTTGATTATATCATATGGTTTTTGGATTTCATTTTTGGTGCTAAAGATGATTGGTTGTTACAGGATCCACCAGAGAGGCCTAAAAGCGGCAATGAGACTAAAGATAGAGTGGCAGAGACTTTTCAGCTGTGGACTGAGTCTGGTGAGTCATGCCCAGATGGAACTATTCCAATCAGAAGAACCACAGAGAATGACATTTTGAGAGCAAGTTCCATTGGAAGATTTGCTAGAAAACCAAGGAGACATGTTAGGAGAGACTCGACAGGCTCTGGTCATGAGGTTTGTATGTATATAAACATATATATATATATGTATGTATTTATCTGTATAATGTTTTTTTTTTCTTCAAGAAAATTTTAGAAATATCTCTCTTCCCATATCAGCTCAGGAAAAAAAAAAAAAAAAAAAAAAAAAAAAAAGTTAACTGTAGTGCTTCTTGGTTTTACTATTTGGCTAATCATTTGCAAGGAAAAACATCATTTCAGTTTTCCTCTTTTTTCTTTCTTATAACCCCTTCACAGAAAAGACTTAACTTCAAAAAGGCTATAACAAATTTCTGCTTTTCCCTTCATGGCAATCAAACAGTCTGGCCTTAAAATGAAAAGACATCAATTTTTAAAGTTGATTTATCACCTGGATTTTTCAAACAAGTAACTATTCTGGCCTTAAAATTTATTCAAATACATATATTTGAACACGTTTAATGCTTATACATTTCTTTTAAAAAAAAATTATTAATTATTAATTTATTTTTTTTATGTTTTACAGCATGCTGTTGTATTTGTTAATGGAGATCAATATTATGGAGCAAAGGCCAGCATCAATGTTTGGACACCACGTGTGACTGACCAATATGAATTCAGCTTGTCACAAATATGGGTTATTTCTGGCTCATTTGGCAATGATCTGAACACCATTGAAGCTGGTTGGCAGGCATGTTATAACTTTTCTTTAAAATAAATACACACTTTTCTCAATTCATGATGTAACAAAATCAATGGCATTCCTATGAAAAGAAAAAGAAGAAAGAAATAAAAGAAAAGGACTAAAAAAGCAGTTTTTGGTAATGTGGAACAGCTGTTATAGAGCTCTTCTTCTTCTTCTTTTTATTTTTTTATTTTTTATTTTATTTTAATTATGTGATTGCCAATGCTTTTGTATTTATGCCTTTTTTAGGTTAGTCCAGAGTTATATGGAGACAACTATCCTAGATTCTTTACTTATTGGACAGTAAGTTTATTCAGTTAGCTCTTTTTTCTTTTAAAAAATAATAATAACCTTTTCTTTTATACTTTGTAAATATTAATGAGGTGTTTTGATGTTGATTTTTGCAGACAGATGCATATCAGGCTACTGGATGCTACAACTTGCTTTGCTCTGGCTTTGTTCAAACTAATAATAAGATTGCCATTGGAGCAGCAATCTCTCCAAGGTCCTCTTACAATGGCAGACAATTTGATATTGGTTTAATGGTTTGGAAGGTGAGCTTTGTTTTTTTAAAGAGGAAAATAGACGAATTCCCAATATATATATATATATATATATATATATATATATATATATATATGCAATCACTAAATAGATAAATGAGATGAAAAACTATGTGTTATTTATTTTTCTAGTGGTTAGGGTAACCTTGGACGAAAGTAATGATTAATATCACTACCCAATTTACCTATTATATTGTGCCATGCCTATAATATAGATGACAACTTTAGCACTTAAATTGGCCAAAACTACCTTACTTGGAAACTTTATTATTCTTTTAATATGAAGGACTCGATTTCATTCTTTTAATGGCTACACTCCTATTGGCTGTGGGATACTGCCTGGATAAAAACACAGTTTTCCTCCAAACTTTTTCTCTTGAATTCTCTTTTTGCCTTTTCTCTATAATTTAGCTAATAAGACAAATAAGAGCTACCCATGAGAGGAAAATCATAATGTTTGCCATTATGCCTTTAACCTCAGACAAATTATTGACATAAATCCATTTTTGAGGTAAAACTTTTTTTTAACACTATAATTATGTTTCTTTATCAGGATCCTAAGCATGGGCATTGGTGGTTGGAATTTGGGAATGGTCTACTAGTTGGATACTGGCCAGCATTCTTGTTCAGCCACTTGAGGAGTCATGCAAGCATGATACAATTTGGAGGAGAAATTGTAAATAGTAGATCATCTGGTTACCACACATCTACACAAATGGGAAGTGGCCATTTTGCTTGGGAAGGATTTGGGAAAGCATCTTATTTCAGAAACTTGCAAGTAGTGGATTGGGACAATAATTTGCTTCCGCTAACAAATCTCCATCTCTTGGCTGATCATCCTAATTGTTATGATATAAAACAAGGAAGAAATGGTGTATGGGGGACTTACTTTTACTATGGAGGTCCTGGGAGGAATGTGAGGTGTCCATGAATAAAATTTTGAAAAAAAAGATGGCATAGGATAGAAAACAAGGGTCCTTTTTATTATTATTATTATTATTTTTGTTAACAAAAGATTTCTGGGTTTTAGTTTTTCTTTATAGGTGTTAACATGGTTTGGGTCATTTTGATATTTTTCCCATCATAATGTATTCCTTTTTTGTTTCTATCATTGATTATCCCACTTCTTGGGCTTTGTAAATTTGGGGAACATACAAAGTGTTAATAGTACTGGTTTGTCTAGTATTGGGGTCTTTTCTTTTTTTGCTTTCCAATTCTTTCCAGGAAAAAGGAAAATACATTACCCTGGTAAAGAAACAAATAAATACGCACACATATATACATATATATATATATATATATGAACTGTAAGGAACTCACTACAGACAGAAAAGAAGGTGGGACTTAAAGAATGCAGCCATGAACTTGCCCACTAAACCATAGTACCATACATTGGTTATTGCAATTTTTAAAATTCAGTACTTTAGTAGCTTATCTTATGGTTTGAAACAAAGTAGAATGCAAAATAGTATTAGTGTATTACTTAATTGGGAAATCAGCATACTTTAAGGCCTTGCATGTGGGTAGCAACAAAGAAGCAAATTGTTTTTAAATACAAGCAGGCCTAACTGATGAAACTTCCAAACAATACTATACTATTATCCTTACTAGTACCCAACTTTCTATAACTAGAATTATGTGCAACAAGAATCTCAGTTACTATAAGAAATACTTGTTAAATGACAGTCAAAAGCAAAGCTAAGTTCAATTAATAACTTAGCAGCATTACCCACCTAAGTTTGTGCTCCTAATATTTTATGACTAATTTATGTTTTTTTTTTTTTTTTTTTATTTTACTAATGAATTACATATGTATTTAGTAAGAAAGAGATGAGGTTCTTGGCTCTTAAGCCAAGTGTATGGTTCTTTAATAAGTCAATCTTGCAACTGAAACCTACTCTCATGCTTAGCTCACCAACAATGAGACAAGGGGAAAAAAAATATTTACTATTTGAGTATGTAATTTGAAAATTGAGTATTTTCAGGGCAATAATTCCAAGGGAAAAAAATGTTATTGCAGAACAGGTCATGCAGTGACGCGCAATAAAAAAGATGCCAGGCATACGGAGCTAAGAAGCCAGCATTTTTGTGGGACTAATCAAAAAAAGCAAAAGCAACATAAAGATCCTTTTTCTTTTTAGTTTTCTGGCATGAAATTGGGAAGAGGGTTGTTTTTTTCAAAAGCTGGTTATTTTTGTAGTTATGTCTGCCTTGATTCAAGGTTTGGACAAAAAAAATTTGGTACTCCCACATGTAAAGAAACCTAACATAATGCCCCATATGGATTTTGAGTCATGTCAAGACCACAACAAAAACACATATAAAAGCCCGAACTAGAATTGCTTTCTGTTTTCCGTCACTTGAAAGTTGCCTAAGCATGTTGCGAGATACCAAAATAAACTATGAAGTATAAACCAGCAAAATCTGGCAAAATGGGTTAAGCACCAAAACAAATTAACATCAAGTCAAAAAAAGCTTTTATTTAATGCTAATTTTAATGTCAACCACCACCAAGTCATGCGTGTATCAAATGTGATAATTAAGAGAATTTGGTCCCATTTCTTAGCTTTAAAGAACTGCCTGCGTGTATCAATAAAAGAGAACTATCACATGACAAGTAAGAGAACTTGGTCCCAATTCTTAGCTTTAAAGAACCGCCACAAATACGGTAATCGCATCGCCAATGGTAATAAACAACACTTTTTCTTTCACAAGCCCAACAAAAGTTGCTTCCTTCATATTAGTAGATTGAGAACAGTAGTTTCCAGGGTTTTCTTGGAGTGCGCTATCAATTATCAGGAATAACTAGTTTTGTAATAATGTTGTCTATAAATATAACAAGATCTTCAGGAGTAGAGACCTGAGAAGCTAGTGTTCTTATGATATCCAAGTCCCTGATATCACACGTCAGAGACTTTTCCGAGTCATAATCACATTTCCGCTGATTGTATATTGTACCGTACGTTTTCTCCCAAGCCATGCAAAGTTCAAAAAATTCAGGGTCATCCAGAGTTTCTCTGAAATCCAAATGCAACCCATGATTTCTTGTCAGCCCTTCCATAGATTTCATCTCGAGCGCAACCTTTCGAATCGACGCGAGGTTCAATGTCAAATGACGAATTTTAGAGGGTAAACTCCATACTAGATTTTCAGCATCTCTAAGTTGATGGCAAACTTGGACCAAGTTGGCAAAACATATGCGTGCCAAGAAGATGAAGAAATCATAGAAGTTCATTCCTGTTGAAAAAAATCAGATATCCAACGAGTATTAATTAATTGGGCCAAATCATTTGATGCATTAACAGTGCGAATTGATAGCAGTCAACGAAAACTTCGACCTTAAGATTATTTTAGTTCAACCTTTGTTCTTCCTACCACATGGGTTTCCAAATAAGGATTTAATTTTAGCCAGGTCAAGCCTCAACAGTAAGAACATATCCCAAATTTATTTGTTTTATAGCGGCCTCCTTGACAACCAGTAAGAAGCTTCCAAAAACACGTAATTTACCTGTGTTGGCTGCGAGGTTACGCTGGCAGAGACCTTCAAAGTCATCGCATATGTCCTTGATGTCTTCTATGTATTCCTTGGCCTCATTGTAGTCCTCTAAGAGCAGGTCCCACTGTAAGTAGTGAGAATAATTAGAAATAAATATTAGCGCCAGTAAAATATTGGCACAATAAATTTTATACAGAATGCAAACTTTTACATAAACAAGGTTTGGAACATAGCGTTGCTAGGTTGTACTCACCACCCAGCCAAGGTTAGAGGCATTGAACCAGTTGTGATTTATAGAAATAGTATCTTCCTGAAAGCATTCAAAATGCATGTTTATCAGATATTATAATGTCATATATCCAGCTTCAAAACTTCCAAATGTAGCTTATGCGGAGGTCAAGAAAATAAGCTACATGTGGAAGTTCAAAAATTAGTGCATTCGGTACCGGAGAGAGAGAGAGAGAGATTGTGAACTTGATGATACCACCCGCTAGGTACAAATATGATTTCATTTTGTTCTTGAAAAATAAGCTACATTCGGTACCGAGAGAGAGAGAGAGAGAGAGAGAGAGAGGATACCACCCGCTAGGTACAAATATGATTTCATTTTGTTCTTGAAAAATAAGCTACATGTGGAAGTTCAAAAATTAGTGCATTTGGTACGGAGAGAGAGAGAGAGAGAGAGAGAGAGAGAGAGAGAGAGAGAGAGAGAGAGAGAGAGAGAAACCAGATTGTGAACTTGATGATACCACCCGCTAGGTACAAATATGATTTCATTTTGTTCTTGAATGCACTCCAACCAGAGAGCCTGCAGATTTGAAGAATATACAAGTACATAAACAAAAGCAAAAGAATAGTCGAGAGAAATCAGAAAAATAAAACTTCAACAAGCTTCAGAATGTAGATTTACCTCCTTAAAACCAGGAAATTTTGTTTCACTAACGTCATCAAAGATATTATACACAGAGCTTTTCATGTTTCTGACGACGGCATAAAGGAAGTTAAAATGAGGAAAAACAGAGAGAATATAACCATAGACCGAGTGAAATACCACGAAGGGAATAACTTAAAAAGCGTACAACCTACTATTTCTTCTACTCTCAAAACAGAACTAAAATTGGTCCCGGCACAATATAGAATAATTGCAATATGATTAAAAGTGGCCAAGACAATTACAACTGAATCGTTCTTTAAAGAGATTAAATCTGTTTTCGGGTTATAATCATAGTTGATCATGCAAGGTCATGAACCAATTCAAATGAATTTGTCAATGCAAATTCGAAAAACTAAGGAAAGATCTATCACTTTTTAGTTTGCATCTCTCTCCTACACTTCTAATCCCTTTAAAGGCGATGCTAATGTTTAAAGTCCATTTTGCAACCAGTATTATTGTAAGTAACAAAGCAGTATGTACGAAGTTAAAAATCAAAATTATGACCACAGATATTTCTAATTGCTTTTACTGAAAGAAATTGTGTTCGTGCCTGTCAAATACAAGGCGACTTTGGGACGGAGAGAGAAAAAACCAATGTTTCTTCCCACACACATTTGCCGACCAACTATAGGACCTGAACACATCTGCATGGAGAGGCGTCCAAGATCCTGCGTAAAGATAAAAACTTTCAGGTACTTCCTAGTGGATTACACATTAAAATGAAAACTGGGTGGAGAAGTCTCAGCTGAAGGAATATGTAACCAAGAAAATATCAATTACTATCAGAAAAGAGAAGTAGAGATCATAATTTTTTCTCAAACCTTTCTCTCCGATGTAGACAAAACGATAGTCGGAGCAGCTTACTTCATTATCCTCTGAGTAAATGTCAGGATCCTTATGGATACGGTAATTGTCGAGATACAAGTTGAGCCAGTCATCGCAAAAGAACTGTGGAGTTGTGTATGCTATATATTCCGGGTACTCCTGGGATCAGATTGCTAAAAACTATAAGAGAACCAGTGAGGCTGAAACTGACAGTCTACAAGCGGATAAAAAAAAAGGGATCATGGAACATATAGTAACACAGATGCCAAACAATGGCATGAAATAAGAAAGATAAAAGATTTAACAAATTTCCTGAATACAAACTAACTAGAGAATAATCAACCTTCCCAGACTCCCTCACAAAAAGCACTTGTGCAACACTGCCTTAATTATTATTAATTTTTCCCTTTTTAACATTACTTTTTATCAGTAATCCCCACACAGATTATAGTTATACAGGTTATGTTTTTATTTTTTCTTGTAAAAACATGTCTGTAGACCAAAGTACACTGGAGCTGAGGCAAAACTAAAATTTCAATCATAGTATTATACAAGGCCAAATACTATTAGTCCTAATGAATTCATTAGGTGCTAGAAGATCATATAAATAATTCTTTTTTTTTTTTTTTTCAAAAAGAAAAAACCAACATTTACCTTCACAAAATGCCAGTCCTTCAAATATAGAACGGACTTATCTTTTGAAACCCCAGCCGTGGCATTACCATCCTCATGTATAGAGTCTTGAAGCCATTGGTCAACTAACTCTGAAACAGACATTTCTACTCTCTTCTGATCCGTGAATTCTCTGCTACCACAATCAGCAACCTAATCAGTGATGAAACGTTACGGATAAATTGAGATTATCATTGAAGCTAATACTGCGTAATACAGTCAGATCATATGGGCACAGGTTTAAACTCCAAGCATTTATTGTAAACTTTGTAATATGTAAATTTAAGGATTAATCACGCAAATGATCTTTGAGTTTTACCCTCAATCCCACCTTAATCCCTAATTTTTTAAAATACTTTTAGTCCCTGATCTATTATTTTGTTTCGGTTTCGGTCCCTCCATTAGCTATACTTTATTTTTCTAGTGAAGCCGTAGCAAAGACTTAAAGGAGCCCAAATAGGCGTAAAACAATTTGAAGTCTTTCGTAAAGTGTGTGTCTGCACGTAAAACCGATCAAAGACACTTTTTTTTTTTTTTTTTGCCTTCCTTTGGGCGTTTTTCAAAATTTTTTTTTAATGTATTCTAGAAAATGAGTATTTCCATATTGTCTGCAATATGGAATTTTCCAGTAATCAGCTCAAGCTCAAAGCTTTAGAATTACATATACACTTGTGCTCCATGTTGTTGACAAATAGGAGTGTTCAACTTGAAAACTAAAAAAAAAAAAAATTAAGGCCTTGTTCACTTCACCGATTCGAGTTTTTAATTTTAAAAAAAAAAAAACTAAATAAAAGACCAATCTGACAAAAATTCTCAAAATAATCTTTCAAATCACAAACTCAGAAGGGACCAATCATTCTCAAAATAATCTTTCACAAACTCAGAAGGCGTACAAGAAAAAAAAAAAAAAAAAAAAAGTAGCACCAACTAGCACCAAAACGACAACAAAATTCGGCCTTGAACGACATCATGAGCTCTGTTGAGTGAAAAAAGCAAATAGAAAAAAAAAAATAATACCTGAACTTTGGAATTACCAAAGTGGGTGGCGAAAAATTGGAAATTGGGCTTGCCATTCTCGGTGACCCAGTCTCTGGAAGCTCTCCAATCTTCCATGAGACCTGTAAGAACCACCGGCTGGTTTTTGTCCATGTTTTTCTCCACAAACTCTCTGTAACTGATTTCTTTCCCGTTCACCTTATCTATTTTCCCAACAATTTTGATACCCATTATATCTCTTTCTCCGTTCTTTTGGAATGAGAGAGAGAGAGAGAGAGAGAGAGCTGTTTTTTCTCGCTTCCACTTCGCCGATAAGGGTTTCACCGGGGAGAGTCGTATGGAAAGTCGCCGTCTTGGGCAGCGGTTTCAATCGAGGAGGCGGTTTGCGATGTAATTCACGTCATTCTAAAATAATATTTTTTAACTAAAAATAATTCTCATTAATTAAAAAGTAAATTCAAGATTAAAGATTATAATAAAAAAAGTATTAAATTTAAATTTTTGTGAAAAAAATGTTATAGTAAAATTTAACTTTTGATTCAAACTAATAAAATAAACGAGCTCAAAATAGTATTTTTGATATTTTTTCTTTTAAAAAAATGCTATTGGCACTTTACTACAAAAATTTTAATTTTAACAGTTCACTGTTAAATTTTTTAAATTGTTCAAATGCGGTCTAAATAATAATGTTGTTTAAATTGGTGACAAAAAAAGAAATTAATTGTCAAAATTAAAATTTTAGGAGATAATTTATTTAAGATTAAAATGTTCCAAGAAAAATGTAAAAAA
Organism: Morus alba; assembly: GCA_012066045.3. NCBI lineage: Eukaryota > Viridiplantae > Streptophyta > Magnoliopsida > Rosales > Moraceae > Morus > Morus alba. Next base: position 4,906,574 of record CP050231.2, on the reverse strand, counting down.
TGTGTGATGTACAAGCTATATTGCTACTCTTTAATAAGTTCAGGAATTGATAAGTTTAATAGATTTAACAGGTTTGATTGTTCTCAAAATATATAGAGATTGATTTAAAGTGATTGTTTACTGAAATACAAAAATACTTAAAGTGATTGTTTACTGAAATACAAAAATACAAAAAACAAAAGTCGAAAGTGGTAAAAAAAAAAAAAAAAAAAAAAAACCTACTGAAAATATTCTCTTATTTAAGATGAATTTTATATTAACCCTGTATATTTGGAAAAATCTAAAAGTTGTATTGCTTATGCCATTTTCGACATTTCATGTCGTTTCTCAAATTGTATGTCTTTTTTTTTTTTTTTTTTTTTTTAACGTTATTTTTTGAGTTTCTTTTATTTCCGTCGTTCTCGGCATGGTGACATCTTTTAAGCTTATTGTGGCTTTGAACTTTTCTCCATGTACGGTGGTTTCCAAAAAAATAAAAAAGTGGCGTTTATTTTAGGATCCATTAGTTTTAGATTGTTATTTAGACCTCGTTCATTTTATCGATTTGAGTTTTTAGTTTTCAATTTTTATAGTAAAAAATTCTCAAAAAATGTCATATCTAACTTTTTTACTACAGTGAAAATCTCTCATAAAATATCACATTTCAATTCAAATTGAAAACTCAAATCCACAAAATAAACGAAACCTTAATATTTTTTTGACACTTAACTGAATAATGTCGAGGACACTACAATTCTTTTTTTTTTTTTGGCTCAGGATCAAGAAGCGCTTCTACTAATTAGAAAATGTGGCTATCACATCCGGGACAATCTCCTATAAGCGGAAAAGATCGGAGGTCATTCATTTCATCAATTTAACTTTAAAATTTAAATTTTATTATAGTAAAACATTTTTACAAACACTCATATTTAATTTTTTTTATTACAGTAAAAAATTCACATAAAATTACATATTAACTTAAATTAAAAATTTAAATTAACAAACTAAACGAACCTCAAAACTCTATTTAAGAGCCCATTTACAAAGACATTAGCATTAGCTTCTTCTTAAGAATCCACGGGCCCCGTTCATTTCGCTTATTCGAGTTTAGAATTCGAGTTTTGCTACAGTAAAAAACTCTCACAAACAATCACATCTAACTTTTTTGTTACAGTAAAAAGCTCTCACATAAAATTAAATCTGAACTCGAATTAAAAATTCGAATCAGCGAAGTGAACGGGCCCTTAAAAAGTAGATATTGATAAAACTCGATCGAAAAGTTAAAATGGAATCAACAATAGTGGAACGCCACCATTCCGGACAGGGGATATAACCATTGAGAACTTCCACCGCTATTCTACAATCACTCTCAATCAACAACACACTTGAAGATGCCATGGCCGCACGAGAAACCGCCAGCTTGGTAGCCAAGAATTCAGCCACTAGCACTGACCAAAGAAGAAAAAACTACAGGTAAATTGATTTGGTAAAGGGATTCATTCCCTGATTGAATCATAATTCGTAGTTTGTTATAGTATTTTCTCTCATAAAAAATACACGTAAATTAAAAATTGTTTGAATCACATAGTTTAAATTATCTAACCAAACGTCCTATAAAATAGAGAGACAATTAAAAAGAATTATTTTAATTAAAAGAAAATAAAGAAAAGAAAGGTTTTCAAAAAAGCATATTGTAAAAAATATATAGCGGTCAAAGAATGTTTAGAGAAAAACAAAAAAGAAAAGTCAATAAGTAAAAAAAAGAAAGAAGAAAAAATAAAAAGTTTAAAAAATAAAAAGAGAGAAAGAGGGAAAGTTAAAAAAAAGAATTAAAATTTTATACAAATTTTTGATAAAAAAAAAAAGTAGAGACATATTCAAAAGAAATTATTCTAATTAAAAGGAAGTAAGAAAAAGAAAATATTTTAAAAAAGGGAGAAAGAGGAAAATAGACTAAAATTTGAGATGAATTAAAATTAATAGGCCAATAGTTTACATAAGTTAATAAATAGGCCAAATTATTATTTTCGTCCATAACTTGTCTGGTTATGAATCATAACTTGACAAGTTATTATTCATAATTGTTCATAACTTGTCCGGTTATGAACCATAACTTGACAAGTTTATCCATAACTTATCTAGTTATGAACCATAACTTGACAAGTTATGGCCTATTAATTTCTATAACTAAAAATTAGCCTATTTACTTTCTTAAGCTTTTCATATTGGTCTATTTTCTACTATTTTCCTTTAAAAAAAAGGGTAGGAGGAGCCCAACAGGCCTCCTTAAGAGTCAAGCCCAAGCCCATTTGGCTCCTGTTATGTATGTTACATATTAAATTCGATATATATATTAGTAGTTAAAAGATTAAACTGTAAAAAGAGCAGTTGGAAAAATATATATATAAAAAAAGAGCAAAGCACACGTAAAAAGTTAAAGCTTTTAAAAAAATTCATAAAATAAAAAATAAAAGAAAATAACATTTATAAAAAAATAAAGTCAAAAGTAAAAAAAAAAAAAATGAACTATCACGTGACAGTTTAAAAAGTACAGTGTGAGAACACTATAAAAAATATATGTAAAAATAACTTTTAATATAATAAGAATTATACGAAAAATAATTAAGTATGAAAACATTTGAAAAAAATATTTTAACTGTTGATAAAAAAATTAAATAGAAACACATGTAAAAAAAAATTACTTTAATAAGAGTAAAATGAGAAAAATTATTTTAGAAAAACTCACGTAAACAATCAATATGTGAAAAAAAATTTCTCAAAACAAAAAAATAAAAATAAAACATTTAAAAGAAAAAAAATAAAGATAAAAACAGAAAAAAAAAAAAGAGAAATAGGAGAGGCTGCCACATATTAGGAAATAATTTTTTAGTTTAGAGTGGATATGTAGTCTCGTTCACTTTACCGATTCAAGTTTAGAATTTGAGTTTTGTTTCAGTAAAAAATTTTCATAAACAGTCACATCTAATTTTTTTGTTACAGTAAAAAATTTTCATATAAAATTACATCTCAACTTAAATTACAAACTCAAATAAATGAAATTGACATTTAAAGGATGTTGATGTTATATCTATCTTGTGATGTTAAACACTGTCGTTTAAAATGATGTCGTTTAACTCCATTCTTGGTGCTTTTTTTTCTTCAACGTGATCGCTTCTGCATACTCTTTTTGTTTTCAAATTTCAACGATTACGGCGTCTTATGAGCTTCTTATCGTTTCTATATTTCTCCCCATACCCTGTTTTTTTTTTTTTTTTTTTTTTTTTTTAGTATCTTGTCGTTTTTCTTATTTTATATAGTGAATATTTTAGCCTCTTTTATTTTACCATTTAAATTACGATTTAAACATTTTGTTACAATATTGTTTCTATTACAATGTTTTCTCTTACCTAAGGTCACTTTTTAACTTGAACGAGCAAAAAAAAAAAAAAAAAAAAAAAATGCGACCTTTAATTTCGAGATGTTCTGCTTATAGAATGATCACGCCTTTAGAGGTTCTTGTCGTTTCCAACTTTTCTCTAGATTAGTTATTGTCGTTTTGACTTATTTTTACATATACATACTGTCGTTTTATTGCCCTTGCCACTTTTGTAGTTTTCTCTAACAAAAAATAAATAAAAAGAGCTTTAATGTATCCGATATTCTTGTTGTTTTCTCAGGTAGATGTATTATTATTCGAGTTTTTTGTTTCAGTTTATGTTCTTTCTTTTTTTCTTTTTCTTTTTTCATACATTGAGGTTGTTGTTATATCTGAGTTCTTTTCGGTTTTTTTTTTTTTTTTTTTTTTTTTTTTTGTCTATAGGTTTTCATTATTAAGTAAATGACATTTATTTAGTTGATGTCTTGTTTTGAGGTGATTATAGTCTTTGTTGTTTTAAAGGTCAAAGAATAGTACCTAGGCTTATTTTGTCTCAAGATCATGTCATTTCTAAGGGTGTTGTTTTCAAGATATATGGTTTGACAAGAGGGGCACGGATTTGAGCTCAAGTGTTAGGTTCAGGCCATTGATGTCACACGAGATGAGAGAACTTGTCATCGTTTACATTATGAGATGGGAGGGCTTGTTACCATCGTTGTCCTATCACGGGAAATGGGGGAGCTTGTTCGCCGTTATGGGGTGAGGAAAACTCAGTCCACTGTAGCGGGAAAGGGCCGAGCCCATCACCATCCCTAGGGTCAAGGGTGTGGCTTGCTTAAGGACGACATGTTGATGAACTAATGCCCCATTTATTTCACCGATTTAAATTTAAAATTTGAGTTGTGTTAAAATAAAAAAGCTCTCAGAAACAGTCACATCTAACTTTTTTGTTACAGTAAAGCTCTCTCACATAAAGTCACATCTGAACTCGAATTAAAAATTTAAATCAATAAAGTAAACAGACCCTAATAATCTTACCCCGTTTTATTTTCTCAAGGACCATTAATCCTATTTGTCACAAAATATGAATTTTTGTGAGAAAAAATATAGAAATTGAGTTGTGACTTATTATTAAAAAAACAAGGTCGGAATTAAGATTTATCCTAACCTTAGTATAAATATATGTTGTACTAATCTTTATTAAGATTATTTGTCCTTTTTTCAAAATTATTATTGGAGAAAATAAAAGAGCAAAAGTCAATCCTATCATAATTGCTTATCCATTTTCATAATTCATTCAAACCTAAAAATAAGTGAATCATATAAAAAATAAATTTTTTCTCGTGTTTTTTTTTTTAAACACCGATATTTCATATTTATTAGTCGTCAAATTTATATTAAATCTGATCAAAAGTTAAATTAGATTAAAAAATAATACAGATCTAATAGTTGATAAATGAGGAACAACAGTGTTCCTAAAAAAGAGGGACCACCAGAGAAATTTTCTAAAAAAAAAAATAGAGGGCTTGTTCAGTTACATTTTTGAGTTATGATGACTTGAGTGTAGATCTTGAGTTGAATTTGAGTTTTAATCTGAGTTGAAGTTGTAACTTGAGTTTGTGTTTAGATATGCACATTTGAGTTATGATTTGAATTGAGAATCTATTTGAGTTTGTGTTTGAATGAGTATAAACTTGAATTTGTATTCAGATAGTATTTTAATAAAAACTTAATGGTAATAAAAAAATTTAATAGGGTATATGAGTGATGTTTTATTTATCTCTTCGTTGTGAATGCATAAAAAAAAAATTATTTCAAATAAAATTAAAACAAAAAATACTGTTCATTAATTTAAGTTTGAGTTTGAGTTTAAAAATTTGAGTTAAAAATGAAACTTAAATCTAGATTTTAGCCTAAAACTTAAATCAAAACTCGAATTTAAACCCAAATTTAAACTCAAATTTTATAAACGAATATAAACTTAAATAAAATTATAATTTAAATTTAAATTTTTTTAAGTTTTATTTTGAAAGAGTTTTATTCTAAAAGGGCAAGCCCAAAAATTTCCCGTGTCTTCATCCGAAAATCAAAAGCCAAAATAAAAAGAAAACTCCCTCCTCCAGAACAAAATAAACCGCTAGCGTGGTTGCATCCGATTGGTTGAACCGCCAGCTGGAAAGATTTCATTGGTTCCTCACCCTTATAAAAACAATAAATCACTTTATTTTATTAATTTAAATTTAAAATTTAAATTTATTATAATAAAAAACTCTCATAAATAATCCCATTTAATTTTTTTATTATAATAAAAATTTTTTATATAAAATTATATATCAATTTAAATTAAAAACTCAAATTAATAATAATCCGATTATAAACAATAAAATCCTAATCACATTTTCACCTTCGATTTCCCACTTTCTATAAATACCGGAAACACTCATTTTTTTTCTTTTCTATCTACACGTTTTCTGCGTCACCAATTTGTTCACTTTCAGGGGAAAAAAAAAAATCCTCTGCAAACCCTAAACTGACGAAGAAACCAAAGCTCGGAGAAGACGATCATGGTGGAACCGAGCTCATCCGCTTCCGATCGGGACCAGCCCTCTTCTTCTGATCCGTACGTGTTTTTCAATTCCTTTTTCCATTTAGTTTCCCATATTTTCTTCTTATTTTTTCCCAGGAAAATTGTATCTTTACCTGTAAAGAGCTAGTTTTCTATAAAGTCGACGGTTAATTTGGATTATTGGTGTCTCTGTTTGATCGGAATTCCTGTTGAAGTGTAGAACTTTATTTATCCATCACTTAAAAAAAAAAAAAATTGGTCTTTCTAGTGAAAATTTTGGGGTTGATAATTGTTTGAGTTTATGTGTGTGAAGTACGTGTTACAAAGGAATTCCGTTAATTTCACGTTCTAATATGATGAAAATTTTTATAGAATGTGATATTGCCGGTTATGACTTGTGAGTTTTTATAGTTTTCTGTTTTGAAATTCGTTTGTGTTAATGGTGGACTTGAAAAGGGTGCTTATTATTACTGTTAAATTGAACATATTCCAATGGAGGTGATAGATTATTGAGTGTTATGTGCGTATTTAATTGTTTGAATAATCCTTTAAGTATTTTCGTGAGGATGACAATAATTCGTATTATATGTCTCCAACAGGAAAAGTGGTAAGAAGGATTTTTCGACGGCGATCTTGGAACGCAAAAAGTCGCCTAATCGTCTAGTTGTTGATGAAGCTGTCAATGACGATAACTCTGTGGTTTCCCTGCACCCTAATACGATGGAAAAGCTTCAGTTTTTCCGCGGAGACACAGTACTAATTAAGGTGATATTGTCCTTCCGTTTGCTTATGGTTATGGCCCTTATATATATATTGAGTTGATTTGCGTTCTAAGTTTTGAAGTCATTTATTTGGTGGTTTGGTCATGCAGGGAAAGAAGCGAAAAGATACTGTTTGCGTTGTTCTTGCTGATGAACAATGCGAGGAACCAAAAATCAGAATGAACAAAGTTGTGCGTGCTAATCTCAGAGTACGTCTTGGAGATGTTGTGTCTGTTCATCAGTGCCCTGATGTGAAGTATGGAAAGCAGGTTCACATCCTTCCTATTGATGATACCATTGAGGGTGTCACTGGAAACTTGTTTGATGCATATTTGAAGCGTGAGTTTTTTGTTTAATTTGTTTTCTTATTGACTTAGCATTGCCTTGTGCGGTTTGCCTGATTATTCTTTGTGTTTCGCAGCATATTTCTTGGAATCTTACCGGCCTGTGAGGAAGGGTGATCTCTTTCTGGTAAGAGGTGGAATGAGAAGCGTTGAGTTCAAAGTTATAGAGACAGACCCCGGTGAATACTGTGTTGTTGCCCCCGATACCGAGCTCTTCTGCGAGGGGGAACCTATCAAACGCGAGGATGAGGAGAGATTAAATGAGGTGGGCTATGATGATGTTGGTGGTGTGAGGAAGCAAATGGCACAGATCCGTGAGCTTGTGGAACTTCCTCTTAGACACCCACAACTCTTCAAGTCTATTGGTGTGAAACCCCCGAAAGGGATTTTGCTTTATGGGCCACCTGGGTCCGGAAAGACTTTGATTGCAAGAGCTGTGGCGAATGAGACTGGTGCCTTCTTCTTCTTGATTAATGGACCCGAAATTATGTCAAAGCTGGCCGGTGAGAGCGAAAGCAACTTGAGGAAAGCATTTGAGGAAGCTGAAAAGAACGCTCCGTCAATCATCTTTATTGATGAGTTAGATTCCATTGCTCCAAAGAGGGAAAAGACACATGGTGAAGTGGAGAGGCGTATTGTATCCCAACTCCTGACTTTAATGGACGGTCTCAAGTCCCGTTCACATGTCATTGTCATGGGAGCTACCAATAGGCCCAATAGCATTGACCCTGCTCTAAGGCGATTCGGAAGATTTGATCGAGAGATTGACATTGGTGTACCTGATGAAGTTGGAAGACTTGAAGTCCTTAGAATCCATACAAAGAACATGAAACTATCAGATGATGTGAGATTCTTTCTGACGCCTTTTTAATATGCTACTCTAGTAATTATTGCTAGTCTAGTATTTATTGACTACTTGTTTCAGGTTGATCTTGAAAGAGTTGCGAGAGATACCCACGGTTATGTTGGTGCAGATCTTGCCGCACTTTGCACAGAGGCTGCTTTACAGTGTATCCGGGAGAAAATGGATGTCATTGACTTGGAGGATGATACAATTGATGCTGAGGTGTTGAATTCCATGGCTGTCACAAATGAGCACTTCCAAACTGCACTGGGCTCTTCTAATCCGTCAGCCTTGCGTGAAACTGTGAGTTTTCTTAAAGTATACTGCTATGAAAGTCGATGGAAAAAAAAAGTTTGTGAATGTTTCTGTGTTATGTTAATTATAAATGCTTTGCGAGGATTTTTTAAATTATTTTGTTCTCATTTAAATATAATAAAATTACTATTGAATTATCATTGAGTTCAAAAAGTTGAACCGTTTTGTGTATAGGTTGTCGAGGTGCCTAATGTGTCATGGGAAGATATTGGTGGATTGGAAAATGTCAAAAGAGAGCTTCAGGAGGTTATTGCTTTGTCTAACGTTTTCTTTTCCTTAATTTCTTTAACCCTTGCTATATATCATCCATGTGGACTTAATCTGATTAAGCTTTTGGTTGCTGGCAGACTGTCCAATACCCTGTGGAGCATCCCGAGAAGTTTGAGAAATTCGGTATGTCACCCTCTAAAGGTGTTCTGTTTTATGGGCCTCCTGGATGTGGTAAAACCCTACTTGCAAAGGCAATTGCCAATGAATGCCAGGCCAACTTCATTAGTGTAAAGGGACCTGAATTGCTAACCATGTGGTTTGGAGAAAGTGAAGCCAACGTCCGTGAGATTTTTGACAAGGCTCGGCAGTCAGCTCCGTGTGTACTTTTCTTTGATGAACTCGACTCCATTGCAACTCAGGTACAACTTTCAAATTCTCTGACTTCTATTGTGGCGTTCATTATTATGGATAATCCATTGATAGAATATATGATTATTAAGGTTAATTACTAGTTTGACTTGTTAATCTTCTCCTCCAGCGTGGAGGTTCCGTGGGAGACGCCGGTGGTGCAGCAGATAGAGTTTTGAACCAACTTCTAACTGAGATGGATGGAATGACAGCAAAGAAAACAGTTTTCATCATCGGGGCAACAAACAGGCCAGACATTATCGACCCGGCATTGCTCAGGCCTGGACGTCTCGACCAACTGATCTACATCCCGCTGCCGGATGAGGCTTCTCGTCTTCAGATTTTTAAAGCATGCTTGAGGAAGTCACCGATCAACAAGGACGTTGACCTTGCAGCTCTTGCACGGTACACCCACGGTTTCAGTGGTGCAGATATCACTGAAATAAGCCAGCGTGCCTGCAAGTACGCTATTAGAGAAGACATTGAGAAGGTATGAGCTATGTGCTTATGATTCTCCGTTTTTTTTTTTTTTTTTTTACTGCATTGGTTGCATAAGCCTGTCCATATTATTGAATTTTCTTCATCTTATTGAAAATTTTAATAAAAATTGTACTTTTCTATAATATATAGCTTGTAGTCTGGAAACTCTAATGTACATTGCCGTATTATCATTAGAACAAAATAAAAATATCTCATTATCTGTCTCTGTGATCTCTGGGGGCTATTAGGATATCGAGAAGGAAAGAAAGAAAAGAGAGAACCCAGAAGCCATGGAAGAGGATGATATTGATGAGTTACCGGAGATTAAGCCAGCTCACTTTGAGGAGTCTATGAAATTCGCCCGCCGAAGTGTCAGTGATGCAGACATTAGGAAGTACCAGTCATTTGCTCAGACTTTACAGCAATCTCGTGGAATCGGATCTGAGTTCCGCTTTCCTGATCGACCTGGGAATACAGTGGGAGGAGTTTCGGACCCGTTCTCTTCTGCCGCGGCTGCTGCAGACGACGATGACTTGTACGGCTGAAATGCAAGTCTTAGGCACCGCACATAATGTTATGCATCACTAATAGCCTGCAGTTCCAATGCTTGTCTTGAAACTTTTTTAGTTTCCTATCTATGTTTCTGGAAATCTCTGATGTTTCAAGATATAACGAATACAAGTTATGAGTTTAGTCTCTTTTTTTTTTTTTTTTTTTTTTTTTTTTGGTGAATGAAATATAAATCATGAGTATAGCTTGATGCTTTTTTTTTTTTTTAGAGGTATTGCTTATGTATAATTAATGCAAGTAGAGCTCCATTATAATAATAATTATTATTTGCTTAGTGGTGATTTTATCCTAAAAGGTGAAAAGGAAAACTCAAAACCATTAAAGACTAGAAATTAAATTCTTTTTTATATTGAAATTTAATGAGAAAATAAATGGTAGTTAGATTTTGGTATGGATATGCCACCACTATTAAGGAATCCAAATATTTGCCGACACTAATGAAGAGGTGCAGAGCTTTTATAGTCTTTTTCCGTTAAGGAAAGCAGTGACAAGCTAATGTCTTGCTTTGTGGTTGAAATTTGCGTAAAAGTCATCATAGAAAAACGCAAATCCAACCCTTAAGGATCATTTTCTTTTGTAATTTATGTTTTGATGGGATGAAGGGCTTTACTCCAACTAATAAAAAAGGATAAAGAATATATGTCCTATAGCTCCTAGATAGATCAATATAATTATAAACCATAACTTGACAAGTTATGGCCTATTAATTTCTATAACAAAAAAGAGCTTTTCATATTGGCCTATTTTCTACTATTTCCTTTATGGTTTTGATTTTTCCAACTAATAAAAAAGGATAAAGAATATATGTTTTTAATTATAAGAGGTTTTTTTTTTTTTTTTTTTTTTTTTAGCTTTGGGATTGTGATTTGCGCATCAAAAATTGAACTCCTTAATAAGATAATAAGAAAAATGAAAACAATACATGTCATTATAAAACTTTGAAAACAAACTAACATATAATCAACCCAATCGAACCTAAAAATTGTAACACCGGATAAAATTAGGAAATCTTGAGTGAAACTAATAATGTCAAATTGAAGTCAGTATGCCAGTGTGATTTTCATCATAAGCTTTCCATTTATGCGCATGGAAAGAAAATTCTCAGCATTCTTGGCATAATTAAAATTTCGATTATGCTTGTATAATCCTATTTGACATTATGAGAAATAATGTATTGCATTTTATAGATAATTTATATATCAATTGTATTAGAGTTTGAGGAGACAAGTGAGGGAGAAGAATTACGTTTTATAAGGTATTGATCTTGCACCTTAAAAGGTTAATCTATTTAAGTGAGATGACTCAATATCCTTTTATGACTGTGATTATGTTTGTATTTAAATGTTGTGGGACTCGAGCATTTTACCCTTCACAAATTGTTCTCTAAATATCATAAGCACATATTGTTTTGATTCCTGCGAGGTTTTGTTCGTGAGAAAAGAGATCGATGAAAGAGTACAACAACAAGGCGGGAGATGGGGGATGAGATCGTCGCTAGTCGCCATGGTTATTTCTGTCCTGGGCGAGATTGCCGTGGTGAATGTTTCTTCCCCATTGTAGCTGAATCCTGATCCTCCTTTGGCTTCATTTAACCTCTCTTGCAAGCAATCTCTCAAGACTTTATTCACGACAGACCAATTTTTCATAAAATCCTAAATCCTTTATTATTCCTCGAAATGGCTCATTGTAAAGACGGATTCCTGGATTTCATTTTAGTGGAAATACTAATGTCTCGTTTATTTCATTAATTTAAATTTTTAGTTTTAAATTTTTACAGTTAAAATTTTTTAAAAAATGTCACATATAATTTTTTTTACTATAGTTAAAATTTTAAAAAATATTACATTTCAATTTAAATCTACAAAGTGAATGAGACTTAAATATAAGTAGTGTTTTTTTTTTTCAAAAAAAAAAAAAAAAAAAAAAGAAAAAGCTTGAAAAGGAGGCTAATGAATGAAAGAGAAATCTGTTGGCGGGCGGTTGAGACTTGAGATTGATCAGAGAGTACGGAAGGTGAAAACAAGTATGAGAAAAGTAGAAATAAGAGTCCTATATTCTATGCCCAATAAACCTAATATAACAAATAGATATACCACCAAAAATATGAGAACGTACTAATTGAGGAAGAGATACAGATGGGCTAGTTTCGAGCTAGAATATACGATTATTCATAAAATTCTAGAATCACTGACTTTAACATATGAATTAAAAAAAAAAATATTTTATTTTTGTTAGGGGATCTATTAATGAAATATACTAGGTTGAAGAAAACCGCCAGCTCGGCACTAACAAACAAAATGATGCTTAAATTGTTCTTTTTTTTTTTTTTTCATTACCGTTCATTTCGCTGATTCGAGTTTGTAATTTGAGTTGAAATGTGATTTTATGTGAGAGCTTTTTACTGTAGCAAAAAAAATAGATATGACTATTTTTGAGAACTTTTTATTATAGCAAAACTCAAATTTTAAATTTGAATCGATAAAGTGAACAAGAATAAATTTGAATTGACGAATAGTACTACACATTTGTTCTTAAGTTTCCTTTTGAAAAAGTAGACTTTTAGTTCTAGTCAAGAGAAGAGAGATTATAAAGAATGAAAAGCATAAATAAGAAAAGCTATCAAGATGACAACATTAAAAGAGCTACTTCTAGTGATGAGAATATTATAATGCCTACTCCTATAATAAAGCAACAATACAATGACAAGTAGAAAAATCTTTATACGTTCGCAGTAAGATGGTTAACACTTTCTACCCGCATATTTTTTTCACAATTTTTTATGGAAAAATTATATTATATATGCATCAAAATTTTATTACAAAAAATCTATATTTTTATTATTAAAATATACTCCTCAAAAGTCAAACCACTCGGTTTTCAAATAAAGGACCCAACCCAAAGTATCTCACATAAATATTTCCAGTTGTTATTGTTTCCTCCACTGAAAATTATAGTCCCGTTTATTTTACTGATTCAAGTTTAAAATTTAAATTTTATTATAATAAAAAAATTTTAAAAATAATTTCATTTAACTTTTTTACTATAGTAAAAAGATCTCACATAAAATTACATTTTAACTCAAATTAAAAACTCGAATCAGCAAATTAAATAGACTTGTCATATGCAGCGTTGAACCAATAGTGGTTTTAGGTTCACGTAAAATTAGACTCAATCATTCGAATAATCAGGTTCTATCCGTTTTATTGGTGGGCTGTAAAATGTTTTCCATAGACTATAAACATAGTTGAACAACATCAACAATCCTCTTCTTATAAGTAAAGATAAAAATATTTAGAAAAGAAAAAAAAAAGAGAATGAGTGAAATAATATAATTGGTATAGTTATTAGTAAATTATAATATATATATATATATTTTAAAATAGTAGATTACAACATAATTTGATATTTTAAGTTTTAAACATTATTAAAAATCTAAATACTCCTAAATTTTCCACTTCACTTCTTCCCCCTAAATATTATTTTTAAAAAATAGTAAGTTATAGCATTTTTTTTAAAATATGAAGATTATATTCAAGTCCACTATGGTCGGTACTGACGATCGGCAGTCAGTGACCGGCTTTGGCGGCCAGCTCCCGCGGTTATTTTTTAGCTATCGGTGATTATTTTTTGCCAGCCTTTTTACATTGTATTTACCGGTAAATACCGTATTTATGCAAACATCAGGCAATTGACTTTGGCAATTGCTTAACATTGCATTTACCGGTAAATACAGTATTTACATGTAAATATTATATTTATACGAAAAAATAGGCCACCGACAACGACGATCGTTTAACACTCTATTTACCAAAAAGTACCCTATTTACCAGTAAATATCATATTTATCTAAAAATCCTAGTAAATATCATCTTTATCTGAAAATTCAGCCACTGATTTCGGTGACTGTATAACACTATATTTACTAGTAAATACTGTATTAACTAGTAAATATCATATTTATTCAAAGATCTGGCTACTAACTCATGTGACCGTTAAATATTGTATTTATCAGGAAATATCGTAGATTCCTAATTGTAACTTATAAAAGTACTCATAGGTAAATACAAAATAAAATCCTAGAAACTCTCAAATCAAACCCTATCCACAACTAAACCCAAACACGAAAATTCCTTGCCGGCTGCCGCCAATCTTGACATCGGCATTCCGTGGCCCACATGGACGACCACCCCAACAACGTCGCCCTCGAAAACCTACATGGCACAGGAAACAAATCTCATACAAACCCAAACAAAACAAATCACAAAAAATAAAATCACGAGGAACATTGTCGTCATCATATCACAGGTAAGATCTCCTACAGCTACAAGCCATTCTTGAAAAGAGAGATGGAGAGAAAGATGACCTGGAGATGGATGAGAGCTACTTCAACGAGTCGCTGGCCAAGACAACTAGAACTGCTTTGAGGAGAGAGAGTGCGAGAGAGATGAGATGTCGATCAAATCGTCGCTGGAGAAGATGATCGGCATTGTGACTTGTGAATTAGTGCCGAAGACGAAGAACGACCTCCACATATCATGATTTGGCCAAATTTGTTCGCGATTTGGTTGGATTTGATTGGAGAAAGAGATGTGGGAATCATGAAGAGTCACCCGTGCCAGAGAGCTTCAACTTGGGATCAGGAAGAGAGCGAGAACATGATATGACAAAGAAGATGAAGAGAAAGACAGAGTGAGAGGTGAACGACTACATAGAGAGGAGAGAGAAAGGGATGTAAGGAACAAAATGAAACCCTGAATAAAAGGGTAATTTTGAAAAAAAGATTTAAAAATATGTTATTTTCTTCCAAAGTATATGTGAAATGTCTATTTATTACATTTTCTTAAGATGGCATACATAAAAAAAAAAACTTAAGAAAAAATAGAGATTTTATCTTTAAAAGTATAACCCCATTCACTTCACCAATTCAAGTTTAGAATTTGAATTTTGCTAAAGTAAAAAGTTCACAGAAATAGTCACATCTAACTTTTTACTACAATAAAAAATTTTCATATAAAATCACATATCAACTTAAATTATAAACTTAAATTAACAAAATAAACAAACCTTACATAAATCTAAATTTGTACTCTTTATTTTTAATAAATATTTTTTTATTAATGTAATTATTTAATTAAAAAATTATAAATCAAGAATAAAGAACAATAAAGACGAATGTAATTTACTGTCCATGGGCCCTAGGCCCTTCTGTGGCATTGCGTCACGATCTCCCTATATTTTGCATGTATGTGTGTGGACCCTACAAACAAGTAAAATGGAAATTTGCAAAGTACTACTTAGGATTTACGCCGGGAATCTTTGGACGTACTTTTAATTAATATTACTTTTTCTTTCTTCCTTTTCTTTTCCAAAATTCTCAGATCTCTCTTTGTAATGCTTTTAGGAGTTGGGGCCGGAAAAAAAAAAAAAAAAAAAAAAAAAGTAGATCGATCGATCTCAGATCCTACATGTGGGGGCCACCCCTACTGAAAGGTCCTGTGCCCTTGTGGCTCACTTGCATGTGCGTCACGTGAGCTCAAGCGAGGGCCCTGGCAGAAGCCCCATCTTTTTCTTTGTTGTGTTGTAAAATATTAAGAGAAATAATAGAAAATAGATAAATATAAAAAGATTAAAAAAGTATATAGGTTATTTTTTAGTTATTGAAATTAATAGGTCATGATTTATTAAGTTATGGTTTATAATCAGATAAATTATGGATAAATTTATTAAGTTATGGTTCATAGTCAGATAAGTTATGGATAATTGTAGATAATAACTTGTCAAGTTATTGTTTATAACCAGATAAGTTATGGACGAAAATAATAATTTAACATATTTATTAATTTATGTAAACTATTAGCCTATTAATTTTAATTCATCTCAAGTCTTGGTCTATTTTCTTCTTTCTTCCAAATATTGAACGACACCACTAATGTTAAGAAAGCTTTTTTTTTTCTTTTTTTTTTCTTCCCCCTGTATCAGCAGAATCTTCCAACAAATATGTTAGCTACGCATATATATATATATATATATATATATATATATATATGTGCGTGTGTGTATGTGTGTGTTTTGTTCTTTCCCCATATTCCAATTTTATGTTTTCTTCTATTTTTCAAAACACTTGAGACTTATTAATATGGGTTGATCTCACTCTCACATTTAAAATCCTTACGTGGGATGGTTTTGTTAATTGGTGCTACTCGTTAAAGGGTCTCTATTCCTTACCTAAGTTGCGGGAGAGAGACAACGACACAGCAATTACATGTTTGTGATATCTATGTTTTGTTTGTCAATGAGAGAGAGAGAGAGAGAGATTTGCTTTGCTTCTAAATGTAATCAATCGAACTATAACTTTGCTCATTATTTAAACCCCTCGTGTCTCTCTTGTCACATGGTGGAGGGGCCTAGTGATAATATTATATGTGGATGAGACCTAGAAAGCTTCTTTGTCCTTAAAATTGAGAGAGAGAGAGAGAGAGAGAGAGAGAGAGAGAGAGAGAGAGAGAGAGAGAGAGAGAGAGAGGAGTTAAATGGCTTTAGAAGAGCAGACATTGTCCACATTTCCCCACAACCACACATTTCAACCTCTCAACTCTAAGCCAATAATTCACATCCCCAAGAAGAGTACTAATCATCCTAGAATTAGTATTAATGAACATGATTAAAATTTGCATAAGCAACACCACATATTAATGCAAAAAATTCCATCAAACACATAATCCTCTATTGCTCTTTTTAATGTATGTTGCAATCATGATTCTGAAAGTGACTTCACATTCAAGCTTTGCAAAACATATATGTTCACCTCACATGGCTCAACTGATCATCTACCGTACGTTAACCATGAATTTAAAAGTGGCAAAATCAATTAAAATAGCCTGCTGTACACTCATTTAATCTGCTAATCTCCCTTTGTCATTTGTTTTAATTTAAACTCAAAACTAAGAATAAAATTTTACCCTTTTCCTAAAATTAATTACCCTTTACACTGCCTCATAGTTTCCTCTCTATTCCTAACTAATCATGAACAAAGTTGTGATCTCCTAGAAGTATATATCTCTCTCGCATCACTACCACATTGTCACAAGATTAATACGTTATTGATTATTATTGTTGTTGTTATTGTTGGTGTTGTTTTCGGAGACATAGCCAGCTGAGGAAGATGAGTAATTAGCGAGTGAGCAACGAGACGAGCCTTGTAGAAGCAGCAATTCAGCCGGTTTTACTGCCATGGAAGAAGAAGAATAAGTGGTATTTGTAGTAGTATTGGTAGTACTACCATTATCCAATTTCTTGTTGTTGAGCTTCTGTGAGTCGTTTCCTATGGTGGGGTCTTGTCGAAGTTCCTTCAACAAGGCCGCGACGTCCTTCATGCTCGGCCGGTCGTCAGCGCGGGTGCTCGTGCAGAGGAGGGAGATTCCGAGGGCTTGGAGCATCTCTTGTATCTGAATGTCTGGATGTCCTTGAAGTTTTGGATCAAGGATCTCAACTGGGTCCTTTTTGCTCTTCAAGTGGTCTCGGACCCATTGTATGACATGTTGGCCATCAGGGAATGAGGGATCCACCGGCTTTTTCCCTGTTATTATCTCCAAAAGGACCACTCCAAAGCTATACACATCGCTCTTTTCTGTGATTTTCAGCATCGAAGCATATTCTGCAAATCAATTTGATCATATTCGAAGGAATTAATATATGTATGATTCTTTTCAAATGATGAAAAGAAAGGAAGGGCTTTTAATCTGCTTCTACAGGAAAATTTGTTTGAGCAAATTAATAAAACGAATCCCATGAACAGGAAAAGGATTGGGTCATTATTAACAGACAAAGAAAGAGATAATTGATGGATGACAACATACAAAAAGGTGTAGAAATTACTGTGTACGTCTAGCGAAAACAAAAATGCGCCTAACGCTGCCAAAATCCATGAAGTGAAAAATATGGGAAATGAACACCAAAACGACCAACTAATAATAATTATTAAGTAACAATACTAACAGAACCCTCTACCAAAAAAAACACATGTTTCATGACTCTATTCCAGAACAATAACAACTAATAATTGAATCAAATTATTGGCAGAATTTTGTAGTAGCTAAAATTACAAACAAACAAAAAAATAATAATAATTAACGGAATTTAATAAAAATTTGACGGTTCAGTAAATATGTGCTAATAATAGAACAGTAAAATATGAGATTAACAACTTACCCGGCGCAATGTAGCCGTAAGAACCGGCAAATTGGGGGTTGGCCGAAAACGAACCGTTTTGATCGTCGTCGAGCAATCGGGCGAGCCCGAAGTCGGCCAGGCAGGCCTCGTACCGTTCACCGAGCAGGATATTGTGCGCCTTGACGTCCCGGTGCACAATAGCAGGGACGCAGTCGTGGTGCAAGTACGCCAAGCCCTCGGCAACTCCCAGCGCTATCTTGAACCGGGTGTCCCACTCCACTAATCCTGCGCTCCCCTCGTGAAGCAACGAAGCCAAGTTCCCGTTGGCCATGTAACTGTAGAAGAGAAGCTTCGTCTTCCGATTTGCTCCCCAACCGAGCAATCGGACAATGTTCCGGTGTCGGATACTCGCCAGCGTGGCGATCTCCGATGCAAAAGACGCCGCCGAACACTTCTCTAACGACCGAAATCTTTTCACGGCGAGGGTTGTTCCCGACGGGATTTCGACTCTGTAAACGACGCCGCTTCGGCCCCGACCTATTACGCTGCCAGGTGTCAGCGACTTTGCCACGTCGGATATCGACAGTTCGAGTTTTTGGAAGAGAGTGACTTCCCATGGTGGGCCCATCTCCACGTCACCATTGGCTTCAAGATCGCTCTCGTGGTCCCCACCGGCCCCACGCCTTTTGGCTCCGACGACGACGTAGAGCGCCGCCAGGAGGAGGACCCCGGCTGTGCAGAGAAGGACGATCATGGCCACGCGGGCCGCCGTACTGTGTCTCATGCCGTTACGGCGGTTATCGGCGTTGCAGCTGTCGCCAGCGAAGCAGAGGGAGGGGTTGCCGGAGAGGACGCTGAGGGGGAGCTTCGCGAAGAAGGGCGTGTCCGGCACGCGCCCGGAGAAGCCGTTGTTGGAGACGTTGAGGACCACGAGGTTCTGCATGTTGCCGAGGACGTGGAGGTCGCCGGTGAGCTGGTTGTAGGAGAGATCCAGAATTCCGAGCTTGTCCAAGGTCGTCAATTCTTCCGGTACTACGCCAGAGAGCTTGTTTCGGCTTAGATTCAGAGCGATTTCCAGCGCCGGAAGGTTCCCCATACTCCCTGGAATCTGTCCGGTGAGCTGATTTGCGCTCAGGTCGAGCAATTGTAGCTTCGAACACGATTGGAGCTGGCTCGGAATCGTTCCGGAGAATCGGTTCTTCCCTAGGATGAGCTTAGTGAGTGAACTCAGCGATCCGATGCCGGGACTTATGGTTCCTTCGATCAAATTATCTGATAAGTCGAGGTATTGCAGAGTGACGAGCCGTTCAAAACCTCGTGGAAGGTTTCCGCCGATTGAATTGGAATGCAGATCGAGGAACGTCAGATTCCGGCAACCGGAGATCTCCTCCGGTATGACTCCGGTGATCCGGTTCGATCCGAGATCCAAGAAATTCAGAAACCTCAAATTCCCAGTCTGCGGCGGAATCGCTCCAGTCAGCTTGTTGTCGCTAGCCCTAAACCGAATCAGCGACGAGCAGTTCCCGATTTCCGGAGGAATTATACCAGACAGATTGTTCGACAAAAGAAGCAACTTACTAAGCTTCTCGAGCTCGAAGATTCCGCTAGGAATCGATCCAGTGAGAAAATTCTGCGACAAATCAATGGCTTCCAGATTCCTACACTTCGACATCGACGGCGGAATGTTGCCTTCGAGCTTGTTCTGCCACAGGTACATCAACGTTAGATTCGAGAGGTTTCCCAACTCGGAAGGAATCGTCCCGGTGATCTGGTTATTATCCAATTCAATGTGAGTGATCTTCCCACAGTTCCCGATCTCCACCGGAATCTCTCCGGAGATCTGATTCATACTAAGCTGGAGCTCCTGGAGCGAAGTCAGATTCCCAAACGACGTCGGAATGCTTCCCGTAAGCGAGTTCATCGACATGTCGATGACCGAAAGCTCAACGCAGTTCCCAATCTCTGACGGAATAGTCCCGACCAAGTTGTTCTGCCACAGCAGAAGATTCTGAAGCTTCCTCAGCTTCCCCAGCCCACTGGGAATCGATCCAGAGAGCGAATTCTCGTACAAGTAGATGTTCTGAAGCTCGTCGCAGTCTCCGAGCTCCTTCGGGATCGGGCCGGAGAGAAGAGCGGTGTAAATAGCCAACGTCTGAAGCTTCTTCAGCCTTCCAATGGAGGAAGGAAGAAAGCCAGAGAGACTCGTCTCCGCAAACCCTAACATGGCTAAATTAGTACAGTTTCCAATCTCTTCAGGCAAAGGACCTTCCAAGTTCTTGTTTCCGCCCGCTCGAATGGCTTCCAACCGGTTCAACCTCCCAATGCTGCTCGGAATCCCGCCGCTGAGCTGATTATCATACAGAATCAGCCATTTCAAGCTCGTCAAATTGCCAATGTGATCAGGAATCGCCCCTTCCAATTCATTCGAGTTCAGTACCATCCTCTCTAGCCTAACCAATCCGCATATCTCGACCGGAACTTCTCCGGTTAACGCGTTTTCGCTGAGGTCTAATTCGATCAAATTCGACAGCGAACCAATCTCCCTCGGGATTCCGCCGGTGAGATTGGTTCCCGACAATATCAGCGTGTTCAACGACGACAAGGAGGAGAAGTTCGACGGGAGTTCGCCGAGCAAATCGACGTACTTAAGGCCGAGTCCGACAACCTCGTTGTTGAAGTTGCAGGTGATTCCGAACCAAGAACACGGGGTGGCGTCATTGGGGTCCCAATCGGAGAGTGATTGAAGTGAGGAGCCATTGAGAGTTTGCTTCCATGAGAGAAGAGCTTGGCCCTGTTGGTTGAGGGCTAAAGCCATGCAAGGGAAGTGGATGACCATGATGGTGAGGGAAGAGGAGAGGAGGATTAAGAAGAAAGAAGAGGAAAAAGTCCATGATGTTATTGGGTTTAGAGGCATTACAAATTACAATTTTCGTGGCTACAAATTCCAAAGAGGTGAGGAACAGAAAAGGAAGTGTTTTTAAGTTTTGAGCTTAAGCTAAGCCTAGGGAGGAACCAAAATGATCATGTCTGGTGGCCTATAATGTGGTGTCTTATGTTTTGTATGTTTTTCTTTTTTCTATTTTTTTTTTTCTATTTTTTGTTTGGGGAGGGTTAAATTATTAGTGTATGGATTATAAGAAATTGTGAAAGACCCAGAATCTGCGGATCCAAGTTATGTTTGTGCAGAGAAAGAAATGGAATTTTGGAGGGCTGTTTTTTCGGATTTGTTTATGGTGGTGGTGGGGTGGTGGGAAGTGGGGATTACTGTTTTTTAATTCAAAAAGAGAGAGAGAGAGAGAGAGAGGGTGAGAGAGACACATGTGTGAGAGTGAGTATGTGAGTGACGTTTGTCTACAGCTCTATTGTGGGAACTTGTTTATCTTTTGTACAGGAACAATAATCTTTCATTTTCGCTTTGGATTTTTTTGATGATGGGAGCTTCTCTAGCTTTTCTTATCGACCGGAGTTAATTTTTAATCGTTAGATCTAATTAAAATTATATAAATTAAAAAAATATAGTATAGATAATTTTTAATATTGATTTAACGGTTAAAAATAGAAATTTTTTGATAATTTATTTTTTATAACCTATTAAAGAAATTACTTTTCAGAAGGAAAAGTAGTCGGAAGTGAAAGTATCCAATTTGTATAGTATAAGTTCTTATCAGTTGCATAGCATCTTGAGGGGTCTGACTCATCCAATGTTTTAGGTGGAGTTATTAGTAAGTATCAAAAAACTACTCTGTGGGCTTAACTTCACCAAGAAATGATGAAAAAGTTTTAAAGTGAGAATGATATCTGAACCTTTGAGCTTGGATGGGATTAGAGCCAATATTTGGCTTTGTCATTAGGGAGTGATAATTATTAATTGAAAGTATCATTTTGGAATTTATATGATATGGTACAATTTGGACCCAAATAAGTTGTACTCAATAGGATACTTCCTTTTGGGTTGTGAGAGTTGGAATTAGATTAACTCTTGTTTATGTTCGAGAAAACACCCTTTAAATTATTTTAAAAAGCCTGCAAAAAGATGGCCATTAGAAAAAACAAAGCTGCAAGAGGATGCTGCCATGATTTATCAAGTCTATGTCCATTTCTCATTTAGGTTAAAACATTCAAATCAGATGCAGACTTTTTATCCTACCGTTAAAACTGAGTTTTTCATGGTTTTTTTTTTTTTTTTTTTGAATGAAGAGTGCTTAGATTTAGATCTCTGATTTTATATTTCAAAAAAACTGTGGAAATGGACACTGGATCAGATGACAATATGAGATATGGTACGATCCGTTTGTCCTCTAAATTCTGATTTGTTAAACACATTGTATTTTATATATCATATATAACTCCAAATTTAACATCCAATTATGACCAGATTTGTGAAGTTCTGAATTAAAATTAATTTAGCACGTATCAGTTTTATATTAAAACTTAGATCGACTTGGTGCTCTACAGCCCACAAAATCTGGCACCACCCTTTTAAATTAAAACCCATTTTTAAGGTTTTTGTAGTGATAAAATTAAAAGTCGATCGATCACGTGATGTTGTGTGATCACAATACAATAGGCCATATAACTTTCCTCTGATAATTATTATGAACCATTTGGATTCTTAGCTTCATTATTTTCTTTTTTTATATGCAAGTATAAGATGTGTGGCCGCACATAATGCTTGCCTCGTGACCATGCTGTGTAGGGTTTGATATTATTTTACTCAAACTATCTTACAAGTAAGTCTAATTAGGACTCTAGGCATGAGATGTAAAGGAGTGCACATGAGAGAGAGACAGAGAGAGACAGGGATTTAGAGTTGTTTAATGGGCCAAAACCGGCCAAGGTGTAGGACAGCTTTTGGTGTGTCGATCTTTTTATCAATGTCGTTGGCAAATGAGGAAAAGACAAGCGCACCCCATCAAAAGTAGACCACTCCCCTACTATTTATTCTCTTTTAAAAACAAAGAGATTTCTACGGCAGGACCAATAAAAATAAATTATGCATCTTTATTTTTTTAATCGTTAAATTTATATTAAAATTTATTTATTTTGTATATTTTTTTAATTTAATATAATTTTAATTAAATTTAATAGTTAAAATGTACATTAATGATTAAACGTCTTATTGTAAAAAGACTCTTAAAAAAAAAAATTAGAGGGAGAAAAAAAAATCTCCTTAAATTATCTCTCATTTTTTATGTTTCTTCTATGATTACTTCAACGCTTTGCTAAGAAAACAAAACTAATTTTCCTTGAGAAAAAAAATATCTTTTTATCAATGTCATTGGCAAATGAGGAAAAGACAAGCGCACCCCATCAAAAGTAGACAACTCCCCTACTATTTATTCTCTTTTAAAAACAAAGGGATTTCTAGGGCAGGACCAATAAAAATGAATTAATTATGCATCTTTATTTTTTTAGTTATTAAATTTATATTAAAATTTATTTATTCTGCATATTTTTTTATTTTAATATGATTTTAATAAGATCTAACAGTTTAAAATGTACATTATTAATTAAACGTCTCATCGTAAAAAGACTCTAAAAGACTCTGAAAGAAAGAATTAGAGAGAGGAAAAAAATATCCTTAAATTATCTCTCATTTTCTATGTTTCTTCTATGATTACTTCAACACTTTGCTAAGAAAACAAAACCAATTTTCCTTGAGAAATTTGTGGTACGAGGTCATTCTACATATAAAGTTGCCTATAGCGAATGTAATTTGCTGATCAAGAAGCTATTTGCATATTAATTATACTAGCGTTTGAAGTTTAAACTTTCG
Source organism: Morus alba (assembly GCA_012066045.3). Lineage (NCBI taxonomy): Eukaryota > Viridiplantae > Streptophyta > Magnoliopsida > Rosales > Moraceae > Morus > Morus alba. The sequence continues at coordinate 4,882,776 of CP050231.2, read as the reverse complement.
TGAGATAAGAATGTGGCTATGTCATTCAGATGCAAGCTCAAGCTGACTTGTTGGCACAATTCGCATGTATTGCATTGTTTATGCAAACATGTCCTTATATATTGTAACTTTTTTTTTTTTTTTTTTTTCCCTTTCCAAGTTCAAAAGTATGCATGGGGTAATCCTCACATGAAATTAGATCCTGAGATTTCGAATTAAAGTTACCTTGAGATGTTCTTATTAATAAGATTTATGAACTGTCTCGTTGATTTTTATTTTTTCTAACAAAATGAGACGATTAATATAGTAAGCAGAATTATTAAAGCTACCAAAACAACTTTAAATTTGAAAATTATTTAAGAATATAACCAATAAGAAAGGATTTTTTTTTTTTTTTTTTAAATAAACGTCCCTCTTAGAGCTGAGCTGACAACAGTGTAGACACATGAGATGTACGATTTCTACTGGTTTATAGCTTTCACCATTTCCTTGTCATTTGCATGAAAGACTACTTTAAATTGGGCCATTGTATGGGGTCGCTATGCATGTTATCCTTCTTATTCATTTTCCACCACAACATGAGATAGGTTTTTCCATTCGCAATATCGATCATGATATCTAGCTAGTAACTACCAAATGAAATCATGGCTTTGTCGAACCACATGATCATAATTTAATAACACTATTGAAGTATATAATGGTCGTACAACATATAGTTGTTTTAAGTTAATTGGCAACCCCTACAGTGAAAAAAAAACTACTAGTAGAATCCGTACTTTCAACCGTTAAATTAAATTTTCAATAGTCAGATCTATATAGGTCTGAATTAAAAATTTATAGCGTGTCACACAAAACTGCTTCTGCTGCAGATCTAACCATTAAAAAATTAAGAGTAATTTACACAAATGGTCCCTAACCTTTTTAAAATGTGACAGTTTGGTCTCTAACTGGCTTAACGGCCTCCATATACTAAGCAGTATTTCACTGGCTAAACGGTTGTCAAACAGTTCAAGGTCTTGCAACTCAAACAAAAAACCCAACTCACTAGGAATTTTCCCTTCAAGTTGGTTTGCATACAACTGCAGTTCTTTCAAGGCTTTATAGCTTCCAAGTTCATCATGTATTTTACCACTGAAATAGTTCTCCGCAAGGTATAGAAATTCTAGCTTTTTTAGTTGGCCAAAAGAAGATGGGATATTGCCCATTAAGTTTCTCGGGACAGTAGAAAACCCTGATGTTTCAGTTGCCCAAACTTGGAGGAAGGCCTCCATTAAAACTATTTAGTGACAAATCAAGACCAACTAGGTTCTTACTATTACCCAGTTCCCAAGGAATTCTATCGACAAGGCGATTGTTGGCTACTTATAAATAAGTAGGGCTAAACAATGTGATTACACATATACCCCAAATTCAGCCCTAATTCTCGTGATTTTACAATATATTCCAACAACATAGGTCATATGGGTTCTCACGTGCACTGTACCGTTACCTTTTGGACGACAATTGACAGAAAGGATAAGATTGCACATTTTTAAATAAGTTGGGGGTCGTTTTGTCAAAAAAAAGTTGAAGATTAAACTGTCACATTTTAAAAAAGTTAAAAGACCATTTATACAAATTACTTTAAAATGGAGGGTTCCACCGATGAAGGTTTTTTTAGAGTCTCACGGTAAAAAAAAAAAAAAAAAAGTTAATTACCAAATTGATAATACAACCACGGAAAGCATAATTTTCGACCATCTCCTCTTCCTAATATAATGTACTCTTGCACGTTTTTTATGTTATATATCTTCCTTATAATAATCAAATCAATTAATTTGCCGACCTTAATTACGCAGTTCAAAGGTTCAAACAAGAGAAAAAAGGAAATCAAATTAGTATATTTAATTTTGCACTGATTTCTTATATAACACTAAATCGAAAAAAGTATTTCCATCCGTTTTATTTTTTGCACAGCATTTTATAGTTGCTTGTAGTAATTATAATAATTAATTACCTGAAATTACACAAAATAAAATAATCAAAACTGGTGCTTTTTTATAAGTAATTTTTTATTAGAACTAATTAATTGCCATAAAAAAAATTAACCATTTAATATATATGTCTTTTGATATATATTTACGTGACGGCTAAAGTGAAACATCCAACAATTCATATCCCATTTTGTGGTGATCTTTTTGTTTTTGCTGTTTTCCTTTTTACTTTTGTGCCGGTGGGTTAATCTTTTTCTCTTTCTTTTATTATGAAAATACATGAGATAATTATAATTAACTTTAGGCTCCAAGTTAAGATCAGTTGTCCCTTTTTTTATTTTGTTGTTTATCTTTTCAATTAAATTTTAACACATCGTGATTTATTTAAGTATTTTTAATATTTTATTTTTATTTATGTGATTAAGCTCTTAAATTTAGATGTCATAATAAATAATTAATAGAGAGACAACTATTACGACAGAAAAATAAGAACAACAGATCTAGACTCCTAAAACACACATTACACGTGAAAAACAGAGAATCTATTCTTAAGAGTGTATGAGTTTAGATTTTTTATTCTTAATAACTACTATTTTATTAAAGTAATTTATTTAATTAAAAAGATTACAAATTAAAAATAAAGAATAAAAATGCTGATCCATAAATATTTATTAAGATTACCCCACACATACATCTAGAATGGGTCCTGATTTGATCTCATTAAAACCAAAGATGTTGGAAGATTCCGAAATTAGTTTCTCAGTAATGATCATACATCATATTCTGGATACCCTTTTAGGCCCTTAACGGTCATCATAAACATATTTTCACTGTGTAATTAGCATCATTAGATACTAATCAATCATTGTTCGAATAATTGCCTTTAATATGTATGCATGCATGCTAACATATATAGCGACAAATGAATCCTGTTTACTATTCATGTGCTCATTAGATGAAAATCATGATCTACAAATAAGAAAATAAACAAAAAAAAAATCAAAATCAAAAGAGGGAAGAAAGATACTGCTTTTGATTTTTTTATTTTTAAATTAATCTTAAACAGTGAAGAATATGGAAAGTAATTTATTTGTTACTCAATAACATAATAAAGTTTAAGAAGATATAGCGTTACATTTTAAAATTTAGAGGCCAAATGACATAGGTGATATAGTTTGAGGAAAATAAGGATGGTAATCGGGCGGGATGGAGGCGGAGGATTATTTCCTATCCCTATCCCCGCCCTCCTAAACTATGCCCATCTCGTCCCCATCTCCGCATAAGGAAAGGCAGGGTTGAAGTCGGAGATTCTCTATTGGAGAAGCCTTCTCATACCCACCATATTTCTCATCATATAAGATTATGCATTTTAAATTATAGCAACTTAAAATTAAATTGAAGTAAAAATTCATGAAAAATTTAAACCAAAATGAAAGGTTTCCATAATAAAAACTAAATTCTTACATATTGCAAACTATATCAAAAGTAATAACCAACGCATAATAAAAAAGTTTAAAAACATCAAAAACGTAAATTATCTTTTCTTGCCTATTCTTAATAGCTTCAAAAGAAAATGAGGCACTAGGCGGTGCATCCCTATGTGTATTTATAATATAGGAGACGATTAGTAATTGCCTTTTTTTTCCGGCACAACGAACTATAGTTGATAGTTTTCTTTTCCCAATTAAAAAAGAATGTAGTTACCATTTTTTTAAGTAAAAAGTATTTTTAAGAGATTTTGTGTATATATTTACATTATAAAAATAACACATTAATATTGGGGATTTGGGGTAGAGACGGGTGAGGGGTACTTCCCTCATCCCCACTGCGCCACGAATTGAGTACTAGATTTTATTATAATTTCTAATAATTGTCCTCATTCTCATCCTATTTGGGACGGGGTTCTGTTCCCGTGTGAATTATTATCATCTCTAAAGAAAAACATATAAATTAATTTGAAAAAAAAAATGAAAAAGCTAAAAAAACTAAGGAATTGGATGGAAGGGGGTACAAACGGAACAAAGTTTGAGAGGACAAAATGATATACTTCAAAAATTTGAGACAAAGTCATAAGTAATCTCATAGTTTGGGGAAAAATATAATAATAATCCTTTTGAATATTAAAGAGTGCTTAGTATACCATCCATCACCTCTAGATTTTTCTCTCACTTAATTTTAATAATAAAAAATTAGCAGTAGATCCACAACTCACATACATTATACATGCATCCGTATATATACATATACATATACACACACACACACACATATATATATATATATATATATATGCTGTAGTACCCTTTTTTAACAGGAAATCATAAAATGGGCCGGGGAGCAAGGATTCGATATGTTGCAATGCTTGTCAACATTCTTGATCTTTCTTTCTCTCTTTTTTTTTTTTTTTTTTTTTTTTCCTTCTTGTTATTTTATTGTGAGTTTCGTGGGCGAGGGTTCCTTAAATGCAAAATGAAATTCAGTAATATGATATTTGGTCATGCAATAATTCCTTATTCCATGAAATATTTGATGAAGTAGTGACAATACTACACTTAGTATAAGTTGTTGGGACTTTTATGCTCAAATAATGATCAAACCAATAATTATATATCATGGATACGGTTCTTAATTAAGTAGGTCCAGAAGATATCATGTATAATTTGTATTTATTGCTAGTCTACGATGCATTATTCTAACTAAAGGCATATTTTTAATTAATTGGTTTCAATATGATCCATTAGTTTAAACTACTTTTCAAATGCAATATTAGGTGTGCCCGGGATCGTTTACCAGTCAAACTTCATTGCCTTATTAATATTGTTATTAATTTTCCAAATTTTTTTCTTTTAAAAAGCGTGTTCTTTTTGTCTTAAAAGAGATTACAGGTCCGTTTAGTTTATTAATTTGAGTTGAGATATGACTATTTTTAAGAACTTTTTACTATAATAAAAAAGTTAGATGTGACTATTTTTAAGATATTTTTAGAGAGTAATAGGGAAATAGAGAAATAGGCCAAAAATTGAGATGAATTAAAATTAATATGCCAATAGTTTATATAAGTTAATAAATAGGTCAAATTACTGCTTTTGTCAATAACTTATCTGGTTATGAACCGTAACTTAACAAGTTATTGTCCATAATTCATGATTTTTATCTATAACTTGTCTGACTATGAACCATAACTTGACAAATTTATCCATAACTTATCTAGTTATGAACCATAACTTAACAAGTTATGACCTATTAATTTCTATAACTAAAAATTGACCTATATACTTTCTTAAGCTTTTCATATTGACATATTTTCTACTATTTCTAATATTTTTATTATAATAAAACTCGAATTTTAAACTCAAATCGATAAAATAAATGGGTCTATAGATGTTCTAAATCTCATTAACTTTTTCTATTGATTACTTTAGAATGCTTTGTCTATGCGGCAAGTGTGAAATATTCCAAATTTTGATGATTCCGAAATCGTCTATTATTTTAAATAATATGTACATGTCCAAATTTAATTATGTTTCAAGTGGTTATTAGACGTGTAAAATCTGTCCAAAAATCTTTGGTTGATTCCTTTTTGGGATGAAACATCTATATTAAAAGAAATCAAAACGATAAAGGCAGCTTAGATAATTTTCATTTTCATTTTTATAAACTATTTCTTGTCATCCACATGGCTAATATCAGGTAATTACCAATATTATTATCCTTTGATCGTATTTTTTCTTCTAAGGCAAGTCTACACGAATAATATTCTTCATTTCGGTACAAAATAATTTTAAATTAAATAACTTCTTTTCGGTACAAAATATGTATTTTTTCAAAACATAAAAATAAGAACTAGAAAAAAAAAGTCAAATTACAAAACGATTGGACAAATTATTGGGTCGATTTGCTGCTTTTGAACAATTATTGAGTGACGAATAAAGTACTGCAAACAATCCCAATGAAAAAGGTCATCCATTAATGACATTGTTTGTCAACCATGCGATTATATTGACCATGAAACTTTTTAAAAGTTTGGCCCCTATGGCTCCACAACACGGTTGCAATACTGAAAACCACACAATTGGATGATACATACATGCATCATATAGTAGAATTTTAACTATACACACACACACACACACATATTAAACTAAACAGTTTCATTTGTTAATTACATTAGTTTATTATAAACCTTTAGGACATTAAAATTGATCCCGTTTTTATTTTTCATGTTTAAAGAAAAAAAAAAAAAAAAATGAGAAAGAAAAAATGAAAATATTTTTAAAACAACGTTTGGCGCACTAAAAACAAAAAATAGAAATGAAAACAATTTTTTAGTTTAGTGTAAAATGAGAGAGAAATGAAAAATGACTTTTAGTCATTTTTCATTTTTTGTTTTCGTTTTCTCCTCTCTTGAGTAGAGAGAAAGAGAGAGAGAGATAGACATTAATGAGTTTTTTTAATACTAAAAATAATATATTAATAAAACTACTAAATGGAATTTTCAAAAATGATTTCTGTCTGATATTAAAAACGTTTTTTTATTTTATTTTCATATAAAAAATAAAATTATTTTGGAATGAGTTTCAAACGCACTCTTAATGTTTATACTATTATGGTTAGGGTCATATAATTAGCTCTATATATTCTTTCCTTAAAAGGGTTTCCCATGCATTTCTTTGGGTTTTTTTTTTTTTTTTAATGTGTTCCTTTTCTTTTTTAACACACATTATTGTTGTTTTTCTTTTCCTTTGTGTTTGGTGGGTTTTGTTCTTTTGCTCTTTATTGCTTATTTGAATGTTCTTCCCTTCTTTCAAGGTTAATTGCCAACTTAGCTTTTCTTCTTTCGGCACAAAAGAAAGGTCACAAACAAATTTAATCGAGTGAAGATAGAAAAGTAACCCAATCATACTATTGTTTAATAAGCGCAACGTACTCCTTGCTTTAAATTTTTCCTTATTTAAAACTGAATTATCATCTTTCTATAGCTAGCAAGCAAATTACCTTTGTGCATGGACCACGGAGAGCCACCCATAAACTTAGTGTTGATCTTCTTTCTGTCCGATTGTTCAAAGTTCAAAATCAATCCTCATCCAATTAGAGAATATTTGCCGTTGAAGGGCAATGCCAAAAAATTCACGATCCTAGTGGCAGTGACAGAACCAGTCTTTCACCTCAGTGACGATATATAAGAAAATATATTTATTTTAGTGTGAACAAATATTATTTCAGTGTGGATTTAAATGTTAAATTTTTAAAATTTTTAAAGGTAATATTTTTTTAAAAAAAATTTAAGTAGGAGTGGCTGCCCTCACTCATCATCAAGTGGTTCCGTCACTGCCTAGTGATATGTAATATTAAGAGCAGAGTCAGAAAAATAGGTCATGAAAAATGGGAATTGTGACCAACTGATTTTAATTCATAAATGATAAATGGACCGGGCTATTAAAATGTGGGACAACATGAAATTTTAAAAGAGGAAATTATAAATTGCATTAGATTTTACATACTAATCTAAAAGTAAAGAAAATTTTAGATAGAATGACCCTCTATCTTAGACTGTATAGATTGTATGTGATTATGCTCCTCTGTATTATCTATGTGGCTAGATAGGATGTTATTGGCTTTTTATCGAAGAATTTAATCATATAAGTGGATTAATTATATTCTTTTTGACATTCTTTAGAATGATATCGAACCATTATGTATTATCAAGTGGTGTTGCTTCTTTATCAGGTCAACCGATTTGAAGGTGACTCATGCCTTTGAGAAACACCGCAATAATAATTCCAAAATTCACGGTTCATACTTCAAGATCTTGTCTACAAGTAGTTTTATTGTTGATTAATTAGAGGAAAAAACACTTGAGCCGTGTTTAGAATTGATCCCGTTTTTATTTTTTACGTTTTTTGGGAAAGAAAAAATGAAAACGTTTCTAAAACGGCGTTTGACGCAATAAAAATAAAAAACGGAAATGAAAACGATTTTTTAGTTTAGTGTAAAATAAGAGAGAAATGAAAAATGACTTTTAGTCATTTTTCATTTTTTGTTTTCGTTTTCTCCTCTCTCAAAGCAGAGATAAAGAGAAATAGACATTAATGGGTTTTTTTATATAGAAAACAATCTCTTTATAAAACTACCAAACACATTTTTAAAAATAATGTTTGTCTGAAATTGAAAACGTTTTTATTTTTATTTTCATAAAAAAAACAAAATTATTTTAGAACGAATTCTAAACTCACCCTTGATATCTAATATATATGAGGTCCTTATTTTTTTCCTTATAATATGTTTTACTCCATAAAGTAATGATTTTATGTCCTATACGCTAGGGCATATTGAATATTAGGGTGACATCAATATATGAAGTCGAGCTTGAAAAGAATGCCAACAAATTACTAAATTAGTAGTTACAAACTCTACTGATGTATTAGTATATATGCATGCTTCAGCCTGTTTGTTTCTAAAACGATCTTAGATAAAATAACATGTAAAACCGTATTGGTACAGATCGAGTATAATAAAATTTTCTTAAGACTTTTGAATATATTCTATAGAATATATTAATTTATAAGATTGAAATAGATAATCTACTATTATAGGTGTGTGGCACTATGTGGTCCACCCACATGTGTATTCTAAAATTATTTATTTAAATAATCACATTATTTAAATTTTAATTAATTCACAACTAATTATATTTAGTGATATTAATTCGCGATTATTCATCTTGTCTCATAGTTATTACAAGGATGTCACGGACCCCATAGACCCATAATTTCAAACTTAAATAAAGTTATTAATCAATTGAACTCTTTAATCAATTAAATAATTTTATTAATCCAAAAATTACTCCATTATAAAGTTGGTATTAAACTCTTAAAATTATAAACATATAATTACTTGTAAAAATGTGAAGCATTTTTAATATAGTCATTATAAATAGATCGATCCTCCATAAATGACTCATAATTAGAGTTATGTAGAATCCGTTAACTTTTCTAACTACATCTTTATCTTGGAGTACCATTGATTCTCTAATGAATAATAAATTCATGAACTTATTCACGAATTGAGCTATCTTACTATTTAAAACCGAATCAACACTCGAGAGAATTACTTATCCACTTATTTATTCAAGAAGGAATTGATTTCATCTTGTATATTAACATTATTCCTAGCTACCTACTTCACAATGTTTCCAAGACACAAGAAATAAGATTTAGCAACTCAAAATCCCTACCGAGTAAGTCAAAAGACATAATTTTATAAATAAGAGTTTGCTAATAAGTCAGAATTAAGATAGATTATTCTATACATACATATATATATGATCATCGTATTAGACTCAATTTGAATTTCTGTACTCAGGGAAAATTATTATAATTCAAATTGTGTTTTATGCTAATCCTACATAATTACATTATGTACAATAATTACTCATTCAATATTCTCTAATAGTAACGTTGCGAATAATATTATTCCATTCATAATGAGAGTAATATGTATTACTAATATTTTAATTAAAGAGTTCTAAACTTTATTACATCACATGTATTAAGAACACCATAATCTTATGTTTGATAGGGTGAAAATAAGAGAGGAAATAAATTAGACGAGTAATTTCAGAAAATAAAAGAGAATGTTGGGTTGCTTAGTAGAGAGCATATTGGAAAAAAAAGAAGTTATAAATTTAGGTAGCCGAGTACGTTTTAATTCTTCCCATTTTGGAAAGAAGAAAAAAAGAAAGAATATTTGCCGAAACAAATACTATGTCAATAACTAATATTTTGACCTGGATGATACCCCGTCTGCTAAATTAATTGTATAAGCGTATAATTATAAAATATTAGATTAGTCATTTTCTTTCATATTTTTTTATGTAAAAGAAAAACTCCTTTTTTATTATTGTTTTTATTTTAATTTTCTACGCCTTGATCTTTTGCTTCTCCCTATATCCTTTTTTTTTTTAATTTTATTTTGAGAAGTATCCTATTTTCAATGCTTGTTATCTCTAAGATAGTAGAATGAAAAGAATTTTCCTTTATATACTCGTGAAAAGTGAAACATATATATCGAGCACAGATATAAGATCCTTTTCTCCGCTCCTATTTATGAGCAGATTAGTGCATGAGGAATCTTATGAGTTAAAGTTGTGCATTTACAATGGTTAGAGTGCTAAAAATTTAGGCCTCGTTCATTTCACCAATTTGAATTTTCAATTTTAAGTTTTTACAGTAAAAAACTCTCAAAAAATTCACATCTAATTTTTTTTTCTGCTACAGTAAAAAACTTTCAGAAAAATGTCACATCTTAACTCGAATTGAAAACTCAAATCAACGAAATAAACGAGACCTTGAATTTACCTTAAAAAAAGAAGCAGTTAATTGTTCTATAATCTAACAATACAAGAGCCAAAGCTCCCTCTACTTAACTCCTTTTTTTTTTTCCTTTTTTTATCTCTATTTTTTTGTGAAATTTTTTACATTTTAATTTTTTATGTGTTTTTAAAAATATGTTTTTCCTCACTTTACTCTTATGAGAGTAATAGTTTCACATGTATTCTTATTTTATTTTTTGTTGGTTAAAATAATTTTTTTCAAATGTATCTTTACTTAATTTTTTCATCAATTGTTATTTTTACACATTTTTTTTTTTAAAATAAATTTAAAAATCTTTAAATAATTATATAAATAAATTTCTTATTATTCAATAAATAATAAACTTTTTAAATATTTACAATCCGATAATATATGCGGAATACGTTACAAAACTAATAACATTATAAAGATGGGTCCACTTTCGGAACAAACATGTGTCAAAATTTTGGAAGACAAGCAAGCAGCTAATTTCGGATACCTCCTCGGCATTTGGTCATGTTCGTAATAATCGTGCTCTTTAAATCACATTATGGTAGCACATGTATTTGATCTTGACATTGTAGGCTTGTAGCTTACGCAACACAAAATTCCCCTAGGCACGGGTGATGTTGCATACATATTATTAGTTTATATTTCACAGTAGATAGAAGGCCAAACTCAATATCCCTGTTTGGAATTGCTCCTATTTTTTTCACATTTTTTGAGAAAAAAATGAAAATATTTCTAAAACGGTGTTTAGCGCAATAGAAATAAAAAATAGAAATGAAAACGATTTTTTAGTTTAGTATAAAATGAGAGATGAATGAAAAACGACTTTTAATCATTTTTTATTTTTTGTTTTCGTTTTTTCCTCTCTCAAGCACACACACACAGAGAGAAGAGAGAGAGACATTAATGAGTTTTTTTATACTGAAAATAATCTCTTGATAAAATTACTAAACCTATTTTCAAAAATTATTTATGTATGAGATTGAAAACGTTTTCATTTTCATTTTCATACAAAAAACAAAAACATTTTAAAACGAGTTTCAAACGCGCCAAATGTATCTTCTTTTTTGTTTGTTTCCTTTTTATTTTTTTTAGTATTTTCTTAATCAAATAGTGATTATGAGATGATACTCGATTTTAATAGTTACTTCATTATTTATCTATCGATAGATATTATTATTTTAACTGTAAAATATTAATCAGATAATTATAATAAATTAGATAATTGACTAAAAAATTTTGTGATAATTAATAAAATTAAATTCTTATCACGTAACGTCGTTAAATTTAAATATTTGATAGTAACTACATATGCAAATATAACCATTAAAATGTATAATAAACTCACCTAGTGACGCATTTGCTCTCGACACTAAAAGGACGAGACAATGGGAGTGTCAATCTCATAGGGAATTTTGAGCAATGCATGACGCACTATAGATCGAGACACCAGTCAAAGATGGTGCCTACTGGAGAAGGTGTTTTGTGTTAGCTCACATAATTGTCAGGAGGCGCATAGCTATAATATACTGATATAACCAAGAGAACATAATATACTGATGTAATATACTGATATAACCCCGCTGAAAAACCAAGAGAACATAATGTACTGATATAACTACATAAGAATGTATTCCTATGTTGTTATTTTGTGACCCTATATATTTATGCAATAAAATAAAATAGTTAAAGATGAGTAAAGAGTATATGAATATACTTTTATTTTATGTTATATGTATATAAAAATATATTAAAGATTATTTTATTCTTTAAATAAATTATTAACAAGTAGTTTTAATGGACAATTTAGTAATTTCACAAATAATTATTATCCATCTTTTTAAATCTCACTCAATCCTACCAATTAACATAAATGATTACTATAATTATCTCCACCTTTCGTACTCTCGTTCCCTCCAATCAAATAGAGCTTAACTAATTGGGTGTCGTTGTGATTTTTTATTTTCTCTTTATAAATTGAATTACAATAATTTATTTTTAGTGTAATGATATAAATAATATTTTTTATCATCTTGAGTATTATTTTTTATTTTTTTTCCATCTTAAAAAAATGTGAAAAAAATAAAAGGATATTGAGAAAAATAAGAGGATATGTAGTACATGGGCTCAATTAATATGAACTCATAAAACTAATCTAAATTTGTGTTCGATAAGTTACATTTAAATAACTTTATTGGATTGTGCAAGAGGTTTATACCATTTCAAACTTTAATGCTATGTTTAGTAGGATAGATAGAAAAGAGGAATGAATGAGAAGTAACTGTTAAAGTATAAAACTATTGTTGACCCACCTCCTAACAGCTTAAGCTTTTAGGATGGATTGGTAAATTAACATGGTATCAGAGCGGGAGGTCCTGAGTTCAAACCCCCGTAATTGCACTCTTTATCCCCATTTAAAATTCATGTGTTGGATCTTTAATATATCTCGGGCTTAAATATTCACGTGTTGGGCTTTCCAATTAATTTACCCACACGATTGCCCATTGTCCAGCCCACACATGAGGGGGAGTGTTAAAGTATAAAACTATTGTTGACCCACCTCCTAACAGCTTAAGCTTTTGGGATGGATTGGTAAATTAACAGTAACATATCTAAGTGAAGGAATTGTACAACAGGTTTATACCAGTTCAAACTTTAATGCTATGTTTGGTAAGATAAATAGAAAAGATGAAGGAATCAGAAGAAAAATATCTAACTAAAGGAAGTAATATGGTTAAATTAAGATTTTTTTTTTCTTGTTGTTTGGTAGAAGAGAAAGAAAAAAAAAAAAAAAAAAAAAAAAGTCAAATCTAAGACATTTTATAATAATATATCAATACAAATAAAAATATGATAAATATTGAATATTAAAATTATTATTTTACACTTCATTTATTTATCAAACTTTTTGCCTCCTCTTTCCTTCCTAAAGTTAAAACGATAAAAAATTAGTGGGTCCCACTTATTTTTATTTTCATTCATTTTTCCTTTTCTCTCTACCAAACAACTTAAAATTTTATTTTTCTCTTCAAAATCTTTGGACTATTTTCATTCCACCCTACCAAACACACGGTAAACTAATCATTTCTTCGTAATTTAACCTCCCGCTGTCTTCTAATTTAACCAAGTCTGGACCCATTTGTTACACTACACGAATCTTTTTCCCTTTAATAATTCATTTTTTTTAATTAATGTAATGAGATAGTGTTGAAATGTGACAACTCTTTTTTTTTTGAAATATTTTAGAAATAGAAAAAATTATTTGACAATTATTATAATGATATTCACGTTTATACTACAAATGATGAAGTTAATTTTTTTTTTTTTTTTGTATTTTTTTACTCTTTCTAAAATATTCTGAATTGTTTTTTTTGCTATATGTCAACAATACTACTACTAACAGTTTGCTACACATCTGTTTGGGCTTCATCATAAGCATGGTGGCCCAAATGTAAATCCTGCAGAAAGCCCAACCCACATGATTGGCAAAGGCAGAGCCGAGAACTAGAATGGATTAATTTCATAAATAGCCCCTAACTACTTACCTCGTTTTAAAATACCCCTAATTTTTAAAAATGTTCAAAAGATCTCTTAATGTATAAAAAATAGATCAAGACGCCCTCCATCCACTTCCGTCTATAAAATTAACAGATTTGATGATGTGGCATGCAATTAACCATTAACTAAAGCCATTAAATTATGTAACTAAATCTATAAAAATGATTAAATAATAAAAGATTTAAAAAAAACATTAAAATTGTATTTCTTTTTCTTCCTCATTTCAGACTCAATTATACTATAAAAAAAAAAAAGGAAAAAACTTTGAGACCCAAAATCACAATCTTCATAGCCAAAACACAATACTACGTTCCCAAAGTGAAGAAATCCTCTTTTACAAATAAAATTTGTTTTGAATTCCATCACCAAAACAAAATTGATGCTCTGTGAGTACAACCCACACAAAGCCAAACAAAATGCTACTTTTCCAAAATGAAGGAATCCTCTTATACAAACAAAATTCGTTTTGAATCCCATTACCAAAGCAAAATTTGCTCTGAGTACAACCCACACAAAGCCCTTGAAATCTATTCCTTCGTTGACGTCGCCAAGTCTTGTTGCCCCTTAGCCCCGCGCCTTTCCCTTGCTTGGAGCCACCCAAATCGACGTGTATTGTATGCCGCCCAGCCTACGTCCTAGCCACCTGTTTAAACAAAGTAACCTAGAAACATGCATCTCCTCCACCGTCTTTTCTCATGAGCCGCCTAAATCAGCTTTTGTCTCATCACCTAAATCCACAACTCGTTCTGCCACAACCACGTTGGGTCGCCGCCGTTGTCTATCGTTGACCTTTGACCTAAAGAAGAATTGCATATGAGAAAAATAAGACTTCTACTTTTTCATTGAGAAAGAGAATATAAATAGAGTTTTACATAAGCAATCGTAATCTTGGAAATACTAACTATTCAAAACTTAGAAATGAAACTAATTGGATAACTCTGACTAAATCAAATCCAAAATTTATATAATTACAATTTCAAATTTTAAACTAAAAGATAATTATTGCTAACGATTCCTTCATTATACTCCCACTAGATGGAGTTCTGAGAGGAGAGCCCAATCTTGGTTTGAGAATAAGGAAAAGAGCGTGCAGAAGAGGCTTTGTGAAAGCATATGCTAACTGATCCTCCGATGAGACATGGGCAATACGAAGAGCTCCACTCTGAACTTGTTCACAAATGAAGTGATAGTCCAAAGCAACATGTTTCATACGTGAGTTGAAGACTAGATTCGCACAAAGATTTGTAGCACCAACATTGTCGTAGTAGTTATAGGAGGAACAGATAAAGGAACACCAAGTTTAGTGAAAAGTGAGCAAACCTAACTTAGTTATGTAGCAGTAGCTGCTACCGACTGATATTCTACTTATGTTGAGGAGCGGGCAACCGTCCATTGTTTCTTCAAACTCTAAGAGACAGGGTTGCGACCTAGATAAACTAGACAAGCACTCGTAGAAGTATAGTCATCCTTGTTACCTGCCTAATCAACATTAGAAAAAGCATGTAGTGATAAAGGAGATTTTTGATAGAGGAGAAGAACATCAGTAGGGGTTCAACAAAGATACCGCAATCTCTGGTAGGGCGGTGCATAAACTGAGACAGTTTATTCACCGCATATGCAATGTCGGGCCATGTAAACAACATGTATTGCAAACCGTCAACAATGGTCCGGTATTTAGATGGATCTGAAAGAGTTGTGCCAGAGTGAAGATCAAGAGTTGGAGCAGTAAGTGGTCTAGTAACTGGCTTTGCATCTGTCATGCATGTATGAGCTAAAAGATCCGGATGTAACGACATTGAGAAAAAAGCAAGCCATGTGGATGAGAAGTGACTTCAACTACAAGAAAATAAGTTAGAGGACTAAGATCCTTGATAAAGAAGCGTTGAGCTAGGAGTGTAATGAATTTCTGAAAGGGCTGTGCCAGAGTAAAGATCAAGGGTTGGAGCAATACCAAGTGGTGTAGTAACTGGCCTTGCATATGTCATGCATGTGCAAGCTAAAAGATTCATGATGTAACGGTGTTGAGAAAGAAGCAAGCCATGTGGATGAGAAGTGACTTTAACTCTAAGAAAATAAGGTATAGGATCGAGATCATTGATAGAGAAGCGCTGAACTATGAGTGTAATGACTTTCTTCACATTCCCATCATTGTAACCTGTAATAATAATGTCGTCAACATAAACAAGAAGATAGATCATAGTACCGCTAGTATTGAAGAAGCAAGGAGCCTACATGAGAGTTAACAAAGCCAGAGGTGACAAGCAACGGGCGCAACTCATGATACCAAGGATGTGGTGCTTGCTTGAGACCATAGATAGCCTTACATAATTTGCAGACATGTTGAGGATGACCACGATCAATGAATCCCTGTGGCTAAGCCATAAATACATCCTCGGTAAGATGGCCCTGGAGAAAGGCATTGTTCACATCAAGTTGACGAAGCGACTAACCACGAGTAACCATAAGACTAAGAACAAGACGAATGGTGGTGGGCTTGACAATAGGACTGAATGTGTCAAGGTAATCAATACCAGGACGTTGATGAAACCCTTTTGTAACCAAGCGTGCTTTGTACCTATCAATAGAATCATCAGGTAAACGCTTAATACGAAATATTCACTTGCAACCAACTAAATTCTGAGTGGGATCTGAGGGAACAAGTTCCCATGTTCCATTCCAAACGAGAGCATCATACTCTTCTGACATGGCGTAATGCCACTTGGGATCTTTAATGGCATGGGTGACTGTGGTGGGTTCAAGATCAGTGTTGTTTACAAGTTGGGCATTAAGATTAAGTTTGTGAATTGGCTTGTGAATATTGTTCTTTGACCGGGTCATAATGACATGTGTATTTGGGTCAACGGGCATATGAGATGGAATGTGAGAGGATGAAGTGATGAGGGGAGTTTGGGTTTGTTCTGTAGTGGGCGGGGTTTGCAGGATTGGTGGGTTGGGCGGTGATTGCAAGTTAGGTGGGTAAGTGGGTTAGGGGGCACTGGACCTGGGTTTGACACTGGGGTTGGCAGTGGGTTCGACGCAGAATTAGGTGGATTTTGGGCTTGATCTAGGAGTGTAGAGGGTGTGGGCATTAATTGGATTGGGCTAGGAGTGATGAGGGTAAGCGGCATGGTTGTGCCAGGATCTACGCAGGTTGGTGATTCTGTAGCAAGGGCAGAATGTGTAGACTGACTTGGAAATGGTGTGGTAGATGACCGAGATAGAGATGTAGATGAACACCAATGAGAGAGTGTGTCAGATAAGAGATAGGGAAGATGTGAGTGGAGAGAAGAAAAAGGGAAGATGTGTTTAACAAACTTAACATGACGGGACATATAGATTTTAGAAGAAGAATGTTCTAGACATACATAAGCACTTTGAGTGAGAGAGTAACCAAGAAATACACAAGGGGTAGAGCGAGGATCAAGTTTATGAGAAGAATACGAACGTAACCATGAATAATATAAACACCCAAAGACACGAAGTTTCGAATAGTTAGGTGATGACTGAAAGAGTTTGACATAGGGAAAGGAAAGTTAGAGTGTAGGAGTTGGCATACGATTAATAAGATATATTACAGTGGCAAAGGCATAAGACCAATATGACAGAGGTATGGAGGCATGGGAGAGAAGAGACAAACCGGTTTCAACGTTATGACGATGACGATATTCTGAATACCCATTGTGTTCCGGAGTATGTGGGGGTGAAGTAACATAATATAACTAGAGTTTTACATAAGCAATCATAAAATTAGAAAAACTAACTATTCAAAACTTAAAAACAAAACTAATTGGATAACTTTGACTTAATCAAATCCTAACTCTAGATAATTACAATTTCAAATTTTAAACTAAAAGATAATTATTATTAACAATTTTCTTTATTATCACCTTTCCTTCTCCTTCTTAGATCTGTGCATTTAAACTGTACTTTGGGTATTTCAATGGATTGTGTAGTTTTTATCGTAGATTTGGATTTTTCTCATCTTATTGTTTGGCTTTGAGTGTGATGAACGCAAATATTTCTCAATAATAAGTTTGATCTAAATTTATTTGGTAGTTTTTAATAATTAATCTCGTTTTTCTTTTTGTTAAATGATAATGAATCTCCTTTGTTAGCTTAGTTTTTTAGGGGTTGTTCTTTTGGAGTGTAACTTTACTATAGCTTTTGAGTTGAATTTGAGTTATAACTTGAGTTGATGTTAGAACTTGAATAAAGCCGAGTAAAATTGAATAAAGTTGAAACTTAAAAGAACGTAAACTTGAATAAAGTTGAAACTTAAGTTGTCTTTTTTTGAGTTTTTTGGACAAAAGAACATGCCCTTAATATTTTGAAAAAAGTGTCACATCAGTTATCTATTAAGTTTATAGACGGAATTAGATTAAGAGGGTAATTTAATTTATTTTTTATATATCAAAAGTAGGGTCGGCAATTTCAGACACGACACGATGAAACGACACGAGATAAATGGGTCGTTAACGGGCTGACACGAATAATATGAAAATAAACGGGTTGGATCCGTGCCAGCCCGTTTAACACACTTAACCCTTTTAGTTATACGAGTCATAATCAAACCGACATGACACGACCCGAACCGACCATTTATTAATATATATATATATATATTTAATTTTTTTTAAAGATAAAACTCTAACTTCTCTAATTCACTTTCTCTCATTCTCTCACAGCCCATTTTATTTATATTTTCTCATTTGTGTGAAGGTGTTTGATAAAAGGATTAACTTAATTTAACACTCTAACTTTTAAATAAGTTATGGCATGTTGATAAAATTACAAAATGCCAATAGACTTGTAGATGGACTTGTAGATAGTTGATTACAAAATGTCAATGGATGATTTTGTAATGGATAAACCTAAACTTTAAATATGTTTTATGCTTTATGCACTTAAATATGCCAATGGACTTGTAGATGATTGATTATGTTTTATGTACTTAAATTTTCAAATATTTGGTTATGTTTTCAAACTTATTTAAATGTAATTGGTTATGTTTTCAAACTTCTTTAGATGTTTAGTAATTGGTATGTTTTGAAACATATGTCATAAGTGATGTTTTAGATATTTTAATGTGTGTTGGCTATTATGCATGATTTTAACTATAAGTGATATTAAGTAGTCAATTAATATGTTTTGAATACAATATAAAATTCACTATTTTTGCTAGTTGGGTCATAAACAGGTCATAAACTTATTTTTTCGTGTTGGCCTGTCATGGCACGTTTAATAATCGTGTTCGCTTGTCATGTCGTGTTAACCATGTTATTAGCGTGTCGTGTTCGTGTTTGAGTTTCTGATACGTTTATTAATCGTGTCGTGTTCGTGCTCACTATTATCGTACACGAACACGAATCGCCAACCCTTCAAAAGATGTTTTAAATGGTTTTGAAAAAAAAAAAAAAAAAAAACACTTTAAAATAAGGTGGGCATTTATAAAAATAATCCCGATCATCCACCATCATCTACCCCATTTTCTCACAAAAAAGAAAAAAAAAATGCAAAAGAAGAAAAATTGGCGGGCTTAGCTAATAAGCAAATCGCATTCAAAATAGGAAACCAAAAAGAAATCTCTCTCTACAACGCTGTCTTTCTCTCTCTAGAAATGGATAGCAGAGCAGTGGAATCTGTGAAGACGAATCTGGAGTCGCTCCGAATGGCCTGCGACGGAGCGATTGTCCCCGAGCGGCTGTTTATCGACGCCTTGACGACGTCGTTTCGAGAATCCTTTTCTTCGATTCGCTCCAGACTGCAAGAAACCGTCCAATCTCAAGGTCAATTTTCACCACTCTAAGCGTTCTGCAAGTGTTTTATAGTGATTTTCTGCAAAATTAGGATCAAAATTGAATGTCTTCAAATGGAGATACTGTTAGGGTTTTCGAAATAGCCGATTTGGTAATTTACGTTTTGGATTCTCCATTTTTTTGGGTTTAATTTCGTTTTCGTTGAGTTTTTGCAGGTAAACTTGTGGAGGTTAAAGCTAGGCTGAGGGAGGCGGAAGATGATTTGGTAAAAGCGCTATCAGGTATGCGACTCTGTTACTTGGAACTCGAAATTCGAAATTAGGGTTTGAATTTTTGTGGCAAATTGTGCGCAAATCTGTGAGATGTCTTTTTTTTTTTGTTTTCTTTTTGTTTATTTATCTGATTCGTATGTGCATTGCCATTTTTTTCATTGTTTTTGTTTAGTGAAGAACCGTAAAGAGGCCAAACGAATTGCCTTGATAGACTCTCTTACTGCTAGTAAAGCTAGGGTTGAAGACCTTAAAATGAAAGTCCATGATCAGAGGGCTAAGAGGGATGCGTATGCTGCAATTATTTCGAAGCAATTATCAGGTATTTCCTTTCACCTTTTTTTTTTTTTTCATTGTTTTGTGTGTGTATTGTGCTGTTATCTGACTACATTAGTCATTTTTTGTTAGCTGATAATTGATATGAAAGCATTTTGCAGTGTCTGAAGAAACAAATAGCCAAAACGAAAAAGGTGAAATACAAGAAGCTATCTCGTGGTATAATAGAGTTCTCGGTTTCCATGTTGAAGGCGGGCATGGTAATTAAGATTTGAGGTGTTTTTTTTTTTTTTTTGGGTTGAAAAATGTGCCTAACATATGAATGCTTTTAATTTGTTAGGTGTAAGGTTCATTTTTAAGAATATTAGTATGAAAAATCCAAATGAGGAATTTTCGTTCACAATCCGCCATGCAGACGATACTTACACCTGTAAGTGACGTGGTGTTGTTTGTTAGACATGTAATAATGTGGAATATGAACTAACATTCTGGCATCTTGACCTTTTGGTCCTCTTCCCCTTTTTTGCAATTTTAGTGTTAGATTGTGATCCACACTTGGATGACGTCAAGGAGTTAATCCTCGAGTTGAATAGAACGAATGGTTTATTCAAGTTTGTCAGAATAATGAGGCAGAAGTTTCAAGAAGCTGCTGCCCAAGG
This sequence comes from Morus alba, assembly GCA_012066045.3. Lineage (NCBI taxonomy): Eukaryota > Viridiplantae > Streptophyta > Magnoliopsida > Rosales > Moraceae > Morus > Morus alba. The sequence goes on along the minus strand of CP050231.2, from coordinate 4,861,946 downwards.
TATAAACGTTACCTCATATACTCTTCTTAATATCCTGAACGTTTAAAAGGTGACAACCTCTGGAGTAAGTGAGCTGTTTTGATGCTAGTTTGGTACTCTGGTTATTTCTAGTAATCCATGCAGAAATATAGGTTGTACCTGATCCTTGTGGATGTACATTTAACTCCCATCTTCTTCATGCATTCTGACATTTTCAAATAAATTGGCAAATTGCATTGTCTGGCTTTATTTCCATCTAGAAGCAAGCCCTTTTTCGTGATTGTAAATCTGTTTTCTTTTTTATGATGCACCAGGACATTTACCCGAGCCAACAAGTCCTTTTCAGGAATCTGCTATGGTTTCTACCTCTGCGCCAGCTTTGTCCATTTCAATTGACAGAAGTGAGTCTTTGGCTAAGAAAAGTGAGCGCCATGTTCAAAGGAGAGAAGGGCTTAGAAGTTCCAAGAAACAGAATAGGGGAAAGGGGGCAATCGATTCAATCTGATCTTCCGAAATCTTTCGTCGGTCTCCTCATTTATTTGGTATCATTTGACTGCTTTAGATATTGTTTCTATTTTTTTTATAGAAGTTATTGTATTGGGAATAGCATCTTACAGATGAAGTAAAACGCATTTTACTATTAATTTTCTTATATTTTGAAGAGTCATAATTTTTTAAGAACGTAATACTATAGAGAACATATGACAGCAATAGCCGATGGTACTATGTGTATGTTCTGCAAGTTTAGTTGTTGCAATTGTCTCCCTTTAGGGATATCTAGTGGCAAAAATGTAGTTTGTAATTTTCATGTCCAGAGTTTTGGCATTGGCAACTTTAATGTCACCGGAACAAGAGAAAATAAAAGGATTATAAAGTTGGTTCTATTTTTTTTCTCCCTCGTTTCTTTTTAATAAGCTGCCCAATTAAGGTCTCTCAGTGATAATGGCAGACTTTACTCTTCTTTCGCGTCATTATATATTGTTTCTTCAGATAGATCCTGATGAATGTGATCGCAAATTTTGGCAGGTCAGAAAATGTGGAGGCTGCTCTGCCATTGGACATGCGCATGCATATTCACAATCTTCTCGGCTAGTCATAATTCATGACTCAGGTGCATAATAGCTGACATACAATGCGGGATTCATAACTAAATCTGATTGAAAAAGTTTCAAATTTCATGGACCTTTGCAACTTTAATGACATATTAGCATCCCCACGTTGCTTGGTGTGCTTTCACTTCGATATTTGTGTATTGTAATAAAGTAACAGCTAATGGAATGTATGGGTGACAATCCCAAAGTTCTTTTTTTAATTATATGTTACAAAAATGCTTGTATTTCTTTCGCAGGAATCCATATGTTTTTTTTTTTCCTTTAATCTGTTACATTAGTTGGCTTTAAAGATCGACTGGAATACAACAATTATCTGGCGTTATCTATATAAATATGTTTTCTGCTATTATTATTTTCATTAGCTATGTTCAAGCAGCTTGCAAGGTCTCCATATCTCTCTAGCAAAAGGGTCCATATCTCTCGGTCACTATTTAAATTTGAGTATTTGAATTATTTTTGGTTGACCTACTAGATACCATTTTGCTTTGAAATGTGCATCATTTTTTTTTGGAGAATTAACCACTTCTCGTCTTTTCCCTTAAACCCTAATTTTTGGCATATTATTTGATCATTGAGCTAGTGTTAGAATTTGGCACTTCAGACACTTGCTCTATTCTGCAAGTTATCATTTGTTCTCTGACGTACAAGCTCAGAATGTGGGAGGAGCAAGGCAAAGGACATGTTTTCGTGTCTCCTTTTTTTTGGGGACAAGTAGATTAGAAAAAAACCAAAAACCTTTTTTTTTTTTTTTTTCAATGAACACAGAATAGTAGACCTAAGATGGTCTTGATAGGAAAAGGAAAAAGTTGTATACTTTATTATATTAGCATAAAGTGTAGTAATACAACCTTGGGATGATGAGTAAGGGGAAAATTTTGTGTCCCTTTATTGTCATGTACTTTGATCTTTTAAAAAGGCTTCTGCAATGCCATTCGACATATTACATGAATGAGCTTATATACACGATGGTTCTGAAAGTCTGCAGGTCTACTACTATGCTGCTGGATAGCATAGTCGTCTGTGTAAAAGTGCACGAGTCTGCTTCCGCAACTTTTGTGCTTCTGCTTCATCATTTGCTAGAGCTGAACAGTCACTCTCATTGCAGTCTGCAAAGTATTTCCCACTTACACCTTCCATTTGCTGGCTCAAAGCAACGTAGCATGTGGTTGATGCGCCCTGCACAACAAATCCGACGGCCTCCGGTAAGCCGTGATAATTTATCTGATATGAATGTTTGGGATAGCAGAACTTTGTGTGAGACATACCTGAGATACTGACTTTAACAACTTCGAAGCGACGAAAAACACAGAATCTGCACAGAGAGTCTCTTACAAGTAAGATTAATATGAATGTTACACTTCCAATTATCTTTTGCTAGAACTTGGAAATAACACGTGCCTGTGATAAAGCTCTTGTGAGCTCTGATTATTCCAGTCTTCACGATTCCTGGGTGTACTGCATTGATGGTTACTCTTGCATTTCTTGCCTATACAGATCACAAAAAACTAACTTGTTATTTCAACGAAAACATAATGCCATTGATATGCATACATAGCAGATAAGAGAAAACAAATGAAAATGATATTATTATTGCTGTTGCTGTTATTACCTTAAGTTGTCTTGCCATTTCCTTGACATGCAATATGCTAGCCAACTTCGACTGCGCATATGCGCGAGTTCCATTGTAACTGCAACAAGTTAATAACATTAGTATTTTTATTTTTCCTAGACACAAATGATATTGACAAATGTTTGGCGAGTAAATTGCACCGTTGCATCAACTGTTCGTTTTTTGTCAACATTAAAAGTTCGTGCTCCATTATGTTTAAAAAAAAAAAAAAAGTGGAATGGTTGGAAGTTCAACAACGCAATTTACTCAATGTTTGGTTGATGAGAGAATGAGTGGTATTTTACTTTTTTGGATTGAGCAATTCGCTGAAGCAGAAGGAATCTCTTTTCACCCAGCTATGTATCATGGATGAGACATTGATTATTCTTCCTTGGATACCTGTTTTAGCTGCCGTTTCCACCATCTTTTCCAACAGCATTTCCGTTAAAAGGTAATGTCCTGCCAGATAAATGGAAGTTGACTTCTTTTTTTCAGAAAATTTAGATCAAATTCTTCCGTTTGGTAGAAACAGCAAAAACAGAACTGACAAGATAATAGCTGGACCGCAGAATCCTAGTTTTGAGTGAGGCCCAATGGCCCACTGAGGTCTGAATGAAAAATGGTCAAGAGCACTAAGGCCCAGGCTTAGGTTCTAGAGGCTAAGGATGCTTATCCCTGTCTCATCTGACCCCACCAAAAAGCTTTATGGTCTCGTGGGAGACAGTTGAAAACCCAAGACCACTTTTCAAGTCCTAGAGGGCTCGTTAGATCTAATTTTGCATTTTTAGCCCAATAATGAATCTGAATTTAAAACGCGTGTTATTAGTTTCGGTATCGTCACTTGTATCACTTTTATATTTAATTTTTTTTATTTTTTTATTTTTATTTTTTATTTTTACAAAAAGTAATATATTCAAATACCAATTCTTTAAAAGTGATTTTCTTGTATAGTTTACTTGCCTTTTTACCAACTCTGGTCATCATTTCTAAATCCGCGTTTGAGATTTCAGGCGGAGTCACATGTGAGCAGCATTGTGAAAGCTAGAAAATCCATCTTAGCAATTGATTTTAATTTTTAGTCTTAAAGTTATATGATAACAAAAAATTGCAAATATCTTATAGCAATCATTCTTATTTGACTCTTTACAATTTTGTAATTGAAGGGGCAGTTTGTTATGGACCACATGAACAGTACGGACAGAATATTTTGTAGTACTTTCTCTCGTAAACTTGAATTAGGTTTTTTTTTTTTTTTTTTTTTTTTAATATGTATACTATAAAGAGCATTTAGATGCTTCTATCATTTCTAGTGTCTTATATCTTTGAAATTAGTAGTATTTATTTGTGTCTTTGAGGAAGCTATGCCGTGTTATGTGAATAAAGCTAGTAACAGAACTATAAAAACAAAAAAAAATAAAATAATAAAAATATGTGAAATGTGAATATATGTGTACCCAAGTAATTTGTGGCAAATGTCATCTCAATTTTGTCTTCAGAGTACTCCAACGTCTGTGAGAACATGCCAGCATTATTTCTGCAAAATCAAATGTGTTGTTTTTCAGCCATCAGAATCCAATCCTTTCTCACACAAAAAAAAAAAAAAAAAAAAAAAAAAAAAAAAACCCCACGTGGAGAGATTTCTACTGTTTAACTTGACAAAATAAATTACCGGTAAATTTATATTTTTAACCGTTAAATTTATATAAAAAAATATTTATTATGCATATTTATTTATTTTAATATAATTTTAATTAGATTTAACGGTTTAAAATAAACATTACTAACAAAAGATCCTACTGTAGAAGGACTCAAATAGGAGATTTCTATATTTTTTTTTCAAAAAAAAAAAAAAAGTAAAAACTCACATGAGAATGTTGAGGGGTAGTCCGAGAGCAAGGAACTCCGAGCAGAATCTCCTAACAGAGATTAATGAGCTAAGATCAATCTCCAAGATAATGACCTCAGCATCTGGAGTCTCCCTTTGAATTCCCTCCTTCACTTGAGCTGCCCTTATCAAGTCCCTTGCTGGAATCACTACTCTCACTCCCCTCTTTGCTAACACCCTAACTGTCTCAGCTCCAATCCCTGATGTGCCTCCTTTATCCCAACATACATATTTTAAACATAATTAATAATTTATCAACACTATTTTCTTTTTAAATTTTTTTGCAGATATATAGAAAACCCATGTATTATAAATCTATATATAGTTCATATATGTTAAATACATTTGTTGTATTATTCCAAGGTGAGGTTTTTTTTTTTTTTTTTTTTCTTTTCTCTTACGAGGATATCCAGAGATTGCAGTAAGATATAGTCTGAACCAAATAAAAGAATATCACATAAAAGAGACAAAACCATATCTTACTACAGCCAAAAAGAACCACCAAAAATAATAATACAATACAAACCGATGGCCATTGCAGCGCGCATAAAGAAGAACAAAATATATAGCTATACATTCTTTTGTCCAATTAGGAAAGCCTTAGAATATTTAAATGAATTAATTCAATTAAAAAAGTAATACAAGAAACTGGTGGGGAAAAAAGAATAGAAACATGTGTGTTTTGCAGGAATATCCTCTCATGAACAGGCATTTTTCATACAGGGAATCTAAAGATGTTAAAACCACACAAACCCATCTTCTGAATTTGATTTAAGATGAAGTAAATTGAGAGAAAAGAGAAGAAAATAAAAGGGTTATGAGATATATCATCAGGGTAAGAACCACTATCGTGTGTAGAGAGAGAGAGAGAGAGAGAGAGAGAGAGAGTCTTAAGTAAACACCGTACGTTATGAATTATATGTTATTAGTCCTATTAGTAATCTGGTATATAAACAATTCGAAAATGGAGGGAACTTTTTGAGAGCCAGCAGTAATAATTATCAGAATATTGTCTAGAATAAAAAAAAAAAGAAGAAAAACTTGGTCTGTTCAACTTCAAACCAGGAGACATGTACGGGACAAGAAAATTTTCATGCATATATAATCCAAGATCTTCTTTCCGGTGGAAAAAAAACAGATCATACGAAAAGCTCATAATGTTATGTCTTGTTATTATGCCAAGAACATGTTAATATTGTGGTCAGAGAGAATATGGTTAATTTAGGACTAATTACCGGTGACTATTGCCGTCAGTTGAGCCGGGAGTGACGCGCAGCAATTCTCGGTGACTTGCTCGGCGGTCGATTTTGAGCCGTAACCACTTGGACCTGCAATTCCTGCCAAGTATCTTAGTGTTTCTTTCATGGCGATATTTACAAACTTAGAATCCTAGAAAACAAAGGATAGAGCAATATTTCTTTGTGTAGAAAAAAAGAGATAATATATAGTGGGCGCACACACACAAAAGATTTTGCATAGTTTTAAGGTACGATATGGACCATCTTAACTAGGTGGTCTCAACCAATGAAGAAAAATGGTTGTCACTTTTTGACAAAATTGAGTGAAATGATTGGTTGAAACCACCTTACATTGAGTGGTACATAAGTGAGTTATGTATGCCGTAGCGTAAACCTACTTATATATATGTAATGTAAACATATATATGCAAAAAAACCCATTTGTTCTTTTGTCTTTGTTTCTCATAATTACTGTCTGTCCTTAATGGGTGTGGCTTCCATGTATTTTGTGTGGCCTGTGGAGGTTTGTCATTTCCTGAAGTGATTTCCTATACATTTCAAGTGCAGTTTTTACTCATTTAACTTGACAGTAAATTTATAGCATCATCATTCATCACAAAAAGAGTATTAGTGAAGCAGGAGAATTAAAAATATATTATTTAATTTAATCCCTAACACGTAAGGTAAATGGTGATTGATTAGTGTTTCCCCATCTCTTTTTATCTTCCCCAGTCAGATTTGATTACTTAGCTTGGAGTACTACGGCCACATTTTGGCTAATCAGATGGTTTTAGATTTAGGGTACATATATACATCTCCCAAGAAAACTAATTAAACCAAAGACAAAAGATGGTTTATTTGTTTCTTAAGATTAGATGCTTGATTGCTATGTAATTATAAAGAAGAAAGTTCTATTGTCAGTAATTATGTTGTTTTCACAAGTCCTTGTGTCCCTATAAACAAATTTGACATTGCAATTTGCAGTCCTTTACTTTACCTATCTTATTTTCCAATTTTTGTTGAACAAATATCTATTTCCCACGCATATTCCATGAGAATCCACTACTTTTAATATATATATATATATATATATAATAGACCTATCATATAGGACTTATATTGCAAAAACACGGTTCTATAAAATATTTGTTTAATATGGTTAGAAATCAAGAATGGAACGCCATGCTCTCTTCACATGAATCACGAAAACGCAATTAATTTCTTCCACATGCACTTGTTTTTTTAGAAGTGCATGATATAAATAGTAACTATATATATATATATGTATAAATTTGACCAATCACGTATCATTTATAATTTTTAAATATAGGGTAAAGAAAATCAATCATGCACTACCATATCTTCACATGCAATGACAAAATTGAGTTATTGTCTTACCATCAATATATATATAGTAATAGCGCCACGATAAAAGGGTGCTCCAAACGTCAGATTTCATTCCCTTTTTATTCTAGATTTGCATTTTAGAATCCATGATTTTCAGGAATATAGAGATGCTAGTCCTAGATGCTATGTTAAGCCATTTAAAAATGTATCCAATAGACAAACCCTTCAAAAGGAAGAAGCTTGCTAAGAATACTTGCATTAATATTGACCTTTTTATTTATTAATATTATGTACTTGTGTATATATGATTATTCTAATATTTATCCATCAATAAGTATCATTATTTTAGTCAATATAAAATATTAATTCAATGGTTGTAATAAATTGAATAGTTGATAAAAAATATAATTAATAAAATTAGATTTTTATCATGACACTAAATTTTCATATTTAAAGGTGATAACCAATAAAAATATAACCATTAAAAATTCGTATATATATATATATATAGTAATTAATTAGTGGTGCTCTTGAATTAGCTAAAATGTTCAAACTACTCCTCATGGAGACACAAGCATGCACATAGAAGCCGTAGGAAAAATGAGTGTCACTAAGTCCCAACACGTGCACATCTAGAAAATAGTATGATAATTACTAGCAATCCCAAAGAGAGAGATGATCATTGAATTTCTTGTCACAAGAAAAACACTAAAAAAAGAATCAAATGTACATAAGAGACATGTATATATAGCAGACAAAGTTGCTTTAGCTGCGTGCGACCGTTGCCACTAGCATTTGCTTTTGTGTCTAGATATGGAGCCCTACTCCTTTTTTTTTTTTTCCTTTTCTTTTTCTTCTCTTCTTTTCTTTTTTACTTGGAAAATTTTTTTAATTATTATTTTTTGTTTCAAATATATCCTTTCCCTTAGAGTCTTTGAGAAATGATGGCTGTTGCTGGCTTTTGAAGGACTAAAAGAGAAGCATTGAGGTTGACTCATCAGAAATGGATTTGTGAACTGGCTATGGCACAAGGGTCCCATTGTGTTTCCCAACTTGACAACATCCTCTCATCACCATGCATCCCACAAAACAAAATCCATGAACCGCACTTTTTCTCTCTCTCTCTCTCTCTCTCTCTTAGCTTCACATGTGAACTTGGCCAAATCAACTGTGCTTCATTTGATCATGGCATGCCCTAGAAAAAAAAAAGTGTGAAAGCAAAAATTGATTGCGAGCCCATTTTTGTAGTGATGTACTTGTACATGCTTGTAAGATACAAAAGCTATTAAGGTGGGAACGTGGAATATTTATATAGCTTCCTTTCGAAATTAACTAGCTGGCTAACTAGGGTTATAAGCATTTTAGATTATGGCCTCGTTCAATTAACAGATTTAAGTTTTCAATTCGAGCTGAGATGTGACATTTTTTAAGAGTTTTTTACTGTAACAGAAAAAGTTAGATGTAACATTTTCTGAGAGCTTTTTACTGTAAAAATCTAAAACTGAAAATTCGAATCGGTAAAATAAACGAAACCTATATGTTTATGCCGTGAAATTATAATTATTGCTTGTATATAAGCCCGTTTTACGTGTCATGTTTTCAGCTTAGATCAATGGGTTAAATTGAGGTGAGCTTATGGCATGTTTTCAAGTGAAAATATTAGTCTTCACATGATAAAGGAAGAAAAAAGAAAAAAAAGGTTCTCAAACAGTTTTAGAACTAACCTTTATATTATGGGTATTAGAAATACTTTAAGGAAGTTCAATTGGATCAACTCTTCCTAATTGATTCAAAAAAAAAAAAAAATAATAATAATAAAATAAAATAAAAATAAAAAAAAAAAAAAAAAAAAAAAAAAAAACTAACACACGATAAAACTACAAATTCTTTGATTTTTATTTCTTATCCCTAACTTTTTTTTTTTTTTTTTTTTTTTTTTAGTTTGAAAGAAAGAAAGAACATAAAGTGGAAAATAGTCAAAATTTGGATTTTAAGATAGGAATCTACTAATTTCGAAGGCCACCATTTTGTCTTGTTGTCTTTGTATAATAACTTGACAATTGGGAAAAGATTAGTAGTGAGATATCTTTATTAACTCTTATCAAACAACCAAACAACTCCATCTAATCAATGACACTAAAAATATCGTTTTAAGAGATTAAGAAAAATAATTACAGCTAGCTACCTAACCAAAGAAAATTAGGTTTCTCACCAATTTTGTCAACAACCATAAGACCCAGAAAATAAATTTTAGAAAAGAAAGTTATATCAAAGAGAAAAACACAAACAAAATGAGGCTCTCATTTTTCCTTTAAGGTTAAGAAAATAGTTTTTACTCCTAGAAGACCTCAAGGGGCCTAGTGCTACTAAATGTCTCCCTCCACCATTAAATATTTTTCCTAACCTGAAATGATGTGTTCAAAGAATCTAAACAATTAACATTACCGACAAACCTAATTAAGTTCTCTCATATCAATCATATCAACCATATCAACCGACTCTTTTCTTCACCATGAAAAAAATAAAATAAAACTAAGGAAAAAAAAAAGGGATTACTTAGAAAAGAGTTATCGTTCAAATGTATGATTTTGATGAGTGCTACCCACACGTGCCCTTTTCCAATCATAAGATGACAAGTGGCCCCATAGAAGAAGGGCACGCACACACGAGCCAATCACGGGAAGGATTGGTACACAAATTGAGGCTAAGTGTCTCCCTTTAATCATACCTCTAATGCAATTATTAGCTAATTTAGTATTGATGTAGATTTTAAAGAAATTAATTGTGTTAAAAAAATAGTTGTTATAAAAAGTAGTTGAGTGTTTAATAAATTATAATTATATAAATATTAATTTTAGAAGTATTATAAGTATTATGAAAATTTTATTAATTGTATTTTAAGATTATTGTCGCATAATTTAAAAGTTAAAATTATATTTAGACTCTGTTTGATTTTGATTATAAATTCTTTAAAAATTCTTTAATAATCACGTTTATAATTTTTACGAACCACAAATTTTAACTGTAGAAAGTTAGAGAATTAATTTTAAACTCTAGAAATCACTACTAAACATACCTAATAAGAAATAAATTATTAACAATATGATTAATCTTAAGCAATTAAGAACTACTAAAGTGGTCAAATATGTTTGCTGTTTGCTTGTATCCCTTCTTAGGGCAAGATTTGGAGAAAAGGTTGTTTGTCCTTATCTCTAATATATATCATATCTAATCCAAAAGGAATACAGAAAATTATACATAAAACAAACTGCAACAAGGAAAAGAACTTTTCCCCCGTTGCTGAAGAAGGAGACTAATTCAGTAGTACAGAGAATACGCTCTCATCTAGTATAAAATTTTATAGAAAACGTGGAGGATGCTTTTGTCAAAAGAAATTAAAAAAAAAAAAAAGAATATACCAAATAATAATAATTCAAGTATATATCAAAAGTTCAACCTTTTTTTTTTTTTTTTTTTTTTTTTTTTTTTGTACGTAGCTTAGCCAAATACAGTAGGGATATAATTTTCTATATGCACATGTTCTTTCTTGAGATTAAAATATGTTTTCTGTATGAGTATAATAAACTAAAAATAGTATAATATTGGGATAATTGTATTATTATGATATCTACGCCCATGACATTTGAAAAGCGTGTACCTTGATAGATATATGCAAAAAGAAACTACTAGATATATATCAAAGTCATGACAAAAGAATTATATGATTACATCCACCATATCCTACCCAAAATGAACATGGATTTGAATATTGTAAATAAAAAAAGAAAAACAAATATTGCACCATACGTAAAACCAAACTTATAATATCTCTAAAAACAGAATGATTAAAAGGAATTCATTTGGTCAAATTATAAAAAAATAAAAAAAAAAATGCATGTGTAAAACTTTTTCTCATAAAAAAAAAAGCTCGAGTCGAGTGCCACGGGACTTTATTTAAAACGTTGACGTACATCATCCTAGCCAACATGGAGATAAAGAAATCATCAATTAAATATTTCTCTGTGCTTATTGGTGAATAGATTTATTTTAGAGAATAGGTCAAGACTTGAAATGAATTAAAATTAGTAGATGAATAGTTTATATAAGTTAATAAATAGGTTAAATTACTGTTTTTGTTCATAACTTGTTTGGTTGTGAACCATAAAAAAACTCTCACATAAAAATCATAACATATGAACTATAACTTGATAAGTTTGTTCAAACTTATTTGGTTAATAACTTATCGGTTATAATGAACTTGATAAGTTAAATATTTTCTAATTAAAAATTAGCTTATTGGTGATTATTTTTATTTTAGTTTATTTTAGTATAATTGAAAAAAAAAATCAACAGTTGCATTTCAACGAGGGATGAAGCATTCACATGACAACATAATGTGTGTTTGCCATTCCTAGTGGTGTATCATAGCATTGACTACGGAGGATTAATCCTAAATGCAATAAATAGAAAACTTCAAAAAGAAAAAAAAAAAAAAAATCACAGCCTAGTGATGATTATTCAGTTTGGTTAGTAACTTAGTCTGATACATATCTTAAGAAAATCAAAACAACCCATTTGCTGTCTCCCTAATTTCTTTTATTTTCTCCAACAAATCAAGAATTCAAACATCTGGGCTTTTTCCTTTGAAACCCAAAATTATTAGGACAATTAGAAAGAGTGCTTATGATCATGATTCATAACACTAATATTTCACTCCTTTTTATATTTTTTTTTAGTTTTTAATTCGAAATAGATTTGAAAATAGGCTAATATGAAAAGTTTAATGTGATTGTTTATAGGCTTTTTTTTAATTAAAAAATTCTAAGGCCGAATAACGAAATCAAGAGCCTTATGGTTCATAAACAGAATAAGTAAATAGATAAATTTGTTAAGTTATAGTTTTTAGTTATAAAAGTTATGGACAAAAACTTATTAATTATGGGACAATAAGTTATAGACAAAAGTTATGATTTATGGTTCATAACCAAACAAGTTATGGACAAAAATAGTAATTTGGATAAGTTATTAAGTTATGGTAAATATTGACCTATAAATTTTAACAAATCTCAGTAATTTAGCCTATTTTTAACTTTTAAACTATTTTTATTAATTTTAATTCATTCAAATTTTAGCCTTTTTTTTTTTTTTTTTTTTTTTTTTTTTTTTTTTTTTTTTTCCTGAAGACTCTATTTCACTTAATAACTTGACAGAACACGCATTAACCCATTTTCTGTCTTCCTAATTTCTAAAACAAATCTTGAATTCAAACAAGTGGGGTTTTCCCTTGAAACCCCAAAATTATTAGGAAAAATGAAAGAGTGCGTTATGATCATATTACTGATATTTCACACTTTTTTTTAATAGTTAAGAAGGGGCAAAAGTCTCGCACATCATGATTATAAATAAATAAATAAATAACTCATATTTTACTTGATAACTTGATAGGGCATGCATTTCTATTTCATAAAAATATAATAACCGTAGACATGAAAATCTATGGTCAATATGTTTGGGAGAGCTTTTTAAAAGTTATTTTTAACTTTCTGATTTCAAAAGCTGTTTTTAAAACTGTTTAAATGATTTGTTAAAAGTGTTTTAATTTTTATAAAAGAGCTTCCAGTCAAAACTGTAAAATGAGACTTAAAAAAAAAAAAAAAAAAAAAAAAAAAAAAAAACTTTTGAATAGATTTTAAAACTTGTACAATAGTTCACTAAGACATTATAAATTTCATTACAATACTTTTATTATTTATTAGAAAATGTAAAACTTACTTTGCACATTAAATTATTACATTTTAAACACTTTGAAAAGCCACAACTTTTACTTTCCACAAGGAGCTTGAGTTCTGACGGTTTTGTATGTATTCCGATGATACTATAACTCACGATTTTCTTTGGCAGCGGCTTGAGATCGATTGACATGGTTGGCGTTTGCGACGGAATTTGGCTGGTGGTCGTGATGACAGAGTTTGGTCAACATTCACACACATATCAAAGAGAATAAGTGAGGTGAAAAGAGAGAGAGCGAGAGTGAGAGAGAGCCAGAGAGAGAGAGAGAGGGGTCAAAGAGATTGAGGGAGGTGAAGAGATAACAAGTGAGGGAGAGGAAGAAAAAGTGACAAAGAGAGTGAAAAAATTAAGGTACCTCAAGGTATCAAAATGACGCTTTTGAAAACATGTACTTTTTATTTTATTTTAGGGGTATTCTCTTTTATAGCGAAACATCTCGTTGATGTTTTATATTTTTAATAATATTAAAATGGTATATTTAACTTTAAAGAAATATTTTTTCGGTACTTTGAGACTCATTTTTAAGACATATAATGTCCAAACCGCCCTTTTCATTAATCAAATAGAGACTAATAATTTAAAAATATTTTCTTAAAACATTTTAACTTATTTTGATTTTTTAATTTTTAAATGTTTTAAAGTATTTTCTTAATTTTTTAAAAAATTATTAGTTTGTTGTTAATTAGTGAGAACGGTAAACTTAATATTTTATATTCTAAAATCTAAGAGTATTGAAAGAACGTACGTTTCTTTTAAAGATGAACGTATCATTTTAATATTATATAAAATATAGAGTACCAGTTAAATATTTTACTATAATAGAGAATACCAACATAATTTTAACTCTTAATTTTATGAAAATACAGGGTACCCTCAAGATACATATATGCATAAATACATGGTAACAAAATGATTTTTTTTCCTAACATACATACATATATTGATAAATAATTAGTATCTATTCTTAATAATTAAGGGTCCATTTGGTTCAGAAATTCAAATCATGTGATTTGAATTATTTTTCAATTTACGTCTATTTTTTGTGAGAAAAACTATTGTAATGAATCACAAATCATGATTCAAATCGGAGGGACGAATCCTCCCACTAAACGAACTCTTAAGTGGGAATCAGTTTTTTTAGGAGGTAATGAAATGTTTCGCACGTTACGTTGCCACGCACCCTTACTCTTTTTTCCCCTTTTTTTAGCTTTTTTTTATAAGGTTTTTCTTAGTTTTTGCTTTTTCTTTTTCTTTTTCCGTCCCTTGCTTTTTTTATTACATCTTTCAACTTTTTTCCTATATGTTTTTAAATATATACTCATTTAAATACTCTTTTACGGTTATTTAAATTTTTTTTTATTTTTTTAATTACTTTGTTGAAATAATTTATTCATAAAGTGTCGCTACATAAATAATTTTTTCTTTGTCCTCATAAATTTCGAGCTTAGTTGTAAAACATTTCACACATTAATAAAGTGTGCGTAATACTTCACACAAGGTTTCTTTCATGCCTTTTTTCCCCGTCTTTTTACTTTAAATTTCTTTTTTTTTTTTCACATTTATCTTCATTTCTTTCATCTTTTCTTTTTTCTTTCTCTCTTGATTTTCCCAACAATTTGCTTTTGACTAGTGTATAATATTGCATGAAAAATTCATAGTTTTATAAAATATAAATATTTTGTCTAAAACGTAAAGATAGAGTACAAAGTTAGGGGCATTTAAGGCCTCATTCATTTCATTGATTTAAATTTAGAATTCAAGTTTTACTATAATAAAAAGCTCTCAGAAACAGTCACATCTAACTTTTTGCTACAGTAAAAAGCTCTCATATAAAGTCACATCTCAACTCGAATTAAAAATTTGAATCAACGAACTAAACGGACCCTAAGGATGTTTATGTCGGAAGGAGGAAGGAAAAATAGTTCGGATTGGGAGTCGGCATCCTTAACCTGGTTAAGGTTCGTCTAACAGAGTTTTTATCTTTGTTTTTAACCAATAAAAGAAGAAAAATAAAAATTATGACTTTTTAATAAGTATTTAGAATAAAGAGTTTAATAGGTCAAAATAATTTTTAAATTTTTTAATAAGCAATTAGAACGTTGGAATTAAGTTTATAATGCCTTAATTTAAGTCTGGTACAAGTTCTAAAGTCTATTTAAAAGTCACAATTTCTGGCTTTGATTGGAAAGTCTTCTGAAAAGTCTTCTGAAAAGTCAAAGTATTTTTGACAGATCATCCAAACACTTCCGGGAGCAATTTTTAAAACTAAGAAGCCAAAAGCATCTTTTAGAAAACTCTCTCAAACAAGTCCTGAGTAGTTGAGGCCTAAAGTTTAGGTTAGTTACAGTAATGTCTAATTGAAGCACCTTGAATTTAAAAATGACTATCTATTTGTTTATTTACGAAAGTATCCATTACCATATACACAAAGATGTTTATATCATTATATAATGAAAAAGGGGAAAAAATAATGAAACAAAAAAATAGGAAAGTTTCCAAAATAAAATCATAATTTGATTTTAGATGTAAAAGTCAAATGAAATATGAATATTCCATTCAATGAAAGTTGCTTATTAAATTTCTCTAAATAAAACAATAAAAGCATCACATAATTTTTAAAAAAGGAATGGAAAAAAATGGCACCCTTCTACTGCACCTCCATCGTCCTCTATAAGAAACAACAGTACACAATCTGTAAATACAGAAGAACACGGTTAATGTATAAATGAATATAAATTTTCATTAATATAATGATAAATATCATTATGGAATCAAACTTGTAAAACATAAAACAAACAAAAAATGTTTTTAAGAATAAGTATTTTCATTATTTTTGTGAAATAGACTGAATATAAAAATTAGTACGAAATCTAAAACTACAATAATATATGAGATATGAACTCATAAAGAAATTTTTCATTATTGTAATGATAATATCATTACAAACAAGAATGAATATAACAGTTCGCAACAAAATAACAATTATCTTCAAGTTTTTAAAATATGAAAGATCACAAATGTGATGACTTACAATCCGTTCACTTCACCGATTCGAGTTTAAAATTTAAGTTTTGTTACAGTAAAAAGTTTTCAGAAATAATTATATCTATTTTTTTTGCTATAGTCTAAAGTTCTCACATAAAATCACATCTCAACTCAAATTACAAACTCGAATCAACGAAGTGAATGAGGCCTTAATTTTCATTATCAAAATGAATATCATAAGTAAAAATACATAAGAAACACGATAATGAAGAAATGAATATGCATTTTCATTAACATAATGATAATATCATTATGAAATAGAAGTTGTAATATATATATATATATATAAAACACAAAAATCACCCATCAATAAGCATTTTTATTATATATTATTATGAAACATGCTGAATATAAAAGTTTACAAGAAATTTAAAAACACGATACATGAATGCATAAAAAATACATTTCATTACTATAATGATATCATCATTACAAACAAGATTGAACATGAAGTGAAAAATTAACGAAATTGAATTCATGACATAAAATGGTACACAGGAAAATTAAATTAGCTTACATTTTACAAACTTTTTCTCTCATGCACCTCTTCTTAGTTGCCCAACGAGGATCAACTTTGAAGCTAGATAATTTAAACACGGACATAGAAATCGCCATCAATAATAGAACCATGTCATAGATTTGCGTTTAGCAATTAATGAGTTGTTTATTTAGGGGATTCGTCACTTAATTTGAATCATGATTCGTGATTCACTATAATATTTTCTCTCATAAAAAATATACATAAATTAAAAATAATTTTAATCACATTATTCTAATTTATAAACTAAATATTTTCTAAATTTATGAGGAGAGAGAAAGAGAGAGAAAGAAAAGCGAGTGTTTTATGCGACTGAGGCGGGTAGACTAGATGCCTGCCGACAAAATGCAATGATTTTTTTTTTTTTTTTAACAAAGGGGAGATAAACTCCTAATTTAAAATACCACATCAAGAATAAATCAATTTAATTGATAACAAAATATTAAATGAGATCAAAAGGAAAGTCAAATTCTTAAAATAATCAGAAAAAATATTCTCATATTATTATTAAAAAAAAACATACCATACATGAAACATGCTAAAAAAAAATATAAGGATAAATCTGGTATAAAATATTCCTTATTTAGGATAAGTGGATATGTCTGTAATTCAGTAGAGGTTTTATTTTATGCAATTACTTCCTTAAATTTTAGGCCCGTTCACTTTACAAATTCAAATTTTCAATTTAAATTTAGATGTGACATTTTTTTAAAAATTTTTTTACTGTAACAAATAAAATTAAATATGATATTTTTGAATACTTTTTACTATAAAAATTTAAAATTAAAAATTTAAATCGGTGAAATAAACGATACCTTAATTCCATAACTCTACAATTCTAACCAGGTTAAGATTAATGGGCTACACATTTTGGGTACAAACTACCTTAATGGACAAAGATCTCAGGCCCATAATAACAAAACCATAGCATGGAACTGCATGTGCTTGATAACCACACTCCCTCTTCTCCTTCTTCCTGTTCGTCTGAACCCTTTGAGCCCTCACTGGTCTACTTCCGATTTCTGGAGAAGCAAATCCCGAGAGCTTTACCAGCGTTTCTATGGCATCCCACAACCATATCGACGACGTAAGTCTCTATCCCTTAGCCATTGTACTGTTTGTACTCTCGTTTCTGTAACTCTAGGGTTTTGTTTTCCGCTATTTCTGAATTCGGATTCTGAAAATTCAGGACGATGATTTCGGCGGCGATTTTCCTGGAGCTCACAGTTCCAGGCGTTCTGGTTAGTTTCTCTTTCCTCGGATTCGAATTTCGGTTCTTAATGTACCAGTTTGTTCGCTGATTTTCAGTCTTTTTGTTTGTTTTTTCGATTTTGGTTGAAAATTTAGGGAACAAGAGAGGATTTGGGGACCTCGAGGACGATGAAGACGACTTTTTTGGCTCGAAGAAGGTATTGAAGTTGTTCTCATACTCTTTTTAGTGACATACGAATGATTATTTGCGAGAATTTCGTCGAATTTGTATGTACTAAGTCGTCTGCAATTCCTCTTAAGTAGAAAAGTTGTGAGAATTTGTATAGTTGTGACAGATGAAACATATCAAAGCTATAATCTTTTTTCCTTTTTAGTTATTCACAACAATGCTCATAAAAATAGGCATGGAAGTGAGAGACTTTATTGGAAGTTCGTTCGTGATTCGATGTGGTCTTATTTAAGTAATGCAAGAAAAAAGCTTTAGTTGTTGTGTTGAAGACGGCAAAAAATGCCAATTTAGTTATGGTAGAATTTGTATTGTTGTAAAAGATGAAAAGATGAAAAGTTGAAAACATATCAAAGCTAGATTATTTTTTTTCTTTTTGGTTATTCACAACAATGCTGATATAAATAGGTGTGAAATTGAGAGAATTTTTTGGAAATTTGTTTGTGGATTTTGACGTGGTCTAAATCTAATTTGAGCAGTGGAAGAAAAAAGCTTTGATTGTTGTGGTGAAGATGATGAAAAATGATAGTTATGGTCGAAGATGGTGGGAGTTTGAATGATGACCGTCATGTTTTGGGTTGAAAAAGTTTGGTTGTGGACTTATGACAGTTTATTTATCACACGCAGGCTAACTTAAAAGTTGAAGAAACTGCTCCTGGGGTAGCAACAGGAATGATACTGTCTCTTCGTGAAAGGTATCTTAAGGTCTAAAAGTTCTTATGTTTAAGTGCTGTGCGATGATTAGATGCATTACTTTTTAACTTAATTAGATCTACTGTTTATATATCGTTCTTCGATTTTCTCTTGCAGTCTTCAAAGTTGCAAAGACAACCTTGCAACATGCAAAGTACGCATTAATTTTCACAATATTTATCTGGTTCCAAAATCCATTTGCCGAAACAGCTATTGTTTTATTAATTTAAACAAATTTTTCTGCAGACGGAACTTGAGGCTGCAAAATCTGAGATTCAAAGATGGCATTCTGCATTTCAGAATGAATCCTTCATACCTATGGGGACTACTCCCGGTCAGCCTCATCTTAGAATTTGGGGTTTTCTTGTATTTTATGCCATGCTATTGTGTGCTTCATATATGTGCTCTACCACAGTTAACCCCCATTAAATCCAAAAACGTTGATTTTGGTGTTTCTTGTGCAGAACCTAAACTGGTAATCAATTACCTTCAGAGCCTGAAGAGCTCTGAGGAGTCCTTGCGAGAACAGGTTTAAATCTTGGATATTCCTTTTTTTTTTTTTTTTTTTTTTTTTATCAATAAACATGAGGATTCATGTTTTCACGCATCATAATTCTACGTTCTTCTCTCGCATTTATTTAGTTAGAAAAAGCAAAAAAGAAGGAAGCTGCATTCATAGTGACATTTGCAAAACGAGAGCAGGAGATAGCAGAGCTGAAGGTGAGTTCTCTTTGTTTGTCTTTTCCTTGTAGATGATGCTGTACGCATGTGATAACACAGACTGACTCTTTTTAGAGTGTGTCCATGATTTTTCATATTCAGTTGGTTAGACTTTTTTTTTTTTTTACAGAAAAATAAAGCAAAATGATATGACAAGAGTATGCCACCTTAAGAACACTATTATTTTTAAAAAATGGTACACACACACACAAATTACAAGAGAGAGGAGGAAAAAAATAATAGTGAGAGCTCTTCTGCAGCTTGGTTTTTTAAACCAAAGACTTGCTACCTTAACTCCGTAACTTGACAAAAAACAGCTGTTTTTTTTTTTTTTTTTTTTTCCTTGAATTATAATTTTTTATGTTTTGTTTGACACCAAGTTTATTGTTGACTACACAGAGTTCAGTTCGAGAGTTGAGAGTACAATTGAAGCCACCATCAATGCAGGTGATTCCTAATACTATAGTCCATATAAGTAGATTTCTCTAATATTGGATTCACTGGCTTAAAGGCTATAATCTTTTGCTTGTTTTATCTTTTAATTGCCAATTTTGAAAGTTCATTATTGACATTTTTGGTTCTCCTAACAATGAAAGTTTTCTTAAGTTCATAACTA
Source organism: Morus alba (assembly GCA_012066045.3). Classification (NCBI taxonomy): domain Eukaryota; kingdom Viridiplantae; phylum Streptophyta; class Magnoliopsida; order Rosales; family Moraceae; genus Morus; species Morus alba. The sequence goes on along the minus strand of CP050231.2, from coordinate 4,841,936 downwards.
CCAAAGGGGGCAGGGCAATTTGTTCCTTCTTCTTTTTCTATGAAGAGAATGTATCTGGTCTCCGCATTATTGGTGCGGTGGATCTTAAAGTCGTTTCGGTTCCCCCCCACCACCCCCCTCCCTTTTTTTTTTCCCCTTCTTCTTTTGTATCTTTGGACTTTGCTCGTGAATTTCTTATGTGGCTAATTCTTGCAGGCAAGGAGGTTGTTACTAGATCCAGCAATCCATGAAGAGTTTACACGTTTAAAGGTCTGTAGTACTTGACGCATGCAATAACCTTAAGATTACTGGTGATACCTAAAATCTTATATATGCTCATATTCAGGTTTTAAGTCTGAATTTGTACTTTCTGTGATGCGTTTCAGAATTTGGTTGAGGAGAAGGACAAGAAAGTGAAGGAGTTGCAGGATAATATTGCTGCTGTCCAATTTACCCCTCAAAGCAAGATGGGAAAGATGCTGATGGCTAAATGTAGGACCTTGCAAGAGGAAAATGAGGAGATTGGAAATCAAGCTGCTGAGGGAAAGGTGCTGTCACTGCGTTTGCCTTATTTTATATGTTACTGCCTTACTGGTGTTACTTTAGACTGTTGTTTTTAAGGCTGGGGTTTTTCCAATATCCGGAATTATGTGAAAAATTGTGAGTAAATAAACCAGTCGTTTTTGGTGAACAAATGTGATTTCTCTATTCTTGGAGCACTTTTGTATCCTCTTAATTATCTGTTGTTACTTCAGACGGATCATCTAATTTATATGATTTGTGTTATTGTTCCGCAGATGCATGATTTGGCTATGAAACTTGCTTTGCAGAAATCCCAAAATGCAGAACTCAGAAATCAATTTGAAGGTCAGTAATATGCGAGTTCAAGTCTCTAAAGAAGAGTTAAAATTTCCTCCATAATATTGTTGCTTCCTTAACAGTTTCGACCAAGTTGAATCCTATCGTATGGTATTCTTAGTAACCTTTAACATCTTTCGAGTGAGATTGCTGCTTCTTTTAAACGTAATGTCAATCACAACTTACGGACTTAGTAATCCTTTCGTCCGCTTTATCTTACAGGACTGTACAGACAGATGGAGGGGCTAACAAATGATGTGGAAAGATCAAATGAAATGGTAATTATTTCTCTACCTTTTTCTTTCTGTCCATTTATTAGTTCAATTTAATATTAACGTAGAAGTCAGTAAAATGGAGATTAAAGGCTGGAAAGTGAAGAGTAAACCAATTCCCGGTATAGTTCCATTAACAGGTTCTCTGTGCATTGGAAGAAAGCAAGCTGCTTGAAATTACAATTATCCAGTCTAAAACCTCATTAGGAAAAAGAATACATATACTCTTTTACTACCAAACGACAAAGTAAACCATAACTAAAAATACCACAGCTGCACCAAATGACGACCCATTAGTCCCAACATCAAATATAGCATCAAATCAACGTTGCAAATTGTAAATTATTCACTTCATCTGCTGTTCACTTGTGGTTATATTCCATTAGCTCAGCTGCCATATATTTGAAACTGTCATTGTGTAGTTTAGGGATCATTTTGGCTGGTACAAAAATGCACTATTGTTGAGTTAGATTTGCGTAATTAGTTTTTTCTATGATCATCCAGATTTTGGGCAGTGGTTATTATGTGACTTGGCTTCATTTATATTGATAATTCTGACACCAAAACTAGTGCATCAGACAGACATGAAATTATGCATTTACAAGGAGATCCAAAAGCTTAAAAAGAATCTTTTATTCAGGTGCTTATAATGCAAGAGAAGCTAGAAGAGAAGGACCAGGAGATCCAAAAGCTTAAACAAGAGTTGCAACAGAGAAGTTCAATAGAGGAGAAAGCTGATTCACCATCTGTCAAAATTAAGACTGAATTGACTTCATGCGAAGCTGATAACTGAAATATATAAACTTGGCGAAATTTTGTAGAATATTATTCTCTCTCTCCTTGTTATTTGTACATTAAACATTACTTATATTTTTGTCGTACTTTTTGACCAAAATTTGTAATGGAGGCGCCGAGTCCTACAAGGTAGGATGGCTCATCATCTGGTGATTGATGGTTCCTTACAATAATTTCCAAAGTGACTTGGTAAAACATGGTTGGTTAGGTATCAAGTCGCAGGACAAAATGTCTTATCAAAACTCATGCCAATCAATGGATCTAACACTTTTCACGAAGGATTTGGTGATTGTTTTTAAGGTCTTATTTAAGTTTTGATCATTTTCGATTTGAGTTTAAAATTCGAGTTTTGTTACAGTAAAAAAGTTTTAAAAAATAGTCACATTTAATTTTTTTACTACAGTAAAAAATTCACATAAAGTCACATCTCAATTCGAATTAAACGAGCTCAGATTACTCAAGTTTTATTAAAGGAAGATTCTCTGATACGCCTATCATATTGGTAATTCGGTTTTTTAACCATTAGATTTGTATATTTTTTTATTTTTACGTAAGATTAGATAGACAGAAAACTTAATCTATCAATAAATTAGTGTACCGGAAAAAGTCTTTTTATTAAATTGGAAAAATGAGCATTTTTTATTAACTTTAGTTTATAATTAATTAACTTGATGATTCATTATTGATTAATCAAAATAAATTAGTGATTAATTACAGCGATAAATTATTGAAAAATTTATGGTAGCTTGATTGGCTATGGTTTATTATTGTTTCAGCTTTTTCCCTTAAAACAAATTCGGGCATTTGTCTAAAAAAATAAAAAGTTCAGTCAGAGTGACTGAAAAGTCTATAAAATGTTAGCTTTTTTTTTTTTAAAAAAAAAATTAAAAGAAAGTCGATCATGGGATACTGTTGCTCAGGAACAAAAGAAAGGAACATAAGTTGAGGCTCTTTCTTTTACACCCATACATTCAAAGTTGCCCTTGTATACATTCTGACGAGCAGCAAAAAAACTCAGGAAAAAAGAAGGAAATGAACAGGAAAAAAAGGACAAATATATGGTGAAAATGCATGTTATCTCATTAATGTCTTGATCTTCCCCTAGGCCACCCCAATCCAGCATTGCCAATATTTCCTTCTGCTTGAAGCGGTTCGATCAAGCCTTTTGTAGTCTTTCCTAATGCCTCCCCCTGGCCGCATCGTAAATGAGAGGCAGAGAAACTGGGTGAGATTGGATGGTAATAATGATGTAGCAGAAGCGTAACGAAGTAAGCATTAAGCAAAACAAGGAAAATAAATTGTTTGCAGACTGCTTTACGAATGCCATATATAGAATGGTGAAGTATCTTTGTTTTCTTTAACGGATAGTGGTAAATCCCCGTGATACAATGTATAGTGCAATTTAATTTTGGACATGAATGGATAACTGATTTCAGTTCTCCTATAAACAAAGTTTCTAAATATTTCAAGAAGTTAATTGGATTTACCTCCTTCCAGCCCATGTTTTTAAGGATTTTTTGGGCATAACTGCCAGCTCCAAATGATATGTTCAAAGCCTCGGCTGCAGCTTCCTCTGTGGAGGCTGAAACAGATGACGATGAACAATCGTTATGACCGACCATAGAATTCTTTTGTCCTGGAGCAACACCAAAACTACCATGCAATGCTCTTCTCTCAGCAGCTCTGTCCCTATATGAATTCTGGCAGTTGGACAAAAGGAACGTTACTGTCAAGAAAAAAAGGAGAAAGGAAGGAGACACACACACACACACACACACACACACAGAGATAGATGAATTTCCAGGCACAAAACATGATATTGCTTACAGTTCAAAGGCAACTACTTCTGAGTTTTTGGTTACAGTTTTGTGATAGATGCATGGACTGTTAAGCCAGAAGAGCCCGACAAGAACAGGTAAAGTTCAGCCACGAATTAAGTTGATGATCAAATTTACCTTTTCAAATGAAGGGAGCTTATATTCGGACGGAGGCAAATCACTCCCAACTAAATCTTCACATGCAGTTTTTGAGTCAGCTTTTCCCCTGGATTTAGAGAGGGGAAGAGATTGTTCGTGAAATGATAATTCAGGAAACCCCCAGTCCTTGGTTGGGTTTGAAGAATCGTAGGCTGACAGGGAAGCTAAGAATCTTGCACTAGGATTCTGCAACCGATATATTTGCCCTAGCACAGAAAAATAAATCAGCCATACAAATGCAAATTCTGTAACCACATATAAACATGCAGATGCAGAGTGTACGAGATCTGATAAATTATAACTGTTCTTAATGCCACACAGCAACCACAGTATATAACCAAATAAACGATATTTCATGAATCAAGCAAACACTCTATGCATTGTCAAATAAATGGAAGGAAGGCTAACCTGATTTAACTCGTACCAGATTGTGATGCACTTCACATATTGGAGCAGTTCTTAGAAGACCTCCACCAGAAGGCATCGAAGGATGAAGCTTAGCGGACTTCCTCATCAGTCTCCCCACAAGCTTGGCAGTCTCACCTTTTCCATCTTTTCTAGACCCCTGAACCATAGACCAATCCCACAAATCCACAGTAGGAACCTCTGGGATTGGCTCTTCTGAAGATTGAATGACTTGACCATATTGAGCTCTCCAGTTCTCTTCTTCCCATGAAGCACCTGTGTCGATGAGATTCTTATGTGTTAAGCTTAAGCTCCATTGCTAATGCATGACCCAAAACTTAAACAGATTGATTCCTTAAAGTAAATCTTAAAATACAAAACAAAAATACCTTCAGCTGATATATGTTCACTTGAATGAGTTATGTCATGAGGGTCATCTGGAATCCATTCGCCTTCCTCTAACTCGTATGTATCATTGTCCCCTGGAGCCAATCAAACAAGTCCATTCAACGTTCTGTTCTTGTCATATGGATACTTAACCAACGATGTAGAGGAGAGAAGGACAAACCATCGGCTTGAAACTCTAACATCTCCACCTCATTTGCTTTTGAGGAAGTCGTCTTGTCAGCACCATCGTGGACTTCTTTGTTTGAATAGCCAGACAAATAAAGATCAATAAGCGTATCTTCTAACCTTAAGAAAAGTGAAGAACTACAGTTCAGCAAATTGATTTTGTATCAATGGTGATAACAATATGGATAAACAACCACACATTCTGCGTACCATTCTGATGGAGGTGGGGGATTCTCAGGTGAATGACTTCTTCTGCATTCCATATTTCCTGAAAGAAAAAAAAAGACTATTTAATGTATTGAGACACCCAAAAGAACGATCGAGCAATACAGATGTCTATCTAAATAAGAAAATAAGATGCTAAGTTTTTCAAGAGAACATCAGCATCCATAATTAGGTCTGTTAAGAACCAAAATCTCCAGGTACAATAATGCCGAAACAATCATAATTGTGTGTGTATTTTTCCTATTCGATTCCTTGATGTGAATACAAGATAATTTCATCTTGTCTTATAAAAAACAGGCACATTTACCCAGTAACATGTATTAGAACCAAACAAATAACAAAAGATCAGATTCTCATTACTGGTAGTAGTAACTCCTACAACTTCCTTGACTCACTCAACCAAATAAAACTCAGGAAAAAAAAATACTTGAGATTGTAACACTAGGGCTCAAGATTATAAAAACATCAAAGATCACCGTAATTGAAATTGCAAGTTCCATCCAAATTATAACCAAAACAACGACATTTTACACAATAACAATGGCTCTTACCAGAATTTGGTTTGTCTTTACCAATTCCTTCACATTGATTAGCATCAATTTCAGATTCATCTCCATGCAAGAATGAGCCATTCTCAGTGTCGTTTACACGTTTTTCACAAAATTCATTTCCGATTGAATTCCCAGTAACAGTTTCTTCGCTCTGAGACATTTCACATTCATCACCCTGCCAAAAAAAAAAAAAAATGGCAATCAAACCAGGAAGCTCTATAGCTAATTGTTCTAAGAAAATAATCAAGAAAAAAAAAAAAAAAAAAAAAATCAAGATAGGAAAAATAGTGAAAAATCAGAAAAAATGAAGAGAGAAAGGAAATTGAAACCTTAATTGAATCAAGAAGTACGTAATTTCCATCCTCAAATTTGTAGTAGAGACCATCTCTGCTGCTGTAGTACCAACCGGCGTTTGGGTCGTGATAAAATCCACTACTGCAGTTTGAATTAAAATCCATTAAAGAAATATATAAACAAACAATATACAAATATATATACGTCTCACTATATATATATATATATATATATATATATATATATATATATAGAGAGAGAGAGAGAGAGAGAGAGAGAGAGAACCTGGCATGGAAGTAAAGCTGAGAGCTTTGGTCCCAAACAAACAAGGAATCGCTGTTCTCAGAATTTGGTGAATCGGACTCCATGGAAGACTGTTAGAACCCGGCATGTGCTTTGCTTCCCTCTGTTTTTCTTAGGCAAACTTTGACGAGCAAAGGATTTTTACTTTACACTTTAATTGATAAATTTTTTAATTAAATAATTACGTTAATAAAAAAATATATATTAAAAACAAAAATTAAAAATAAAAATTAATTAAATAATTACATTAATAAAAAAATATTTATTAAAAATAATGAGTAAAATTTTAAATTTATACGTTAAATTTTTTATTTTTAAAACAAAGAGTCCGTTAGATAGTCTTGTGAGTTTGGCTGATTGGGAGCTTAGACAAGAACCTGAGTTATTCTTTTGTAATAAAACTTAAAAAAGGTTAAAATTTAAGTTTTAATTTTATTTAAATTTATTTTTAAATTTTAATTTTATTTAATTTTATTTAAATTATAACTTCAATTCAAATTATAATTCAAATTTAATTTAAAAATTACACTCAAATTACATTCTAAAAAAACAGATTAAATTATCCCAAAAGACTTAAAACATGGTCCCTCTTTACACACGTGACAAAATTTACAATTAATTAAATATATATTCATTATGCGAGGGTGAAAAAAAGATGTCTACAAGTCGTGATACATGCACATAAATGTACCAAATAACTCGTAATGATATTTTTATTACAAATTCATAACAACTGATATAAAAGTAGATAGATTGATAATATTACTACATTAAAGACGTATTCTAAATAAAGAATTTAAAAGTGATCATTTTGCGTAATTATTTCTAAAATATAAAGATAAATTACGTGACAGGCAACTTAAATCTAAAAGCTTGACACCTATGCCATAGAACATGAATAAATTAGATATTTTTAAGTGAATTGAGTAGCATGAATTTTAAGTTTATACCACTTGCTGGCATAAATCTAAATATGACATCATGTGGGTCGTATTTTTTATTTCTCAAGTTTAAATATAGCAAATATTTTGAAATATTTTAAGAATAACAAATTTTGATATTATTAAAATAATCACTATATAATTATACAGTGTAAAATATAAATATTATTATAACAATTACTATGTCATTTTTGTTATTTTTGTAATATTTTAAAAATTGTGTTAAATTTCAACTTAATATATAAAATTTTGCTATGTGAGGTAATTATCTCTATAATTTTCTTCCATTTTAGAATAGATTTTATACTATTTTTGGAATCTATTTATACATCTTTATCATTTTGGTGTGAAAGTTAGATTTAAATTTAATTTTTCACGGAAGTAGCATGTTGGAAATGCAACTTAAACGGTATTCCTCTATTTTACCTTTTTGCATTAGAGAAATTTTGAGAATACCAAGCCAAAACATTACTTTCAGGGTTGTTTGTTTAGAGTTAAACTCAAGTTACAATTTTATTTAAATTCACATTCTTTTGTAAAATTTGAGTTTGAATTTGAGTTTGAACTTGAGTTTAGGGTTAAAATCTGAGTTCAAGTTATCCCTCTTCAATTCAAGTTTTCTAAACTCAAACTCAAGTTAATGAATAATATTTTTTTTTTTTTAAAACCCCATAACTTTTTCGTTTTAATTCTGATTGAGACGATTTTTTTTATGCGTTCACAACGAAGAGACAAATAAAACACCATCCATATACCCTATTAAAATATTTCATCACCATTGAGTTTTCATTAAAATACTATCTAAATATAAATTTAAGTTTTGACCTATCCAAATACAAAACTCAAATAGATTCTCAATTTAAACCATAACTCAAAATGTGTCAATCTAAAAAACAAACTTAAATTAGAATCTCAACTCAAATTATACTCAAATACACCTTGACTTAAATTAAAATCTGAACTCAAATTATCCTAATTTAAAAAATGTAAACGAACAAACCCAAGCTTTAGATTTGTGTCATTTAAATGAAGGGATGGCAATGGGGTGGGAAATAATTTTTTATCCTCATTCCTGCTCTCTAAGTCCATTCCCATGCCCACAAAAGGAGGGGCAAGGACGAGATTTCTTATTGGGGACGCTTTATATATCTGAACAAATTCTATTTCTCATCTAATATAATTATGCGTTTTAAAAGTAGAAATTTAATATAAATTTAAATCAAAACCAAAAGTTGAGCAAAATGAAACAAATTATAAGCTTATAAAATGGAAATCTAAATTATATATAAAATAATTTTTTGGAGGGTGTTAAAAATTAATAATATATGTACTTATTTATATAAGCATATATTAATTGAATAAGGGGGCATGAAGTGCTTCCCTTGCTAGGAATCAGGGACAAGATTTTCCCTTATCTCCTTCTTTTTCGAGACAGAATGCTGCCATATCTACATAAATGGAGTAGTTGAAAATCAACAAAATATGTCGTTTTCAAAAAAAAAAAAAAAAAAAAAAAAACAAAAGAAACTCTTAAATATATAAATCCGAAAATATATAAAAAAAATTGTGACATACCATCTTTTTTTTTTTTTTTTTTAATTTTGTATTTATTCAGAAAAAAAGAGTCTCCAAGAGATAACATGGTGTCTTTCATCTCCCATTCTCTCCCTTTCATCTCCTATTTCCTCTCCGTAGCCGTTGGATTCCTTTGTCATTTCTGTGCTCCATCACCTCCCTTTAAGTAATTATCCCTATTTATTATATATATCGGTCCCAATTATCAATCGAATGGCTTGTTTAATTCATTAATTTAAGTTTTTAATTTGAGTTGAAATGTAACTTTATGTGAGAATTTTTTATTGTAATAATAAAAAAATTAAATATAACTATTTTTTAGAACTTTTTACTGTAACAAAACTCGAATCGGTGAAATAAATGAGACCTAAGTATCATGCTTCCTTTTCAAAAAACCTCATTTCTTATATTTTAGGACATATGCCATATCTTGTACAACATTATGAATGTTGTAAACACTATTATAATTATTAACAACAATGCTATTAAGTCACCTTGGAATCAATAAATTTCACATTATTCCCATGTCATGTTACAATAAAGCAATAATTTCTGTTTATTATGCTTTTAGCTCATTAAACTCTGTTGATGTGCGTAGACGAGGATGTTTAGGAATAGAAAGTATAAACTCAACAAATTAAATCATTTACATTTCATTTTTAATTAAACGGCACAAATGTTCATAAATAAATGAGTAAATGAATGAAATAAAAATTTTGAGTCTGTTTAGTTCGTTGATTTGAGTTTTTAATTTGAGTTGATATGTATATTTATGTGAGAACCTTTTATTGTAATAAAAATATTAGATATAACTATTTTTTTAAACTTTTTATTATAATAAAATTTAAATTTTAAACTTAAATAGTAAAATGAACGGGTTGAAACGTATGGCTAGAATTGTTGCATAAGGAGTGAATCAATCAAACCCTAAACGGTGACATATTACTAAGACACAGAAGTAATCGTGGCAAATTTTTTCAAAAGCTATGTGTATGGTACGGCCATGATGAGGTGTCCCTTTAAGCTATGATTCGCAATCGCTCCCAAGTGTCGAACACGAATCTCGTATTGTCTGTATCAACACACGATTAATTTATCTCTTTGTCGTATATATGCAATGCGCCCCGCTTTGTTCTTCAATATGATCTTTCGACATGTCGTTCGAGTGAGAGATCAACATTTTATATATATATACACACACACATATACATACAAGTTTCTAGGGTTAATCTTATTCCTAAACTTTAATCTCATTCTCACTTTGTCTTATAAATTTTAAATTAATCCCATTTAAGTCTCTTTTATAAAAATATTTTACTAATGTTAGACCTAAAAAAAGATTTTAAGTATAATTACGTGGTTTTATCTATTTACTTTAATAGACATTTAAATAGAAATTCTATACGACTGCATTATTTTTTTTAATCTATCTTTAACAGAAATTTTAACAAAAAAAAGTTAAATAAGAATAATTTAAAATTTAAGAGATAAAATAAAAATTTTAAAAATTTAAGAAATAAATTGAGAATGATTCTAAAAATTCAATATTATCGGTCGTAATAATCAAAGTTGCTAATATATTTAATTATTTATAGGAGAGGTGTGATGATTGTTTATTAACAGATAAAAAAGTCGTAAAAGAAATAAACTTATATATATATATATATATATATATATATATATATATATATATAACGAGAACTCTTCGGAATTTTCTAGTAGAAGATGACCCACAACGGGGATTATATCTTATATTGCATGTAATAAATTATTGGATAAAAAAGCAGCTGGCTACCAAGATGAGGCAAATCACATTGCATCTGTCCCCAAATACATTTTATATACATTTTATAACAAGAAGTATCCAACTTCCAATGATACATTCTTCTTCTTTTTAAAATTTTTTTTTTATTTCCTTGTTTGTGAAATTTCCAACTTCCAAATGATATTACTTTTTTTTTCCTTTTAAATTTTTATTTTCTTGTTTGTGGACAGGGGCGGAGACACTTGAGGCCCAATGGGGACAGCTACATCCCCGGCCCAAGTGGCCCTTTTAAAATGAGAAATAGTAGAAAATATGTTAATATAAAAAGTTTAAGAAAGTATATAGATTAATTTTTAATTATAGAAATTAATATGTCATAATTTATTAAGTTATAGTTCATAATCAGATAAGTTATGGTTCATAACAAGATAAATTATGGATAAAAACCGTGAATTATGGATAATAACTTATCAAGTTATAGTTCAAACAAGTTATAGATAAAAATAATAATTTGACATATTTATTAACTTATGTAAACTATTAGCCTATTAATTTTAATTTATCTCAAGTCTTGACCTATTTTCTCCTTTCTCCCTTTTAAAATTTGCTCTCCAAAATTCTTTTTCTTGCAACTTTTTCCTTAAAGTTGTCCTCCTGAAATTTTATAATTACATTTTTTATTTTTATTTCTAAAATATTTTCAATCACCTCCCAAATTATTTTAGAGAACCCAGATTTTTAATTTTATGTATATTCATATTTATAAAACTTTTTAAATATTTAGATTATATACCATAATTTTTAACCCTTTAGTACACTAATAATTCAAACTTAAAAATCCGAATTGAAGCAAAAAACAAAATAACTATACTATTATATAAATTAATAATTTTTTAAATCATTTGGAGCCCGTTTGTTTTTTATATCCATTCTTGATTCTGAATCATGATTTATGGTTTTTTACAGTGTTTTTTTTCACAAAAAATACACGTAAAATGATAATAATTCTAAATACACGAACTAAACGTAACCTTTGTTTTGGCCCACTTCCCTCCGAAAAAAGTTTCTGGCTCCGACACTTTTGTGGAAGCAATTATGTTACATTGTTGACAACGTTCTTCATTGTCTCTGAAAATTGGATCTATTACCCCAAAAGTATATGCAATGCTAAAATTGCTAATTCAACGTACAATGTCTTCTTGTTCAATTCAATAATTGTTAATTATTGAAGCTGATATATAACAAAAGAGAAAGAGTATTTGGTAATTTAATCTTGATGAAAAATCAGAACAAAAAATATATCTGAGATTTGTTTATTGAATAAAGAGAAAAAAAAATATAGTGAAGGAAAATCACCCATGTTAGTCACGTAGACACGAAAACGTTTATATATACACCACAGATATAAAATAACGTGGGCAATGTAACTGTTGACGGTGAGAATTAGAGATAAAACTTATCCAAGAACACTCGCAAACATCGCTCATGAATTAATTAAGAAAAAATTATAGGAAAGCAAAGAACACAAATTTATAGTGATTCGGCAGAAAAATTCCTTATCTATGTCTACTTTTAAATGCATTAATAATCTCAAATTACAATCTCTTTAGAATAGTAAAATAGTGCATCAAAAACTAAATAAAGGAGGCAAACTCTATTTATAGGCTTTCTACAAAACAAAGATCTCATCTCCAGTCACACAAGGATAATTCATTCATCCTTAAATTTCAGAATTTAAGAGTTGTATTTCTATATTTGAATGACCGAATCTAAAAAATTACCCTTATCGGTTATTTGGTTTTTAGATTTAAATATGGACAATTGTTGTAGCTTATCATTTCCTAATTTGGCATGATTTAATTTGAATCTGACCAGATTGCTCTCTCGATGTCGTGAACTTCACGGCTTAGGTGGAGTTCTCGACGCATATCCTCATCTTGTAAGAACTCTCATCGTCTTGAGGGCATTTCACATATAACCATTTTTTCAACGTCAAGCAATCAATTCTCAACTGAGAACGTCTCGGCGCTTAGCAATTAAAAAAGTGATTGATTGCTCGACCTTGGTGCAACAATAAAGAAATTCAAAAAAAAAAAAAAATCAATACAGATAGTAAATGAAATCATGTGCTTCATATGTACACCATATATATAAAATAACGTAAACACGGGCAATTAAAAGAAAATTACGAAGAAAGAAAAATATCAATATAGAGATGAAAGGCCAAAGGAAGAAAAAAAAAAAGAAATGAATCTTTTGCCAAAATTTCGCGGTCGACGAAGCTTCTCCCGAAAATCAAGCTGCGAAAGAGTAGGAGAGTAAAGAAGAAGCTCAAGAAACATCAAGAAAAGCAAAGAAGGCCGAGAAAACCAGACTAACGCACTTTAAAGAGACGTAAATAGGAAAATAATAATAAAGAGAAGTTAGCTTTTGATGTCTTTTTTCAAACTGCATGGACCCAACTGAGGTTGAAGTTTGTTTGAATATTGCACAAATTTCATAAACTCTGGTCCCTTGTTAGTTGTTTAGCAAGCTTATATTCAATGCGATTATCTTCTCCTACATTTAACTACTTTTCGTAGTTTTTTTTTTTTTTTTTTTTTTTTATATAAATTTTTATTTTACAATGTGGGGCTTATAATTCATATTTTGTTAGAGTAACAAAATCATCCGCATTCGAATTTTGAAGGAGACACCCATGCATTTATGCGCACAACTGTTTGAGCTAACTGCTTTTCACAGTTGAACATTGATTATGAGATTATGGAAGAAAGTAAACCATAACTTTATTTGAATTGCAATATGATATTTTTTAAAAATTATATTTTTTTAAAATTTTAAATTATAAAAATTTAAAACAGTAAAATAAACGAGACCTATGTGATTTAAGTAGAAGTTCTTAATAACAAAGAGGCTAAATGAAAGGAAAAGAGAATAGTGACAGTCAATTATGCCCAAAGTAAAAGCAGTAAAGTATTAGTGAAGGCACACATTTTAATATATTACGTTACACCCACATGCTCCCCTTCACCTAGATTTCCGGCGACTTTTTACTTTTAACCTTTAGTTAAACCGTTAATTTATTAATTAGGGGAAAATAAAGAGGAGGACACTGCTTGAAATAAAAAGACATTTTTGCCACTACGCACACAGCTTGTGCACTGTTTCTTTCTCATACTTGCGTAAAACCGTAACCAAAAGATGGCACGTAATAAAAATGGCGATGTTCTAGACTCTACCGTTTACCTCATTCCAAAACTCTATATAAACCACTATCCTCTTACTTGCTCAAATCACACTAAAAACCCAACTAACAAACCACCTGTCTCTCTCTCTCCCCAAAGACAAAAACTTCATAAAAATCTTAGTATATACGCACGTAAATTCACTATTACAAGGTTGTTTGTGCTTGTAGTTACACAAATATACTCTACTTGAAAAGACCAAACTAGCTATGGCGCCGAGCATAAGCAAGAACGCCCTGGACGTAATGGGGGTGATGGACGGTGACAATTTTGCCACGTCAATAACTCTCCAAGGAACTGAATTCCTGGCCAATGGCCACCCCATCCTCACCCACGTCCCTCCCAACGTCGTCGCCACCCCATCACCCTTCACGTCCTCCTCGGCCCACAACGCCAAGCCCGACAACATGGCCGTGGGGGCTGCTTAGTGGGCTTCGACGCCGACTTCCCCAGCAGCCGCCACGTGGTCTCCCTCGGCAAGCTCCGGGGAATAAGATTCATGTCCATATTCCGCTTCAAGGTCTGGTGGACCACCCACTGGGTCGGATCCAACGGCGGAGATTTGGAGACCGAGACCCAGATGATGATCCTCGACAAAAACGACGACGGATCGCGCCCTTACGTTCTGATCCTCCCGATCCTGGAGGGCCCCTTCCGAGCCTCGCTTCAAGCCGGGAGGGACGACCACGTGGACGTCTGCGTCGAGAGCGGCTCGACACGTGTCGCGTCCTCGAGCTTCCGGAGTTGCGTGTACATGCACGTCGGGTACGACCCGTACGGTCTGGTCAAAGAGGCGATGAGGGTGGTCAAAGTCCATTTGGGCACGTTCCGTTTGATGGAGGAGAAAACCCCGCCGAGAATCGTGGACAAGTTCGGGTGGTGCACGTGGGACGCGTTCTACCTGAAGGTCCACCCTAAGGGCGTGTGGGAAGGCGTGAGAGCCCTCTCGGAGGGTGGGACCCCTCCCGGGATGGTCCTGATCGACGACGGCTGGCAGTCCATCGCTCATGATGAGGATTCGATCGCTGATGATCAGGAAGGGATGAATCGGACGGCTGCGGGGGCGCAGATGCCGTGCAGACTGATAAAATTTGAGGAGAATCACAAGTTCCGGGACTATGTTAGTCCCAAATGTGGGACCCGCAAGGGGATGGGTGGGTTTGTGAGGGACTTGAAGGAGGAGTTTGGGACAGTTGAGGAGGTTTATGTGTGGCACGCGCTGTGTGGGTATTGGGGCGGGATTAGGCCTGGTGTGCCTGGGATGCCGGAGAGTAGGGTGGTGGGGCCCAAGTTGTCGAAGGGATTGGAGGCCACGATGGAGGATCTGGCGGTGGACAAGATTGTGAGTAATGGGATCGGGTTGGTCCCACCGGAGATGGCCCACCAAATGTATGAGGGGCTCCACTCGCATCTTGAGTCGGTGGGGATTGATGGTGTCAAGGTTGATGTGATACATGTAAGTTCTCCAAACTACTTCACTTTGCTTTTTCGATGTCTGGATGTTAAAAGATTTAAAAACTCAAAAGGTTATTTTTTATAATTTAAATTTTTTAGTGTAGTTTTAAATAATCATATTTAATTTTTTTTTTTTTTGAGTAAAAAAATAAAATCAAATTCAACTAAATTAAAAATAAAATTAAAATTTTAAATTCATTATTAGAGTTTTTAATTTTAAATTTTTAAAGTTAAATTTTTTTTTAAAAATAGTATATTTTTTTTATTATAGTTAAAAATTTTTAAAAAATATCATATTTAAAATTTTGAAACGAATTTTTAAATATTTAATATTGTTTTTGCAAATTTTCTCTTTCTTCTTTTTTTTTTTTTTTTTTTTTTTTTTTTTATGTTTTTTTCTGTGTTCCAAGGTTTAGCTTGTGAAATGGGAACAATTTTTGTGTAAGAAACATTTTTAATTAGAAAAGGCTTTTTATTTGTGATTTAGTGAATTTTAGAGATTAATAACCGATAAATAATGTGTTGTGGCATTTTGGAAGTGAACTTTTGATGATGTGGAACATGTTTTTGGAGTCTTTGGATGATTTACAATGGCTAGCTTGCTACTAGGTAACTAGATTGTGAAAATGTTCAATTTTCCATTAATTGTGGTGTTCTGCTGACATTTATTTTTTAATGAATCTTCGCACGCTCGGGACACATATCTTGATGCCCTTTTGCTACTCCTGAGGTTTGATTTCTTTTTTGGCCAAGTATTTTCTGGTTATAGTGCCAGTTTTGCAAATAGCTCAAGTACTCCAATTCGACTTAAATTGAGTCAGAAGTTTCACACAGCTTATATAAAAACGTTAATTATCCGTCACTTATTTGTTTGGAACACCATTTTTGCAGATTAACTAGT
This sequence comes from Morus alba, assembly GCA_012066045.3. Classification (NCBI taxonomy): domain Eukaryota; kingdom Viridiplantae; phylum Streptophyta; class Magnoliopsida; order Rosales; family Moraceae; genus Morus; species Morus alba. The sequence goes on along the minus strand of CP050231.2, from coordinate 4,825,823 downwards.
CTCTGCTTAATTACGCATTCAATTGCTTTGGTGCAGTTGCTTGAGATGCTATCCGAGGACTATGGTGGCCGAGTTGAGCTAGCGAAAGCTTATTACAAGGCACTAACTGCTTCTGTGAAGAAACATTTTAAAGGCAATGGAGTCATTGCTAGTATGGAGCATTGCAACGATTTTATGCTCCTGGGAACAGAGGCCATAGCTCTTGGACGTGTTGGTAATAAGTCTATTAATTTATCTAATTATTCGAATTTCTTTATATATTTTTTTTGACATATTAAAATTGAATAATTTAAAGTAAAATAATGTCAATGTTGGGTTTCAATATTTGTATGTATAGGAGATGATTTTTGGTGCGTAGACCCATCCGGGGATCCAAACGGTACGTTTTGGCTACAAGGGTGTCACATGGTACACTGTGCCTACAATAGTCTTTGGATGGGGAATTTCATACACCCGGATTGGGACATGTTCCAATCGACTCATCCTTGTGCTGAATTCCATGCCGCTTCAAGGGCAATCTCTGGAGGGCCAATTTATGTGAGTGATTCTGTGGGAAACCACAACTTCAAGCTGCTCAAAAGCTTAGCTTTACCAGATGGGACTATTCTGAGATGCCAGTACTATGCACTTCCGACAAGAGACTGCCTTTTTGAAGACCCTTTACATGATGGGAAAACCATGCTCAAGATTTGGAACCTCAACAGGGTATATAAGACATCACTACATCTTAGAGAACAGTTATATAGTAGAATGTATATCCTAATCCATTTTCAAAATGAAACACTAGTTAAAACTCTAGGACTATATTGTTTGAATTGAGTGGGGTTGTTGGCACCATGGACTGAACTCCTTAAACTTTTCGTTTTTTGCAAATTTCTTTATGGATTTCAAATTTTGAATTTGAATATAAACCCCCTAAACTTATCGTACAAGTGCAGTTTGGTCAAATTGATAATGCTGTTAAAATTAGTGACGGAAATATCAATTTGGGACACGGTGTAAAAATTTGACACATATAAGGGGTTAATTGTTAAAATTAAAAATTTTGGGGATAATTTACAAAAGTTTAGGGGGAAAGTGCAACACGGTCTTTTATAATGAAACGTGGTGTTTGGGGGGATGAAAAGCAATATTTTTGGCTGACTAATTCATTTCTTTGTTTTCTTGTATATATGCAAACAGTACACAGGAGTTTTGGGACTCTTCAACTGCCAAGGAGGAGGATGGTGCCCCCAATCGCGGCGGAACAAGAGCGCTTCGCAGTTTTCGCGCTTGGTAACCTGCTCGGCGAGCCCTAAGGACGTCGAATGGAAAGCCGGGGGAAACCCAGTTCCCACTGAAGGAGTAAATGTGTTTGCAGTTTACATGTTCCAGGAAAGGAAGCTGAAGCTGCTAAAGTCTACAGAGAGCATAGAGGTTTCACTTGAGCCTTTCTGTTTTGAGCTCCTCACTATTTCTCCACTGATGGTGTTGCCCACAAAACTAGTCCAATTTGCCGCAATTGGGTTGGTGAACATGCTTAACACTGGTGGTGCAATTCAGTCTATGGAAGTTGATGATGATGAAAATAAGGTCAAAATCGGAGTTAGAGGATGTGGGGAAATGAAGTTGTTTGCTTCGGAGAAGCCGGTCGCTTGCATGGTTGATGGGGTGAGTGTGAAGTTTGGTTATGAGGATAAGATGGTCAGTGTTCAAGTTCCATGGCCGAATTCGTCAAGTGAATCCATTGTAGAGTATTTGTTTTGAAATGGAATATTGCATTGTTTTGAATCAAAATCTGAAATTGAAAAAATGCGTTCGCCACTTTTTGTGACTCTTTATCAAATTTCAACTAAGACAATATACGGTACCGTTCCAAATGAACCTCATTGTTATCAGTGGTGAGAAATACAAAATTAAAGAACGCCAAGGAAAATATTATCTTCATTTCATTACAGAAAAATATGCCCAATCATCGTTGTTTAAGTGTGTCGTAAATCGTAACTACCAATGTCTTGCGGAAAGTGATAGAATAACGTTACTATGTATAACCAGAAAAATACGCTTGATTCTGGGACTTTTCTTTGTTAATGTCGTTCACTATTGAAATTGTCTACTTGTTAACCGTCCAAAAAAGAGGTCAGAAATAGAAACTAAAATCCATTCTTTTCTTTTTTATTTTTTCCTCGAGTGATATATTTATTCGTGTTACGGTGCCATATATGTCGTTTATGAACAAAGTAACAAAACTGATCATGTTCTCGAGCATAGCTGCTAGAGAAAATGAAAAACAAAAAAAAAAAAAAACCTGCATTTGGGAAAAAATAATGTTCTCGAATACAAAACACTACCCAAAACCAAACAAAGTACTTCATTTGCACTTCTAGATTACACTATGTACTTTCGTTTGCACTTCTAGATTACACTGTTGTTATATATGTGTGTGTGTGTGTGTGTGTGTGTGTGTGTGTATGTATATCTATGTATATCTATTTCTCTTAGTTTCTACGTACAAACTCCTCTATGCATCATCTATGTCTCTCTGCTAGCATTTCACAAGCAAATTACTCCTCTTCTTTTGATAAAGATCACCTGATCGCTTGAATATGACTCCAAGCTTAAGAAAAAGTTCTATTCACGTAAAACAATCTGATGAAACCGACAGTAGTAAAACACCGAATATGTGGATAACACTCGAAGGAACAAACTTCCTCGCCAACGGACACCCGATTCTCACCGACGTCCCCGCAAACATCGTCGCCACCGCCTCGTCACCGACCGGCACCATCGGCTGCTTCGTGGGCTTCTCCGCCTGCGAGCCCAGAAGGCTCCACGTGGCCTCCATCGGGAAGCTGAGCGGCATAAGGTTCATGAACCTCTTCAGGTTCAAGCTCTGGTGGACCACCCACTGGGTGGGGACCACCGGGAACGACGTCGAGAGCGAGACACAGTTCATGATGTTGGACAGAGACGACGCCGTTTCTCGCCCTTACCTTCTGCTTCTCCCGCTCATCGAGGGCTCGTTACGGGCCTCGCTGCAGCCCGGGGAGGTCTCCGACCACGTGGACGTCTGCGTCGAGAGCGGCTCGACACGTGTCGTGTCGTCCGGATTCAAGAGTGTTCTTTACTGCCACGTCGGAAACGACAGCCCGTACGGCCTGGTGAGGGACGCGATGTGTGTCGTTCGGAAACATCTGGGGTCGTTTCGGCTTCTGGAGGAGAAGTCGCCGCCGCCGATCGTTGATAAGTTCGGTTGGTGCATGTGGGACGCCTTCTAGAAGAAGGTCATGTTAGTATATCATATATATATATATATATATATATATATATTTATAGATGAAACATGACTTGTGTATTAATGTCTATCAATAAGTTGGAGCATGTTAAGAATAAATTGACACGTTGAGGGCACGTTCTTTTATAATAAAATCAGAAAAAGTTAAACTCAAATTATAATTTTATTTAAGTTCATGTTTTTTTTAAGTATTAATTTTATTTAATTTTATTTTATTTTATTCAACTTACAATTTTAACTCAAGTTATAATTTAAATTTAACTCAAAAACTACATCCAAGTGATAATCATGTTCTTTGGTAGGATTCATATTTGAGAGTTCAAATCTGTTGTTTTATTTTCTAATTAAATTCGACACTTTATTGTTTAAGTATTTTTAATATTTAAATTTATATTTATAGAGTCAGGTCGCTAAGTTTAGATGCCATGATAAATGATTAGTAGTAAAAACTCAAATTTAAAACGGTGCCGCAAGATTTCAAGCAGGTTTGGTAAAACAATCTAACAATAATTGACACAGAGATTAACACAATTTTCCAAAATTGAATGCTTGCATCTTGAGAAGTTAGTAATAAGATTTTTTTTGGTGATAATTGAAATGTAAACAAATACAAATAGTTATCAAAGACATTAATCAATGAGTTCTCAACTTGGACGTTGATCTTATTTATTTATTTATTATTATTATTATTATTATTATTATTATTATTATTATTATTATTATTATGAAATGTTTAGTATTGTGAAATATAGTAAATTGTCATTTGAACAGGTGAGTCCAAAGGGTGTCCGCGAAGGGATCATTTTGTGGGTACTGGGGTGGGGTTAGCCCCAATTGTTTTCCCCGCGAGATGTCTAGTACTAGTTGTAGGGTACATAGAGTGGAGTTGTCGGAAGCAGTCAAGAGGATGACGGAGGATCAGGCAATGGGGAAGACGGTGACGGATGGGGTGGCATTTGTGCCGCCAAAGCTGGCGGCAGAGCTCTATGAGGGGATTCACTTGCGCATTGAGGAGGCGGGGATTGACGGCGTCAAGATTGATGCCATATATACATGTACGTTTCTTTTCTATTTTTTTTTTTTTGTTAAAGCTATACATATTTTATTTAAGAGAAAAGTACATGGTTATGTCATTTTAAATAATTAGATGTCATTGTAGCATTTTTTTTATTTATTGATTGAATGATAATTGTTTTTTTTTTTAAGTAGAGTGATATAAATAATACTTCTTAACATCTTGAGTGATATTTTTTATTTTTTTCCCATTATTCAATTAGGATAGAAATTTGAACTCTTATCTCGACGTCAAGAGCGTTGAAAATTTAAGGGACGTTTGGTTTAGGGATTCAAATCATGTGATTAGAACCATTTTTGATTAGAACTCATGTAAATTTATTTAAAAGTGTGACTTGTTAATAAATGAGTTTGTTTTTGAAAATTTAAGCTGACACGTATCAAAGGGTAAGGTAATATCTGAAAAAGAGTATGTATTAGAGTCTGGATTTAGCAATTTTCAAATAGAGAATTTACAATAAATATCAGATTTGTAAAAAGATGGTTTTATATGCACCCTCCTTTTACACTCCACACCCCATGGATTAAAAAAAAAATATAATAGATTAAATTATATAATTAAATTTTATTACAAAAGGAAAATTAATAATAAAGGGTCCCTTTTTTTCATCTCCACACACCCCCTAATATTATATTGACAAATTATAAATGATTTCTATTTCAAAAATCTATAGGAAAATCCTAATTCCTACCATTTAATCACTATTCTAAAAAATTACATGGATGTATATTAAATTTTCTTTACTATTCTTTTTCGTTTTATTAAATTATATGTTAAATTTTCTTTGCTATTGTTTCCTAGTTCAAGAAAATTCTTATGTAGATACCACATTTTCACAAATATATTGGCACGTTACTAGAAGATATTTAAAACAAAACAAGAATGGGATAAATTTATCTCCAGTTGGAACAAGTTGGTCTTATCTTCCCATGTAATCAATGGTTCCAAAGATGCTCTCACACCCGACGAATTGCCAACAGACTTATCCAAACCGGGCTCGGTTTGCATACAATGATACTTACAAGAATTCTTCAGAAGTGAACTCTTGGTTGAATTATCAGGGTAAGAATGCAACAAAATAGGCAATTCTCTCTCATTTTCACCTCTTCCCTCCCATTCATACACATTCACTCTTGTTCCTGTACTACCACAGTCCACAACCACAGTATAATATGAACCTTTAATCACTCTCCTTTGACCTTCACTGGGTTTAAACGAAAAATAGAAACCAACCAATAATAACAACCCAAATAAAATAACAACACTTTATTTTCACTACCCTTTTGAAACGATTGGATCCCATGATACAAAACTTGTGTTTTGAAGGAGATTTGGGCTCCATAACTTGATTATCAACTTTTGACATGTCCCAATTTGGAAAATGTCTTAAAATCGCTCTTCGTCCTAAGAATTCCCTTTACAATGAACTAGATCACGTTCTAAGACACAAAAGAAAACAAAAATCTTTGAAAATGAAATTTTGGCATAAATTTGGAATTTTGATTTGGATTGATCTGAACCCAACAAGCAAAAAATAGAAGAGGTAGAGAAAAGCTTACTAGGTTCGACTGCGAAAAGCAAGAAATTCCAAGCCGTCGAACTCAGCCGCTCTCTCTCTCTCTCTCTCCCTTTCTGTAGTTTCTCTCTGGCGACGAGAGAGAACGGAGGGGGAAAAGAAAAACAAATAAAAACTCTCAAATGCAATAAAAAAATATGAAAGTGGAAGTAGTTGGTCGTTGTGATGTGAATTCGCGTTTGCTATTTCTAATGCAATATAGACCGTAAATTTTATTATAAAATTTAAGTTTTATTATATAAATTTTTTTTTAAAATAATCACATTTAATTAATTTTTTTATTATAATAAAAAATTTTAAAATAAAATTACATCTTAATTTAAATTAAAAATTTAAATTAGTAAACTAAACGGACACATAAATTATCTGGGACGTTTGAAAAGAGAGAATTTATACTCTAATTTAAATCATAATTCATGATTTATTATAATATTTTTTTTATAAAAAATAAACATAAAATAAAAATAATTTCAAATTAAAATTTTAAATTCACAAACTAAACATTAATTTTAATTAATATCTTTTAATTAAAGAAATATATAAGTTAAAAATGTATTAATTAAGAATAAAAAATAAAAATCTTCAAAGAAGGGTGAGTTCATCCATTTTCTTAGATAAAACAACGATGGAAATGAAACGACAACAAAACTCAGAAAGCGACAGTCACCAAGATAAACGACAGCGATAACCAAATTGAAAAACAACAACAATGTTTAAAAAACTTCCAATTTTCCTTGGAAGAAATTATCAAAATAAAAAAATTCCTTTTATTCGTCTATTGGAGGGCAATTCGTACATCCTCGAACTACCTGAGCTCTCTCTCTCTCTCCTCCCCCTCTGTTTCTCTCTCTTCCTTTCTCCGATCCGAAACCTTACTCTCTTCAGATTACGTCGTTCTCAAACTCTCAGAGATCCCTCTCTCTTTCTCTCTCCTAACTTTCCCTTGCGATCTCTCCAATCCTTCTTCCGGTTTCGATCGGTTTTCTCTTTCTCTCTCCTCAAAAAGCCCGCACAAAATTTTTTTTAGGGTTTCCACGTACCCTTGAAAACCTGTTTCATCCCAGGCAAGTCATTATCGGGCGAAAGCTATTTCGATTCTTGTATTTCTTCTGTTTCTTGTGTCGATTTGTGGCTTTTTGGTTCCCGAGAAAAACAGGAAGATGGCAATAAATATCAGGAATAAGAAGTTGAAAAAAAAAATTTGCATTTATAACACGGTTTATTCTTCTAAATCCTGTTCAAGATTTTTATCATCGTCCACATGTTTTCAATCCAATTGAAATGGAGTAATGGGTTTCTCGGTGGTTTTCCGATAATTTGGGGGTTATTACGTCGTAGGATTTAAGTTATATTTATATGTATATAGCAACAAAATAAGAAGTTAATTATATATAAAAATATATATTACTGTCTTAGGTTATCCTTAGATTTGTTTCGATTGTTCTAGGAAGCTAGAGGTTAACTTATGCGTATGTCCTTAAGGTTTTACATTTGTTTGTACACACATGTGTGTGTCTCAAGGCATTAATTTGGTGTACTACATATGGCGTAATAATTGGAGACTGGGAAATTTAAGCCCTTTGATCAATGCGGTAGAAAATGTACTCTTTGTGGTGGTTTATTTAACTTTGTGGCGCTTAAAGATTGTCTTTGAATTTGTGATTGGTTTACAAAGTGTAGTTTCCTACTATTTGGTGCCTTATGAACTAGGGCTTCCAGTTTAATTATAAATTCCTAAATGAAAGTATTGTTTTTTAGTTATTTTATATCTGTTAATTGTTGTTGTTGTTTTGTTTTCATCTTCTTATATTGAGGAAGAATTAGGTGAAAAAAAAAAAAAAAAAAATTAACGGTGCAATAAGTTGGTACACTGAAATCGGTATAAGATAAGCTAGTGGGGAGAAAAGAGCTGATTGCCATTTTGTCAAACTCGGATATCCGATAGCAAATGGGAAATGGTGTTAAACATCAAGTGAGAAAGATGAAAATCAAGTTTTGATGTGTACTCAAATTCATGTTTTATGCTCTTTCATGCATCCATGTGCTTTAGATGGGTTAGTAAGTGACATCATAAGCCTTTTTATCGGTATTTCCTTCTTTCTAAAAAGTGATATGTATTTACTTTTGTAAAGATGGAATTCTAATTTCTTTGGTCTTCCCAGGTTGTCTGAAATTAGTTTGAATGACCTTGCAACGACAGTTAAAATATAACATCAAGTATGATGTCTGGAGATCGAAGGTATAATGTGATATTTTCTTCTCAGTTTAGCTTGCTAATTGCTTAACTAGTTTAGTTAATATAACAGATATCTTAGTTGCTTGACTCTTATCGACCATGAAAAGTTGATCATCATTACTTGTATTGGCGTAAAAGATATAAAGCTGAAAAGCTTGAAGTTTATAAGATTAATGCTGAATATTTAACTGCAGATGCCTTTATAATTTATATTTTATATGTGTGGTTTCGCTATGTTCATGTGTTGTGATTTAGCAACATTCTTATTTCTGTATTTTTGCCATGTTTTTGCAGGTGGGCTTCTTCGACCAGAAGAGGGGGCATTACTATTCTGGGGAAGGTGGTTGTTCCAAAGCCTATTAACTTACCCAGTCAAAGGTATTTGGTTCTCATTCAGTTTTTCTTTAGTTTAATTAACCGGGTGGTTGGTTTTTCCCTGAACTTTGTTGATTTTCCCCTTCTGTTTCAAGGTCAGAAAATTATGGTCTGGACCCTAATGTGGAAATTGTACCCAAGTGAGTAATCTCTCTCTCGTCTCTCTAACTAACTCAAATTCATGTCCATAATATATTAGTGCAATAGGTTCCATATTTGGTACTGAATTCGTGAATGATTATCCGTTGCTTGAATGGATACCTGCTTGTAGAGGTGCCCTTAGCTGGGGTAGCAAATCGTCTTCTGCATGGGGTTCCTCATCTCTGTCTCCAAATACTGATGGAGGTGCTAGTTCACCAAGTCATCTCAGTGGCCGCCCTTCCTCTGGAAGTGGGACTTGCCCATCAACCGCAAGCTGCGATAGAGCCTATGAACCTACTACTAATGCCTCTGGTCCAAATTCTAGGCCATCATCAGCTTCTGGGGCACTGACATCACACCAGACATCACTGATATCGTTGCGCCCCCGCAGTGCTGAAACAAGACCTGGGAGTTCGCAGTTGTCACGGTTTGCCGAACACTCGGAACATCCAGTGGCATGGAGTTCTGCTGGTACTGCAGAAAAATTGGTATGCTGAAGCTCACGTAAATCTTTCTGTTGCACAAGTATCGTTTTTTATTTCTCACATTTTACACTAAATTAAAAAAATCATTTTTATTTTTATTACGCCAAGCACCGTTTTAAAAACATTTTCATTTTATCTTTCTCAAAAAATGTGAAAAATAAAAATATGATTAATTCTATACACTGCCTACAACTCTGCCTACAACTCTTGAAGAATGAGTTGCTCGCCGTCAATTACTAAGGTAAAATCTCTATGCCGTTAAATTTCTGAAGCACTTGATCCTACCGCCCGTATTGAAGAATCCAGAACGAGAAGACAGAGGCTGTTGTTTTAGTACAAGGTTGGCCAACTCAATTGTCACTCGTAGACTTTGAAAATCTACTTGCAGATTAGGAAGCATTAGCGAAATAAATGGGTGGAGGCTACCCAAAAAGTGAAGAAGAAGCGCTCTTTAAATGGGTGCAGGCTACCCAAAAAGTGAAGAAGAAGTGCTCTTTAAATGGGTGGAGGCTAGGGGTGTAATTCAGTCGGGTAGGGTCGGGTTGAGTTAAAAAATTTGAGTTAATCTGCTCAGTGCTGGTTGAGAAAATTTTAGGCCACAACACTCTCTTAAGCCTATAAGCCCGCAACTTATCGGGTGACCTCAAATAGGTTCGGGTTATTCAGGCTGGTGAAAATCAATTTTAATCTATGATTTCATATCTCTTTTAACAGTCTAAAAGCATAAAATTCATAAACAATCCATAAACATTAATATAACATCAAATATACCTCTTAACAGTCAATAAAGTCTAAAAATAAAATTAACAATACGTTAAATAAACAGTCCATATAGAAATAGTCCAGCAAAATAGATTTAGGAATTTAGAGTTACACGCTTAAATTGGGTCGGGGCAAAGTGAGTTTAAAATGTCCGCCCCGCCCCTAACCCACATAGTGTTTATTGGGACTATTTGAATATGAATTTTTAAAAAAATAAAAAATAAAAAACCTTACACTTTTGGGTCGGGTCGGATCGGACAGATTATTTGAGCTCAGACTCATTTTTTACACCCTGGAATGGAGGCTACCCAAAAAGTGAAGAAGAAGCGCTCTTTGAATGGGTGGAGGCTACCCAAACAAAATGCTGGAAAGGGATTAAGAAGCAATGACAAATCAAGTGGTTATCAATGAAGTTCTCGATCAGGGGGAGCTCAGAAAAATGACAAAAGGAATAGTAAATCTAAACAAAAAAGAAATTTGATAGTAATTGCTACAATTGTGGCAAGAAGGACCACATAGTTAAAAAAATTGTCGGTCTAAAAAAAAGCTGCAGAAAGTAATGTATCTAAGACGGAAAATTAAAATGATAATGAGTAGGATATCGAAGCGTCATTTGCTATGGCCAAAGAAGAATTGGTGCTCACATGTGACAACACAGACCTAAGAAGATTTTTTATTTTTGGTTGAAACAAGATTTTTGTTTCCCAGAAATTATTTAGGTATTGTTCGTTTTACGAATTAATTTTTTAATTTGAATTGAGATGTGATATTTTTTAACTTTGTTTATTTTACTGATTCGATTCGAATTTAGAAGTTAAGTTTTACTACAATAAAAAGTTCTCATAAACAGTCACACCTAATTGTTTTATTACAGTAAAATTTTTCACATAAAATAATATCTCAATTTAAATTAAAAAATTAAATTAATCAACTAAACGGGCCTTAAGAGTTTTTTAACTATACAAATTTAAAATTAAAAACTCGAATGTGTCAAATTAATCAGATTTTATTACTTTTTAAAAAAAAATTAACTTCTCTACTAACAATCTCACGGACTTTTCATGAGACCACCTCCCCCATGCAACACGTGTAACTTGTGTCATCATCCGTCATTGCAGCAGTCCCACGGCAGCTGCATATCTTGCAGATGAAGAGAAAAGCCAGAACTCAGAATTAGTACCGCCTTATCCTCTGTTTGGCATCCTAGAAAACGGTAGAAAATATAGGCACAAAGGAAAGCTCTCCGGCGAGGAAATATTCGCCTCTTTTTGCTATGAAGTCGTCTGATTTCATGGACAAGCGGATCTCGGAGCTTTCCCGGTCCCACTCCGACGACTTCTCCGACCTCTCGTACTCCCGTGGCCGCGAACCGGAGGAAGACGACGATCTCTCTTATGGATTAACCAAGGACGATCTCAGCTCCACCTTCCATTTCCGTCCCGTACGACCTGTCGTTTCCCCCGATTCGTACGATTCCCCTTTCCAGGTTTGTTTGATTGATCGATCCATGTCGATTTTGATTTTTCTTGATATTGGATCGATGAAAAATCTTGTCTTTCTGTGTTGATCGGAGCGAAGTTTAGGTTTTGAAAACGAGAATTCGCTGAATTGTATCACTCGTTAGTTCTACTGAATACCAATTTTATTCCCAAATTGCAATTATTAAACGCTTTCATTGTCAAAATCGATTATCAATTTTTAAAAGCTGCAAGATTTGGAAGAAAGGTCTGGGTTTTGTTGAATTGGGACCCAAATTGCAATGGAGAGCTGCTCAGAGCCTGAGTAGATCCAATGCATTTGAGTTTATTAGATTTATTGTTTGAATCACATAACGTATTTGATCTTAAATTGAACATGAATATACATATATATGTATAATATATATAGTTGACTAAAATATTGATGACAATTAATAAAATTGGACGGCACCTCGTTAAATTTTTATATTTAGAGGTGACAAACGTAACCATTGAAAACTGGTACATATATATGTGGTTTTTTCTAAAGACCTTGTTAAGTTGAAAAAATTGAGTGAAATGAAGGATGAGGATCTGAATTGTTAAGTGATAATGGTTTAGTTTTTTGTGTGTGCTCGTATAGTTAGAGTAATACCTTTTATTGTTCATGGCAGAATCGCTCTTCTATGGACTACACTGATCCACCAAAATCTGATTCCATGAATGTTGGGCCTTCCAGTGATAGAGGATTAATATCTATGATTGATCGCAAAATGGAGGAGCATTTTAAGAATCTACTACACGTTATGGAGGGGCTTAATGTGAGAATGTGTCAACTGGAGAGTAGAACACGGAAAATTGAAGATTCTGTCGACGAATTGAAGGATTCATCCGAGTTTAATCATGGAAGGACTGAAGGAAAGTTGAGGCAGCTGGGGAATATTCTCACTGAGGTCCTTCTTTTACTTTCATTGTTTCCTTTGAAATTATCTCTTTGGGAAATTTTTCTAGAAAGATGCGATGCATACTTCAAATGCTTATGACTTTCACAGATTCAAGGTGGTCTTCAAGACTTGAGAGATAAACGAGAGATATCAGAAGTGCAGCTGCAGCTAACCAAGCTTCAAATCTTAAAAAATCAGGAGCAATCACAAGACCAAAAGACCAAAAATAACACCAGTTCTGGTCAAGGAGTGTTATCATCTGTCCAACAACAAACCGACCAATCACAACCAAGTTCTGTAATTTCTCCACAGAAATTTCCTCCTAATCCTAATGTTTCTCCAATCACATCGTATCAGAGTCAGCCACCAATACCAATAGCAGGACAGTTTCCAGCCCAAGTATCTCAGAATCAAATCCCTTCTCTTCCGCAAGCAGAGCCGAACTACTTACTACCTATGCTCAGTTCGGAATCCACTCATCAGCAATACCATATGCTTCATATTCAGCAGCATCAACCAACATCTTCAGCACCATATCAACCTTATCAAACATTTCCACAACTTCCGACCTCACAGTTACTGCCCCTGCCTCCACCTGTTGATGCACAAGCCCGTTATTTGTCAGCTCACAACTTTGAAGAAGCTTCTTACATATCACCTCAACGCTACAACACAAGCATCCAAAGAACCTCTAATGCACACGGCTTGGCCCCTCCCAACCAACAAACTTATTTTGGCTCTAACCAAAGGGTATATGATCAACCTTCAAGAAGTTCAGAGTTTCGCACCGAGCATGTGCAACCGAGTAGACATTCTAGTTTTCGTGACGGCTATTCTCAGTCTGGACTTCCTTCCCAATACAGCAGTTCAAAAATGAAATCCTCGGAACTTCCACCATTTTCTCCTGTCCTAGCTAGTGAAAACAGATTCACACAACTGCCAACTGCCCAATTACTCCCACGTGCGCTGCCAATGGCCTCTGATGTGGATAGTGGATCAGCCTCAAATGGGACCGGAAATAGAATACCCGTTGATGATGTTATTGACAATATTGTAGCAATGGGATTCCGGAGAGACATTGTGAGAGCAACAGTGAATAAAATGACTGAGAATGGGCAGTCGGTGGACCTTAATGTCGTTCTGGATAAGCTGATGAAAGGTGAAGTCCAGCAAGAGAGCCATAGGTTTGGCCGGTGATGTTCTGAGTACCTATAATCCTTTGAACATACTATAGATACTTTTACATGCTTGTACATAGTATTGATCAATATCAGTATGCTTCTTTCACTCCATATTTAGCTGTTGTTGCAAATTGGAAACAATGCATTTACAGACAAGGTATTGTATACGAGTGTAAATTGTCACTGATGTAAAAAATGCTACTCTTTACTGTTTTTGTTTGTACTCATTGTTTGCCCTGGTTTCCTCTTCAGCGGATTTGATATCAATGTCATGTTTGATTAGTCAATTGAAATCCCTAGTGGGATGAGAACTTGAAGTAGTCACTCGTTACCCACTTGATCTTTCAAAAGCCACCAAACATTTTGTAAAAGAACTTGACCTCTGGAGCTCATAACCATGATGGGTTTGCCCTAAAAGACAAGTTGCATTGAGTCCCAAAACTTCAAAGCTTGTCAATTCCGGCCTGATTCTTTGAGATGACATTTCTGGTCAAGAATCAGAAATATTTCATGGCCAAATCTATGTGGTTAGTATGGGGACCAGTACTTTCACAGCTTGAGGCAGACCCATCCCTACTCCTAGGCCCAATAAACAATTTGGTTGTGATTGTTAGAATCTAAAATCAATTTTTTAACTATCTATAGTTGAAATTTATATTTTAAAAAAATCATAAAAAGTGATTTTTAAAGAATTTTTAAAGATTTATAGTCAGAATTAGAAACAGTTTAAAAACAACTTTGAATTTTAAATTGTGTGACAATCACTTTAAAGTATAATTAATAAAACTTTCTAATACCCATAATATCTCTAGAATCAATACTTGTATAATTACAGTTTATTAAATACTCAGTTATTTTTTGTGACAGCTGTTTTTTTTTTTTTTAAGCACAACTAACAATAATTTTTCTAAAATCTACAATAGTACTGGCCCTAAGTAGTGCTTAGTGAGTGCATCTTCAAGAAATGAAAGATCTCTTACTTTCATTCCTAGGTGGAGGACCACTTGCTGCCAATGGCAGATTGTGACCTAGTTTGAAATGCAGCAAAAACTGAGCCCTAGAACTATGTGAATGCCAAAGCTTTGGTTTAAATCCTCTGGATGAGATTTCTATGACTGAGCTCTCAATATCAATTAATAATTAAATTTGGTCCCGGTGGTATCGAAGGCCCAAGTTTCCTTTCTTCAGAGTGCTGATTTTGTGGACCCCTCAATGATCAGTAAGAGGTCCAGGCCCTTTCGGAGCATAGGAATTTAGTTGTGTCATCCCTTTCATGTATTTATTTCATGCAATTTGTCGGAAAATCTTATCATTTCATCATGTCAATTATTATTATTTTTTTTTTTTTTTTTTTTGAGATGAAAGACTTGAAAATAAAGGTGACTTTTTGGAGGGGAGGAAAAGGTTACCAACCAAGAAACAAAACAAAAAGAAAAATCACATGAGATGTTACTCCCGCCAACAGCTGAGAAGCGTCTAAACTTTTCACAGCATTTTGCTATTTTCCTTTTCGGTCGATCACTAAGCTACATACACATCATGGCCTTGCTTTACCATTTCTAGATCCTTTTATATATATATATATATATATATATATATATATATATATTCTAATTCAATCCCACTAAGATATACCTAATAATATGATCATAAACAAGTTAGATTGCTATCATTCGAGCGCAAGTTTAGCTATCTTTCACACTTGGTACCTCAAGAACCAGGATATTTACTACTCATTCCATGAGAAAAGCATGTATGAAAAGATGTTGAGAAATATGTTAGGTAAGAAGTGGTGCCTAATTATGGTACTTTGAATTCAGACCGTTTATTTGTGGACATGGTACTTGACCATTAAAGATTTAGAGGATTGACTGATGATGACCAACAACATCATGAGACAGTCATGTCTGTTAAGGTTTTTATGTTGTTTATTATATGTATATTTTTGAAGTGGAAAATTAGGTCATTGCATACTTGGCTCGGGATCTTTGAAACTCCATGATTCATCAACTTCCTCGTACATGCTTCCACCTTGATTTTGCATTAGACAATACGTGTCCAACCCCATTTAGTTTTACTCTCGTATTAACATTTTGGGCGTTTTTACTTTTTTTCTTTCTTTCTTTTTTTTTTTTTTTTTTTTTTTGAAGAAAGGGCGCTTTTACTTTACATAATTTTTTTTTTAAATAAGTAAGGTCTGTTTAGTTCGTTGATTCGAGTTTTAATTCGAGTTGAAATGTGATTTTATGTGAGAGTTTTTTACTGTAGTAAAAAAGTTAGATGTGACTGTTTATGAGAGCTTTTTACTGTAGCAAAACTTGAATTTTAAACTCAAATAAGCGAAATGAACAAAGTCTAAACTTTCCTATTTATTATGTGTTTATATGTCACTTGAGCCAGCCTCAACTTTAGTAGGTGCATGAGTTATGTGAATGTACAATGACAGAGTTAGAATTTTATTTCAAAAGGGGCACTAACTAAAAATGTTAAAATTGAAAATATTAACAAAATTAACTCCTAATACTCTTAGCTCTTTTTTTTTTTTTTTTTTTTTTTTTGACATACTATCAATTAATTAAAAGCATATTATGCACGTGTATATTACTCAGTTTATTGAACTTTTTGATACTTGAATTCAAAATTTTGAAGAGTTTGTTTGTTTCCCTCATTTGAGTTGAAAAATAAATTCATATGAGAGAAAATACTGTAATAAAAAAATAATAATAAATTTAAAATTTTTGTAAGAAAAAACACTATAACAAAACTTGAGTTGTGCTTCGAATTAGCGAAATGAACAGTTGAAGTGTTTTCTTGTTTGAATTTATTTCCTTCTTAAGTTTAGTAAAGAGAATACATTTAAGTAAATGGATTGAAATGTGCGTTTGAATCAAAATATGCTTTTGGATGAATATTATATGTGTATAGATAAGCAGAACGTATTTAAGTGATATAGAGTTAGAAAATAAATTAAATAAAAAAATTATTTAAGAGATACATGATACGTATGAGAAAATAGTAGTTAAAAGTGCCATAAAAAAAAAAAAAATTGTTTAAGTATGTAAAGACTCATTTAAAAAAAAAAAAAAAAAATACTTCAACAAGGACAGAAAAGAGAAAAATTGTTTATGTAAAAAATAGAGAAAATGTGTTAATGTAAAAATAGTAATTGAGGCAAATGAGGAGCATATATAAAAAATTTTAAAAAATCACAGACACTCACAAATTTTAAAAAATTCAGGGGTACATATGCCCCGGGGCTAAGTCAAAATTATTTTAATAAACATATGAACTTTTTTTTGTGAGGTTCACTTTTTATATAATAAAGATAAAGATTATATGAAAAAGTATTTTAGAAGGAATTAATTTAAAATAAAAATGTTTCATTTGAGTAAATTAGGAAAAAAAATTAATTAGATGCATCTAAAAGTATAAGATTTAATAGAAAAAGATAAAAAAAAATTGAGATTTGATTTTGTGGAGATATATTTGAAATTTTTACTAATAAAAGGAGACATATATGAAATTTTTTTTAAAAACTATGTATAAAAAATAAAATAGCAAAACTCCAGAGGCGGTGCCTTTCTCTGCCACTAAGTGGCCCACTAAATTTTTTTTGGTGCTGTTTTCATTTCTTATATAAAATAAAAACCATAGACTCCAAGCTGTATAAAAAACAAAACACAAAAAAAGACGTGTTTATATATATGATCAAGAATAATAATTTGATAAGCCGTACACATTAAATAATGAAAAAAAAGAGAATGTTAATTTAATAACATGAATGAATGTCAAGTTTCGTTATATATCGTTGTATGTGATAAGTTAATAGTTATTAATTGATATAAAAAGATATTATAGCAATCATATTGATGAGACTTGAGACTTCTATTTTTAAATTTAGTAAACATTACAAAAAAAAAAAAAAATTCAATGGTGTTGTAGGTCATTCTCAGTTTTTTAATTTACCTCTTAAACTTTGTATATTCTCACTTTACTCTTAAATTTTAAATTTATTTCATTTAAGCTTTTTACAAGAATTTTTATCAAAATCAGAGACAAAAAAAAGAGCAGATTAAGTGTAATTATGTGATTTTTATCAATTTGTTTTTAATAAAAATTTAAATAAAAAGACCACATGATTATTATTTTTTTTTTTTTCTATATGTTTTCACAGAAATTACAATAAAAGGGTTCAGTGGGAAAAATTCAAAATTAATGGGATAAAATGAAAATTTTTAAAATTTAAATGATAAATTAAAAGTGACTCTAAAATTCAAAAGGCATTAATGATAATAAATTTTTTTTAAAAAAATTATATAGGTTTTCATTTAAACACCAGAAAAAATTAATAATTTTTATTTTTATTTTTATTATTTACTTTCATCGTCACATCTATTATCTATCTATTACACCCTTTCTTAATCAAATCGAAATCTATAATTAGACATCATTACGCTACTTGATAACCATACCAGGTTGGTATTATCTTTTAGATTTAGTGCACTCTGTAATAAAAATCCTAGTGTATTTTTACCTCATTCATTTCACCGATTTAAATTTTCAGTTTTAAGTTTTTATAATAAAAAACTCTTAAAAAATATCACATTTAATTTTTTTTATTACAATAAAAAAATCTCAAAAAATATCACATCTTAATTTAAATTAAAAATTTAAATTTATAAAATAAACAAAATCTTTATTTAATCATGTGATATGTAAAAGTACTTTTTATAAAGTGAAGACACGCGGTCACATTTGTGATATTCTGTATTTTTGGTAGTCCATAACTTATTAGGATCGGGAACTTATCATTTTTTCGTGCTTATAAAACGTGTAGGAATGGGACGTAACCCTCATATCCCACTTTATTTTGTCACCTATACCTATCAAATTTTTAGGTGAAATCGGCATCGGAATTGGGTTTGGAGCCGGCAAGTCGTCTCTAAATGAATTATCTTCGTACTTTATTTATTTATCATTAAGAGTTTATTTAGTTCATGCGTTATCAGTGATTTTTTATTTTAACATTTAAAATTTTAAATTTTTTTAAAAAGAAAACACTATAATAGAATTAAAACAATAGATTTAAACGCATAAAATAAACGGACTCTAAAGAGTTTAAAAATACTCACAACATTTTCAAGACTCAAAAAAATTTCTTAGAAAATTCAACTATATGACTATTAACATCTCATGAAAATATATCAAAATCATATCAAATTTAAACTATAACAATAACAAATCAAAGTCTCAAAATTGAATTCAAACTCAAACGTATGTAAAAATATCTATACTGAGACGGAAATGAGAATGGGGACAAGAGAGCTTCTCTGACCCCTAAATCTGGAGCTAATTATTATCCCCATATACCCATTCTACTAGAGTCAGATAATTCCGTTAACTTCGTTAATTTGAGTTTATAATTCGAATTGAGATGTGATTTTATATGAGAGCTTTTTACTGTAGTAAAAAGGTTAAATATGACTGTTTCTGAGAGCTTTTTACTATAACAAAATTTAAATTCTAAACTCGAATCGGTGAAGTGAACGGAGCCTAAAAATATCATCCCTAAGGAAAAAAAAAAAAAGTAAAAAAAGTAGAAATGTTTTGTAAAAAAATCTTTGCGAATAACAAGAAACTTTTTGTGACTCTTTTTTTCTTTGGGAATTGTTTAAGAATTAAGAGGGCGGGATATAAAAGGGTAAAAGTCAGAAGATGGAAAGAAAGAGTTCTGAAGAGCCAAACCAAGCGGGTGATGAAAAGCTAGTGCAAAACCAGTAAAATGTGGGAGTTACGAATCTTTTCTTTCTTGGTAAACACGAAACCAATGAATTAAAAGAGTCCTGACAAAAGAAGAAACTGATTTTGGAAGATTAATTGAGAAAGAGATGTTCATATTGATTACTTTTTATCACTGAAAACTAAGACACGTAGAATGATTGAGTTTAGTGATTTATCTATCATAATTATCAATTACCAAGATGCCACTTTTGGATTATGATTATCAAAGAAAATTTTAAGTTTCAGCAATCATATATTCTTTTGCCATATTTACTATTATATAAGGAATGTCCTTTGCAAAGAGATAGGAATGTGATTATTCAAGTTATTCCTTTATTGCATGAGAAATGTGAGACCAAACTTTTATCGCAACAAAACTTTCATCCTTTTTTTAAGTAGTCCCTTGACATAGAAGAACCTCTAGAATTTACCACAATGGTTTTTTTTTTTTTTTTTTTTTTTTAAGTAAACATATGCATACTTGAGTGGTTTTTTTTTTTTTTTTTGTTTTGTTTTTTTTTTAATCGAAAGGAAATCTTTGGTGTCCTAACAGCCCCACCGAGTGTCTTTAGAATAAATCAATTGATCCTACTAATACAACGATCAAGGGTCTAAACTTATTATCCAATCATTCACAACCCGTGTTTGAAAAAAAAAAAAAAAAAAGAATTCCTTGCTTTAACCCTACTTGTTATAGTTTGTTATGGTACAAGAAAGTAAAACATTGTCGTTATTCGTCATTATGAACTCATGATTGAATAAAAAAAGAAAACGATGACAAATACTTTTTAGTACTTGTTCCGTTATTATTTCGTTCAAAACTTTAGTTTTAACTTATGCTCGTTTAAAAAAAAAAAAAAAAAATTCCTTACTTTGATCCTGCTTGTTATATTATGTTATATTAAGAAAACGTAAAATATCATCGCTATTCGTCATTATGACTTCAGGATCCGGTCAAAATATTAATATTAATTGTAGTGAAAGCGAATGCGACATAAAACTACTTTTTTTTTTCCTTCTTTTGATTTGTTAAATCATTTTAGATGATTTTTATTAGGAATTGAAAAAAAAAGCTAAAAGAAAAAGAAAAACACAATCCTTAGCTTATGACTAAAAAAAAAAAGATGAATATTATTTATTGATTCATGTTTCTTTACCTTTGGTTAGTGAAGAACATGAAGATACAACCAAGTAGAATTTACTAAATCAGGGGCTAAAAGATAAATAAAGGAGATAGTAGGATCAAAGATAAAATATACATTAGACCAAGAGAAAAAGAATGTTGGACACATAAAGTGTTGACTTTTCAGTCAAAGTGCCAAGATTGCATTTCTGGCTTGGCCAATAGAGTTACCGAAATTCATGTTTATCTCAAGTTCCCAGTTTGATCAAGACTCCAACTTTCAGCAAAAAAATAAATAAAATAATAATAATAATAATAATAATAATAATAATAAATCAAGACTCCAACTTTAAGTAGCAAAAAAATATAGACTCCAACTTTGGTCACAACTTAAAAAAAAAAAGCTTATATAAAATATTGAAAACTAAAATGGGTCAAATAAAATAAATTAAAACTCCAAAAAAAAAAAAAGGAAAAAGAGAAGAAAAAGCAAATAGAAAAAAGAAAAAAAAAAAAAAAAAAAAGGGCTTTGACAAACATTACTTTTTTTATAAGCGTGGGCGCTACGTAGCCGATTCGAGTTTTTAGCAGCCAAAGAAAAGTTCTCGAGAAAATGTCAATCAACATTTTACTCCTTTTTCTATCGTACTTTCTATATGTTAACATATTATTATATTGAATAATGCTAGACACATTAATTTTAATTTTAATTTTTGTGTATTAAATTAAAATAATACGTAAATTAATTAATAGATATAATTTTTTTTTAATTAATAGATAATATTTTAAATATTTTAAAAAAAAATAATTTTATTAATTAATACATAATAAAAAATATTTGAGTTAGTATTCATATATTATTCTATTATATTTATTACAGGAAATTAGAAAATACAATATGAAAATAAGAAAGGAAATAATTAAAATTTGAGTTGGTATTCATATATTATTCTATTATATTTATTATATGTTCATATGGTTTTATAAAGTTTAAGATTAATTTTAATTTTCAAATAAATCCTCTTTCTCCCTTTATTATATGTTCATATGGTTTTATAAAGTTTAAGATTATTTTCATAAATGCTCCATAAATTATGTATCTTGTTTTAAAGTGTTATGTGATTGTGATTAAAGACAACAAGATTTCTTCTTGCCATGTCCGGCGACGACAAGAGGAGGAGTGCTTACGGCGGAGAGCTTACGACGGCGGAGGAAGGATTGCGAAGGAGCTTGTGACAAAGATATTACCTTGACTTGAATGGTGGAGCGACGGTGGCAGATGGATCTCCGCTTATGGCAGCTCGTGAAGGGGGCAGGTGTTACGCATCTAGATGGGGTTGCAACGGAGTGGGTTGTGAGCTCAACGGGGCAGAGACAAGCTTGATAGATCTGGGTTGACGACGAGGACGATGAGGAGGTTGGGCTATGCTCACGATGATAACGATGAGGCGGGGTTGCCGTTTTGGTCTGCATTTTGTGAGTGAAGAGGAAGAATACAAAATTTTAGTGATAGTAAGACCCTGTTTATTTTATTAATTTGAATTATAACTCAAATTTTTATTATAATATTTTTTTAATATAAATTTAAATTAAATTTTTTATATTATAATATTTTATCTTATATAAATTTATTTTTTAATTCAAATTGACAATTTAAACGAACAAAATGAACAGGATTTAAGTGAATGCGATTTCTTTGATTTAGTTGGTTTTGGGTATTTTGAAATGTGAAGAGACCTGTGTTTAGGGTCGAAAGAGAAAGAGAAGAGAAAAGGAGAAAATCAAGAGAGAGAAACAGTGTTAGTGATAGCCTGGTAGGAGAAAGAAGCCGATAATGGACAAGAAGATGTTTTACAGATTTGTGATTGTGAGTATATATTTGTTTGTTTTTTTTCTAATTGAACTGATGTGTTTGTTATTTTTAGTTTTTTAATTTAAATTTTGTTTTATTATTAGTCTTTAAATTCTATTTGATTTTTATATAATTTTATATTAATGTTAATGGGAAAATACTTAATGACATTCTCATTTATATTATAAATAGATAAAAAGGACATTTTAAACTATTTTTTATAAATAAAAAAATATTTTAAACTATTTTAAAATAAAGTACATATTTTGGAACATTTATAAAAATAATCTTAAAAGTTTATAAATCAACATGGAACAGTGAATCTACGCCTTAGTGGGTCTGTTTTGTTTTCGAGATCTGGCATCGGAAAACTACGATTTTCCGAGAAAATCGTACTGGGGTTTCTTGATTCCCGAGAAAATCTCATGTCGGAGGTGTCTCTCCTTCCGAGCGTGCTTCAATATATCCACTCCAACCAACTCATTAATTTCTGGGTTTCGTTTTTCAGTCCAAAAATGTCAATGTAACACTAGGATCAAACTTTTCTGGTTTGTTTCAATATTTCGATCCTCTTTCTTCTTCTTCTTCTTCTTTCTTTTTTTTTTTTGGTTACTATTTGTAGTTGATATTTCATTTCACTATTGCCCTGTTCTTTCTTTTTTGCCATTTCTAATGTCCACTTGATTAAAAAGCCAGCATTTTTATGGTAAATTTAGAGCAAGCGGGGGCTCAACGAGTACAACAGAATCACAAACTCAAAACCAACATGTACAAAAGTCTCTAAAACCCCAGGAAACAAATCTGATTAAACCCAAAAAAACTTTTGTAATTTTTTTTTTTTTTTCTCAAAAGGGGTTTCAGAGTCCTTTCAAATTAGCAAAACTGAATCCAAGTCCGTTTCTTTTTCCTCTTGTCAGATTGTTTTCAACAAGTATTTTAATTTTTGTTGATTAGTGCACCGTAAACTTGACCATAAAAAAAAGTGGTTCATAACGCTTCATCAACCCCACCTTTTTTTGCATGCATGTCTTTTCAAATTTTCAACCATCCATTTGTCACTTCCATTATTTTTGTTCTCATCCTCTGATTTTCGCTATAAATTCCCAGTTCAGTTCTTCATCTCTTCGCACACAAAAAAAAAAAGCTCTCAAAATATAATATTGCATTTGCCTACTCTGTTTTCCTCTGTTTTGCTCTGTTTTTGCTCTGTTTTCAATATGGTTAAAATCCCCGATTTTTTCTCTTTGAAACACTTGCTTGCTCTCTCTCTTGCTCTGAATGTGAGTTTGGTTTTGAGGGTTCTCTTTGAGAGTGAAAATCAGGGCCTTCATTACTATGGCTTGGCTCTGCAGAAGAAGTTTAGAGGAACTTCAATGGCGGAAAGTGGCTCTGTTCAGAAAGTGGCGCACGTTAGCAAGAGGACAGTTTTGTCAACACCCTTTTCTTCTTCTTCATCTTCCATTGGTAGTCTTTCAGAGGTTGAAGATGGCGGGGAAAAGATTATCAATCTCGACCAGTAAGTACAAAAAAAAAAAAAAAAAAAAATCCCTCTCCTCTCTCTCTCTCTCTCTATATATTTTTTTCCTTGTCGTTTTGTGTATTTTTCAAATTACCTCCATTGAAGTTTCCGGATGTATCAAATGACCTCACATGAGGTTGTTGGTGAGTGTTGATATTATCATGTCATCCACCACCCTGTCAGAGGCGAAGTTACTATTCTCCCAAAGTCAATTTTTTAACTAGGGGCATTATTGTCTTTTCAAGTTGACAATAAATTAATAAAAATTCAAGCATGCCATAAGGCAGGCAAGAAGTGTCACAAATCCAAGGTTGGTTTGACATTGTCACATTGTCAGGAAAAAACCCACCTTGGTATTTTTTTTTTTTTTTTTGTCTTGTTTTGTTTTGCTTTGCACTATTTTGATTTTATTCTGATTTTCTGAAGTTTCCTTTTTTATTTACCTTTTGTTGACCCTTTGTTTGGTTTTGTTTGTTTGGGAGGCCAATGGGGTTGCGTTTTCCCAGTACTCTGATGCTTCTTTATGCTATAGACAGAGACAAGTCCTTGGTTGTGATTCTCAATAGTATGGACGGTTTTTAGGGGGCAGTAAGTTTTTTTTTACTTTATTAGTAGAGTAAGTATTTTTACATTTAGATTAAATTTTTAATAATTAGATTTATAACATGAGTATTATCTAAAAAAAAGAAGATTTATAATAATAGTAGTTTTTGTGACAAACAATAAATTTTTAATGAAAATTTATAACCGTTAAAAAATTGATATAATAAGTAAAAATACTTATTCTATTAATTGAGTAAAATAACTTAATCAGTGTTTTTTTTTTTAATAATTAGGTATCGATTTAAAATTAAAAAAAGAAAAAAACCATCTTTATTGCTTGTTCCTACTTTTGACGAATGTTTTCTTCTGTCATTTCTTGCTTCCCAAATTGTTATTTATTTATTTATTTATTTTTCTTGGGGGTGCTAAATTCTAAAACATAGCACCACATATCTTTTGTCCCATCGAAGGTGGTGCTCAATGCTCATTGACAATTGACCAACAACACAACACCATCATTGAGAGTAGTACAAAGTTGTGGAGTCAAAACTCAAAATCCCTCAAACAAAAGCCTTGTGTGAGTTTGTAAGGAATATAATTGGAGACACAATAGGGGAGTTTCTCTAAAAAATTTTGTGGTCGGTCACTCTGTTTTTTTTCTTGCCCCCTCTTCGTTTTTTTGTTTGCTTTCTATGAACAGCAGGCAAACGAAAAACCCTATATTGCGGAAGGAAAGACAAAAAAGTTAATAGAGGAGACTTTTTAGCTATAAAGATTAAAAAAATTAAAAAGTTGATAATTAAAGAACCAAAGTGCGCCGACCCAAGTTGTGAAATTAGCTTTTCTATGCTGTTTTAGTCCGCTCCTTCCTTCAAAACCATATGAAAAGAAAGTGGGATCGTTTGGATCTTACTGTGTGGGTCCAAAATAGATACCAACACCATCATCTCTAGGCCTTTACCACTTATTAACACATGTTATGAGGACCTTCATTCTGATGTAAAGATTCTCAATTCCAATCTAATCATTGATCTCTCATACGAGAAAATGACCCCACACTACACACCTCTCGGCTCTCTTCCCATTTCTGCCTTCCCCATACCTACCTCCATGCAATTTAAGATTCCCATATGCCTTGTCACAGATTTTTTTTTCCTTCCCTTTTTTTTAACTTGCAGAGATGGGTTTCTCATTAATGCCACTATCTATAATGCCCTTCTCCCAAGTTGTCTTTCTTTGGTTTCTTTTTCTTTTTTGGTCACTTTTTACTTGGCACTTAGTGTTCTCAAATGGGTAGGTGAAATTTCTAAGGAAAAGTTTTGTTATCCCACAAAAGGTTTTTAGATATGGTTTTCTCATTGATGCCACTATCTATAATGCCCTTCTTCCAATTTGTCTTTCTTTGGTGTTTTTCTTTTTTATGGTCTCTTTTTTACTCAGTGTTCTCAAATGGGTAGGTCAAATTTCTAAGGAAAAGTTTTGGTATCCCACAAAAGATTTGGAGGGCAGACATAGAATGTAGTAATCACGCAAAAGATTTGATATATATATATAAATATATATATATATATTAAACTTTGGAGATTAATGTAACTTGTTAATGCAGCGGTGATCCAACAATGTACGAAAGCTATTGGCAAAAAATGGGAGAAAAGACCACAATTGTGATCCCGGGATGGCAATCAATGAGCTATTTTTCTGACATAAAATGCGTTTGTTGGTTTTTGGAGCCTGAGTTTGCCAAGCAAGTTGTGAGGCTTCACAAAGTGGTGGGAAATGCTGCAACTGAAGGTCGTCACATTGTTGTTGGCACAGGCTCTTCTCAGCTCTATTTGGCGGCTCTCTTTGCTCTATCTCCTCAAGAAGCAATCGAGCCCATGAGTGTCATATCAGCAGCTCCTTTCTATTCGGTTAGTTTTTTTCATGAGATTTTCCCTGTCTGATTCTGCCTTGTGTGACTTTAATGATCGGATTATTCTCACCTGTGTCCCGAAGTTTAGGTTCATTACCCACATATTGTGCCCCGAAGTTTAGGGTCATTATCCACATATGATAGGATTCTGTTAACAACAGACTGAAAAAAGAAGAGGTAATGCAGTCACATGATCTTTCTTTCTGATAGAAACAAACGGAAAAAGTAGGGGACAAATTAAAAATGAACTGAAAGTTGGGGGCAGACGTAACATGGTCCTTAATAATATATAATATATATTCATTTATTTGATGCTTTGAATTTAGCAAGTCGGCTAAGCATACTCGCTAGCAAATCCTGGCAAAGTCAAAACCCCATTACGGCATATAAATAAACATTGGATATATATGCTTTGTTCCTTCGATTCTACATTTTGTTATAGTTTAATCACTTTAAAACATGGTGGACATGCTTTTGGCAGAGTTTTCCACTTTTCTACTTTCGATTTTGTCTGGTAATATTATATAGTTAGTGTGTGACATTCGTGGCGTCACTCTTTTTCACTTGACTTCTCATGCACATACAGAGAGCATAACGTTTGGTGGTCGCTTTGTGTTTTTGGATCTGAGATTTTTTTTAAAAAAAAAAAGAAAGAAAAAAAAAAAGGAACAATCCTCCAAAAACAAAAGCAGCACAAACCCACTTATGCTAATTAGATAATTAGTGCCATAAAGATGATGCTAACTGGCATAAATTCTAGACGACTTCATCTACCCACTTATTTTTTTGGGCTCTTGATTACAAAGTTTTTTTTTTTTTTTTTTTTTTTTTTTTTCCTTGTACCATTGAACTTTTATTATTTTTCTAAGAGAAATTATTCAGTACACTAGGTGTACCACATAAATAATATGACGTGGTACATCCGGTGTACTGAATAATTTTTCTTTTTCTAATGCTCAACTTTGCAATCATATTATTATTTTTTCCACTAAGAACGTTTGCCTCCTTGCCTCCTATTCTTTCCCACCTCAAACATAATTTGCATATGTTCATTTGCTGAACTTGCACAAAATTTTGTACTCCATAGCTAAAATCAACATAAGAAAGAACATTTGACTTCACTTTGTACTAGAAAAATTCAAATCCACCGAAATAACATTTTGTTTTGACAATATTTGATCTTTGCATGTCTAAGTTGTTTCTGACTTTCAATTAGTAAATACAAGAACTTGACATTAGTAAAAAAATTATACAAAGCTAATTGAATGGTTTCATAGACAGAAATTTCTCATTGCATTTTGATAAAGAAACTACAAAACATATATTCTCTCTCTCACTAATGACATTGCAAATACTGATTTTTGTCGTTGCAGTCCTACCCATCAATGACTGACTACCAAAAGTCAGGTCTTCACAAGTGGGCAGGCGATGCCAGGAGCTTCAACAAACTGGGGCCTTACATCGAGCTGATCACCTCCCCCAACAACCCCGACGGGTTTACGAGACAGTCGGTTATCAACCAAACTGGGGGAGCTCTGATCCATGATTTGGCATACTACTGGCCCCAGTACACACCTATCTCCTCTCCTGCCGACAACGACCTCACGCTGTTCACCGTCTCCAAAAGTACGGGCCACGCTGGGATGCGCATTGGGTGAGTAATGCTGCTCATCGTCCAGAAGTGGGGTAATGAAATTCATTTGCCCTCTTCCTTTTGAGCCATTCCTTAACTCTTTCCTTTGCACCTTCAGGTGGGCTTTGGTCAAAGACCTCGAAATTGCAAGGAGGATGACCAAATTCATCGAGCTCAACACCATCGGCGTGTCCAAAGACTCCCAGCTCCGAGCTGCCAAGGTGCTTGAAGCAGTGGCAGACAGCTGCGAGCAGGCTGGCAGCTCGGAGAATAGCGAGTCTTTCTTTGAGGCTAGCTACCGCCTTATGGCAGAGAGGTGGCAACAGCTTCGCGGGGTGGTGAACAGCAGTGGGAGGTTCAGCTTGCCGGAGTTTTCTCCTGCATTCTGCCAATTCCACGGGCAGGACTTGCAGCCTCAACCTGGTAAATTATCCAAAATCCCACCAAAATTATCATTAGTACATTGTGATTTTTATACTGTTAATAGTTTTAAAAAAATGATTACAAATGGTGATATATCAGTTCTCATCATAATTATAGCTGATTTTACTAGTGGTGATAAATAGCATTGCTCGTTAATTCAATCTGACACGAAATTTCTTGTTTTTACTTTGCAGCTTTCGCGTGGCTAAAATGCCTGAAGGGCGTGGAAGACTGTGAAAGCTTCTTGAGAGGCCACAAGATCCTAACGCGAGGAGGGAAGCACTTCGGGGCAAGCCCGCAGTACGTCCGGGTGAGCATGCTGGATCGAGATGAGAACTTCAGGTTGTTCCTGAAGAGATTGTCAATGATCCGCTGAGCTCACAATGCGGAAAAGGGTCGACCCCTTCCTCCTCGTGGTGCCGATGGATGCGCAGGAGAAAACTGCTGAAGCCGCGGCTGCGGGGGGAGATAGCCTGTAGAAAAAAGAGAGCAAATACAATGTTGTTAATTATCATAGTATTGTAACATTATCTCCAGTAATGAAATTTTGCAGCTCAACAAATTCAACTTCTCTTTGCTGTCTAGAACTCTGGTTTTTCCCTTTGTGTGTGTGTGTGTGTGTGAATACAGACGACAATGTTTACCAACCATTATAAGAAAAAGAAGAAAAGAAAAGTCCTCGTTAAGGAAGATAGAGGAAGAGG
Source organism: Morus alba (assembly GCA_012066045.3). Lineage (NCBI taxonomy): Eukaryota > Viridiplantae > Streptophyta > Magnoliopsida > Rosales > Moraceae > Morus > Morus alba. The sequence continues at coordinate 4,796,827 of CP050231.2, read as the reverse complement.
AATAAGGTTTGACACAAAAATGTTGTTAAAAAGGTTGAATTTAGCCAAAAAGAAAATGTACGTTTTTTTTTTTTTTTTTTTTTTTTTTTTTTTTTGCTAGAAGAAAAAGTACGTATCTTAAATTCATGGAGCTGAGCTTTTTAACAGTAGGGTAACACGTATTTTTAAACGTTAAATCTAATCAAATTATAAATAAACGTATAAAATTAAAAAAACTGTTAAGTTTAATAAAATCACATTAAAATAAATAAATATATAAAATTAATAGAACTTGATAAACATTTGAGACGAACTGATAAATATATGACGACTCAAAAATTGGTGATCTTTCGGTAACAACAGAAAATTTACATAAATAACTGGAAGAGCTTTCTTAGCAACAAATTCCTTTGACCTTTCTTCGAAGCAAAGAATTTCAAAAAAAGAACAAGAAGTGAACAAGAAGTTCACTGTCAGTTTTTCTGAAGCAAAGTTTGTGTCAGAATGAGCTAAAGCGTAACAGGGCCTCAGTTTGTTTTTGGGACTTGGAAATTGGAATGACAAATGACTCATCTGAACATATAAGAGAAGACAGGAGAAAAGATAATTTTTTCCTTTTCAAAAGAAAATAAAAACTCATAGAACAAAGGTAAAAAAAATCTTTCAATTTTTGGAGAGAAACTTTGCTGTAAATATGAGTGCTATTTAATTGCAAGACAAGTCAATTGCATGGTATATCTAAGTGTGGTAATTTAAGCAAATAACTTGTTATGGAATATCAAGAAATGAACCAACATTTTGACAATGGAAAATATAAATAGCTCAGAGAATCACCTGGTGCTCCAAAAACCCCAACAAACTACCATCCTTATTTTTCCCATGCCACCCATTTCTAACTAGCATAATTGTAGATACTCTCAATTAACTTTAACCTTCCTTTGAGCTCCAAAATACTACACTTTTTGAGAGATGAAAACATTTTTCCTAGCTTCTCACTTGGGAAAATTTGAACCCTATTCACCTATCATGTATGGGAAAATACTTAAATACAACTTCTTCTACTGTGCAGTTGTTTATGAGACATTGAGGTCGTACTTATAGAAAATATGGGCGATGAAAACGATGATAAAATTAGAAATTATCGATATCTGAGAGAATCTTTTACGTGATTTCACATGATTCGTAGTGTATCAGTTACGCATATACCAAGAATCATAAATGAAAGTAAGAGTTACTTTCTGACATGAATTTATTCGATGAAACCGATGATAAAATTAGTGATTATCGAAGTCTGAGAGAATCTTTTACGTAATTTCACACGATTCATAGTTTGTTTTACACATGCAAGAAGAATCATAAATGAAAGGAAGAGTTGTATTCTAACATGAATTTATTCGATGAAACTGATGATGAAATTTGTGATCATCAAAATCTAAGAGAATTTTTTCATGATTTCATGTGATCTATAATGTATTTGTTTTACACGAGATAAAAATCATAAATGAAAGATTATTCTGACATGAATTTATTCGATGAAATAAATTATAAAATTAATGATTGTCGAAATCTGAGAGAATCTTTTTACATGATATCATATGATTCACAGTGTTAGTTTTACACGTTAGAAAAATTGTAAATGAAAGTAAGCATTATGTTCTGAGTACACAACCATTCACATAAAATTTATTCAATAAAACTGATGATAAAGTTAGTAATTTCAAAATCTCTTAAAATAATAGCGACAGAATCGATGACAGAACTAGCAAAATTTAAATTAAAAAAAAAAATCTTTCACGTGATTTCACTCAGTTCGCAATATGTCAGTTATACGTAAAAACAAAAATATGATAATACTTTCTCCATGAAACCGATAATGATAACTTGGCAATTCTTTGAATTTTGGGAGAGTTACTGAATTTATACCATCCAGAACACATTAATTATAGACATAGAAAAGGAAATGTAGTAATGACATTATGCAATTTTGAAACTAAAGAGAATACCCCCATTGTTGTTTTACTGAAATCTGATAAGTCTTTATTATGATTTCACCTGGTTTAGAATGCATAAGTTGCACACATGAAAAGAGAACAAGGCCAGGAATAACGGGTCCAAAAGTTAAAAGACTTTACTCTATCAGAAAACAACCAAATAAATAAAGACTATCTGCATGCGTTATGACTTCTCCAGAAAAATCCAAAGCAAAAAAATTAAAGAGGTCTAATTCCAAATTTTTGTGTCAGTATCAAAATTTAATGTTAATGGAGTCACAAAAGCATTCTCAATTTGATAGCACGCATAGCATATTCTAAGTTATCAAAACGGATCAAAACTACCAAAACTATAAAGTTCAGGCTGAAGGATCAGAATAATTTAGGGACCAAGCTATCACAATATGCCAATAGTTCAAGAACTATACCAAATTACTCCCTTTTAGATGAAAAATAACGGTACATTAAAAATGCTACTAAAGTAGTCAAGTTCCATTTAAAAAAAAAAAAAAAAAAAAAAAAAAAGACATTGCCCAAGTTTTGCTCTACTTTGAAATCCACAAATTTCTTTAGTTTGGGCATGAAATCCGGCCTCAGAATTTTTTAAACTTCATAAAATCAACATAAGAACACTCGACTTCAATGTTTGAAGTGATAAATTCAAATTTATAGAAGATCAACATCATAATTTTCTAACAATGCTTTGATGCGCGATATATATACACACACACACAACACATGCATGCATACATACATACATACATACATACATACATACATACATACATACATGCATACATGCATGCATGCATGCATGCATGCATACATACATGCATGCATGCACATAGATATATATGTTTTCTCACTTTCAATGCTAAACAACCATATCATGTACAAGCAAAATTATAGCCTGTTGTCACTTGTAAATTCTTTTTTTTTTGCTGGTTAATTGTCACTTGTTAATTAGGCAGGAAAAAAAGAAATTAAGTAGAAAAGATAGTAAACATAATCAAAACTACCACTTCATTTCACACAACGATTTTCTCATTTCATTTGGCTAAAGAAACAGGTACAAAATCGGTATCTGAAATATCTTCTCTCAATAACGGCACTGCATATTCTTTCAGAAATTGATAAGCAAAATACTATATAAAACAGATTCTCATTTCATTTAGCTAAAGAAACCACAAGATTGAGCACTTCAATACGCAAATACTTGAAATACTGGATTACACAACAATTATTTTGATGTCTTGCAGTGCCTACCAAAGTCAGCCTAGTCCATAAATGGTCTGAACTATATATGTCCTATTTAAACACGCTCCCAATCTTTGAAAAGGGATCATTTCACCTGATCTGAACGGTATAAAACCATTCAAAATAATCCCTCTGTCTACAATGCTAAAAAGAATGATGATGTGGACTTCAATGCATTTCTTTATGAGACATTGGGCCATATTTACAAGAATTTAGGCGATGAAGCTGATGATAAAATTAGTGATTATCAAAATTTGAGAGAATCTTTTGCATCATTTCACATGATTAACAATATATCAATTTCACAAGCGACAAAAATCATGAATGAAAATAAGAGTTATATTCTGACATGAATTTATTCCATGAAACTGATGATCAAATTTGTGATTATTGAAATCTGAGAAATTTTTTTACGTGATTTAACACGATTCATAGTGTATTAGTTATACATGAAACAAAATGCATAAATGAAACTATGACATGGATTTATTTGAAGAAATCAATGATAAAATTAGTGATTATCAAAATTCAAAAAAATCTTTAATGTGATTTCACCTGATTCACAGGTGTGCAACAAAAACCATAAATGGAAGTAAGAATTAAATTCTAATATGGTACACAACCATTTGCATAAAATTTATTCTATAAAACTGATAATAAAATTAGTAATTTCGAAAACACTTGAGAAAGTATTTCACACGATAAATATGATAGCGATGAAATCGATGATAGAATTAACAAATTTTGAAATTAGGAAGAATCTGTCACATGATTTCACTGGATTAATAATATATCGGTTATACATGAAAACAAAATCATAATAAACTTACTCGGTGGAATTGATAATGATAAATTAGCAAGTCTTCAAAATTTGGCAGAGTTTCTGATTTCATACTAATCAGAACACATTAATTATACACATAGGGGGAATGTAGTAATGACATTCTGCAATTTTGAAAGTAACGAGAATGTCCCATTGCCGCTTTATTGAAATCTGATAGTTTTTTCGTATGATTTCACAAAGTTTAGAATGCATCAGTTTTACACATGAAACGAGAACAATGGAATTCCGGGTTTCTTTCCAAAGGTTGAAATACTAGTCTTTCAGAAAGCAAGCAAGCAAAATAAAGTCTATATATCTACATGTTTTATCTAGAAAAATCTCAAGCAGCAAAATTAAGAGAGTCTCCAATCTAATTCTAAATTTCTCTGTCAGTATCAAAATTTGGACCCTATATATTCACTTATCATGTATGGAAAAAAACTTAATGCAACTTCTTCTTTAATGCATTTGGTTATGAGACTATGGGGGTTGTATTTATAGGGAATTTGGGTAATGAAGCTGATGATAAAATCAGTGACTATCGAAATATGAGAAAATTTTTTACGTGATTTCACACTATTCACAATATATGAGTTACGCATGCGACAAAAATCATAAATGAAAATAGGAGTTTTTTTTCTAACATGACTTTATTGGATGAAAGCGATGATAAAATTAGCGATTATTGAAATTTGAGAGAATTTTTTCATGTGATTTCACATGATTCACAGCGTATCAGTTACGCAGGAGACAAAAACCATAAATGAAAGTAAGAGTTATATTCTAACATGAATTTATTAGATGAAACTGATGATAAAATTAGTGATTATCAAAATATAAGAGAATTTTTTACGTGATTTCACACGTTTCCCAATGTATTAGTTTTACACTCAATAAAAATTATAATCAAAGTAAGAGTTATATTTCGACATTATATTGAACCATCCACAAAAGAATTATTCGATGATATTGATAATGATAATTAGCAATTCTTTAAAATTTGTGGATGGTTCAATATAATGGCACGCATTATTCGATGATATTGTTGATCTTACTGAAGATATTACTGATGATGATGAGACTAGTTTTTAGTTTTAGATTTTTATAGTAAAAAGCTCTCAGAAAATATCACATTTAACTTTTTTTGCTATAGTGAAAAAGAAAATGTCGCATCTCAACTCGAATTAAAAACTCAAATCCGTGAAGTGAACGAGACCAATTTTTTCCAACAACTCTTTGATGAGTTGATAGGCGATCTGTTTCTCACTTTCAATACTAAAATAGGAACCATATCTTGCGCAAAATCGCATTCGAAATATCTTCTCTCAATAATGGAATTGCAAATTCTTTTAGAAACTGAGAAGCAAAATACTCAATATGAAACTGATTTCTCATTTCATTTGGCTAAGGAAAGATTGAGTACTTTAATTAGCAGTATTTGAAATACTCAACTACATTGCTAGTATTTTGATGTCTAGTATTTCACATGCAAGATCAGTGAGAGATTTTACACATTATAAGCCGGGGCAAACATAGAATTTTAAAATTTTAATGGGGCAAACTAAAAAATTCATCAAATTGAATACATAAAACATAGGAAAAAAAAATCAGATAGAATGACCTTCTACTCTCAACTATATGTTGCTCCGCCTCTGGTTCCTACCAAAAGCCTGGCCTAGTCCACAAATGAGGCAGCCGATGCTGCAGAGTTCAGCAATTTGAGGGTTAAGGACCACAACACAATGAGCACCACGGGGCAGTACAACGAATCCTTCAAGTTCAGCTGCCGTGCCGGCCTCATTGCAGAAACGCGACGAGGAAACGCAAAGTTGAGAAAAATCAAATGAAAAGGAGAAAACAGATGCTACTTGTTCAAACAGTCATCTCCAACAAACTCTAATTTTATTCTTGTGGATCAAGCTGTAGTAAACAAGAAAATCCCATAATTTTAATAATGTAATTCATGTATTTAAGTCAAGGATTTTCCTAGAAAATCATTATACTATGTACATTTTGTGATTGAAGGATTTATGGAATTAACATCTGCATTCCTAAATTCTGTAGCAGATTTCACGTTAAATTCACATTTTTTTTTTCGATCAAGTGAATTCAATCGATAAATTCTCACCGTACTTTAAAACGGAAGAATTTCCAATACATATACAGTTTGAGAATCTTAATTTTAAGAATCTCTAAGCACAATACAAACTAGCATCCAGTACCAGTATACAGGAGAAAATAACTGTCAGTATAATTTTTGACAATTTTAATGAGTAAATTTAGAAGTAGACAAAGGTACAAGGGTTAGGTTCATTTTTCTCTCTCCTTCCCTCACTTGGCCGGCCAAAATTGAGGGGTTATAGCCAAAAAATTTGGCTTGTGAAGTGTGCTACATGGACTTCATGATGAGATGTGATGAGAGAGGGAATAGGACTAATGATTAGTTTTTTTCTCCTTTTCTCTTCACTTGGCCGGCCATCCTTAGGAATTGATATCCAAAAAATTTGGTTATATGCTGAGTATGTTAGAAGGTTACAAGTTAAAGTGATGGGATAGTAGTGGTTGAAGGGGAATTAATGGCAACATGGGCTTCTTCTTTTCTCCTTCCACAACCGGCCAAGATTGGGGGAAATTGAACCAAAGTTTGGTTGATTGAGAGAGTTGAAGTGGTGTTAAAAAAATAATTTCCAAGTGCCTATAAAAGGAACCACCATAGGATAAGCCTCATTTTTTTTCCCTAGCTTTTGTCTCCCCCTCAAAATCCGGCCATACCACATTCCCCCACTCTTCTCAAATATTTTCTTCTACTCTCCCAATCTTGAGCCACTACAAACCATAGAAGAAGAAGAAGGAGATCAAAGGGTCTAGTAGGAGTCTAGACAAGCATTTTTTTCAAAGGGTATAACTCTAAATCTTTTTTTATTTTTTTTATTTTATGTTTTAGTAAAGTTTGAAATGTAGAAATATTTCTCTTAAATTTCCTTATACTTTCTAGTTCCAAGCCAATAACAAATCTTAGAGGAGTTCAAGGTTTTCAAGGGAGAGAGATAGTTCTTCAAGGGTAAACTCTCAAACTCTTCTCCATTAATTTCTAGCCAACTTTGAGCTTGGATTTGTGGATGTAAATTTGTGGTTCTTGAGGAGATGAGTTGTAATAAGGGTGTGTGAGTTTTATGTTGGTTTTGTGAGTTTTGAGGTTAGCTTGATGTGGTATGTTTATGCTTGATCTAAGTTGCTTATTTTCGGATTAGAGGAAAATATTTTCCGGTGACTTTGACCGCGAAAATGAGGGCCATAGAATGAGATTTTTCAATATTTTAAAGTTTGAATATATAGCCTTAGATGTTTTGAACATTTTTGGTTACTATGACAAAACCTAATTTTTACTCTAAAACCAAGTTTGAAGTCATTTTTGTAAAAACGGACAAGCTGTCCAACATAGCTTCAAAAAAAAAAAAAAACTAAAAAATGAACGTTTGGCCAAACGGGACCCTTAGAGGCTGAATCTTGATTTTTCACAAAAGTAATAATTTTAGATTTCGATGAGATGAAGAAATTTCATGAATTAAATATTTTTCAAAATCCGACCCTAAGAGGTACTAAAACACAGATTTAAACGGCACAGTTTTTGACTAAAAAGCAGTTTTAGGGAATTACGATTTTCAGCCAAACGAGGCCTTTAGAGGCCGAATTTCAACTTTCACCAAAAACGAAAGTTTTAGATCTCGACGATACAAGAAGGTTTCATAAATAATGAAATTTTGAAATCCGACTCTAAAATACAATAAAATGCTGATTTCAGAAACTGTACAGTTTTTAACGAGATAAAAATAAAACAGTGTCGATTTCAACAAAAAGTTATAAAAGAACCCGAGATAGAATTTCAGTAATACATAACGACATTAAACCTCATTTTAATGAAAGTATTCATAAAGGAAGTTTTCAAGAAAAAAAAATACTTTCTTTAAAGAACATAGGGGGTTATCGATTCCGATAATTATCCCGACAGTTTATATGAGCCCAATACGATAGGTCCGTAGAATGTTGAAGATTTAATGTGGGTCCAACGCCCACATTAGTTTAAGAGACACCGTTGAGTATAAATTTCAAAATAAAAGTTAGAATACCAGGTATAAGTCTTAGGCGAATTGGACCTTAATATCGAAAAAAAGGAAATTAAGGAAAATAAGATTTTGAAGATTTAATAAATTAATCTTTATTATCCTTTAGTAAACAAAAGGGAATATATGCCTTATGGAAAGGGTTATATTTTTCTCCATAAGTTGTTAAAATAGAATAGCAAATAATAGTTGATCTCACACTCTTAATGGGTGTTTATTTTCTAAGAAAGTAAGAGACTAGGCTAATAGTAAAAAGGGATTTTTTGAAAAGGTAAGTAGGAATCTCGCCACCGTGATAAATAGATTTTAAAGTAAAAAAGACACATGAACTATATATGTTTGAGTACATTTAATGTTATGAATGCTATGCTATGTTATACTACATGCACTTATGCAAGACAACCAATTATATGTGTTCGAGTACATGATATAGTATGTTATGCTAGGTCATATTGCATACACCTTAATAAGTCAAGAGGAACTTATAAGAGTAATATCTCAATAGAAACTGATTTCAGGCCTCCACAAGGGAGGTAACTTAGGCTCCACAAGGGAAAAAAAAATAATAATAAGGATGTCCTCCGATTCAAGGGAGGCATTCACAGTTATAATCACGGTGTCATGGGGGACCTTGCAAACCCTCACGTCCCGATTTTTAAGTGGTACGAGCACTCGGGCCCATCAAAGAAGAAAGATAAGATAAGATAATAAGATTTGATAAGACATCATAATTGCATAATTGGATCATGCATAATTCATGTGAAAAAAAAACGGGAGATAATCAGATAGAAAAGCTCATTATAGAATGTTTAACTATAGGTAAGCAACCGCATATAACGATGGAAAAGTGAACGATGGGGCCCGAATATGGATACCACCCAAATATTTCAGCAATCCCTTTATGTTATGAATAGTTTTGTTCAAATTTAAAACATATATGTTAAGGTTTGAATATTTTATTTAAGAAAGCAATTTTGTATCTTATGTTTATTATAAGACCTTTAAAAAAAAATGTTCCGTAAAATTTTAAGAAATTTCAGTAAGTACAAGTTAAAAAGTTAGTTACAGTAGCAGCCTAAGGGAGGGTCGTCACACGAGCTGAATTTGGAAAGAGCAAACTCTAAAACAATTCAAGTAATTGAAGCTATTGATCTTACTGAAGATATTACTGATGATGATGAGACTAGTATTCTTCAAGAATGTATGATTGTAGGCATAACCTAACGGTAATTACACACATGATCATTCCACCACACACTGTGAAAAGTCGAAATCCCCCCACCCCCAGTAAAAAAAAAAAAAAAAAAAAAAAAAGATGTATATTCTTCAGCAATGTCAAAGTCAATGATCATCAAGATCTTCGTATTGTCAATTATTGCAGCCGTTGAAGTTGGGGAAGATCTTAACCCAACGAAGGTTAAAAGCTAGTAATTAATCTCGGTCTCTGTTTAAAAAAAAAAAAAAAAACAAAAAGAATTTAATGTTGTGTTGTTTTTATGAATGTGTATGGTTTACGCACAACAATTATTACATGAAATAAATAAACAAAATTGTGTTCTGAATACTCCTTAAAGTGATTAATTGTTAAATCCATGATATGTTTATGGTAAGATTGATATATTAAAGGTAAATGTTATATATAAAGCTCACCTGGCTATGTAGCATTTCAGGGACTAAGTGTCACAGCGTGTGGCAGAATCAGTTATTGGAGCAAAGCGATCCTACAGCACAAGGAAATAATAAACTAATGAGTACTATTTTAACTTCAAAATCAAAACTCTGAACCTTCCACACTAGACAATAAATAATCATATATAGGATTATTCTCACCCATGCCTCATTTCGTTCTCTAAACTTTAAAAACTCTTATTTTACTGCATGAATTTTAAATTAGTCCTAGTTAATCTACTCTATTAGAATTTCCCTTGAAAATAAACTGAAAAGGAGAGGGTTTAAGTGATCAAATCACGAGGTTTTTTTTTTTTTTTTTTTGTAATTTTCAACATAAATTCTAATAGAATGTATTAATTGAGACTAATTAACTTATTTTTTCATCAATTTATAAACGAAAATTCTAATAGAAAAGGTTAAATAAGACTAGTTATAAAATTCAGATCAAGTAAAGTGAAAGTTTTTAAAGTCTAAGAAATAAATGTACGAATGACCTTAAAATTCGAGCGCACAGAACAAGTATCTTATACATGCAATAAGGGCTGCAGTGAATTAGCAGCTTAAACATTTGACAAAAGACAACAAATGAACACACATGGAAGATGGAAACAGCCGCCTTTGAGAGCAGTAATGCCATCTCTTCATCAGAAGCTATTTTTCCATTCAGTATTCTCCATTTCATATCAATTTAAGGCTGCTCTAGTGAACCTTCCTCACTGTGCTCCATTGAATCATAAGATCGATATGTAGGAGATTGGTCTGGAATTAGGCTTCTCTTCTCCTGGCTAACCCCACTGGCAAGCAGAATGAATCCCGTGGCAGTCTTTGCAACAGAATCACATCCCATTTCACAGCTCGCCGGCTCCCGGTGCACAAGTACTTTGAAACCTTGTAGACATTAGTCGCGGCGATGATCGTATCTCGCAACGTATCGAAAGTAGCTGTCGCCCCATCTATACTACTAGGAGATGAAACAACTTTTTATTCGATTGATAGTCATATAAAACAGAGGATAGCTATTTGAGTAAACGAACGTAATTATATTAATTAAATGGTCCAAAATGAGAACAAAATGATTGTAGTACTCTTAACCAGTTGATGAGTCATGTCATGATCCTAAAGAATGAAAATATAAGGGAAAAAAGAAGGCGATAAGAAAATAAAAAAATCACAGTTGCATAAATAGTATAGCGATGATTCCACACCTAATTCTACTATAGATTGTAGCATTTAAATCCCCTCAAGTTCAGAAAATGAAAAAAAGAACGAAAATAATAAAATGAAGGCAAGGTAATTTTCTATAACCTTGTCTTTGTAACCCTTCGCTTCATGTTCAGATTAGGCATCGTCTATGACAACTGAATAATAAATCTGCTTTGTCAATGTAGCTGAAATTAAAATTTGTACCATAGAATAGAAAATAGACTGTCCAAAGATGCGAAGTGCATAAATCATAGATAAGAATTTCAAATGAGAATTAAAGAAAAAAACACATAGTAAACTAATACCGTTTGGTCATTATAGTAAAATATATAGGAACTGAAGAATGATTACTGCACCCAAACAAGTACACACCTTCCTAATTTTAGTTTTTTCCTTTAATTACTGAAAATTTGATAATATTGCAATATAAATTTTTAGGCCCCGTAATAGCGTAGAAAATCACCTGGTCCCAAGATTTGGCAATGGAGAAGCTTAACTTGAAAATCTTGTTGTCCACTATTTTTCCCAAGCCACCCATTTCTATCTAGTATATTAATGGCTTCTCTCTAGTAACTTTAATTTTCCTTGAAGCTCCAAAATACTAATTTTTTTTGTTTAGTGGTGGAAATATTTTGAAAACAAGACTACTTTTTTTAATACCTCATTCACTTCGCGGATTTAAGTTTTCAATTCGAATTGAGATGCGATATTTTCTGAGAGTTACCACTGTAGCAAAAAAAAAGTTAGATGTGTCATTTTTTGAGAGCATTTTACTGTAGAAATCTAAAACTGAAAACTTGAATCGGTGAAATGAACGAGACCTTTTACTACAAACACAACTTCTGGTGTGATGCATTTGCCTTGGTATATTGGGGTTGGGGTTGTTTTTATAGAGAACTCCGATGAAAAAATCATTTTTTAGTTTTTATTATAATAAATTATGAGAGAATGTTTATTGGGATTACACTAAATCCACAACGTATCCTGGGATACACAACAATTATAGTAACGATATTAATATGCAAATTATAGAAACAACATTACTCAAATTCTTATATACAGAACAAATAGATGCCGATTCTGATGTCAGACCTAATTACCTTAGAGGCTCAGACTGGGACCCCGAACTTAACTCAGTCTAGGACCACTTCGACCCCGAACCAAATTCGATTCCTATTTCCCATTTTGCTTGTACTCTTTTATATCCTTCTAAAAATATTATAATGACACATCAAAATTCTTTAGAGTTTGCGTTATTTTAATCTATCTTGTTGTGCTAAATATTTTGTATTTACACTTTGGATGATAGATTTATGCTGTTGTGATTGTAATATGACTCCAAGCAAGTTCTAAGGTTTACTTTGCTCGTGTTTCTGTACAGAGAAATCTAATGTTAAGTTTGTCGGATATTAATTAGTAGGGCAATTTTAAAAAATACTCCTCTAAATGGAGCCATTTTTATTTATACCTCTTAATATTAACTCATATATTTTTACTTTTTAAATTAGAACTAGTTAAGGGGTAATTTTTTTTTTTTTAAAAAATACTTTTAATAAATTAAATATTTAAAAGAGATAAAATCTGTAATTTTCTCTAATTGAGTATGTAATACGCACAATAATAACGCCTTCCACGATAGTAAACAATTACAACGATTTGGTTTGTAAATATGTTTTATGAACACTACTAAAAAATGCTTTTTAATATTAGCCGAAAACCGATTGTTTTTAATTTCTTAATTTCCTTTTTTTTTTTTAATTTCTTAACTTCGGTCGAAAATGTTAGATTACCCTTCTTAATTTCTTTCTTTCTTTGTTTGGTTCCTTTTTTTTTTTTTTTTTTTTTTTTTTTTTTGAGAAAAAACTGCCTTTTACTGATCCAGACAAAACATCATTATTGTAGTACCAATGAATAAAGATATTTTATTTAATTCGTTAATTTGAGTTTTTTATTTAAATTAAGATGTAATTTTATGTGAAAATTTTTTATTATAATAATAAAAAATTAAATATAATTATTTTTTAAAATTTTTATTATAATAAAATTTAAATTTTAAATTCAAATTGATAAAATAAACGGAACTAAGAGTACTCTAACCAAACAGAATTAACAGGAATAAAAATAGCAAAACAAGCTAAAAAGTTGGTTACCGATTTCCCAGGACAAGAAATGTAGCAGACGTCGCCAGCTCAGAATCGTTTCTTTTATTGGACGGACCCACCAAAATAAATATCCCCAAGAAGAAGAGTAAGCTGCTGTTTATAAATAGAAATATAACTGCTCACACATACAAAAAAAAAAAAAAAAAAAAAAAGCTTTTTTGTTAAATGTTGGGATCGTATTTATAGATAATTCGGGGCATAAAACCGATAATGTAAAAAATAAATGAGAGAAATACTAAACTTACTATTTAAAATGTATGAGTCTTAATTTTTACTAATTATTTTTAATTAATACTATTTTGACTAAACTAGTTATTTAATTAAAAAGATATTAATTAAGAATAGGATAAAAATCTAGGCAATTTTCACAATTGAAGCGACAATTCAAGTTCTATTGTTACAGTATTTTCTCTCACAAAAAAATTTAAATTCAATATTTTTACTATAACGTCTCAACTTGAGTTGTGAAACAAACATAGCTCTAAACTCATGTACTTTAAAAGAGTATTTTCTCATTTTTCCAAATAAAATTGGTGCTTTTGAATCTAAGAAAATTTTCATGTGATTTTCTTTACAGAATTCATAACGGATCACTACCTACAAAAGAAATATGTTAATACAAAAATTATGTGTATCCTTATATACACAATAAATAGAATAATATCACTATGCGTATCATTACATACACACCAAAAATAATAAGGAAATTACTCATTTTATAAGTAAGAGATAGTGCATTGACATGTTATTGAAATCTAAGCAAACCATGTGTATATTTACACAATAAATATAGAAAGGGCGTTACAACTTACGCCTTACTTACGTTATATACCTACATACAAAACAGAACAAAGTATTTGGAATTACACATTATAAAACTAGAGAGAATCAATGTGTACACAATTCACATTATTTATGTGTACCAAAATGAATAATATGACAAGAGATTTTTTTTTTTTGGGGCTAAATATATGACAAGAAGTTCAATAGTGAGATGAGTTACTCCAAGTCTCCAATTTAAAAGAACAGGTTGATGATTACTTTTTAAGGAAGAGAAAAGAAAAGAATTCCAATTTTGTCATTAGATTCAACCTATAACTTCGTTTAATGCGTCTTATCATTTCCTTTTCTTTTTAATCATTCGTCATATCGTTTCTTAATCTTAGAAAAAAAAATAAAAATAAAAAATAAAAACAACAAACTTATTTATAAAGACCCTTTTGGGGTAAATTGGAACCTATAATAAAGTATGGTAATGAACGAATTGACTTGCTTCTCAACTTTATCAACTCCCACAAAATTTTGACTGAAGATAACTTCGTCCCGTTGCATCATTACAAACAAATCATATATTTAAACAAAAATTGAGTATCAGAAGATCAACAGAGAAGAAATTACTACTATTACAAAAATTATGGAAACGAACTTCTCAGCATGAATACAATAAATATACACGTGAGTCTAGCATTTAAATCAATCTTAGTTCATACTCGCCAGCCATTGTTATGTATCTCACCCATGGAAGAGCCTGGTATCCACTTTTTTCAATGATTTTGAGATAGCGAACCTACAAAATCCCAATACCAATAGAGCATAATATTAGTGAGTCTATAAAATAAAATTTGTTCTAATATTTCAAAGAAAAGGAAATAGGCCAGGCCTTTAAAATAAAAATAAAAATAAAAAATAAAAAAAAAATTGCGCGCCTGGTATTCAGCATGATGGAAAGATACTAGAATACTCCATAGAGAAACATAATTCCTAATGGAAAGACGTGAATATACTCTAATTCACAACCAAATATAACATCTAGCCATTTCACTTCACCCCGATGAGCTGAATGACTCTTGATGCATCTTAACTATTTATTTTTACGCAGAAAGTTCTGTTCCGATCTCTTCAATCCAAACTTTTTCGCATGTGTTTATGTAAGTTCAAATTATTTACTAGTTTGGGATGACTAAGAGCAAAATTATTAAGAAATCATTGGGGCATATAACATTGTTCATAAAACATACCTGAATTCCTGAGACCGTAAAATATGGTATCTCAAACTTCACACGAATAGGAGCTTTTCTTTCAGGAGCCGCATCTTCAGCAGTAATGCTAGGAAGACTAAACTCGGCTCTCAACATATATTCCTATAGAAATAAGATAAACAAAGAATGACTTTGTGATAAATAATGAAACTAATGGTATGTAACAGCAAAACTCTGGATAAGATCCTACCTTATTACCAGGAAATGATTTTATTTTCCAGACCAAGGCATCGTTTTCTGGAGCATAAGCAGCAGATCCCATAGATGTCCGAACATTAGGATTTGTCGAATCAGAAGGCACTGGCAATTCGATTTCAACATTTGTTGCAGTGCTGCCACATAGGAAGAGAACTTTTGATCAGAAACTTCGTTAACAGCCCTCAGAAAAGAGGCTATCAAAATTATCCTCCAGTGTCAAAATTGTCCTCCAAAGCCAAATCCATTCTATCCAATGGAATCTAGAGTTTAGGCAAAAAAAGGAACAAGGAACATATCCAGCCAAGAATGTCTTTCCGTTTTATGAGAAGGACAGTGTTAGGTACTGGGCAATTTTAGCTGTACCAGAACTCAATTAAAAGAAATTTAGTAAGGAAACTGACTGAAAATTGGGTCGTGCCCTTCATTTATCTCACAACTCCATGCTTATAGCAGAGTAACCATCATAACAGAGACGCCATTAAACCAGATAAAAACTGAGAAAAGAGAAAATGAAAGGTAAGGGGGTTTCGGGGATCCTCTGCCTCCCAGACCAGACCTCACAAAATTCACGCACACCCTCCTACGTCACTACACTTGCTTAAAGTCATCAGCCTAACAAACTTTCTAACAGAAAGCCACCTCAGCTTAATTTCCCTTCTTGGCCTCATGCACCTGAATGCCCTTTTTGCCCCTCCTAGAGTACACAAACTTTAATGGAGCCATAGGCGAGGCTCTATCAGACAGATGTAGCAACCATTAACCTGAGTGCTTAAAAATTGATGTTACACATCACACAGAATCTGGGTTTCAGTTCCTATTTTAATTTTTTTTTTCCTTGATATTGGGGTGAGGGGATTCGAAATGTCTACCTCATTGTTCGAGGTGAAATTACTGCCAGCCACCACGCTAAGCCAGCAGCCACAGTTCCTTAAATTTTTATTCTTTATTTTTTATTTTAGTTTATTTAATGTTCAAAAGAAAATGGTTACAACTTCTGAAGAAAAGATAGAAAAAATCAGTACCTCCGCTCCTTAAATTGGCTCCTTGCTTTGACTGTAATTTCAATGCGACTTCTAGAATGCTTTTCAACTTGCGCTTCCACCCAGATGAGAGGTTTCACCTAGAAAATAAGATAAATAAAATAAACAATTCACACATATGTACCAAGATTTAAATCAAGGTGGAATTTTAATCACATAAAAAATTCAACCGTCAACTGCCAACCATATAAAAGAAAAACTAGGGTAGCAAAAAAAGAAACAAGTTACAAAATTACACTCTTAAAGGTGCAAAAAATACGAAATGAACCTGAGTACTGAGTCTATATGTCATTAGATCAAAAGATCCATCAGGAGGTATGAAGGATATAGTTCGGTCATTATCAAATCGAGCCAACCGTACACACCTAACAGGTCAAGGGAACAAAAAGGAAAATTAAGGGAAAGAAAGGAGCAAGAGATGAATTGTGGCTTAAAAACAACAGTAGCATCCACAACAATTATAAAACAACAAAATCTGAGATGCGACAAAGAGACAAATTAGGAAGATAAGGAAATATACTGGTGAAACTTAATATCATCCAGATCAATTGCTTTCCCTTTCATTGCTCGACCTTGAGCCTCCAGTAGCACTCTATCATTCAGGCCAAGTTTACACTCAGGCATACCACTACACGAATTCAAGCAAGTTAGCTGCATTATCCATAAAAGGTTGAATGAATAACAAGACAAGAACAATTACACACTTAATGATCAGTAGGAAAATAAAAAGACGAAAAAGGCCTTATGAATGAGCCTTCTTAAGATTGCCAAAGAGTACAAAAGTTGGCGATCCTAACAGTGTTAAAACAAAACATGATTGAAGTGGAGAAATATTGACCTCAGATTGTTGGGGTTGTTGGGAAGAGGTTATGTGGCGGTATTATTCCGAACATTCTACCAATAAAATCTTCTTGTTTCTTACAATAATGAATGTCGTTGAGCTCTGACAAAAATCAAAGTCGACCACTCATTCTTCATGCAAATGCAATGACCAAACCTTTTTATTTAGGGTATGTTCATTTTATGACTCAAGTCATATTGCTACAGTATTTTCTCTCAAAAAATTCAAATTCAACTTTTTGCTATAGTATTTTTCTCTCACGTACACAACTCAAGTCATAACTAAAGTCATGCAAAAGAACAAGCCCTTAGTTGTAACTGCTCCAAACTCATTTCATTTTGGTTGGTATTTGCCTCCAAAGAAATACAACCACAACGTCCTACAGTTGCTGTCTAATAATATAACTAACACGAGGTAGATGCTAGTAGGAAGTATGCCTGCTTGACCCTTGAGGAAATGCATACCAACACCATATGAAGGGGTCATATAGAAGTGTGTGTGTGCACGCGCGCGCACGTGTACATCCAAATTCAAACAATTGGACAACATGATGCCTGTCTGTCCTAAAGGATAAAGCATACTTTCAGAAAGAATGGTCGTTTCTTCTAAAAATCCATATCCACCATCAGAACAACTTCACAAACTATTACTTAATTAGAAAAGGAGAAATCAAGCACCTCAAATATGTTCTCATCTTTAGTGCTCCAACAACATCAGAACGTATTATTTGCCCATTGCTGTTGACAAGTATATTCACACTTTCCACCACATCCAAGAAAACCTGAAACAATAAAGGCCCTCAGATCACTTAGCCCTGTAATCACTAATCACCACCAAGAACATACAGATGCAAGCAAACAGTCAATGAACCTACTTCATTTTTCTTGTATCGGATCCCTTCACTCCGCCAAGAAACCGCATTCGTGACGGCCATGGGAGGCCGTTGGGTGACCTCCATCCTGTAAGCATCAGTCTTGATGAACTCACTAAGAATCTTAGCTTCCGTGAATTGAGGGAAACCAAAATCCATTATTTCATCAAGCAACTCGTACTGCCCAAAATTACAAATTTATCAACAAAACAATCAATCTTTATCAAATAACAGACAATGAAACAAAACGGTCTACAAAAAAACCTACCACAACCACAAAGTTATCTCTCAAGGATTCCTCTTCTAACTCTTCGAAATAGTGCTTAAACACCTACATTACCAAAAATAAAGATATTTATATATTCCTTACATATTATTGTATCAATTAAATCAATTAAATAAACATGGATTTAGAAGAGTACATCAACTAAGCGATGAAGAAAGAGCAAAAGGCTCGCGGCATTGCAGTTCTGCCTTGAGGCAATCATCAAGTAGACATTGTTGTGCTGTACGAACATGTACGTAACGCCATTGTCGTACACCACCGGATCCTGAGACTCTGAATCTCCCTGTAAATTCGTTTCCGAAATTTTCAATTCCACCGATTCAAAACCTAATAAAAAATCTAAAAAAATTGCAAAATCTAAAATTCACAATCATCAAAACCTCTTTCTCGATAAGCTTGGTGAAAAATCGCTCGGCTTGAGCAGCGGAGACATCGCCTCGGTAATCGCGCCAGATCAAAACCCGACCTTTGATGTCTAGCAGGAAGAGCGCCGAGGCGGCGCCGGCCATTCCGACGGCGAGAGCGAGGTTCTCGTGAGGATGGTGGATTGTGAGAAAATCTCGATTGGAATTCGGAAGCTTTTTGAGCTCGGAGATTGATCGATTTGAAGAAGAACAGGAGAAATTCGAATTGAAATGGTTCGTTTGGTTGACGAAAAGTACAGATGAATTTCTTTTTTCTCTTCTTCTTCGTCTTCGTTCTGAGATCTCTGTTTGGGTCTTCGAATTTGTTGGCCTTTAAGCTGTTTTATTAGGACATGCATTGTAGCGCGCACGTGCTAACAAACGACATCGTACGGAAAACGACTAGTCGTTTTATTTATTATTATTATTTTTAAGAATTCCCCTAAACTGCATTACTAAAATATCAATGCACCACTCACTCCCATGAACAATTAATTTGACTAATTATTAATTAATTATTTTCCAAAGATTTTAAAACAACGTTTTAAGTCAGTTTTCCAAGTGAGTGTCGTTTTTCTTTTATCTTGTATTTTGAGTTGATGTCGTTTGTTAGAGATGATGTTGTCGCCTCTTATATCGTTGGTCAAGATGTTTTGTCATTGTCGGTGTTCTTGTCCTCTATTGTTGCAATTGTTTTCGGAGAATGCTACTTGCTCATAATAAAACTGTCGTATGTCCATTTGAAGTTTGAAGTCTTTTTTTACATTGTGTCGTTAACTTGCCGATCCATCTAGAATAGAAAATATTAACAGGAAAATTATATATATATATATATATATATATTACTCATTCTCTTGACTCTCTTTTATCACTCATTATCACTTTTTGTATTGAGATATTAACTCCTCTATGATAAATTATTAACTCCTCTAATATGATAAATTAATAAATAAAAAATAGATAGACTTCAATATAAAAATAAGATTGTGAAATTTACGCGTCAACGGCATAACATTTCTCATATATATATATATATATATATATATATATATATATAGATGGTGAAATCATCCAATCACATCCTCATCCATCCAAGCCTGGTTACAGGCTGACAGCCGATGCCTAAGATCATGTTGTCTCGTTTAAAATGCTGCCAAAATCAATTTTTGTTAGTACTATATCCTCGTAATTAAAACAAAACCATCATTTACTTTCAAACTTGGTTTGATTAGTCAAGTATTTAATTCACCTCATAATTTCGAATAAGCTAGAGAGATAAGTACATACTTTATATGAATACATAATGCTCATTGATTATTAAGCAGACACTTACCTCAGTCAAAAATAAAATAAAAAAAGGGAAAAAAATAAATAAAAAAAACAAACACATACATGAAGGAACTTCCTCATATGTGCACATTTATTACACATGCTTAACGCGTATACACAAGACCATCACTCGCTCTCAAAACGACGACAACCAAGGGCACATTTCACAAAACCGAAAGCCCAAAAAACAATAAAACGACAACAACGAAGGAGGGACATCGGAGATCATTTCAGAGTCCTGCATATAGGAGTGGTTCAACGCTGTCGTTTATGTTTTCTTGCCTTCCTGGGCCTTTCCGCCCTCCTCCCCCCTCACAGCCTCCTGGGCCTTAGTCTGTACCGTCTGGCCCGTTTCCCTAGCCTTCTGGCCCATATACCCCGCCGTGTCCTGCACGCGCCTCTTGGCCTGCTCAGCCTGCTCGGGAAGCTTTGGCCTGAGCCCTCTAACGAAATTCGCTAGCCACGTCAGCGACGACAGGCCGGTGATGCCGAAAGCCCCCGAGGTGAGGAAGCCGGCGACGGCCATAAAGATGGCGAAGGCGGCGGGGACGATGACCGGGCTGAATATCACAAAGACCGGGGTTGAGACGGCGAGGCCGATTAAGGAGGCGAAGAAGGTAAGGCCGGAGAGGAGGAGGAGGAAGCCTCCGAGGGGGAGGAGGGTGACGACGGCGATGATTTGCTGCGTCGAAGGGCCCTTCTCCGGGAGGAGCCCTCGTAGGGCCTCCGACGTCGGTCTTTGCTGCTGCTGCTGCTGAGCTCGTTGGTAGTCTGCCATTGAAGTTTTTTTTTAGAGAGAGAGAGAAGAGAGGAGAGAGTGGAACTGGTGTGTGTAGCGGTGGGAGGGAGGGGGGATTAAGAGTTGTGGGTGGAGAAGACAAGTGTTGAATGGTGGTGACACTTGTTTCGCGCAGGGGTTGCATGGGAAACTTGTCGTTTTTCTGAACACTTTTTTTTTTTTTTTTTTTTTTTTTTTTTTTTCTAGTTGTAGAGTTTTGCGGGAATCGCATCATGAAACGATACGTATAACATTAACATGTGGGGCTTTTTTTTTTTTTTTTTTTTTTTTTTTTTCAATCACGTGACTTTGTATTTAATAGAGTATATCCATGACTGTATCCGTCCTAATCCCTATCTGAAATTTTGTTCGGAGTGAAATTTAAATTGCCTTTTTTTTTTAGAAAAAAAAAATGAAAACTATTGACAACACTTACTATTTAAGAAGAAAAATATTAAGAGACACTATCAATTTTAAATACCATCTTATCTTTTATACTTTTTTATTAGTGTATATGCTTAATACTGTGGTGTCAAAGAGCTTTGCTCAATTAGCATTATGTAAGTTGTGATGAGTTTTATGTATTTCTTACTTCTTTCTACTATTTCTCTACGTCCACGTGACGTGGCAGATATGTTGGGAAAATATGTAGGTTACATTTATTTTATCGATTTGAGTTTAGAATTTGAGTTTTGTTGTAGTAAAAAGTTCTTAGAAACAATAACATCTAACTTTTTTGTTACCAATAAAAAACGTTATTATAAAATCACATCTCAACTTAAATTAAAAACTAGAATCAGCGAACTAAACGTGTCTTTCTACTATTTATGACTAATGTGCAATAGTCGACTTTTTTGATTACATCCTCAAGTTTTACAATTTTACAAGGTTTGTAATATCAATTAGATTCACTGAGAAGGCACTTTTCTATCGTTGTGTTATTTTAGACAAACTTGGATGTAGTTCTCTCTCTCTCTCTCTCTCTCTCTCTCTCTCTCTCTCTCTCTCTCTCTCTCTCTCTCTCTCTCTCTCTCTCTCTCTCTCTCTCTCTCTCTCTCTCTCTCTCTCTCTCTCTCTCTTTTTTAAGGTGTACTGCAGTATATACCATCTAGAACAAAATGTGACCCTAAAATCTCGTCTGGTCCTAGGGGCTCGATAAGGAAATGATGTCAATATGAAATTATAAAACGACAATAAGATGACAGACGATAACAAACTATAATATAAGGAAACGACAATAAAAATATAAATCGCCAATGCCTGTTTATAAAGGGAAATAGTAGAAAATAGGCCAATATGAAAAGCTTAACAAAATATATAGGCTAATTTTTAGTTATAAAAATTAATAGGCCATAATTTGTCAAGTTATGGTTCATATCCAGATAAGTTATGGACAAACTTGTCAAGTTATAGTTCATAACCGGACAAGTTATGGGCAACTATGAATAATAACTCGTCAAGTTATGGTTCATAACCAGATAAGTTATGGACAAACTTGTCAAGTTATAGTTCATAACCGGACAAGTTATGGGCAATTATGAATAATAACTCGTCAAGTTATGGTTCATAACTAGATAAGTTATAGACGAAAATAATAATTTAGCCCATTTATTAACTTATGTAAACTATTGGCCTATTAATTTTAATTCATCTCAAATTTTAGCCTATTTTCCTCTTTCTCCCGTTTATAAACGAGCTAACTAAAAAATGAAAATATGACAGCAATGCGGCAACCACTTCGCACCATGATCATAATACTAGAAAAGGAATATCATAATACTCAAGGATCTGTTTTGCCCTAAGATTAGGGAGGATTGGATATGATTAAATTTTAATATTATGTTAAAATTTTGCCTCGGTCCATGCTCAAAGGGGCTAACTTGCTATCCCCTATTAAAATATGGGATAACTTTTAATTAGAGCACATTGTGAAAAACACCAAGGACTTATTTATAAATTTTGATAAAATTTGGGGCCTAGTTGTAATTTTAAAAAATTGAGGGCTCAAAATTACAGTTTTAACGTGAGTAAAATATTTTTAAAAATTATCTTAACCCCCCCAAGTTTTAAAAAATTACAACTTAACCCTAAATTTTAAAAAAATTACAGAAACACCCTTATCCTAATAATACGACACCAAATATAGGATTGGATTAAACTAAAATCTAATATCCTTTCCTATGCATTCCAATCCATTGATCTAGTTTATGCTATTCAATATTGTCCTATCTTGCGCACTAAATGAGGCTACGAGCACGTAACATAATGTGAGGAATACGACAATAATCAACTGTAGACGACAATAAAAGCCTTACAGAAAACGACAATAAGAATGAAAATGACGGCTAATTGGCAAACGATAATATGACAAAAAATGACAAAAAGTTTCGCTCTCTGAACGGGTCTCGATGACGATACTGATTAGGATGGAGGAAGTGGACAAGAAAAAGGCCAATAATAACAAGTTTGAAGAAAGACAAAATTAATAATTAAAAAAAAAAAGATAATGAGATCAGATCAGAACTTGAAGATCAGTTTTTTTCTACGTTATTATCCTTTTTAAATTTCTATTCCAGATAGATCACCGTTCACTTTTGGGCAACAACAATTTAGGAAATTTTAGGTCGTTGTTTTGTAATAAAATTTTAAAAAAATTTAAATTCGAGTTATAATTTTATTTAAGTTTAAGTTTTTTTTTTTAGTTGTAAAATTTGAGTTTAAACTCAAATTTAAATTCGAGTTCGGGGTTAAATTTGTGTTTAAGTTTTCCTTTCAACTTGAGTTCAGAAACTCAAACTTAAATTGATGAATACTATTTTTTCTATTCTTAAAAATGTCATAACTTTTTCATTTTAATTCTGATTGAGATTATTTTTTTATGCATTTACAACGAAAAGACGAATAAAATCTCATTCATATACCCTATTAAAATTTTTCATCACTATTGAGTTTTTATTAAAATACTATTTAAATATAAATTTAAGTTTTGACCAACCTAAATACAAACTAAAAAAAATTATCAATTCAAATTATAACTCAAATATGCACATCTAAATATAAACTCAAGCTACAATTTTAATTCAAGTTATAATTCAAACTCAACTCAAAATCATAATTCAAGTTATAATTTAAACTCAACTCAAAATCATAGTTCAAATCACTCTAACTCAAAAATACAAAATAACAACCCTTTTATTTTAGCTAGTATAATGGTAACTTTTTTTTTTTTTTTTTTTTTTTCAATGGGTAGTCCGTAGCCGTTAAGTAAGATGTCAAACGTTTTAGCTAGTATAATGGTAACCTCTTTTTTTTTTTTTTTTCAATGGGTAGTCCGTAGCCGTTAAGTAAGATGTCAAACGTTGGCAAAATAAAAGTTCCACGATTACCTCAAAATAAATAGTCTGCCATCAACAAGAAACTGTGGTGAAGCGTGGACGTTTGGTAACAAGATATGGCAAAGTGCAAACCAGCCGGCGTCGGCAATAACAGAGAAACGACAATAAGTATATAAACACAAAAGACATGGAAAAGGAAAGCAAACGGGAACAAACTACAATATGAGGAAACGACAGTAACAAATTGTAAACGGTAGTTAAAGCCTAAAAACGACAATAAAATTTGACCGCTGACTAAAAACGACAAATACATCAACGCCACTATCATTTGGCATCATGATTTGGGAGATTGCTAAAAGCTAGGCCTGGCAATTCGTGTTCACGGGCCGTGTTCGGGCCGACACGATTACGGCACGACACGATTATAGTGAACACGACACGATTAATAAACGTGTCAAAAACCCAAACACGAACACGACACGCTAATAACACGGTTAACACGACACGACACGCGAACACGATTATTAAACGGGCCGTGACGGGCCGACACGAAAAAAAACACATTTATGACCCGTTTATGACCCAACTAGCAAAATAGTGAATTTTATATTGTATTCAAAACTATATTAATTGACTACTTAATATCACTTATAGTTAAAATTATGCATAATAGCCAACACACATTAAAATATCTAAAACATCACTTATGACATCTGTTTCAAAACATACCAATTACTAAACATCTAAAGAAGTTTGAAAACATAACCAAGTACATTTAAATAAGTTTGAAAACATAACCAAATATTTGAAAATTTAAGTGCATAAAACATAATCAACCATCTACAAGTCCATTGGCATATTTAAGTGCATAAAGCATAAAACATATTTAAAGTTTAGGTTTATCCATTACAAATCATCCATTAGCATTTTGTAATCAACCATCTACAAGTCCATTGGCATTTTGTAATTTTATCAACATGCCATAACTTATTTAAAAGTTAGAGTGTTAAATTAAGTTAACCTTTTTATCAAACACCCTTCATGCAAATGAGAGAATATAAATAAAACGGGCTGTGAAAGAATGAGAGAATGAGAGAAAGAGAATTAGAGAAGTTAGGATTTTATCTTTAAAAAAATATAAATATATTTATATTTATATATTAATAAACGGGTCGGTTCGTGTCGTGTCGTGTCGGCCCGATTATGGCCCGTATAACTAAACGGGTTAGGCGTGTTAAACGGGCTGGCACGAATCCAACCCGTTTATTTTCGTGTTATTCGTGTCAGCCCGTTAACGACCCAATTAATAATCGTGCGGTCTAAACCCATTTATCTCGTGTCGTTTTCGTGTCGTTTCATCGTGCCGTGTCTGAAATTGCCAGCCCTACTAAAAGCTGTTTCTGACTTTCCACTCCAAAAGTGTCTCGATGATTTGCCAAAAATATTTTAATTTTTTAAAAAAATTTATCGTCAAAATTACAAATTAAGACTTCTTAAAAAAATAATTATGAATAGAATTTAAAATTTATACTAGTGTTTTATTAAAGTATTACAAATTTAATTCTAACGTCTTTATTATTTATTAAAAAATTTAAAATTTATTTGACTCATTAAGCTCTTTTTATTTTAAATACTTATTGGAAATCACATATTTTAATTTTATTCTTTTACTGATTAAAAACAAAAGTAAAAACTTTCTCAAACTGACCCAAAGAAATAGGAAAAATCTAAAAAAGGATAAAAAAAATAATAAACTAGAACAAAACATAATAAGGATATTTTCATTTAAAAATAGGATTTAACCTACGGGGTTAGAACGCGGGCTCTTACAAATGGGGTTGAACAGGCCGTACCGTTTTTATTTTGATACCATATGCATTTTGAAGTTATCTAGTATTTTAGAACGTAAGATCATTTTTAATATATAAATTAATTATATATTTAGTATCAAAAAGTATAATATGTTATATTATTTACATTTTTACTTTAATACATAATGTTATTTAAAATATTAAATCTATTTTTGTCCATAATCATTAAGCTTTAAAAGTTATAAAAGTAAATTTTATTTTAAAATAATTAAAAAATGTAAAAGTTACAATGATTACATAAAAAATAAATATTTCAACTAATAACAATTAAATACTAAATTTTTCATTTGCTATACTTAGTAGGAACTTTGTCACAAAATATAACATATGAAAAATTTAATACAACAAATAATATTACATTAGAGAAGTTTTTTGCACTCTAATATTAAATTTACAATTGGTATATTAATTATACCATTGTATTAGAGATGCTCTTATATTTATATCATTAGATTTTGAATTTATATGGGATTCTTACCTTTTTTTTTTGTGTGTCAATGATCAATTTTGAGAAGAAAAAAAACATAAACAAACTTAAAGGAAAAAATAAAAATTAAAACATGTGAAGGATATGTTGATCTCTTTAAAACTCAATCACCGAAAAAATAGGATTTGACATCAACTTAAAATGTGAAAATAACAATCCTCCAACTCAAATGACAGAACGCCAAGATTAGCAAGCAGCGTCTTTTAAAAGGACGGTTACTTGGTTCTTAATGGAGCTACTAAAAATTCTATCAAAGAAATGGAGTTGATAATGAGTGCAAAATTTAGTAGAGTTGTACTAGCTGTCCTTTTTTTAAATTTTTTATTAGTTCTTCAATGCGAAACCCCACAATACCCCCAACCAAAAAAATAAAAAATAAAAAAAATCTGAAACCTTATACAACCTCACTTATTAAACTTGTCCACTTTTGTTTTTCCTAGAATAAAGTGTTACACAATATCAATATGTAAATGTAATTAACTCTTCCTTTTTTAGAGTACTTTTGCAACATTTTTTTTTTGAAAGTTCCCTAAAAAGGAAATAATAAGTATAAAATTTAGGACTTGTTCAGTTGCATTTTTGAGTTATAGTCACTTAAGTGTAGATCTTGAGTTGAATTTGAGTTATAACTTGAGTTTATGTTTAGATGTGCACATTTGAGTTATGATTTGAATTGCGAATCTACTTGAGTTTGTATTTGGGTGAGTCAAAACTTGAATTTGTATTTAGATACTATTTTAATAAAAACTTAGTGGTGATGAAAAATTTTAATGAGGTATATAGGTGTAGTTTTATTTGTCTTTTCATTGTGAATGCATAGAAAAAAAAATGATCTCAATCCGAATTAAAACAAAAAAGTTATGACACTTTTAAGAATATAAAAAATATTATTCATTAACTTTAGTTTAAGTTTAAGAACTTGAGTTGAAGGGGAAATTTGAAATCAGATTTTAACCTTATACTCAAGTTAAAACTCAGTTCAAACTCAAATTTTACAAAAGAATATAAACTTAAATAAAATTGTAATTTGATTTTAAACTTTTTTTTTTTTATAGTTTTGTTCCAAAAGAACACGCCCTTATTCCAGGTTTTAAAATTTGATTCTTAAAACCACTATTAACTCAATCACTCTTGTGTTGGTCCTTCTGGATTGAGGGTGGAAATTCAAACTTTAGATCTCAAATATAATATTGGAAGTAAAATGTTAAATTATTACCAGACTATGATTGCAGCTACACTCAATTAAGCTTAATTAAGCACTAATTAGATGCTATATAACATTTATCATGTTAAAGTTTGCTCCTTTGTTTTGTTTGAGATCATAAACGACCTTTCACATTTTAATGTCGTTTGAGTGGACAAGACAACCTACAATTCAGTTTTAAAACTTCGTTGTTGTTTCTATGGCAAACGACTTGCGGTTTCTTCTGTTAAAGTTTGCAACGTTTATGTCCGTAAACAACTTGTAGTCCATAGTAATTTCCAAGTTTTACACAGCTTTAATGGACAAAATGACATGTAGTTGGTGTTTAAAAGTTGCCTCTACTTTTTGTACAATGTTAATAGATGGTACAAACAATTATGAAGAGCAAAGTCTATAAAAGCCAATAAAAAACACTCCATTTCCACTCCACGGTGTGTCTACACTACGCTGATGACTTCTATGATCATCTTGATAAACTAGCTATTTTATTGAAGACTCCTTCAAATTGTTGAGTCGAATGTGGACTTGATAAGGTTAGTACTCAAACAACGAGACACTTTATGTGCATTGAAGATATTAAGTGTTAGGACTGCTCTTACTTAGTTGGCAATTTTTGCTTAAAATTGGTAGTATAAATTCAAAGAAACAGGTTTTTCTTTTTTGGGTTAATTGCATCAAAATTGGGATGATTCTCTGGATTTGGACTGATTTTACCAAGATTGATTAGTGGCTGATTTGGTTGACTTGGCTGGTTGATGATTGGCGGCTGATTTGGTTGACTCGGCTGGTTTATTGGAGGTATCTATGGAAAGAATCCGTAGTAATTATTTTGCTCTTGAAGATGTTGATCTACGAGATTGTTAAGAAGGATTTATGAGTTTTCGTAGCAGGGGAGTTTCGATGTTCTGGTTTTGACACTGTGCAGAATATTCTAAAGGTTGAGGGTCTGATAGATTTGTTGTTTTGAGTGGAAAATGTTACAGACTATCCTTATGGTACATGTCAATACTTGACTATGAAGCGATGTTACAAAGTCGGGTGGTGCCCGCTGGACAAGTCCTCTAAGGAGACTCAACACAATGGTGATACGGTCAAGGAGAGAGTCTTAAGTGTGTAAGACCATTATTGATGTTTGTAATCTTTCAATCTTAGTAGATTGTTCACTGTCTGAGCGTGGCCCCGCAGATGTAGGTGTGTGCACCGAATTGTGATATCAATTTTTTATGTCTCTTTTGTTTCTGCATTATTATTTTCTGCATTACTTCTCTACACAATTATTTACTGGTTATTCAATATGAAACACTTAACATATCCTCAGTGTTTCAACTAGTGTTGTAACACTATTTGTGACACCGGGATAAAAATAGACCTTTCATTAAGTATATTGAAAATTAAGCTCACTTAGCAAATACATGCTTTCAGCAACAAAAATAATTTCTTTCTTATAATAGCAACTAAGAGAGACGAGAGAGTTATTGCTTTTGGTATGTCTTGGAATGGACTAAGAGATCCCTTTATAGTGTGTAAACAAGACAATGACATTCATCTCTAAGAGATTTTGCCCTAATTTTCCCAACTTCAGAGGTGCATTTTGGGTTTCTCGCATTCATCCTTACATCAGTTTGAGCATATGAATATATCATTTCAATCTCTTCATAGAAGTGAGCATGAATATATCTTAACACCCGTTACTAACACAAAGTGTGTCCCACTTAAAATTGGTACCTCAAAATGGACTACCAAACCATTTTTCTACCAATCCCCTACATGACCATGCAAACACACTTTTAGTTTATGATACTTAATATTTACTCTCATTACATGTCGTTTGATTAATCTAATATTTCTTATCAAATTAGTTTGGTGCTAGGTGTATTAGCTAACACGTCTTAATTATATCAGTACTATTTAAGAGTGTTTTCAAAGTGATGTTGTCTTGGATCTGAAATTGAAATGAGAATGGTGGTTGTAACGCTTCTAAAATTGTGTTTGGTTGCTCTTAAAAGAAATTGTTTTAAGTAAGGGAAAAAGAATATGCTGACAACACTTAAATTCCCTTTAAAGCTTTCTTATGCAAGTAACCCGAATAGCTACCTTATCTGTTTGGTTGTAGTTTTGTAAATATATTTTAAAGTATATAGGCCTTAAAAAATAAAACACTATAGATAAAATGATTGCACGCTTTCTAATTTTCTATTAGACTTTTTTTTCAAGGAAAAATTTTCACTACTAATTAAATTAACAAATTACATAAATAGTCGTAAATGACCACAAATTACAAGGGAATTCGACCATGGACATTGACTGGATTAGTAAAGACAGATAAAGTATAAGGGTGAACACAAGTGCCAAGATCCACTTAGAAAAGACCTACTTAATACTAAAAAAATTGAGCGTGGCCAAAGCTCGTTAACAAGCACCAGTACAGTTGATGGATAAAATTAATTGACTAAGAGCAAACCCCTAATATTAGAGACACAAGCAACACAACATAAAA
The DNA here is from genome assembly GCA_012066045.3 of Morus alba. Taxonomy (NCBI): domain Eukaryota; kingdom Viridiplantae; phylum Streptophyta; class Magnoliopsida; order Rosales; family Moraceae; genus Morus; species Morus alba. Next base: position 4,766,440 of record CP050231.2, on the reverse strand, counting down.
ATAAATATAGGTGTAAACACACACACCATCGATAACCAACTCACACGGGTGGGACACATAAACAAAATTGAAATGTGAGAAAACCACATCCGTTATTACAATATATAAACTTAGTGAAAACAATGCCTTTATTATAATTAATAAAACACTATGAAAAATACGAATGGCCTCAGCCACATGGAAAGAGACACATGTCACAAGCTAGCAACTATTGTATGGAAGCTAAAGATATCGGATCTGAACAGAGCTGTAGTAGCAGAAGCGCGACCACTACCAATGAAGTTGAATGGAAAAATAACTTGAACGATGCCCTTACACCACATATTCCACAAAAATATCCCGCTCCTCACACCAACAAAAGCAACCAGGCCTCCATCTTCGGTAGAGAGCCACTCTAAGATACAACCGCCCCTCCCTCAAACCATATCAATGAGGGAGCCAAGATCCCAGAGCAACGGCTACACCAAATTCCAACTCACTAGATCTACGCCTCTATTGCTAATGGATCACACTTATCAACCACCGACCAGACGTATACGACCTCAACCACTGTCTCAAGGGCCAATAGTCCGACAACCAGTCAGTAGTGGTGCCAAACTCCAGCCTTAAAAAGAGATGTCAAACTTAAAACTCCAACCGCCTCACGAAAGAGAAAGAGAGAGAAGAAAAAATCCTAATTTACTAGTAGAATTAGGTGCTAAAGTCATTCAAGGTATAATTTCTAATGTATAGACACATAATATGAATTTATAATCTACATGCCATATATAACATATTCTATTTTTTTTTTTTTTTTTTTTTATAATGGTGCCTTTATTATTAGGTGAAACCCATTCAAAGTATCAAAGCTCTCTCTCTCTCTCTCTCTCTCTCTCTCTCTCTCTCTCTCTCTCTCTCTCTCTCTCTCTCTCTCTCTCTCTCTCTCTCTCTCTCTCTCTCTCTCTCTCTCTCTCTCTCTCTCTCTCTCTCTCTCTCTCTCTCTCTCTCTCTCTCTCTCTCTCTCTCTCTCTCTCTCTCTCTCTCTCTCTCTCTCTCTCTCTCTCTCTCTCTCTCTCTCTCTCTCTCTCTCATTTTTTTTTCTTCTAAAATCTATGGCTATTCATGGAAAACTAGAATTTTCTCAAGTTTTTTCTTCATTTATGCACTTCTTGGGGTTTACCATATTGATCAGTTTATGGTCCTCCAAAGTTGTTTGCAATATTAAATAACATATATATGACAACAATACCAAAATTTATCCATGTAGCAATATTTATTTGTGCCCCAAATTTTTATTCATTTGCTCCTATTTCTGATATATAAAACACCCATTTTATTATTTCAGAATTTGAATTAATCCCACTTAACTCACTCTCTTAAAATTTCTGTTAAAAATGTGAACATATCTAGAATTAATTCTTTCCATTTATGGAAGATGATGGATTCAATTTTTGAGCCACATGTGTACGAAATAATTATATCATACTATAACTTAAGCAAATACAGATAATTGCTAGTATGTATGTATGTATGTATGTATGTATAGATATATGTATATATTTTCAGTCTTAAGGACTGTACTTACTAGACTGAGATCAGTGCCTCAGTAAAAAAGCAACAAATATATATACCCATTAACACCCGAATATATACTTTTGCTCAATCAAGATATAATTAGTCCAGGGAGCTTTAACTAATCAAGCAAACCACACCCTTTATGGCGCAATGACTTCATCCCCGAGTCAGTTTCTTAAGTAATAAATTGGCCACTTTTTAAACAAACACTTTCTACACACATGATTAGAGCTAGTATTCCCTATATATCCTCCTCAACCTTTAAAAAAAAAAATAAAAAAAAATAAAAAAAATAATAATAGTTCTTTTAGAGGAACACTACTGATCATCAGAATATATTTGCACTTTGGAATTAATATTAATTAACAACAACATATATTTATATTCTTCATGTGTGCCTATATATATGAAGATTCTTGTACAATATCTTATTTATCTTAAATGAAATGGAATTTGACTCAACAAATCCTCGCTTTTTTTTTTTCTCAAACAAATCCTTCGTTAAAGGCAGAATATATCATGTATCGAAAAAAGAACAATTCTTTAACCCATAATCTTGTGTTTGTTTATGTAACCGCGTTGTATGGCTATCATAATTATATTAATCATCATTGGTAATCTTAGAAAGATAACTGCTTTTGGCATAAAATATAAAAGGGCATCATATCATGTGCAATATTAATAAATTAAGGAAAATACATATATAGTACTGTTAGCCACATAAAAACTGTTTTTGTAACTAGTCCTGCATGTGACCTGTTTCAAAGCCCTACTGCTTGTAGGAAAACATCATTCAGTAGTACTGTACGTATGTGACTATGTGTATACATGAATGTACGTAACTTACGCGTATCTATACATACACACATACATGTATATGTGTGTGTGTGTGTGTGTGTGTGTGTGTGTGTATAAGTAATTCATGCGGTTAGTCTCTAATTTTGAGCACAGTAACATTTTGATTAGTGATAAGAATTATCTGTTCACTGCATGATAACTTAAAATTTTTACAGAAAGTGTTACACTAATTACATGCACAATTTTCTCTTTATTACTATTAAAACGTGTTGAAAACTGTAACAATTTATACTTACTATGACTATTTATGTATAATTTTTAGTTATATGTGATAAGAATTTAATTGTATACCTTAAATTTTAGAAATTACTGTACTCAAAGTTGTGGTACTATGCATGCATACATATATGATTATAGATGTAAAAATCCATCAATGTATATGATGGGAGTATCTCTCCTAAATCTCATATCTTGAATAGTAGTGGGAGTATCATAATTAATTAATAGGCCTTTTACTAGTGTAATGAGGTCAAAGAATGCGTCCAGCTGCATTAATCTAGTAATTAGCTAGATTTGGTGATGATGATGATGCGTTCCCAGCACTTAATTTGTGATTTTGTTGATGCTTATCATTGCCAAAAGATGGATAATACATGTTTTATATATTCTGGCAATTGTTGATTGTAGGACTCGAATTTTGGCATTTTTACAAAATATTCTGCTGATTACTTTTTTGCTTCGACATTCTTACGTATTCATATTATTATTACAAGCATAAACGGTTGGTGGGATCAAATTCTCTTAACAGAAATGCAGCTATCAAACATATTTTTAATAGTTGAATTAGTGGAGGGAATTTATAAAGAGAATACCGAATATAATTTACGTTTAAAGTTATTGGAGATGGAAGATTAATTATATTACTTGATTATGAATTTGTTACAATGAGTTTAGCCGTTTATGTCTCTAGCTTTCCAAAAAGGGGAAAGATTAGATAGTAGCAATGTTCTCAAATCTTTCTCTTACTTCTGCCACGTTATAATTCATGACTAATCTTATCCTATACATGATATATGCTTTACCCTTTTATTTTATTTTCTTTATTTACTTGTTCAATTTCCTTTCGTTTGCAAGTACAATTAGTTGTGCGCAGTGCTTGAGTCATCAATTATTTTCAAAAATATATATATATATATATATATATATATATATATACTGAGAGACTATTAAAAAAAAATTAAAGATTACCTAGTTAGAATAGTTTCACTTAGAGCGACTCTAACCATGCTAGCCATTTCATATTTTTAGCTAAAATAGCTAATGATTTAGCCCTTTTTTTTTTAGCTTTTCACTACTCCAACCATTAACTAAATGATTTACTATTTTAAAAAAATGCCTTTCACACTAGCTAAATATAGCTAGCATGAAGTGGTTAGTCATTTCAATTTTTATATTATTTTATTCTTTTACGTAAAGGTTCTTTTGTAAATTAAATAAAATTATTTATATTTTAAATTCAATAAATATTAAAATAATTTATATTTAGCTAAGTATGGTTGGAGTGACTCACTAAAAAGTTACTAGCTAAAATAGCTTTTTAGTCATTTTAGTTAGAATTTAGAGAGCTTTCTTGGAGATACTCTTATATTATAGGGTAAAATTATAATTTTTCTTATAATATGAGAGAATAGCAACATATTTTTTTAATTATTCCTAGAGGGTGTAATTACAATTTTTCTTTTTTAAATAAGAGTACAACTAAATTTTTTAAAACAAAAATTATAATTTCAAAAGTTGAATGGGGACTCATGCCCCAGCCACTCACAAAAGTATTACTGTGCTACCTAGTTGAGAAATTTAAAATTCCAAGACAAACATTATGGAATTGTGAATCAATTCTTAAATGTAAAACAATTTTGGAAATAAATAAAGAAGTTATCCTTTCAAAATGTATACATATATGGGTGTTAATTCTTAACTAATTAAGAAAGGTAATAAGATAAACAGTAATAATAAAAAATAGGCCTACAAAAAAAAAAAAAAAAAAAAAAAAAAAAAAAAAAAAAACACGACAAAGGATAATCAAGACAACAGAAAACTCCTAAAAGAAAAAGACAAGAAAGAGTCTTAAATATATATTTGGGTGATGAACGTACAAAGAAAATATAAAACGTACCCAACTTTTGCTCTAATTGTGAAATTTATTTTTGCTTCATTCTCTGATTCTCGGACATCTTTATAGTTAATTCTTCTTTCTTTATTTTTTATTTTTCTAAATTTACACAATTGGACTCCTTATAATAATAGAAGGAAAAAATGAAATTTGATTAACATCTAAATTTGGGCCTCTAATTTAATTTTCTCTATAATATAAGTGAGAGAATTAGAGTAATGCCCCTATAGTAAAGGACAGAGAAATTTATGCTCCTCCTTAAACACTCTTAGGCTCTGTTCATTTCGCAGATTCGAGTTTTCAATTCGAGCTGAGATATGACATTTTCTGAGAGTTTTTTATTGTAGCAGAAAAAGTTAGACGTGACATTTTTTTTAGAGCTTTTTACTGTAAAAACCTAAACTGAAAACTTGAATTGGTAAAGTGAACGAGGCTTTAGATTCATACTTTTTTCCTTCTCTTTGACATCAAATTAAGGGGGTTCAAATATTCTGAGGGAGAAAAAAAAAGCCTAAATTTAAAAGGCATTTTGTAAAATTTTTCTAAATTTGTGATTGGTCTCTTTACTTAAAGTAATTGGGTTTTATTTAATCAATTTTAGCTTACATTTAATGAAAGCATATAACCTTATAATTTTTGTTAATGAAGGGCTTAAAAGATTAGAAAAAATATATAAATAGAAAAATTAGAAAAATTAAATATAATAGAAAAAAAAGGGTTTAAGGGTGCATATGACACCCTCCCCCGGGCCTGCGCGCCCCTGTTTCGGATGAATGTTTCTTGGATAGATATACTCATGGACATTTTAATTATTGGAATAAATACTATGAAATAAATTATTGGATCAAAAACCAATATTAATTGCTTAAAATACAAGCTAGAAAAATCTCATCATCATAAAACTAAATATACATACGTACTATAGGCAGGCTTTCAACTCAGATTAACAGGATGAAAACTAATTAAAACATTAATTTTTCCTTCGCACTCATAAATTTGTTAAGGAAAAAAAAAAGAGCAATAAAAGGTTAGGTTAGGCAATTCTAATTTGCGTCTTTTCATATATACCCCTAGAAATTAAACAATAATTTTTTTATTCTAGGTTGAAAAAGTCACGCATTTTGGATGATAGTAAAAGGAATTATCTTGCTTTCATGTCAAGCACATATGTATATATTAATTAATTGCATAGCAATTATTCATTCAACGGTAAAACATGCTTTCTTACTGTGCACCATGTGAATATAAATATTTGGATTATATTCCATGACATCTGAATTTAATCCTTTACCTACATTATAATATTGTGTTTATCTATTGAAGGTGCTTTCTTAGTTTATTTTTTCCCCCTAAAGTTTATTAATTTCTTTTCAAACTGTTCACAATATCATCTTCGAGGTCAAAAAAATCATGATAACTGATATTCTGTTAGTAACGTAAATCTTTAACTAATGGTTTGTGATTTTTCCATTTTTTTTAAATAGTCATAAAAGATGGCCCCTTTTCCAATTAACAAGATCATATCGAAGACGAGATTCAACTGAAAAGTCTTTAATCGTACTACAATATAAAATTAATTTTATCAACTGAACAAGGAAAATAGTCCTAATTTTGAGTCAAATTTACGTAACCCTCATATAAAATTAGTAATTAATCTTGTCAAGTAATGTCATTTTTTTTTTTTTTTTGGTAGGAAAGGAAATTCAAAATACAGTTAAGAAAACCACTCTTGAAATTAAAGTTAATATACTTCGACTTTGGAGAACGATGATACAACTTTTCCATAGATGAAAATGCAATATATATATATATATATATATATAGAATTACATGAGAAATTTAAATTTAAATCTAATTCAATAATTCAATTATCCTCATAAGTTTCTAGTACTACAAAACTATCGAACTGACTCTGAGTAATTATCATATGTAAGGGGCAATGACAGGTCATTTAATTTCATCACTCCTGGATTCTGAGTTTTTAATTAAATGTTAAAATCACCTTTTTTTTTTTTAAGAAAATTTTTTTTCTATATATCCACATACCGGTATATACGTGGCCTAGACATGCGCAAGGATGTTAATGATGAGACGATACATTGATATATTTATGTGGTATTTGTTCTTGTTTTGTTTCTTTGTTTTCCTTTTTTTTTTTTTTTGGAAAATGATCACTACTATGTATGCACAATTGCACATATAACATATGCATATACACATGTCATAAGGATGATGTGATCATACCGTTTCATACAATAGATTAGATATATACAAGCATTAAAAAACATAAATAACTTTGATAACTTGGTAACTTTCATTACAAATGATAATAAAAAAGTATGGTTATAGACATAGCTTAATCGTAATTTCCGTTTTCACGTCAGGTGTAGAGTTCATGAAATCCCATATTTATTATTAACAAGTTTCAAAAAGAAAAATGTTTAGAAAAGTGGACTTAGAATAGTACTTATAATAGTAAGGCATAAGTAGAATTAAACACTATTATCTAATAAAAAATGAGTATCGCAATGTGAAACAAGTGAGATTTATTTTTTATTAAATGGTGGTGTTCTTCAGCATTTTTTTTTATAACACTAATATATATTGAGAAGACTTAATCCAACCTAGTCTTCCGTGATGAAAATACATTTGGATAAGATAAAGACCAATTTTTTTTTTTTTTTTTTTATCTAAAAAATACTAGATTTTGTTTGATCATCACTAATTTCCCCACGAATAATATTTGTTAGAAAAATAACTTTTATATAATTTCGTCGGTATACCTCACGTGGGAAAAAGAAAAAAAAAAGTATCTTCACTATGAAGAAAAACGTTAATAAACATCTTGAATCGGGTGAGTCAAGATGACCTTTATTATGTATTGCTCCAAAAAAAAGGCTCGCATGGTGTTCCTCATCATCCATCCCCTTGTCATCATGTATGATTCTTAAGCTTCTTTTTTTTTTTTTTTTTTTTTTTTTTTTTTTTTTTTTTTTTATACGGGGGATTCTTAAGCTTTTTATAGTTTCTTTTTCTTGTGATGGAAAAGGTGGGAATTTGGCGTACCTAGCTATAAATTCGTGGCAGATAATTAATTAATAATTTGAGCACATATCTATAAGTACTTCTGATTGAGAACATATCATGTCCGATATATATTATATATAGCCTCTCAACCTATATTAACCTTCCAAAAAAAAAAAAAAAGAATGAAAAGAAAATTGCAAGTAGTTGAGAGTACTCCTTTCGTTTGTTTTTTCGAACCCATAGACAAATGTTTCGAGCTGGCGCTTAACACTATTAATAAAAAAGTAGTGCTTAACATTATTATTAATAGAAAGTAGTGCTTAACACTACTATTAATAGAAGTAAGTTCTAATTGTAAGTCTTATATTACAACATTCACCTTATACTAAGGGATAATGTTGAATAGAATGCTCATATTTATTCTGATAGAGTTAAAATTTCATTACTCACGTAAAACTAAAACTGATCTCATTAAATGGGTAGATGAGATCCAACTCAATGAGACTCACTATTTTATAAATATGAGGTTTTATCTCCTGTGAAAATAAGGCATCGTTCACTTTGCAGATTTGAGTTTTTAATTCGAAGTGAGATGTAACATTTTTCTGAAAGCTTTTTACTATAACAAAAAAAGTTAGATGCGATATTTTTTAAGAGTTTTTTATTTTAAAAACTTAAAATTAAAAACTCAAATCAGTAAAATAAACGAGACGTAAATAACATTCTGCTAAATATCATCGGGACCATATAGAATTGTTCCAACCTCATAATGGAGGAACACATATTAGAGAAATTTCTTGTTGGAGGGGCATATACAAAAATAGGTACCCCCACGTCCTGCTGTCGTTTTTGTCCTTTCTAGTGGAACTCCTGCAAATTTCACCTGCTCATTGCTTCTTTCCCACGTCTTTGCAGAACAAGGGAAGATTGATGGGTGTGATGGATTCTGAATTAATATCAATCAAATTGCCTTAACAAGAAGAAAAAAGAAAAGAAAAGAAAAAAAAAAAGCAATTTTTTTTTTTTAATTTTCAGAAAAGTTATACTTATTCACTGGCCTATATCTGAGAACCCCCCCAACCCCCACCTCTGAACCAAACAGTACATGTACATGCATGATATCTCAGTTCCGATAGATTATACACAAAAAGTCCACATTCTAATTATTAAAGAGAAGTAGACATATACACATATATATAATTTTATATACGTGTGTGGGATATGGTGGTGGGGATATGATGAGATAAGAGGGAAATTGGATATGGTTCACCAAAATTTCCAAGAAATAATTTAGAAAAATAAAAAAGAAAGAAGAAATAAAAAGGGAAAGGCTTTTGGCGATCTCGAGGATCTAAGTTTGGGCTGACAAAAATACAGAGAGGGAGATCATCAAAGAGAGAGAGAGAGAGAGAGAGAGAGAGAGAGAGAGAGAGAGAGAGAGAGAGAGAGAGAGAGAGAGAGAGAAGGAGAGACGATGAATTCGATGACAGGAGACGTGACCCTCAAATGGAGCCACTGCTGTCTGCTAGGCTGCAGAGAGACTCAGATCCAGATACGATTCAGTTTCAGCCTCTCTGCGCGTGTGTGTGCGTTAGTACTGCTACTTACTATACCACTACTAAGAGTGAGTTATTAGTAAAATGTGCGTGTGCGTGTGTGTGTGAGAGAGAGAAAGTTAGAGAGAGAAAGAAAGAGATAGAGAGAGAGAGGACAGGTTAACTTTTTCTTGATTTTTATGTGTAACAGTTTCAATTGTAGCTATGTTTCTGTCTCTATGTCGGGTGTGGGTGTGTAGATAGAGATAGAGAGAGAGAGAGAGAGAGAGAGAGAGAGAGAGAGAAACAAAAGTGGTGATGATCAAGATCAACATCTTTTGCTCTGCTTTGCTTGCTCCCCTTCTCCTCACATTAAAGAAATAAAGATCATCAAAACCACATGAATGCATGACAGAGAGAGAGTACTGGAAGGAAAATAAACACATATACGTACAGTAAACATGCACAGTGGAAAGAATACATGAAAATATTTGGAAGACGTCATCTCTCTCTCTCTCTCTCTCTCTCTCTCTCTCTCTCTCTCTCTCTCTCTCTCTCTCTCTCTCTCAGCCTAATCATGTGATTTCTCTTTAACACTTCAAATTTTAACGGTAACATATAATATGACGGCTTACTTGGGGGAAGAAAGTGAGAGAATATGCTGCTTCTGACTTTGAAACACTTTTTGGTTAGGGTGTTATGAAACCCTAAACCTAATTTTTCTGGGGTTTTTTTTTTTTTTTTTTTTTTTTTTTTGCATACATATGTATATATAGTATATTTAGTAGTCTTTTTACTTCTTTTCCCTTTCCTTTCTCTATTTTTGGATTCCGTTTCGTGATGATGTATATAATTATCATGAGAGAACATTTTTATACGAAACTAGACTCTTTTTTCTTTTATTGGAGCTTTACATATATTATATAAGTATAAGCTTAGAACATGCCGCAAGAAACATCCGAGTAAAAGAAGACATAATTCAAATAGTATATAAGGTAAAGCATAAATACACAATAATATGAGAGAGAGAGAGAGAGAGAGAGAGGGCGGGGGGTGTTACTGTGAAGAGACTTTTGTCTAAGGTTTCACTGTTTTGTCTCTGGCGAGTGTCTAGTGGGATCATGAAATAAAAAGGGTGGGCTTTGGGGAAAGAAAAGCTGATGATCAAGACACTTACACGGGAGAAAAACTTCTATACACTTTTGTTGGTGATTAAAAAAATTTAGCGGACACAATTATAAGAGAAATGGACTGTTATTGGATACTGTTTCGGATATGTAAGTCTAGAAATGAGAGGTGGAGTGGTGTTCCACATAAAGTAGATAGTTCTCTATATATATATAATAATATATAACTAGGGATTTTTTTGGCTATGCCTCTCCGTGGATAATACTACTTTCTAACGGTTGAATTTAATTAAAATCACCTTAAATAAAAAAAGTATACATAATAAATAGTTTTTGATACAAAATTAAAAGTTGAAAAGTAATAAACTGATAACTCATCTTTTCTGTCCGACTACTGAAACTCTCTAAAACAATAGGTGGCATTCACGACTACTCTATGATATAGGATACAGGATAGAAGTCATGATTCGAACAAAGTTATAGCTAGAGTACTACTACTACTACTACTTGAAGCGGAAAAAAAGTTGAATGAGACAGTTAAACAAAGTTGGGAAATTTTTATATTTATGGTATAAGGGCAAAACATAATCAATGTTTGTAAATGGATCGATATGTATTCAAAAGATGTACAAATACATAATATATGGCTGGCTATATATGTGTGATTATAAATCTGTTTGAATCATTTACAGTTTATTAGGAGAATATTATAAAATCCTAAACCCTTTTCTAATTAAAAAAATTACGGAAAAAAAAGTCCTTAAACCTAAATACAAAAAATTTATTATTATTATTATTTTAAAATAAATGAAGAGAGAAGGTAACTAACTTGAGAGAAACTTAGCACATGAAAATTAGGTTACTTAGTATTCACTGGTATGAGAGAAACCTAAATACAAAAAAAAAAAAAAAAAAAAAAAAAAAATGTAAATTTAGAGCCAAGAACAATTTAGAAAAACTAAACAAAAAAAAATATATTCTGTAAAAAAAGAAAAAGAAAAAGAAAACTGTAAGAAGTTTATAAGGAGTATATGTAACAGTATCAATAGTACTGTGTTTCCTGCCACACAAAATTTCTTTCCATTCGTGATCTTTTCATCGTGTACAATATTCACACGAAGGAAACATGTTACTAGCATATTGACATGAAAATTATAAACTTTGGCTCAGATAATATACTCACCACGCGAGAAATTAACTTGTCCAAATTAAATAGAAACAAAAACCCATATATTTAATTGCTTTTGTGCATTGAAATATTTCTCGCCACCATGACTTTCCAATTCATAGAAAAAAGAATGAATCATAAACAAATTTAAACTAATAAAAAAGCAAGGCGTCGCATATGGATCTTTATTAAACCAAAGGCAAAGGCTATGAAATCAGCTAAACGAATTAAATCATGATCAAATCCAAGACAAATCAAAAGAGTGGTCCTTAAGAACAAAGAGGAAATTAGCAAAAGCGAGCATATATATAGGTTTAAAAGAGAACTAAGCCCTAGACTTAGGCTCAAGAATCTTCTTTACTAACAAGGAAGCATTTTTATTCATTCATTTATTCTTTATGAGCATAAACAATGTGGACAGAATGTCAACTCCGCATGCGAATGCTTTGAGAGTTGCACTTATAATTACACAATAAGCTGAGAGAGAGAGAGAGAGAGAAAGAGATCCCAAGTAGCTTAGCTATATAGATACATAACATACACAACATATATATATATATATATATATATATATATATGTAGATGTGTAAATGTGCTCTATACAGCCTTATTTTAGGTCCCTATAATCCCAACTAATTAATAAATAATTAACACAATTCTAGACTCCTTATTCATATTGTCCTTGGTTTTAGCATATAAATAATAATATATATAACTAATACCCACCAAAACAAAAGTACCTGAAAAATCAACATAAATAGAAATTAACAACGACTCAACTTCAAGTAGTGATCTGAAAATGTTCCAGAGTAGTACTGATATATATTCTCCTCCACGTGATGCCCAGGCCATAGAAAACCCTCTTCACCAAACTTAACCAAACAAATAACACCAATATTATTCCAATAGATAAACCCTAGATGGGATTTAATTGATAATAATTAATCGATTACCTTTTTTGTATGATCATCATATGTGTCCTCCTCCTCCTCCTTCATTAGCATTTTCAGAAGAAGGATTGTTATTCTGATCATTCCATGGGAGAGAATAAGCCGGAAGCTGATGAGAGAAGGATTGCGGATAAAACCCTCCCCCGGATTGGCGGATATTCATCGGTGTCAGCGGCGGAGGAGGCGGAGGCAGGTGGTTGTGATGGTGGTCGGGGGGGAGGTCGTTGCAGGCGAAGCGGATGAGATCGGCGTTGGCGGCGTCGAGCTCCTTCTGGAGGCGCTGGACCTGGCGCTGGAGGAAGGAGATGGCGCCGACGCAGCCGTAGACGGGGTCCCTGACCCGCGCCTCGGCCTCATAGGCGAGGGAGTTGACGGCGTCCTCCCGCTGGTGTTGGGGGAGCTCGTTGAGGAGCTTTGTGACGTTGCTGGCGCCGAAGATCTTGTGGACGTTCGCGAACTTCTGCGGCTCCTCCGGCGGAAAATACGGCGCGAAGATGCACCCTGGCATGCACTTCCTCCTCAGGAACTTGCAGGCTGCGCAGGGGGAGTTGTAGGAGCTTGATGATGCCATTTTATATATTGTTTCTCTTCACCACCGCTACTACTACTACTACTACTACTACAAGTCCCACCTGCAAAAACGTACGAATAATAAAAATTATTATTATTGCTAGCTAATTATTACGCAAATTAAGGGGTAGTTAATTAATTAGATGATAAAAGAAGATTTGTTGAGAAAATTAACAGATTAAGTTTACAAAAGAGATTTTATTTCCTAATTAATTATTAGTTTGTTTTAATTTTTCTCCTTACTTTCTTCTTTTCTCCTTCCTTTGATCTGTGCACTAGCTAGCTAGGGTTAGCCAAGAAACATCCATGGAAGTCAGATTTGTGTGATCTCTTTAAGGTTCATATTTAACTTTTTTTTTTTCTAATTTTTTTTTTTTCAAGAGTTTGTTCAATTGATAAAAAGAAAAAAAGTAAAAACAAAAAAACAAAAACAAAAAAGAAAAACAAAGAAAAGACTCATAACCCTAACTACCACCCCAACCACCATCTGCTTCTCTCTGTCTTTCCTGATCTGCGTATCATCATCTCTATCTCTTTTAACACTTGATTCAGATTAAAGAACAATATAGTAGGGATCCTTAATTTGTCACTTTTTCCATCCTTTTTTTCCTCTCTTCTTAATTATTTGATTATTATTATTATTATTATTTTCCATTTGCTAGTTCTCAAGAACAGTTTCTACACAGCATCACAACCTCCAAGGCCCTTCTTCAATCAGCTGCATGCTTCCTTAATCTTCGTTTCCGAATTTTCTCTCTTCTTTTACTCTCTATAGTCTTAATTCCCTTCATAAAGAGTTAGTCCTTTCCAAGAGAAATATTTGTGTAAATTAGATATATAGGCATGACAAAGAAACATATTAGTCTCAAATTAGTGGAACATGCTGAGATCTGATATTGAAGTGCAACCAATCACAAATATAAAGCTTTGTCACATATACATACATATATATATATATATATATGTATGCGTGTGTGTGTGTGTGTATATATATATATATGTATATGTATATGTATAGTTCAAATTAGAACTTTACCCCTGATCAAGGGATCTGTACTGACTCTTTAAACCTTTAAGTAGCTCTTACCCAAAAAGAAACAAAACCAGAGAGAATATAACTAGTAACATATAGCTAGAGAGGGACAAAACCACACACACACACACACACACACACACACACACACACACACACACACATATATTATATGAGTCATGTTTACCTGTTTATGATCTAGGTTTCTTTGATCAAATGGATAAAATAAGGTACTTCCCTTGTGAGCTCTTAAATTCAAGAGCTAGCTAGCTCTTAAATTTGTTCCTTCTAATTATAATGATTTCATAAACCAACCTTGGCACAATTATGAAAGGACTGATCAGCATAACAGATTTGTACAGTAGGGAGATCCTCAAAAGAGGGAAAAAAACCCTAATTGAGAGAGAGAGAGAGAGAGAGAGAGAGAGAGAGAGAGAGAGGATGAGAGGTGCAAAGTTCAGTGACAAAAAGGTAATGAGAGGAAGGAGGAACACAGGAGCATTTAGTGGATGGAGAAGGAATAGAGGCCAAAAGACAAAGGTAATAAATGGGAGGTACACTATAAAAGAATGACTATGACACTGCATCTAATAATAATATTAGGGTAATGTCTCCCATTCCACTCTACTTTTTGTTTTCCCTCTCAAACATTAAGATAAATAAAGCATATTTTTCAATGAAAAGAAAAAAAAAAAAATTAACCCTTCTAAGTGGAACAACATATTGAAGTATCATTATTTTGAACTAATTGCTAATTAAAGGAATAGAAAGGATAGAGAAAAGTTGTAGTTCCATATATGGGGAGCAAATGATCAACTTAATTTATCATAAGCAAGATGTACTTAATTTGTATAATTGATACGAAATTGAATTTTCATTTTCTCTTCTTCTGCGTCTCCCATTTATGGTAAATTACGTGTGGTGTACATGTAATGATCTGATGTAACACCTTATCCAGTTCCATGTTGAATTTCAGAAACCCCAAAGAATTGAAAAGAGAATCGAAGCATACATGTAAAATTAAGTACCATGTTCTTGATGAGGTTTAAAATTAATTACTCTTCTAGCGGAAATTATTGATACGTACTGTATTAAAGAAATACAAATTTGGGCGGCTGGGCAATTTGAACATTCTAGCATAATCAATACATATCATTATCTCTATCTCTCTCCACGCACATCTACAAAACATACAAATATGTGTGCGTGCGCGTATATATATACATAACCCCATTCGATAATTTATTTTTATTGGACGAGTTGTTTAGAAGGTACGAATTTAGTTTAGAATATTGTGGTAAGTTTTTCTGACGTATACACTTAATTATACACATAAGGCTCTCTTTTTATTTCAATTTTGATTCCTTTATTAATATTAATCCTCTAACTAAGATGCATATACATATAAGGACTAGAAGAAGGTGCAACTTTTTCCCCCTTTAACATACCACGCACTTGTTAGGAACAATAGAATTAACATAGAATGTGAAGGAATTGGTGCAAAACAGGGAAATATTGAAGATCTTCGTTCATTTCGCCGATTCGAATTTTTAATTTTAGGTTTTTATAGTAAAAAAACTCTTAGAAAATGTCACATCTACTTTTTTTCTGCTACAGTGAAAGTTCTAAAAAAATATCACATATCAACTCAAATTAAAAGCTTGAATCTATGAAGTTAACGATATATAGAGAGATCTTATATATATATATATATACGAGCAAATTGAAGACCTGCGGAGAAATTAAAGTCTATAGGGTTGTATAGATCTACTAGGATAAATTTGTTTGAAAGTAAATGGTTCTAGCTTTTCGGACGACATATATTCCCAACCCTGGGAAAAGAAACGTCATCACCAAAGTACTCATGTGTGTTGTGTACATGTATTCACAGCTAGGCTTTTTCTTTTTTCCTTTTTGACTACATCTACCAATGACTTGACCACTGTACAAAGTATTATATACCAAATTAAGCTCCTAAATGTCTTTATCCATACATATCAATTTCAATAGCTCTTAAAAGTAACCAACCATATTTAACTGCCAAAGATCCTAGTTGCAATACTAATATGCTTAAACATTAAATAGATGTAAATGACATATTACTTACATTGACCGTTTGCCCTAGAATAAAAAAAAAAAAACAATTAGAAGAAGAAGAAAATTATGCTAGCGCTTGATATATAGGTATATATATATATATATATATATATATATATATATGTGTGTGTGTGTGTGTCTAAAGCTGAGACCTTTTTAATGAGACGTATTTTGAGTTGCTAGCATGATATATAGGAGTTCTGTCTTTTATCTTTTGGATCAACTTCCAGTTAGTTTTGTTTAGTTACTCTTTTGTTTTAATGCCTACATGCATTAATTTTCCTTCATTTATCTCTTCACGCTTGCGTGCGTCTTGTTTTGTGTCTTTTCTTTTGAATTCTTTGTTATTTTTTATTATTTATTTTAATAATATGTACGGGTAGGTGCTAGTAAAAGATGGTTTTCGGAGGGAGTGTTAACTTAGTTGGGATGTCCTTAGTAAAATTGATGCTAGCTATTCTACTCTTACAGTTATTTAAAAAAAAAAAAAAAAGAAAAAAAAAGCTAAGACCTACAAATCATAGAATGTTTAAGCCCGCCATAATAATAACACTAATAATAATAATAATAATAATAATAATAATAATAATAATAATAATAATAATAATAATAATAATAATAATAATAATAATAATAAAAAGGTTTCCTCAATAATAACATTAAATTCTTTCTTTCACTTCCGATAGACTATTTAACCTCTTAAATCATTCCAAACTGCATCTGTTGAACCGATGGAAATTGATGGAATATTACAATGAACTATATATACAGCAAGTAGTAAAATTCCATGTTGTTATTAATTACCATGATTTACAGCTCTAGGTGAATAATAGCTGGCACCTTGCTAGGTTAATTTTCAGGATTCCTTTTCACGGAGCCACCCAGATTTGTGACAATGAAAACGACGACATGATTGTGACGTGTGTAAGAGGCAATGGAATTTTGTAAAAAATCATGTATTAAGATTCTCTTTATGTTGTGTAGCTTTACAGAGCTCTGCCACCAGGTTTATATAGCTCATATATATAGGTCAAGAATGTTCAATCCCAGTGATGATTAATTGGTTAAAATTTCATATCAAAGCTTTGATAAAGATGACACATGATATATTTACATGTTATATATGTGTGCCTATCCAAAATCATGATTAATAATAAATATAATATTGCCTTAGGACCTAGTAGTTAGTTATCCATCTTACTTTTAATTTTTAATTTTAGGGGTTTTGTCACTTTCTTTTATTTTCCATAAACTAAAAATAACTACTTTGGTCAAAGATTTCAATGTTTATATTTCAAAAATTTAATCCAAACGTTGTGTTTTAAAGATCATATCTATAAGCTAATTATAAAAAGTCAACAGTTTTTTTAAATAGTTTATAAATTAGCTTTTAAGAAGTGGGGTAATATTAGATTTTAATTTCTAATATGCCAATTGTGTATTTTTATGATAATGGCAATGCATGATCAGGTCACTAACCCTATTACTTTAGTAAATCTTTTTTTTTTTTTTTTTCTACTCAGCAAAAGAAAGAGACGAAAAAGATTCTATGAACCTTTAATGTATTCCAACAAAATTGGTACCCACTACAACTGGGAATCCACCAGTCTCACTGTATTTTTTTTTTTTTTTTTTTTTTTTTTGAAGTTGGTCTCACTGTATTATTAATTAAAGAACAAAATTAAAAAACTAAAAAAAGAATGAACTTGTCTTGAGGACAACATAAAATAAACAAGTTAATTTCTTTTTTAAAAAAGACAATGTTTGAATTTTACAAGGCATAAAATCTACTCTTCCACTCAAAATAAACCGAAGATGAATCGTTAAGACTCTCGAATCACAAAACTCGCTCAATAAAAAAAAAAAAAAAAAAATTGTTCGAAGGGAAAAGAATGCGTGTTATTCACTAATTCTTATAAAATTTAAGGTGGTGATAAGAGATAGAATAACTAACATGATTTTTGTTTTCTAACATCCCCAAAATGAAGAATGTAGCTCGATTCATGTAGCATTCATCAACTAAGCATAAACATGACAATTGCCAAAATAAATGACTTTTTTTTTTGGAGATTTATATTGTAGTTGAAAAAATGAGTTAAATATGTAGGTAGGTCTATGTTTTCCAGTTGTATAAAAAAGATTTGTTCTACATGCTTTTTAATTTTGATATAATTTTTGTTGGAAAAACAGCATTGAGTTTGCAAGGGAATTTTAGAAAAAAAATTTAATCAGTGTCAAAGCCAGCCAAGAACATGTTCATGATGCTATATAACACAAATACTAAAGATTTAAATTATACCTTCAGAGATTATGGAAACAACACACCTGACAGATCAAAGCGTTCCAAACAACAGCTGAAAAAGCCTTAACCAATAGGTCCTCTTTATTATTCTCATTTTCACAATTGGAGTGCGAGTGGGCACACGTCGTTCAATCTCTCCTTGGTATTCTTGAACTCCTTCCAACCATAAAAGAGCCAAAGAAAAAATTGTTCTTGAGATTTAAACAATTTTTCCTTCGAGGAACCCTTACCAATAGCCCCCAAAAAGTTTCTCAAGTGATTTAATGAATAATGAAACTTACTGGGTTATTTATAGAGTTTATAAAATCATATTGCTGTAACAATTAGGTTTCTAAAAGTCAATCTCGTGTCAAAAATAGCTCAAAGTTGGTTTCTAACACGTCAGCAGTTGTAACTGGTTTACTGGTCCCAATAGTTGTAAAAATCACTGGTCGACCGGTCCCTATACAGAACAACCCAAAAAGTTACATACCGCTCAACCGCCTCCGTCAACCGGTTGATAGGTTTTTTTTCCAAGAAACTTGTTTCTCAAGTTATTTAATACAGGAAACTTTCATAGAACCTCAGTTTTGATTCAAATCACCCATTATATAAGTTACCTGATCAAATTAGTCATATATTAGCTTTCACATATTAAATAAAACTCAAAAAATAATTCAATTAATTTATTTAGAATTAATTTAACAATGAATTCACCTAATAAATTACCATGAATTAATCACCTATCTCACACTTGACTTTGAACTTTTAATGGAAATAACATAAGTTGTCAATATGTAAAAAATACACCGTATCGTATCAGGAATATATGAGCTAGCAAAGGAACGTGATGGACATCTAATTTCACAGAAAAAAGAGAAAGAATTCACTCTTTTTATTTTGTTTGATAGAGATTTCTACTCCACTAAAAACTTAGAGCTGCACTCTGTATAGCTCTCGTCCACGACTTATTATATTAGTGTGTCATCCTAATATGATATCTATGATCGACCTGAGGCTAAATTCTGTTTTATCTTTCCGATTATTTATCTAATGTTCTATTATCACTCCATCAGAAAAACTACTATTCATACAAATTCAAATAGTAAACCATTAGATAACACAAAGTAGTCTAATGGCCAATCACTCATATTTTTCAATCCCCAGATAATAGCATAAGAGGATATCATTGACTCTTTATAGAAGCTAGGAATTCCTATTTGTGAATAATAAATCTACGCACACAAGAGTCATACCCCAACGTACCGATAACTGTACATTTATATAATGTCAGGATGTCTCCTTTTGGTACATCAAAGGATACAAGTCAAGCATACGGGTTCATCATTTATCTCAAAATTAGGAAGACCATATATAATTCGTCAAAACT
Organism: Morus alba; assembly: GCA_012066045.3. Taxonomy (NCBI): domain Eukaryota; kingdom Viridiplantae; phylum Streptophyta; class Magnoliopsida; order Rosales; family Moraceae; genus Morus; species Morus alba. Next base: position 4,746,737 of record CP050231.2, on the reverse strand, counting down.
GAATTATTTATTCAAACAGAATTATTAATTAAAACAATTCAACTTTGGTCCGATCTAATATAGATTCCACCACTAGGAGCTATATCAATGTCTCTACCCATAGAGTCTCACCTCTAACGACCAAGATAAGCCGTCTCCGTTAGGAAATAGACAACATAACAATTTTAACATGAATACAGTGCCCAACTTTATTCCATCGATTACAAATCATAATATTTAAACTATCATCTTTAGATTTCTGTCTTCTACACGTTCTTTTCATTACATAAACGATCTAAAGACTTAAAATAACAGTCTCAAACGTTCAATTTACTTATTATCTATTTAACTAATATTAACATAAAAAAGATAATACAAAAATATATAAAATAAATAAATCTTTATTAATAATTAAAATATCTCAAAAATATTATTACATCTATTCCTAAAAGCATAAACACTAACAACTTTGTCCAGATTCAACAATCGTAAAAGTGAACTGTTTGTATAATGTTCAATCGTATGACGATTTTTTTTTTTTTTTTTTTTTTTTTGCGAATAAAAGAGTGAGAAAGATGAAGTGGTACATGTTCTGTAATTACTAAAAGCTGTTGCCCTATGAGCAGTATAACTTATAGGGGAGGTGGTAGACTCCCATTGTGGGGGGCCTTAAAAGAACAGAAGACGTTCTTTTCCTTCAACTATTGTTCATGTTGTGTGTCTCAATCACTCCAATCAAAAGAAAAACAAAAAAAAGAAGGAAAGAAAAGTCTTTATCATAATTCCCACCCAGTAATTATATAATTTCTTTCTATTGGTCTTCTTTTTTCTCCTCCGCGTCCTCGTAGATAAGGCTTCCAAAATCCCAAACCCATTTGTTCTTGTAGGCCAAGTATATATGCACATGTCCGCGAGATATAGACAAAGAAGACAGACAAGTTGGGGGTGTGAAATAGTTGGGAATTAGGTTGATTAATTCCGAAACCCAAATATTTCAATTTTAACGTTCAATATTTTGATATAATAAAATGGTTTTAGAGAAAATTAGAAAGTTGAAAGGTTTATGGCTATACAATCTATCCAAAAATATGATACATATAGAACTAACAAATATTGGATGATAATCTTTGGAATTAACGACCGATTTACTCTTGATCCAAGCGCTTTAACATTCTAGTACTTAGCCCTTCGAAGCTAATTATATGTAGAAACTATCCTCTCTTTATTTCGTTAATCTCTACTATAATAATCAAGTTTCATATTTTGCTTAAATCTCATTTTATGCACTCTACTTTCTAGAAACACTTTTTTTTTTTTTTTTTTTTTTTGCTAAAATGATTAAGTGCATACGGAATTAGTTTAATTATTGATATATATATATATATATGTGTATATCTATACATATATATGTGTGTATATACATGCTGAGCCTTATTTATATACAGAGAAAAGAGGACATAGCTTAGCTTCTTTGGAAATTAGTCACTTTCTTTTTTTCAAGCTAGCTAGCTTTTACACGGGAAGCCTTCTCTCTCTCTCTCTCTCTCTCTCTCTCTCTCTCTCTCTCTCTCTCTCTCTCTAAGACATAGCTATGTTTCTGCACGCTTGCTTGGGTTTCTAGGTACATACCACGTGGATTATGGGGTCAAGGGAGGCACAAGACCTAAATTCCATTTCAGATTATTCTAGTTCGAATAAGTTAGGACCTAATGATTAGACATGTGCTTATTTGATCAATACCAAGATTGTTATCATTGATCATTGGAATTAATAAAGTAATATTCCTTATACATATTTAATTAAATAAAGAACAATATGTAGATTACCTTTAATATAATGATTATACATTTATTCATGCAGCCAGCCCTTAATTCTTTTGTTCACAAAGATATATATATATATATATATATGTATATTGGGCAATAATATTAATGCTTCCACTTTCAAACGAGCTTTTAAGCAATTGAAAACAAGTCTCGCTAGCTTTCACTATATATCGCGGTGGCCATTGCGAGTAATATTTAGTTTCAAGCGGTCAGTGAGCCTTTTAATATTAATTTCGAGGATTATAACCTCTTAATTACGGAGTCAAATTTGCTGTTTAATTTTTGTTGTACAAATTGATGTATGACCAATCACAGTAAGACACGTAACACGTCATTTAATAAATCTAAATATCAAAATAAAAAAAGAGTTAATTAAAGAGATGTTTCAATTTTTTTTTTTTAAAAAAAAAATTATGTGGTAGAATCTGTTTTAGTAGACATTTTTCTAAACTGTGAAACCTAAGGATTTTTATTTTTTTTTTAATTTTTTTGGAACTTACATTGTGTTTTGATATGCATTGAAAAAAGTACATAAATAAAATATTACAAGTACTACATAATAACTTTATACATATTAAAGAGAAATCTCGATATCAAAAGAAAGGCCAATAAGACTCAAACATGTTTGGGATTTAATCTACATTATAACCGTTTCTCGACATTTCCTGAAATTTTTATAAAAACTACTCAATAACGTTAATGTAATCGATATTTTTACAAGTAGTTTTGATATTTATAATCGGGTGAAATTTTGTCAAAAAATTTTCACATCTAAAAAAATATGTTGGAATCTTAATAATTTTAAAATTTCGGTGAAATCAATATTTTTACAACTAGTTTTGATATTTACAATTAGGTGAAATTTTATCAAAAATTTTTGGAATTTTAGGGTATGTTCATTTACACAATTTAAATCATAACGTGTGTTGTGTATGTGAGAAAAAAATATTATAATAAAAAAAATAAATTAAAATTTTTATGAGAGAAAATATTGTAATAATATAATTTAATTATAAGGCCTTAATAATTTTGAAATTTCGGTAAAAATTTTAAAAATATGGGTGAAATTTTTGTTCATGAAAAGAGATATAACATTACCAGGCTAATTCTGAACTACTTAGAAGGTGGTACGTGGGTCGGGGGCCCAATCACCTAGCTGGCATTCAAATGTTACATGTGGACCGAGCCTGGCAAGCCTATAATGTCGAGATTATGATTTCCATTGAAAGAAGATTCTCGGCTATATATATTGCAATGATATTGCAAGTCTAGTCACAGAGAAGAAAAGAAACTTGTGAGTACCTCAACTATATTATAGGCAACGGACTGAGCTACAAACAAACCACGGGTAAACATAGAATACGAGTACTTTTATGGTACAAAAGAATCGTTCTGAATCTTAGATTTGTATTAGATTTTATTAATTTTATATATTTAAGTCTCGTTTAATTCGTTAATTCAAATTTTTAATTCAAATTGAAATGTAATTTTATGTGAGAATTTTTTATTATAGTAAAAAATTTAGATGTGACGGTTTCTGAGAGATTTTTATTATAGTAAAACTTAAATTCTAAACTTAAATCAGTAAAATGAACGGATTATTATTTTGACATGATTTTAATCAAGTCAAAAAAGTTATAAACATGCACTATGATAAGATATGTCCTATTGTAGTAAGTTTCGATAAAGAAACGGTATTCGCTTTACCACTCATCCTGAAATTCTTTTAACAACCCGTGTTCTTTTGTGATGTGCTACAAACGACACTATGGTTATTACTAGTTAATTGACCAAATTGTATGTAATCAAGTGATTTAATTAGCAGCTTATTAATTTTATACTAACTAGTAATCCATGTCTTTTTTTTTTTTTTTTTTTTTTTCTGTCTGCCAAATAATATAAGAGAAAATTTAGAGGTGTCAATAGACGGCCCGGCCTAACCCGTCACAGTGGTCATTTCGGCACAACTCGGCCCTGTACTGTTATGGGCCGGGCTGACCCAACATGCTAGAAGGGCTTGGGCTGGGCCTTATGTTTGAAGCCCGCAGCTTGAGGTCGTGTTAGGCACGACCCAAGCCCACCACAAGCTTAGAGTTAGAAGGCCAACACGACCCTTTTGACATCTCTAAGAAAACTCATATCTTTTTTATCATTTTTATTTTCTGCCTCGTATATTTTTCCTCCTTTTTATTTTTCTCAAGGTTATGTAGCTTACATATGGGCTACGCTCAATAATGGGAGTAGGTCCAAAGGCCATCCATGAGAATCTTAGTTGGGCCATTTCACCACGTTTGGCCCATGAAGTTCCTTGAATTGCCCCAAGACATATCTTAAGCAATGAACATTTCACGTCACGGAATCACTAGTCAGTACTCAGTAGTCATAACGGATTAATCGACTCAGAATTATAAAATTGAGAAAATTACAAAGATAACTACTCTTTTTTTTTTATCATATTATTTGGGGTAAATTTAGATTCGATCTCATTTTAATCTATAATTTTTTAAACTTCTGGTTTCTGAAATTTTATTTTATTTTAATTTCAATCATTCCATCAATTAAACGTTAAAATTTAATAAAATTTGTACAAATTAGAGTTTAAAATTATAAATAGTTAAAATTTTAAGTTTGTCTGTAAAAATTAATTTTTAATTTTTTACTCTAAACTTTATAAGTTTTCAATTTTAGTTCATAATTTTTATATTATTACCATTTTAGAACATATTTTTCAACTTTTTGAAAACATAATATGTTGTTTTTTTATTTCTGTGAGACTGTGCCAGAGAGAGGGGAGAGAAATAACCTGCAAGTTATAAAAAAAAAAAACCTGTAAATTACGATAAAATAACTTATAAATAAAAAAAATAACCTATAAATTATTAATGACACAAGATAAATTTTAAAACAATGACATAAATAAAATGATCTTACTTCTTTGATGGTTTTTCTGAAAATTTCCCAAATAAATTGCACATTAATTTTCTGCAGAAAGAATTAGCATTCGGAAGATTAAAATAGGCAAACAACGCAGAAAGCAGGTTTATTTTCTTTATTCTACATTGAAAATACCGATTAGTATGGTGACAAATTACTCACAACAAGAAGAAAACGACAAAATAATAATAATAATAATAAAAGACGGCAAAGCCACTCTCTTCAATATCTTCATAAAACTTGACTATATATAATATAAGAGTAAGACACATTATAGAACCCTGCAAGCCAAATTTCCAATATTTCTATCTAGGAATGTTATATTTAAAAAAAAAAAAAAAAAAAAAAAAAAGTGCCTAATTAGCTACATTGAAATAGCAAACACCAATATCTTCCAATATTTGATCAAACCAAATTGGAGAAAGTTTTTAATATCTGAAACTATGAAAATTAACTAACAGGTTATAAAGGATTACTAATCTGCAAATGTTATATATTCTATAGACTATGAAAAATAATCTATAAATTATGAAAATATAACTTATAAATTATGAAAAAAATAATCTATAAATTATGAAAAGATAACTTGTAGATTATAAAAAAAAATAACCTATAAATTACGAAAAATAACATATAAATTATAAAAAGATAATCTGTAAATTATTAGTATCACAAGATAAATTTTAAAATAATGGCATAAATAAAATGATGTTATAGTTTTTCTGAAAATTGCCCTTATAAAAATGCACATTAATTTTCTGCAGAAAGAGTTAGCATTCGGAAGATTAAAATAGGCAAACGCAGAAAGCTGCTTTATTTTCTTTATTCTACATTGAAAACACCGATTAGTATGGTGACAAATTACTTGCAACAAGAAGAAAACGACAAAAAAAAAAAAAAAAAAAAAACAAGGCGGCAAAGCCACTCTCTTCGATTTATTCATCAAACTTGACTATATATAATATAAGAAACATTATAGAACCCTGCAAGCCAAAATTCCAATATTTCTATCTAGGAATAGTAAACACCAAGATCTTATGGCAGGCTCGTTGGTAAAGTCCTACTTGGAAAGACTAGATTCTCTTTTGGTCCAAGAAAAGGAAGCATTTGATGGACTTGAAGATCACATAGAGAAGATAGTGAACAAACTTAAGGAGATTTTACAGTTTTTTGATGATACAGGCAATACAGAAGATTATTCAAATGAACTTAAAGACATAATCAATGACATCGAAAATCATATGGACAAGTTTCTCAGCCAGACTGACGACGGAACAACACTGAAAGATTGCTTCCGAAATGATATGCAAAAGATTGATTTTCGCCTCTCGGAAACCATCCAAAGAAAGAAAGAGTTTAGCTCTTCAACAATTGTTGACTCTCAAGAGCTAAAAGGTCAAACATCAGCTTCTTCTTCTTATTCAACTTTTTCATTTGAATCCGATTTCGAAAATCTCTCCGAACCCCTTCGAGACTGCTTAATGTACTGTTGCATATTCCCGGAGGGTTTCTTGATCCACAAAGGGAAACTTATTCGGCTACTAGTAGCCGAAGGTCTAATTGAAGATAGAGAAGGGAAAGTGATGGAGGACACAGCGGAACAATGTATATGTGAACTTGTCAACAAGGGGATGCTTGAGATAAATGATGAACACACCTACAATGGCACCAAACTACGAGTTCCTTCGATTTACCGCGAATTCTGCCTTCGAAAAATAGAGGAAGGAAAGCTCAAAGCTTCGGTTAGTGTTCCTCAGAAAGCGCGTCGCATAGTGACTAGTCTAGAGTCTCTAGACATGCTGAAAGATGAGGATCCCCAACTTTGGTCTTTGTTTCTCATTGGCAACCAAAAATCTATCGAAGAGAAAAGCCATTGGTTGAAGCACAAGAGCGCAAAGTTCTTGCGAGTTCTGGATCTAGAAAATGCGAAATTCAAAAGCCTACCGGATGAAGTTGGAGACATGACACATCTCACATATCTTTGCTTGAAAAACACGAAGATAAGTGAGCTCCCAGAGAGCCTAAGTAATCTAAAAGCCCTTCACACTTTGGATATAAGATGGTGTGGATTTTTAGCAGCATTGCCTCATGGGATACTGAGTCTTGTAAGCTTGAGGCATCTCAAAATGCTCAAGAACTATGGTGTTACTGGCGTGAAATTACCACGAGGCATAGCAAGTCTCCGAAACCTCCTGACCCTTACAGGCGTCGATCCTAGTGGCGGCATTGCAGGAGAATTAGGAAATTTGACACAGCTCAGAAGGCTGGGAGTGATGGATGTGGCTGAAGAGGATGTCAATGAGTTATCTTCGTCAATTATGAAAATGCAAGGCCTTTTGAGCTTATCTCTAGAACCAAAGCATACAGACCTGAAGAACAAACTTCCTCTCTTGGATTCATTTTCGCCGCCTCTATCTTTGAGGAAGCTTCGCCTTGAAGGGGTTCTCGAGAAGACACCGAGTTGGCTTGGCTCATTGGAAAGGCTCACAAACATAAGATTGGGATACTCTCATTTGTCAGAGAACCCTGCATTGCTACTTCATCTCTTACCAAACTTGAAGAAATTAACCCTTTGGCATGCTTATGATGGGAAAGAGATGGGGGAGGAGTTTTGCAGGGCGGGCGGGTTTCCAAGGCTTGAGGAATTGACAGTTGCTTCTGAGGTTCTAGAGGAGTGGCAGAAGCTTGAAGAAGGAGCATTTCCTAGCTTGAAATGCCTCATGCTGCATAGCTGCAGGAAGCTGAGGATGTTGCCTGAAGGCCTGCAGTTTGTCACCGGTCTGAAGCAGTTATGTTTGATTCCTTTGCTCGATGAACACGCCGAGCGGCTGAAGCCTGATGGGGGCCCGGAAAACTATAAGATCAAGCACATTCAAACCGTGTCGTTTATCACCACATCTATGATTGAGGAAATGGGCAAGAGAAGGGGAGAAGAGGTCAAGGAGGAGGAACATTGATGAGAAAAGTTATGTTTTGCTCTTTTTTCAACTTCAAACAAGCTATTTTGCATAGAAGTTTCTTTTTTTGTTGCTTCTAAGTGTGGTTCAAGTTGTCCTAAAGAAAACGACTGTTTTGTAGTTCTTTTCCTCTTGTTTTTCTTGTGATGCTGGTTCTGTTCTCTCAATAAACTATAAATTGATCAGAATTGGCTAGTTTTGTTTGTAATCTCTATATAACTCACTAAACAAAGCTGATATTAGTTGAGGATGAAGAAGAAACTAATGAGTTTTTATGTCCTTTCTGGTCAATTGGTTACAAAATATTGTATTCCATTTTAGAGTAATACTAGAAGTTGATAGCAGTATAGCTAGCTATATCTTGCCTTCTCTAAAGAAGCCCAATATGAAGATTATCTTCAATGGGCTTGTGGGCAACAATTTTTGCGGTCTTACTTTTAACAACCATATATTATAGCAAGAAAAATGATAATCCAATCAGGTATTATTAGAAGGATATGATTCCTTTATGTCATGATGTCAAAACTATATCTATACATGTATAAAATCTCTCAGATTTTGTGATCTTGAGGCTATTTAGTATAAAGATACCATGGAAATATATAATATTTTTTGGGTGTTTACAAATGGGTCTTGCAATCAAGGCATGCAAGTGAAATTGCAAAGAGAATGATGAAGCAAAATTAAGCTGCAAACAAAGACGTGGAAGGTGATTGAATGAATTAATCAGAACAAAATACACCAAGAGTTCTTGAAGGTGCAATTTTCTGCATTTAAAATCATGGAAAACGAATTAGGAGTACCTTGGATTTGATACATTTACTGACAAAACAGAACTTCACAAGCCCCCAAATTTGTATTCTTCACTCTTGATCCTTGTTCTATCCTATGAATTAAGAAAATGAACTAATAATATCCATATTTTATTTCTATATTGTTGCATTTCTATGCGACAAATCTACTACTTTACCACAATCACAAGCTAGTGAAAAAAAAAAAGAAGAAGAATAGAAAGATATGCCTTTTGGCTACAAAGCACAGATCAAGCACTATTAACAAGTATTATATCTGTACATATTGGACCAAAATATGGAACTTGAAAGGGAGAAAAAAAAAAAAAAACTGTATCATTCTGTTAATTAGTAATCGGAACAAACTAATGAAAGAAGAAAGCTGACGCCGGAGCTGGTGGCACATTCATGGCCCTTTTTCGACCCTCAACGGGGGGTGGTGGCGGGGACGGTGCTGATCGTAGGATCGGAAACTTTTTGGTAAACAACAATCTCCGACGTCCAAAACAGCATTCACTCCTGCGGAACAATTTTGTGTAGTCTTCTGATCTGTGTACTAATCTGTCTCCTGCTTCATAAAATTTTCAAACACTCTTCTTGTCACAAAACAAAAGATTAGTAAATATATACATGTAAAAATAATATATGTACATATGTATATTACCATCAAGATGTTGGCCAGAAATTGAAAAATTTCCCATGAGAAGCAACAGAAGAGTGGAAATTACCACCAACTTTGCTGAAAAACAATACATCAGAGAAATGCTAAGTGGATGAGATTGTTTTTTTTTTTTTTTTTTTTTATAATTATTATTTTGTGTGCAATGAAACATAAAGTACTAAATGTGAAATGAAAAAATGCTTAAGAATATCTGATCTATATGGGGTTCAAAATCTAGCCCAAAGTATCTTGATATCATCGTAAAGTTTGATTTTGATCTTCAAAATAATCCAATCCAGAAAAGAAAAAAAGGGAGAGTCCCAATAAATAAGTTGTGCAGCTTTCATTATCTAGCCCAGTACTTGACTTTTAAAACAAAAAATAACAAGGCAACAACCGTTAATTAAAGAAGATATAAATGAGACCAAAGGTTACAAGTTTACGGGAAAGATCATAACTTGATATGCATGAATTAGTGGATAGAACTTAAATAAAGTTATAACTTGAGTTTAAATTTTTTTAAAATTTCATTGTAAAATAACAAGCCCTTAATATACAACATACAATTGTGTCTACACCATATTTAAAAGTAATTCCACTAGGTAAAATGATTCAGCGTGAGCACAATTGGTGGAGCAAAAATGACTCACTCCTCGTCAACGGATAGGCTCATCATTAGAGTCTTCAACGAACATTTTTGTTAGCACCTCGGACCAACTCTTTTGATAACTTCAAGGAGGGTGAGGTTTGAGTATGGAAGGACGTGTGGATTCGATCTCATATTGTATAAAAAAAAGAAAAAGTATATATATAAAAATAAAAACTAAACAAAACTAGTAAATTAATAGGAGTTTTAGCACTTGTGTACCTTAATTTTTCATAATTTCACATTTTTGTTTTTTCTTTTTTATTTATTTACAATTTAGCCATTAAATTTCCAAAGGCATACTTTTCAAAAGGATAAAAATGTCAAATAAAAAAAGTGATTAAAAATAACCATTGTTCTGATTGAAGTTTAACCTCTGTAAACTATTGAATTAAGTATATTTATTCTACAAATTGAAAAAGCTAAAATTTCCTAGTAAAAAATTAGAGTTACAAAGCGTCAAATCCCACATTCAAGAATGAACCAAGTTTATAGCCCGTTTGGTTCACGTATTTAAGTCGATGATTTTAATTTTAAATTAACATTTTTTGAGACAACTTATTAGCGGGAACTTTTTTTATTCACATTTTTGTGTGAGAAAAGTACTATAACAGAATTACAATTATGAGTTCAAACGCGTGAAATTAACAGGTAATTAGTTGCTCTCAATCTTTTACCTTTATTTGTTGCTCGGATATACTTTTTGTTTAGCAGCGATTAAGAAGAAATTTAAACAGAATTAAATGTAGAGGCATGTTTATGTTTACATGGACCACACTTCCATTAATATGTTTGAATATATTGCAATGGGGATACTTAATTAGTTGAGTAGATTTAATCACGGAATTTATCGATTTAAACGTGTATAAAATATATTCACTTTATTGAAGCATTTGATTAACTAATAGCTTTCCATATATGAGCTTTCCAATTAACAAGAGGTAGAGCTATTGCAGAGCTGACGTTGGGTAGGAGCGAAGGTTTCAGCTGATGTTCATTTTTTTTGCATAGGACTTTGTTAAGGTGATCGGTGATATCTTTGAGTGATTGGGGATAGTTGTAACAAGTGTACCAAGTGTATACCTCATGTGGTGTGTAAAGTCCTCACGTTTGTGGCCTTATATAGCTGAGGTTCAGGGAACTAAGTAGGAATCTTATCCAACAAGATAAGATTTCTCTTTTTATAACTGGACAAACAACTTTATACAAAGTGGATGTTCTACTATTCTACTTTTGACTTATAGGAACCACATTTTAAGGTGGCAGATAAGATATTATTTAGCTTTTAACAAAGCACAACAAAACAAATAGTTTACAGGATAGATAAGGAACCTACTATATTCTAATTGTTGTTTATTTAAAGAAGAAAATTTTTCTTGTGTTCTCTCTTTTTTAATAACACCGGTTTTCTCTGTTTATTAGCTGTCAGATCTATATTACTTTTTAAATCTGACTTAACTTTAACTAAATTTAGTACAAATTCAATGACTAATAAATAAAAAATACCGGCGTTCTAAAAAACCGAACACCAGAGAAAGTTTTTTTAAAGATCAGTTATCTTCTTAATTAATTATTCACTTTCTCTTTTGCTAATTTGTCTAATTTTAAGGATAAGTTTACTTCACGTGAATGGAAAATGAAAATAAAAGTGCGTTTTTTCTCCCACTCAATATTCATGTATTTATAGTATGGGGCCAAAATAATGTAGGAAATGTCATCTAAACTCCCTCTTTCGGCGAGTACGTAGAAAAATAAACATCAATTTTTAAATGCACTTATCTAGCCAACGATTATTCAATCATGCACAATGACATTTTAAAAATGATAAGATTCCAACTTCTAAGTTTAGTAGTCACTTGAAAGTGAATTGAATTACTTCCAATTTTACTCCTAACAGACTGATCTCTGCTCTTTTACTTGTCTTTTCTTTCAACACTTAGTTAATTTTTACACCGTTCATTTTACCGATTTGAGTTTAAGATTCGAGTTTTGTTACAGTAAAAAACTCTCAAAAACAGTCGTATTTAACTTTTTTATTACAGTAAAAAACTCTCACATAACGTTAAATCTCAACTCGAATTAAAAATTTAAATCAACGAACTAAACGGGTCCTTTCATACTACATTCGATTACAGACTTTACAGTTTGGTAAAAGTGCCTTAATAGACTATGCTTATTCTCTCAACAAATTTTCTCTGAAGCCATGATTGTGAAACCGTAGATCTCACATGACATTATTCTACGTAATATTAATGATGTTGAAAAATATCTAACAAAATTATCAAAAGAAAAATATCTAACGAATTAATTATTTATTACAGACCAATGTTTGGCCTTATCAAAGGCCTTTATTATTATTTTTTTTTTTGTGTCTAAGGAAAAGCCCGGGTGACCGACGTAAGCTTGCCCCAGGCTTTATCAAAGAGACATCCAAGACGCTTACATGAATATTCGTTAAAAGCCCTATCCTTAAGACAAGAATTGAGTTATCCTAATCCAATTCAATAGTAAGGGATATAAGGGCGTCGTCCCATGAATTTTAAGTCTGAGTATTAGACTAACAAGAAATATGCCTTCACAATTAGTACTTTTAAGGGGATAATCTAACACTCTAATATGTGATCACAAACCCACCACGGTACTCCGTTATTATTAGGCTACGACACTCAATAGTTCACCTTATTAAAGTTATTCTGACATGGAACAAATTCCATATTACATCTTCCATCTCTACATGTTAGATTACAAGACGGTCCTTCACAAAACATATGTCATTACTCATATTCGTTAAAAGCCCTACCCTTAAGACAAGGATCGAGTTACCCTAATCCAATTCAATAGTAAGGGATATGAGGGCATCATCCCATGAATTTTAAGTCTGAGTATTAGACTAACAAGAAACATGCCTTCAGAGTTAGTACTTCCAAGGGGATAATCTAACACTCTAATATGTGATCACAAGCCCACCATGGTACTCCGCTACTATTAGGCTACGACATTCAGTGGGTCACCTTAATAAATTTATTCTGACATGGAACAAATTCCATATTACATCTTCCATCTCTACATGTTAGATTACAGGACAGTCCTTCACAAAATATATGTCATTACTCATATTCATTAAAAGCCCTACCCTTAAGACAAGGATCGAGTTACCCTAATCCAATTCAATAGTAAGGGATATGAGGGCGTCGTCCCATGAATTTTATGTATGAGTATTAGACTAACAAGAAACATGCCTTCACAATTAGTACTTCTAAGGGGATAATCTAACACTCTAATATGTGATCACAAGCCCACCACGGTACTCCATTACTATTAGGCTACGACACTCAGTGAGTCACCTTAATAAAGTTATTCTGACAAGGAACAAATTCCATATTATATCTTCCATCTCTACATATTAGATTACAGGACGGTCCTTCACAAAATATATGTCATTACTCATATTCGTTAAAAGCCCTACCCTTAAGACAAGGATCAAGTTACCCTAATCCAATTCAATAGTAAGGGATATGAGGGCGTCGTCCCATGAATTTTATGTATGAGTATTAGACTAACAAGAAACATGCCTTCACAATTAGTACTTCTAAGGGGATAATCTAACACTCTAATATGTGATCACAAGCCCACCACGGTACTCCATTACTATTAGGCTACGACACTCAGTGGGTCACCTTAATAAAGTTATTCTGACAAGGAACAAATTCCATATTATATCTTCCATCTCTACATATTAGATTACAGGACGGTCCTTCACAAAATATATGTCATTACTCATATTCGTTAAAAGCCCTACCCTTAAGACAAGGATCAAGTTACCCTAATCCAATTCAATAGTAAGGGATATGAGGGCGTCGTCCCATGAATTTTAAGTCTGAGCATTAGACTAACAAGATGTTGGGAATAGTGTCCTGAAAGCATGAGATGTAAAAGGATATTTATTATTTATTTAATAAAATAGTTTATTCATCATTTTATGTGCATATATTTATGAATATTTTATGAATATCAAATAAAATTCCTTGATTATTTATGTAACCTTAAACATGGTATATAAGTGTTATATACAAGAGGATAATGTTTAAGGATAATAATCAAAAGTAATCGTTCATAATGAATTTAATTAAAGTTCGGAATCTTTAATTAAAACATTATTAATACATGTCATTCCCATTTAGAATGGAGCGGTGTTATCCGTGACCTTTATTAATATGGCGAGATATTGAATGAGTGTATTTCGCATAATGAGATTATGTGGAACATGGACCTTGAACACAATATGAATTTCTAATAATTTCCGTTAAGCATAGAAATTCTAATTGAGTCTCTTGATGGTCATATATAGAATGATCTTAATCCCGAGTTCTTAACAAACTCCTATTTATGGATTTATGTCTTTTGATTTTACTCGGCACGGATTCGAGACCCTGAATCCTATTCCTTGTATTTTGGAGACATAATGAAATAGGTAGCTGGGAATGTTATTATACGAGATGAAATCCATTCCTTCTTGAGAGAAGCAGATAAATAATTCTCTTGAGTGTTGATTCGGTACTTGGATTAGTAAGAGCGCCGGTTCATGAATTTGTTTTATGAATCACTATCCATTAGAGAATCAATGGTACTCAAGGATAAAGATGTAATTAGAGAGGTTAACGGATTCTACCTGACTCTAATTATGAATTATTTATGGAGGATCGATCTAAATGCAATGACTATATCAAATGGACACTTCACAGTTTAGAAGTAATTAATGTCTATAATTCCGAGAGTGCAATTCCAAGTTTATAGTGGAGTAACTATTGGACTTAATAGAATTAATTAATTAATTAAAGTGTTTAATTAATTATTAATTTTATTGGAGCTCAGAATTATGGGTCTATTAGTCCCCGCGTCGTCCTTGTAATTTTACCAGACACAAAGGGCAAAATGGGAATTTTAGAATTACGGAATTCTAAAATTAAATACTCGAAGAATAATTAATTGAGAATTAATTATTGTTTAAATAATGAGATTATTTAAATTTGAATTTGAACATATCTAGATTTATCCATTTAAACTTATTTGATAAGTTGTTTAATTTAGAATTCAAATTAATTTAAGTTTGACTTAAATTCAATTTGAATCAATTAAAATTGACTCTTGGATAAAGGATAAAATATCTTCTCCTTCCCTATCTTATCTAGGCACCACACACAGGGATAAAACCCTAGTGTGTGGCCGGCCACCTAAGGGATAAGGGGAAGGGATTTTTTGTTCCAAATTCAAAATTGGAGATAAGGATTTGATCCTATTTTGAAGATTGACTTCTTCTCTTTAAATATGAGATAAATGAAAAATTGTGAGACAATTTTTGAAACACTTTCAGCCCTAGAGAAAGAGTGTGGCCGGAATTCTCATATAGCAAAAAAGAGAGTGAAAATTTTTCCCTCCAAAAAATTCCACATCGTGCATGCGTTGGTGTTTGTGGAAATTTGAGTGTTTTAGAAACCGTTTTGTCTCACGTGTGCCCACACACACGTCTACGTAGAATCAAGGAATTGACGTGGAAGACTTTGGTGTTCTAAACACAAACGCTTGGAGCTAGGACTGTTCGTGGTCAAAGAAAATCAAGATATCATCCGAGTCGGCTACAAGGTATTTTTTCGGTTGATCCTTGAATCTTATAAATTAATGAGATTAATTTATTGGTGCATAAATTAATATAATCTATAGAGTATCTCAAAAGTTTTATGAAAATTTTTGTGATACACGATCCGCTATTCCGCTGCGTTTCCGCCGCCGAATTCGATTCGGCAACCAACACAAGAAACATGCCTTCACAATTAGTACTTCTAAGGGGATAACTAACACTCTAATATGTGATCACAAGCCCACCACAGTACTCCGTTACTATTAGGCTACGACACTCAGTGGTTCACCTTATTAAAGTTATTCTGACATGGAACAAATTTCATATTACATCTTCCATCTTCCATCTCTACATGTTAGATTACAAGAAGGTCCTTCACAAAACATATGTCATTACTCATTAGCAGGAAAGAATAGTGGAAAATTGCACATGAGAAGCAAAAGAATGGTGGAAGTAGCCGCCAACTTTGCAGGAAAGACAAACATCATAGAAACGTACGTGGGAAACAAGAAGAGAGGCCTTCTATTGAAGATGGATTTTTTTTATTATTATTATTATAGATGACTCAAATGAGTATTTGACGCGCAATATGCGTTGGTTTTAATAGTTTAGTAACAACTAGGGAAGAAACAGAATTTTTTAAATGCTTTGCGTTTAAGTTTTCAAAAGTTAAACAAGACTTTTCATCAGTGGTGTAGCTTTAATCCTGCACAAGCTGGCCAAGCTTTAACATTAGCTGTGCCACACTACCATTAAAAAAATATATAAAAGAAGCACAAAAATGATGTCAATTTATCATATTTAAAAAGTAATTCTACCAGTGGTTTTAGGCCTCCTTTATGTGGTTAAAGAACTGCCAAAGTCCACGGTTGAGCAATTGAATACACCTAATGAACAAATCAACGCCAATGAAAAAATTATAATATTACTGCGATCAACTATTTAATATCAATAGCTTTTTTTTATTATTATTTTTTTACATGTTTAAAGAACAGGTAAGAGTGTTCAATTCAACAACATAAGTACAAGTAGAGTACTTGCATGTAAGTTCGTTCATTTCACCGATTCGAGTTTTTAATTTTAATTTTGTTACAGTTAAAAGTTCTCACAAAAAATCACATTTAACTTTTTCTGTTACAGTTAAAAATTCTCATATAAAGTCTTATCTCAGCTTGAATTGAAAACAACGATTGAACGAACAAGCCACTAGCTGAGTTCTTAACTTCTTATTAGTCAGTACCTTTTTAAACAACTCGTCTATTTGCACAAATGATTTTGTGATGAAATTTGCATATGGTAAGAGAAACCAAGTACAAAGATGAGACCACAAGTTGAAATATGAACTCTGATTTTGGTATTAATAATTGACATTCATGGAACAAAGAGACTTAGAGCATGTTTGGTATAAGGGTTCTAAAACTTAAAATTACGATTCTAGTTCAAACCAGTATTTATTTATAAGAAGTAAAAAGTAGTTTTGATTTGACTCACTCGAATCAGTGATGTTTTAAATCAGGAATCACTTACGATTTTAAAACCACTCCCCTCTTTGGTTTTCGGTGGTTCAAATCCCTAATTCTGGTTCTGATTTCAGAATTATGGTTTAGATCTAAAATCATGAATCATGGTTCTAATTCTAAAATTAGTGGATGTTTGGTTCATAGATTCATAACTATTCTCGATTTACATGTGTTTTTTATGAGAGAAAATACTATATTGAGTCACGAACCATGATTCAAATTATGATATAAATTCTCATACTAAACACCCTTTAAAATTAAAATCACAATGATTTAAACCCTCATACCAAATGAAACCTTAAGCAATTAGAGGACTAGGTGCTGCAGGGGCAAAGTTTGTCTTTGCCCTGTTTTTAATCGGCGAAGGAGGTGATATTAGGATGCTTCGCAGACTCCGTGAGGGTACCGGTTTGTGCTCGCCAGCTTCTAGATTTTCACATCCAAAGCCGCCTTCTTCGATTGCTGTACTCTTCCGCAACACGCCTTTGCAGTCGAAAATGTACAATGATGAACTCTTCTTGTCACCTTCATAAACAAAATATTTAAGTACTGTCAAAAGCCTCAAGGGAGAGTTTTTAACATAGGAAAACAGGTAAAAATATCACAACTTTTGAGAGAACTTTTTTTCCCTATTCAGGACATAAAACGGGTGACCAACTTCAATAATGCGAAAAGAGCCTAAAGCAGAAAAGACGATCAATCAGAAGACAAGAAAACTACCATTAGGAATGAATGATGAGGTTGTTAACAGAAAAACGGCGAAGCCCAAGAGAAGAAATAGTGGAACCAGCTTTGCTGCAGAAGAGCTCATCTTTAGTAGCAGACAATAAGAACTTGGAGAATCCTCGGAGTCGCTTGTGTAAAGAAAACCAAACCAGGAGACCAAAACCAGAAGCAAGATTTGGAGATATAACTTGGTTTTTCTTTACGTATCGGTTTATTTTTATACTCAATCATGGGTAATATATATATATATATATATATATATATATATATATATATCGTCTCCTCAATTGTCAACTATCCGTTAAAATAATTATCTAATTTATAAAAGTTTGTTGACTTTGAGCCCAAACACCTAACGTCCCCAAATTTTTCATGGAAAGGATCATGAGAGGGAGAAATTTGACTTTGCAATCTACGAAGAATACAGGAATCTTTCTTTTCTTTTCTTTTTCCTTTTTGAGTGGGAGAAAATGGTGTTTTGTTCGGTGAATTTTCATCTGATTAGAAACAGTGCTTGGTGGCTTCAAAAGCTCAGAGACATATATGGACATGATCAGGCCACAATATCATTTGAATCTAACGTTTTGTCAAAGCTTACATATGCAAAAGTAAAACGACAAAAGCTTAAATAAAAGTAAAACTGAGTTACTAAAAACGCTAGTGAAATTGAACCAAGAAGAAAAGACTCTGGTAAGCCTATAATTCGAAATGCGTGGGCATATACTATTGATCCGCTATGTATTGAAGTCGGAACATTCAAATGACTGGGGTATTGGAAAGATGTCGTTTTTGTATAATATCTCTGGTTATACCGCTGGTTCTTTGTCGTTGCCTCAATATTGATCCTACAAGTGGGCAAAAAAATTGTAAAAGACAAGGAGGACTGAGAAAGAATAAAAAAAAGGGTTAACTTGAAAATTTTGGCCATAATATAAAGCGCTGGTTGGTTTTCTACTAGGAATTATTGTGTCAAACGTTAGATTTAAAATAAAACATGAATAATATATAAAAATTTAAAAGATAAAATTTAACGTAGTTTAGTTTTTTATCTTAACACGAATAAAAATAGTGAACTATAATTAAAAGAAATTATAAAAGTTTATCAAATATTTCTCCCCAATCACGTCAAAACAAAAACAAAAAGAGAAAATATGTATTAATAGGAGAACACCACGCGCGGCTGCTACCCAAGTCTCACGGCCACCTATGAAGCATATTTATATAGTCGGCTAGTCCTACAAGCCCTAATGCAAGTCGAACTATATAAATATGCTTCTCCAAAGAAGGTTGGCAGCACCTCATAAAGGGAGAGAGAGAAATATGTAGACTTAAGATGAATTAAAATTAATAAGTTAATAGTTTATATAAATTAATAAATAGGTTAAATTATTATTTTTGTCCATAACTTGTTTGGTTATGAACCATAACTTAACAAGTTATTTACTATTTTTATCTATAACTTGTCTGACTATGAACCATAACTTGAGAACTTTGTCCATAACTTATCTGATTATGAACCATAACTTGACAAGTTATGGCCTATTAATTTTTATAACTAAAAATTAACTTATACACTTTCTTAAACTTTTCATATTGGCATATTCTCTATTATTTCTGTAAGAGAAACCGGGCCTTGGCCCAATAGCAAAATTAAGAAAAAAATGTATTAGTGAAATTATTTGATTAAAATAATTATGAGTAATTTAAGGAGCCTTTTATTAAGATTACTCAAAATTAAGGCTTAATTAAAGCCACAAACCCAACAGGAATAAGTGGGCGTAATTTGAAGGGAAATCATTTAAAGAAAACTGTGAAAAAAAAAAGTGCTAATATTACAACTTGAAATACAGCCTTGTGGTTTGCAAACTAATCTTTTTCACAGCCATACGCTGAATGCTGGTTCAATTAAAGCAATCTCCTCAAGACAAGAACTTTGTTTCACAAACTGAATTCAAGGGAGTCAAATGGTTGTTGCTTCCTTGAAAATGCTTTTAGCTTCGTCCTTCTTGGGTCCCAAAAGCTACACGAGTAAGAAGGCTTTTAAACTTGTACAGAATTTTAATAACATTTTGATACGTTTCATTATAACATGTTATTGCTTAATATGACATTTAAATATCATTCTTGTTTCATTAAACTCTTTTAAAAATTAGTTCTAAACACGTAGCGAAAAGTCATACTCTTTTACTTCTCTTCTTGTATTTCCTAAACGCGTTAGCGAAAGCAATACCGAACGGGCTTGCTTTTCACTTTCACTCTGAAATTACATCTAATAGCAAGAACATTACAAAGAAAACAACCCATTAAATTACTCAAGGAGAACTTCATTGGAAACACCTCAAGACCAATCGAGAAACAAATACATTAGCCTTAAAAGCTAATGTTTTAAAAAAAAATATAACTTGAGTTTATTAAAAAAATAAACTTTTTAAGTTTTATTTTACTCAAGGAGAACTAGTCAGACATATATTAAAAATGTCATTCTTGGAGACTATTTGTGTGTGTATATAGATAAAGACTATACCATCTTACACCGTAATACGTATGAGAGATGTCGAATCATGATAGGTGTTAAAAAAGGGGTCCCAAAGATTGATATGAATCTTCGCTCAAAGCCTCAAACAAGCCTTTACAATCAATACTTTTAAAGGGTAACTCAATACTCGAATCTGTGACTATAAGCCCTACATGGTACTTTATTAACGTTGAACCACCACACTCGATGGTCTACCTTTTCAAATTTATTGTTAAATGGAATAAATTTCATATTACAGCTTCAATCTCTACATCTTACAGCGTGTTTAGGTCCTTCACATAACATACGTCATTAGCAGCAAAAATAATGGAAAATTGCACACGAGTAGCAATGAATGGTGGAAATTGCCAACACGATGATTTTGAGAGGCCTTCGGTACTTCAAGATGGATTTCTTTTTTCTCTTTTTTTGTTTTTTTAATAGATAACTCGAATGAGTTTTGTTGACCCGGAAATTATGCAATGGTTTTAATATTTAGGGAAGAAGCAGAATTTTAAAATGCTTGTGTTGAAGTTTTCTTCAGTTGTGTATCCTGCACAAGTTGACCAAGCGTTAACATTATCTGTGCCGCACTACCATTAAACAAAAAGATAAAATAAGCATAAAAATGATGTTAATTTATATAAATATAAAGTAAAGTAATTCTAATGTCCTTTGGCCTCCTTATTTTTTCAGAATGTGATTAAGAACTGCCAAAATCTAAGGTTGAGCAATTCAATACAACTAGTGAATAAATCAACGCTAATGAACTAAAATATACATCTACTACTGAGATCGATTATTTCCTGCCAGTAGGGTTTTTTTTTTTTTACATGCTCTGAGAACCAGTAATGATATTCAATTGCACAACAATAACCCACAAATGATCCCCTGAAGAACAGGATTGAAAGAATGACACGTTTGCGTATGGCAATAGAAACCATGTACAGGGATGAGAGGACTAGTTGAAATATTGACATCCATGGAACAAGGAGACTTAAGCAACTAGTGGAGATGCAGGCGTGGCAGGGGCATCCAAAGTCTTTGCCTTGTTTTTAATCGGCGAAGGAGGTGGTATTAGGAGGCTTCGCAGACTCCGGGAGGGTACCGGTTTGTGTTCAACGGCTTCTAGATTTTCACATCCAAAGTTGCCTACTTCTCTTGCTGTAATGACCCGAAACACGCCTTTGCAGTCAAAAATATACGACGATGAACTCTTCTTGTCACCTTCATAAACAAAAGGTGATATTGAATGAATTATGTTTAAAGCCTCAATGGAAACTTTAACGTAAGAAAGTGAAATCTCAAAAAGTCAGGACCTATGTGAGAGACAACTATTTGAAGAGGGTAAAGCAAAAAAAAAAAAAAAAGCCGAATATAACATAAACCGGATGGCCAACTTCAACAGTGCTAAAACGCCTAAAACAGAAAAGAAAATCATCAGAAGAGAAGAAAACTACCATGAGGAAGGAGTGTTGAAGAAGTTGCCATATAAACACCGAGGCCGAAGAGTAGAAATAGTAAAAGCAGCTTTGCTGCAGAAGAGTTCATTTTTAGTAGCAGAAAATACAAACTTGAGAATCCTCTGAATCCCTTATAGAAAGAAAGCCAGGGCACCCCAGAAGCAACAACTGAAAATATAGCTTGGTTTTTCTTTATGTTTTAGGTGTCTTTTATTATCCATCATGGGGGTTATATATTATAAAAGTTTGTTGACTTTGAGTCTTGGCACCTAACCTCTTTTATTATCCATCATGGGGGTTATATATTATAAAAGTTTGTTGACTTTGAGTCTTGGCACCTAACTTCCCATATTCTCATGGAAAGAGAGAGAGGGAGAAATTTGACTTTGCAATCTACAAAGAAATACAAGATACAAGATACTTTTTTCCTCTTCTTTTCTTTTCTTTTCTTTCTTCCTTTTTTTTTTCCGCTTTTGGGTGGGAGGAAAGTGTGTTTTGTTCAGTGAACTTTCAACTGACAGGAAACAGTGATCGGTGAATTCAAAAGCTCAGAGACATATATGGTCATGATCTCACCGCAATATCAATTGAAAGTAACGTTTTTGTCAAGCTACACATGCAAAAGTAAAATGACAAAAAATTAAATAAAAGTCGTGCATGAGAAAAGGACCCAGCAGACAAATGAGTTACTAAGGCTACTGAAATTGAACTAGGAAGAAAAGATTCTGTTAAGCTGATATTTTGAGTGCGTAGGCGTATTATTGACACACAATCTGCAGAACATTATAGAGCCTGAGGTCAACTCAAGTTCAACAAAAGAAATCTATATTGGAGCAACAGATATCGTCTTTGTATAGGCCCCGTTCTTTTCGCGAGTTCAAATTATGTCAACACCAATTTGAGTTGAAAACTTAATGGAGCTGGCATTTTCCAACTCGAATTGTGAAAAGAACGGGGCCATATCTTTGGTTATACAGCTGGCTCTTGGTTGTTGACTCAATATTGATCCTACAACTTGGCAAACAAAGAGCAAAAAACAACACGGAGAAAGAAAAAAAAAAGAAATGTCAACTTGAAAATTTTGGCTATATATAAAGAGCTTGTTGGTTCACTACTAGGAATCAGTGGGCACGGGCGCAAACCAAGGCATTTGATACTCCGTGTCAATGTCTGAACTGAATGTCAAAGGCAGCATCTGACAAAATTGTGTTGAGTGGCAATGTTTTCTACAAGTTGGGCATATTGCCAGATGACTCCAAATTTACACGTCAGTGTTCCAACAACACACATTTAAAATTCACGTGCAGAAAGTTGTGAAATATGTACGTCTGTGCGAGTTTACACTCACACAAATGTTTGCAATTGTTTCCTGGAAGCTGCTTTTATCTTTGTCCTTCTTGAGTTCAAAAGTTACTTCTCAGAAAAATGATAGGACTTGACGACTTGTCAGTTGGTTAAGGAGTTAGTGGTTTCATTTTCTCTGTTTCTTTTGTGTGTGTGCGCGCGCGCGTGTTTACACTCACACACATGTAAACACACGTGTTTGCAATTGTTTCCTGAAAGCTGCTTTTAGCTTCGTCCTTCTTGAATCCAAAAGTTACTTCTCAGAAAATTAATAGGACTTGACGACTTGTCAGTTGGTTAAGGAGTTAGTGGTTTCATTTTCTGTGTCTCTTTTAGAGTCTCGTCAAAAAACTTCCTGAGTTTAAAGTTTAAACAACATTTTATAAACCTTAACAAACACATTTATTAGTTATTAGAAGATTAAACTCATTTTTAAATATTTAGTCCCGAACGAAGTGAAAAGCCATAGCTTTTACTTCTACTTCAGTAAAAACAACACTAAATGGGCTTCCTTTGCATTTTCACGTTGCAATTACACTTAAATATCATGAACAAAACAAAGAAACCAACTCAACAAATTACTCGACGAGAACTTCACTGAACACCTCAAAACCAATCAAGAAACAAAAACATACCGTCTCAGCAGCGAAACGGGGTCCACATATCGACATAGCCAGCCAAAGAACGAGGGAGCTTCTCCTTCCACGCATCAAGATCCGGCAAATCACCTGTAAGAGCAACCGAGCTATCCTCATTCTTCCCATTCCCAAGACTCAAAACAAAAAGCTTCTCCCCAAAAACCCTTCTCATTGCCTTCAAAGTCTCCTTCATAACCACCCTCCCATCTCTCCGCTTATCCTCCGGCTCAACGCAACTCCCTCCAACGTTCACCATCACTCTTCCGCCTTTTCTCAAACACCTGGCGAGCATCTCCCACGTCTTCGGATCCTGCAGCTCAGGAACCAAACTTCCCTTACTAAACAAATCGACCAAAATCCCAGAAAACCCATCTCTAACGTTAGCCCTAAAAGCGTCTCCAATGTAGATAAACAGCCTCTGGGGGTGATCTTTCTCGAGCTTGGAAAGCCCGAAAAACTCTCTTCCGACGGAGATCACAGAAGGGTCGAGCTCCCAGCCGTGGACGACGGCGTGGGGGTAGAGGCGGAGAATGAGGCGAGCGGCGGAGCCGGCGCCGAAGCCGAGGATGGCGAGTGGACCCCCCGGGGGGAGAATGGGAGGGAGGGTGGCGAAGACGTCGAAGTAGGTGTGGGTGGTGAGATTGGAATTGAGAAAGAAAGAGATACTGTGGATGTTGCCGGGGTTGTCGAGGAGGAGGAGGCGGGAGCCGGCGAAGGGGTGGTCGGCTTTGCGGGAGACTTGGAGGACGCGGATGAAGTTGTGGCGGGACTTGAACTTGGCAAGGAGTTTGACGTCGTCGGCGGGGATTCCGTCGGCGCCGTTTTGGGGGGTTCTTGTCGTTTGGGGGTTGGTGGGTTTGTTATGGTGGGATTTGGGGGCCAGTTGTAGTCTTTTTGATGAGGGGGAGTGGATTGGACTATGTGGGTAAGCAGGGAATGTTGGGATTTGGTACGAGGTTAGCAGGAATGTCATGGTTTTCTCGTTTTCTCACTAGAATCTCTCTCTCTGGTACCAGTTGGCGCCAAATATTTGCATATGAATCCAAGGAGTCGTTCTTATTTGAGGCCAAGAAAGAAACATCACGCTTCGTTTTAAAATAATTTTATTTTTTTATAAAAATAAAAATAAAAATATTTTTAATCTTAAACATAAATTATTTTTAAAAATATATTTAGTAATTTTATTAAGAGATTATTTTTAAAAGCCTATTAATATCTCTCTTTACTCAAGAGAAAAAAAAATAAAAAATAACTAAAAGTTATTTTTTATTTCCCTCTCAATTTACACTAAATTAAAAAATTATTTTTATTTTTATTTTTTATTTTTATTACGCCAAACGCCGTTTTAAAAACGTTTTTATCTTTTCTTTCTTAAAAAATATAAAAAATAAAAATAAAATCAATTCTAAACGCAACCGATAGTCAGTCAACTAGTCAACTTTTATCCAGCTCCAACAGATTTGCTTTTTCTTTTTTCTTTTTTCTTTTTTTAAAGTGAACATTCTCTGGTTAAAATTTAATTTAAAGACAAGCGGAAAAAATATAATGCGGTCACAAAATTTTTGTTATAAATTTGGTTAAAACGAAATAGAAAAAGACCACATAATCTTACTTAATAACTTTATTTTTAATAAGATTTTAAAAAGTGACTAATTGAAACTAATTCATCTTTTTAATAAGATTTTAAAAAGTGACTAATTGAAACTAAATCAAAACTCGAGATAAAAAGGGTTGTTCTTTTAGAGTATAATTTAAGTGTAGTTTTTGAGTTGAATTTGAGTTATAACTTGAGTTGAAGTTAAAATTTGAATAAAGCTGAGTAAAATTTAGTGAAGTTAAAACTTAAAAGAACGTGAACTTGAATAAAGTTGAAACTTGAGTTGTCTTTTTTTGAGTTTTATGTGTAAAAGAACATAGAGTTCCAACGGCAAATTTGGAATCCCAAGTATTTTTTTTTTTTTTTTTTTTTTTTTTTTTGTTCAAAGGTTTCATTCATGTGACTTCCAAACTGTTATTGTTATTAAAATTGGACCTTTTGCATGTGATTATGTTCATTATTCTTCAAATTCAAAAGCACACTAAGGCCTCATTCATTTTACAATTTGAGTTTAGAATTCTAATTTTACTATAGTAAAAAGTTCTCAGAAATAATCACATTTAATTTTTTGCTAATAATAATAGTTATTAAGTTTGTTAATTTAAGTATAACCAATGTACTGAGCTGTCATGTAGTTTGTTATACTTAGCATAATTTGTTTTCTTGTTTTACGAGCTTCTTGCTTCTTCTCTCTGTTTTCCTGATGGATACAAGCTATATATATATATATAGCTCTTCTGTAACTAGGAAAGTTAATGAGAATTACCGTTTTCTCACAGTACTTCTTTCTTGGTTGTAATATGGTATCAGAACGAAAATATGCTATGCGTTTCTGATTGATTTCAGTTTTTCGTTTTTGTTAATTTTTGATTGATTTGTTCAATCGTCTATTCAGTTTATCGTCGTTTTCTCCGTTCAATCGTCGTTTCTTCATTTTGTTTCTGTTCTGTTTCGATGGCGAATTCCAAAGCTGATAATGGCAAGTCTGCCATTGACGATCCTTCAAGTCCTTACTTTCTGCATCATTCAGATGGTCCAAGTTTGATTCTAGTTTCTCAAGCTCTCACAGGGGACAATTATGCTTCGTGGAGTCGAGCCATGTTGATTGCTCTCTCTATTAAGAACAAGTTAGGGTTTATTGATGGATCTATAACGAAGCCAAATGGAAATGATTATAATATGTTAACTTTCTGGATTAGGAACAATAATATAGTGATTTCATGGATCTTGAACTCAGTTTCTAAGGAGATTTTTGTTGGTGTGATTTCTTTTGAATCTGGGCATAAGATTTGGTTGGATTTGAGGGATAGGTTTCAGCAAAGCAATGGTCTGTGAATTTTTCAACTACGTTGCGAGCTGGTGAATTCAATCAGTGTATATTTTACAAGGTTGAAGACAATATGGGATAAGTTAAGCAACTTTCGTCCTTCTTGTTCTTGCAGCAAAGGTACCTATGGTGGAGTACGAAGTCTCAATGAATATTATCAAATGGAGTACATAATGTCATTTCTCATGGGATTGATGTCATATCTCATGGGATTGAATGACTCATACTCTCAGATTAGAGGACAGTTGTTGCCCATGGATCCTCTGCCTCCCATTAATAAGGTCTTTGCTTTTGCTACTCAAGAGGAACGTTAGAGATCTATTGGTAGTACTACTAGTTCTGACACTACCAATACTATGGCATTTGTTGCCAAATCTGATGAACATAAGTCTGAGAAGTCTAATGCACAGGGCAATGGAGGTTCAAAGTTTTATAAGAAGGAGAGGTCGTTGTGTACACATTACAATTTTCGTGGCCATACGGTTGATAGGTGCTACAAGCTTCATGGCTATCCTCCAGGATACAAGCCAAAGCAACGGTATGGTGAGTAGCATCATAATTCCTGTACATCAAGTTTCAGGAAATGAGGTTAAGGTGGATATACAGAATTCTAGTAACTTGCTTCAGCAGTTGAGTCTTGCTCAATCTCACCAGTTGCTGACCTTGCTATCCAATCAGCTGGCACAATCTACTAAGGTCTCTAATGATCAACCTGAAACTTTGAATGTTACTTGTGTCACAGGTACTTATTCTTCAGTAGCTTTGAATACTGTTTTATCTGTTTCAAAGCATTGGATCGTTGATTCTGGAGCTTCATGACATATATGTTCAAAGGCTGAGTTTTTTATGTTCTTGAAACCTTTACAAAACTCTAGTGTCATGCTGCCTAATCATACTAGTATTCATGTTTCTTTGTATGGAGATGTGAAAATAAGTTCGAAGATATTGCTTGAAGATGTGCTATTTATGCCACAATTTAGATTCAATTTAATTTCAGTGAGTGCACTGACCACTGATACAAAGGTGACTTTGAGTTTCCTGTCTGATTCTTTTGTGATTCAGGATATCAACACTAAGAAGATGATTGACAGGGGTGAAAGGTTGGATGGTTTATATGTTCTGGATGCTAATAACTGTGGTTTGCTGTCTACAAATTTAAATTCTGCTTCTCATTTGTTTGTGAATAATGTCACTGCCAAGATTTGGCATGCTAGACTTGGTCATTTGTCCTTTAAAAAAATAGTAGGTTTACAGAAACTATTGAATGTTGATGTTTCAAAGTTTAATAATGATGGTCCATGTTATGTTTTTCCGTTAGCTAAACAACGCAGATTATCATTTGATTCTCATAATCATTTATCTGTTTCTGTGTTTGATTTGGTGCATTGTGATATCTGGGATATATATCATGTTTCTTCACATGCTAGTTATAGATATTTTTTAACCTTGGTTTATGATTGCACTCGTTTTACATGGGTCTATCTACTCAAACAAAAGTCTGATGTACTTTCTATAGTTCCTAAGTTTTGCAATATGGTACAGACTCAGTTTAATGTTTTTATCAAGAAGTTTATGAAAGATAATACTCGAGAGTTGGCATTTACTGAGTTATTTGACAAACTTGGGATACTACATCAGTTTCTTGTGTGGACACACCTCAACAAAATTTTGTTGTTGAACGGAAACATCAACATCTGCTGAATGTTGCCCGAGCTCTCTTCTTTCAGTACAGAGTACCAATCAAGTTTTGGGGTAAGTGTATTCTTACTACAACTTTTCTAATAAACAGAATTCATTCACCTTTGTTGCTTAATAAAATGCCTTATGAGTTGTTATATGCCAATATGGTTGATTACTCTCTTTTCTGAGTTTTTAGGGCATCGTTCATTTCACCGATTCGAGTTTTCAGTTTTAAGTTTCTACAGTTAAAAGCTCTCAGAAAATGTCACATCTAACTTTTTCTACTACAGTTAAAAGCTTTAAGAAAATGTCACATCTCAGCTCGAATTGAAAACTCGAATCCGTAAAGCGAACGAGACCTAGATGTTTAGTTTTTGCATCTACACTTGTGGCTTATCGAACAAAATTTCAGCCTAGAACACGTGCATGTGTTTTCCTAGGCTACCCACCTTGTGTTAAAGGATATATATTACTGGATTTACAGTCTAGGGAAATTTTTATCTTTAGCGATGTGGTTTTTCACGAGGAGATTTTTGCCTTTCACTCTATAGGATATAATGATACAGTCATTGATCCTTTTCCTGGCTTAGTTTTGCCTAATTCTTCTATTAACAATCACCATGAGGTTTCTCTTGGAATTTTGATTTTGGATCTACTGAAGAGCCTCAGTTGCCAATGGTTTCTAAGGTACCTGATTTGTCTGTAAGAAGATCTAGCAGGCTTATTCAGCCTCCCTCTTATCTTAGAGACTTTCATTGTAATAATTTGGAGTTTGCTTCTACATCCACAGTTCTTTATCCTTTGTCCAAGGTGCTTGATTATAGCAAGCTTTCCACTTCTCATAGGCAGTTTGTTATGAGTGTTTCTTCTTCTATAGAGCCTCAGTTTTATCATCAAGCAGTTAAGCGTGCTGATTAGAGGGATGCCATGAAAGATGAATTAATGGCTATGGAGGCGAATCATACTTGGCAGATTGTTCCTTTGCCAAAAGGAAAACATTCCATTGGTTGTAAATAGGTGTACAAGATTAAGCATAAGCCTGATGGTTCGATTGACAAATTTAAGGCTCGTTTAGTGGCCAAAGGTTTTACGCAACATGAGGGAGTTGAGTTTTTTTAGACCTTTTCTCTTATGGCTATGTTAGTCACGATAAAGGTTCTATTGGCTTTAGCTATGAGTCAGAAATGACATTTGTTTTAACTGGATGTTAATAATGCTTTTCTCAACCGTGATTTGTTTGAGGGAGTTTACATGGATCTTCCTCTTGGATATGGCAATCAGAGGGCGAAAGTTTCTACTTGTAACAGGTTGGTTTGCAAACTCAACAAGTCCAGATATGGCCTTAAACAAGCTTCGCGACAATGGAATTCTAAGTTTACTTGTGCCTTGATCAAGTTTTGGTTTGTAAAATCCAAATCAGATTATTCTCTATTCACTATGAGAGAAGGTGATTCTTTCATTGCCTTACTGGTTTATGTTGATGATATCATCATCACTGGGCCAAACCTTGAGGTCATTGATCACTTAAAGAGGTTTCTTCATAGTCAATTCAAGCTCAAAGATTTAGGTCTTCTAAAGTTTTTCCTTGGTCTCGAGATAGCTCGATCTACTGTTGGAATTGTGCTTTCCCAGAGACATTATGCTTTGCAATTACTTGAAGATTCAGGCTTTCTTGCTTGTAAACCAACAACGATGCCAATGGATGCAAAGGTTTAGCTATGTGCTGATGAGTGTGCTCTTTTATTTGATGCTTCTCAGTATAGAAGGTTGATTGGCTGGCTGCTATATCTCACTATAACTTGACCTAATATTACTTTTGATGTTCACAAGTCAATATTTAGCAAAACCCCGAGCGCCCCATTTGCAAGCAATTCATCATTTGCTTCATTACGTAAAGCAAGTCCAGGACAAGGTCTCTATTATTCTGCTACTTCACCAGTTCAATTGAAGGCCTTTTCTGATGCAAATTGGGGTTCGTGCACAGATTCTCAAAAGTCTGCAACTGGTTTTTGTGGGTGATTCTCTAGTTTCATGGAAGTCCAAGAAGCAAACTACGGTTTCTCGATCGTCTGCTGAGGCTGAGTACATGGCATTGGCATCCACAGTAAGTGAATTGGTCTGGTTACGACAACTACTATCAAATTTTTGTCTGGATTTGTCTTCTCCTACAGTTCTATTTTGTGATAATCAGGTTGCAATTCATATTGCTTCCAATCCTATTTTTCATGAGCAAACTAAACACATTGACGTGGATTGTCATTTTGTTCATGATATTGTTACTAAAGGTTTGGTGAGGCTCATGCCAATTCGATCTCAGCATCAACTTGCTGATCCTTTTACTAAACCTTTGCCTTGGCCGTTGCTCCATTCTTTCGTATGCAAGATGTAATTAATGTGCTGAGCTGTCATGTAGTTTGTTATACTTTAACAGAATTTGTTTTCTTGTTTTACGAGCTTCTTGCTTCTTCTCTCTGTTTTCCTGATGGATACAAGCTATATATATATATATATATATATATATATATATATATATATATATATATATATATATATATATATATATAGCTCTTCTGTAATTAGGAAGGTAAATGAGAATTATCATTTTCTCACAGTTTTTCT
The DNA here is from genome assembly GCA_012066045.3 of Morus alba. Taxonomy (NCBI): domain Eukaryota; kingdom Viridiplantae; phylum Streptophyta; class Magnoliopsida; order Rosales; family Moraceae; genus Morus; species Morus alba. Next base: position 4,715,879 of record CP050231.2, on the reverse strand, counting down.
TTCTTGGTCGTAATAATAGTTGAGGGACTAGCAACGTTAATAATTAAGAGTCACTCCACAAAGTGTAATCCGTTGGCATTGTAGGCGGCAACTGGCTGAATCAGTGGAACATAAATCGTTCATACGATTGCAGAATTGTGGCATATTTTAGGATTTTATGCTTTCAAACCAAATTCTCTTTTACTTGTAGAAAAAGAAATAGAAACAGAAAGCAAAAAGTGCATTTTGGTGGCTAGCCAAATGCTTTTGGACACTTCTAAAACTCTCCATTCTCTTCAGTTGGAGGGAAATGTAACAAAAATGTTCCAACATCTTGTACCAAGCACAAGACAATAACCAAAAAACTACCAACGAAGTACAAATCTATTGTTACAAAGTGCAAAGCGCACACAAACTAGGGGGAAAAAAGGATCTTCTCTCTACTTAAGAAGGATATTGTCTGCAGGTTACAAGTATTGGTTTTCACCTGTGTAACAAACGAAATATTTCCTTTTTTCATGCAGTTCCACCCAAAAGGCTTTAAGATAAGAGACATCAATGACTTAATTGCAAACAAATGCGTACTTGTTTTCGGACGCTCTTCTATGAAAGCTTTGCCTTGATAGGTTTTCATCTTGATTAAAGATCTTTAACTTCCGGATGATAAGAAATTAGAGATAATGAGCAGAAACTATAGACTTCTATCTATCATGTCTCAAATGGTGCTTTAGGGGTTCCTATTCTTCCATCTCGTCTTTAACATCCCTGTAATAACAATCACAAAAAGGCACCCCTTCAATAACAAGTTCATTGTTCAAAGAAAAAAATGTATGAGATTTCCAATATTGCAATCAGCAATTTTGCACTAGGTGATGTTCAACTCCATAAACAGGATCAAGGAGAGAAACAAACGCAAACAATTCATGAGTAGATGAAATTACAAGGTTAAGATTCGAAGTTAACTGGTAATGAAGATTCACTGAGTTCCATTACCAACAGAGGTTTGAGCCAATAACTAGAGAAATGAAAACCAAGTCTTTTTTTCTCTTTTCTCTTTTTTTTTTTTTTTTTTTTTTTCAAAGGATCAAGACTCATATTTAAAATACCTAACCAGGATCTTAAAGAAACCAGAAATTCTAAAGAATTATAAACTATGAGAGATTATTGACAAGGTTTGAACAAGTGGTGGACTGGAGTTGGGTCAAAATTGTTATGAACTTCCAAGTTATACATACTGTCAGCGGGATGATGGAGATGGTGATACATATAATCCAGGTATAAGGCTCAAGTATAATCCAATTTTCATGAATAAAAAACCAGTTGAGTTAGTTATCTGAGAAGTTTGACTAGAAAAAAGTCGCGAGTTTCAACACCTTACTTGAAGAATGATATGCATCAATCTTGCATTTTGGTTAAAGTTATATAGGAGAAAGAAAAGTATTTCCTGCACATAAACTTAATGAAACAAAACCCTTACATTGTCTCAGTTTTAACCACAGGATGAGTATCAGTATCAAAGCTTCTAATCCGAGGCTTCTCATCTTCATCAATATCAGAATCATAATGCTCGCCATTCCAAATGCGTTGTTTTGGTCTTTGATCAATGTCCTCTTCTCCCTACACGAACAAATCTAAGACTCAGTAGGCCAAGACAGAAATGTTGAAGAGAAACTACGTTTTAAAAAACCAAAATAAAGAAAGAATCGACAGCAACAAATATTGACCTCTTCTTGAACTTGTGTGGTAGACGGTGTTGTCTGAAAAGGTACACTGGGTGCATGTGGCAATCTAGAAAGTTGCTCCAGTAGTGTAGTCCTGGGGAATAAAACGTATAACAATGAAATATCAAAGACTTGACAATAGGAACGAAGAGATTATGAAACAACATGCACTAAGCAAGCCAGATAAAGGAGATTCCATCCAAAAAGGAGTAAATGCTGTAGGTAAACATAATACTGACACCCAAAACGAATCAAAGTTCTGCTATTACAAAACAAAAATAACTTGCAAAACTTGAAATGCTCTTGTGCCTCAGAGCAACACGCATGCTTGTCCATATAGCTTATTTATAGAGTGACATTTAGTTATAAAATATCACCTTATTTTCTCCATATCTTTGGGATTGTTCATATTCTCCATATTGCACGGTTCTACATGAAGAGTGTAATCTGGGCCAAAATACTCAAAATATTCATTGTACGGCAACTTGTTATCTGGCTCAACTCCAACTGCAACCGCTGTCTGACACAAAATAAGAAATGCAACATCTCAAGAACTCAATAAAATAACTTCGAATACTAGAAGGGAAAACTGATCAGTACTGTGAAATTGAATGGTGAAGAGGAGTCACAGAGTTAAGGGGAAACCTCATAGCACCAGCAACGGGCGACATTCCGTATTGTATATCCACCGCCACCCAAGACCATCAGAGGAACATTAAAGGATCTCAGGAAACGAAGGCAATCGGCATGCCCCTTAACTGACAAATTGAAGCACCCCAACCGATCACCAGATAAAGAATCTGCTCCACATTGAAGAACAACTGCGTCTGGTTGATATACTTCCATAACTTTTTGAATGATGGGCTGAAACAGACCACGGAAACTCTCATCATCAAGTCCATCATTTAGCGGGACGTTGAGAGCATAGTTCTTGCCAGGCCCCACACCAATGTCCTTAATGTGTCCAGTCCCTGGAAAGAACTCCCCAAATTTATGGAAGGACACGGTCATCACTCTGTCAGTGGTGTAAAATGCCTCCTCAACACCGTCTCCGTGGTGAACATCAATATCCACATAAAGTACACGCTGTGCAATGACAACGAAAGAATCACAAAAACAACGTTTTCAATCTAAACCTAGACAAAAGCCAGAGAGTCGAGAAGCGTAACTCAAAAAGTATAAATGTGAAAAGTCACAAATATTCAGAGCCTACAAAATCTTGATACTTCTACGAGCAATGACAACTTATTCCAACTGCATTACCACATTGCAATGAGAGAATCCTAGTTTTATGCTTAAAAGATTGACCCACTTGCTTCTCTCATGTTACAATTCTCTCCATAAAGCCACCTTTTCTACTAGATGAACTGCTGGTTCCAAGATTTCAATTGATCACCGGTGAAAGGACTCCGCGAGCGGAGATGGCTAACTAGTGCTAATCCAATACTAAAACACTAGAAACTGTTCTAGTATAACAGAAAAGTACATAAAAACATTCACAATTCAAAGTACGAAATAAAAAATGAGAAAAAATCCCAATTCACAGTTGAGCAAAATAACAAGCTCCATAACAGAAATTTGAAACTTGTCCAGAGAAAGAAAAGGGCAAAACGAGCATTTTCTTGAAATTCCTAATATAAAAGAAAAGTACAGCAAAAAATCCCAATTCAAAGTCTGATTACAACAAACCATGCCCAAATTTCCAATTTCGCAATCCAAAAATCAATGCATTGCTAAGAATTCAAAATTCTTTTAAAGAAAGAAACATTATTACCCTATGAACCTTGAGAAGCTCAAGAATCCCAAGGACAATATCATTGACATAGCAAAACCCGGAGGCCTCGGACTTCTTGGCGTGGTGCAATCCTCCGGCCCAATTGATGGCGATATCGGCGTCGGAGCGGTTAAGCTTGACGGCGGCGCCGATGGAGCCACCGGCGGAGGCCTGGCAGAAGGCGAAGAGGCCGTCGAAGACGGGGCAGTCCTCGCCGACGTTGAAGCGCTTGAGGTGGCGGGAGTATGAGGAGTCGGCGAGAGTGGAGGGGGAAACGGAGGAGAGGAAGTCGACGTAGTCGGGGGAATGGAAGAGGCGGACGTCGGCGGGGGCGGCGAGGAAGGGACGGCTGATCTCCATCCGACGGTGGAGGCCGTAGTGGACGATCAGGTTGTGGGCCATCCTGATCCTGTGGGGCTTCATCGGGTGGCCCTGGCCGTAGTAGTAGTCTCCGATCGTCGGCTCGTAGAAGTAGCTCACACGCCGCTTCTTCGCATCGGTTCCCGAAGACGCCAGCGACGCGCCGCCGCCACCGTCTTCCATGCCTCAGGAGGAAAAAAATAATAAAAAAAAATTTTTTTAAAAAAAGAAAAGAAAAAGCGAGCTTGTTTACTCTCTTCTCTGTCGACTGTCGAGGCGACGATGAGGAGGAGGAGCGAGACTGAACAGAGAGAGGAGAGAGAGAGAAACACACATTATGATTGGGTGCTGGGTCAAATAGATATTAAGCCCAATATTTTGTCGGATGAATAATGGGCCCAATTTTAAGGACTTTACATTCAATTTGGTAGATTATCATTAGTAACTTACTATATTATTTCAATTTTTCCAACATGTATTAGGGCTTTTTATATTTGGGTGTGGTTTTAATGTTTCTTAAAAAAATAGGTCAAGACTTCATATGAATTAAAATTAAGGAGGAAGAAGAAAATAAGCTAAAATTTAAGATGTATTAAAATTAATAAGCCAATAGTTTACATAAGTTAATAAATAGGCTAAATTATTATTTTCGTCCATAACTTGTCTGGTTATGAACCATAACTTGACAAGTTATTATTCATAATTGTCCATAATTTATCCGGTTATAAACCATAACTTGACAAGTTATGGCCTATTAATTTCTATAACTAAAAATTGGCCTATATACTTTCTTAAGCTTTTCATATTGGCCTATTTTTTACTATTTTCCTTAAGAAAGAGGAAAATAGGCCAAAATTTGAGATGAATTAAAATTAATAGGCCAATAGTTTACATAAGTTAATAAATAGGCCAAATTATTATTTTCGCTCATAACTTGTCTGGTTATGAACCATAACTTGACAAGTTATTATTCATAATTGTCCATAACTTATCCGGTTATGAACCATAACTTGACAAGTTTGTCAATAACTTATCTGGTTATGAACCATAACTTGACAAATTATGGCCTATTAATTTCTATAACTAAAAATTGGCATATATACTTTATTAAGCTTTTTATATTGGTCTATTTTCTACTATTTCCCCTTTTTATAGGATAATAGTTTATATAAGTTAATAAATAGGTCAAATTAATGTTTTCGTTCATAACTTGTCTGGTTATGAACCATAACTTGACAAGTTATTGTCCATAATTCACAATTTTTATCCATAATTTATCTGGCTATGAACCATAACTTGACAAGTTTGTCCATAACTTATCTGATTATGAACAATAACTTGACAAGTTATAGTCTATTAATTTCTATAACTAAAAATTGGCCTATATATTTTCTTAAACTTTTCATATTGGCTTATTTCCTACTATTTTTGTTCTTTTATTTGAGGTAATCTTAATAAATATTATTTAAAAGTACATGGGTCATGATTTTTACCTTTTACTTTTAATTTATAATCGTTTTAGTCAAATAATTAAACTGACAAAAGGATATTTATCAAAAATAATAGGTAAATGTTTAGACTCATTCACTTTTAATGATAAATTCTCTATTTTTCTTTTTTATTATTTGGGTGTGATTTTAATGGTTACTTCAATATTTATCAATTAGTGGGTATCGTTATTTTTGTTAAGGAAGTGGGTATCATTATTTAATCGCAATATATTGATCCAATGTTTACAATTAATTGGGAATTGACTAAAAAAATCTATTACAATTAATAAAATTGAATTCTTATCACGACACACCATTAAATTTTATATTTGATAAGTAACCAACATGAAAACTTAACCATTTAAAACTCATTCTTTTAAATATATATGAAAAATTTAAATCATATGGTAAAATTTTATATATTACAGTTGTTGTTTTATATCATTAAAATAATGATTACCTAATTATATAGTACAAAATATAACATCAACATGATGACTATTATGTAAATTTTGTTATTTTTATATTATTTCAAAAATTAGTTAAATTTCAATTCAGGTATTTTATGGGGCCGGTGGTCAAGAGTAATCTGATAGGTAATCTACTAGGTTTATTGTTCGAATTCACGTAAAAAATAAAAAATAAAAAATCGGATTTAAAAAATATTGCATCAACAAAATAAAATAAAAAAATCATAAGCAAAATGATAAAAAGATACAAAAATTTGAGATTGCAATAAAACAAAACCCAATTATTGACAAATAATCTTGTATAAAAACGAAAAATCGTTAATCAGATTACGATAACCAAATAATCATAATGATGTCAACTCTTATTTTTAAACAAAATATAAATTCATTATTAATTATTTCTTAAAACACCCAGCTACTTCATCCTTGCGTCTGACTTCCGTTGGCAATTAAAGGTGATTACAAAATAGAAACACTTGACAAGACCCAAAAAAAAAAATTACGCTTAGAAGAATTATAGTCTATTATTAATGGACGAGTAATGATAATCTAGTTAGTTATAAACTCCTATATTTAAATTATAGATTGAGAGTTTGAGTCACTTTGAACTCCACCAAAAAATGGTAAAGTCCTATTCACTTCACCGATTCGAGTTTAGAATTTGAGTTTTATTACAGTAAAAAGATCTCAGAAACAGTCACATCTAACTTTTTTATTACAGTAAAAAGCTCTCACATAAAATCACATATCAATTCGAATTACAAACTCAAATTAGTGAAGTGAACGGGCCGAAAATTTCTCCGTTCCCATTATTGAAAAATAATAATAATATCTATTATTGATGGCCACATAGAGATGACATTAATATTGAGTGTATCTTAAAACATACTAATAGATTATATCTTTTAACTTACCAATAGGTGAGGTTAAATGAAATGAACGACCAATACCTAAACATTTTTAATATTTTATTTTATGGGTACGTGGAACGCTATAATAAATATGGAATCCACAACTTTGTAAAAGGATAATAATAACATTCTCATGAAAAATTGATTCAAGTTTTGGATAAATGAGTTATCAAATATATTTGAGTGAGATAATGCCAACAAAAGCCAATTATATTGATGAATAGATCATAAATAAAAGGAGAATAACCTTGCTCTAATTATATGAATATATTGTGGAGGATTAGCAAAATATATTATGAGAAATTGTAGGAAATATGTCAATTTTTAATATTTTTAGAAGTAAATATCAGTTTTATCAATGAGTAGAAATTAATAGGTCATTTTTAAGCTTGATTAACTTCACGAATTCAAATTTTTAATTTGAATTGAGATGTAATATTTTTTTAGAATTTTTTACTGTAACAAAAAAAATTAGATATAATATTTTTTGAAAAAATTTTTACTGTAAAAACTTAAAATTAAAAATTTAAATCGGTAGAATGAATGATTTCTTAATTTTAAACTCTTTCTTTTTCAATTTTACCCTTCAATGTATTCTTCCCATTTTTTGTCCTCTTTCTTCTTGAGCTCACTCTCTCTCATAACCGGCCTCTCTCTTTCTCTCTCCGACAACCCTTTCTCTCAGCCGATCTCTCTCTCCACCGTTCTTCCCCTCTCTCCTCTTCCTCTGTCTCTCCGCACTGTTGCACTTTGTCATCTTCTTCGCCTGTTTCTTCCTCTTCTCTGCAACGTCGGCTCATCGGCGTTTTCTTGCGATGATGCCCAGATTTCCTCACGATGGCGTCGCGAGTGCGGAACGTGAAGGGGATCTCCTCGCAAGGCCGGAACTGCGCGAAATGCAGTTTATCGCGACATCGGAATCGTCAACGGGAGCTCGTCACGACGCTGGAAAAAATGAAGGGGATCTCCTCCGGCGAGTGGCCATTGTTCATAGAGAGAGAAGAAGGACGAGAGTATGGTGATGGCAGCGCTCGACGTCTGAGTATCGCGGTGATCTTTGCCGTTGTCGGCCTCCGGACAGTGACGTACTGTTAGACGGTTCTGAAGAGAGAGAGAATTTTGGATTTTTTTTATTATTTTTTTTTTTTTATTTTAAGTATCCAGTAGTCAATGCATTTCATAGTTTTAATTTTAATTTGAGGGCATTTTCGAGTTTTAAAATTAATGTAAGTCTAGATTTACATTACAGTGGCCTATTTATTATTATTTTTTAACTTAGGCCTATAAGTTTTTATTCCTTATTAAATTGGCTTATTTCCCGCTTCCTCCCTAATATTATCCACTTTGCTCTACGTGGTAGTTGGTCCTTATGGTAGCCCAAAATATTATCTCAAATGAATCTTGTGATAAATTTGAAAACTCAGAATTCCCTAGCTCCAGCACAGTGACAATATAGAAATCATCCCAAATGAATCTTCTAATAAATTGAAAACTTATAATTCTCTCGCTCCAGCACAGTGACAATATAGAAATCAACCTTTAATTATGAAATTAACCTTAATTAAAGTTACTAATTAATGGGTGTCAAAAAATATATTGGACATCATAATTAAGGTGATAAACAATAAACATTTGAAAATCAAAAGTAAAGTCAACGAGCAAATAGCATAATCTCAAGGAACAATAAAAAAAATTAGCAGGAATTAGAGCTGAAATTTTAGACCGATTAGCCTAGCCCGATTCAGATTCTGTTAGACCGAAGGTGATATTCGGGGTCGGCTAAAGCGAGAAAGGTCAACCCAGCTTAACTCCAAAGCTCGACGGGCTTAGGGTGAGGCCTGAACTTTTATAAAGAAAATTTAATAATAATAACAAAACATTTTGAGTTGACCTGTCCCAATATGAAAAATAGTTTTTAGCCTAGAGTATCGATCCAATGTTGTCCGGAGCTTAGGGTCGGGCCTAAGTCAACTATGGCAGGCTCCAGGTCGGTCTATTTAGATTAGTCCAAACTTGCAGTTCTAGCGGGAACTTTTAGCAATTAATAAAAGGAGAAAAAGAGACAAAAATCCCGTAAAATGCATGAGTCTTGGATTTTTACCCCTTATACTTGGTTAATATTCTTGTCAAAGAACTATATTAATTAAAACGGTATTAATCAAGAGTAAATGATAAAAATCTTAAAATAATACATTTAAAAGGTGATATCACTAATTTTCTCTAATAAAAATGACATAAACAAAGAGTTCAATTTTAAAAAAACAAAACAAAAAAAAAAACAAAAAAAAAACAAAGAGTTCAACTCCCAAAAATAGCTATCACGGTTTTTTCTCCCTCCAAAACCCGTAATCACGGGCCCGTTTAGTTCGTTGATTCGAGTTTTTAATTCGAGTTGAGATGTGACTTTATATGAGAGTTTTTCACTGTACCAAAAAAGTTAAATGAAACCGTTTCTGAAAGCTTTTTTCTGTAACAAAACTCAAATTTTAAATTCAAATTGGCGAAATGAACGGGGTCTAAATCAACCAAAAATTAAGAAAAGTTTCAAACCAACCCAAAATGAACCCAAATTAAAACCGTGACCCTTACCATAATACCCTAATACCTAAAACTCCACTCTTTGATGTGCAACCTTCCTCCATATATCGCCTTGACTTAACCCCAAAAAGTAGTTCATCGGGTGACCTTCGTGTTCGTGAACCACCACAGGTCAAGGTCATCCTCTTCATTGTGAGAGCTTCATGATCTTTTGTTGTGAAGTCACTACGAAGGACCACCGAAAATCTAGCGGTTGATTACATTGTCTAACGGCAAATTGACATTCACGAAAAAAAATAAAAGCTTAAGAAAAAAACTTCTCTAAATTTCATTTTCCAAAACCTGCGGCCATTTCTTAATTTTATCTTTCTAATTTATGTCATTCCTACAATTTCAAAATAATACCGCGAAAATATATGGGCCAAACACTTATCGGCTGTGTTTGGAGTTGTTTTTATTTTTTACGTTTTTCAAGAAAAACATAAAAATGAGAGAAAAACGTCGTTGAGTACAATTAAAGGTACAATTAAAGAGAAATGAAAAATGATATTTAGTCGTTTTTTATTTTTTATTTATGTTTTCTCTTCTCTCGAGTAGATATATATATATATATATTAATAAAAAAATTTATACTGAAAAAAAATCTCTTAATAAAACTACCAAATATATTTTTAAAAATAATTTACATTTTAAAATTGAAAACGTTTTTATTTAATTTTTATATAAACAAATAAAATTATTTTAAAATAAATTCTAAACGCATCCATCTAGTTTCTCTCTATTTGGAGGGTGGTACTTGGTTTAACACTTGGTCCTCAAGAGCCTAGCTAAAATTAACAGGGAAATGGATGTTGGGCATTTGACACCTCTAGTCATGTGTTATTTTCTTTTTAAAGGTGTTGTCATCTAAGGTAACATGATATTTCAAAAGTCAAAAATTAAGTGGAGCAACAATAATCATTTTAAAAAGGGTTAAATTTGAGAAAAATTTTGTATAGTAGAGATATTAAGAGTGCGTTTGGAATTGGTTCCAAAACGTTTTTATTTTTTGTATGAAAATGAAAATGAAAACGTTTTTATTTTCATTTTAGAAACATTTTTAAAAATGCGTTTGGTAGTTTTATTCTGAGATTATTTTCAGTTTTAAAAAAACTGAAATCGTGTTTGGTGGTTTAATTTCTGAAAACATGTAATAATATTTAAAATAATAAATATTAAATAAATAATAATATTAAATATATTAAATAAATATTATTATTAAATATATATATATATATAAGAAAACGACATTTTCGTTTTCGTATATATATATGTCGTTTTCGTATATATATATACACGAAAACAACATTTTCGTATATATATATATATATGTTACGAGAAGAAGTCGAAGGAAATAGGGGTGGCGGTCCGCGCAGACGGGGGGCGGCGGCGGCGGCGAGGGGGGCCGTGCAGTCACAGACACCGGTGGTGGGTGGCGGTGGGGTGGCGGCCTGCGCAGACGTGGGGAGAGGGGGGTCGTAGTCGCAGGCGTCCGGGGGGGAGGCGAGTCGCAGGGGGGGGGGTGGGCAGTCGTGGGGGGGCCGGATCTCCCGCCTCTTCTTCGGCCGGAGAAGAGAGAAGAAAAGAAAAAAAAAACTGAAACGACAAAGCCGGAAAACGAAGAAGAAGAATAAACGACAAAGCCGGAAAACGAAAATGGAAACAAGAAAACGAAAACGGCTTTTTTCCGTTTTCAAAATTTCAGAAAACGACAAAGCCATTTTCATTTTTATTTTCAGACGTAAACTTTGCCAAACACATTTTTTACTCCCGTTTTCAATTTTTTGCATTGAAAAATGTGAGAAACGGAAATGAAAACATTTCCAAACAGGGCCTAAGGATTTGATTATGCAATGAAATATGTCTCATCACTCTATAAATAAAACTTGATAAAAAAAGGTGAAAAAAAGATCACATATGGATCGTAGTTCTTGTGATTGACATGGCTATGACGTACAAGTGAACTACTAATTTGGAATTTTCAGTTTTTTTTTTTTTTTTGTCAGTGAATAATTGCAAAGTAAAATAATTACGTCATGATAAAGTGAAGATAACGAAAACCATGTAAAAGAACTTATTTGGGAGCTGTAATTATTAGCCGTTTCAGACAGAATCTACATAATTTGGGGAAAATATTGGTCTAAATATAACAACCTTCTAATCTAATATTTCTCCAAAAAAAAAAAAAAAAAAAAAAAAAAAAAAAAAAAAAAAAAGAAAAGAAAAACAAACAAATTTATTATAAAATACATAACGGTCCAATATCAATGATAGATTATGGTACAATGTCCATGCTGAAATTCTAACTTTTCCAGCCAACAAAATATTCGGAGATCTTTGACTTCCTAGATATCATGTAACAAAGAAATGATCACCACTATAAAATTTTATTTTTCTCTAAAAACATATATATTGTGTGTGCCTAGTGGGAATTTACATTTTCAATAATAAAATTTCAAGTTTGCAAACGTTGTTCGATGAATGAGCAAATATACAAAAAGACTAACGCCTTTTACATTTGGGCCGTAGATGTTTTATTAAAACCTTGAAAAAAAAAAAAAAAAAAAAAAAAAAAAAAAGAAACCCATATTGTCACATATTTTCAACTTTTTTTTTTTTTTTTTTTTTTTTTTTGTGTGTCGGCATATGTATGGATCTTAGTCATATGATGATTAAAGGGTAAATAAGATTATAAGAGAAGTAGGCAAAATGTGGACCAAATAGTACAACTAAAGGTGTTAATTAGTGTTTGTATTGGTGTCAAATCAACTTTTTTTGAGGGGTTATCTTATCAATTGGAGACATGAAACTTTAATTAGGGTTATCTACTTAGCCCTTGTGATTAGACATGGAAGTTTTTGTTCTCAAGGCACTCTAATTACAACTTTTGACTTGATTGTTAGTGGATTAGATGCATGGATGGAGTCCAAAGGGGGACCTCCAAGGAATCTTTTCAAACTATTCACCTTAATAACAAGTTGGAAACCAACTTACTATTAATAACCCCATTTTGAAGTTAACTAATTTGGCAATTATGTCACAAAAAGTAATTTTCACTGAAATTATTTTTTTAAAAGAAAAGAATTACATGATCACCTACTCGGCTCGGCCGATATTAATTTGGTTCAATTTCCACATAAAATAATGATTCCTTTTTTATTTTTTATTTTCCTTTGTGTGTGTCAAATTTACGTGTGCGTTACATTAGGGTTTGATAAATAGCAAATGTTTGCAAACATGTTATGATTTGCTAATTGCTATACATTCGTTATATATATATATATATATATATATATATATATCCTCATTATTAATGATATTGGTTTGTCAAATTTCACTTGTCAATGTGCAATTATATCAAACTGGTAGCTTGTCATGGGTGTGAGCCAAAGAAGTGATTATTTCACGACAAGAAATATTCTTTTTAATCTTTTCAACGGGGACAAAGCAAAAGTTATCAGACCCATAGGCAAAGGACCTAATCATTTGGGGGAAGGATGAAGGGAAAGAAATGGGTTTCTAAAGCTTTACTTTCACTATCATTTTGTGATCATAATCTCTTGAAAAGGAAGCTTTATTGTTGGTTGATTGAGACTTTCCTTGAAAAGGACAATGCCTTTTGCATAAGAAAATACCAGTAGTTTCTAATTCCCCCTTTTAACATTAACATAATATTTTCATACTTATACAATATATATGAGAATTTTTACGGTGGAGAAAGTTGAATTACCTCACTGAAGGGGACATTCGTTTTTAATCATTAGATTAATTTTTTAACGGTTTGATCTGTACATATTTGATTACAGATAATTACTCTTGCTGTAAATGTGACTGTTAAAAAATTAATTTAACGATAAAAATACAGTATTCACTAGTAAAATAAAATAGTTTGTTTCACCGTAAAAACTCCTTATATAATATGATATGATTTAGTAACTCAAACAGTGGCTGATTCTTTTGTGGTCCTTCAGAATGTTCTCCAATCGATCACACGCGTTGATGCACCTGACCTGAAATTGAGTCAATAATCCCATTTAGATACACCCACAAACACGCGTGCACATCTTCTACACACAAACAAAAAGAATAGAAATATTTATTATATACGATAATGATGTTGGAAAGATGTAATACTTGTATGGGATATAACTAAATTTTTAGTTGTTATAATATTATAATGTAGAATAAATATCATGTTACCGCTCTCATTTTAATATCTTACGGTGTATGACAGATAGTGTTTCGTGAATGACCGAAAAATTTGCCTAATGTCATAATTCACATGCAACTTTATTTTTGTGTGTTAGTGAATGAATCGGTTGATACAGCCAAGGTTGCATTTAATACCTCGAGAGGAAGCAACCAAATCGTTAATTTAATTAAAAATAATTTCTTGTCCCTACTCCTTATTACAGTGGGGTTGGGAAATAATTCATTGCTGTTGTCTCATAATAAAGCAGTATTAATAAAGATAAGACTAATTTTATGCTTCAAGGCACTGTTTCATATATATTTATATATATAGAAATTAGTACTTAAAAATTCACATGCACTACAATGTAATATATATCTATATATTAATCGAGATATTTGTGTCTCAATTTTTAAATGGTTTAATTTGATCAAAAAGGGGTCATGATGTGCATCATGATGTTTTTGCAGAGGCGAATTTCTTGATCAAATGAAGTTAGTGTTCGTTTAGTTCGTGTATTCAGATTCATGATTCAGAACTATTTTCGTTTTACGTGTATTTGTTGTGAGAGAAAAACACTGTAAAGAATCATGAATCATGATTCAGAATCAAGAATGAATACAGGAAACAAACGGGCTTTAAGCCTTATTAAAAATCTTGCGTGCCTTTTTTATTTTGTAGGTTCGAAACACAATATGCACAAACTTTTTTGCTGCAGTTTTTTTTTTTTTTTTTCTTTTCAAAAATTTTGAGTTTTTACTCAAACTTGTGGTTCAAACTTAGGAAGCAAATGACAAATTCGGCATTATTGTTTTTCTTTGTTTCAATCATATATAGATTCAAAGGCAATTTTTGGTGTACTTGAAGAAATAAAAAAAATATTGTCTTCAGTACTTAATAGAGGGACACGGTTCATTGTATTATTGGATTGAGGTGCCATTGTTTGTTTTGTCAATACTAGTTGACTATATATCTCATAGAAAAATACAACACACGATTTATCAAGTTAATTGAATTGAGTCATTATACATTATATGCAAATAATTATACCAGATTATACATAGCTTAAAATCCAATTCAACCTAATTTTTGAATTCCAATCTTGAAGAAGCTAGCTGGCACATTATATATGTACTTTTGATCTTGATCTTGTGCTCAATTAATGGTGAAATATTATTGAATACAATGTTCTTTTTTTCTTTCTTGGGCCAGGAAAGAATCAATTCCTTTGTTGACGACAAAAACCGTAGCCAATGGTGATCATTTGCGCATGGGGCAATGATATGCCGTGACTTTAGCTTATCTAATTCTGGCACACATTGATATGTGATCTACATATTTGTATATTTATATAAATATATGATGATAGTTTCAGAATATTCCAAAATCAAAGGGAAAATTAGATATAACATAGGTGGAAACTATTTTAGGGCAAACTTTAACTTTATCTATATTCCATAAAGGTTTTTCATTTCGAAATTCAAGTACATATTTGTCTAGCAAGTGATGATTATGTGTTGTTAGTTTGTACCTCTTTTACCTGTAGCTAGTGACATGCATAGTCTTACACATATATATGTTCAAAATGCGTGAAACTAAAGCAATTTCTCTGTGACATATGTAACGAGACTAGCTAGTCGAATAAATCAACATGACGACATATATATGTGTGTATATATTTATTTTTTTATATATATATATATATATATCTTTTAAGCTAGCTAGTACAAAAATTATTCAATGATGCTTGTCGTTCATGATTGCCTCCTTTGATTTATTCCCGTAAACATGACAGGAAAAAAAGAAATCCTTCGTTTTTCCTTACTCAACAAAAGAGAATTACAACTTGTTAATTACAATGATAGATAGATAGGAAGAGAGAGAGAGAGAGGACGTGAAGTGGACCATGAATGAGGTGTCTTATGTCGGAGGCATCATGGTGACGTAGCCACACACGAGCTCTTAGGTGTCAGTGCACCAATCAAAATATGGGCAGCCGCAAGATAAATATATATACACACACACACATGTACATATACATATATATATATACACACACACACACAATATGAGAGAGGGAGAGAGAGAGAAGTGACTCGTGAGGTTGAGAATAGAGATAGACCATGTCGGGCGTATCAATTAGTTGACGTTACAATACGAGGACTGAGAGGAGTTTTTTAGTGTAACTGATGGGTACACTTGAGACTTAGACCTTCGGACATTGTATGCGATATATATATATATATATAGTCACAATCTTAGCCACAAGGACAGCCCAAAACTTCTCAAGCTATATATGATGATCACCACAAGAGAGGATATCGACCACGACCATTTACACGCTCACATCACATATATATTTGATTAGACAAACAACAATTTACATGCCATGAGTTGCGCTATAGCTAGCTATATCCAACTATATAGTAGTACTACACTTTTTTTTTATTTTCTTTAGATCTTTCAAGATAAGCTCCTCCTGAATTATAAGCTAGACACAATTCGTTTATTGCAAGTCTTTGTATTATTTCTAAGGCTTGTACTTGTCATGTACAAAATCTCCAATCACAAAGTCCGATGCGCGCCTCTCGTTGTCCTACTAGCCGTACCATCGGCTTGAAGGACTTGATGTTGATGTTGCGTCGTCATACTTTTTACGGATCAAATGAGTCTTACACTGTTATGTGACTATATATTTGTGCAGGAGAATATTATTATTTACTTTAAACCGCGTAATCTTGACATCATAAGCAAGATCAGTGGGCCGATTTTCAGGAAATGATTAGACGTCACCCACCTATTATATCAATTTGGGTTTGCAAAGGATGAGCCAATTAACTCCCCATGTGCCCCTAATTGAGCCACTAGATTAAGCCTTCATATCCCCATTCTATGTCTTTCTCACATCATCTTTTGTGCTACTTGATCTAAATATATATCTTTTATATATATATATATATATATATATATATATAATATCAGCAATCATTCATGATCTGGTTTTTGTTGAGGTAAAAGAGACAAGGCGTGGGGGATATTTTGACAATTTTAAAGTTACAATCATCAGTAAAGGCCATAAAAAAGTGCTAAGTAATCAACACTCTAATGTATACATATGTCCTCCACTTTGATTATACAAAAAAAAAAAAAAAATCTGGTTAACTTTAAGTTTCTTACGGGCTTAATAACTATTAATAATGGCTTTCTTTAATACTTTTAAAAGATTGTACGTAAGAGACTAGCTAGAAGGGGACCCTGAAATAGCCTATAAAAAAGGTTTCCGTATCAAAACACTCTTTAACAATCTTTTGGTACCTAAAATGAGGTGTCAAAATTTAGGTGGTGGTACTTATTTTCTAGCTAAGTTTATACTAAACTTATATATACTTTCTATTTAATGGTTATATATACATATATGTGCTCGGGTCAAATTACACTTTTTGACTCCTTTAGGAGGACTAGTATATGTAAGTTTGAATTTAATCAAATGAGAAAATATGAGGTCCCTTTAAAAAGAAAAAGAAAACAAGCAAAAGTTTAGCAGTATGATATGTACTCTGTGAACACACACACACACACATATGTGTGTGTATGTATATATATATATATATATATATATATATCAGTTTTGAATTTGTGTACCCAATTGACATATTGACATGTCATATGAAAAACACGTCAAATTATTTGTACTTCTAGCTAGCTACTTCCTCTTAATATATGCTATATTTTTATAGCAAATTGCTTTCCAAGCTACAAATATTATAGCACATATTAAAATGGTCATCTATACTATCATAATCCCTTTGAAAAAGAAATTTGAAATGTCAGCTAACATATAATATACTATATGTATGCGTGGAGATATTTTATCCTTTTTTTTTCCTCAAGCAGATCATATATTTATCTATACACACACACACACACGTACACACACACACATGTTAAAGTGAATTTGTTTTGGTTTTTCGTTTTTTTATTTTTTTTTTATTTTTTTATTTTTTTTTATGCGTGAGGAAATTTTATGCATAAGTTCCATACTATGTAAAATTTTCATATATCAAACAATGCCTTGGTTTATATGACAGAAGAGAATGAGTCTAAATTACTTAAGGAAGGAATTTTTAGAAACTTGGAAAAGTAGCTTTCGAATTTTAGAAAAAAAAAAAAAAAAAAATGAAAACCTGAAAAGAAGTCAAACCCAAAAGTTATTTTTCGTATCATTAAAGTTACTAAAGTGTTTCTCACGAGGGAACGCCGTTGGCTAGAGAGAAATTTTCATTTAATCTCATTTGTTTATGTCAAGTAGTCCGTGTTTAACAATCATATAACAAATGGATTTAAAACTAATACTTCTTTGATGGCATATTATTTTATATGTTTAGGTCAATAATCATTAGTCTATTCCACAACCAAATAACATAACGACATTAATATATAATGCGATTTGATTAACTATTTTATTAACATAAACTCTACACCGACGACGAACTACACTTTCCGACAAACGACAAATTATATATATTTCACGTGTAATAATCAAAACTCTCAACCCCCTCCTCAAAGAAAACAATCCTTCTCCATGTCTTATTTAAACCGTCTCTAATCCCCTCATGCTTAAGCGAGCCTCGTTCACTTCGCCGATTCGAGTTTTCAATTCAAACTGAGATGTGATATTTTCTGAGAATTTTTTACTATAACAGAAAAAATTAAATGTAATATTTTCTGAGAATTTTTTATTGTAAAAATTTAAAACTGAAAACTAGAATCGGTAAAATGAACAAGGCCTTAATTTTT